>OZ012735.1:840780087-842125041 GCA_963859935.3 Lathyrus sativus
AACACGCTTATATTTCCCCATGACCATGAGTGACTTTTTACCACGGTTAGAAGTTCCAACCGTGGTAAAAAGTGGCTTACAGTTAAATAAAAACAAAATTGTGGGTGCTAGGATTCGAACTCATGACCATGCACCGCCTTTTACACTACTACAAAATGCGTAAACAACAACGCCAAAGTAACAACAGTTTCCTATTCACCATAGCAATATGTGATATTTAGGAGCGTGCAGTTTTTTTTATTAAAATACTTTTAATCACAGTTAAAATTTCAACCTGGTGAAAAGTGAGGCATTTCACCATGGTTATTTAAAGAATTATGATTATAGGTAGCGTATGGTCATGGGTTCAAGCCCCAACACCAGCATCTTTTGTTTTTTACTTATTTTTTCAAAATGCTGACAGACCTTTCACCACGGGTATTTAAAAAACTGTGATTATAGGTAGCGTTTTAAACTTATTTTTTCAAAATGCTGATAGACCTTTCACCATGGGTATTTAAAAAAACGTGATTATATAGGTAGCATTTGATCATGGGTTCAAGTTCCAACACCAACATTTTTTGTTTTTTACTTATTTTTTCAAGTCCCAGCACCAACATTATGGGTGGCGCGCTTATTGAGTTTATTCATTGTCCTTAAATAAATCTTGGTCGTCCATTTAGTGATTATCAACGGTCAAGACACTACTATTAGTGACCTGCATGAAACCTAAAACTTAGACGAACTACATCTTCTACTTCTAAACATCATCTTTCATTTATGATACTCTATTTCTCCACTAAACCAAACTCGAAAACAACATTTCTTTCATAAATAAAACTCGAAAATATCATTTCTTTCATTAATAAATTTCAGAACTCCATCATCTCTTCTACAACTTAAATGAGACAAGGAAAGTATGGGTTCGAGTTAGCAATGTTAGTTGTTGGTGCTCTTTTTTATTATTGTTGTTCTTGTTGTTCTTTTTCTTCTTCTTCTTCTTGTTATTGTTATTGTTGTTCTTGTTCTTGTTCTTGTTCTTGTTTTAGTTTTGTTGTTTTTGTTGTTATTCTTATTGTTGTTCTTATTGTTGTTATTGTTCTTGTTGTTCTTGTTGTTGTTCTTGTTCTAATGCTGTAATTTTTTTTAATAATTTTATTAAAAGACATACAACAACAGGTATTTAAAATAACCGTGATTATATGTAGTTCTAATGCTGCATTTTTTTTTAAATTTTATTAAAAGACATACCACAAGGGTAATTAAAATAACTGAAATTATAGATAGCGTGCTTTCTAGTTTATTACAACGGTTACTAGGCTATAATTGTAAGTATCATATATACAACAACACTCTATATAACAACGTTTGGGCTCGGGTAATTATATATCTTTCCCAATGATTGTTAAATGGATTTTCCGTAGTAGTGTTACAACGGTTGGAAGTTCCAACTGTTGTGAAAGTTGGCTTAAAAATAAAATTGTAGGTGTTAGAATTTGAACTCATGATCATGCGCCACTTTTCAGCATGGCTGGAGTTCCAACTGTGGTAAAAAAAAGTTGCTTAAAAATAAATAAATAAAACAAAACTATAGGTGGTAGGATTTGAACTCATGATCTAGCGCCACTTTTCACCGCGGTTGGAAGTTCCAACCGTGGCAAAAAGTGGCTTAAAAATGAAAATAAAAGGAAAGCGCCTAAGTGAATAAATTCTACCATAATGGATACTTTGGCTGAGGTGAAATGATGTTACAAAGGATACTTTTTGTAGTAGTAACACCTAGTATTACTAGTGAGTATTCAATTTATGCAAACTGCTAAAGTCAATTTAATTACGCAAGACATTGTTAAAACAGTGGTAAAGTATCGGGGTTTGTTATCGTTTCTACAGGGAATCTGTGATATTGTCGCCGTTCGACAGTTGTCAAGTTTTTAACTTATAGTAACAAGGGGTTTTGGTTTTTCGTTACGGTAGCTTGCATAGAAAAAGTAATAAACGCGGTAAAAGTTTAGGTTTTAAGATTTGAGAAAGATTTTCAAAGTTAGGGTTCGACGATCACTTTGCATGTATATGTTCGATCAATAAAACTAGTAAACTCTGTTAGATGATAAACAATTTCACAATATCCTTCCAATATGTTTATTTCTAACACACATTTTGATTTTTCCCATTTGATCCATTTTTGATTTCTCACACAAACTTTCAAAATGACAACTTTTAGGGTTTGATATTTTAGTGAGCAACCATATTCAAGACTATCTCTAGCTCAAGAACATAGATGAATGAAAACCTAGGTAAAGAGTTGGAAAATATCTTTCAATCATAAACCAACACAAAGAGTTAACAATAAAACAAAGTTTACACCATATATTCATCATCAAAGAGTTTACAAATGAAGATCATCCCATTTACATACAAAGCTTATGATCATCTACATCTAACCTTGACAAAAGGAAGAACTTAGCTACTCATTTTTGTGGTAGCTTGCACAAGAAATTTCGGAAGAAGGTTGATGAACATCCGAGTTGAAGAATCCAACTTGGATGAGAATCCACCTTCTTTTTGTAGAATAATGTTAAGAGATGAAGAAATGAGAGATATTAGGTTTCTAGGGCACAAAAATCTGCTTTTGAGCAGAACTAGTAAAAAAATTGATATGTTCTCAAAAAGTACACATTGCTACTTATAGAAAAAGTTGTTGTGTTGTCACGCTCGCGACCTTGCTCGCCTAGCGAGCTCACAGCGAACGCTCACTACAGCCTCGCCTAGCGAACATGCTAGTGAGGACTGAAGATTTGATTCTGGAATGCTTCGCTACTTGCTCGCTAGGTGCTTGTCTAGCGAGTCCTTCGCTACCATCCTCGCTGCCAGTGAATGATGCCAATTTTATTTTGCCCAAGTCTGGGAGTGTTCGCTAGCAGCTCGCTATGAGCTCGCCTAGCGAACAGCTCGCTACCTCACTCGTCAGGTGTTCGCCCAGCGAACATGCTTTTGTTCTTCTTCTTGCTTGATTCCTTTGCCTTCTTTCTTGTGTCTTAAACTTCTATTCTTTCATGCTTAAATACTGCAAAATAACACACAAATTAAAGGGACCAAGAGCATTTCACATAATGTTACATATCAACAAAAGCAAGGCCGTTTTAAACACAAACTAGACAAAAAGGAACGAAAGATGCCCACATTTGATAGCTCAAATAAGCATAATTAGGCATCTAAAAACTCTCCCCAACTAGAATCTTGCTTGCCCTCAAGCAATGTATGCCTCTTGAAGAACAAGAGGATTTTCTTAAAGAAAAAGGTTTTTCCGAAATTGGATCAAATGGCTCAAACACAAGCGACTCAACCAGACACGCGTTCCCAATGGTTAGAACAACACAATACACAAAAACTAAATCCTTAAAGCAATACAAAACATGCATCAATCCACAATAATGATATCCTGAATGAATCACCCTATCTCTCCTCTTCGAATAAAGATTGAACAAATTACGCATATACAACCGCGGGGACAATTTCACTCTCCAACAAACAATGCAAAAATCAAATCAATTCATATAATGTCTAACAATTATAAATGAAAATGCGGAAGCATGAAGATCACTAAGGTCTTTTTCGGTTGTAGCTAGGTTAGGTTAACAAACAAGGGACATATCTAAAGCCATTGAAACGAAATTGCCGACGCAAAAGAGACATTCACTGTACAATAGTTCACACATCCCAACTTCGTTCTACTTGATTCTCATTTGAAACCTTCACAACTCTTATTTCACAACTCAATTTTTTTCAATATTTTTCTTCCAAGCAAGAATTCATTTTCATTCTTTTCTTTTGATCATTTTTTTTCTTTTTCACACCGTATTCACAAAACAAGTGTTTCTCTTTTTCTAATTTCTTTTCAATGCTTGCTTGGTTCTTCAAGAGTTATGGCAAACTACCAACTTACAATTTCGTTCCCCCCAACTTATCTTCTACTTCATTCATAAATGAATTCTTTACTTTTTACGGCAAAAGAACAATAATAAAAAAATTTCAGGTTTTTTAGAAAAAAGATTTTGAAGCCTCGCCTTATTTCAAGCCGAGATTTAACTTTTTAAGCTCAAAGGGGTTCACGAATACTCTCTACTCACGGGTAAGTTTGCATTTGGAACTGGTTGTGCTCGAAAGAAAATAAGTGTCTTGATCATTTCTAATTGCTTCCACAAATTCGTAATAATAAAAGACAAAGCATCAATAAAATGAATAAACAAAGTTTATCAGAATCCAGCATTTAAGTGCATAATGGAGGTTTCCTCACAATTTGTGGTTCATTCAATTTTTGTTGCAAAAAGAATAATATTTAATCACAACAAGAACAATGTTCTTCATGAATTCTAGAGTTCTAACCGAAGGTAACCATGTACCTTAGCCTTATTCCCTTGTTTATTTTTATCATTGCCATCCAAGCTCTGATGCACCTTCATTGGATACTTCTTTCAGAGAGCAACCAATCTAGAAGGTTTTGACACCCAACAACCACAAAAATTATTAAACAGAATAATTAAACAAAAACAATAAACATTACTGAAATTAGAATAAACTGAAATGTGCTTGGGGGACAAAACACCCCAAAAAGTACAACCCAAAACATCAGAAAACAAAATAAAATATCCTGAAAACAAAACAAAGCACTAAAACTGATACAGATAAAAAAACTTAGTCCTCTTCGGACTCATACTCCTCATCATCGGAACCATCATCATCAAAATATTCCTCGCCCTCTACATCATCATCACCATCGTCATCATCACCAACATCACCAGCATCAACATCGCCACCAACAGGACCACTAGCACCCGCCCCCTCTCCAAAAATAGGTCTGTCCACAGGCCAGCTCGTGTGCTGCATAAACTACTCACGCTTCATCATAGGACGCTACAGTACCTGCATAGAGTCGTGAATATCCACCATGGCACGCTGCGTTGCTGCCATCCAATCCCAGTTGTAGTTACACACTGCCTGCTGAAAAGGGTCGAACCCCTGAGAAAAACCACCGGGACCATCAGTAGTTCTGGTATCACTCACAGTTGTACCACTTCTGTAGTTCTTTGGCCTACAATACTTGTTCACATATTTGTCATCAATAGCGGCTGGGATCTTCACTAAACTTCGGGATGGAAGCTTCATCCTTGATTGTGAGCATAAAGCCATAATAATGCACGGAAAAGCAAGGGGGCAATTAACTCGCGCCCCCGACTTTAGCCCACTCTCAGTTGCTGACTTCATCTCATTAGCAATAATCTGAGCCACATCAATCTGAACACTTGTAAGAATACTGTGAACTAAGTGTGCCACTTGGATTGGCACAGTTGACGTATGTGACTTTAGCTTGATGTTTGTCAGAACCAACATCAGGATCAGCTGAGCCAAAGGAATCATGTCCTCTCTTTGAAACCTCATAGCCTCCCCAGATGGGCTTCTCTCTACACTCTTTCCCTCTAACAAGAGGGCCGCTGAAATATCATCACTGTTGGGGCGGGTCCTCAGGTTTCAGGTGTATGTATCCAATTCAGTTGCTCCCAAATGGGGCGGTTCGCCAAGCACTCGGTTGATGGCATCCCTATCGAAAGCGACCTGACGGCCTAACACTCTTGTCGTCCATGTGAAAGGCTCATCGTCGTTAGGCAGCGCGTTCGCGTAGAACTCGTGCACTATATCAATGTTGTAGCTCTCGAGTGGAGAAATCAGACTGTCCCACCTCTTACTATTAATCAGCCCCACAAAAGTTCTGTATTCGCCTTGTGGGTCAATTATGAGCCTCTTTCCAGGGAGTATCTTTCTTTTCTGTAACGCCACAAAGCGTGCGGCTTGTTTTTCCCCGATGAACTTTTCGATATCAAACTGAATCGGAACCTGACGGGAGGTGTTGACAACTTTTCGCTTTTTTCCATGATTACCTGAGGCCATCTACATACAACCCACAGAAAACACCAACAAACAGCAGCAACAAATTATCAGTCAGCATAATAAAAAGCAGGTTATGTCATGCTCGCTGGCTTGCACGCCTAGCGAGCTCTTAGAGAACACTCGCTACAGACTCGCCTAGCGAACAAGCTAGCGAGCGTTGCAAAAATTCAAAGTCTGCCACAGTTTCGCACCCAGAAATCAATAATCCAAATTTATCCAGCATAATTCCAAAGACTAATAGATTTAACATGAAAAGCATTGTTCTTAGTACGCATGCAAACCTAAAAATTCTCAAATCCCTAACTTGCAAAATTTAACCTAAATTCCTCATTCTTCCATAATTTAAACAATAAAGAACAAAGAGAGAAGGAGATAGACCAAACCTTATTGCAGTAGGGTAGAGAGATTGAGACACAACAGTTAGGGTTTGCAAGAGAATGGAGAGGCAAGAACTTGTGCAAAGTTAGAGTGTTATGTTGGAAGTGTGAGAGTGAGTGACAAAACGTAAGTGACTAAGGTTGCAAAAATAAAAACAGATGTTGGGCCTACAAGAGTGGCCCAATAAATAACTTAAACTACCAGATTCGCAAATGCTCGCTTAGCGAATAGCTAGCGAACGCTCGCTACATGCTCGCCTAGCGAGCGTGCTAGCGAGCATGACAGAATTTCAAATTTTCCAGCGCAGCAGGCACAATCCAGTTTTGGCATGTTTCCACCATTAAGACCCCACAACACACAACAAAAACAGCAAATACTTACAATTTTGAGGTGCCTCTCAACAAGCGCTTGTTTAACGTCGAATAAGCTCGACGGTCCAAGATGTTCACACAGGAACATCCAGAAGGAAGGCACAACTTTCTCTATCCACTAGACCGCCAAGATAGATCTTTAAACGTTGGCTATTCACCGTCCAACTGTCCTTCTTTTCCATGTCTTCAATGATAACAACCCCATAAGTTTTTACCTCTTTCACACGAAATGGTCCGGACCATTTGGACTTCAATTTTCCAGGGAACAACCTCAACCTGGAATTAAACAAAAGTACCAACTGCCCAGGCACAAATTTCTTTTTCCTGAGCTTCTTGTCATGATATTCTTTGACTTTTTCTTTGTACAACCAACTTGAGTGATATGCGGCATCGCGCATTTCCTCCAACTCAAGCAGTTGCACCTTTCTTTTCTCACTGGCCACATCTTTATCAAAGTTCAAAAATTTTAAGGCCCAAAAAGCCTTGTGCTCCAATTTGACCGGAAAATGGCAAGTTTTACCAAATATCAATTGAAATGGAGTTAGCCCAATTGGAGCTTTGTAAGCAGTGTGGTATGCCCACAAAGCTTCGTCCAATTTTTGCGACCATTCTTTTCTAGAATTAGACACGGTTTTTTCAAGGATTCTCTTAATCTCGTGATTAGAGACTTCGGCTTGCCCATTTTCCTGTGGGTGATACGGAGTTGCCACCCTATGTGCTACACCGTAATGTTTTTAAAACGCTTTCCAACGGTGCATTACAAAAAGTGTGACCCTCCATCACTTATCAACACACGGGGGGTTCCAAAACGGGAAAATATGATTTTCTTTAAAAAAATTATTGTCGTTTTGGAGTCCGCCCGAGGTGAGGCAATCGCCTCAACCCACTTTGAAATATAATCAACTGCAACAAGCAAATATTCATTTCCGTAAGAGGGTGGGAAAGGTCCAACAAAATCGATACCCCAACAATCAAATACTTCAACCTCTTGAATGTTTTGGAGAGGTATCTCATCTCTCTTACCTATCCCACCACCTCTTTGGAAACTATCACAACTTTGTGCATGGGCATTTGCGTCTTTGAAAATAGTAGGCCAATAAAATCCTGACTGGAGGACTTTAGTGGTCGTTCTTGCCCCATCAAAATGTCTGCCGTAAGGCGAGTTGTGACAATGCCAAAGGATACTTTGCGATTCATCACCGATAACACACCTTCTCAAAATGTTATCACTGCCCAACTTAAACTAGTATGGGTCATCCCACACATAATATTTACAATCCGATAGGAATTTCCTTTTTTGATTCGGAGTTAGGTCGGGCGGCACCAAACCTCTAGCCTTATGGTTCGCAAAGTCCGCAAACCACAGCCTAACTTGAACTTTAAAAAGTTTTTCATCGGGAAATTCTTCTCGGATTTCCTTTTCAGAAGATGTAACCTCCACATTAACAAGGCGAGATAAATGATTCGTCACTAAATTTTCCGATCTTTTCTTGTCCTTAATTTCAACATCAAACTCTTGCAACAAGAGGATCCAACGAATGAAACTTTGCTTCGAATCCGGTTTGGTGAGAAAATATTTAATCGCCGAGTGGTCGGTATACACAACCACCTTAGAACCAATAACATAAGACCTAAACTTTTTAAGCGCATACATTATCGCAAGTAATTCTTTTTCAGTGGTGGCATAATTAATTTGCGCCTCATTTAGAACTTTACTTGCGTATTGTATCGCATGAAAATTTTTATCCTTTCTTTGGCCTAATACCGCTCCAATTGCATAGTCGCTAGCATCGCACATGAGCTCAAAATTTAAATTCCAATTCGGAGCGACTATAATTGGAGCGGTAACCAATTTTTCTTTCAAAATCTCAAAAGCTTGTAAACACTCATCGGTTAAGAGAAATACCCGGTCCTTGGCGAGCAAATTACTCAAAGGCCTAGCTACCTTTGAGAAGTCTTTGATAAATCGCCGATAGAAACCGGCATGCCCAAGAAAGCTTCGGATTCCCTTCACATTTACCGGAGGAGGCAACTTTGCAATCACGTCAACTTTTGCTCGATCAACTTCAAGCCCTTTTGAAGAGACTTTATGTCCAAGCACTATCCCCTCGGTCACCATGAAGTGACATTTCTCCCAATTAAGAACGATATTTGTTTCCACACATCTTTCCAGCACCGTTTCCAGATTGTCCAAACATATACCAAAAGAACTTCCAAACACGGAGAAGTCGTCCATGAACACTTCCATCGTTTTCTCGATCAGGTCGGCAAATATAGCTTACACACATCATTGGAAAGTCGCCGGTGCGTTGCACAACCCAAAGGGCATTTTTCTGTATGCGAAAATTCCAAACGGACATGTAAAATCTGTCTTTTCGTGATCGGTCGGGTCAACCGCAATTTGGTTGTACCCGGAATAGCCATCTAGAAAACAATAGTATTGTTGTCCTAAAAGTCTCTCTAACATTTGGTCCATGAACGGGAGTGGGAAATGATCTTTTCGAGTTGCGGTATTCAATCGCCTATAATCAATGCACATTCTCCACCCCGTTGCCACCTTTGTCGGTATCAACTCATTTTTTTCATTTCGAATGATGGTCATGCCACCTTTTTTTCGAAACCACATGCACAGGACTCACCCATGGGCTATCCGAAATTGGGTAAAGCATTCCTGCATCCAAAAGCTTAACAACTTCTTTTCGAACAACTTCCTTCATAGTAGAATTTAAGCGGCACTGAGGTTGAGCTACCGGCTTAAAATCCTCTTCCATTAAGATCTTATGCATGCAATAGGAAGGACTAATTCCTTTGAGATCAGAAAGAGTCCATCCAATGGCTTCTTGATTTTTTTTTCAACACATTAATCAAACGGGACTCTTCATTTGTTGACAAAAGATTGCTTATGATAACCGGCTTTGCTTCGGTCTCATCAAGGAATGCATACTTCAAGTTAGAATGTAGCATTTTCAATTCAATTGGTGATTTTTCTTCATGGACCTCCTTTTTCAACACTTCCTCTTCGACTTCCCATGGTTGTAACTCTTCTAGACTATCAAGTTCCCTTAAACATTCCTCAAGAGCTTACTCTTCTTCAATTGTGAAAACTTCAAAAGAGTCATCGAGAGCTAACTCCATAGGAGATATCTCATGAATATGTTTAGAAACTTATAAAGTTGCCTCTTCGATTACATCAATTCAGAAGCTATCATGACTATCCTTTGAATGCTTCATGGCTTCGAATAGATCAAAAGTGTCTTCTTCATTTTGGACCCGCACTTTCATCAAACCGTCATCAACATCAATCATCATTCGTGCAGTTTTCATGAATGGTCGGCCAAGTATAAGCGGAGCATCATCATCCTCTTCCATATCAATAACAACAAAATCAACCGGAAAGAAGAATTTATCAACTTTGACCAATACATCTTGAGCTATCCCATGAGGATGGGTGGTCGACTTATCGGCCAATTGCAAAGTCATTCGGATGGACTTCATTTCAATGTTGCCAAGCCTCTTCACAATGGACAAAGGTATTAGATTAATGCTTGACCCCAAATAAATTAGCCCTTTTCCGACATAGACATCACCAATTGTAACCGGCAAAGTAACTCGCCCCGTGTCAACCTCTTTTCTCGAAAGTTTCCGTTGAATTATTGCACTACAACTAGCATCTAGGGCAATTGTCTCCGGTTCCGTGTACCTCCGCTTTTTATTAAGTATGTCTTTCATGAATTTCGCATACTTAGGCATTTTCTCCAAAGCTTCGGCAAACGGAATATTCACTTGAAGTTGTTTGAAAATATCCATGAACTGGGTGTAATGCCGTTCATTCTCCCTTCTAGATAGAGCATGCAGATACGGAAGGTTTTGGATAGGAGTAGCGCCCATTACCTCATTTCCTTTCGAAACTCTAGAATTTCTTCCTCTTTTATTTTTTACTTCCTCCACCTTAGCTTCATCACTCTCATTTTTTTTAACTTCCACACTTCCTTTATTTTCAACTTCAACCTTATTTTCATCCTTTACAACTTCAACCATTTTTTTATTCTTTTCAAATTCTTCCTCACTCCACTCCCCAACTTCACCATCAATTCTATCATCTATTTTTTTTCTCCTCATCTTTTTTCTCATTCTCTCTTTTTTCACTCTCATCTCTTTTTTCACTCTCACTAACCAACTCCCTTCCACTTCTCGTTGTTATCGCTTTATAATGCTCTTCTGGATTTGTTTGCGTGTTCGCCGAAAAATATGGTTCGGGTTGTTGTTCCGCTAGTTGTTTAGCAAGTTGACCGACTTGAGTTTTGAGATTTTTGATTGCCGCATCGTTGTTCTTTTGATTAGCCATTGACATTTGCATAAATTGTGTCAATGTCTCTTCTAACATTGAAGTTACGATCGGCAGTTGTTAAGGTTGATAAGGATTTTGACGGCTAGAATTACCACCCCCATAACCTTGGTTATGGTGATAGTTACCCCTTGGTTGGTACCCTTGATTTGGTTGATAGTGTTGTTGTTGTTGGTTTTGAGGATGTTGTTGATACGGTTGTTGTTGTTGTTGTTGTTGTTGCTGTTAGAACACAGATTGCTTCTCAATAATATCTCTATGTTTTGATGATAACTCTTATGAAATTTTGTATTAAAGAATTATATACTCTAAAACTTGTTTGAGAATGTTTGCTGCAGATGTTAAAATGAATATTACTCCAGAAGCAAATTAGATCTGAACATAAGAAATATGCAAGGCTCTGAAGCGTCAGAAGCATCTCTTAGAAGATTTTGAACGCTGCCTCCAGAAGAATTTGAAGCAGAAGCTACAGAAGAATCTGAAGCAGAAGCCAGAAGCATCTGAAGCAATGAGGAATTATGTATAAAGAGTTTCAAGCACAGTTACTTCAGAAGACTCTGATAGTACTAACACTGCCAGTACTGAGGATCTGATCCAAAACTCCGCTCTGAACATTTACACGCTGAAAGCACACTTGCTGCAAAGACTCTGATTCAGCAAACTCTGATGAACATCAAAAGGATCTGACCAATCTAGACTCTGATGATTCTTGCTGGAAAAATGTTGAAGAAGAATTCAAAGCTATATCCGTTGGAATAACCAAACGACTCTTTCCTTATTTATGATAGACACAAGAACACAGACAAAAAGGATTTCTCTGTGCATTCTTCTTCTAGGAAAGGTCATATGATGTAAAGACAAAAAGGTTCAGACCTTTTTGGTACACTGTTCTCAACGTGAAAGACTTCATGGACCTCTGTGCCTATAAAAGCAAGACTCCATTCATCTTCTTCAGTTGACGAAATACTTGAAAGAAATTCATTACAAGCTCTCATACAACTTATACATTCTTGCTGAATTTATTTCATTGTTCTTCATCTTAAGTGAAAAATCACAGTTATGATAAAGCTTTATTAGAAGCATTTTTTAACACTTGTATTATTATTACATTTGATTGTAAGAGAACCTTAAAAAGATCCAGTTAGGATCAGTAGTTCTTGAGAAGACTTTGAACAGTTGTTCTTAGTGCTTACTATTGTAATCAGTTGATTAAATAGTGGATTAAGTCCTTGTTTGAGAAAGGCAAATCACTCTTGATAGGGTGGACTGGAGTAGTTGAGTTCAACGAACCAGGATAAAAATCCTTGAGTTTTTATTTCTAAGTTTTATCTTCGTACTTATTCAAACCCCCCCCCCCCCTTCTAAGTATTTTCTTACCTTCAGTTGCCTCGGTTGGTAGTCTCGTTGATTTGCCATGTAATTTACCTCTTCGAATCCGGGAGGTGGACAAAATTTGGTATCATGTTCACCCTTGCACAACTCATAACAAGCTATTTGTTTAGCTTTTGAAGGCTCTTTCATCTCTTAAATTTTTTGAGTTAAGAGTTCAACTTGTTGTGAAATGAGTTTATTTTGGGCAAGAATAGCATCGTTTGTCCCAAGTTCAAGCACTCCCGGTTTCTTCAAAGTGTCACCTCTACTTTGACTTTGGAGATCATTTAGAGCCATACGGTTAATGATATCAGTAGCTTCATCGACACTTTTAGACAACAAAGAACACCCGCAGTGGCATCCAATAAAGTCTTACAATTTGGTTGAAGGCCGTTTTTGAAAATGTGGATTTGCGTCAATTCATCAAAACCATGACCTTTGCACTTTCGAAGCATGGATTTAAATCTTTCCCATGCCTCATTCAATGATTCGTTGTTTCCTTGAGAAAACACGGAAATAGCCGTTTTGGATTCCATGAACCGGTTGTGGGAGAAAAATCTTTCAATGAACTTCTCTTCCAACACGTTCCAATCCGTCATGACTGCAGGTGTTTGATCCAAGTACCAATCTTTGGCTTTGCCGAGCAAAGCATGAGGAAAAAGTCTTTTGAACAACGGTAGCTCTTGAGCTTGATCAACTCCGGCCGCCAATGCTATCTCGTAAAATTTGGTGAGAAAAGCAAAGGGGTCTCCATGGTCCATTCTGGTGAATGGACTTCCGTAAAGCAAATTAAGAGTTCCCGTCTTCATCTCGGCTTGCCTTCCCGTGTGGCTGGAAAACTGAGCAGTGTTTCTCGGACTGTTGATACATGGTGTGGAAACGGGAGGTGGTGGTGGTGGATCCATGATAGGTATCAAAGGTGGTGGTGGTATTGTAGAAGAACCTTCTCCTTGTTCTTGTCGTTGTCTAACTTGTTGCCTCCTCCGTCTTGTTCTGCTATTCAGTCTCCTTGCGGTTCTTTCGATCTCAGGATCAAAAAGAGTTTGGTCCTCAGGAATCTGTCCTCGCATAAAACGAAAGCTGCACACTAAACCAAACAAATTAACAAGCACAAGTCAAAAATTTAAGAGTTAAAAATTCGACAACTATTGCGATGCTCGCAATATCAATTCAAATTCCCTGGCAACGGCGCCATTTTGTTAAAACTATGGTAAAGTATCGGGGCTTGTTATCGTCTCCACAGGGAATCTGTGATATTGCCACCGTTCGACAATTGTCATGTTTTTAACTTATAGTAACAAGGGGTTTTGGTTTTTCGTTACGGTAGCTTGCATAGAAAAAGTAATAAATGCGGTAAAAGTTTAGGTTTTAAGATTTGAGAAAGATTGTCAAAGTTAGGCTTCGACGATTACTTTGCATGTATATGTTCGATCAACAAAACTAGTAAACTCCGTTAGATGATAAACAATTTCACAATATCCTCTCAATATGTTTATTTCTAACACACATTGTGATTTTTCCCATTTTGATCTGTTGTTGATTTCTCACACAATCTATCAAAATGACAACTTTTAGGGTTTGATATTTTAGTGAACAACCACATTCAAGACTATCTCTAGCTCAAGAAAATAGATGGATGAAAACCTAGGTAAAGAGTTGGAAAATATCTTTCAATCATAAACCAACATAAAGAGTTAACAATAAAACAAAGTTTTCACCATATATTCATCATCAAAGAGTTTACAAATGAAGATCATCCCATTTACATACAAAGCTTATGATCATCTACATCTAACCTTGACAAAAGGAAGAACTTAGCTACTCATTTTCATGGTAGCTTGCACAAGAAGTTTCAGAAGAAGGTTGATGAACATCCGAGTCGAAGAATCCAACTTGGATGAGAATCCACCTTCTTTTTGTAGAATAATGTTAAGAGATGAAGAAATGAGAGATGTTGGGTTTCTAGGGCACAAAAATCTGCTTTTGAGCAGAACTAGTAAAAAAAATGATATGTTCTCAAAAAGTACACATTGCTACTTATAGAAAAAGTTGTTGTGTTGTCACACTCGCGACCTTGCTCGCCTAGCGATCTCACAGCGAACGCTCGCTACAGCCTCGCCTAGCGAACATGCTAGCGAGGACTGAAGATTTGATTTTGGAATGCTTCGCTACTTGCTCGCTAGGTGCTCGCCTAGCGAGTCCTTCGCCACCATCCTCGCTGCCAGCGAATGATGCCAATTTGATTCTGCCCAAGTCTGGAAGTGTTCGCTAGCAGCTCGCTATGAGCTCGCCTAGCGAACAGCTTTCTACCTTACTCGCCAGGTGTTCGCCTAGCGAACATGCTTTTGCTCTTCTTCTTGCTTGATTCCTTTGCCTTCTTTCTTGTGTCTTAAACTTCTATTCTTTCATGCTTAAATACTGCACAATAACACACAAATTAAAGGGACCAAGAGCATTTCACATAATGTTGCATATCAACAAAAGCAAGGTGGTTGTGAACACAAACTAGACAAAAGGGAACGAAAGATGCCCATATTTGATAGCTCAAATAAGCACAATTGAGCATCTAACAGACATCAATCGGAATATTCCTCGTGACTTATGCATTTTGGTTTCTTAAATTATTGAATACATTTTAAAGATTAACTTGTCATTTGATAATAATACTGCTGATAAACTCATTTGAATTGGACTTATTAATGGTGATCTATCTTTTAAAGATTCCTACAATTGTATAAGAAGGGATCTCATTGAGTCTTCTTTGACTAAATTCATTTGACATCCATACATACCACCTGTTAAGTCATTAGTGATTTGAAAACTAATGCATAATGTTATTGCAACAAAAAACTACCTGATTCCAATGTGAATGGATATGGCTTTGAGATGCTCTTTCTGTAATCATGATGTGGAAACTGCATACCACTTATTTCTTATATGCATGTACAATTTACTTTTCTAGAATTTGATGCAGCGATTATTTGGTATGAACATTGATAAAAACTAGTTACGAAAGCTTATTCAAATTTGCTGAAAAAAGTTTGAGCTCTCAAATTCAGAATCTGATCATGACTCTCATCATAATAATTCTTTGGAGAACTTGACACATAAGAAATAATTTTCTAATTTAAATATTATCATTCGACATCTTTTAATTAAATGAAAATAATACTTAAGATCCTACACACTCTTTTAGATTCAAAATATCTCACATATTTATAGAAGAAAATGCATGTGCAGATAGATTAGAAAATGCATTTTTTTTTTGTAAAATACAATTTTTGATCGCTTAACTATACCTCGGGGTTCATTTTAATTCCTTAACTTTAAAAAGGAACATATTAATCCTTTAACTCTTTAAAACGTTCCATATTAATCTTTTTTGTTCTATTAGCGATATTAAAATTCAAAATTAATCGCTAAATTTATTACTAATTAGACAAAAAGGACTAATTTAAAATATTTTAAAAAGTTAATGGATCAATATAGACCGTTTTAAAGTTAAGGGACCAAAATAAACCCCGAAATATAGTTAAGGAAGAAAAAAAGTATTTTATTATTATTTATTTTTTTAATATAATACTTGATAGAATTCATTTATATGTGTTTTTGAAAAAAAAAATAGAAATAAATTGAACATATTTATCTATCATTTTTGCTCATTTTTTTTAATGGGTTAGAGTTTCCTCATCTTTTTTGTTTTATTAATTCAATAAACTATCTTCATCAAAAAAAAATTAAAATGATGCACAAATTAGTAAAAACTAATTATGGCAGTTGTAACTTGAAGCTATATATCTAACTTCCTCAACTTCCAACTATGTCATACATGCCATTACATTCAACTAGTGCATTACAATTAACAAACCCCTTCACATTTGGTTGAAATGAGGGCATGTGATTAAAAAAGATAAAAGTGGGAATAAGAGATAAATGTCCTCCTATGTCTCCTTTCTTCTTACTTTGGCACAAAACAATGGTAATTAGTGTGATCATTAACGAATTAGTGCTATCACGTCAAAACAAAATAAAATGAGTTAGTGCATAATTACTATATTTACTAATTAAGAACCCCCAACTATGGTTTTGCCGACAATTAACACTATCGAGCTTTTAAAAATAAAATTTTGGTAGCTTAGTTTTTATTATTTCACCAAACATAAGAAATTATGTGATTACTTACTCTTGCTATGCACGCATGCTACAAAGTATATTAACACGTAGCATTAGTGATGGAGTAGGTAGAATAATTGGAGAAAACTGATGCACAAGTCCTATCACACAATCACAAGTAATAGTAAAAAAAGATGTTGTGTATCTTTAACATGCATGCGGTTGGTTAATTCTACAATTTTGTTACATCATAAGAGATGTGACAAGGGAAAACATATGCAAGCAGAGGGTGATTTGGCAGCACATTTTTAACACCATGAAAAACTTGAGCTTTATACAAAATTACCATATGGATAGTAATAAATCCTCTATCGTTGATTTGAAAGGGTTTTCCTAACTTAGAAACGAGTTGCTTTTATGTAATCGTTTGTTTTTGCTTCTTTCTTGTGAAAATACAATAGATTTTTCTTGAATCTTTTTAAGTTGCTAGAAACAAACTTTGAAAACTTATCTTCAGAAAACAATGAAAAAATAAAATATTATATATTTTGTGCTAATGACTGGTGTAATGTAATTTAAATTCAAATTTATTTTATTTTATTTGTATTTAAGTTTGAGTTTCATTTAGGTTATCGTATAAAATCTAAAATAAGTTACAAATTTTAATATGTTGAAAATTTAAAATTTGAGATTTAGAAAAAGGTTGTTACGTTTTTTATTCTCTCTTCTCTCTGTAATTCTTTTTCATCTTCTTCAATTCTTGTGCGACAATGGAGGTTTACTGTTAAACTCCAGCAAATTAGTATTCAGAGTTTCGGTTCTGATTCATGAAAAACACGAGTGTAGTGAGGTGTGTGATTAATTTCGTTCTTGAAATTCGCGTTGAACAAAACTTAATTCAACCCAAAAGTCCACACGATTCACTTTCCCAATGCCCCCAAAACATCCCTAAATCATCCCTAAGGTCTTACGGCGATAAAGGCACAAAACCTACGGTTCATTAGGCCAATCCTGTATCATATTCACGCCCAAAATCACAAATTCCTTACAATTACCCTGCAGGCATCAAAGTTACTCACTATCTAATATTCCTATCTCCTCAGGGTTAGACAAATAACAAATCATGGTTTTGGTCACGAATGCCTAACTTTCCCTTTTCCCTAATGAATTTCCCGGTTAGATTCACGATAATAGATTTAGGCCACGAAGGCTAAAGATCACTAATTCTCATATCCACCCTCAAAACCCTTAAACCTTAAATCGACCTTAAATACATTGAAAGTTACACATGGAAAATCATGAAGGTAATACTCCTCATGCCTTAATTGTCGATCAAGGTCTTCTCAAATATTTCAGGGAAACTTTCAAAGTTCTTGCCTCCAATCTTCCTCCTCAGAGCTCTGGCCTCAATTCTTTTCACGGTCTAACAAATGAATCATAATCTCTTCACAATTTCCTTTTTGTTAAACCTAGTCTTGGGCCTCACAATTGGGCTTTTCCTAACTTACCCTCACTAACTCTTCTTAAATATCCAATTTTCCCTTAGTCAACTTGTATTTATTTTAATTAATAATAATATTAATATATTCATATTATATACTATTATTCAAAATAAATAACTCAAATTTCATTAATTTCCAATATTCCACAAAACCACCGAAATGCGAATATTCTTATTTAAATCAATTAAATAAATATTCCAATTAAATTTGAGGTGTTACAACTCTCCCTCACTTAAAGAATTTTCGCCCTCGAAAATTACCTCAAGGAGACAGAGTCGGGTACGACTCCCTCATCTGATCCTCATGCTCCCAAGTCCAACTTTCTCCAGCTGGTCCTCCCAAAACTACCTTTACTAAGGCAATCTCTTTAATTCGCAGTTGCTTCACTTCTCGTTCATCAATCCGAACAGGCAACGCCTCAACAGTCAGATCATCTCTCATTTGTACATCATCCATCTGAATCACATGCGACAGATCTAGAATGTACTTTCTCAACTGAAACACATGAAGCACATCATGTAAATTCGCAAGCGACAACGGTAAAGCAATCTGATATGCTACTTCCCCCACCCTCTGTGAAATCTGATACGGACCAACAAAACACGATGTGAGTTTTTGAGACTTCAAAACTCGGCCAACACCAGTTACCGGCATAACTCTCAAAAACACGTGATCCCCCTCTTGGAATTCAAATGCTTTCCTCCTCTTATCATGGTAAATTTTCTGACGACTTTGTGACGCTTTCATCTTTTCTTGGATCATCTTGATCTTTTCAATCGTCTCTTGCACAATCTCAGGTCCGAGTACAACACTCTCGCCTGACTCATACCAACACAAAGGAGTCCTACACCTCCTACCATACAAAGCCTCATACGGTGTCATTCCGATACTAGAATGATAACTATTGTTGTAGGTAAACTCAATCAACGGAAAATGACTATCCCATGATCCACCTTGATCCAACACACAAGCTCTCAGCAAAACCTCTAAAGACTAGATAGTTTTCTCTGTCTGTCCATCCGTCTGCGGATGATAGGCAGAATTCAATCTCAACGTGGTACCAAAAGCGTCTGCAAACTCTCCCAAAACCTCGAGGAAGATCTCAGATCTCTATCAGACACAATACTCGAGGGTACCTCATGCAACTTCACAACTTCCTCAATATACATCTCAGCTAGCTTCAGCATAGAATGATTAATCCTCATTGGTAAGAAATGAGTTGATCTAGTCAATCTATCCACAATTACCCAAATCGAATCATATCCCTCTCACAGTCTTCGGCAAACCCGACACAAAATCCATGGAAATATTATCACATTTCCACTATGGAATATTCAACGGTTGCATCAGACCCAACGGTCTCTGTTGTCCAATCTTCGACTCCTGACAAGTCTAACCAGCATGCACAAACTCAACCACTTCTTTCTTCATCCCTGGCCATCAAAACAATTTCTTCAAATCCGAGTACCTCTTCATAGCACCGGTATGGGTACTCAATCTACTTCGATGTCCTTCCTCAAGAATACTATTTTTCAACTTAACAATATCTGGAACACAAACTCTATCACGACATCTTATGATACCATTTTTATTAATCCGAAAATCAGCTCTTTTACTTTGATTCCTCAAATTCAACCGATCTACCAACTCAAATCAGATTTATGACCTTCTCGAATCTCATCAAGAATACAACTAGTAAGCTTCAACATACCAAGCTTAACTCCATAAGAAGTATCTTCACAAACCAAACTCATATCACGAAATTGCTCAATCAGTTCTAACTCTTTTACCATCATCATCGATATATGCAAAGATTTCCTACTCAATACATCAGCTACCACGCTTGCTTTATCTGAATGGTAATTCAAACCAAAATCATAACCCTTCAGAAGTCCCAATCATCTCCTCTGCTTCGCATTCAATTCTTTTTGATCAAAGAAATACTTCAAACTCTTATGATTTTTAAACACCTCAAATCTCGAACCAAACAAATAATGCCTCCAAAGCTTCGACACAAACACAACAACAACCAACTCTAAATCATTAGTTAGATAATCCCTCTTATGCACTTTAAGTTTCCTTGAAGCATAAGCTAAAACTTTTTGATGTTGTATTAACACACATCCCCATCCCAGCAATGAAGCATCACAATATACAACAAATGGTTCAGCCAGATTCGGAAAAATAAAAACATGAGCTGCTCTCAGCCTCTTCAGAAGCTCTTGAAACTTTCTTCACACTTTGCATCCAAAACAAAAGCTTGAACCTTCCTATTCCATTGCATCAATGGCAAAGATAACTTGGAAAAATCCTTCAATGAATTTCCGATAATAATCTACCAGCCCAAGAATACTTCTAATCTCAAAAATAGGTTTTGGAACTTCCCATTGCGATACAGCTTCAACCTTTGACATATCAACCACAATAACCCTACTCGAGATCACATGACTAAGGAACTCACTTCCTTTAACCAAAACTCACACTTTGACAGTTTTGCATACAACTGCTTCTTTTTCAATGCTGATAACACAATTTTCAGATGCTCAGCATGATCTTCTTTACTCTTCGAATATATCAAAATATCATCAATGAACACAACCACAAACTTGTCCAAGTAAGGATAGAAAATCTTGTTCATATACTCCATAAATACACATGGTGCATTAGTCACACTAATTGGCATCATGAAATACTCACAATGTCCATACCTTGTTTTAAAAGCAGTCTCCTGAATATCTTCAGCCTTCACATGAATCTGATGATACCCAGATCTCAAATCTATCTTACTGAACACACTTGCAACAACCAACTGATCCATCAAATCATCAATCCTTGGAAGTGGATACTTATTCTTGATAGTCACCTTGTTCAGTTGTCTATAATCCACACACAGCCTCACAGAACCTTCTTTCTTCTTAACTAATAAAATTGGTGCACCCCACAGTGACACACTTAGACAAATGAATCTCTTCTCAAGCAAATATTCAAGTTGACTCTTCAACTCTTTCAATCCCAATGCAGACATACGATATGGAGCCATCGATATCGGACTAGTTCCAGGAACTAAGTCGATCACAAACTCCACTTCACGTTTCGGCGGTAAATCACATATCTCATCAGGAAAAACCTCCAGACAATCACAAATAATTGGCACACCACCAACTTATCCACTTTATTAACACTCAAAGTTTCCATCAAAATAAACATCTCAGCATCATCCTGTACTGACTCACCAAAACAATCTGTAAGCACTTAGCTTAACTCAAAATAATTCACTGCACACGCCATCTAAGCTTGCAAGACACGTCTATCCCATCCAACATGACTCCGTCTACTATCAACAAGAGATTAAGGGTGACCAGTTCCTCAATTTGCCAATAGAAAGCCGAAAATTATGATAGGGCATAAACCATCTTTACCAAACCATAAGAGCGTTCAACAACACACTGAGCCGCCACTCCACACTTGCAGCATCTTGGAGAAGCACAAGCTTCTCTCCCACTTGTTTCATTCCCACTTCTGCAGACAAAAGTTAGAAAATAAACATGTACCGACAGTGTTTTCACACACATGTCGCATACAAGGGAACAAATAACATTATACAACTTGGCTGGACGGACCAACCTGCTCTGATACCACTAATGTAACACCCTTTTCTACCCCCACAATTAAAAGGCACATTTATTCAAAGTCATCAGAGTAAAATGTTAAACTCAACAATAAATCACCTCAAAGGGCGTACATTTCTCAAAGCTCAAAATAAGTCAATGCTCCGTGTATAACGGGTCTTCCTAAAAGATATCAAAATTTGCTCAAAGGCAGCGGAACTCACAAGGCATATTCCAAAGTTTTCCTTATACGGAAAGGTAATCAAAATAACTCAATAAAACATAGCTCGACTCAAAGACCCCAACCCGATGTTACACTATCAGAGCAAGACCCTCTAAGTTGACCAAAGGCCAACAACTCAAAACTTCAAAAGTCCTCATCGGCATCCACGGCTAAACCTGGTCATCTGCACGTTACCCACGTGGAGGTAACATTCAAACAGGCAGGGTGAGTAAAACGATTCATAATAATCAATGTATGAAAATCAATATATAAAATGACATCATAGTCATATTCAACATCATCATATTCATCAATAGGCCTCCAAGGCCACAACATCATAAATTATTCCAAATCACTCATAAATGCAAATGCAACAAGACTCAATGCATGTGTACCAATCATCACAGCGCGATGGACACTGGGCCATCAACCCTCCATAGATCCCCATCAATAGGATCGATTCTACTAGAGAACCAGAGCACATCAAAACACTTCACATCTGCACATGGGATTGAAGCCAAAGTAATCGAGGTCCTGAACCGAAGTCCGGATGCACACGTCACAAATCATCCTCATAATAACATCATAGGTGCATCATCATTCATCATAATCATCATCATCATCATCAAAATCATATCAGCATAGCTCATCATAATAATCACCATCTTATATCATGTCATCATAGCTCATCATAATAATAATCATCATACATCATGTCATCATAGCTCATCATAATAATCATCATCATACATCATGTCATCGTAGCTCATCATAATAATAATCATCATCATACATCGTGTCATCGTAGCTCATTATAATAATAATCATCATACATCATGTCATCGTAGCTCATCATAATAATCATCATCATCATCATATACACATCACATAGAATTCACAGTCATACTCATGTTAATTCATCATATTATCACATATTAATCACATAGAATTCATAATTATACTCATGGTAATCATCACATTATCGCATATTAATCACATGGAATTATCAGTTATACTCATGCTAATTCATCACAGAAATCATAGAATCAAACATCAAGGCATCGCTGCATGCAATCAACATTCGCGAAACTCTGCTACGTTCGCTGGCATGTTCGCTAGGCGAGTCTGGGGAGAGTTTCTTCGTTGTACGAAGGATTCTTCACTAGAGAGTCTGGGAACAACATTGTTCGCAGTGCGACGCATTCTTCGCTAGGAGAACAGTGCGATGACAGCAAATTCTGTTATGCACCAGAACTTAATTCAACCCAAAAGTCCATACGATTCACTTCCCCAATGCCCCCAAAACATTCCTAAATCATCCCTAAGGTCTTACGGCGATAAAGGCCCAAAACCTATGGTTCATTAGGCCAATCCCATATCATATTTACGCCCAAAATCACAAATTCCTTACGATTACCTTGCAGGCATCAGAGTTACTCACTATCTAATATTCCTATCCCCTCAAGGTTAGACAAATAACAAATCATGGTTTTGGCCACGAATGCCTAACTTTCCCTTTTCCCCAATGAATTCCACGGTTAGATTCACAATAATAGATTTAGGCCACGAAGGCCAAAGATCACTAATTCTCATATCCACCCTCAAAACCCTTAAACCTTAAATCGACCTTAAATACATTGAAAGTTACACATGGAAAATCATGAAGGAAATACTCATCATACCTTTATTGTCGATCAAGGTCTTCTCAAATATTTCAGGGAACCTTTCGAAGCTCTTGCCTCCATTCTTCCTCCTCAGAGCTCTGGCCTCAATTATTTTCACGGTCTAACAAAATGAATCCTAATCTCTTCACAATTTCCTTTTTGATAAACCTAGTCTTGGGCCTCACAATTGGGCTTTTCTCAACTTACCCTCACTAACTCCTCTTAAATATCCAATTTGCCCTTAGTCAACTTGTATTTATTTTAATTAATAATAATATTAATATATTCATATTATATACTATTATTCAAAATAAATAACTCAAATTCCATTAATTTCCAATATTCCGCAAAACCACCGAAAATCACCGAAATATGAATAATCTTATTTAAATCAATTAAATAAATATAGAACTTATCTCACCACACAAAGATAACAATCCAAAATAGAAACAATATATACAGATAAGCAGATATATAGATATACCACAATAAACACAAATAAATAAGTTAGGGGGAACCCTCAGAAGATTTCCCCAGTGAAGTCGCCATTTATGTCGCGGTGAGAATCAGATATCAAGCTATTAATTAACTTGAATCACAAATCTTAATTCACCACCGGTCTTTAATTTATCTGAGCGGGGAGAAACAGAACGAATAACCCATAAACATGCAATGCAAAAACAAAACAAAAGAGAATCTAAGGTTCGAGGGTTGGTTAAACTTAGGAAAGGTATTAGCATCCTAAGTATATGTAGTACACTACAGGAACCTCTTGTTATATTCGTGTTATCGTTGTTTGTTAAGGGTAAGAGACCTAGAGGTATATTTCTAAGTATGCTCGCCAAGACATCGCATCTCGTGCCTACGTATCCTGACGGAAATGGAATCAGAGCATTCATAGTTCCCCTTAATAAGGGTGAGGAACTCTTGACTGTGGTCAAGGTTCTAGGGGAAGAAGGTTTGTTGATTGATTCTAGGAGAAGAGACAAGTCGTCATCTTAGGGAGAATACTCGACTTAAACAACCACAAATATATGGAATGCGGTTTTTGCTTCACATTGAGAGAAGGACTCCAACTTGGATCTATAATCGACGAGTATGCCACATACCTCTCTCAAACGGAAAAGATTCTACGTCTTTCTCGACTATGTTATGGGGTAGGAGAATTATATCTCGACTACATAGATAAATCATGTCTAATTATCTTGTGAGAATATGGGATTTAATTCATAAGTTATCTAAGTTAAAAATCTAAGGGAATCTAGCCTGAGGATATGAGGGTGTCTCTTAAGTTGATCAACCTGAAAGGAATCAGGGATCAAGCAGAGGGAAAAGATGTAAATGAATAAGATGTTCATGACTATGAAGTCAAGAACAAGATCCTTCCTTTGGACGTGTAACAAGAAATTATTAATTAATTTAAATATTTATATTTATATTAACTAATAATTACAACATATTTTTATATATATTTTTAATATTCAACAAATAACTAAAAAAAGAAAATAAATAATTAAAATATTTTTGGCACTTTTGAAATATTATATGAATTAAATTAAAGAGAAACTAATTAGAGAAAATAATTTCAAAATGTAACAATTAACAAATAGTCAAGAAAAATATTTTTAATTTTTTAGATTATGAAAAATCAATTAAAAAAGAAAAGAAGGAAAATAAAATATTATTAAAAAAAAGAATCAATGTTTGAGCAACCACACCATGTAATATAACATAAATACATTCAAAATATTTGTACAAATATTTTTCTTATTATCATTTGACATGTTGTTAACTCATATACACATGCACTTTAACCATCCACACGCTTGCTACAAATGAAAGGAAACATGGGAGTCTAAAGGACAACAACTTAGCACTATTTATTTTAAAAGATAAACTAATGAAGTCTAAAAAATTAAATGAATTATTCACATTGGTAAAATTAAAACAATTAGCACGTAAATGCACATACAACAAAAAAAACTGCAAATACAAATAGATTTACGCACAGGAAACAAATATGTAATGTCCAAACAACAAATACAAAATTTGCATAGCAACACACAAGTCATAAACTCAAATAAAACACATTAGTAACACATAAGCAATTATAAATTTAACATAAAATATTATAGCTTAATTTATGAACAAACATAAACTAGCTAAATGACATGACGCATACTTAAATTACAAACTTAATAAAACTACATCAACAAATATACGCAAAACACTACAACATCACATTATAAACAATACTACAAAGACAAATATAAAATTAACATAAATACAACACAACATCAGCTTTTCAAAATAAAGGGTGAGTTTTCAATTTTACCTCCCTCAAATGTTCTTTTCCCTCGCATCGTTGCTCTCTCTATCTCTTTCTCTCGATGCCAAGTTGTGGTTTATGAAAAACTTTGCAGTTTAGGTGTGAGGAAGATGAGGTATGAGTATTTTTTTTCTTTTTTGTGTTATTGCTTGTTGTTTTTTCTCTTGTTTTGTGTACCCTTTGTTTTTTCTAATGTATATACATAAGACTAAAAAATAGACAAGAATGATAATAACAATTAACACAATATTTTTTTTATTTTTTATAATAAGACAAGAATAAAAAGAGTTAAAAATCATGTTTTTGTGTTTTTTATGACAAAACAAGAATAAAAGAAATTAAAAATCATGTTTTTGTGCTTTTTATGATAAGACAAGAATAAAAAGAATTAAAAATTATATTTTTGTGTTTTTTAAAAAGAAAATATTAATAAACAAATTAAAAATAAAATTAATTAATAAAAATAAAAATTTACATTAGATATCTAATTAAATCTAAATAAATTAAATGATTATTTAAATAAAAATAATTTAAAAACGAAATAAAAAGTCGGGCAGAAAAGTGCTTGAAAAAATAAAATGAACACACCAAAATAATCAGCGCAAAATAAACGACTCGAAAAAATACAGTGTTTGGTCAGATTTTGAAATAAATTTTACAAATGGTCGAAAATTTTAAATGAGCATGCCAGGTTAAACTACGGGAAACGTAGATTAATATCACTGACGTTTGCAGGCTTGATCTTGAAGTTTTTCGTCCACTGATTTTACACACAGTTGATTTTTATTTGATCAATTTGGTTGTAATTCAAACAAGTTTATTTCAGTTGATAAACTGGATATTATGCATGATATGCTACGCAGACAATGCAAAACAAAAAACAGAATCTCAGGGTCAAAAATTAGGGTATTATAGATGGTATAATTAGACATAGGGGAAACTAGTAATGACATTAAATAGGATAAAATATGAGATTTTATGTGATTTTCTGTTTGAGACGTGTTGAATGCGTGTGAGCCAAGATTGTCATATGTGAACGGTCTTGGGTTGTGGTAGTTGTTAGAGGATGGCAGGGATCTAGAAGGGAAGTTGAATAGATCCCTTGTTAAAAAATAAGTCGGCGCTACTAATAAAATGGTTTTAAAAAACCGGATATGCGTTTTAGTCGATGGAGAGAGATATGTCTCCTGTCATGTGTCTTAAGCAGCCACTATCGTTTAAACAATTTATCAAACACTTGGAGTGCAGAGCACTATAAGTGAGTTCCGCTTTAAGTAATTTGCTCTAGTTTCCTTGTACAATCAGCGATTGTACTAGAGTTAAAATTAGTTTAGCACTTACTCAAAATAGTCCTAAATTTGATATAATTGCTTGTACTAAAACCACACAAATATTAAGCAATGTAAAAATGAAAGGTAAAAGGCACAAGGATTTGTTGAGGCAGTTCCCCCGTCGTCCTCACTTCGGGGTACGTCTGCCCTCAATTCTAACAATAGAATTGAGCTCTTATAATATAAATTTAACCTGTTATAGAATCGTATATACAAGAATGAAATAGAAATCAAACAAACGAACTCCCTTATTGTTGTAGATGCTATCTCCTCTTACCCCTTGATTCGAGTCGAATCAAGTCCTTCTATAGCTTGTGTATGAACCTCCGATTACAGCTCTATGTTTAAACAACCTTCCGTCTTCAAACCCCAGCCCGGCTGATCTCAAACACTTGCGTGTCGAACCCGAATTTCTCCTTCACAATTCCCCGATTACCGCTACTAGATCAACGGAACCCACCGCTCCTCGATCACCTTCTCTCGGCCGAATATGTGTTGAGAAGACTCGTCCAAAAATTGCCAAATTCAGAGAATCTTTTAGGACAAAACTCTAGAGGTTTTATTCAAGAAAAACCTGTCAATTCCTCAACCCGAACTAGATTACCCAATCACGGCTTCGAAAGTTATCACCTTAGACAATCCATAATGTACAACAAAGATTATTGTGTGTGATTGTTGTGGTATGAAATGTAGAAGATAGAGATGATGAGAACTTGAATTGACACCTCTTTCACTTTTCTTGTTTTTGTAATTGATTCAATTGATATGAAATGAATAAAGCAACTGAATATTTATACCAGACAAAACTGTTATAACTGATAAAACCAACTTTCAAAAATAATAGACAACTCAGAAAATATGCAGCAAACAGCAAGCGGTCGACCCATGCAGAGTGCAGGGTCGACCTGAGCTAACCCGAGGCAACATATTGTGCAAAACACACAGCTATGCATCGACCGGAACAAGGCGTGTGTTGATGCAAAACCTGGATTTTTAGACAAATGAAAATGACAACAGTATGCGTCAACCGGTAGGTCGACCATACCTAACCCGAGAAAAATGCATTTCTAGGACACTTGCCATGAGTCGACCGGAGCAGAGTTTAGGTCGACTCAAAGACCTGAAACCTCAAAAAATGCCTAAATTCATATTTTTTATTCTCTTAGATGAAACCTATGATAGACCAATTGAGTTTGACTCGTATGACGCATATTTTGACAGCTTTAAATGCAGTACTCGAGATATTTAGTGCAAGCAAATAAACATGAGAAATAAGGTATGCTTATGCACCATGGTGATAACGCCAAATGTATATTCTTCCATGCGGCTTGATTTTGACATCATCGAAATACGCATATCTAGTATTTGAGGCTTTTCCCTCACAGTAGTAATTCTGGAGGGAATTACGGTAAGCATGTGGCTCACATGTGCTCATTGAGAATCGTGGTTTATGCATGAATGATTATTATATTATTTTGTGTCATGCATTCATGTCATGTTATGTGGAGATGAGCTAGGTGGGAATCCATGGTGGGTGTCTAGTCTCATTCGGACTCCATGTGGGAGTCAAGTGGAGATAAGTTGTAGTTCAGAGGAACGTATACGACTTATCTGGATTCCGACGAGACTCGGGTTCAATGAAGAAACTGTATGGATTCTGATGGTACCGCATGCATTGTGTCATGTCAGTTGAGTCGCATTGCATATATATATATATATATATATATATATATATATATATATATATATATATATATATATATATATATATATATATATATATATATATATATATATATATATATATATATATATATATATGTGTGTGTGTGTGTGTGTGTGTGTGTGTGTGTGTGTGTGTGTGTGTGTGTGTGTGTGTGTGTGTGTGTGTATGTGTGTGTGTGTGTATGTGTGTGTGTGTGTGTGTGTGTGTGTGTGTGTGTGTGTGTGTGTGTGATTGAATGTGGGCTAAATATACCGAATATTGATGTAGCACTTGGGTGTGCATTGTGATGATGTGATTTGTGTGATAACTACTCCTTAGCATGTGATTCTCGTCGTGTATTATTGATTGTAATTCTCACTCTTTTCTGTTGTTATGTCTATGCTCCTTGAAGAGTACAGATGATCAGGTACCTGAGTAGTGCTTGGAGCATGTGTTGCTATTGTCTGAGTCTTAGGAGTCGCTCTGACAGTAACACGGGAAGGATGGGGATTTCGTTATTTTCTTCATGTTATTTGGCGTTTGTTATTTGTTACGTATCTTGTTTGTTTAATATTTTTGAACCATGGATTATGTGGAGGTTTGATGTATTGGAGCTCTAATGCTGAACCATTTAGTTTTATTCCGCTGTTAATTCAATTAAATTATTTTTATGAGGAAATAAGTTATGAAGTGATTTGATACTTCATGATGATGTTTTGTTAATGTGGCATCCTACGTGTGTAACTCTAATTAATTCCCGTAACTATTTCTCATATTTTTACTTATTACGCGAATGGGTAGAGTAGGGTGTTACAATTCCCCTTATCAACTAATGGTACATATAGTCCTCTCACGCTCTATGAGCGATTTTCACTAATGTTAGATCTTTGTACAAGCCTCACACCAAGACTTCTCCTACAATCTTCTAACAACAAAAAAGAAGCACATCACTTCCTTGATTTCCAACAACAATGACAAATATGGTGTACTTTGAATCAAGCTAATTTAAATGACATTTTTACAATAATCACCAACAACTTGATGATCACAAGAATACATATTTAACACTTGATTTTGTATCTCTTTTGATTTGCTTGTATTCCAAGATATATGAAATCTTTGGCTCTTCTCTTTCCCTTTGATCACAATACAAACATATACACTAAAGTGCTCATAAATGATATGAATGAAACTTGTTTAAATGATGTGAAATTTTATGCACAAAGTTTCATTTTAAAATATATGAACACTTAACAACTTTGTTTGAATTGATTTGAAAACTACATTTTGAAAGATTTAAGTTTGAATATGAAATATACTACTATTTATATGACACAAGATACCTCTTGAAAATTCATAGAAATGTTTGATATTTCATCAGAAAAATAATTGCTATGGTTTGGGAAAAGTTTCCATGAAGAGATACCATGAAGTGGTGTGTCAGTGTCTTAGAAAAATGAAAAAGCTTTGGGAACAATCGTTTGGTCCTTGATTTCAATTTATTGATCCATTCTTTGCAATTTTAAAATTTTGAATCTTTATACAGGACAATCGGTTGGTCCATAACATCAATCGATTAGTCCATTGAAAACTTTGATTTTTCTAAAACAGAGAGTTTGAAACAATCGATTGTGGTTATATGTAAATCGATTAGTTCATTCAAAAAATTGAATTTTTTTTCTAAGTTGTGAAATCATGCACTCTATTGTTCAAAAATGTTAATAGGTTGTATCAAAACCAAGTTTAGACATGTTTCATAGTGAAAACCAATTTTTGTATGGTTGAAATTATTGGAATTCAACCACGATCTATGGTGAATTGTTCTCAATCTTGATCTCAAGATTTTTATGTAATGACAATGAACAAAAATAAGAACACATTTAAAGAAGATGAGTATGAACTGCAGAGTAACTCTCTGCCCACAACTGTGGAATTTTATTATCACTTTGTAACTGCAAAACCGTGATTATCAAACTTGATGATTACAATAATAAGGGTTCTTCCCTATTTATAGATTTAGGTTAAATTGCATCTCAAGCTAAAGCCCAAACTATAAAAGCCCAAAAATATCTAATTAAATTTGATCTTTCTAAATCAAATATATTCTTTCTAAAACAAAGAATTACATATTTAAAACACCACCTAATTCATTATTTCTGATATATTTACATTCATCATAGATCTTAGCTTCTTGAACACTTCGTATGGCACTTCCTTCATTATAATGTCTGCAATCTGATTCTCAGTTCTCTAGTGTTCCAAGTTCATCTTCCCTTCTACTACCTGATCCCGAAGATAATGGATCCTCATTTCGATGTGCTTGCTTCGACCATGTGCTATTGGATTCTTCGCCAAGTTGATAGTTGACATGTTGTCGATCTTCATGGTAATTATTCCATGACTCTTCATTATGATCTCTTCGACCATGTTCACCATCTAGGTTGATTGAGATGTACAAAGAGAATCAGCTATGTATTCTGCTTCGCATGATGACAATGCCACTACTGGCTCCTTTCTAAAACTCCAAGAGCTTTCTTTCTTCGCCTCGTTTCACATGCCCAGTTGGTTGTGCGACATAAACTTATTCATCTAAGGGGTCATTAAGGAATGCATATTTCATGTCCATCTGACATGTGTGCTAATTGTTCATATTTTCTAGACCAACAACCAACCTGATTGTTTCGTTCCTAGCAACAGGTGCAAACACTTCGTCGAAGTCGATTCCTTTCTTCTGAAGAAATCCTTTTCCACAAGTCTCGCCTTGTGTCGAGTTACTTCTCCTTTAGGTTTCACCTTCACCTTATAATCCCACTTCGCAATAATTGCCTTCTTGCCTTGAGGAAATTGGACAAGTGACCAGGTGTTATTGACTTCGATGGAGTCTAACTTCTTGTTCATTGCTTTCACCCACTTTGAATCTTTCAATTCCTCTGTTGCATTAAATAGTTCAACATTTGCGTAGAAATCATGATGTATCATCTCACCCTCTTCATCGACCACATCATTTGATGTAATCACACATTCTTGCAACCTTGCAGGAATGTGTCTTGTTCATCGAGGTCTGCTTGGGCCTGCTTCATCTCTGACTTGTTCCTGTCGAACTTCTCTTTCGACTTCAGTGGTTGGTTCTTCATAAGAGACTCTCACTGAATCCTTCTTTACCTTCTCAGTCCAATCTCATTCTTTAAGCTCATCTATGATTATGTCTCTACTGATCATTATCTGCTTATTCACTGGGTCGAACAACTTATAACCTCCAATCGAATGATATCTTATCAAGATCATCTGATTTGACTTGTCATCAAGATTCTTTCTCAACTGATCTGGCACATGTCTATATGCTATAGATCCAAAGACCTTCAAGTGACTGAGGCTAGGCTTGACACCACAACAACATTCTTCTGGTGTGATTCCTTCAAGCTTCTTCATCGGACATCTTTTAATATGTATGTTCCTATCGAAACTGCTTATTCCCATTATTTTTCGAGTAGATGCTTTCCATTCAACATACTTCTCACCATGTTCATGATGGTTATGTTCTTCATTTCTGTAATTCCATTTTACTGTGGAGTGTAGGGTGGCACTATCTCATGCACAATCCCTTCTTTTTCACATAATGCATCAAACTCTTTCGACACATACTCTCCAGCACCATCAGTCCTTAGAATTTTTAGCTTTCGACCACTCTGTCTTTCAACCATTGATTTGAATCTGGAAAATATCTCGATCACATCACTTTTCTTTTTGACGAGGTAAGTCCATAGCTTTCGATTGTAATCATCTATGAGCGTGACAAAGTATTTGTTGTCTACAATCGAATCCACCTGGATTGGACCACATACATCAGAGTATATGACTTCCAGAATTGCCTTCGACTTCTTTCTTGCATCCTCGCTGAAGTTATTCTTGTGTTGTTTAGACTGAACACAGTCTTCACAGACTTCACTTGGAATTTTGATTTCAGGTAATCCTGAAGCGATATTTCTTTTCTTTAGCTCTCTGATTTCATTGAAGTTGAGATAGCCTAGTCGAAAATTCCATAACCACTCATCTCTGTTGGCTGAAGTTGCTAAGTGTTTGTGCTCCATCACATTGAGTTCAATCTTGAATGTCCTATTATGAGACATTAGAGCCTTCAATATCAACCCACCACCTGCGTCGAAAAATCTCATCATGTTGTCTTCAACAACTACCTTGTAGTTCTTTTCGACTAGCTGCCCAATATTGAGCAAATTACTCTTCATGCCTGGTATGTACAACATATTGGAAATTATTGATCTCTTGCCATCTTTCCTCATAATCAGAACATCACCAATACCTTCAGCTACTAGAGTATTTTCATTTACAAATTTTATCTTGTTCTTCATTGAGGGATTCATGTTGACAAACCAAAATTTCCTTCCAGTCATGTGTTATGAGCATCTTAAGTCCAATTACCACTGGTTCTGGAATCTCTCTTCGTCTCTTGTTGTGACCATCAGCAACATCTCTTCTTCTTCATATTTTGTCAGTTTTGCATCAGTTTCTTGATTCTTCTTCTTTTCTAAGCAATCACTAAAATAGTGACCATACTTCACTTGAAGCTCTTCCTTCGTCAATACTAATAAGTCTTTCGACTCTTCTATGACTACTAGCACGTGGTCAAATTTTGGAGCCAGTGACCTCAAGATCTTTGACATAATTGACCTTGAGATCAACACTTCTCCATATACCTTGATTTGATTCACAAACTTTGTAACTCTGGTGAAGAAATTTGTTATACTTTCATTGTCTTCCATTTGAAGCAATTCATAAGTCCTTTTGTGAGTTTGTAACCTCACCTCTTTCACCTTCTCTGCGCCTCCAAACGAATTTTCAAGAATCTCCCAAGCTTCTTTTGCTGATTCTACATCACTAACCTTTTCAAAGTTATCTGGATCAACATATTGATGGATTATAAAGAGATTTTTATAATATTTCTTCTTCAATTCTTTATATGTTGCTTTCTCTTTATGTGTCACAGATTTTGCAAGCGGTGATAATCCCTCCTTTACAAGATCCCAAAGATCTTGGTAACAGAAAACCACCTTAATCTGGTTGCACCAATTCTCATAATTATCTTTCTTGAGAATTGGAAGATTTGCTGAAAAGTGACCGTTCAGGTGATTCATCGATATCACAGTTGTTATTCCCTTGAATCAAAATCAGAGCTCTAGATACCAGATGTTGGAATTCAACTATGATCTATGGTGAATTCTTCTCAATCTTGATCTCAAGATTGTTATGTAATGACAATGAACAAAAACAAGAATACGTTTAAAGAAGATGAGTATGAACTGCAGAGTAACTCTCTGCCCACAATTGTGGGATTTTATTATCACTTTGCAACTGAAAAACCGTGATTATCAAACTTGATTATTACAATGATAAGGGTTCCTCCCTATTTATATATTTAGGTTAATTTGCATCTCAAACTAAAGTTCAAACTATAAAAGCCCAAAAATATCTAATCTAATCTTTCTAAATCAAATCTGATCATTCTAAATCAAATCTAATCTTTCTAAAACAAAGAATTATATATTTTATAGAAATGCGTGAATGATCTTTGAGAACTTAAGATGTGTATATGAATTGAATTACATATACCTTTGTTTATGATCTATTATCATAGATATTCAAATATTGATATAAACTTGAAACTTGAATCATTATTTTTCTTCTTTGATCTTTCTTCTTAAGAAATCCTTTTGTCTTCATCAAAACCAAAATATGATTGATGATTAGCATCTTCTTCACTATAGTCATGTTTGCTATTGCATTCTGTTAAAAAAAAATCCTTCTTAGATATCTTTATATCTTCTGCAAAGAATTTATTTACCTAAAATTGTGTATATGTTTGTATATTCAAAATTGTGTAATTGTGGTATTTGTGTTTTTCTATTGTGTGGCATTTAGTAGTGTGAATGCATATTTGATGTTTTGCCGTTATGTGCATTTTTAGTCTTATTTTTGTCTCTCTCTTTTTTATATTTTTCAAATGAGAAAGTTTATGGGATATGATATCTCAAATGGTTATTCATACTAAGTTTTGAATGCATTGGAAGTTTAAGAGCTTAAGTAGTTATGTGTGTGCGAGGAATCAAAATATCTCAAATATCTCAAATTTGCTGGACATTAAAAATGGCATACTAAAATTGCTTTGTTGGTAATAGTGTGTTTTTATTTGTATTTTGAAATTTTGTCAAATTTTAGATATTTTTTATTTATTGTTTTATCATATTTTTAATTTATCGTTTTATCGAATTTAGTGTACCTCATAGTCATCCCTAACTCTCACTAAGGTTGAAACTATTTAATTTTTGTAATTGAGCAATTGATCAAAAGTTAATGATGTATAACTTGAATTACAAATCAGAAAAGTTGAAGCAAGATTTTTTTAAGCTTGATACAAGTCACAGCTTTGTCTGACTCAAATTATGGTAAATATGAAATTTGGTTTTGTCATTAAAACTACTGATTCGATTCAAGGTCTTGCATGACTTAAATCATAAGGCACATTGACTCGATTCAAAATCATAATTTACTCAAAGCATGAAAGAATTTAAAACTATGGGATTCTATTCCACAAATGTGACTTGAGTCACACAAAAAATTAAGAATCTCGGTGTCTGGCCACTTAAGTTACAATTTTGTTTGACTTAAATCACATGATTCAAGTCATAAATCGAATCAAAGTTGTTGACTCCTAGTTTTATCATATTGATTCATGTCAGTCTTTCATTTGATTCAATCATTATTTTAGATTTTGACTTTAATCATACTGTTTGTTTTTAACCTATTCTGTGTCAAATTTGTAGCATATGTAACAAGCAAAATTTTTACTCTTTAGAATAACAATTCATTTTTGTAAAAATCATTTATATTTGAAAGAGTTTTTGAATTCTCTCGCAATCTTTGAAAAACCAAAAAAAGTTACACTTTTTTAAAATTATCCTTGAAAAAAAACTTCTTTAAGGAGTTCATTTCTTAAGTGTAAAAAAGGTGTATGTGAGATTCTTTTGAAATGCTTCATCTTTAACCTCCAAAAATTTATTGTTATGATTGATTAACTCTAAGTGAATGTGTAAGTGGTAGTTGTTAGATACATTAAGGAGTTTAATGTTTTTGTGAAGTTTCGATGTGTTCTCATATATAAGAATCTGATTGTGTTTCTGAACTTTAGAGATTGACATCCAATGAAGGAATAAAAGACTTTCTTCTCCAAAGAAATTTCGGAGATCGAGCTATGATCGTTGCGGATAAAATTTTAGAGTGTTTTGATTCTGACAATGTGACTGGTTCAATATCGAGTGAAGATCTTGGGGGATTTTCCGCCTAGTCAGCTATGTACAATAAAAGAAAAATCAAGATTCAAATGTGTTGCTTAACAGTTGGCTTTTTATTTTGCAGTTTGCATGTAATCATGTTATACTAAAAGATACTTCTAATAATTTTAAATTAGTGAAAGACCAACAAATTTTTAATTGTTCGTCATTGGAGACTGAATTACGTGCAAGTGAGGACGCCTCATCAAACTAGAATAAATATTTACTTGTTTTTAGGTTTTAATTGATTTCTAGAATTTAATATTAAATTTTATTGCTTATAATGATTTAATGTTTATGTTTAAATCTCTGTTAGATCTTATTTACTAAACATTTTTATAGTATTATTCTAAAAATCATTAATTGTAGATTTTTTTACTAATTAATCGAATATAGTACAAGCGTCGTGTTTGAACTAAAATAGGTTAATTGTTATATTATCAATTGTTTGATTGATCAACGAGTTATCAGTATTGTATTCTTATATACACACACATAATTGTGCAAGAATTTAATTGAAATACATTTTCAGTGTAAAACACTGTCAGTTAATCATAGTCATTAGATGTTCAAAAGAATTTGACTTTTATTTTGATCACTTACAAAGTAAGACAAACGGATGATGGTGATGAATCGATGGTGTAAAACTTTTTACACTGACAGTGCATAGTAATTAATCTCATTGTGCAATTCGATTTGTTAAATTCTTTCAAAACTCATGCTCCCGCAAATTTTCTAAACTCTGAATTTTTGAAAACCTTTTTAAAAACGATTTTGAGGGAAGATCTATACACCCCTCCTCCGTTCTTCTACACACACACACACATGATTGTGTCATTCAATTTGTGAAATTCTTTCAAACTCCTTCTCCCGCACATTTTCTAAACTTGGGATTTTTTAAACCTTTTTGAAAACGATATTAATGGAATGTCTATTCAACCCTAAACCCTAAACTCTAGCGAGTTGTGTACACTAAAAGAAAAATCAAGATTCAGATATGTGTTGTTTAACAATTTGCTTTAAGTTGTTGTTTAGCAATTTGCTTTTAAGTTTTTAGATTGTATGTAATCATGTTATATCAAAAGATATTTGTAATAATTTTAAATTAGTGAAAGACCAACAAATTTCTAATTGTTCGTCATTGAAGATGGAACTATGTATGACTGAGGACGGGTCATCCAAATAGAATAAATATTTACATGTTTTTTTTAAGTTTTAATCAATTTTTAGAGTTTAATCTTAAATTTTAATGCTTATAATCATTTAATGTTTATGCTATGAGATGCTATTTGCTAAACATTTTTTATAGTTATTATTCTAAAAATTATTAATTGAAGATCTTTCTACTAATTAATCGAATTGAGTACAAGCGTCGTGTTTTGATTAAAATAATTGTCATATTATCAATTGTTTGATTGATCACCTGCTTATTATTGTATTCTTCTTTCCACACACCTAATTGGGCAATTCGATTTGTAAAATTCTTTCAAACTCCTACTCTGCACATTCTCTAAACTCAGAATGTTTTAAAACTTTTTTAAAAACGATTATAAGAAAATGTCTATTCACCCCTCCCCTTCTTCTATACACACATAATTGTGTAATTGAATTTGTAAAAAAAATTCAAACTCCTTCTCCTGCACATTTACTAAACTCGGGAATTTTTGAAACCTTTTTGAAAACAATTGTTAAAAGTCCCACATTGGACAATATATAGCATAAACATGTGTTTATAAGTGAGGGTAATCCTCACTCTATCAGCCGATTTTGTAGGGTTGAGTTAGATCCAACCACATTTCTTAACATGGTATCAAGAGCCTCGTTTAAGATCCGGTGGACCACCTTCTATAGTTTCCGCTATCGGACCACCCACCATTTATTTCCACGCTTCAGTTGTCTAGTCCTGAGCGTGAGGGGGTGTGGAAATAATCACCACTTTACCAACCGATTTTGTAAAGTTGAGTTAGACTCAACCACATTTCTTAACAACAATATTAAAGAAAGGTCTATTCAAATGGTAAAATTCTTTCAAACTCCTTGTCCCGCTCATTTTCTACTCGATTTAGGCATAGGGAGACCTTTGGAGTTTGGACCCTACATTCTAATTAAACATTCTCATGCAAGCATACCATTCTTTGAGAAGACAATCTTTCTACCTTAATGGGTGAATCCTGGATCAGGATTAGTCACAATTGGGAACCAATTAGGTTTAAATTGTGAGCTCACAATCAAAGGTGGACATGTCACATTGGTTGCGATTGATCCTAAGCTTTGTATCTGATGTAACATGTCAATTTCGGGCGTGAACATTACCTAAAATCACATTTGACACTACAATTGAAGCATTCATGCAACAATATCAGGCTATGCACAAAAGACAGTTTGATTGGAAATAATATACTAACAAAAAAATTTTCAGGTCCCTGTCTGGCAGGCATAATAATGTTCATATATACATTGACCAAGATATTTGTCAAAACCTGCCTAAAAAAACTCCAAGTGGAGATTATGAATGGATGAAAACTAGATAAATAATTAATCTAATAAATTATAACACAACTAGACCCCCCCTGGAACTTTGATGTACACAAATTAATAGCTCGGAACTATGACCAACCAATCACACTACCCGTTCAACAAAACGAGATCTAGACTTAGTGGTACGTTGGACAGTTGACAACATTCTTATACTGAAAATGATCAGCAAATGAGACAACTGTTGTTCACAGGCCAACCCACTTCACCCATCTGAAAATCCGACCAACTCTCAATGGCAACCCATAGTCTTTGGTAATTGCAGGATCTCTTCTAGCAACATCAGGTTCCGACCAAACGTATACCCCACGTTCTTGCTTACTGCCAGGTACAGTATTATCCAAGATAAAAGCAACGAGAAAAGCTATCACCATGTGCAGCGAAAATATCGTGTTCAGGATATAGTTCAACTGCAAAAGAAATATATCCACAAGTGCTTTTTAGAGTGAGAAAAATTGACTCGTCAACCAACAGTACATACATTTATCAGTTAAAATAACAAGGGAACCACGAGTTTAAGATGACTATCGGTGTAAATTTATCATCTAGTCCACTGCATCATGAATTCATTATGTAATATAACCATTTAGAGTAGTAACATACATCTACTTAACACAATCGATAAGTAGTGGCTAGTTACTAGTTTAGCAACCCTGAAACAACATACAGGATGCTATCAAAAAAGCATGATACAAGCAGAAATCTAGCAACAACAAATTTCACTATTGAATATGAGGGTGGTTTCTATTCATGTACAAAATGATGGAGATAGATTTGCATATGCGATGATGCAGTTTTCATAGGCTACCCTAACCAATGGAATTGTGATGTTTCCTTTTTTGTAAATTTATGCAAGTGTTATCTATGAAGCATGAACACTCCTGGATATAGAAATGTCCATGTGTCTAACTCACGTCGCACACCAACCACCCTTCGTCGTCCAAACGACACATGCCAGACTCAGCAAGATTTCCAAAAAAATACTTTGGGTTTCCTTCGACATGCTGCCAAAACTTCTTTAAAACTCATCAGACACAAGTACACAGCTACAATGAGAACGAACGAACCTTTTTTTTGCAAGAACTAGAAGTAAAAAGGCTTTTTAAAGTAATATAATAGTACTTTAATTGGGCATTTTAAACGGTTCTCAACGCTTCTTTCTGACACACATTATCATCTCTGCCCTTCATCTTTACTTTCACAGCTTCCTTTTTCTGGTCTCCTAATTTATCTGTTATGCTCTTCATCTCATTTGGCAGTCATCTTGATTTTCAATTTAAATATTTTTATAAATGATGCTCATATCTAATTTTACGGAATATTTTTGAATATATTTCCATGTTGGTGTCCTATACTTTGGACATAAGCGGTGCTGATGTGTTTGTATCGTGTCCGGTGTTCATGTCGGTCTCGGTTTTCATAAGCGTTATACTAATTAGCAAATTTCAATCACAGAATTTGACGACATCAAAATCAAGCATAAGATTCAGAATAGTAAATGAAATGACATAGAAGCATACCCCTCCATATTTGCTTTGAAAAGGCCCATGAGAAGCCACAATGTAAGGCAGAAAATAACTTGGCACTGACATGTTGGAATTTGGAGAGATGCCATATTGTTGAAAATATGCAGGTATGGAAAGAGAGAAGAACAGTGATAACCCAATTATGATGATATTGCGAGAGCTTCCAGCCTCACTATAACGCAGATTGGACAAGCCCAATGCTGTAAGCATTGCCCACATAAAGCATAGAAGACCAGCAACCATGACTGCAGGAATTGAAGCAATGAACCCTCCAACCTTCCCTGTAATATAGTAAATTTAAACATGGTGTATTTACAATATTAAAAAAAAAATTCTATAGATGAGAGAATGAAAAAAACATAAATGTGCATCACAAAAGAAGCCAGCAATCTGCAATAAATTAATCAAGGAATAAGTTGAATATTCTAAAATCCAATGATTAACTTGTGAGCGTATAACCACTTTTCTATGCCAAACATGTTGATAGGGAAACATGCAGAGTGCATCTGATAATCTGCAATCCACTTCCATCATGGACACTATTTTCCTTGTGGCGAAATTTTATGCCATCTTAGCAAATATAGTTTCAGGCATTGCAGTTAAGTTTTAACCAAAAATATAATAATTTAAAGGCAGGATGAATTCAAAAGAGCTAGTCGTTATTGATGTTTTCATCCAGAGATAGAAAAAGCACACTGATTATACACGTGGCTATATGTATGAAGTACAGAGGTGTAGATAGCAGCTGTCTGTGTCCAGTAAATATCAAACAAAACACAATAATAAGTTTTTTAATAAACTATTATTGGACAGATGAAATATGAAGCAATGAAGTACTAGAAGGGAGAAAAAGGCATCCTTCAAAATGAATAAAGAATGCGGAAAAACAAATAAAAATAAAAAAGAGAAGCTCAAGGGTGTATTCAAGTAGCTAAATGTTTCGGCATATTGAAGATAAATTTTTCAAAAGTCCCACATTGGATAAGATATGGCATGAACAAGTGTTTATAAGTGGGGCAACTATCATCTTACAAGCTGGTTTTTAAAGGTTAATTTAGACTCAACCTAAAATCTCTTGTGGTATCACAGCCTAGCCTATCCAAGACCAAGATCCATAGGACTGTCTGCTATCATCAGGTCACTACTATTGAAAACCCCAACTGAATTCCTCACAAAGACTGAATAAATATCTTAAGACTGAGGTGAGTCATAAAAATCCTAATAAGCTATCATCGGGTCCGAATTCCTCACAAAGACTGAATAAATATCTTAAGACTGAGGTGAGTCATAAATCCTAATAAAATTCATCTAAAACAGCCATGAACAGAGCATCAAAATGATATTCTTCTGAAAAAACCCCAACCGAATTCCTCACAAGACTGAACAAATATAGTAAGACTGAGGCGAGTCATAAAACCTAATAAAATTCATCTAAAACAGCCATGAACAGAGAGGTGAGTCATAACAAAAAATTGGCCACTGGTTCTAAACTAAAACACATAATATCGGAAAATCCTGTATAAGGCATTTGAATCTACAACACAACACATAATTTGTATTAATTCTATAAAGAACAGTCATGACAAAAGGTTTCACCTTGTAGGAAGTTAATGCAATCCATATATGCATTTTAAGAACAAATATCTCATTCTAAGAGTTGGAGGAAACTAATAGGACTAGCAAGTTGTAACAAAAGGTACCAAACCAGTGTATCCTCAAGAGAAGATAATCAACTAACATGACAGACTTGAATACTTTCGCTACAAGTAGAACCTTGAAATGCATATAAGAATAAAATGTTGGATTGAAATCTATTTTGAAAGAACTGAGATAGACTTGTGAAGCCTATAAAAATAGGACACAAGCATCACATAACATGACAGACTAGAATACTTTTGCTACAAGTAGGAACCTTGAAATATGAGAATAAAATATTGGATTGAAATTCTAATTTGAAAGAATTGAGATAGAGACTTGGGAAGACTATAAAAATAGGACGCAAGCATCACATACACTGACTGCTTTAATTGTTCTGAAATTTAATACTAAGATATATTACAGCAATGGTTTTGGTTTTTCATCTCCAAAGGATATTCAGAAACACTAATTTTGTTCAACAACTCTTCATCACAAGATGAACTGACAAAGGTAGATGCAAATGCAACAACAGAATGATAATTAGATACTTACCCACGAGTGATAACACTATCAGAAGGCATGCACCTAATTGAACTGCTCCGCGGCTTCCCATTTTAGTCACAGCAATTGTATGAACATTTTCAGTTAAAGTTGCAGATCCAGTTCCAGTACCCCAGAGACCAGCCAACACACTACAAAGACCTTCCAGACCAATTCCGCGACTAAGAACCCCAGGAGTTGGAGGTCTGGATGCTACCAATAATGAAGATGCATGATATGAGCCAACCTATAAAGTTAAAACAAATGAATATCAACAACACAGTACAGCGATTATATAATCCTGCATACAGAGGGAGGAGAGAGAATGATAATATGATTTCAATTGTGATAAAGCATATAGCTAAGCTTTTTCATAGATCAGTAAATTCTATTATTTGACTGATCTAGACAATATCTTTAAAATAAATAAAATCGCAAGTTGCTTTTTGCAACGTTGAAACCTGAAATCACTTTTAGGGATAACAAAATCAATTTCATGGACTGATTGGCCAGCCTGAGAAATTATATTACTATCCTAAACAGAAAATATAACAGTTTTAAAAACTGGCTCAGACAGCTGGTTGAACAGGTTGTCGGAGGGGTAACCGGTGGGAACCGGCGTAAACTAAACCGGAAAAACCGATGAACCCGGGGTTTTGTAAACAGAGGGTTAATGCCTGTTCTCTTTTTTCTTCTTCTTAAAAGTCAAAACTATGCCGTTTAATAAAAAAATAAAGAAAAAACTAACAAAATTTCAAAATAGAAAATAGATTCTAGAAATTAAAATTTAGAGTCTGGTAAAAAAATAAAAATTTCATCAATCATGCTTTTATATCTGTTAAAGAAAGAAAATTTTTAAAAAATTAATAGACATGGAAATCTATTTAATCTAGGATATTTTTGACATTTTTTAGGTGTCAATAATTCTTTTAGAGCTTTTAGAGACCAGGTCATCCAGTTATAAACCTGATTTAATATTTATGCAACTTTATTATCAAGACCAATTTATGTGACCGAGCCATCCGATTTTATCCGAGTCAGTCATGCGGTTCAATGAGGGACTTTTTAGTTTGACCACCGACTCCTTGATCCCGTGACTTTGTCAGGTTGATGATGGAGCCGGTTATTACTTATTAAAACATTGATAACAAATATTATTTGATCAGGTGAAAACAATAAGACAGGTTCGAAACTGGTATTTTTAAAGGAATAAGCTAAAAGTTAAGAAGAAATGGGTAAACCAAACCGAAGAATTGCATGAAATACCCCTGCTTAGTGTATGGTAGGCCGGTTCTCTTATTCGTTGAATTTCGTTGTTAACAGTGTCGTACTAAATAGCAAAGCTCATTTTTAAATTTGGATCTGATGTATGAACTATATTCAAACCCCCGGTCTCTTTAGTCTGAAGTTTTTTATCTTCAATATCATATGTTGCAGTTAACATGAAGTGACACTGAGTAGATTTTAAGTAAATATCGTATTAAAATTTCTTAACTCATCATATAAACCATTCTTAAAGATATTTTGTTAGGTGTAAATCATAATTTGATCCATGTAGACGCCCCCACTTAGTGGGATAAGGCTTGGTGGTAGTTGTTGTTGTAAGTCATAATTTCTTGTGAGCTTGGAACATATGTAAGAAATGGAACAATTTTTTACATACAATACCGCATTCATATCATAAAGACTGCAAAAGATCCAGCAGATGGTCTTTACTCGATTAAATACAATCAAGTTACTACCAACATATTCAGAATCAAGATAAATAAATGTAGTCCAGGAAACAAAATAGAAAGAAATAAAAAAGACAAGAATCTAACCGAATCCACGGATGAGATTAAGGAAACCACGCACATCACAACAGCTATTTTCCAATTGAAGACAGGAGTACCCCATTGCAATGGATAGGGAAATTTAAACCATGAGGATGATTTCAGTGAGTGAGAAGTATCAATTCGACAATGTTTTATCCTTGAAATATGCTTTCTGCAGTGTTCAGAAACCATATTTGAGGCAGGTATGTTTATGTCACACCCTTTGTAGTTGTAAGCTCCAGCTTCAGTCAGCAAGAAAGCCACTGCCCATGTAATTGCCAAACCCAAAGGAACCTGCAAATTAGGAAGCAAAAATAACTGAGGATATAATGGCATTACACTTACACGACAGAAATTTATTTTTATTACTAAAGAGTGACTCAGAAGGATATTGTAGTGTTACACTTACTGCATATATAAGAAATATGCGGTGTCCAAAAACAGATAGTTTACGAAGATACTGCAGAAAGCAATAAATAATGAATTGTCAGCACAGTACAATGATCAATACCATAGACAAAGTAGGAACTTGAATTCAAGAAACTTACAAGAGAAAAAACAATAACTACAAATATCTGTATTGCACCAATCTCAAGACATGTGCCAACTATAGGAAAACCATAACCATAAAATGAAAGTCCAACTGCAGCAATGGTTGGGGATACAACCACAGGATTGATAAACCTGAAATTGACACGAGAAACATAGTACTTTTATTTCATTCACAAAAATAATCAAATCATGGTGAGCAATCATTACATGGGGGGTCAAAAATCTAGAGACACTTGTCATGATGGATGAAAAATACAACTTACTTCGGTACAATAAGTTATGGTGGCTCTGATAGTTAGAGACCTATAACATGTTAATAGTTTAATCCTCACACGAATCGGACCAATATTAGCATAAGAAATCCATTTGAACAGTCTGAATAGTAAATAGATAGATAGAGGACTATTTCCTCCAGTATTTGGATTGGAAGAATCATAAATGTGGATTTGGACTGGAAAACACTCAAAGCAGAGGCCAGGGGAACCTAAACACCATCCTTTTCACGGCTACCAACCTCTAAAACCTCCCACATATAGTTGGTTTCTACTGTAATTAATCTTCCAAGAGTATTCAATACAATCCACATCAGTTAGTATGGCTATGACAGCTAGAAGCCTAGAACATGTAAATAGTTTAATCCTCACAGAAATCAGACCAACATTGGCATAAGAAACCCATTTTTGAACATACTCTAGATACTAGATGGAGAGCTATTTTCTCCCGTGTTTGGAAGAATCATTAAGGTGGGTTTGGAGTGGAAAACACTCAAAGTAGACGCCAGGTGAACCTGAACACCATCCTCCTCAATGCTACCACCCTCTAAAACCTCCCACATATAGTTGGTTTCTACAGTAATTAATCTCCCACAACTGTTCAAGACAATCCAAATAATTTATAAATATTCACTCTAGGCAGCAATATATCATCAGATGTTCCAACACAATCCAAATAATTTATAAATATTCACTCTAGGCAGCAATATATCATCAGATGTTGACTATGACAGTATTGAATCATTAAGGTGGGTTTGGTGTGGAAAACACTCAAAGCAGAGGCAGGGAAACACAAATACCATCTTCCTCACTGCCACCAACCTCTAAAACCTCCCACATACAGTTGGTTTCTACTGTAATCAATCTTCTAGAACTGTTCCATACAATCCATATAAGTTATTGTGGCTCTGACAGTTAGAGACATATAACATGCAAATAGTTTAATCCTCACAGAATTTGGACGAACATTGGCATAAGAAATCCAGTTTTGAAATTTGAACACAGTCTGGATACTAGATGGACGGAGGTGGAGGACTATTTCCTCCGCTGTTTGGAAGAATCATTAAGGTGGGTTTGAACTTTGAAGTAGAAGACACTAAAAGCAGAGGCCAGGGGAACCCAAACACCATCCTCCTCACTGCTACCACCCTCTAAAACATTCCACAAACAGTTGGTTTCTACTGTAATTAATTTTCCACAGATCTTCAACACAATCCATATATTTGATAAATATTCATTCTAGGCATCGATATATCAACAAATGTTGACTATGACATTGTCGAATCATTAAGGTGGGTTTGGAGTGGAAAACACTCAAAGCTGAGGCCAGGGAAACCTAAACACCGTCCTACTCACTGCTACCAACCTCTAAAACGTCCCACATATAGGTTTCTACTGTAATTAATCTTCCACAACTATTCATCAAAATCCATATAATTTATAAATTCTCATTCTGGGCAACGATAGTTTAAAAAATGTTGACTCTGACATTATCAAAGAAAACAAAATGTTCCTCCTCATTACACATAGAAAACCAGAACTAGCTATGTGCTGTCCAAACATAAATTGAAAGGAATAGTACACTAAACATAACTATTACCAAGTGGAAAAATTGTACTCAATAATACTACACTTATTTATTTTAAATATTAATTTTTTTTAATTAAACAAGGCGCATTTGCATGTAAGAATGCTCTCGGTTACTTAAACTTAATCTCCTAGATGGTGTCGGAAAGTTGTCCAACCAACCAACTAACTATTAATTATAGGCATTATTCATTAAAGATTATGTTTAAGTAAAAATAATTAAAAAGAAACAATAATTTACTTTCAAAATTTTAAATAGATGACCAGACACATATAACATGCTTTAAAGTACTCTGCAATACTTATTTCCCTGCTGGCTTACTAACTCAGTTCTTCTTAACTGCATTATCTGCTATACTTTTACTTGAATTTCTCAACAATTAGAAGTTACCTACACTATGTATAGCCTCAATCCACAAGAACAATTGTTGCTTGATGAAACAATGAAGCATGTCTTGAAGGCAAAAAAAAATACACGTGGAAAAAAAACTTCAAAAAGCATACCTTACTAACAGGGACATAAGTCCAGTATATCCAAGGAAAGTTTGAAAAGCAGATCCAATAATTATAGCCCCCTGCAGCTCCTTCATTATATGTTTGAATTTCTGAAAATTGATATAGAACATTATCAGCAATCTTAGTATCAATTATTTCATCAAAGAAGATTAAAGCAAACATATCACGAACAACTAACAACAAAACCACTAATAAAACCAAAAATGTCGGTTATTTGGAACAATAATGTGGACAACAATTAACATAGATATTTTCAGAAACATAAAAAAGAATAAACACAAACGTTTCATTAGTAATTGAAATTCAGGGGAACAAGGGAAACCATTATAAATTGAACAACGGTGTAGCCAACAATTAAAATCACGTAAAACATAGATAAGAAATACATACATTTCCATTTAATCCTTGAAATTCGGGTGAGTTGATGATCGCCAAAACTGGAGCCAGATAAACAAAAGAAGGCCCTTGTATCAAGGGCAACCTAGACCCAAAAATAGTATGCAAGAGTGTAGTCACTCCAGACACGAAAAGCACAGTAGATACCACTGCAGAAATATCCTCCTATACCAATTAACTCAATCAGAAAACAATATTCACATAATAAAATAAATGAATTGAAAAAAATGAAATCACTCACATGAGTACCTCCCATGGCAGGAACAATGACAAGCGGAATGAGAATCAATGAACCTATTATAGAAATGTAATGCTGAATACTGTACACACCAATGGGTACTGAATCATCCATGAAATAAAACAAAAATTCATCAGCATGAATCAAAATTCTTAACCAAAGTGAAAACAGATGCATACAAAACGCAGGTGCCGATATTGATCCCGTTATTTTTGGTTTTTATGTTAAAGAACAAATTGTGATTAATTCACACCGCGGCAATAGAAATCTCAAAATTCTTTAGGCGATCGAGACCGTTTTATAACACCTTCACTATTAGTATAAAACCTTCACTATTAGTATTCCTATTACTATTACTATTACTAATACTGTCTTTACCTAAACCAGGTGAATCTCTTAGCTCATACTTCATATGCGAATGCCTCGACACAAATTCATCGTCATCCACAATCTGCGGCAAGGAACCAACAACTTCATCAGTCCTCCCTGTTCTCCGAACCGGCGGTTCCGCATTCGTCTGACCGTTGATACTCGGAACTCCATCAGAGTCCCTCTGTTTCTTCACTACCAAATCTTTAGAACCCTTAGAAGGTAGAACTTTCGCCACGCCATTTGCCGCCGGTGGAGGAGTAGCTCTAACACGTCCTGCTTCAAGATCCGAGTTCACTTCAAGCTCTCTAGACTTAATCGGCAAGCTTATCTGACCAGAATCACCAGCATTGGTGTCACCGGAGAATTTCGGCTTAAAACCAGTTTTCTTCGCCCATGAAGAAGGTGGAATCGGTTTACTTTCCGGCGTCGTCGCCGGTGACCACTGTACCGAGCGTTGGCGAGGTTTGGGATCGGGTTCGGACATTGGGGAAGTGAACCTAGTGGCGCATGATAGCTTCAACTGTCACAGATCTGAGTGAGGGAGTGAAGGTTTAGGGTTTTATTGAACACTATCGGAAGAGAGAAAACTTCGGCAGTGCAATGAAAGAGAGCGCGAAAATGTGGTTAGTGACAGTGGGAACGGAAATGGCAATGACGGATATTTTAACTAATTTGATGGATTTCTTTTCTTTTTGAGTTTTCTATATCGTTTTTGTGTTGTTATTCTCCGTGAGTTTCTGTTCTACTCTTTGCTAGTGGTGTGGTAACTCTTGTAAAACTGGAAACAAAATATACTGTAACAGAGTGTGCAGTACAATAGTAGACCTGGGTTTAATTAGGATTTAAAACAAAAGATATTATCGATTTTTTTTTATTAAAACTCTTATTTAATTTGGATACTTTATTTTATTTGGATACTTTTTAATATTCAATTAAAATGATATAATTTTTTTCATGGAATGTAAAATCTTGTTGTATTCAATTAAAAAATTTGCATTTAAAAAAAAAATATTGACGTAATAGTTTTGATGAATTATTTGATAAACTAAATTTTAACATATTTTATTACAATTTTATAAGAATTTTTTCAAAAAAAAAATATTAAAAAAATTCTAATTCAATGTAAGGCTTTGAGGGTTTGGAGGGAGAAAAAGAAAAGTCTTTCATTTCAGAATTTTCCTATCGCATGAGAAACATCCTGCTAACGAGCACAAGATATTCAAGTCTCAAGCGCATTCAACGTTTCTCCGAGATTCAGTCATAACTAATAATAAGTTAGTTATTTTATCTCTAATATATATATAGAGAGAGAGAGAATGTCAATTCAGATACTATGTTTTAAATTCAATTTCAATTCTCTCATTTCATTCACATATACTTAGTGTTAACCTTGCATGTCAGTCTCATCTCTGCCTCGCCGGAAGCTCAAATCTGTCATTACTCATGATACTCGCTTCATTTTTTGTTCTAGTCCGGAACATTCGCGTTGTCTAAGAATCGACTTCTGATTCATGTGTTTTTCACAATCTCACGTTCCCTCTTCAATTCATTAGTTCAAAACCTTTCTAGGTATTTGAATCAAAAGCTCTCAAATTTGAACATGAAGACTTGTCGTGTTCGATCCAATCAAGCATTGTTTCAACTCTGATCTTCTAAAGCTCCAGATCTCTGATCTCTACACTTCAAAGTAATGGCTAGATCCAAAGTCACCTGGCTCGCTGCTACGCGGGGAGTCACCGTTGTTGCCTTTGTCATAGTTCAAGCAACAATCAATCAACCACATTCTCATGTTCCGTAAGGTGTGGAGGATCTAGAAGATGTTACATTACATCCATATCTAGTACAGGTTCCTCAAATGGTTGGATATATTCAAGTTGCTCCTATCACACCTTTGATTCCTCCTCCAACCTCACAACCTGAAGCCTTACTTAACTTCCAATTACTACGAGCTAACCTCTGACTGTAAGGAGTTAACGAGCTGCTGAATAGCACATACAACATCGTTCGGCCGTAAAATTCACGAGCGATAGAAGAAAAGTTGATTTGCCATGAAAAAAGCCTTTACAACACACCACAACAAAGGAACATTGTTCAATTGATCGTATCCAGGAGGACTCAAACCTTCGTCCATGAGTTTGCCGCAACAAAGAGATATGAAACTCATAAGTCAAAGAATCGTCAGAGGAGCAAGAAGCACCAAAGTCCTCCCTAAAGTCTCGAAGAAGACCGAGACAATCATGCTCTTCCTCCAAATCATACGGAGAAGCGGTCGTTGAAGAATCAACAGAAGAATCCTCTAAGCGCCCGAATCTTAGACAACAAAATACTAAAATCCATGATAAAGCATTCCAAGCTGGGAGAGTATGGTGGTAAGAGATATTCAGACGAGCATGTGCGGCTCATAAATGACCAGCTGAATTTTTTCAATGCTGACAAAGCTTTCAATTGCAAGTTGTTTGCATTAACTCTAGTCGGCCCGACCAGGTTGTTCTTGAATGGTCTATCGGACAGGAGCATTGAATCATTAACGGATTTTTGAAAATGGTTTTCCTCATACTTTACCGCCCAAAAGATACAAAGAGGAATTTCCCAAAGGCAAGTCTCCCTCTAAAGCTATTGAAGTCGAAACCAATGGAGAAAGCAAGGACACCAGCAAAGGTGAACGTTCATACATTGTCGCCATCACAAGAGGAACACCCCAAGAAAACTCCTTTTTAAAGGGATCGTGAAGAAGAATATTGCAAAGATGATGGTCGTCCATAAAAAGGGTAGAAGTACATCAGTAAAGACTTTGACCGGTCTATGTTGGGATTCTATGACTCTGAGAAGGTGGGTGGCATCCCTAATGAAATTTCCCCCTTGTGATTACAGCTACAGTAAGGCAATTTGATGTCTCCCGAATCCTAATCGACAGTGACAACTCTTGCGATATCATGTACTTTGATTTTTTCAAGAAGATAGGTTTATATAAAGGAAACTTATGACCATATGATGTCTCGAATTTGCAGGAGTTCAATAGGACGACCACTCTTTCGTAGGATGAAAGTGCAATCACGATATCGTATGGTATCACTTATTTGTTTTTATGTTTTTGTCAATTTGAATATAGTTGTTTTAGTTTATTTGTGTATTTGTAATTTGCTTCTCATTTAATATCAGTGTGCATGTAATTTATTCGTATTTCATTTGTATCAGTGTGCATGTAATTTACTCGTATTTCATTTGTATCAGTGTGCATGTAATTTATTTGTATTTCATTTGCCTGCATTATGCAAAACAACAATGGTGTTTCAAGCTGTTTTGGAGCAGAAGGACACATGTGGGAACCGATTTCCTATCATGTGTGCAACATCTGTCCCTTGTCTGCAGAACAAGGTTGTTGTTATGTGTGCGCATTTTTTAAGTTCATGGAATGCGTTTTGATGATGTGTGAAACAAATATTGTTGTTGTATTTTAGCAATTGGATTTTTTTATTATTTTAATGAGTTAAATTTAAAACAATGTAATTTAAGTTTGAATTCAAATCAAATCAAATCATATTTTGTGAAGCTGATTTGGAGCAACAAATCTCAACAAGATTCAGCTGAGATTCTAGACAATTTTAAATCAGAGATTCAAGAAGAAAAAGCCCAGAAGATATTGTTATATAAGGAGACTTAATTTTCATGTTTTGTCAAGAGTTTTGGTGCGCAAGAACTAGATTCTTTGTGCTAGGGTTTGAGCCTTTGTTACTTGTATTCCATGCTAATGTCATAACTGGATTAGTGTTGAATATTTGTCGTACACCAATGTGTTTTAGTAACTTGGCATAGTTGATTTTTCTTAGTTAAGTTGTAAATTTAATAATCAATATACTTGATATTGAGGTTGATCGTTGATAAGTGCAAATCTCGACTATTTTTGTACATAAAATCTTGGCATTTTTCGACTTTATTTTGCGGTTTCAATGATTAGTTTCCCTGAGTTTTCTTATAATGTCATATAAATTGCAATTGGCTTTGGTATCCTTGATGTGTGTGTTAAGTGTGCAGGAAATAGGCAAGAAATCAAAGAAAAAGACACAAAGCAATGAAGTGGGAACAAAGCCAAGAAGGGGAAAATATGTCATGGTCGTCAGGCGAGCCGAAGGCGAGCAGTTCCAAGCGAGGCAATTCACTCTAGAGACAGAGGCAAACTGCATCGTGGTCGTCGAGCGAGCTCGTCGGAGGAGGCCTTGCGAGATCAGATATTTTCCAAGGGCGGTTTGATGCTCTGTAGACTGATTGAAGTGCAATAAAGTAACTTTGGTTGGGCGAAGTGTAGCTCGTCGGGCGAGACAGGAACATTTTTGTTTATATAATCATTTCTTCATAGATTTTTTAGTCATCTCTTAGAACTTTTCACACCCATTTGATCATAAATCATTCTTTAAATATAGAGGCTTAAAAAATAACAAGAGTGGGTGCACCTTGAAGATTCGGAGTTGGATTCGCCGAAATCGTTGGACACCGCGAGGGAAGCTTGTTCTTCTTCCTTATTCTCCTTGTAATCTCTCTTGTTAGGGATTGTATGTAAGTTTACTTGTAGAAAGTATGCATCTTTGTTAATCATGGCATTGTATACGATCTATTTCATAAATCTATACCGATGTCATATTTGTTTACCTATTTATCTTTGATTTGAACCGTGATTGAGAGAAATACTCTTCAGATCTAGATCTAGGATGAATATCTGTTAGCCGCTAAACTTTATACATAGACTTAGATTTAACATTCATGTGAGTTTCAAATCTTAATTCTCGTTGTTTGATAGGCTGAGAGATTGTCGAATAAACAATACGGTTGAACTCTCGTCGGCATTACAGACATGGACGCTGATGTGAGCGATACGTGATGATACCGATGAATGTTTTAGATTGCATGCAACTGATTAATAGATTTACGCATTTGAGCAAGGGATGAAATTCAATCATGTCGAGCTCTCATATCTCTCTGGAACTTTATATTTTTCTTTCATTCATTTTACATAGTTTAACTTTAAACTCAAACTTTACAAACTCAAGCTTAGAAACATAGAGATTGTTGAACGTCATTTGATGTCACACCAATCCCTATCAAGATGACAAAACCAGATACTTACTTAAATTTTGCTTGTCGCTTTACCGCTTTAGCAATCATGACATTACTGATACAAGAAAGTGAGTGAATTCTTATATTTAGGGGGAGACCTAAATACAAAGTCACTGGGATTAGGGAAAGGTACAAAACTTCATAGGGTTACTTTGAAGGTTCTTATAATACTAATTATTCTAATTTGAAGTAGTGAATTTCCTTTCTTTGGTAAAGTGCCCCCACACGCACGTGTGGTTTCACTTAACTAAGTTACCAATCACTTGTATTATTTTTACAACTTTCTACATTGTTTTCTTATTGTTGTCAAACTGTTTTGGTAGTGGTGTAAAAAGTTGGACAAGTTGTATCAACATCTTATCCCACATTTGTCCCTTTAGGATAAGAATTTCAATTGGCATCAAAGTAAGCAACCTGTTCTATTTTGGTGAGCTCCAAAGAGATATTTTATGTTCAAATTAACAACATGAAGGATGGATGGTATGTCAATAAACTACCTATTCTGAATGGCTCTAGTTATGATTATTGAAAATCCAAGACGATGAGTTTTCTCAAGTCTATAGACAACAAAACTTAGAAAGTTGTGATTAAAGGTTGGAAACATCTTGTGATTACTGTTGAAGATGGTTCAACAAAGTTCAATCCTAAAGCATATTGGTCCAAGAATGATGATGATGAAACTCTTGCAAATGATAAAACATTAAATGTTATATTGTATGGTGTTGACAAAAACATTTTTGGACTCCTCAACACATGTACTAAAGCTAAGGAAGGTTGAGAGATCCTCAAGGTTGCTCATGAAGGCACTTCCAAAGTGTGTATGTCAAGACTGCAGCTTCTCATAATTGATTTTGAGAAGCTTATAATGATGGAAGATGAATCAATATCTTATTTCCACATTAAACTTCATGATATTGCTGCCAACTCATTCACCTTGGGAGAAAAGATGTCAAAAGATAAGCTAGTCAGAAAGATCCTCAAATTTGTACCTCGAAAGTTTGACATGAAGGTAATAACTATTGAAAAATCTCAAAAGCTAAGTACTATGAAGGTTTATGAACTCATTGGTTCCCTTCAAACCTTTGAAGTTTCTTTAAATGGAAGATCAGAAAAGAAGAACAAAGGCATGACCTTTGTATCTACACTAAAGAGAATGAAGATCAAAGTGATAAGGATTATGAAAAAGACTTTCTGAGGCTATAGCTTTTATTGGGAGAAAGTTTAACAAATATTTAAGAATATTAGAAAAAATATTGAGGACAAATATGTCAGACAAGGTGTCTAACATCAGTCCTTTGAGCAAGGGAAAAGATGAAGACAAATCCAACTAAGTCAGATGCTTTGAATGTGAAGGGTTTGGTCACATCAAATTTGAATGCTCTACTTTTCTATGAAATCGGAAAAAGGGATTATTGGTGGCATGGACTAACTCTAATAGTGAAAGTGAAGGAGAATTGCCAACAGAGTGATGGCATTCACTAGAAAGTATGAGCCAGAAAGTGAGTCTAATGATTATAACATGGTTGAAGAAGAGTTAGTTGCAACCTATAAAATTCTACACACAAAATAGGGGGAGCTTGCATGAATTTTGAGCAACTGAAGATAACCATATGTGTACTCAAAAAAGAAAAGGAGAAGTTAACATTTACAGTCACAGGTTTGGAAGAGGAAGTCACTTTGTTGAATTCCAAGACTGAACATATGACAAAATCTGTGTGTATGTTGAATAGTGGTTCTGATGTGTTAGATAACATCTTGGATATTGGAGAAAACAAGGTTATTGGGTTTGAATACAACAAGAAGGTCCAAATTCCCCTCGAGAAGATTCTGACTCCTGAAAAGAAAAGAAAATTTCTGGTGAAGAACCACACGTTCTTGCATTCTGCTCAACATGTGTACCTTCATAAAAGAGGCGACAAAAAATCGTCTAGGAGGTGTCACCGTTGTGGTAGATATGGTCATATAAGACCTTTTTGTTACTAATTGTATGAATATCCTAATCATTATGGTCAGTAAAGCTCCAAAGGGAAGAACACTTGTACTAAGAAAAAATGGAAACCCAAGGAAACTACCACGTGTCTTATAGCTCGTACATCTCTTTGAGTTTCCTCGAGAAAAGATTGGTATTTTATAGTGGATGTTCCAAGCACATGACTAGAAAAAATACTTATCTCGAGGATTTGAAAGCTTATTCAAATAACTTTGTCACTTTTGTCAATGGAGCAAAGGGAAGAATAAAAGGCATGTGCAAAATGGTTAGTCATGGACTTCCTTGCCTTAATGATGTATTAGTGGCAGAAGGTTTAACTATCAACTTGATCAACATAAGCCAACTTTGTGATTAAGGTTTGATGTAAACTCCAATAAACATGAGTGTGTTATCACCAACAAGTATCATGAAGTTATCATAAAGGGGTTAAGATCCAAAGACAACTGTTATATATGGATATCTTAGCCCTCAACCTACATGTTATCTGAAGTTGATAAGACCAAGCTATGGCACAAAATACTTGGTCACCTCAATCTCAAAGGTGTGAAGAAGGTTATATCTGCTGAAGCCATCAGAGGTTTTCCAAATTTGAAGATTGAAGAAGGGAAAATATGTGAAGAATGCTAAATAGGAAAATATACCAAGATGTCTCGCAAGAAGCTACGTCATCTGGCCACCATAAAAGTTCTTGAGTTACTCCATATGGACCTCATAGGGCCTATGTAAGTTGAAAGTCTTTGTGGAAAGATATATGTTTTTGTATGTGTTGATGAATTCTCAAGATATACATGGGTTAATTTCATTAGAGAAAAATTTACTTTTGATGTATTCAAAAATTATGCCTTCGTATCTAGAAGGATAAGGGAAATGAAATTATTAAGATAAGAAGTGGCCATGGAAAGAAGTTTGAGAACTACAAGCTCTCTGAACTTTTCTATGCTTAGGGGATTAGTCATGAATTCTCTGTATATATCATACTACATCAAAATGGAGTGGTAAATCGCAAGAGTATAACCATTAAAGAAGCTGTTAAAGTCACATTGCATGCCAATAATTTACCTTATCATTTTTGGGTTGAAGCCATAAACACTGCTTAATACATTCACAATACAGTAACTATCAGATCTGGCACCAAATCTACTCTGTATGAGCTTTGGAAAGGAAGAAAACCAAATGTTAAATACTTCCATGTCTTTAATAGTAGATGCTACATTCTGTAAGATCGTGGGCAAAAGAGAAAGATGGGTCCTAAAAGTGAAGCAAGGATATTCCTAGGATATTCTATCAATAACAAAGCCTATAGAGTCTACAACACTCGTACCAGGACAATGATGGAATCCACTAATATTGTTATTAATGATAGTCCTGAAGAGAAAAATGTTGTTGAAGTTGAAAATGATGTTTCCATTTAACAAACAAACATCTATTCAGATGTTCCAACAAATGTCCCAAATAGGGGGTCTGATACTGTGAGTGAAAGTATACATTATGAGGATATCCCTATCCACAAAGGACTTTCCATCATAACTCAAAAGGATCATATTATTGATAATGTCATGGGAAATCTGAATGAAAGGGTTATCACCAAATCTAGAAATATGATTACCGATTCTTTCTTCATCTCCAAGATTGAACCCAAGAATGTCAAAGAAGTATTAACTGATGAATTCTTGATAAATCCCATGTAAGAGGAACTATGACAGTTCAAAAGGAATGCAATGCATGAGTTAGTTCCCAGACTTGAAGATGTGAATGTCTTTGGTACCAAGTGGATTTTCAAGAACAAATATGATGAAAATGGTAATGTGACAAGAAATAAGGTTAGGTTAGTGGATCAAGGGTACACTCAAATAGAATAAGTGAAATTTGAAGAAACATTCTCTCTAATTGATAGCCTCCATTATATTACTGATAGTAATTTCATGCATGGTGAAATTCAAATTGTATCAAATCGACGTTAAAAGTGTTTTTTGAAGGTTATCTCAATGAAGAAGTCTATGTAGAGAAACCAAAGGGGGTCATTGATTCCAGTTTTACAAACCATGTGTATAATGTTGAGTAATCAAAAGTAAGTATCTTGTTTTTATCGTATCCACAGGGACTGGTGCGATATCAATGTCGTTCAACAATTAATATAACTTTAAGCGGAAGTTTTGCAAGATATTTGATTTATAAGTTACCAAATGTAAAAACATATAATTAATAAGGATAGTTTTTAGGGGAATAAGCTTGCTGGTGTTAGAAGTATTTTCGGTAGTGTTTTATCGTATCCACAGGGATTGATGAGAATATTTGATGTTTGTCGTTCAATGGCTTAATGATTTAAGAAGGGGGGTTTTAGAAATGGTTTCTATTTTGTAGCAAGAGTTTGTAAGAAATAAACAAAGTAAAATTTGGTTTTGGTATGATAAAAAGCATGCCAAGATTAGGGGCTCACTAATCCATCATAAACGTATCCAAACAATCAAATATGTGAACTTAGTTTTAACCAACATAATCGCGTATCCTCTCAAAAATGTTCATCTCTAAAGCAATTTCGTGAATATTATTGTTTCGACCGTTAAATGGTCTATCTAAATAACACTCGAAACAATAATCATTAAGATCAATACAATGCGAATATCAACTTCCAAATCTATGTCTAGAGTTTGTATAGTTGATAGATGAAGAAACTAGGTCAAGACTTGAAAAGTTCATGTCTAAAGCAATCCAAACCATAAATATAATAAAAGATAACAAATAACTTCGTTTATATTGATCAAAGCCTTGTTCACATACAAAAGATTAAGAAGAGTACATAAAATCAGAACTAGCTACCTCTAGCCTTGATAAAAGAGGGGTTTTAGCCACCCATTTCCATGATAGCTTAAGCAACAAGTTTCGGAAGAAGGTTGATCAACATCCAAGTCGAATAATCGAGATTGGATGGGAATCCACCTTCTTTTTGTGAAAGATGGCTAAGAGGTGATGAAAATGGAGAAACTAGGGTTTTTGCTCTAAAAAATCTCCAACTAAAAAAGGTACAAGAAAAAAGATATTTTTGCAAAAAGTACCACATACTACTTATAGACATGCTGCTGAGCTGTCATATTCGCACTGCGAATAATATGTTCGCTTAGCGAACAATGAAAATGGATAGCTGAAGTGCCAGTGTACAGTGAAGACACCCCTGAGCTATTTCCACATGTTCGTTGTGCGAAGAATCCTTCGCAATGTGAAGGCTTCGCTGCAAAATTCGCTCTTGTCCAAATACTTATAGCCTCAAGTCTGGGGGTGTTTTCTAGGTATTTGCTTCTTCTTTGCTCCAGAGAACTCTTCCCAACTCCTTCACACAGCAAACTTAGGCTCCTTTTCTTTCTGTATGAACAGTACCATGCTCTCCAAGGCCTTTGCTGGCAAGTTCGCTGTGCAAACTTGTTGATGTTTTTCTGGGCAGATTTGCTAGCAAGTTCATCGTGCGAACTTGTTGATGTTTTCATGCTGACTTGGTTTCCTTGTCACAATTTTTGTGTCTTACTCTTCATATTTTTATGCCTAATTCCTGCATAATAGCACACAAATCAAAGCAACCAAGACATTTTCACATAATGAAGCATATCATCAAAAACAAGAATGATTCTAATCACTTTCTGTATGAAAAGAATGAAAGATGTCAACATTTGATATATCAAATAAGCAAAGTTTGGCATCTAATAGTTGGGATTGGATTTCATCCACCGATTAAATATACAAACCACTAATCAGTTATACATAATCTAAGCATGTATCAATATCATCACATATCACTTACAAGATAGAGTTTATCACTATGCCAAAAAAGACTTATAGCAACGCTTTTTTTGGCCTTTAGCATCGCTTAAAAGCGCTGTCTAAAGTGGCGTTGCTCTAGGTAAAGACATCGTTTTTTTTTTGGGAAAAAGTGATGTTATAGGCCCCCCTTTAGCAGCGCTTTTTCACCCTCTTTTAGCAGCGCTTTTCCTCCCCCTTTTTAGCAGCGCTTTTAAAAGCCCTTTCTAAAGTCCATTTTCCTAAGACCTTTAGCAGTGCTTTTTTTTCCTTTAGCAGCGCTCCCCCCCCCCCCCCCTTTTAGCAGCGCTTTCAAAAGCCCTCTCTTTACCATACCTATAGCAGCGCTTTTTAAAAGCGCTCTCTTTTCGCTACCTTTAGCAGCGTTTTTCCTTTAAAAGCGTTGTCTTTTCTCACATCATTGGTTTTTTCCCAAAAGCGCTGTCTTTTATGCATATTTTTATGAAGTGTTTTTTGTTTTATACTGTTGCACAATTTTTTATAATTTATCACATATACCTGCTTATAACAATTATATTTAACACAAACCTTTATTTCAACACTACTTAGGTCTTATACATAACCTTCTTACAATCATTGTAATTCAACACGATCCTTTATTTCAACACATAGGCCTTATATGTATATTATCATTTAACAGAAATGATCCATACTTATAAAATATATCTCCAAAACCGATAATGTCACAATAGTCACTATACATATAATAAAAAATTCCATAAGTACGGATCCTCACAATAATATAATACGACTTCGATCTAGAAGTATATCAACAAATTCCAAAACTATATACGACTTTTAGAACTATAATTATCTAGTAGTATGTACAGAACATCACAACAACACAAATCTCCGATCAAAAGACATAAAGACAATATACCTTATACAATTCTTATCTCAAGAATGTATTGGCACCATTCCTCCTTAATTTCTTCCAATTTTTCTTTCGAGTAAGTGCCACACTTGAATTCATCAAAGTACTACATAATATAACATAACATGCATAAATCATATAACTTATAAATCCATACCATGTTTGGAATCTCTATTTGGCCCGAATGAACAATTTCCTTCATAAACCTCAATACAAAATAGCCGCAATCAATACCATTGCGCTGACGAGGAGACTGCACGTGGAAAAAAAAATACGAATACATATCAGGATATATAGTTTAACTAGTTTTAGCAAACAACATCACTATAATAATCAAAATTGTGAAAATATACCTGCACTCTGATCCAACTAATGTTGTTAGCCTTACTCTTTGATACTCTTGCTTGTCTTTGTGATCAAAATATTTGTATAGCTCTAAACATAATATAAACGAATATTTATAGCAATCTCACATAATAAATAAAGATATACACGAATTATTCAGAACAATCTCATCACTTACGTATCAACCATCTTCTTTATATTAGGATATTTTGTTTGATCCCCATCCAAGAATCCAAATAATACACAATTTATTTTATCTGATTAACCACGACCAACAACCAGTGTCCACTATAAAATAAGATAAAATTTTAAATGGAAATGTTATAGAGAATGTTTAAAAATGAATAATTATAATAAATGAAATTAGAATGAAATCTAACCCATGGCCAGTATTATATGGCAAAAAATACAACTTTTCTGTATCTGTGGCCATAAATGCTTGGACTACGTAATCTCTGACTGCATCTGGATTGTGTTCGATTAACCGTGTGTTGATACAGCTAGAAGATAAGAATGAGAACCTTTTCGTCAATTAATGTGGGACCAACAACCTTTCATACAAGAACCTTAAATAAAAACATAAACAACATTAGGATTAATATTAATTGTAATGAGAAAATAAATTGATTAATTATATATTTAATTAAAATTGATCGGAATACCTGATGTATGAATGAATAACACCGATGCCCAATTCAGGATGTTGGAAAACCTGATCCAGATCCTCTTTAGCGATTGTTTCATCATAAGCAAATACAAAAATACCTTCCTCCATATGTATTTGACGAATGCCACCCTTCACCACATCTGTTGTTCCGACATATGTTTCAAGGCACAACCTAAATCGAGGAATATATGCTTTTTTAGGCTCAACCTTTTTTTGTTGTTGGACACCTTGCTAGATTCAGGCATCTTATCCTTACTGACTTTTTGCATCTCTTGAGCTTGAATCTAAAAATCATATAAGTTAAGTAATCTAAAAATCGGAGGATATAATTCAGATTTTCTATTCATATATATCAATTAATGTACCTATTTTTTTGATGCATCTGACTCGGTTTCCCGTATAATAATTTCCTTATCTTTTGGTTTGGATTTTGTAGGAGTCTAACATTATCATGTAAATAAACGGTACGTAAATGTAAGAATAACTTACATGTAGTAAAATATTTTAATACTAAAAGGTTCATAATGGTGTTCAACGTACCTCATCATCTATGAAAATGAAATTTGAGGTCCATGCAACATATGATCCTATTGCGTCTCCCACCAATGTTGCATCCGAAACATCGTCTGATATAGGCAATAATGCATCCCGCTCTAAAGCAATATCAATTGATACCTTCAAAAATCCAGCTGAGAGCGATTTATGGTGAAGTAAGTCTCCCAAAGTATTATGCACTTTTCCCTTGCCAACCATGCGATAAGTAGGTGCCGATAAATATAGACGACAAGGTGAAATGCCCTAAACCAATAACGAATACGATTAACGTGTATATATGTCAATTCAGAAAATTATGCTAAATTAATTTCAATGTAATATATATATATATATATATATATATATATATATATATATATATATATATATATATATATATATATATATATATATATATATATATATATATATATATATATATATATATATATATATATATATATATATATATATATATATATATATATATATATATATATATATATATATATATATATATATATATATATATATATATATATATATATATATATATATATATATATATATATATATATATAGTTACCTCAGGAAGTTTCTGCTGAAAATTACAATTGATACTATCTTTCTCACTAGTATCCTTAAACTCATGACCGCACCTTTCTAACATGTATCTCTCTTTGTCCTTTTGCAATTCATGAACTTGAGCTCTCAATTCTTCCAACGACTCTATGACTTCTTTATTGGTCGGATTTTTTTTCTTTGGATTCTTATACAATTTTGTTGGAGTGACACCAAATCCCTTACCCCTCACACGACCAGTATACTCATTTAATACTCGACTGAGTAGGCTCCTGCAATCATGGTCTTCAGATGCAGTTATAGTCTGGGATAAACTCTCCTGAAATGTAGAAAAATATCAGTGTGGAATAAAAAGCATAAATATATTATATGTTACTACACTTTTGAGTTTATGAAAGAACTAATGTTATACTTACACATTGCTCAAAAACTTGTTGAACATCTTCTTGAACAACTCCATTTCTACCCACACGAGCAGCCTTCCACAAAACATGTTCTGGAACAAATGTTGCATCACTTTTCTCCTCTTCTAACTGCACATTAAAACAGATAATAAGTTTCACTTTTCTCGTATTTTAATTTCATCCTAATAAAGCATTTATATATGTTAGAACACAGATTGGTTCTTAATAATTACTCTTTGTTTTGATGATAACTGTTAGGAAATTTATATTTAAGAATTATATACTCTAAAATTTGTTTGAGAGTTTTACTGCAGATTGAAATTATATTAACTCTCTAGAAGCAAATCTGCCTTGAATACAAGAAGTTATTCTGACTTTGAAGCGCCAGATGCACCTTACAGAAGAATCTGTTTGCTCCTTACAGAAGATCCTGAGCGTTGTCTCCAGAAGGATCTGAAGAAAGAAGCTCCAGAACATTCTGAGTCAGAAGCATCTGAAGATAATCAGAAGCATCTGAAGTTGAAGCATCTGAAGAATAAAAGAATATTTATTGAAGAGTTTCTCAAAGCATTTATATACAAAAGTTTCTGAAAGTACCTACGCTGCCTAGTACTGAAGCTCTGTGTCAAAAATGCTCTGATGATCAACACGCTAGAAGCACACACGCTGCAGAAGACTCTGATACAACATAGTTCTGAATCTCATTAGAAGACTCTGATCCATTCAGACTCTGAAGAACTTGCTGAAACTGAAGAAGTAATTTTCAAGAATATATCCGTTGGAGCTATTCAACGTCTCTTTCCTTATTTGTGCTAGACACATTTACACAGACAAAAAGGATTTCTCTGTGCCATCTACTTCTAGGAAAGGTCAGTTGATGTGAAGACAAAAAGGCTCAGACCTTTTGGGACTCTCTTTTCAACGTTCAGCTTGCATGGTTCAGCTGCCTATAAAAGGAGAACTTCACTACATTCTTCAGTTACACACTTGCTGAAAAGAAATCATAATATTCTAAAAGCTCTCATTCTTATTCTTCATAGAATCTCATTGTACTTAAACTTAAGAGAAAAATCACTGTTGTGATAAAAGCTTTTTAGAAGCATTAAAACTCTTGCATTTAATTTACATTGATTGTAAAGGATATTCCTTAAGAGGATTCAGTTGGAATCAGTAGCTCTTGAGAAGACTAAGAACTGTTGTTCTTAGGTGATACTATTGTAATCAGTTTGATTTAATAGTGGATTAAGTCCTTGTTGAGAAAGGCAAATCACTCTAGGAAGGGTGGACTGGAGTAGTTGTTAAACGAACCAGGATAAAAATAATTGTGTGATTATTTTCAAGTCTTAATTTTCCATACTTATTCAACCCCCCCTTCTAAGTATTATCTCACCTTCAGTTGGCATCAGAGCTCCGGTTCTGAGTGTGCTATCACTTAACAGTGTCAGTAAAGATCTAGAGAGATATACTTTGATAAATATATTTATTTGTTATCATGGCTGATAATTCAATGTCAAATATTAACAATAAATATGAAGAGAGGGATAGGATCAGCACCAAACCTCCAATGTTTGATGGAGAAAAATTTGATTACTGGAAAGACAGAATTGAGAGTTTTTTCCTATGATATGATGCTGATCTATGGGATCTTGTCATAGATGGATATGTACATCCCACAGATGGGGATGGCAAAAAGATTGACAGAAAATATATGACAGATTCTCAGAAGAAAGACTTCAGAAATCACCATAAAGCCAGAACCATATTACTGAATGCTATTTCACATATAGAGTATGAGAAAATCACAAACAGGGAGACAACTTTTGATATGTTTGAATCCCTAAAAATGACACATGAGGGAAATTCTCAAGTTAAGGAGATAAAAGCTCTGGCTCTGATCCAAAAGTATGAGGCTTTCAAAATGGAAGACTCTGAATCTGTTGAAGCCATGTTCTCCAGATTCCAGATACTCACTGCTGGGCTGAAAGTTCTGGACAAGGGATATTCCACATCAGATCATGTAAAGAAAATCATCAGAAGTCTGCCCATCAGACGGAGACCAATGGTGACTGCGCTGAAGATGGCCAAAGATCTGAACAAGATCTCTCTAGAAGAACTCATCAGCTCACTGAGGAGCCATGAGATTGAGCTTGAGGAAGATGAACCTCAGAAGAAAGATAAAGGTATATCTGTAGCATTAAAATCTAACAAAACTGCTAAAGCTTTGCAGGTCATTCAAGAAAGCTCTGAAGAGTCTTCTTCTGAAGAAGAAGATGAGTTATCCATGCTGTCCAGAAGGATTAACAAACTCTGGAAGCACAAGGGAAAGAAGTTCAACAACTTCAGAAGATCTGACAACAGAAAGGAATCTTCTAGTCACAGAAGATCTGCTAAGAAAGAAGTTGTGTGCTATGAGTGCAAAGAACCTAGGCACTACAAGAATGACTGCCCCAAACTTCTGAAAGAAAAACCTAAGAAGAAGTTCAACAAAAAGAAGAAGGTTCTGATGGCAACATGGAATGACTCAGATGAGTGTGAATCATCTTCTGAATCAGAAGAAGAATGTGCAAACGTTGCACTGATAGCCAGGACAGAGGATCAAGAGGAAGGTACCTCAGGATATGAATCAGAATCTGAATCTGATGATGATGCAGAAGAGGTAATGGCTAAACTTACCAAAGAAGAACTCATTAAAGTTTTAACAGAAGTTCTTAAAAGTTATAACAACATCAAACTCAAATACAAGAAGCTGAAAAGCAATCTTGAATCTGAGATTGATCTTCTGAAAACAGAACTTGTTGAGCAAAAAGAAATAAATTTGAAAATCAAAAATGACTTTGAAAGAACTCAACAAGAATCTGAATCTGAGACTAAGTCATGTGAAAATATTTTAGAAAAATATGACTCTAGTTTTCAGAGATTTCTCACTAAGAGCATAGACAGAAGCAAGATGACTTCCATGATCTATGGTGTTAGTGGAAACAACAGAAGAGGCATTGGATATGAGTCTTCATCTGGAAGCAATCCAAAACCTGTTGACAAACTTTTCATCAGGAAGACACCTCTGTATTCTCAATTCAAATTTGGTCACTTGAATGACATTAAACACACAAGCTCTGAGAAGAGTACTTATGTGTTTAAACCAAAGGCAAGTCAGAATAAACATTATGTTGCAAAACAGAAGTTTAGACAAACCTACAAACCAACTAACCCCAAAGGACCCAAGAAGATCTGGGTACCTAAAAACAAAATAATTCATGTTGCAGATGTTCTTAGCAGCAAGGTCAGGACACCAATCATGGTACCTGGACTCTGGATGCTCACGACACATGACAGGAGAAAAGTCTATGTTCCAAAGCCTGGAACTTAGATCTGGAGGTGACGTGAAGTTTGGAGGGAACCAGAAGGGCAAGATCATTGGATCTGGCACTATTGGAAATGGTAAACTTCCCTCCATTACTAATGTTTTACTTGTTGAAGGGTTAAAGCATAACTTATTGTCCATAAGTCAATTAAGTGACAATGGTTATGATATTACCTTTAATCAAAAATGTTGTAAAGCTATTAGTCAGAAGGATGGCTCTATCCTATTTAGTGGTAAGAGGAAAAACAACATTTTTAAAATAAATCTTTCAGAACTTAAAGTTCAAAATGTTAAATGCCTCTTGTCTGTTAATGAAGAGCAATGGGTCTGGCACAGAAGATTGGGCCATATTAATATGAGACGTATATCTCAGATTAATAAACTTAATCTTGTCAGAGGACTCCCTAATCTGAAGTTCACTTCAGATGCTCTTTGTGAAGCATGTCAGAAAGGGAAGTTTTCAAAAACATCTTTCAAATCAAAAAATGTTGTTTCTACCTCTAAACCATTAGAACTACTTCATATTGATCTGTTTGGACCAGTGAAAACTGCATCCATCAGAGGCAAGAAGTATGGATTGGTCATTGTTGATGACTTTAGCAGATGGACATGGGTAAAATTCTTAAAACACAAGGATGAGTCACATTATGTGTTCTTTGACTTCTGCAAGCAAGTCCAGAATGAAAAGAATTTCAAAATTATAAAAGTCAGAAGTGATCATGGTGGTGAATTTGAAAATAAATATTTTGAAAAATATTTTTCTGAAAATGGCATTGCTCATGATTTTTCCTGTCCTAGAACTCCACAACAGAATGGGGTTGTAGAGAGGAAAAACAGAACTTTGCAAGAAATGGCCAGAACCATGATCAATGAGACAAATCTAGCAAAACATTTTTGGGCAGAAGCAATCAATACAGCATGCTACATTCAGAATAGAGTGTCTGTTAGACCTCTTCTGAAGAAGACTCCTTATGAATTGTGGAAGAACAAAAAGCCCAACATTTCATATTTTCATCCTTTTGGATGTATCTGTTATATGTTAAACACTAAGGAAAATCTGAGCAAGTTTGATTCCAAAGCATAGAAGTGTTTCATGCTTGGATATTCTGAACGCTCTAAAGGTTACAAAGTATACAACACTGAGACACAGATTGTGGAAGAATCCATTCATGTCATATTTGATGATAAGCTTGGCTCTGAAAAGCCAAAGCAGGTTGATAACTCTGCAGATAGGGAAGTAGTCTTTATTGACTCTGAAGTTCCAGAAGCAGACAAACTTCAAGTGAAGGAACCAGAAGCAACTCCAGATGCCACTCCCTTAACTTCTCAGATGAATAATCTAAAAATTTCTGAAGAGTCAACTATCAGAGGATCATCATCCAGAATTAAAGCTTCTCATCTAGAGGATGTCATTATTGGAAAGAAGGATGATCCCATCAGAACAAGATCATTTCTTAGATCATCTGAAGCATCACTTTTTGGACTAGTGTCAGAAATTGAACCATCTTCTGTAGAAGAAGCTCTGCAAGACAATGATTGGATTATTGCCATGCAAGAAGAGCTAAATCAATTCAGCAGAAATGATGTATGGGATCTAGTTCAAAGACCTCAAGGATTCAATATTATTGGTACAAAATGGGTCTTCAGAAATAAGCTAAATGAGAAAGGAGAAGTTGAGAGGAATAAGGCAAGGCTGGTTGCTCAAGGGTACAGTCAGCAAGAAGGTATTGATTACACTGAGACATATGCTCCAGTGGTAAGGTTAGAATCTATACGCCTTCTTATTTCTTTTGCTGCACAGAATAACATCACTCTGTATCAGATGGATGTTAAAAGTGCCTTTCTTAATGGTATTATAGAAGAAGAAGTTTATGTCCACCAACCTCCTGGTTTTGAAAATGAAAAATTTCCAGATCATGTTTTCAAATTAAAGAAATCTCTATATGGATTAAAACAAGCTCCCAGAGCTTGGTATGAGAGATTGAGTAATTTTCTTCTAGAGAAGAATTTCATCAGAGGCAAAGTGGATACAACTCTATTCTGTAAAAAAATAAAGAAAGATCTTCTAATTTGCCAAATTTATGTAGATGATATTATTTTTGGATCAACAAATATTATGCTTGGAAAGGAGTTTTTTACATGTATGCAGGCAGAATTTGAAATGAGCATGATGGGAGAACTCAGATTCTTTTTAGGAATCCAAGTTAATCAAACTCCAGAATGTACCTACATACATCAGACAAAGTATGTTAAAGAACTTCTGAAGAAATTCAACATGTCTGACAACAAGCTGGCAAAGACTCCAATGCATCCTACTCGCTCACTTGGCAAAGAAGAGGTAAGTAAGAAAGTAGACCAGAAGCTCTACAGAGGTATGATTGGTTCTCTTCTTTATCTTACTGCTTCTAGACCTGACATATTATTCAGTGTTTGTCTGTGTGCTAGATTCCAATCAGATCCTAGAGAATCACACTTGACAGCTGTCAAGAGGATTCTAAGGTACCTGAAAGGTACTTCTAATGTGGGTTTGTGTTACAGAAAATCTGATGATTTCAAATTAGTTGGATTCTGTGATGCTGACTATGCTGGAGACAGAGTGGAAAGAAAAAGTACTTCTGGAAGTTGTCAATTTCTAGGAATAAATCTAATCTCTTGGTACAGCAAGAAGCAACCCACAATTGCACTTTCAACCACAGAGGCTGAATACATTGCTGCTGCTGGATGTAGCACGCAGATGCTCTGGATAAAAAGTCAACTAGAAGATTATCAAATTTTTTAGAGTAACATTTCTATCTTTTGTGATAATACTTCTGCTATATGTTTGTCCAAGAATCCCATTTTACATTCTAAGGCAAAACATATAGAAATTAAGCATCATTTCATCAGAGACTATGTTGAGAAGGGAGTCATAAATTTAGCCTTTGTTGATACAGATCATCAATGGGCAGATATTTTTACAAAACCCCTTGTTGAAGATAGATTCAATTTTATTCTGAAAAATATTGGTATGGATTTTTGTCCAGAATGATATTTATCAGAAGCAAATTGTTCTAGATGCAAAATGCTTAATTCATCTGAAGTATTTCTTCTGTTTATTTATTCTATTCTGATTAATATTTCTGATATGAAACTCTGAACTAACCATCTTTAGAAGATCTGAACGTTGGCTAACGTTTCATTTCTTAAGAGAATTCAGAACAACATGCAAGCAAACACGTGTCCCACAAAATCTGAAGAGGTGGCGTGTACACAACTGAAAAGACGTTTGAGGTGAAATTTGAATAGTAAATATCTTGGTTTTCCCCCCAAAATTGTCAGAAGCATTTATTATTTGAAATGATTTTATTCTTTCTCATTTAATGCTTGCTCAAATGTGCGTTTCTTTCTAACTGTTGGTGTTTAGTATAAATACTTGTTGTGTATTCACTTTCACACTTTTCACTCTCAGAATTTACATGCGTTTTCATCTCTTGTTCTCTCTGCATAAAAACTCAAAACCTAAGTGTTTGAAAAAGCATTCTTCAATGGCGTCTTCTTCATCAACAACTGCACAGTTTCAATCTACAATGGCTGCTGTGACTTCAGATAACCTAGGTGCTGCTCCATATACTCCTCCAAAGAGAACTCTTCTCGCACCTGTTGATAAACTAGAAGTGCTGTGTGAATCCATGGTTGAATTTGACTCTCTGGCTGACAATGGGTTTGATTTTCGCTCCATTGTTAGAGCTCAAGGTTGGGTGAAATACTTTGATAGGTTGTTTGGACCAGTTTACCCTCTACTTGTGAAGGAATTCTGGATTCATGCATCTGTGTATCCCAAGTTTATTTTATCATCTGTGCTGGGTAAGGAGATTATCATCACAGAGGATCTGATAAGAAGACTGATTGGTTATGAAGAAACAGATGGTGTTTCCCACTTGCCAGCTGGGCGTGTGGATATGGAAGAAGTTTATGAGGAAGTTATGACTGCTGGACAAGCTTCTAACAGATTCAAAGATCTGAAGCCTGATTACAAGATCTGGGCCAAGATCTTCATGGGATGCATACATCACAGGAAGTCAACAAATTCCCCAGATTATGTCAACAATGAACAGATCTATTTTATGTACTGCCTTAGTCAGAGCAACAAGGTAGATCTTCCTTACATTTTGTTCATGCATCTGTGGAATCACATTAATGCATCTAGAGAATCTGTAAAAGAAAAAGGCCAGAAGATCAGGACTTGGATACCTTTTGGAAGGCTGCTCTCAGATCTTCTCACTGAAAATGGTTTAGTGGCTGCTCTGTATGATGCTGGTGTTACAGAGGAATTAGAGTTCATTATGGGAAAGCCTCTGAACGCTAAAAGTCTTCTGAGACTCAAGATTGTAGATGAACTCACTACTGCTCCAAAGAGGTTAAATATGTCTGATTTGAATAAGAGGGTTCTAGTATCTGACTTTCCTCTATTCTTTGCTGAAGAACCCAGACATATAGTACTGATGTATATAGAGGAATGCAAAAAGGAAGGAGTACCTGTTCTAGCCAATGTGTTTCAACTTGTCAAGCAACCACTACCAGATGCAGGAGAAGAAGAAGAAGAAGAAGAAGTTCCACTTCAGAGGAAAAGATCTCAGCCTGCAGCAGAATCTGAACCTGTCTAGAAGAAGGCTAAGATTGCTGAGAAACCCAAGAATCTCTTAAAAAGAAAGGATTCTGAAGAAGCTGCCTCTGCATCTGCTAAGAGGATTAAGCTAAAAGGTACTAAAACTTCTGCTATTTCTAAAAATGTTGTTATTAATGATTCAACTATTAAGTCTATTCCAAAACCACCTGTTACTCAAACAACTTCTGTTGCTGCCCCTAGTTCTGTCTCACCTCAAAAACAAACCACTACCTCTGTATCAAAAACACCTCAACCCAAAATACACATCAAACACTTCATTCCACATCCATCACCATCAGTATCACAACCAACAGAACCACAACCAACAGAACCACAGCCATCAAAACAACAACATCAATCTGTACAACAAACCTCTGATCAACCACAAACAGAAAATCAACCACAAACTTCTGAACATCCAGAAAACCAAACCACAGAAGATCAACCAGAAAAAGACTCTGTCATACCACCATCAAACATTCCATCTTCTGAACCTGTTGCACCTGTTACTTCTGAACCCACAAAAGTAACTTCTGCTCCTATTTCATCAGAACCACCATCCCAACAATCTGATACTCCTTCAGAACCTACTCATATCCCTGAAACAGAAGTTCTTGATATCACTCCATTAAAAACAGTGTTTCAAGTTTCTTCTACCTCTTGTACACCTACAACATCCTCAAATTCATCTGAATCAGAAATTCATCCAGATTTTCTAATTAATCCATCTGACAAATACCCTGTACATGAACCTGAACTTGAATCAACCTTACCTTCTAAAACTCCCATTCCAGACCCTATGCCTCCACCTGCACCTTCATCTGAGATGATTGTTCCCACTTCCAATCCTTCATCATCTGGTTTATCTTGTGCCCAAGTGTCTTCTCTTTATCATAATTTATCTTATGGTTTCAAACTAAAAGATTTTTATGATAGAGTTGAACCTTCTGAACCCCTGAAACCTCTGAAACCTAAACTCAGACAAGCTCTTCCATCTGTGATCCTTTCATATATTCAATCTATGAACAATGAAGGATCCTTAGCAACCATATCTGCTACATCTGGTAAAGCTGCTGTTTCAGCTCTGCATCCTGCATCTGATAACACAGTTGCATTTGATAAACCATCAACATCTGCTTTCATACCATATTCTAATGCACCCTTTGATGTTGTTTACCCACGCACAAGACCACGACCTAAACTGCTTAATGCTTTAAACAGATCTTTACCTCAAAAACCAGAAATTCCTTTCATTCCATATTATCCCCCTCCTCTGATTTCCATCCCAAAATCGCTGATACCACTAACTCCCAAACCTAAACAAATGACTCTGGAAACCTTGCTTAAACCACCACCCAGACTTAATATTGAATATTTATTTCAAATGTTTTTGCAAGAAATACAGATGTCTTTAGGTACTGTTCAGAAGAGATGCTCTGAAACTATGGATGCAAATGAAACTAACATCATCTGGAAAGGATTTATCAATAGATTCAACACTGTAGCTTCTAATCTGAAGAACATTTGTTCTGATGATGCAAAGCTCAGAGCTGATAGAACTCAATTCTGGATTGTAAACAAGACTGAACCTCTGCTTTGTTTGGATGCTCCTCCTCCTCCTCCTCCTCCACCAGAACCAACTGCCAATACATTGACTATGACTCTGGTAGAACCCTCTTCAGGATCTCCAGAACCTATGGCAATTGACTCTGTTCAGGCTGCAGAACCTCCACCTTCTTCATCAGAGATAAAGACAGAAAATCCAGATTTTGGTGACAAGATTGCTGCTCTGGAAGCTGGTCAATCTGAAATAAAATCTTGGATGGCGAAGCAAGACAAGAAATCTGAGGACATGTCAGAGTGAATGTCAAAACAAGATGAGAAGAATGAGACAATGACTAAGTGGATGTCAAAGCAAGAGCAATCATCATCTGAGATCACAGACCTATTGAAAATGCTTTTATCAAAACACTCTTAGATTTTTTTCTCATGTTTGTGCATCTGTCGTTTTGCATCTGAACTTTATTGTTATATCTTCTGTATCAAATCGACGTTAAAAGTGTTTTTTGAAGGTTATCTCAATGAAGAAGTCTATGTAGAGAAACCAAAGGGGGTCATTGATTCCAGTTTTACAAACCATGTGTATAATGTTGAGTAATCAAAAGTAAGTATCTTGTTTTTATCGTATCCACAGGGACTGGTGCGATATCAATGTCGTTCAACAATTAATATAACTTTAAGCGGAAGTTTTGCAAGATAGTTGATTTATAAGTTACCAAATGTAAAAACATATAATTAATAAGGATAGTTTTTAGGGGAATAAGCTTGTTGGTGTTAGAAGTATTTTCAGTAGTGTTTTATCGTATCCACAGGGATTGATGAGAATATTTGATGCTTGTCGTTCAATGGCTTAATGATTTAAGAAGGGGGGTTTTAGAAATGGTTTCTATTTTGTAGCAAGAGTTTGTAAGAAATAAACAAAGTAAAATTTGGTTTTGGTATGATAAAAAGCATGCCAAGATTAGGGGTTCACTAATCCATCATAAACGTATCCAAACAATCAAATATGTGAACTTAGTTTTAACCAACATAATCGCGTATCCTCTCAAAAACGTTCATCTCTAAAGCAATTTCGTGAATGTTATTGTTTCAACCGTTAAATGGTCTATCTAAATAACACTCGAAACAATAATCATTAAGATCAATACAATGCGAATATCAACTTCCAAATCTATGTCTAGAGTTTGTATAGTTGATAGATGAAGAAACTAGGTCAAGACTTGAAAAGTTCATGTCTAAAGCAATCCAAACCATAAATATAATAAAAGATAACAAATAAATTCATTTATATTGATCAAAGCCTTGTTCACATACAAAAGATTAAGAAGAGTACATAAAATCAGAACTAGCTACCTCTAGCCTTGATAAAAGAGGGGTTTTAGCCACCCATTTCCATGATAGCTTAAGCAACAAGTTTCGGAAGAAGGTTGATCAACATCCAAGTCGAATAATCGAGATTGGATGGGAATCCACCTTCTTTTTGTGAAAGATGGCTAAGAGGTGATGAAAATGGAGAAACTAGGGTTTTTGCTCTGAAAAATCTCCAACTAAAAAAGGTACAAGAAAAAAGATATTTTTGCAAAAAGTACCACATACTACTTATAGACATGCTGCTGAGCTGTCATATTCGCACTGCAAATAATATGTTCGCTTAGCGAACAATGAAAATGGATAGCTGAAGTGCCAGTGTACAGTGAAGACGCCCCTGAGCTATTTCCACATGTTCGTTGTGCGAAGAATCCTTCGCAATGTGAAGGCTTCGCTGCAGAATTCGCTCTTGTCCAAATACTTATAGCCTCAAGTCTGGGGGTGTTTTCTAGGTATTCGCTTCTTCTTCGCTCCAGAGAATTCTTCCCAACTCCTTCACACAGCAAACTTAGGCTCCTTTTCTTTCTGTATGAACAGTACCATGCTCTCCAAGGCCTTTGCTGGCAAGTTCGCTGTGCGAACTTGTTGATGTTTTTCTGGGCAGATTTGCTAGCAAGTTCATCGTGCGAACTTGTTGATGTTTTCATGCTAACTTGGTTTCCTTGTCACAATTTTTGTGTCTTACTCTTCATATTTTTATGCCTAATTCCTGCATAATAGCACACAAATCAAAGCAACCAAGACATTTTCACATAATGAAGCATATCATCAAAAACAAGAATGATTTTAATCACTTTCTCTATGAAAAGAATGAAAGATGTCAACATTTGATAGATCAAATAAGAAAAGTTTGGCATCTAATAGTTGGGATTGGATTTCATCCACCGATTAAATATACAAACCACTAATCAGTTATACATAATCTAAGCATGTATCAATATCATCACATATCACTTACAAGATAGAGTTTATCACTATGCCAAAAAAGACTTATAGCAACGCTTTTTTTGGCCTTTAGCATCGCTTAAAAGCGCTGTCTAAAGTGGCGTTGCTATAGGTAAAGACAACGTTTTTTTTTGGGAAAAAGTGATGCTATAGGCCCCCCTTTAGCAGCGCTTTTTCACCCTCTTTTAGCAGCGCTTTTCCTCCCCCTTTTTAGCAGCGCTTTTAAAAGCCCTTTCTAAAGTCCATTTTCCTAAGACCTTTAGCAATGCTTTTTTTTCCTTTAGCAGCGCTTCCCCCCCCCCCCCCCCCTTTTAGCAGCGCTTTCAAAAGCGCTCTCTTTACCACACCTATAGCAGCGCTTTTTAAAAGCGCTCTCTTTTCGCTACCTTTAGCAGCGCTTTTCCTTTAAAAGCGTTGTCTTTTCTCACATCATTGGTTTTTTTCCAAAAGCGCTGTCTTTTGTGCATATTTTTATGAAGTGTTTTTTGTTTTATACTGTTGCACAATTTTTTATAATTTATCACATATACCTGCTTATAACAATTATATTTAACACAAACCTTTATTTCAACACTACTTAGGTCTTATACATAACCTTCTTACAATCATTGTAATTCAACACGATCCTTTATTTCAACACATAGGCCTTATATGTATATTATCATTTAACATAAATGATCCATACTTATAAAATATATCTCCAAAACCGATAATGTCACAATAGTCACTATACATATAATAAAAAAATCCATAAGTACGGATCCTCACAACAATATAATACGACTTCGATCTAGAAGTATATCAACAAATTCCAAAACTATATACGACTTCTAGAACTATAATTATCTAGTAGTATGTACAGAACATCACAACAACACAAATCTCCGATCAAAAGACATAAAGACAATATACCTTATACAATTCTTATCTCAAGAATGTATTGACACCATTCCTCCTTAATTTCTTCCAATTTTTCTTTCGAGTAAGTGCCACACTTGAATTCATCAAAGTACTACATAATATAACATAACATGCATAAATCATATAACTTATAAATCCATACCATGTTTGGAATCTCTATTTGGCCCGAATGAACAATTTCCTTCATAAACCTCAATACAAAATAGCCGCAATCAATACCATTGCGCTGACGAGGAGACTGCACGTGGAAAAAAAAATACGAATACATATCAGGATATATAGTTTAACTAGTTTTAGCAAACAACATCACTATAATAATCAAAATTGTGAAAATATACCTGCACTCTGATCCAACTAATGTTGTTAGCCTTACTCTTTGATACTCTTGCTTGTCTTTGTGATCGAAATATTTGTATAGCTCTAAACATAATATAAACGAATATTTATAGCAATCTCACATAATAAATAAAGATATACACGAATTATTCAGAACAATCTCATCACTTACGTATCAACCATCTTCTTTATATCAGGATATTTTGTTTGATCCCCATCCAAGAATCCAAATAATACACAATTTCTTTTATCTGATTAACCACGACCAACAACCAGTGTCCACTATAAAATAAGATAAAATTTTAAATGGAAATGTTATAGAGAATGTTTAAAAATGAATAATTATAATAAATGAAATTAGAATGAAATCTAACCCATGGCCAGTATTATATGGCAAAAAATACAACTTTTCTGTATCTGTGGCCATAAATGCTTGGACTACGTAATCTCTGACTGCATCTGGATTGTGTTCGATTAACCGTGTGTTGATACAGCTAGAAGATAAGAATGAGAACCTTTTCGTCAATTAATGTGGGACCAACAACCTTTCATACAAGAACCTTAAATAAAAACATAAACAACATTAGGATTAATATTAATTGTAATGAGAAAATAAATTGATTAATTATATATTTAATTAAAATTGATCGGAATACCTGATGTATGAATGAATAACACCGATGCCCAATTCAGGATGTTGGAAAACCTGATCCAGATCCTCTTTAGCGATTGTTTCATCATAAGCAAATACAAAAATACCTTCCTCCATATGTATTTGACGAATGCCACCCTTCACCACATCTGTTGTTCCGACATATGTTTCAAGGCACAACCTAAATCGAGGAATATATGCTTTTTTAGGCTCAACCTTTTTTTGTTGTTGGACACCTTGCTAGATTCAGGCATCTTATCCTTGCTGACTTTTTGCATCTCTTGAGCTTGAATCTAAAAATCATATAAGTTAAGTAATCTAAAAATCGGAGGATATAATTCAGATTTTCTATTCATATATATCAATTAATGTACCTATTTTTTTGATGCATCTGACTCGGTTTCCCGTATAATAATTTCCTTATCTTTTGGTTTGGATTTTGTAGGAGTCTAACATTATCATGTAAATAAATGGTACGTAAATGTAAGAATAACTTACATGTAGTAAAACATTTTAATACTAAAAGGTTCATAATGGTGTTCAACGTACCTCATCATCTATGAAAATGAAATTTGAGGTCCATGCAACATATGATCCTATTGCATCTCCCACCAATGTTGCATCCGAAACATCGTCTGATATAGGCAATAACGCATCCCGCTCTAAAGCAATATCAATTGATACCTTCAAAAATCCAGCTGAGAGCGATTTATGGTGAAGTAAGTCTCCCAAAGTATTATGCATTTTTCCCTTGCCAACCATGCGATAAGTAGGTGCCGATAAATATAGACGACAAGGTGAAATGCCCTAAACCAATAACGAATACGATTAATGTGTATATATGTCAATTCAGAAAATTATGCTAAATTAATTTCAATGTAATATATATATATATATATATATATATATATATATATATATATATATATATATATATATATATATATATATATATATATATATATATATATATATATATATATATATATATATATATATATATATATATATATATATATATATATATATATATATATATATATAGTTACCTCAGGAAGTTTCTGCTGAAAATTACAATTGATACTATCTTTCTCACTAGTATCCTTAAACTCATGACCGCGCCTTTCTGACATGTATCTCTCTTTGTCCTTTTGCAATTCACGAACTTGAGCTCTCAATTCTTCCAACGACTCCATGACTTCTTTATTGGTCGGATTTTTTTTCTTTGGATTCTTATACAATTTTGTTGGAGTGACACCAAATCCCTTACCCCTCACACGACCAGTATACTCATTTAATACTCGACTGAGTAGGCTCCTGCAATCATGGTCTTCAGATGCAGTTATAGTCTGGGATAAACTCTCCTGAAATGTAGAAAAATATCAGTGTGGAATAAAAAGCATAAATATATTATATGTTACTACACTTTTGAGTTTATGAAAGAACTAATGTTATACTTACACATTGCTCAAAAACTTGTTGAACATCTTCTTGAACAACTCCATTTCTACCCACACGAGCAGCCTTCCACAAAACATGTTCTGGAACAAATGTTGCATCACTTTTCTCCTCTTCTAACTGCACATCAAAACAGATAATAAGTTTCATTTTTCTCGTATTTTAATTTCATCCTAATAAAGAATTTATATATGTTAGAATACAGATTGGTTCTTAATAATTACTCTTTGTTTTGATGATAACTGTTAGGAAATTTATATTTAAGAATTATATACTCTAAAATTTGTTTGAGAGTTTTACTGCAGATTGAAATTATATTAACTCTCTAGAAGCAAATCTGCCTTGAATACAAGAAGTTATTCTGACTCTGAAGCGCCAGATGCACCTTACAGAAGAATCTGTTTGCTCCTTACAGAAGATCCTGAGCGTTGTCTCCAGAAGGATCTGAAGAAAGAAGCTCCAGAACATTATGAGTCAGAAGCATCTGAAGATAATCAGAAGCATCTGAAGTTGAAGCATCTGAAGAATAAAAGAATATTTATTGAAGAGTTTCTCAAAGCATTTATATACAAAAGTTTCTGAAAGTACCTACGCTGCCTAGTACTGAAGCTCTGTGTCAAAAATGCTCTGATGATCAACACGCTAGAAGCACACACGCTGCAGAAGACTCTGATACAACATAGTTCTGAATCTCATTAGAAGACTCTGATCCATTCAGACTCTGAAGAACTTGCTGAAACTGAAGAAGTAATTTTCAAGAATATATCCGTTGGAGCTATTCAACGTCTCTTTCCTTATTTGTGCTAGACACATTTACACAGACAAAAAGGATTTCTCTGTGCCATCTACTTCTAGGAAAGGTCAGTTGATGTGAAGACAAAAAGGCTCAGACCTTTTGGGACTCTCTTTTCAACGTTCAGCTTGCATGGTTCAGCTGCCTATAAAAGGAGAACTTCACTACATTCTTCAGTTACACACTTGCTGAAAAGAAATCATAATATTCTAAAAGCTCTCATTCTTATTCTTCATAGAATCTCATTGTACTTAAACTTAAGAGAAAAATCACTGTTGTGATAAAAGCTTTTTAGAAGCATTAAAACTCTTGCATTTAATTTACATTGATTGTAAAGGATATTCCTTAAGAGGATTCAGTTGGAATCAGTAGCTCTTGAGAAGACTAAGAACTGTTGTTCTTAGGTGATACTATTGTAATCAGTTTGATTTAATAGTGGATTAAGTCCTTGTTGAGAAAGACAAATCACTCTAGGAAGGGTGGACTGGAGTAGTTGTTAAACGAACCAGGATAAAAATAATTGTGTGATTATTTTCAAGTCTTAATTTTCCATACTTATTCAACCCCCCTTCTAAGTATTATCTCACCTTCAATATATACTTACTATTTTCTGTTGTAAGTGTGCATGTCTCAAACGCTCTTTTTTGTATGGATACGCGGGTTTTGATGCTCGTTGCCGATTTATGTCACTCACAACCTGAAAAAACAAGTTTAAGCCATATCAGAACTCATGTGAAATAAGTATATATATTATACATTGTTCATGATAAGATGAAATTACATGGAATTCTTTGATTCTTCTCTTGGCAACAAAAGTCTCTCATTCTTCAAGTGAAATCAAATCCGCATACTTCTTTGGTTTCTCTAACTCAACAAAGTTTCCATCATAATCCTTAAGAAACTTGTTCGTTAAAAATACTCGAAATCCTCTAAGTCTTTTTCCGGCTAATTGAAGATAATATTTTTTCCGGTTGTCATCAATATTAAAAGACCTCTGCAAATTAAACAAATTAACATACATATAGTGTGTTAGTATAAATAATTTAAAGACATAACCGTCAACAAAAATAAATAATGTCAGGTATGATTCCTGTATCTCACTCCATATTTTTTCCTTAGCGGGTTTCAACGATGGAATTCTCCAATTATTACAAGTGATTGGAATTTGCGAGCGAACAAGTGCACCAATGTAACTTGTTAACATCGCACCGTTAGGCTGAATTAATTGGTATGTTTCATTCCAATGCAAATCATATTTTATACCTTTATCTCTCGCACGAATGATTCCCTTCATAATCGTTATTCCTCTTGAAATATCTCCTTCCACATCATGTAGTGGTTCATTTCCACCCTCTAAAGGAGTATCAGGTGAGTTTTCATCGTTGTTAACCATAATACTTGTAATTCAAAAAAACATGCTTATTAAATGAATGACAAATACATATGAAATGAAAAACATAAATAACAAAAACATGTGTCTAAATCTCGGAATTAAGATCAACAATTTTTAAGAATACATATGAAATGAAAAACATAAATAACAAAAACATGCGTCAAAAACATAAACAACTACAACATCAACATCATTTGTTTCCATCAACAACATTTTAAAAAAACTTCAATACTAACAACAACATCATTTGTTTCCATCAACAATAACATTAACATCAACACTAACAACAACAACAACAACATTAACATCATTTATTTCCATCAACATTATCATTTTAACATCAACAACAACACTAACAACAACAACATTAACATCAACACTAACAACAACAACATTAACATCATTTGTTTCCATCAACATTATCATTTTAACATCAACAACAACACTAACAACAACAACATTAACATCATTTGTTTCCATCAACATTATCATTTTAACATCAACAACAACACTAACAACAACATCATCGTTACTAACAACAACATTATCATTTGTTTCCATCAATAACATTTAAAAAAACTTCAATACCTTAAAAATGGTGGAAATGGTCGGACGGAGGAGGTGGAGGAGGAAGAACACGACGGACGGACGGAGGACAGTGGCGGAAATGAAGAACACGACGGACAGACGGCGACGGACGGAGATGGTCGGACGAAGACAACGGACGGAAGTGAGATATAGAGGGAGTAAGGTTTATCGTGAGTGGGAACGAAGGTTTAAACCACGACTGTTCTATTTTTGAAAAATTTTGAGTTTTATTCAATTTATGATACTTAAACATATAACAACGCTCTCTAAGGTCTGCCTTAGGCAGGACCTATAGCAGCGCTTTTATAAAAGCGCTTTCTTTTGTACCCCTTTTAGCAGCGCTTTCTTAAAAGCGCTGTCTTTTATTGCCACCTTTAGCAGCACTTTTAGAAAGCGCTTTCGTAGGTTACCCCTATAGCAGCGCTTTCGTAGGGCCCCTATTTAGCAGCGCTTTTTATTAAGCGCTTTCTATTGTAAGCCAAAACTGCCACCTTTAGCAACGCTTTTCTAAAAGCGCTGTCTAAAGTCTGCTCTTTTTTTTTCCTGACTCTTTAGCAACGCTTTTGCAGAAGGTGTTGTCTTTTCTGCGTTGCCAAAAACCATTTTTGGCGTAGTGTATGTCTAAACATCTGATGAGGATTCTACCTTATTGTTTAATCGACAATTTCTCAGCCTATTAAACAATACGACAATATTAAGAATCAATACATACAGTGAATATTAAACCTAAATCTATGTCTAGCATTTAGAGTTTAGTAGATGATTATCTTGGATCGAGATTAGAATCGTATTTCTCAATATCAATTCAAGTCCATGGAGTTAAACAATAAAACAAAGATAACATCGATGGAGATTCATAAATACATTGCATATAATGCCATGATCAATGAAAATGCATATTGTTTCAGTGAACTACAACCAATCCCAACAAGAAAGGGTTTTAGCTACTCATGATTTCTTGATACAAAATGGAGGAATTGAGATGAATCAGCATCAACGGTAATTTCCCGGCTCTTGATGCGTATCAAGCTTGTATCCTCACTTTCCCTCTCTTAATTTCTATTACAAACTATCTATTATAATATGGTTCTGTATTTCTTTCCAGATTATTTCCAAAGTGTTATGCAACACCCTTTTTATACTGGCTGAGTTGAAGTACTTTCGTTATGCGAAGTTCTGCTCGCGACGTGAAATATGCTTTCTTAACCTTGAAGAACTTTCGAACCGCCCCTGGGAACCACCATACTTCGCTATGCAAAGTAACATTCGCGCCGTGAACTTTCCTCGCTACTCCTCGCTTCTGTTGCTGCAAGCAAACTTTGAGGATTTGATTCTGTCTCTTCTACTTCACGTAGGGAAGTATTGCTCGCGATGCGAAGTTTGCAGGGCATGACTTTTGTTTTTGCTTTAGCTTATGTGTTCCTTAGTCTTTTCCTGCACATACATAACCATATTAAAGAGTAATACATTTTGGATCATGGTTAATAAAATCTCATCATTTTTAAGTAATGGATGTAACAAATTATTAAGTTTTGATCAAAGATTTATTATCATTTGAATCTACATCAAATTCTCCCCAACTTAAATCTTTATTTGTCCTTAATCAAAGCTTTAAAAGCAATAGTGTAGTTGAAAGCAAGAGTTTCTATACCCTTGCTCACATGACCAATCAACTTTTGCAAAAAAGTAATTAAGGTACATGGTTCAAATGTCAAATTGCACATCCAAGTTTGTTATGCTTATCACTTTCCTAGCACTTAGACATAATTATAAAATAAGTCTTCTACACAAAATTCATGTTAATCAATCCAAAGTAATAAACATGTCTATGATGAATCACACCTATCACACTTTTTGTATAAGTGCAAATCATGTGAGATTTTGAACTCTCATCTGATAAATTTGCTAATATCTAAATTAAATCATGCATTCATCTTAGCAACTCATGTTGATATAAAGAAACATAGATCACTAAGGTCTTTATCTGGTTTTAATATGGCTTAGGTACCAAGGAAGGGTTATTTCTATGGAAAATGAAACATAATGGGTTCTTTATTTTTATTTCTTTTTAGAAGAGCATTCAAAAGTTTTTGCTTTCCTTAAACCTGTTACTCATCCTACATCTCCTTGTTCCCACTTTGAACACATCATTTTTTTTTTGTATTTACTTTCTTCCCTTTTTTTTCTTTTTCCATTTCTCTTTTTTTCCTTTTCTATTCTCTTATTTATATTTTTCTATTTTTGAAAAAGGGATTTTTCCTTCTTCCCAACTTGAACAAAACCTTATTTTTTCTTTGAATGTTCTTCAAAATCTTGCAAAGGACATCAATTTATTGTCAAGGTTTTAATCCAAGAAAACTTTTTTAGAATCTATCATACATGAGCTTTTATAAATTTTAATGATAGAGAATAATATTCACTAAGTGGTTTACTTAATGAATTTGTTTAGTTCATAGATGATAGATTCATGCTATGTGGCTCAAAAGGGTTTTCAAATTCTCACTCACTTACAAGGGAAAATGAGGTTACATTAGGTTTGATGGTTATGCTCAATTTCAAAGAAGTGCCTTGATTTTTTCTATGTTTCCACAAAAATCAACACAAATGCAAGATTAAACATGAATCAAACGAGTTAAAAAAATGAATTTATCGGTCTCCTAGGCATATGGTAAACAATGAAAAACTACCTCACATTTTCTAGTTTTAGAACTAAGTGATTCACATTTCAGACATGTTATTGCATAAGAGTGCATGAACTGATTTTATATAGACTACTTATTTCACATTCATGCTAAATTCTTATGAAAGCAATAAACACATACCTTTGGTTATGTAGTTCTTTCAAAGTTGTATCATTACCATTGCACCTTCGTTAATTTATAAAACTTGGTCTTTCTATTCTTTGCCTTTTCAACTCAATTTAGAGGACAAAAGATTAAGCATAAATGTTAGGGATTGGACATAGGACACTTCTACAACAAAATACTATTAAAAACATAACACACTGAAGTGAAGTAAATGGCATGGTTGGCATTTTTGCTAAGCAAACTCAGCAAAATTCAATTTTCTGCAAAATTTTCTTGTAATATGACATGCCATTTTCTTTTCACTTTTTGAAATCTGTTAAAAAAAAAAGAGAAAACCATAAATATTTAAAAGGTTGGGTTGCCTCCCAACAAGCGCTTGTTTAACGTCATTAGCTCGACGCCTGTGTTAGGGATGTTTTAAAGGTCTTATTATGGTGATTCTTGCGATGTCACCATAATGTTTCAACATTTCTCCCTTAACTATCTTGGTTACTTTCAAACTGTCCCAATGGTCTTTTTTATTTTTGATATTGAGGGAAATAAGTGCTTTTATGAGAGCCACCTCCAGCTGAGTTGATACGCGCTCTTGCATAAAGATCTTATTTGCAATATCTCTCTTGAAACTAACTTCATTATTATCTTGTTTCTGAATTTATGCTTGGTTTTCCTCTTGCTTTTCAGCTTCACTATTAACAACATCATTTTTTGTTTCCAAGTGATCATTACCACCATCATCAGTAGCGTTAATGCTTTGAGCTGTACTTTCATTGCATTGCTCCTTTGAAATGATTTGTATGATAGCAGTGAATGTCTCTTGGTGTTGATCCTCAAGCTTCCTTGCTATTTAACAAACTTGCATTTCAAGATTCTTGAGTGATGCTTCAGTCCTATTTTGGTTCTTCATAGACATTTGCATAAATTGCATCAATGTGTCTTCCAATTTTGATATTCTGTCTGATTATGGAAGATTTTGCGGTTGTTGATAGAAATTTTGGTATGGTTCCACATCCTGTCTCCAATCTTGGATATAATCTATGTTATCTGCGTATCGATACCCTCGGTAATATTGGTATGATTCTTGTCTATGTTGCCACAAGTCCATGTAATTTAGTTCTGATTTTGGTCTTTTAATTGCAGCCTTACACTATTGTTTGAAGAGGGTTGATGCATAATTTTTACCTTTTGGTGTTGCTTTGCTTGCTTGTGCTTCACTTGTTCTTATGATATCTGATTTTGCATACAAGAAAACACAATTCTAATAAAACAAAAGCGGTTAGCAGCAAATGTAAAAGAATATATACAATATTAACAAATACATAATAACTTAAAATGATAAAAATTATCACAACAACAAGTAATATCTAAACGCCAGTCCCCGACAATGAAGCTATTTTGATGTTGAGTAATTAAAAGTATGTATTTTATTTTTATCGTATCCACGAGGACTGGTGCGATATCAATGTCGTTCAACAGTTAATATGATTTTAAGCAGAAGTTTTGCAAGATATTTTATTTGTAAGTTACCAAATGTAAAAACACATAATTAATAAGGATAATTTCCAGAAGAATAAGCTTGTTGGGATTGGATTTCATCCACCGATTAAATATGGAAATCACTGATCAATTATACTCAATCTAAGCATATATCAATATTATCACGTATCGCTTATAAACATATTTTATGTCTAAACATCTGATGAGGATTCTACCTTATTGTTTAATCGAAGATTTCTCAGCCTATTAAATAATATGACAACATTAAGAATTGATACTTACGGTGAATATTAAACTTAAATCTGTGTTTAGCATTTAGAGTTTAATAGATGATTATCTTGGATCGGGATTATAATTGTATTTCTCAATATCAATTCAAATTCATGGAGTTAAACCAAGATAGCATTGATGATGATTCATAAATACATTGCATATAACACCATGATCAATGAAAAACACAACTGTTTCGGTGAACTACAACCAATTCCAACAAGAAAGGGTTTTAGCTACTCATGGTTGCTTGATACAAAATGGAAGAATTGATATGAATCAGCATCAACAATGATTTCCCGACTCTTAACACGTATCCAGCTCGTATCCTCACTTTCCTTCTCTTACTATCTATTACAAAATATCTATTACAATATGGTTCTTTATTTATTTCCAGATTATTTCCGAAGTGTTATGCAACACCCTTTTTATACTGGATGAGTTGAAGTACTTTCTCTATGCAAGGTTCTGCTCGCGATGCGAAATAGGCTTTCTTAATCTTGAAGAACTTTTAAACTGTCCATGGGAACCACCATACTTTGCTATGCAGAGTAATGTTCGAGTCGCAAACTTTCCTCACTATTCCTCGCTTCTATCGCTGCAAGCAAACTTTGAGGATTTGATTATGTCTCTTCTACTTTGCTTAGCGAAGTATTGCTCGTGATGCAAATGTTGCATAGCGAAGTATTGCTCCCGATGCGAAGTTTGCAGGGCATGCCTTTTCTTTTTGCTTTAGCTGATGTGTTCCTTAGTCTTTTCCTGCACATACATAACCATATTCAAGAGTAACACATTTTAGATCATGGTTAATAAAATCTCATCATTTTTAAGTAATGGATGTGACAAATTGTTAAGTTTTGATCAAAGATTTATTATCATTTGAATCTCTATATGTGTACAAGTTAAAGAAAGCTCTTTATGGCTTAAAGTAAGCTTTAAGAGTTTGGTGTGAAAGATTAACTGAGTTTTTGATCAACAATGGTGTAATACCCCAAATTTTACCCTTATATTTAGTCAGTCATTTCGCATAGCATCTCATCTGTGCATCTGCTAACCACTATCAAGTCATGGAGGTGTTTGTTCTGCAGGATTGGTTCCAGGGGTATTTTGGTCATTTTACGTGGATTCCGCTAATTCCTTGAAGACGGGCTGTTATTGAGCTTTGAGACACTCGAGACACTATTTCTGAGGCATTTATTTATCACCTGGTTCGATTATATCAAGACGTCAATCCGATGTGTTCGGTATCGAAATTTGTCGGGCACAACTGGAATTAAGGTCCATTTCATCGCTCATGGTTTATTTCCGGAACACTTCCGTTTCTGTTAATAAGGCACAGTTTAATTGGGTATTATTGGATTGTTGCTCATAGCATTTGGTCAGTGGAATTCAATTACGGGCAATGTTATCGTTGATACTGAATCTGTTGTGATTACGGCGCACATCCGTGTTTGGTTATAAAATTGCTGGCTAGCATTTAAGTTGGAATGCAAGTGAATTTAATCAGGTGATGAGATTAGGACTACGGGCGAGACAAGTACATAGACAAGAATATCATTCGTGAATATTTATGGTTTATGATTAGGTTAATGAATTTAAATATTTGTGGATTTATTCACAAACGTTTATAATTTATAACTAGAAATAAATATAAATAAATTCAAAGTTGAACGGTCATGGATATATAAATGAAGTTCTGGAATTTTTATTTCATAAAGAATATCATTTTACAAAAGGGAGTAAATCGTTTCACATTTGAATTGCTGTAAAATTACATTTACAGATGTTACTTCTATCCTAAAAATCCTAAGTCCTAAAGATCCATTGGTGTCTTCATGATGTTCATCCACTAGACATTACTTCATGCTTCTCCGATTAACCTGCACAATCAAAGGGAAACTAAACAGAACAGAGTAGAAAGATGTTAGAAAGATGAATTCGACACTCTCAGAACATCGTCATCATCGAGTGCCGGGAGTGGCACAACCGAAGCTGCGTCCTACCCCCGTTACCGATCCGCGCCATTAGCGTCAGATCAGGTAACATCTGTTCTTATCTAAGGGACAACCGAGAGATAAAAGAGATAAAAGAAGCGGGACTGATTCGCTTTTGCCGCAATTGGATTCATTTCAAAATCATGTAAATCCCAATTTACTTTCCAAACTGATACAAGGGTAAAGCAGCACGATCAATTTGGTCATAAACCCGGATGCCGACGGGTATGAGCCACTTTGTGTTCAAAGTTTGTCAACACCTGAAATTCACCACAACAGCATCAACATAAAGTGCATAACAGAACTCAACACCCAAAACAGTTCATAAGCTGCACCTAACCAAACAATTCACAGGATGCTCAAACTGAATGAAATTTCAATTCACAAGCCGCTGAACCAGCTCGAAAAAACAGAATGTCCCGGAAACAGGTTCAGTTCCTACCACAGAAAGAGTATCCAACAAGATCAAAAAAGCAGACAACATCAATTCAAAGAACAAGTTCAGCAAAAACCAGAAACATGGCACGATTCAGCAGACATCAAGCTCAGGCCAAGATCCATCAGCAGCAGGACAGGAATAACCACACCAAACTGATATGTTTAATCATGCCATCATTCGAAGAACAGCAAGTCCCACATACACTTTGCTCTTTTCACCATCCAAAGCTAGCTACGAAAAGCCAAGACAAAGGTTGATCGAAGGCAATCAGAACAAGAAACACTGCAAAGTGCCATTAACAAAAATCAATGGAAGTTCATGAGTCAAGAAGAATGGACTTAAACTCAGCCCTCAGTAAACTCATCACTGGGCAGAGGTTCGAGCTGCCGGGAGAGAAACAACTAGAGTGTCTCCAGCTCCCGACCAAGCGTCGAAAACAATGGATATTCGAACAAAACAACCAATCTCGAAGGCTCCCAACAATCATCGAGAGTAGAAACAAGAACGGATGCACTGGTAGCTCAGACTGTGAGGTCGTCATCGCCCAAACACCTCTCAACGGCTAAAACCGGCAGTATCAGAACTCAAGGAAGCATGGTTTCCCCTGCGAAAGAAGAAGAAGAACATTAAAATCAGCTCAGAGCAAAAGCCCATTAATAAGGGATTATTGGGTCGAAAAAATCAACTAATTGAATCATAAAAGCAACCATTAGCAACACCAGCCGCAAGACAAAGCAATATCAGTCACAATCAAGCACAGAAATCATGATTCTGAACCAAATTCAAACGAGCAAAGAATACAACAGAGATTATCAAAAGCAACTGTCAAAGGCAACCGCGGTATCATCGATTCCCTCATCAGGCTCAGAACATCGTCATCATCGCCGTACACCCCTTCTCGGCAACTTTGACTCAACCAAGGCATCAACATCCATACCCAATCTGAAAGAAGAAAAAGAATGTTAGTGAACTCGCATCAAGCAGAAATCAGACAAATCACAAGGGTCCGCATCCGGTAAAAATCAAATCCAATCAAGTGAACCCAAAAAAGGAAAGTCAGCGAGCAAATCGCAAAAGCCGCGTTTGAGAATCCATCAGGGATCAAATCTACATCTGCAAATATCAAAAGAGAATCCAATCCAACCAGCAGTAATACAAATCGCATCCAAAAGAGGAATAATCCCCAATATCAGAAAAAACGTAAATCAAATCCAATCATCATCATGTCAGATTGAAACTTCGAATTTGGATCTCAATAATAACGTAAGACCAAAGCCCATGGAACCACAAGAGTATATAAAAGGAGAAATACCACCTGTGTGAAGAGGGAGACAAAAACGTCGGAGAACACAAAAAGCGGCGAAGCGAACAAAATCGCGAAACCCTAGCGGTCGCGAGAGAGAAAGAGGAGAAGGATCTCGTCAAAAGTAATCATCAGAGTGCAAACCGAGAGGTTGAGGAAGGTTCACCAACGCCGCCTCCATCCACGACGGGCAAACCTTCCTCGGAGGCTCAGTTCACCATCATCGCCTCCGTTCACCACCGATTGTGAACGAAAATGTAAGCCAGGATCACATAATAGTGTCACGTTTAATGATTGTTTGGTTTAATTTCAGAATCGCAACATGATCGGAGAGAATCGCAGCAAAACGAAGAGAGAATCGAGAGAGAAGAAGAAGAATTGAAGAAACGGCGCCGCGAGAATGTTAGGGTTTTGGAACCCTAAATGTTCTTTGGGTTATGATTTACACCATCCGGGTTGGGTCCGGAAGTGATTACCGGCCCAACCCCTTTTATTTTTCTTTTTTCATTTTTTAATTAGTAGTTTGAATTTTAATAAATTTTTTTATCAAATATTAAAATTGTTTTTTAAAAATAAATAAAAGAAAACCTTTTTTCATATAATAAAAATAAAAAACCCTTTTTTTCAATAAATAACTTAAAATCTTTTTTTAAAACTTTTTCTCAATATAAGTGGAAACTTTTTTTTAAGATTAAATTTAAAATATTTTTTAAATTAACATTACTCTTTCTTTTATAAATTTAATTAATACCTTTTCTTTAAAAACAACAAAAACCTTCAACATTGCACTCTTGCCTCATGACTCGTCCAATTACCGCCTAACTTCGCCCATTAAACGCGTGTGTTCATTTTGCAGCTTATTACATTGTGTTTTATTTAAGTTTCATCACTATTGTAATTGCTTCTTGGTTGTAACCTCGCGAACCAATAATCGCGTTTACGTTTCTGCTTTTAAAATTCTGCTGCTTGCATGATTCAAGTCTCACACATTCATCAATTATTCTGTCACACTACACACATCCGAAGGTTAGGTCTAGCTTTTGGTCGCCGCGCCAATAGTCCTCAAAACTTCAACCCTTACACCTTTTCAACCCTAAATTTTCACAAATGCCTCGCCGCAGGCTAAATTACAAGCTTACCCCTAGCATTAGGTCAAAGAGCCGCCGCGCTCATTTTAGGGTTTCCTGCTGTGGAATCCATAATTTAACCTAATTACAACTTAACATTTCAACGTAGAAATTTGGAGTTTCTACACTCCACGTAAGCGCATCCTTAAGACATGTTTATTCCCCTTGAGACCTTGACCACAGTCAAGAAGTCTCTAACCTCCCTTTTGAGGGGAACTACGATTACTCTGATTCCACTCCCGTAAGGATACGTAGGCACAAGATGCGATGTCTTGCCGAGTAAACTTAGAATTAACCCCTTAGGTCTCTTTTCTCACTTGTAATCCCTTTGTACATATACCTTAAGCAAATAAATAAAGCAAATAGTAAGCATTGAACAAAAGGTTCCTGTAGAGTACTACAGAAGTTTAGGGTGCTAATACCTTCCCTAAATTTAACCAACCCCCGAACCCTAGATCTTTCCCCGCATTGTGTTTACGATGCAAAAATAGGTTTTCCCTCTTTTGATCTTTTCCTTCGGATAAATCAAAGAGCGGTTGTGAATTGAATTGCGATTCAAACTAAATAATAGTTTGATATCCTATTTCCACCGCAACAGAAAATGGCGACTTCACTGGGGACCGTTTTAACTTTTGAGGGTTATCCCTAACTTGTTCCTATTTATTACTATCTGTGTTATTATGTATTTGTGTTCTGATTTGGGGACTGTTCCTTGTGCAGTGAGATAAGTCCTACGCCCGGACTAGTGACATTATTATAGGATGGCGATATATTCGATGAAGCTTATGGGGAGTTGAATCCCGACCAAGCTGATTTGAGAATCACCGCTCAGTTGAGACCTTTTCGAAAATGGTTCGGTTGAACGAGTATAATCATGAAAACTTTTTCCATGGTCGATTGGAGTCTGTAATATTGAGGACCGTAGTACCTTAACACCACCTTGGCCTTATTTAGGACGTAGTGCGGGAACTGTGTGGGAGTAGTCCTACAATGGTTGCTACGCGATACTACACTCAAAAGAGGTTCTCTTGAGAATATTATTAACCCCCGAGTCAGTCGGCAAGTTGATAATATCCGAAAGATGGGCTGATGACTTTGGGAACTTTTTAGAACCTTGTTCTGCAGGTACAACTAACCTATAGTACACTCCTTTTTGGGATGGGTAGACCTTAACTCCGCTCACGTACCTTTTAACCTAGGACTTTGTGTGTTTTCATGCATTGCATCCATAAAGCATCCCATTGCATTGTATTCCATGGAATTCAGACATCATTTATGGATATCGCGGGATACCATAAATAAAAACAAAATGAAAAACAAGAAAAAGATTTCCTTGGTACCCCACAATATTCATAAATGTTTGAATTCCATGAAATCTTCATTTGCATTTGCATCATAGCATCATATGTTTTCTTGCATTGCATGTGTCTTCCGTTTTCTCATGTTCGGTTCTCTCGCCTTCCAGTTTTGTCACCCTGAGTTCTCTGCATCAATACGACCCTTCGAAAGGATGGAAGATCAAAACCAAGAGATCAATCGTGTCAGCCATGAACTCGAAGATCTTCGAGGAAGTGTAGGGCAGATTTTGGAGATGTTACGAGCTCTTAGTGTGAAGGTGGATGCTCAGTCTATTGTTGTTATGGAACCTCAACCAGCTGTTACTGTCGAGAATGTACCTCCTCGCGGTCTTCAAACCGGTTTGGTGCCTTCTAGTGCTCAACCAGTTCGACGAGCTACCCCTCCAAAGTGCAAAACTCCTAACTTCGACCATGGTGAAGGACCTGCACGTCCGAAGAACCGCAGAACAGCTACTCCTCAGCCTTGGCAGCACCAGCAGAGTTATGTTCAAGGGTATCCGTTTCCATATGCTCAACAACCCTATGTAGCTACTGTTGCACCTCCCTTCAATCAGCAGTTTCCTACATACCAGCCTGTGCAGTCAACCCCGGTATGCCAAGCACAGGTTTATCAACAGCATTCCGGTTATCCGCCCGTGCAAGTTCCCAGTCAACGAGTGCCCAACGCTCCTGTCCACCAGCAATCACAGGATCAGGTTCCTTATCTCCGTAAGAGTCAGTATAAGCCTTGTCCTCCAATTCCGATGGCTTTCACTGAGTTATACCCCCATTTGGTACAACAGGGTCTGATTACCACCCGTGCTTTGGGTCCTCCGCCTAATCCGTTACCTGCAGGTTACAACGCTGCCACTCATTGTTTATTTCATGAGGGTGCGCCCGACCATGATCTAGAGAATTGCTATGCTCTTAAGAAAGTTGTCAGAAATTTGCTAGAAATGAAGAAGTTGTCTTTTAGCGATGCTCAGCTGAAGATCGAGACTCCTCTCCGGGTCCCTCACTTGTCGAGTTCGAATTCTGCAAAGCATGCTACTCCTGTGGCAAATCATCCGAATCCAGTAATTATTCAAAGGCCTAGCTCGCTTCATTTCAGTAACCCTCAAGATGATATGACCGGGATCAACCAAGAATCTGGGAAAGTTATTTTGAAGCAACGACTGAAAACTGTTGAAGATGTGACCAGCATAACTGGGGCAAGCCATGACGACTCGCAGTGACCCTAAACCCGACGTCCTTTCCATTGAGGCTCCGCCAAAAGAAACTGTTACTCTTGAATGCAGGATTTCATAAACATTTAGAAGGATTTCTCCGACAGTTCAATTGTTTATTTATATGTATTTCTCTCTGATTAAGCATAATTAGCATGCACGAACTTTGTTTATCTTTGATTAATTAATGCAACGCGTATGTTTGTCTTGAATAAATCCATTCGTTTCACTCATTCAAAAAACGTTTTCATAAATCATAATGCCAACTTTACCCGATCTCTTGTTCTGATGGAGAATTGGGGGGAGGATGACGAATCCAAAACGTCAGATTTCTTGTCGTATGCTTCGATTGAAACCCGCTGATGACGTAAGGCATTGTTTCAAATCCCAAACACTGGAGATATAAGGATGTTAATCCCTCGTTAACCTCTTTGAGCCTTGAAGTATGAGTTTTTTTTTTAAGAACCCTCATCTTAACCTGGGGCAGGGTAGGTTTCAGTTAAACCGATTGAGCGCTTAGACTCTCCAAGGAAGAGCAAACCTTCGAGAATTTATCCTTAGCATCTTAATAAGTCCAATACAATGACTATCCCTCGGTTACCTAAGGAGTGGGGCAGTCAAGAGCCTTTCAAAAGTTACACGACTTGTGCATAAAAGAATATTCAAAAAAGTAAGAGCCCGCTAAGTCGAAACCTATGAAGGAGACTTAGGCAAAACTAGGGCATCCCACTGGACTCCAAAGTCAGATCAAAAGACGTTGTCCAGGCAAAAGTTAGGGAATAAAAGCAAAACTAGAGGGTACAATAAATAATCCCTAGTAAAGAACAGAATCGTGTGACCAATTGCCATTAGAAATAGGTGAGTGACTGCCATGTCCAAAGCCTTGATAAGTCCTCGACCATAGCAAATCCGCTTGAGATGTGAGCGTTCGTATCCGGTTAACTGAATTAGGATTGGAGAAAATCACGAAGAAAGGGTGGGTACAAACATAACTCTGAGCCTTTATCCTTTTGTTTCTTAAACCATGAACCGAGCCACGATACAACCTTTAAAAGACCTAATTGAAGTAGGACTTCGGTTGAAAGCATACTCGACAAGATCACGTTTCCTGACTCCTACGAGCTATGCTCAAAAAAAATTCATGTTGGCATTATAATTAAAACTTATATCCTGACTAGTGATTTCGGTCACAAGTTATTGCGATATCTTTTTCAAAAACAAAAATTCAAGACAAATATATGTGTACATTGACAAGCTCAGGATAGGCATTTCAAGCATGACGACTTTGCTTGATATCTTAGAGATTTACATATGAACATAATCCGTGGAACTTGAAGATCCTGCTAGACAGGGGCAGGCAGTTCCCCAGTTCGCTTACCAACGCGAGGCTGACGTTCTTAAGAGCTGTTTCTCAAAGATTTCTTCGTAACATTTGTGCCAGACCTGATGCATCTCTCAAAGAGTTTGAAAACAGTGGGGCAACCAGACTCCGTGTTCTCTATAAAATCCTCTTGAGATGACCCTACCTCACAACACAAGTATCCTGGGGCACCGTGTTTTTTTTGAAGAAACAAATGGCGACTACTATAAGGTCCTTCAAGATCAAAACCATGGGGTTTCACAACTTTTCTTCGTGCACCCGAGGGATTTTACTCACAGCGGCCTTCATTCCCCAGTAAATCTCAGTGTTGCAACAGGCTCCTAAACTATTGCCTCATCACAGTCCCCAGCGAGACTATAAGCTGACAACTTTTTCTGGGGTAACTCGAAAGTGTCCCTCAGGTTTTCTTCTCCCCATGTAAAGACATGATACTGTGCACCCAAGCAAATTACCTTCTCCCCAGAGAATTCAGAACTTTAAAACCAGACTTGGTTCTACCATTGATCTTTCTTACCCATGATTGACGTATTGGTTGCAGAGAATGCAGGGTATCTCCGTCGAGATGTTTATTTCATCTCTCGTCCTGTCTCTAGTCTGTTTCGTCAGCATACGCAGGGGCATAAGCATCACGTGCCTGTTTCATATAGTCATTTCACATACTCATTACATACTCATTTCATAACATCTTGCATATTTAACTACATGCATAGACATTAACATACATTCACATTAACATACGCAGTAACATATGCATTAGCGTTCACAGGTTCATTGTGTTTCACCACCATTGGTTGTTACCGCCGAGTAACTGGGTTGGTCCATTCTTTTCGAATAGATTGTCAGCCCTAAGCATAAAATACTTATGTGTTTCCAGTTTCCCCACAGAGCTCGATTCTCGTGGATGACGGTTACTTCAGCTATCTTTCCTCGCCAGGATAAGATATTTACCCTTCGAGTTCATTCCCTCGATGGAGTCTTGATTGCCATTTTTTCTTTCTAGCTCGATCCTAGATTGAATCTCGGTCTTGTCGGTCGTCGAGCCCAACCGGACGTGCATTTATTTTGCACCATCTAAAGATTTTCACCATACCATGACAGATACGCGACAGTTCTCGCCTGAGAAGCTTATCACTGTACCCGGATGTGCATTTATTTTGCACTATCTTTCAAGAAAATCAACCACAATCCTTTACAGATACACGCCCGTTCACGCCCGGAAAATATATCAGTACATCTTACAGCATCGGTATGCGACATTTTTCGCCTGAGAAGCCTATCGATATAACAACCCTACACAACACGATACGCGCCTGTTCTCACCTGAGAAGCTTATCATCGATCAGCACCAGTTCTCGCCAGAGAAGCTTATCGTCATCTGTTATCACCTCTACAAGCAGTTCTTACATGAGAAGCTTATTATTGCCACTCTTGCAAATAAGCGACATTTCTCGCCTGAGAAGCTGATCCTATCTTCGTTATGACTCGCAGCAAATGGCCATCTCCATTGAGAAGTTTGGCTTCCATTTTCCTTGTCGTCTTGAAGTATGGGGAGGTTTGAACCAAATCGTATTCAGGAGAGCACGATCTTGAAGTACGGGGAGGTTTGAACCAAATCGTATTCAGGAGAGCACGATTTTGAAGTACGGGGAGGTTTGAGCGGAATCATATTCAGGAGAGCACGATCTTGAAGTATGAAGAAGTTCATTTACCCTTTAGTAAAAGAAGGAGCGGAATCATGTTCAGGAGAGCACGATCTTGAAGTATGAGGAAGTTCATTTACCCTTTAGTAAAAGAAGGAGCGGAATCATATTCAGGAGAGCACGATCTTGAAGTATGAAGAAGTTCATTTACCCTTTAGTAAAAGAAGGAGCGAAATCATATTCAGGAGAGCACGATCTTGAAGTATGAAGAAGTTCATTTACCCTTTAGTAAAAGAAGGAGCGGAATCATATTCAGGAGAGCACGATCTTGAAGTATGAGGAAGTTCATTTACCCTTTAGTAAAAGAAGGAGCGGAATCATATTCAGGAGAGCACGATCTTGAAGTATGAAGAAGTTCATTTACCCTTTAGTAAAAGAAGGAGCGGAATCATATTCAGGAGAGCACGATTTTGAAGTATGAAGAAGTTCATTTACCCTTTAGTAAAAGAAGGAGCGAAATCATATTCAGGAGAGCACGATCTTGAAGTATGAAGAAGTTCGTTTACCCTTTAGTAAAAGAAGAATCAGAATCGTATTCCAGGCGCCGACCTTAAATATGAGAAGATTTATATATCAGATAAAGCAGCAGCCTCTTTATTTGAGTGCTTATCCGTTTTGGCATGTAAGTCCCTTCCAACGATGAGTGACAATTCTCCCTCGAGAAGCTTATCAGGGCATTTCCCATTAAAGTCCATTTATTTTGGCATACAGCCGGTCTTTACCCTGTATATTTGATACGGATTTCCGAAAAGTCCGTCTGATCCCATCACGAAGGATAGTTTATAGAAGCTTGGATGTTATTCTTTGCTCAATGCTCCAGCATTCTGTAATCGATCTTGCAATCGTGTAGGTCCAGTTTTATTATTAGATATTCCCAAGTGGAGGTCATCTCATAGGTGCCATCTCCATTTAAGGATCTTATATCAAAGTCCATTTATTTTGGCATACAGCCGGTTTTTACCCTGTATATTTGCTACGGATTCCCGAAAAGTCCGTTTGATCTTGTCACGAGGGATTGGTTACAGAAGCTTGGATGTTATTCTTTGCTCAATGCTCCATGCATTCTGTGATCGATCTTGCAATCGTACGTGATCCAGTTTTATTTTTAGATTCCCTAACGGAGGCCGTCTCATAGGTGCCATCTCCATTTGAGAATCTCGTTCCCGTTCTAAAAAATGACAATTGGTCGTATTCGCACCAGTCGACCATCATTTTAGAATTCCCCAGGTTGTACTGTGTCCCAGCGCGTTGTTTTCCCCAGTGTGTTTCTTCTCGTAGCGTCTGTCCCTGTGTCGTCGCATTCATCATTCCCGCATACGCATCATATCATATTCACGGTATCATCTGAATTAATCTGTTCTCGCTTTGTCCATAGCATTGCATATCGCCGCATATAAGGGCAAAATTTTCGGTTATCCATATTTAAATCCCTCCACCATGATTCCTCGAGTCTCCGTCACTCAAATCATCTGGTGTAGCTATTTAAATAGGGGCAACTGTAATACCCCAAATTTTACCCTTATATTTAGTCAGTCATTTCGCATAGCATCTCATCTGTGCATCTGCTAACCACTATCAAGTCATGGAGGTGTTTGTTCTGCAGGATTGGTTCCAGGGGTATTTTGGTCATTTTACGTGGATTACGCTAATTCCTTGAAGACAGGCTGTTATTGAGCTTTGAGACACTCGAGACACTATTTCTGAGGCATTTATTTATCACCTGGTTCGATTATATCAAGACGTCAATCTGATGTGTTCGGTATCGAAATTTGTCGGGCACAACTGGAATTAAGGTCCATTTCATCGCTCATGGTTTATTTCCGGAACACTTCCGTTTCTGTTAATAAGACACAGTTTAATTGGGTATTATTGGATTGTTGCTCATAGCATTTGGTCAGTGGAATTCAATTACGGGCAATGTTATCGTTGATACTGAATCTGTTGTGATTACGGCGCACATCCGTGTTTGGTTATAAAATTGCTGGCTAGCATTTAAGTTGGAATGCAAGTGAATTTAATCAGGTGATGAGATTAGGACTACGGGCGAGACAAGTACATAGACAAGAATATCATTCATGAATATTTATGGTTTATGACTAGGTTAATGAATTTAAATATTTGTGGATTTATTCACAAACGTTTATAATTTATAACTAGAAATAAATATAAATAAATTCAAAGCTGAACGGTCATGGATATATAAATGAAGTTCTGGAATTTTTATTTCATAAAGAATATCATTTTACAAAAGGGAGTAAATCGTTTCACATTTGAATTGCTGTAAAATTACATTTACAGATGTTACTTCTATCCTAAAAATCCTAAGTCCTAAAGATCCATTGGTGTCTTCATGATGTTCATCCACTAGACATTACTTCATGCTTCTCCGATTAACCTGCACAATCAAAGGGAAATAAAACAGAACAGAGTAGAAAGATGTTAGAAAGATGAATTCGACACTCTCAGAACATCGTCATCATCGAGTGCCGGGAGTGGCACAACCGAAGCTGCGTCCTACCCCCGTTACCGATCCGCGCCATTAGCGTCAGATCAGGTAACATCTGTTCTTATCTAAGGGACAACCGAGAGATAAAAGAGATAAAAGAAGCGGGATTGATTCGCTTTTGCCGCAATTGGATTCATTTCAAAATCATGTAAATCCCAATTTACTTTCCAAACTGATACAAGGGTAAAGCAGCACGATCAATTTGGTCATAAACCCGGATGCCGACGGGTATGAGCCACTTTGTGTTCAAAGTTTGTCAACACCTGAAATTCACCACAACAACATCAGCATAAAGTGCATAACAGAACTCAACACCCAAAACAGTTCATAAGCTGCACCTAACCAACCAATTCACAGGATGCTCAAACTGAATGAAATTTCAATTCACAAGCCGCTGAACCAGCTCGAAAAAACAGAATGTCCCGGAAACAGGTTCAGTTCCTACCATAGAAAGAGTATCCAACAAGATCAAAAAAGCAGACAGCATCAATTCAAAGAACAAGTTCAGCAAAAACCAGAAACATGGCACGATTCAGCAGACATCAAGCTCGGGCCAAGATCCATCAGCAGCAGGACAGGAATAACCACACCAAACTGATATGTTTAATCATGCCATCATTCGAAGAACAGCAAGTCCCACATACACTTTGCTCTTTTCACCATCCAAAGCTAGCTACGAAAAGCCAAGACAAAGGTTGATCGAAAGCAATCAGAACAAGAAACACTGCAAAGTGCCATTAACAGAAATCAATGGAAGTTCATGAGTCAAGAAGAATGGACTTAAACTCAGCCCTCAGTAAACTCATCACTGGGCAGAGGTTCGAGCTGCCGGGAGAGAAACAACTAGAGTGTCTCCAGCTCCCGACCAAGCGTCGAAAACAATGGATATTCGAACAAAACAACCAATCTCGAAGGCTCCCAACAATCATCGAGAGTAGAAACAAGAACGGATGCCCTGGTAGCTCAGACTGTGAGGTCGTCATCGCCCAAACACCTCTCAACGGCTAAAACCGGCAGTATCAGAACTCAAGGAAGCATGGTTTCCCCTGCGAAAGAAGAAGAAGAACATTAAAATCAGCTCAGAGCAAAAGCCCATTAATAAGGGATTATTGGGTCGAAAAAATCAACTAATTGAATCATAAAAGCAACCATTAGCAACACCAGCCGCAAGACAAAGCAATATCAGTCACAATCAAGCACAGAAATCATGATTCTGAACCAAATTCAAACGAGCAAAGAATACAACAGAGATTATCAAAAGCAACTGTCAAAGGCAACCGCGGTATCATCGATTCCCTCATCAGGCTCAGAACATCGTCATCATCGCCGTACACCCCTTCTCGGCAACTTTGACTCAACCAAGGCATCAACATCCATACCCAATCTGAAAGAAGAAAAAGAATGTTAGTGAACTCGCATCAAGCAGAAATCAGACAAATCACAAGGGTCCGCATCCGGTAAAAATCAAATCCAATCAAGTGAACTTAAAAAAGGAAAGTCAGCGAGCAAATCGCAAAAGCCGCGTTTGAGAATCCATCAGGGATTAAATCTACATCTGCAAATATCAAAAGAGAATCCAATCCAATCAGCAGTAATACAAATCGCATCCAAAAGAGGAATAATCCCCAATATCAGAAAAAACGTAAATCAAATCCAATCATCATCATGTCAGATTGAAACTTCGAATTTGGATCTCAATAATAACGTAAGACCAAAGCCCATGGAACCACAAGAGTATATAAAAGGAGAAATACCACCTGTGTGAAGAGGGATACAAAAACGTCGGAGAACACAAAAAGCGGCGAAGCGAACAAAATCGCGAAACCCTAGCGGTCGCGAGAGAGAAAGAGGAGAAGGATCTCGTCAAAAGTAATCATCAGAGTGCAAACCGAGAGGTTGAGGAAGGTTCACCAACGCCGCCTCCATCCACGACGGGCAAACCTTCCTCGGAGGCTCAGTTCACCATCATCGCCTCCGTTCACCACCGATTGTGAACGAAAATGTAAGCCAGGATCACATAATAGTGTCACGTTTAATGATTGTTTGGTTTAATTTCAGAATCGCAACATGATCGGAGAGAATCGCAGCAAAACGAAGAGAGAATCGAGAGAGAAGAAGAAGAATTGAAGAAACGGCGCCGCGAGAATGTTAGGGTTTTGGAACCCTAAATGTTCTTTGGGTTATGATTTACACCATCCGGGTTGGGTCCGGAAGTGATTACCGGCCCAACCTCTTTTATTTTTCTTTTTTCATTTTTTAATTAGTAGGTTGAATTTTAATAAATTTTTTTATCAAATATTGAAATTGTTTTTTAAAAATAAATAAAAGAAAACCTTTTTTCATATAATAAAAATAAAAAACCCTTTTTTTCAATAAATAACTTAAAATCTTTTTTTAAAACTTTTTCTCAATATAAGTGGAAACTTTTTTTTAAGATTAAATTTAAAATATTTTTTAAATTAACATTACTCTTTCTTTTATAAATTTAATTAACACCTTTTCTTTAAAAACAACAAAAACCTTCAACATTGCACTCTTGCCTCATGACTCGTCCAATTACCGCCTAACTTCGCCCATTAAACGCGTGTGTTCATTTTGCAGCTTATTACATTGTGTTTTATTTAAGTTTCATCACTATTGTAATTGCTTCTTGGTTGTAACCTCGCGAACCAATAATCGCGTTTACGTTTCTGCTTTTAAAATTCTGCTGCTTGCATGATTCAAGTCTCACACATTCATCAATTATTCTGTCACACTACACACATCCGAAGGTTAGGTCTAGCTTTTGGTCGCCGCGCCAATAGTCCTCAAAACTTCAACCCTTACACCTTTTCAACCCTAAATTTTCACAAATGCCTCCCCGCAGGCTAAATTACAAGCTTACCCCTAGCATTAGGTCAAAGAGCCGCCGCGCTCATTTTAGGGTTTCCTGCCGTGGAATCCCTAATTTAACCCTAATTACAACTTAACATTTCAACGTAGAAATTTGGAGTTTCTACACTCCACGTAAGCGCGTCCTTAAGACATGTTTATTCCCCTTGAGACCTTGACCACAGTCAAGAAGTCTCTAACCTCCCTTTTGAGGGGAACTACGATTACTCTGATTCCACTCCCGTAAGGATACGTAGGCACAAGATGCGATGTCTTGCCGAGTAAACTTAGAATTAACCCCTTAGGTCTCTTTTCTCACTTGTAATCCCTTTGTACATATACCTTAAGCAAATAAATAAAGCAAATAGTAAGCATTGAACAAAAGGTTCCTGTAGAGTACTACAGAAGTTTAGGGTGCTAATACCTTCCCTAAATTTAACCAACCCCCGAACCCTAGATCTTTCCCCGCATTGTGTTTACGATGCAAAAATAGGTTTTCCCTCTTTTGACCTTTTCCTTCGGATAAATCAAAGAGCGGTTGTGAATTGAATTGCGATTCAAACTAATTAATAGTTTGATATCCTATTTCCACCGCAACAGAAAATGGCGACTTCACTGGGGACCGTTTTAACTTTTGAGGGTTATCCCTAACTTGTTCCTATTTATTACTATCTGTGTTATTATGTATTTGTGTTCTGATTTGGGGACTGTTCCTTGTGCAGTGAGATAAGTCCTACGCCCGGACTAGTGACATTATTATAGGATGGCGATATATTCGATGAAGCTTATGGGGAGTTGAATCCCGACCAAGCTGATTCGAGAATCACCGCTCAGTTGAGACCTTTTCGAAAATGGTTCGGTTGAACGAGTATAATCGTGAAAACTTTTTCCATGGTCGATTGGAGTCTGTAATATTGAGGACCGTAGTACCTTAACACCACCTTGGCCTTATTTAGGACGTAGTGCGGGAACTGTGTGGGAGTAGTCCTACAATGGTTGCTACGCGATACTACACTCAAAAGAGGTTCTCTTGAGAATATTATTAACCCCCGAGTCAGTCGGCAAGTTGATAATATCCGAAAGATGGGCTGATGACTTTGGGCACTTTTTAGAACCTTGTTCTGCAGGTACAACTAACCTATAGTACACTCCTTTTTGGGATGGGTAGACCTTAACTCCGCTCACGTACCTTTTAACCTAGGACTTTGTGTGTTTTCATGCATTGCATCCATAAAGCATCCCATTGCATTGTATTCCATGGAATTCAGACATCATTTATGGATATCGCGGGATACCATAAATAAAAACAAAATGAAAAACAAGAAAAAGATTTCCTTGGTACCCCACAATATTCATAAATGTTTGAATTCCATGAAATCTTCATTTGCATTTGCATCATAGCATCATATGTTTTCTTGCATTGCATGTGTCTTCCGTTTTCTCATGTTCGGTTCTCTCGCCTTCCAGTTTTGTCACCCTGAGTTCTCTGCATCAATACGACCCTTCGAAAGGATGGAAGATCAAAACCAAGAGATCAACCGTGTCAGCCATGAACTCGAAGATCTTCGAGGAAGTGTAGGGCAGATTTTGGAGATGTTACGAGCTCTTAGTGTGAAGGTGGATGCTCAGTCTATTGTTGTTATGGAACCTCAACCAGCTGTTACTGTCGAGAATGTACCTCCTCGCGGTCTTCAAACCGGTTTGGTGCCTCCTAGTGCTCAACCAGTTCGACGAGCTACCCCTCCAAAGTGCAAAACTCCTAACTTCGACCATGGTGAAGGACCTGCACGTCCGAAGAACCGCAGAACAGCTACTCCTCAGCCTTGGCAGCACCAGCAAAGTTATGTTCAAGGGTATCCGTTTCCATATGCTCAACAACCCTATGTAGCTACTGTTGCACCTCCCTTCAATCAGCAGTTTCCTACATACCAACCTGTGCAGTCAGCCCCGGTATGCCAAGCACAGGTTTATCAACAGCATTCCGGTTATCCGCCCGTGCAAGTTCCCAGTCAACGAGTGCCCAACGCTCCTGTCCACCAGAAATCACAGGATCAGGTTCCTTATCTCCGTAAGAGTCAGTATAAGCCTTGTCCTCCATTTCCGATGGCTTTCACTGAGTTATACCCCCATTTGGTACAACAGGGTCTGATTACCACCCGTGCTTTGGGTCCTCCGCCTAATCCGTTACCTGCAGGTTACAACGCTGCCGCTCATTGTTTATTTCATGAGGGTGCGCCCGGCCATGATCTAGAGAATTGCTACGTGTTGCACCCTAAAATTTGACCAACCGATTCTCCTATCTGACTCGTGGTTTAAATTCATATTCGCAAATCAGACGCATGATATTTGTGCACAGACAGAGGATATCAGGGTTACAGCTTGATTTTCGTCTATCAGATATGGCAGATCCAATCTAGATCATCAGGGTTTTATTTTCGGGAAATTGTGCGCTCCTCGGTGATTTTTAGCTTGCATAGTGATTTTGGGGATATTCTGATGCCCGGGGTTCTCTGTTCGATTCGATCTGGTCTCGTGCGCTCTTTTATGGGGGTCATTTGCATTTGTCTGCATTTTTAGAGTTTAATAGACTTTTGTGGATTTTCAATAGGCTCTATAGATTTTTCTGGAATTTAAATAGGGTTTTTGTATTTTTTAATAGTTTAAATCTCTTTTTAGAATTTTATATAGATTTTAAAATAGGTTTAATAGTTTTTTAATCATTTTTAGAATATATTAGATTTTAAATTTGTTTTTAATTGTTTTAGATAATATAGAAAATATTATAGATTTTTCTTTTATGTTAATAGAAATTTTTAAAATAGTTTTAATAGAAAAAATAGAGCTTTAATCTTTTAATAGATTTTTCTTATTAGTTTTAAATAGATTTACTAGTTTTAAATAATAGTATGAATTTTAATAGAGATTATTAGGATTTTATTAGTTGTAGTTTAATAGAGGTTTAAATAGAGTTAATTAGAGTTTTAATCATTTTTAGGCTTAATTAGGATAATTAGGATTTAAATCTTTTGTTTAGAATTTAATTGAGTTTGTTAGATTTTATTAGGATAGTTAATTGTCTTTTAGATTTGATTAGTTAGGTTAATTAGTTAATTAGTCTAATAAGGATTTAATTAGAGATAATCAGATTTAACTTTTTTATGCAGTTTTTTTTACAGTTTTTTGTCCTATTTTCGCATGGGCCCAGGAGGCGTTTTTGGAAGCCCACTTCACTATCAGTCCAAATTCGTTTTTGTGCAGGTTTTTTGGCCAAAATGCCACTTGTCAGTATATAAACAGGCCACACGTCCCACTGAGAGGACCCCACCACACAACTCAGACTCTCTCTCCACGCTGACACCTCGCCCACCACTATCTCTCCCTCTCTCTCTCTCCAAGCCACGTGCCTCGCATGCACCGCTCCCCCTGCCACCTTCCTCACTATGTGACATCACCACACGCGTCACCGGAGACGCCCTTGACCGGCATGCAAAGCCGGTGACCACCCCACCGCCGGTCACTCCAACGTCTTCCGGCCACCGCAACAGCTCGCCGGAGCTTGTTTTCCACCCAGAATTCCCAGAAACCCTCCTTCTTCATCTTCCTCCTCCGTCCATCATTCATCTTCACCTCGCCGGAGAAATCTACCGTCGCCGGAAACCTCAAGTAATTTCCCAGAAAATCATTCAAGCATCAAGAACAACTTTTCCAGAACATCATCGAACCTTCATCTTCATCCAAAGAATTTCCAGAAACGCATCTATCGTTCTTCATCGTCCATTCAAGAGTGCTTCAACAAACTCAAGAACATCATCATTTCTTATCAGCAATCATCAAGAACTTCCTGGATTCCCCAGAATCTTCATCAACCAACTCAAAGGACCTGCAAGATCCTCAGCGCTCGCGTTCGTCACCCGCATCCGTATCCCTCAACGACGAGTTCTTCAGCAAAGCTTCTTGGATCTTCATCAACGGACGATTAACTTCCCCAGCGAACGTCAGGTCGTTCATCTTTCCAGGTTCTTAATTTCCTCCTTGCATGTATGATTTAAGTTAAGCTGTAGATGCAAATCGTGATATGTCTAGGTTAGATTTTTCTGTTTTGATGAATTTTGTTAAAACGCATGCGTGATAGTGATGAGGATTTGTTTTTGGAGATTGGTCGAAGGTGTGTTTGAAGGTTCACAGGGGAGTTTCAGAGAGAGTTAGGTGCAGAGAAGGTGAGGAAGACGAAGGAGATGGCTAGGGTTCAGTGGTGAACAGTGTTTAGGGTTAGGGGAGGGAAGTTTGGTTTTGTTCGTTGGTTAGGGTTAGGGTTTGGGCCAGGCCCAAGTGTGTTAGCTGAACCATAACCCTCCATGTACTCGTTCACCCCCCCCCCTGTGAGAGAGGAGATAGACGGATGGGGCTGGGCCTTATGCCCAAGTGCTATTCGCACCCCCTGGTGCGTAAGCCCAATGGAAATGAACGTGAAAAGCCTGCTAGCTGCACCCCCCCAGGCGTTTTTTATTTTTATTTTGTAGCTGATTTCTGACTCATATTGGGCTTAGGCCCTAAGTGTTTTTCGCACCCCCCAGGATCAGGGCCCAATGCAATAATAACTGAACAGCTTGCTATTAGGACCCCCCTACCATTTTATTTCAAGTTTTTGTTTTTTTAATTTCTTTTATTTTCTTGCATATTGGAAAATTCATAATAAAATAAAAACAATTGATTTTTTAATTCTTCTTTTTTCTACCACTTCATGAAAATGTCTAGAAAATTAAATAAAAATAAAAATGTCATTTTAATTTTGTTCACTATTTTTAGTATATTTTCCATTTACATGACTTTTTAATATTTTTTAGTGCATGCATATTATTAGAAAATTCATAAAAAATAGTAGGTTTAATCAAATAATTCCGTTCTTTTTTCTGTCGGCTCGTAATTCAATGTAGAATTTTATAGTGCAAAAACATTGGCTTAATCATGCATTTTCATTTTTAATTGCATTTTTTGTATTGTTTTGATATTGAATAATTGGTTTGTGGATATGTCTGCTTTGTTGATTTTAGTTCTATCATCTGGTGATGAATTTTGCTCTGTTTTTTTAGTATGTTGTACTAGAGCCATGTGGGTTTCCCATAGATTTTTGATAGATTTTTGTAGGATGTTCTGATATGTTTTTGTCTGAGCTTGAGGATAGGAGAAGTCTTGATGGCTTCTGACTTTGAAGTTCAACTGTGGTTGAACTTCAGAGGTAGTTTCTTGTGGTTGGAGGATCTGTGGTTTCTTCTTGAAGATGGGAGCTGGTTGAAGTCCTGTCGGAGCTTGAAAGGATGCAGTGGATTGAGGCCTAGTCTAGAAGCTTGTTCCCTGTTTGTGAGGTTCGAGATCCTGAAGTTTGAAGGGAGTTTATGGTACTTTCCTGAGGAAGGCACTATGAATGACTTTCATTCTTTCTTCTCACCTCTTTCTTAAGTATCCAATGATGTTGGAGCCAACTTGTGAGTTTAATTTCTCCTAAGGAGGAATGTAAACTGATCACAGTTGTTGAGCCACGTAGGATACGATTCCTAAGTGTCAGCCTCCTAGTACTTTCCTGAGGAAGGTCCTATGGGTCTGTTCACTTAGTTCCTCTAGTTCATCTAGGATTTCTTAAGTATCCAGTGATGTTGGAGCCAAATTGTGAGTTTAGTTTCTCCTGAGGAGGAACGTAAACTGATCACAGTTGTTGAGCCACGTAGGATACGATTCCTAAGTGTCAGCCTCCTAGTACTTTCCTGAGGAAGGTCCTATGGGTCTGCTCACTTAGTTCCCCTAGTGCATATAGCCTTTCTTAAATATCCAGTGATGCCGGAGCCTTCGTGTGAGTTTAGTTTCTCCTGAGGAGGAATGTAAACTGATCATAGTTGTCGAGCCGCATAGGATATGACTCCTGAGTGGTAACCTCCTGGTACTTTCCCGAGGAAGGCACTATGAGTTTGTCTGCTTAGCTCCCTTTCTCTGGTAAGCTTGTCCTGAAGCTTGGAGACTGGGATTGATTCCTCTTGCTTAGGGTTTTGATTGAAGTTTTGCTTAGAGTTTTGTTTAAGTGTTGCATAGAGTTTTGTTCAGGGATAGATTAAGCTTGTTTCAGGTTTGTTAGGGGCCTTGCCCAGGAGTAGTTTCTTGTTTTGTAGATAGAGGCTTGTCAGGTTAGCTAGCCTTCTCTTCGTATTGTTTGACTTGTGTGGTGTTGTGTTGCATTAGACTTAGGGGTTCATCTAGACAGTTCTGAGTTAGGTGCATCTTAGAATTAGGCTTTGCGTGCATGAGAAGTTGAGGTGGTCCTCCTTCTGCTTGTTTGTTATTGAGTGGCTTTGCTTGTTGGTATTTGGTAGAGCTGAGCTCCCTTACCTCTGTGGCTTGCGGCCTTTGTGCCTTGTTTGTTTAGTTGTTGCATTCATGCATATTTTCGTTATTTCTTTGCTTTGCAGTATTTCTTGTTTGTCGTTTAGTCCTGTTGCCATGATCCCTTAGGAGCTCTGACTTCTCCGCTGCGGAGTCGTCATGATAGACATTAGGATGGTCAACCAGGCGTGATATCAGTAGGTAGATTCCCCTTTTCTTCAGCTATAGTTTTAGGGTGTCTTTTCCTTTTCCTTTCAGTAGGAGCTTTTGAGTAGCTTGATCCGTAGTTAGCTGAACTACAGCTGCTCTGATTCCTTGTGCCAGACGAGGATATGTAGGCATAGGATGCGATATCCTAGCGAGCACACTAACAACTAACTTTTGTTCTCTCGCGGCTGTGCGATCGAGACTTTCCCGCTGACGATTAGTTGTTCCCCTTTTCTCTTGCCCGAGCGCACTTGAGACCAGATCGTAGTTGTAGGTTCCCGAACCTTTGAGACCAGTTTGTTTTCTCACTGCTGTGTGAGAGCCCCCTGTCTAGCCGTAGTTAGTCGAACTACGTTTGCTCTGATCTTCCATGCTGTGTGGAAGTACGTAGGCACAGGACGCGATGTCCTGGCGAGCAACCTTTTCCCCGTTTAGACGTAGGTAGTCGAACTACGTTGACTCTGACTTTCCCATTGCACGAGGGAGTACGTAGGCCCAGAACACCGTATGTTCTGTCGAGTCCTGTCCTTTTATTTTCTTTTCAGACCAACCATTAGCGTAGATAGATATACACCCTTGTCCTTATAAACACCAAGCGTGGATCCCATCGAGTACGATGGACGTGAGGGGTGCTAATACCTTCCCCTTGCGTAACCGACTCCCGAATCCAGGTTTTGGTTGCGATGACCATACCTTTTTCCCGTCTTTGCGAGGTTTACTTCGAGCGTTTCCTTTCCCGCTCTGAGGGATAAATAACGCACGGTGGCGACTCTCCTGTCAAGTCGGCGCCGATTTTCGCAGTAGCGACAGCTGACGACTCTGCTGGGGACTTATAGCATCTAGGGACTTTTCCCATCCCTTATGCTGGGACCGTTTCCCATCCCCTACGCGAGTCAATCCTAGCGCTTGGGTGTTTATTTGTTGGGTGTTGTGTATATGTGTTTTACCTTTCTGCACTTTACTTTTCCGTACCTTTACCTTTCCGCATTTATTTTCCAGCATTATATTATTGTGATTATTGCTGTGGGCAAGGGAGGTTACTGTGAGTGAGAAGCCGGACCTGGGCTTGAGTATGCACCTAGATGTAGTTGTGGAGAGTAGTAGACGAACCTGTCTGCTGAGCAGGCACAGTTCCCTACGAAATCTACGCTCAGACGAGATTCTCGCAGAGGTGCTCCTTTCCGGTCCTGAGGATCTGAGGGGAGTCCAGACGTGAGGATTGTCGACTCTGGGGACCGATCATTTGGAAGTCAGCTAAGTGAGGCCTCTTCATGACTTGATGATGCCACTCCTTCTGGGAATCGTATCGTCATTCATGAAAGTCTGTGACGCTGATGACCGCATAGGATGCCGTACCTTTGTCCGTGGATTAGGTCTATCATACCTGTGAGGGGGATCAGGTTATTGCAGGAAAACTGGCCTTCAGAAACCATGATTCAGTAGTTATCAGATGGTGTTCTTGATTCATCTCCAGGTGTTGTTTGGATCAGATGGGTTTCTTATCTGAGGTTGATGCTATTATCAGATGGTTTTCTCGTCAGATACAGAGGTTCAGATGGTTTTCTTACCAGGGGATTGACATTTTGAGTATCAGATGATAGTTAGTGAGGTTCTGATGACTATGGTGGTTTTCTGTTCTTGATCACAGAGACGTTCCTCTTCAGGCTACAGCATAGCCCTGTGTTCGCAGATTGCATTATTTATCATATTGCATCATCGCATTACCATTTTGCATACAACTAACGTGTGTGTATGCAGGTACATATTTTCCCTTCCAGTTCTGGTGTCTGTTCCCTAGCAAGACATGGAAGCCACAAAGAGAGTATTGCCCTATAAGTTTCCATCTCCGGATATCAGTCTGTTGCTAGAATTGATTACTATTGCTAAGAAGAGGGTAATGGGTGACTTCAGAAAGAGATATGGGAGGATTCTGACCTACGTTTATCAGCCATCGGCCTACGAGACCAGCGGCATCTATACTCTGTTATAGTTTTATGACGCGGAGTTCAGGTGTTTTGTATTTCTCGACTTTGTTTTGGCTCCTACCCTGGAGGAGTATTCTGCACTTCTGGATATACCGATCCGCGAGCAGATGCCTTTCTATCGTACGGACGCTGAGCCTAATCTGGCTGAGCTTTCTGTCATCCTGTGCTTAAGAGAGTCTGAGCTGTTGGGGAAGATGATCAGAAGAGGGGATGTATGGGGATTTCCGTTGGATGTCCTGGTGGAGAAGGCTCGGGAGTATGCCCAAAAGGGTGGCTGGGGTGTTTTTGACGTCATCCTTGCTGTATGTGTGTATGGCATCGTGTTGTTCCCGAACATTCCTGATTTTGTTGACTCAGATGCCTTCTATATTTTGGCGGCGAAGAACCCAGTTCCTACCTTGCTGGGAGATATCCACCATTCAACTCACTACCAGAACGAAAAGCAGCGAGGAAGGAATGTGTCTTGCTGTGTACCTCTCCTGTGTAGGTGGTTCACCAGTCATATGCCTAAGTCAGGCCCTTTTGTCACCTCTATCGATTCTCTAGGATGGCCCGAGCGCTTGATGGGGTTGACTGCTGAGAATGTGGTGTGGGTCAACGAAGAGGTATTCGGAGTTGAGGTTATACTCAAATGTGAAGGATTCCCGAATGTTCCTTTAGTAGGAAGAAAGGGGTGTGTCAATTACAACCCTTCCTTATTGATCAGGCAATTTGGGTATGTACCTCAGGGAGCGCCAAAACCCGAAGAGATACAGGAATCTCTGTATCTCACCGGGGCAATAGGGAAAGAGATGTTGACCAAGCTCGAGAAGGCATGGAAGAACTTGCACAAGAGAGGGAAGCCTTCAGGTAGCAGAGGGGATACTCGAGTTCCTGGCCCGTATGTGGAATGGATTCGTGAGCGAGCTATGAAGTTCCTTATGCCGTATCCAGCGGTTCAGCCATTGCATCCTTCTCCGGTGGAGGAGCCTACCACTGTGGATATACAGGTATTCAAGCAGCTGATGACGGAGAAAGAAGAGCTAGCAAAGGCTAAAGAGGCTTTAGAGCAGGAGAATGCCCAGCTTCGGCATGAAAAGATTGAAACAGGATATTTTTCTAAGCAACAGGCCGAAACTCTGAAACATCTGAAGACTACGTTATTGGAATTGACTGAAACCAAGAAGCGTCTAGAGTTAGATGTAGACTCGGTTAGCAGTGTGTTGGCCACTAAGAAGCAAGAGCTGGAAAGGGCCTACACAAAGCTAGCTAAGTTCAGAGAGCGCTGGGATCTCACTATGACCAAGCGCAAAGAGCGGGAAGAAGAGCTGAAGACGCAGGTAGCTCAGTTAGAAGAACAGGTCAAAGTGAAGACTGAAGAGCTTGAAGAGGAAGCCTGCCGCCGATACGAGGCCGAGCGCAAACTGACAGATGCCATGAAGAACTTGGAAGATTTTCAGCATAGAGCAGATGCCAAGAGACCCAAACCTGGGGGCAGTGCCAATGATAAGGCTTGGGAAGACTTTGTCAGAGACATCCAGGGGACGGACAGAAAAAGGGATCAGTTGATAGAAGGCTTGATTTATCGACCGGATCACGCAGAGACGAAGAAGATGGTCGAGGACTTCCGCAACCGTACCCGTACTTGATTTCTCTCTTGTATTCTGTTGTGTTGAGATCACCACCAGGCATGTTGGCTGGGATCCTCCTTATCATATCAGTTGTATGGAGCATAGTTATGTAACCTCTTGACAAGACTGTTATCCTAATAAATATATGAGGGTTTTTCTAAATATTGTCTTTATGGTTTATCTCGTCTTGCTACCACTGACACTGGAATTGGAGGGGAAATATCTCCAATGCACACATGCACGTTAGCATTTTTGTATTTCTGTTTGCATAAATCATATTGCATAGCATTACTCTAGCAGGCCAGAGCACTTATCCAGCCTTTGTTTTCACCAGAGGGTGATTCTCGGGGATTGTTTAAGGCAAGAGTGGAGTGTCGAAGACGACCAAGGGGCTGAAGCAGATTTGAGCAGAATCAAGCAGTGTAGTCCATTACAGGTAATTGGTAGCTATGGCTGAAGGCAATTTCCAGGCTCCTAACGCCTTGACAAGGTTTGCTATGGCGTCCAACCATCAGCATGACTCTGTGGAAGACTTCCCGAACAATCTTACTGCAGACCAAGTTGTACAGCCTACTGTCCAGAACCGAGATCGGCATGAGCCGTTTGTTGCCCGAAATGAACGTTATCCTCCTGTTAACAATCAAGGTGTTGCTTTCCCTGTGATGAATCACCGGAGAGATATTCCAATGGTTGGGATGGTAGATCCAAGAGCTCTTGAAAATGGTAGAAGACTCCGGGCGTTGGAAGAAGGTATAAAAGCCTTAGAAGCGAAAGATGCTGTTAACCTGGATGCTGTGGCCATGTGTTTGGTTCCTGATCTGGTGTTGCCGTACAAGTTCAAAGTGCCGGAATTCGAAAAGTACACGGGAGATAGCTGTCCGAAGCTGCATTTGATGATGTTCTGTCGAAGGATGACTTCGTTTGTGCGAAGTGACAAGCTGATGATCCATTGCTTTCAGTATAGCCTGACTGGGGCATCCTTGAGGTGGTATGTGCAATTAGAGAGTAATCAGATTCGATCATGGGTGGATTTAGCCAGAGCTTTCATGAAGCAGTACGATTACAACATGGATTTGACTCCTAGTCTCGTAGATCTGCAAGAATTGTCTCAGGCGGAGAATGAATCATTCAGAGGGTATTTGCGAAGATGGAAAGAATTAGCTGCTAGTGTTCAACCACCGCTTCCGGAAAGAGAAATGGTTGACATCTTCTTGGGTACTCTGAAAGGCCATTATTTTGACAAATTATTCAGTTTCACAAACTTTGTGGGCCTGATGAGATTGGGAGAGCTTGTTGAGAGAGGACTCAGGAGTGGAAAGTTTCGAGATGTTCCTTACGTCCCAGTTGATAAGATTGAGTCAGTTGTCAGTTCTCAAGAAGAGTGGGAAGGGGATGACGCCACCTCAGAATCTCTAGCATCTCAGGATCAGATTTCAGACACTTCAAGTCAACGATCATCCTATCGTCGATCGCGTCAGCAAGCCCCATGAAGACCAAGGAAACCTGAAAGGCAGTTTACTCAGCTACCGGTGTCGTACAGTCAGTTGTTGCCAGAACTGGTCAGAAGCGGATTGATAGTGCCGAAAGGGACTAAGCTGGTGATTCCACCATATCCTCCAGGTTTTGATGCCAGCGCCCGCTGTGAGTACCATGTTGGGGCACAGGGGCATTCCACCAATGATTGTAAGGTGCTTAGAAGCCAGGTTCAAGATCTGTTAGACTCTAGCCGTATTTGCATCACTCCTCAGGGTTTTGTTCAGATTAATGATTTTCCATCCTCCAGTTGTGTGGGTTCGTCAGTTAATGTCATGGAAGACTCCACAGGAAGTGTGTGCTCTGAAGATTGTCAATCAGAGAGTTCAGTTGAATATGGAGGAAGCTTCTAGAGGTTTATGTGTCGGGTGTCGCATCTGTTTTCTCTGCATAATCCGTTTAGCTTTTGTGCATTAGTATTTGCCGACCACCACCAGGATTGTTGGCTGGGGTCATTGTATTCATACTCATTTGTGCTTACGTGCTGCTTTTGTTGGTTGTACATGTGTGGGAGATGTTCATCTGTATGCTTATAGCTTGAATTTCTCTTTATCTCGTTATGAATATGTGTTTGCTTGCTGCATTGCGTTATCGTTTAACAGGTATATCAGAACCGTGGGTCTTATTTCCTCGTCGTCCAGTTTGTTGCAGGAATTCCTTCAGAGATATGGAACAGAATCAGTTCGAATTGATTGAAGTCCGAAGCCAGCTAGGGCAGATGATGAGAGACATGCAAGAGATGCGTCTGGAGCAGAAGATTCTCAAAGAGGAGAACAGTCAGCTGAAGACCCAAGTGAGCTTGATCATGGAGGTAGTCAAGAATGTGCTTAGGAAAGAAGACGATTAGCTATTTGAAGCCGCAATGAAGAAGCTCGCGCCACCTGTGCCTGTGGAACCTGAGCGAGTACAACCAAAGATGCATCCGGCTCAACGGAGGATTCAGGAGGGGAAGCCAAAGAGAATATTTGAGGCACCGCCTATAACATATGCTGAGCTCTTGCAGACCTTATTGAAGTTTAATCTGGTTGAGAAGAGAACGTTGGAGCCACCAACGAGAGCGTTTCCTCATGGGTACGATGCCAGTAAGCAATGTGAATTTCATTCTGGGGCATTCGGACACGACATCGAGGGTTGCCATGCTTTTAAGCATAAGGTTCGAGACCTGATTGACTCGCACGATATTGAATTCACGCCGAGCGGCGTAGCTGTGCGTATTGCTCCTGTCTCAGTCGATGCTAAGATGACAGATGTTTCTAAGGCTGCAGTGGGTCAGAAGCGTATCCTGGACTCCATGGTGTCAGAATCTCCAGGCCCACAACTGTTGCCTATTCCTGGGGCAGATCTGAGAAAGAAAATGGCTAAGCATAAGGAGGGCGTTAATCAATACATTGAAGGTCAAGAAACCGATGTTGCATTTGATACGAAGGGTGTTCAAGAGTCAACCCGATACCACCAGCAGCAGCCTCAGCAGCAGAATAATCAGGGGTATAAAAGATATCAAAATCGGGCTCCCCTGGCAAGCCGTCATTTTGAAACTCCTCCTATGTCGTATGCACAGCTTCTGCAAACGTTGCTTCAGCTCCAATTGGTTCAAATGAGGACAATGGCTCCCTTAACAGGGGCACCACCACCGGGGTATGATGCCAATGCTACTTGTGAGTTCCATACTGGGGCACCTGGCCATACGATTGAGAATTGTAAAGCTTTTAAGCACAAAGTGCAGGATCTACTTGATAGTGCAGCAATCAGCTTCGGGCAGAAAGGTCCCCAAATCATCTGAATGAAGGAGGAAGGGCTCTATAATTTGGTTGGGTCGTTGCTATAATTTGGTTGGGTCGGTGAAAGCGGATCAGGACATCATCAGGATGCCTCTAATAATTGACTGTGAAGATAGCTGGTTCAGCAGCAGGACAAATATGAAAGCCCGGTTCTCGGAAGCTAGCATATTTTCTTTGTTTTAGCTTGTCATTTCTTTACATTTGTAGTTGCTTTCCTGTTTGAAGTTGTAATCTTGTTTGTAAAACTTGTTGTTTTCATTCAATTGATGATGATGAAATAAATATGCATGTTTTGATTAAATCCATTCGTGTTCACTAACTGTTTTTACAAATGTCCAACGCTTGGTTAAGAAGAATCTAGGGAGGATGACGAAAATGAACGACGTGCAAAAATTCCGATTGTATGCTTTTGAGATAAAACCTGTTGATGATGTACATGCATTGTTTCAAATCCCTAAACACCGGAGATATAAGGAAGATAATCCCTTGTCAACCCCTTTGAGCTTAGTAGTAGGAGTTCTTTCTGAAAACGAAAAACCCTCGATCTTTAACCTGGGGCAGGGTAGGTGTTAGCTAATTTGACCGAGCGTCCAAATTGCAAAAGGAGTGTCCGTTCGAGGATCAATCACGCCCCTAGAGGTCGTGCCTAAAAGACCACAATGGTTCAATCAAGAGTGGGGCAGTCACATCATTCCCCAAAGAGTCAGACAACCAGTGTCACACGACTTGTCCGGAAAAAAACGAAGGAAAAAGAATCAAAAGCCCGCTAAGTCAAGAAAACTTCAAAACAAATGACTTAGGCAAAAATGAGGGCATCCCGCTGGACTTAAAAAAAAAAAATCAATCAAAAGAAACTCAAAAGGAGTCAGTCCAGGCAAAAGTTAGGGATATGAAAAGAAAAAGAAGAAAAGGATCAAAAGAAAAATCCTCAAAGGAAATGCGAGTCGTGTGACCTCAAGTGTCAAGGACGAAAGAGTGAGTGGCTGTCACTCCCAACGATCAAGTTTCTCGAACTATCATTCCTATTTTTCAGCCTCTGAGAGGTAAGCGCTAAGGTCGAATTAGCTGAACATAGGATCGGAGAACATCAAGGAGAATGGGTGGGTTAAAATAAACTTTGAGCCTTTATCCTTTCCTTCAAAACCGTGAACCTGACCACGTTATAACCTTCAAAAGTCCTAATTGAAGCAGGTTGTCTCGAAAGCATACTCCGGTAAAGGTCGCGTCGATTCTGACTCTTAAAAGGGTTCCTCTTATCATGTTGGCACTGATGTTGATATTCTTGATAAATGTTTTGTGCATTATATGCCATAAACTGTTTTTCCTTTTCCCAGTGAACAGATTGGATGTCAAAGCTGTCATATGTGTTGCATTAATGCATCTTTTACGCAGAACAATTTGTTTTACTTGCGAGTAAGCGCTTGACAGCAGGAAAGTTTCCTACAATGGAAAGTATGGTCAAGATAGAATACAGAGCGCCCAAATGTTCCGAGAGCAGGGGCAAGCTATTATCGTAATCCCCAGTCAGGGCAGCCTTTCGAAGACAATTATCCTGGGGCAATCAGGTTGAGATTCGGGTAAATGTGTTGTAGTCGGGGGCGCTACTTTGAATCAGGAGCAAGGTCATTGCAGTCAGGGGCAGGTCATCTTAAGTGCCCAACGGTTATGCGAGAAGCATTTGATGTGAAGCATCTCTCCGAGGTTCAGAACGCGGGGGCATGTCATATCAGACCATCAGGGCTCAGATTTTCAGGTTTCCTTTCGAGGACTATCCCCTCAGAGATCCCGCAGGCTGGGGCATATCAGAAGCGAAAGAATTGGTCTTCTCCGTTTCAGCGGGGTCATTCAGAGTCATTCGAGCAGATGCAGTCGATTTTCGAGTACGAGGCGAATGTCAGGAAGTCGTGTCACTATCCCTTGACTCTTCACTAGGAGACTGTGGATTCAGGCAGAGTGTTTTCCAGTGTCAGTTGTACCTGACCCATCACAGATAGCCTAAGAATTTAGATCCGTGTCGGCGATCACTGTGAGGCCCATCCGTGTTGGCGCATCGGTTTCCAGATTCGAGCTTCATCAATACGCAGGAAGACTCCGGCTATTTTTTCCAGCAAAGCCCAATTCGTCGTTGGTACGGGTAGGCTATCCCCAGAGAAGTCCAATCATGCTTGGCACATCTGCTATTTCACAACGGAGTTATGTTCCCCAGCAGGGTATTACTTCGTCGACGGTGTTCGGCCAAGTTCCTAATATCCCCAGCAGAGTTGATTTCACTCTCCCAGCATTTATTTTGCTGGGATAATCCTGTGATATCCGGTTTATCCCCAGCGGAGTTGGCTTCGTCTTCAACATTTATTTTGCTGAAGTGGTTTTCTGTACCCGACTTTCTCCGGCAGCTCGAGCCTGCATTAGCATATTGCATGCATTATCATATTTGCATCATACTTGCATGTCATTGTCAAAATGCGTAGCATTTCCATCCTGAATGGAGCATTACGCCGTGAAAAGATTAAAGCATATGCATATGCATACGAAGCATAAGTCAGGTTTTCTACCAGCCTCATATGGCGCATGAGTTACTCTGTGATCAGTTCAGGGGCATTTATCCAGCAGCAGTGTTCAGACGATTCAGCGGATTATTTGTATCTCAGATCATACAATAGCTATGCTTTGATCAGTCGGTCATCTGGTATCGGCAGACGTTTCTTCCCGTCAATTCATATTGACGATGTGTTCCGCCAATAAGTGGATTTCTCCGTCTATCATTAGACGTCTTGAGTTCGAATGTGGTTTTCTTTCCGTCTATCAGTAGACGATGTGAAGGTTTGGGTGATTTTCAGTGGGGTTCAAAACGGGGTTTCTCTAGCAAGTGGCTTTTCTTTCCGTCTATCAGTAGACGATGTGAAGTTTCAGGTTATTGTTCAGTGGGTTTCTTATTGTCAGATCATGCAGAGGGGGTGTTTCCCCAGCGAGTCTTCTCCGGCTATCTTTGGTTGTTGAGGGGTTTCGAAACGATATTTCGGATAGTGGTTTTCTTTCTGTTTATTGGATGAGATGACGTTTCAAGAGGTACTTTTCTGATCGTCGATCCTTATTGATGTCGAGGCTCTTCGAAGAATGTTCAGTTTTCGTGATTGTCGATTCTTATTGACGACATGGTTCTTTAAAGGTGGTTTCTTCCCGTCGGTCCATACTGATGATGTGGCCCCTTCAAGGATATTGTTCTCTCCATCAATTCCCGTAGACAGAAGGATTCTGAAATTCGAGGGATGGTGTTGAATTGCGTTATGCTGTCTTTCCGTCTACCCTTAGACGATGTGAGTATGGAGATTATTTCTTCCCGTCTATCCTTAGACGATGTGAATTGATTTGTTTCATCAATCAGGATGATGCCGTCTACCCTTAGATGATGTGAATATGGAGATTATGGTGTCTTGCCGTCTACCCTTAGACGATGTGAGTATTGAAGTTTTCCTTCGGGATTATGGGTGTCTTCCCGTCTGTCCTCAGACGATGTGAGTATTGAATTGATTTTTGTTCCTTCGGGATCAAGAGTGTCTTTCCGTCTATCCTTAGACGATGTGAGTATGGAGATTATTTCTTCCCGTCTATCCTTAGACGATGTGAATATTGATTTGTTTCATCAATCAGGATGATGCCGTCTACCCTTAGACGATGTGAATATGGAGATTATGGTGTCTTGCCGTCTACCCTTAGACGATGTGAGTATTGAAGTTTTCCTTCGGGATTATGGGTGTCTTCCCGTCTGTCCTCAGACGATGTGAGTATTGAATTGATTTTTGTTCCTTCGGGATCAAGAGTGTCTTTCCGTCTATCCTTAGACGATGTGAGTATGGAGATTATTTCTTCCCGTCTATCCTTAGACGATGTGAATATTGATTTGTTTCATCAATCAGGATGATCCCGTCTACCCTTAGACGATGGGAGTATGGAGATTATTTCTTCCCGTCTACCCTTAGACGATGTGAATATTGATTTGTTTCATCAATCAGGATGATCTCGTCTACCCTTAGACGATGAGAATATTGATTTGTTTCATCGATCAGGATGATCCCGTCTACCCTTAGACGATGTGAATTTGGAGATTATGCTTTCTTTCCGTCTACCATTAGACAATGTGAGTATGGAGATTATTTCTTCCCGTCTATCCTTAGACGATGTGAATATTGATTTGTTCATCAATCAGGATGATCCCGTCTATCCTTAGACGATGTGAATATGGAGATTAATGGTGTCTTTCCGTCTATCCTTAGACGATGTGAGTATGGAGATTATTTCTTCCCGTCTATCCTTAGACGATGTGAATATTGATTTGTTCATCAATCAGGATGATCCCGTCTACCCTTAGACGATGTGAATTTGGAGATTATGCTTTCTTTCCGTCTACCATTAGACGATGTGAGTATGGAGATTATGAATTTCTTCCCGTCTACCCTTAGACGATGTGAGTATGGAGATTATTTCTTCCCGTCTATCCTTAGACGATGTGAATATTGATTTGTTTCATCAATCAGGATGATCCCGTCTACCCTTAGACGATGAGAATATTGATTTGTTTCATCGATCAGGATAATCCCGTCTATCTTTAGACGATGTGAATATGGAGATTAATGGCGTCTTGCCGTTTATCATTAGACGATGTGAGTATCAATCAGGGTGTCTTCCCGTCCATCTTTGGACGATGTGAGTATATTTCTCTTCCTGCCTATCAGTAGGCAATGTGAAAGGATCAGGTGTTTTGTTGCAACCCTCAGGGTTTGTTATATGGGGTGTCACAGGTAATTGGCGTTAAAATCAGGAGTCCCTTATCAGATGATTGATCAGTTTGGTGCCGTAATGACTGGACTCGGTTTTCAGGACTTTATTCCCCAAGCAGTTTACAGTATATGCTCGCGGTTGGCAAATTTTCGGGTTTTATTTGTATTCAACCGTCTCGTACCTCCGAATGTTTGAAGGCTGAGCGCTCTTCAACCCTTCAGGTCCAAGTCGCTTGAATAGGGGCAGCTGTTGCACCCTAAAATTTGACCAACCAATTCTCCTATCTGACTCGTGGTTTAAATTCATATTCGCAAATCAGACGCATGATATTTGTGCACAGACAGAGGATATCAGGGTTACAGCTTGATTTTCGTCTATCAGATATGGCAGATCCAGTCTAGATCATCAGGGTTTTATTTTCGGGAAATTGTGCGCTCCTCGGTGATTTTTAGCTTGCATAGTGATTTTGGGGATATTCTGATGCCCGGGGTTCTCTGTTCGATTCGATCTGGTCTCGTGCGCTCTTTTATGGGGGTCATTTGCATTTGTCTGCATTTTTAGAGTTTAATAGACTTTTGTGGATTTTCAATAGGCTCTATAGATTTTTCTGGAATTTAAATAGGGTTTTTGTATTTTTAATAGTTTAAATCTCTTTTTAGAATTTTATATAGATTTTAAAATAGGTTTAATAGTTTTTTAATCATTTTTAGAATATATTAGATTTTAAATTTGTTTTTAATTGTTTTAGATAATATAGAAAATATTATAGATTTTTCTTTTATGTTAATAGAAATTTTTAAAATAGTTTTAATAGAAAAAATAGAGCTTTAATCTTTTAATAGATTTTTCTTATTAGTTTTAAATAGATTTACTAGTTTTAAATAATAGTATGAATTTTAATAGAGATTATTAGGATTTTATTAGTTGTAGTTTAATAGAGGTTTAAATAGAGTTAATTAGAGTTTTAATCATTTTTAGGCTTAATTAGGATAATTAGGATTTAAATCTTTTGTTTAGAATTTAATTGAGTTTGTTAGATTTTATTAGGATAGTTAATTGTCTTTTAGATTTGATTAGTTAGGTTAATTAGTTAATTAGTCTAATAAGGATTTAATTAGAGATAATCAGATTTAACTTTTTTATGCAGTTTTTTTACAGTTTTTTGTCCTATTTTCGCATGGGCCCAGGAGGCGTTTTTGGAAGCCCACTTCACTATCAGTCCAAATTCGTTTTTGTGCAGGTTTTTTGGCCAAAATGCCACTTGTCAGTATATAAACAGGCCACACGTCCCACTGAGAGGACCCCACCACACAACTCAGACTCTCTCTCCACGCTGACACCTCGCCCACCACTATCTCTCCCTCTCTCTCTCTCTCCAAGCCACGTGCCTCGCATGCACCGCTCCCCCTGCCACCTTCCTCACTACGTGGCATCACCACACGCGTCACCGGAGACGCCCTTGACCGGCATGCAAAGCCGGTGACCACCCCACCGCCGGTCACTCCAACGTCTTCCGGCCACCGCAACAGCTCGCCGGAGCTTGTTTTCCACCCAGAATTCCCAGAAACCCTCCTTCTTCATCTTCCTCCTCCGTCCATCATTCATCTTCACCTCGCCGGAGAAATCTACCGTCGCCGGAAACCTCAAGTAATTTCCCAGAAAATCATTCAAGCATCAAGAACAACTTTTCCAGAACATCATCGAACCTTCATCTTCATCCAAAGAATTTCCAGAAACGCATCTATCGTTCTTCATCGTCCATTCAAGAGTGCTTCAACAAACTCAAGAACATCATCATTTCTTATCAGCAATCATCAAGAACTTCCTGGATTCCCCAGAATCTTCATCAACCAACTCAAAGGACCTGCAAGATCCTCAGCGCTCGCGTTCGTCACCCGCATCCGTATCCCTCAACGACGAGTTCTTCAGCAAAGCTTCTTGGATCTTCATCAACGGACGATTAACTTCCCCAGCGAACGTCAGGTCGTTCATCTTTCCAGGTTCTTAATTTCCTCCTTGCATGTATGATTTAGGTTAAGCTGTAGATGCAAATCGTGATATGTCTAGGTTAGATTTTTCTGTTTTGATGAATTTTGTTAAAACGCATGCGTGATAGTGATGAGGATTTGTTTTTGGAGATTGGTCGAAGGTGTGTTTGAAGGTTCACAGGGGAGTTTCAGAGAGAGTTAGGTGCAGAGAAGGTGAGGAAGACGAAGGAGATGGCTAGGGTTCAGTGGTGAACAGTGTTTAGGGTTGGGGGAGGGAAGTTTGGTTTTGTTCGTTGGTTAGGGTTAGGGTTTGGGCCAGGCCCAAGTGTGTTAGCTGAACCATAACCCTCCATGTACTCGTTCACCCCCCTGTGAGAGAGGAGATAGACGGATGGGGCTGGGCCTTATGCCCAAGTGCTATTCGCACCCCCTGGTGCGTAAGCCCAATGGAAATGAACGTGAAAAGCCTGCTAGCTGCACCCCCCAGGCGTTTTTTATTTTTATTTTGTAGCTGATTTCTGACTCATATTGGGCTTAGGCCCTAAGTGTTTTTCGCACCCCCCAGGATCAGGGCCCAATGCAATAATAACTGAACAGCTTGCTATTAGGACCCCCCTACCATTTTATTTCAAGTTTTTGTTTTTTTAATTTCTTTTATTTTCTTGCATATTGGAAAATTCATAATAAAATAAAAACAATTGATTTTTTAATTCTTCTTTTTTCTACCACTTCATGAAAATGTCTAGAAAATTAAATAAAAATAAAAATGTCATTTTATTTTTGTTCACTATTTTTAGTATATTTTCCATTTACATGACTTTTTAATATTTTTTAGTGCATGCATATTATTAGAAAATTCATAAAAAATAGTAGGTTTAATCAAATAATTCCGTTCTTTTTTCTGTAGGCTCGTAATTCAATGTAGAATTTTATAGTGCAAAAACATTGGCTTAATCATGCATTTTCATTTTTAATTGCATTTTTTGTATTGTTTTGATATTGAATAATTGGTTTGTGGATATGTCTGCTTTGTTGATTTTAGTTCTATCATCTGGTGATGAATTTTGCTCTGATTTTTTAGTATGTTGTACTAGAGCCATGTGGGTTTCCCATAGATTTTTGATAGATTTTTGTAGGATGTTCTGATATGTTTTTGTCTGAGCTTGAGGATAGGAGAAGTCTTGATGGCTTCTGACTTTGAAGTTCAACTGTGGTTGAACTTCAGAGGTAGTTTCTTGTGGTTGGAGGATCTGTGGTTTCTTCTTGAAGATGGGAGCTGGTTGAAGTCCTGTCGGAGCTTGCAAGGATGCAGTGGATTGAGGCCTAGTCTAGAAGCTTGTTCCCTGTTTGTGAGGTTCGAGATCCTGAAGTTTGAAGGGAGTTTATGGTACTTTCCTGAGGAAGGCACTATGAATGACTTTCATTCTTTCTTCTCACCTCTTTCTTAAGTATCCAATGATGTTGGAGCCAACTTGTGAGTTTAATTTCTCCCGAGGAGGAATGTAAACTGATCACAGTTGTTGAGCCACGTAGGATACGATTCCTAAGTGTCAGCCTCCTAGTACTTTCCTGAGGAAGGTCCTATGGGTCTGTTCACTTAGTTCCTCTAGTTCATCTAGGATTTCTTAAGTATCCAGTGATGTTGGAGCCAACTTGTGATTTTAGTTTCTCCTGAGGAGGAACGTAAACTGATCACAGTTGTTGAGCCACGTAGGATACGATTCCTAAGTGTCAGCCTCCTAGTACTTTCCTGAGGAAGGTCCTATGGGTCTGCTCACTTAGTTCCCCTAGTGCATATAGGCTTTCTTAAATATCCAGTGATGCCGGAGCCTTCGTGTGAGTTTAGTTTCTCCTGAGGAGGAATGTAAACTGATCACAGTTGTCGAGCCGCATAGGATATGACTCCTGAGTGGTAACCTCCTGGTACTTTCCCGAGGAAGGCACTATGAGTTTGTCTGCTTACCTCCCTTTCTCTGGTAAGCTTGTCCTGAAGCTTGGAGACTGGGATTGATTCCTCTTGCTTAGGGTTTTGATTGAAGTTTTGCTTAGAGTTTTGTTTAAGTGTTGCATAGAGTTTTGTTCAGGGATAGATTAAGCTTGTTTCAGGTTTGTTAGGGGCCTTGCCCAGGAGTAGTTTCTTGTTTTGTAGATAGAGGCTTGTCAGGTTAGCTAGCCTTCTCTTCGTATTGTTTGACTTGTGTGGTGTTGTGTTGCATTAGACTTAGGGGTTCATCTAGACAGTTCTGAGTTAGGTGCATCTTAGAATTAGGCTTTGCGTGCATGAGAAGTTGAGGTGGTCCTCCTTCTGCTTGTTTGTTATTGAGTGGCTTTGCTTGTTGGTATTTGGTAGAGCTGAGCTCCCTTACCTCTGTGGCTTGCGGCCTTTGTGCCTTGTTTGTTTAGTTGTTGCATTCATGCATATTTTCGTTATTTCTTTGCTTTGCAGTATTTCTTGTTTGTCGTTTAGTCCTGTTGCCATGATCCCTTAGGAGCTCTGACTTCTCCGCTGCGGAGTCGTCATGATAGACATTAGGATGGTCAACCAGGCGTGATATCAGTAGGTAGATTCCCCTTTTCTTCAGCTATAGTTTTAGGGTGTCTTTTCCTTTTCCTTTCAGTAGGAGCTTTTGAGTAGCTTGATCCGTAGTTAGCTGAACTACAGCTGCTCTGATTCCTTGTGCCAGACGAGGATATGTAGGCATAGGATGCGATATCCTAGCGAGCACACTAACAACTAACTTTTGTTCTCTCGCGGCTGTGCGATCGAGACTTTCCCGCTGACGATTAGTTGTTCCCCTTTTCTCTTGCCCGAGCGCACTTGAGACCAGATCGTAGTTGTAGGTTCCCGAACCTTTGAGACCAGTTTGTTTTCTCACTGCTGTGTGAGAGCCCTCTGTCTAGCCGTAGTTAGTCGAACTACGTTTGCTCTGATCTTCCATGCTGTGTGGAAGTACGTAGGCACAGGACGCGATGTCCTGGCGAGCAACCTTTTCCCCGTTTAGACGTAGGTAGTCGAACTACGTTGACTCTGACTTTCCCATTGCACGAGGGAGTACGTAGGCCCAGAACACCGTATGTTCTGTCGAGTCCTGTCCTTTTATTTTCTTTTCAGACCAACCATTAGCGTAGATAGATATACACCCTTGTCCTTATAAACACCAAGCGTGGATCCCATCGAGTACGATGGACGTGAGGGGTGCTAATACCTTCCCCTAGCGTAACTGACTCCCGAATCCAGGTTTTGGTTGCGATGACCATACCTTTTTCCCGTCTTTGCGAGGTTTACTTCGAGCGTTTCCTTTCCCGCTCTGAGGGATAAATAACGCACGGTGGCGACTCTCCTGTCAAGTCGGCGCCGATTTTCGCAGTAGCGACACTATGCTCTTAAGAAAGTTGTCATAAATTTGCTAGAAACGAAGAAGTTGTCTTTTAGCGATGCTCAGCTGAAGATCGAGACTCCTCTCGGGGTCCCTCACTTGTCGAGTTCGAATTCTGCAAAGCATGCTACTCCTGTGGCAAATCAGCCGAATCCAGTAATTATTCAAAGGCCTAGCTCGCTTCATTTCAGTAACCCTCAAGATGATATGACCGGGATCAACCAAGAATCTGGGAAAGTTATTTTGAAGCAACGACTGAAAACTGTTGAAGATGTGACCAGCATAACTGGGGTAAGCCATGACGACTCGCAGTGACCCTAAACCCGACGTCCTTTCCATTGAGGCTCCGCCAAAAGAAACTGTTACTCTTGAATGCAGGATTTCATAAACATTTAGAAGGATTTCTCCGACAGTTCAATTGTTTATTTATATGTATTTCTCTCTGATTAAGCATAATTAGCATGCACGAACTTTGTTTATCTTTGATTAATTAATGCAACGCGTATGTTTGTCTTGAATAAATCCATTCGTTTCACTCATTCAAAAAACGTTTTCATAAATCATAATGCCAACTTTACCCGATCTCTTGTTCTGATGGAGAATTGGGGGGAGGATGACGAATCCAAAACGTCAGATTTCTTGTCGTATGCTTCGATTGAAACCCGCTGATGACGTAAGGCATTGTTTCAAATCCCAAACACTGGAGATATAAGGATGTTAATCCCTCGTTAACCTCTTTGAGCCTTGAAGTATGAGTTTTTTTTTAAGAACCCTCATCTTAACCTGGGGCAGGGTAGGTTTCAGTTAAACCGATTGAGCGCTTAGACTCTCCAAGGAAGAGCAAACCTTCGAGAATTTATCCTTAGCATCTTAATAAGTCCAATACAATGACTATCCCTCGGTTACCTAAGGAGTGGGGCAGTCACGAGCCTTTCAAAAGTTACACGACTTGTGCATAAAAGAATATTCAAAAAAGTAAGAGCCCGCTAAGTCGAAACCTATGAAGGAGACTTAGGCAAAACTAGGGCATCCCGCTGGACTCCAAAGTCAGATCAAAAGACGTTGTCCAGGCAAAAGTTAGGGAATAAAAGCAAAACTAGAGGGTACAATAAATAATCCCTAGTAAAGAACAGAATCGTGTGACCAATTGCCATTAGAAATAGGTGAGTGACTGCCATGTCCAAAGCCTTGATAAGTCCTCGACCATAGCAAATCCGCTTGAGATGTGAGCGTTCGTATCCGGTTAACTGAATTAGGATTGGAGAAAATCACGAAGAAAGGGTGGGTACAAACATAACTCTGAGCCTTTATCCTTTTGTTTCTTAAACCATGAACCGAGCCACGATACAACCTTTAAAAGACCTAATTGAAGTAGGACTTCGGTTGAAAGCATACTCGACAAGATCACGTTTCCTGACTCCTACGAGCTATGCTCAAAAAAAATTCATGTTGGCATTATAATTAAAACTTATATCCTGACTAGTGATTTCGGTCACAAGTTATTGCGATATCTTTTTCAAAAACAAAAATTCAAGACAAATATATGTGTACATTGACAAGCTCAGGATAGGCATTTCAAGCATGACGACTTTGCTTGATATCTTAGAGATTTACATATGAACATAATCCGTGGAACTTGAAGATCCTGCTAGACAGGGGCAGGCAGTTCCCCAGTTCGCTTACCAACGCGAGGCTGACGTTCTTAAGAGCTGTTTCTCAAAGATTTCTTCGTAACATTTGTGCCAGACCTGATGCATCTCTCAAAGAGTTTGAAAACAGTGGGGCAACCAGACTCCGTGTTCTCTATAAAATCCTCTTGAGATGACCCTACCTCACAACACAAGTATCCTGGGGCACCGTGTTTTTTTTGAAGAAACAAATGGCGACTACTATAAGGTCCTTCAAGATCAAAACCATGGGGTTTCACAACTTTTCTTCGTGCACCCGAGGGATTTTACTCACAGCGGCCTTCATTCCCCAGTAAATCTCAGTGTTGCAACAGGCTCCTAAACTATTGCCTCATCACAGTCCCCAGCGAGACTATAAGCTGACAACTTTTTCTGGGGTAACTCGAAAGTGTCCCTCAGGTTTTCTTCTCCCCATGTAAAGACATGATACTGTGCACCCAAGCAAATTACCTTCTCCCCAGAGAATTCAGAACTTTAAAACCAGACTTGGTTCTACCATTGATCTTTCTTACCCATGATTGACGTATTGGTTGCAGAGAATGCAGGGTATCTCCGTCGAGATGTTTATTTCATCTCTCGTCCTGTCTCTAGTCTGTTTCGTCAGCATACGCAGGGGCATAAGCATCACGTGCCTGTTTCATATAGTCATTTCACATACTCATTACATACTCATTTCATAACATCTTGCATATTTAACTACATGCATAGACATTAACATACATTCACATTAACATACGCAGTAACATATGCATTAGCGTTCACAGGTTCATTGTGTTTCACCACCATTGGTTGTTACCGCCGAGTAACTGGGTTGGTCCATTCTTTTCGAATAGATTGTCAGCCCTAAGCATAAAATACTTATGTGTTTCCAGTTTCCCCACAGAGCTCGATTCTCGTGGATGACGGTTACTTCAGCTATCTTTCCTCGCCAGGATAAGATATTTACCCTTCGAGTTCATTCCCTCGATGGAGTCTTGATTGCCATTTTTTCTTTCTAGCTCGATCCTAGATTGAATCTCGGTCTTGTCGGTCGTCGAGCCCAACCGGACGTGCATTTATTTTGCACCATCTAAAGATTTTCACCATACCATGACAGATACGCGACTGTTCTCGCCTGAGAAGCTTATCACTGTACCCGGATGTGCATTTATTTTGCACTATCTTTCAAGAAAATCAACCACAATCCTTTACAGATACACGCCCGTTCACGCCCGGAAAATATATCAGTACATCTTACAACATCGGTATGCGACATTTTTCGCCTGAGAAGCCTATCGATATAACAACCCTACACAACACGATACGCGCCTGTTCTCACCTGAGAAGCTTATCATCGATCAGCACCAGTTCTCGCCAGAGAAGCTTATCGTCATCTGTTATCACCTCTACAAGCAGTTCTTACATGAGAAGCTTATTATTGCCACTCTTGCAAATAAGCGACATTTCTCGCCTGAGAAGCTGATCCTATCTTCGTTATGACTCGCAGCAAATGGCCATCTCCATTGAGAAGTTTGGCTTCCATTTTCCTTGTCGTCTTGAAGTATGGGGAGGTTTGAACCAAATCGTATTCAGGAGAGCACGATCTTGAAGTACGGGGAGGTTTGAACCAAATCGTATTCAGGAGAGCACGATCTTGAAGTACGGGGAGGTTTGAGCGGAATCATATTCAGGAGAGCACGATCTTGAAGTATGAAGAAGTTCATTTACCCTTTAGTAAAAGAAGGAGTGGAATCATGTTCAGGAGAGCACGATCTTGAAGTATGAGGAAGTTCATTTACCCTTTAGTAAAAGAAGGAGCGAAATCATATTCAGGAGAGCACGATCTTGAAGTATGAAGAAGTTCATTTACCCTTTAGTAAAAGAAGGAGCGGAATCATATTCAGGAGAGCACGATCTTGAAGTATGAAGAAGTTCATTTACCCTTTAGTAAAAGAAGGAGCGGAATCATATTCAGGAGAGCACGATCTTGAAGTATGAGGAAGTTCATTTACCCTTTAGTAAAAGAAGGAGCGGAATCATATTCAGAAGAGCACGATCTTGAAGTATGAAGAAGTTCATTTACCCTTTAGTAAAAGAAGGAGCGGAATCATATTCAGGAGAGCACGATCTTGAAGTATGAAGAAGTTTATTTACCCTTTAGTAAAAGAAGGAGCGGAATCATATTCAGGAGAACACGATCTTGAAGTATGAAGAAGTTCGTTTATCCTTTAGTAAAAGAAGAATCAGAATCGTATTCCAGGCGCCGACCTTAAATATGAGAAGATTTATATATCAGATAAAGCAGCAGCCTCTTTATTTGAGTGCTTATCCGTTTTGGCATGTAAGTCCCTTCCAACGATGAGTGACAATTCTCCCTCGAGAAGCTTATCAGGGCATTTCCCATTAAAGTCCATTTATTTTGGCATACAGCCGGTCTTTACCCTGTATATTTGATACGGATTTCCGAAAATTCCGTCCGATCCCATCACGAAGGATAGTTTATAGAAGCTTGGATGTTATTCTTTGCTCAATGCTCCAGCATTCTGTAATCGATCTTGCAATCGTGTAGGTCCAGTTTTATTATTAGATATTCCCAAGTGGAGGTCATCTCATAGGTGCCATCTCCATTTAAGGATCTTATATCAAAGTCCATTTATTTTGGCATACAGCCGGTTTTTACCCTGTATATTTGCTACGGATTCCCGAAAAGTCCGTTTGATCCTGTCACGAGGGATAGGTTACAGAAGCTTGGATGTTATTCTTTGCTCAATGCTCCATGCATTCTGTGATCGATCTTGCAATCGTACGTGATCCATTTTTATTTTTAGATTCCCTAATGGAGGCCGTCTCATAGGTGCCATCTCCATTTGAGAATCTCGTTCCCATTCTAAAAAATGACAATTGGTCGTATTCGCACCAGTCGACCATCATTTTAGAATTCCCCAGGTTGTACTGTGTCCCAGCGCGTCGTTTTCCCCAGTGTGTTTCTTCTCGTAGCGTCTGTCCCTGTGTCGTCGCATTCATCATTCCTGCATACGCATCATATCATATTCACGGTATCATCTGCATTAATCTGTTCTCGCTTTGTCCATAGCATTGCATATCGCCGCATATAAGGGCAAAATTTTCGGTTATCCATATTTAAATCCCTCCACCATGATTCCTCGAGTCTCCGTCACTCAAATCATCTGGTGTAGCTATTTAAATAGGGGAAACTGTAATACCCCAAATTTTACCCTTATATTTAGTCAGTCATTTCGCATAGCATCTCATCTGTGCATCTGCTAACCACTATCAAGTCATGGAGGTGTTTGTTCTGCAGGATTGGTTCCAGGGGTATTTTGGTCATTTTACGTGGATTCCGCTAATTCCTTGAAGACGGGCTGTTATTGAGCTTTGAGACACTCGAGACACTATTTCTGAGGCATTTATTTATCACCTGGTTCGATTATATCAAGACGTCAATCCGATGTGTTCGGTATCGAAATTTGTCGGGCACAACTGAAATTAAGGTACATTTCATCGCTCATGGTTTATTTCCGGAACACTCCCGTTTCTGTTAATAAGGCACAGTTTAATTGGGTATTATTGGATTGTTGCTCATAGCATTTGGTCAGTGGAATTCAATTACGGGCAATGTTATCGTTGATACTGAATCTGTTGTGATTACGGCGCACATCCGTGTTTGGTTATAAAATTGTTGGCTAGCATTTAAGTTGGAATGCAAGTGAATTTAATCAGGTGATGAGATTAGGACTACGGGCGAGACAAGTACATAGACAAGAATATCATTCGTGAATATTTATGGTTTATGACTAGGTTAATGAATTTAAATATTTGTGGATTTATTCACAAACGTTTATAATTTATAACTAGAAATAAATATAAATAAATTCAAAGCTGAACGGTCATGGATATATAAATGAAGTTCTGGAATTTTTATTTCATAAAGAATATCATTTTATAAAAGGGAGTAAATCGTTTCACATTTGAATTGCTGTAAAATTATATTTACAGATGTTACTTCTATCCTAAAAATCCTAAGTCCTAAAGATCCATTGGTGTCTTCATGATGTTCATCCACTAGACATTACTTCATGCTTCTCCGATTAACCTGCACAATCAAAGGGAAACAAAACAGAACAGAGTAGAAAGATGTTAGAAAGATGAATTCGACACTCTCAGAACATCGTCATCATCGAGTGCCGGGAGTGGCACAACCGAAGCTGCGTCCTACCCCCGTTACCGATCCGCGCCATTAGCGTCAGATCAGGTAACATCTGTTATTATCTAAGGGACAACCGAGAGATAAAAGAGATAAAAGAAGCGGGACTGATTCGCTTTTGCCGCAATTGGATTCATTTCAAAATCATGTAAATCCCAATTTACTTTCCAAACTGATACAAGGGTAAAGCAGCACGATCAATTTGGTCATAAACCCGGATGCCGACGGGTATGAGCCACTTTGTGTTCAAAGTTTGTCAACACCTGAAATTCACCACAACAGCATCAACATAAAGTGCATAACAGAACTCAACACCCAAAACAGTTCATAAGTTGCACCTAACCAAACAATTCACAGGATGCTCAAACTGAATGAAATTTCAATTCACAAGCCGCTGAACCAGCTCGAAAAAACAGAATGTCCCGGAAACAGGTTCAGTTCCTACCACAGAAAGAGTATCCAACAAGATCAAAAAAGCAGACAGCATCAATTCAAAGAACAAGTTCAGCAAAAACCAGAAACATGGCACGATTCAGCAGACATCAAGCTCGGGCCAAGATCCATCAGCAGCAGGACAGGAATAACCACACCAAACTGATATGTTTAATCATGCCATCATTCGAAGAACAGCAAGTCCCACATACACTTTGCTCTTTTCACCATCCAAAGCTAGCTACGAAAAGCCAAGACAAAGGTTGATCGAAAGCAATCAGAACAAGAAACACTGCAAAGTGCCATTAACAGAAATCAATGGAAGTTCATGAGTCAAGAAGAATGGACTTAAACTCAGCCCTCAGTAAACTCATCACTGGGTAGAGGTTCGAGCTGCCGGGAGAGAAACAACTAGAGTGTCTCCAGCTCCCGACCAAGCGTCGAAAACAATGGATATTCGAACAAAACAACCAATCTCGAAGGCTCCCAACAATCATCGAGAGTAGAAACAAGAACGGATGCCCTGGTAGCTCAGACTGTGAGGTCGTCATCGCCCAAACACCTCTCAACGGCTAAAACCGGCAGTATCAGAACTCAAGGAAGCATGGTTTCCCCTGCGAAAGAAGAAGAAGAACATTAAAATCAGCTCAGAGCAAAAGCCCATTAATAAGGGATTATTGGGTCAAAAAAATCAACTAATTGAATCATAAAAGCAACCATTAGCAACACCAGCCGCAAGACAAAGCAATATCAGTCACAATCAAGCACAGAAATCATGATTCTGAACCAAATTCAAACGAGCAAAGAATACAACAGAGATTATCAAAAGCAACTGTCAAAGGCAACCGCGGTATCATCGATTCCCTCATCAGGCTCAGAACATCGTCATCATCGCCGTACACCCCTTCTCGGCAACTTTGACTCAACCAAGGCATCAACATCCATACCCAATCTGAAAGAAGAAAAAGAATGTTAGTGAACTCGCATCAAGCAGAAATCAGACAAATCACAAGGGTCCGCATCCGGTAAAAATCAAATCCAATCAAGTGAACCCAAAAAAGGAAAGTCAGCGAGCAAATCGCAAAAGCCGCGTTTGAGAATCCATCAGGGATCAAATCTACATCTGCAAATATCAAAAGAGAATCCAATCCAACCAGCAGTAATACAAATCGCATCCAAAAGAGGAATAATCCCCAATATCAGAAAAAACGTAAATCAAATCCAATCATCATCATGTCAGATTGAAACTTCGAATTTGGATCTCAATAATAACGTAAGACCAAAGCCCATGGAACCACAAGAGTATATAAAAGGAGAAATACCACATGTGTGAAGAGGGAGACAAAAACGTCGGAGAACACAAAAAGCGGCGAAGCAAACAAAATCGCGAAACCCTAGCGGTCGCGAGAGAGAAAGAGGAGAAGGATCTCGTCAAAAGTAATCATCAGAGTGCAAACCGAGAGGTTGAGGAAGGTTCACCAACGCCGCCTCCATCCACGACGGGCAAACCTTCCTCGGAGGCTCAGTTCACCATCATCGCCTCCGTTCACCACCGATTGTGAACGAAAATGTAAGCCAGGATCACATAATAGTGTCACGTTTAATGATTGTTTGGTTTAATTTCAGAATCGCAACATGATCGGAGAGAATCGCAGCAAAACGAAGAGAGAATCGAGAGAGAAGAAGAAGAATTGAAGAAACGGCGCCGCGAGAATGTTAGGGTTTTGGAACCCTAAATGTTCTTTGGGTTATGATTTACACCATCCGGGTTGGGTCCGGAAGTGATTACCGGCCCAACCCCTTTTATTTTTCTTTTTTCATTTTTTAATTAGTAGGTTGAATTTTAATAAATTTTTTTATCAAATATTAAAATTGTTTTTTAAAAATAAATAAAAGAAAACCTTTTTTCATATAATAAAAATAAAAAACCCTTTTTTTCAATAAATAACTTAAAATCTTTTTTTAAAACTTTTTCTCAATATAAGTGGAAACTTTTTTTTAAGATTAAATTTAAAATATTTTTTAAATTAACATTACTCTTTCTTTTATAAATTTAATTAACACCTTTTCTTTAAAAACAACAAAAACCTTCAACATTGCACTCTTGCCTCATGACTCGTCCAATTACCGCCTAACTTCGCCCATTAAACGCGTGTGTTCATTTTGCAGCTTATTACATTGTGTTTTATTTAAGTTTCATCACTATTGTAATTGCTTCTTGGTTGTAACCTCGCGAACCAATAATCGCGTTTACGTTTCTGCTTTTAAAATTCTGCTGCTTGCATGATTCAAGTCTCACACATTCATCAATTATTCTGTCACACTACACACATCCGAAGGTTAGGTCTAGCTTTTGGTCGCCGCGCCAATAGTCCTCAAAACTTCAACCCTTACACCTTTTCAACCCTAAATTTTCACAAATGCCTCGCCGCAGGCTAAATTACAAGCTTACCCCTAGCATTAGGTCAAAGAGCCGCCGCGCTCATTTTAGGGTTTCCTGTTGTGGAATCCCTAATTTAACCCTAATTACAACTTAACATTTCAACGTAGAAATTTGGAGTTTTTACACTCCACGTAAGCGCGTCCTTAAGACATGTTTATTCCCCTTGAGACCTTGACCACAGTCAAGAAGTCTCTAACCTCCCTTTTGAGGGGAACTACGATTACTCTGATTCCACTCCCGTAAGGATACGTAGGCACAAGATGCGATGTCTTGCCGAGTAAACTTAGAATTAACCCCTTAGGTCTCTTTTCTCACTTGTAATCCCTTTGTACATATACCTTAAGCAAATAAATAAAGCAAATAGTAAGCATTGAACAAAAGGTTCCTGTAGAGTACTACAGAAGTTTAGGGTGCTAATACCTTCCCTAAATTTAACCAACCCCCGAACCCTAGATCTTTCCCTGCATTGTGTTTACGATGCAAAAATAGGTTTTCCCTCTTTTGACTTTTTCCTTCGGATAAATCAAAGAGCGGTTGTGAATTGAATTGCGATTCAAACTAATTAATAGTTTGATATCCTATTTCCACCGCAACAAATGGCTACAAAAGAGGAGGAATAGATAAAAATCTATTTATAATGATGACAACTAAAAGAAAGTTCATGGTAGCTCAAATTTATGTTGATGACATGGTGTTTGGAGGGATTTCAGACTCGATGGTGGAGCATTTTGTCCAACAAATGAAGTATAAGTTTGAGATGAGTCTTATAGGTGAACTTACTTACTTTCTTGGTCTTCAAGTTAAGCAAATGGAAGACAACATTTTTATATCTCAAAGTAATTATGCTAAGAGTATAATAAGTAAATTTGGGCTTGACAATACTAGTCACAAAAGAACTTTTGTTGCTACTCACATGAATGTGACCAAAGATGAAAATGGAGTTCATGTAGATAAAATATTATGAGAAGTCTGTTATACCTTACAACAAACAGACCTGACATCACATTTTCTATTGGTGTATGTGTTAGATATGAAGTAAAACCCAAGGGATATCATCTTGCTCAAGTAAAGAGAATCTTAAGGCATGTCGATGGGACATGTGACTATGGTATTCTCTACTCACATGGCACTAATCATATTCTTGTATGATATTAGGATGCTGACTGGGCTGGAAGTATTGATGATATAAAGAACACATCTGGTGAATATTTTTTCCTTGGCAATAACTTAATCTCTTGGTTCAGCAAAAAGCAAAATTATGTCTCTTTATATAATATTGAAGCTGAATATATCGTTGTAGGGAGTAGTTGTACTGTATTACTCTGGATGAAACAAATTTTGAAGGAGTACAATGTGGGACAAGATGTCATGACATTTATCAGTGACAACTTAAGTGCTATCAATATTTTCAAAGAATCTTGTTCGACATAGTAGAACAAAGTATATTGACATTCGTCATCACTTCATCAGGGAGCTTGTTGATGACAAAGTTATAACTCTTGAACATGTGGCAATTGAAATACAACTGGATGACATTTTCACTAAGGCATTAAATGCAGTCCACTTTGAAAAGTTAAGGGGTACACTTGGTGTCTGCATTTTGTGAGAATTGATAGCAGTCAAAGCTTAGAAGGCGTGCAGAAGAGTTTCTCTCTATATTGCTTTGTATTTTAAGTGAACTAAAGCAGATTTATCTTGTTTTAAAACCTCTATGTATTTGGACATTCATTACTATAAAGAACAGTCACATATTCTTATCTTGCTCCCATAAAGTTGCCTTCTATTATTTTCCTCAATTGTTTATCTCTTTCGAAATAATTTAAAGGTTCGAGAATCCAAAGAAGCAACCCTCTAACAAGAGAATCTCTATCATGAAGGCTATTGACAGATTCCATGAGGCTGAGAAAAATAAGAACAAGGGAACAAGTTCTAACTCTTCTACAAATATTGTGGAGACTCATGCTAGATCGGTATGTGGAAACATCTGTAACTGAGAAGAAATCTGTGACCAAGATGAAAATCCTTGAAGAAAAGACCAATTCAAACTCATGAATCCGACTCAGAGGATGATGAAGATGGGCTACTGTTGCACCCTAAAATTTGCTCAACCTTATTAGCATTTGCATATAGAGTCATGTACATAGGTTACTCATCTGCATAGCATAAGCATAGCAAGTCATTCAACAGGGGACCAATCATTATGCTCATCTCTAGAGGCCTATCAAGAGGTTATTATCCTAATTCCATCTCGTTCAAGTCATCAGAAAAGAATTTGAGAGCAGAGAGTTCAGCAGATCAAGCCTTGAGTCTATCTCCTATCTGAGGGTATCTGAGGGTCAACAAGGGGGTTGTGAGCTGTGAATGGAAGGCATGGAGAGTATCTAAACATCATGAGAGGCTTAGAAAGTCATTTGAAGAAGGAAACAAGTTGTTGATGTGATCACAAGAATTGCAGTTGAAGACAGTCAACTAGAGTTTCATCTGGGTCAACCCTAGGTCAACCCTAGGTCAATTGATTGATTCCAAGGCATTAAGGGCTATTGGAGGGATGTGGGGTTCATCATTTGACATGAAGAATGAGGATATGTTGTCATGCCAAGAAGAAATCAAGAGAAATCAAGGGGAAGAGGAGTTCCTAAATTAGGGTTTCTATGTAAATCCCCTAGTTTAGGTCAAATTTCCAAGCAAGATAAGTCAAAAAGCAAGCTTCAAATGGATCCTTGGTCAACATGAAACTTGTATAGGATCTCAAGACCTTTAATTTGAGTGGTGGAAGACATCAAGGAGATTTACAGAACTCAAGTTATGGTCCTTGCAAGTTACAGGTCATCTGAGGTATCTGAAATTTTGTCTATGAAAATGACTTGACTTCCAAGCAACTTTTACCCCTCAAGGAGATTTAAAATGAATTTCTGGTCAACATAAGAATTGTTCCTCATTGTCTTATCTTTCTAGAATGGTATAGTATGCCTTCATATGATTTGTGGAACTCAACTTATGATCTTGGCAAGCAAAGGGTATTTTGGTCATTTGTGAATTACAGGTCATTCTAACCTATGTCCAAAACTCATACAAGGAGGCCTCAAATGGAAAAACTTACAACATCAAACTTGCTCCAAATGACATTTTGAGTCTATAAAAGTGACCATGAGAGATTGGAAATGTCCATAGCACAAGGTTTCAAAATTGGTGAGTTTAATGAAGAAAAATGGCCTAAAAAAATGAGATTTTTCATATCTTGGCCAAATGATGCAAAATTATAGGTCATTTTGAATGGAAAAGGCATTTTAAAGACATTGGCTAAAGTGGAATTTTGAGTTTAGGTCATAATTTGTGAGTTATCCATGGTTGCTTGAATTGAAAGTAACATAATCCAAATTGAAAGGGAAAAGTGTAAGGGAAACTTCTCCAAGTTTCTAGGAGGTTCTAATGCAACCTATATATTCATGCAAGCTGATTCATGCAAGGGTTGGTGCTCCCATTTGTCCAAAATCTCCATTTTCATCCATTTTCTCATTCTTGCATAAACTACTCAAACTCCCTCAAATCTTGATCATTTTGCAAAATTCTTGATCCCATCATTCTCTACAATCATCATATAACCAGTTTCAAGCAAGATCCAGTGGAAATAGTTCCAAAATTTGTGTGTTGTAAGTCCATTCTCAAAAGTGCAAGAAGAATCCATTACAAGAATTCAGAGTGTTTGGGCAAGAGTAGATGCATACAGAATCAGGATCCAAGCACATTGATCAAGTTTAAGCCATTGCTGAGCTCGAAGTGAAGGATTCACCATTCTGTTTTTTCAAATTATACCAGGTATGTTCTCCATTCAAATTGGCTTGATGTAGTTAGCATGACATAGGTTTGTTAGGATAATAGTGACCTAGGTGGTTAGAGGAGTAATCCTGAAGCTTTTAGTGTGAATTGGTGAAGATTCTTGCATGAGCCATAAAACTGTTTTGATCCATAACTAGAAGATTAATGAGTGGTGGCTCATTTGGATTAGTGTAGCATGATCAGTGATGCTTGATTAATGTTCTGTTAGCAAGAGATTAGGGTTTAGTGAAGGTCATAATTGAGGCAGCCATGGAAGGGAAGCTATCGTGTTTGGTGATTGGGTGAAGTTTAACAAGAACTGATGATGTAGTTGCATTCTGCGTGGAAAATGAAGCAAGTTTGGTGTTTGTAGTTTTGATTTTCATGAGGAGATGAGGGAGAACCGAATGCTTGAAGATGGAGTCGTGCATGGAGGGTATCTGAAACCCTAGGGAGTCCAAGGTTGATGATGACTCCAAAGCCGTAGGATGCACGTTTGACCTTTGACCTGGGGGAAGAATCCAACGGCCACGATTAAAACCTCATTCTGGTGGGAAATTTTAAAAAGTAAAATGCACCGTTTCACTTATTGGGGGGATTGGGCTCAGATAGCTATTCGCACCCCCCAATTTTGTAAGCCCAACGCGCTGAACATGAATATCCTACTATTCTCACCCCCTGGCTATTTCTTTCTATTTTCTTTATTATTTTCTTTTCATTTTTCATTCATTTTAAAAATTTCATAATAAATGGAAAAATCATCATTTTTAATTCATTCTTTTTGCATATTTTTCTTTAGGATGTCTAGAAAATTATAAAAAATAAAAATGGCATTTTACTTTTTATTTGATATTTTTCCCATATTTTCTAAATAAATAACATTTTAATGGTTTCATTTCATACATGACTTTGTTATTTTTTGTTCTACTAATTGCTTCAATAGTTTTCATTCATTCTTTTTAGGTTGTTTAGGTTAGACATTGAACTTGTAGATTCAATTTAGTTCCCATTTTTAGAAATTAAATTTAGGTGCTTAGTGTAAGTGTGAACAACATGAATAAAACTAGGGTTTTAGGTGATGACTTAGGAGAATCAATTCTTTTCCCTTAGGACTTAGGGCTTGACTAGTTTAGTTATGGGACTATAGGGGTTAAGGGTAGTTATTAGATCCCTTAGAAAAAGTCAGGATTCCCCTACTGCTATTAATGTGCTGTTATATCTGATTGACTGGTGTGGTGTGCCCTCTGGGGATTATTGCTTGATTGTTTGGGTATTGGGATTGTTTGGGGACTTGGGAGAGCTGAAGACTTGAGGAGATGAAGACCATTGGAGATCCAGAGATTGAAGAGTAACTGCCAGAGTTGAAGAGGAGGTTCTTGCTAGTAGCAGCTGAGGAGACTAGGGTTTAGGAGCTAGGCAGAGTTCTAGATTAGAAAGCTTGTTTCTCAAACATGGAATGTTTTATCTGCATCCATCCTTTCTCTATGATTCAAAGTCTCTTTCAAATGTCCACCTCCTTCCTTTGGAAGGATCAGTGAATGTATTTGGAAGATAGAACTTTTGAGAGAAAACTTTCTGTTTAATGTTAACAGTTGATGAGCCACCCTTGGTAGGTAATTAACTGTCTAGCATTCATTCACTTCATCTAGTTGGCTGATGTTCATCCTGGAGCCTGAGACTTGAAGAAAAGCCATTGCAGATAGAAGACTGATGATCAAAGCCCTTTCCTGAAGGCCATGAAGATGGAGATTGATGCTTGTTGAAGCCCATAAATGATTGGAGATTACTTGAAGCCAGATGTTGATTCAGAACTGCTGATGCTGTTTCTCTTGCTGTTATATTTCATTGCTGATGTATTGATTGGTTTTCTGGACTGTATTGTTTGCTGTTTACCCTGTTAGGTTGAAGGTGAAGCCTGTTCACTTTTGCCTATTGTTTTCCAGGTTCGAGGTTGAGTGGGACTCCCTTGCCTCGCTTGTACTGTTGCATCCATGCATTTTACTGTTTTACTGTATATATCTGATATTGTTTCTGTTGCTGTCTATTCCCTTAGGATCTCTGTTTCTCTCTGTGCAAGAGAGGAGCATGATAGACACTAGGTCTTAACCCATGCATGATAACATTAGGATAGTTTGATTCCCTTCGCAACCGTAGGTTAGAGTTCTGTCTCTTTCTTTCTCAAAACAAACAAAAAAAAACACATAAAGATTTCAAACACAATAAAAGACACTTCTTTCGTAAAAGAATGTGAAATCATCAAAACGTCATTTTTGTCCGTCGGGACTGCTAATCAAGAAAACCTTTTTCAGAAGGAATAAAATCAACCAAGACAGACTTGTGTCGTACGTGGCCCGAACTACGTTTGCTCTGATCTTTCATGCTGTGTGAAAGTACGTAGGCATAGGATGCGATATCCTAGCGAGCAACCTTCCCCTCCTTTCCCGTAGGTAGGCGAACTACGTTGACTCTGATTTCTCGTTCCAGACGGGAATACGTAGGCATAAAGTGCGATACTTTGCCGAGTCATTTTATTTTCATTCTCTTTTCTTTTTTTAACCCCTGACCTATAGTTTAGATAGAATAACAATCCATACCCGAAAACAAGCGTGGATCCCGTCGAGTACGACGGACGTGAGGGGTGCTAATACCTTCCCCTTGCGTAACCGACTCCCGAATCCAGGTTTTGGTTGCGACGACCATACCTTTCCCGTGTTGTGCGAGGTTTACTCTGAGCGTTTCCTTTCCCTCCCGTGGGATAAATAACGCACGGTGGCGACTCTTCTGTTCAGCCGGCGCCGATTTTCGCAGTAGCGACAGTTACCTACATGAGTTGTAGAAGGATAAATGAATAAATCAGAAGGAAGTCGATTTCAGGTATTTTTGATTAGTATTTTTGGCCCTGTCATACCCTAATTTTGTCCTACCTTTCTCAACTTTCTCTCTGTAAGATCATCTGGCCTTCCACCATGATCTTCTGAGGATTAAGTCATAGGATCTTGTGTGTGTCCTTATCATTCCTAACTAGTTTTTGTAGGTGCAATAATTTCAAGTGCAGGTTCTCACAGTCAAGCATTTTAGGGCGTGACCAAAGGAATTTGATTCAAAAAGTCCCGGGGTTTTCTTTTGGTCATTTTCCTCATAATTCCTCAGAAGTTTCAGTGTATACTCCTGAAGAGGATCAAGGTTTACTTTCCGTTGGTGTTGAGCATGGTCATTTAAGTACTAGTTAGGGTTTTGTGCAAGTGATACCCTTATTTCTCAGGGCATGGCTCTTGTATCAAGTTTATCTTTGATCGTGCGAGCAATAGAGGTCAAGTTTAATTCAAGAAAGACTTTGTTTTTATCCGCAAGGTTGGATCATGATTTGTTCCTTTTGATCTTAAGTGAAAGAGTTTAGATTGTCTTGTTGACTAGTTTGTGAGTAACATGCTTGGAAGTGATGAAGTTTGGGTAAAAAATCTCTTGATTCAAGTTTAGCAAGAAGCTCAAAGTAAAATTCAAAGCTCATGAACGCTCAAATTGATTCATTTCAAGCTATGATTGAATTTGTTCGAGTTGTAATATTCAAGATTTGTCAGATAAAAGTACAAGACACAATTCATATGCCACCAAGAAAATTCCATCATTCAAGAGTTCAAGTTACAAAGAGATTTTATGAGATTTGCATTTCTAAAATTCAAGGTTGCAAGTTAAGCTCAAATTAACTCCAAAGATTCAAAGATTACAGTTTAAACTTCCAAAGTCAAGAGTGTTCAAAAGTTATTCATGAGTCAAGTTCATAATACAAGTCATTACAATTTGAAGAATTAGAAGAAAGTTCAAAAAGAAAAGCAAAAAAGGGCAATAAGACATTTTAGGCATTTGAAAATCAAGGATTATTACAAGGAAATTTAAACCAAATTCCATCATTTGTAAAGATTCTATATTGCCTAAAGGAACATGGTTTCTTGGTGGTACATGAAACTCAGCTTGCCATTCATGAGGCAACCAAACCAGGTGACTAAAATTAGTGTTTTCCCACCACCTTTCAACTTTAGGTCTCGAAAAAACCTTCTACTTCAAAGTGCTTGAAGTTGTGTGCCTGTACAAAAGTAGAGAACAAATCCATATGGTAGCTATGAAAGAAGACTACATCATGTGGCTACATCTACTATGTTATCTGGAATAATTCGCAAGAAAAATCAAACATTCCAAATACGACTAACACCAAAATCAAGCAAGGGATCTGCGTCATCAATATGAGCTAAAGGGTTTATGGCCAGAAATCGAGAATTCATCTCACACATAATCAAGTGTAGAAATATGGAAACAGAAATTTTAGGATCAAATTTGGAAAATGGAAAGTGAATAAAATTATCATCAATCATTTAAGGAGAAATCAAAACTGAACAAGGAAAAAATCAGACGTGTTTGGACATGTCTGAATCGAAAAGGAAATGATATTATCATCATAAGAAACATGTTCATAACAGATATGTTTAATTCCAAAACAAGCTCCGATATGCAATTAATTCGCGAGTCTTATAAAAGCAGTAGATAAGAATCACGAGGGGAAACTCATAAACGAAAATCATCAAAAACCCACACATACAACAATTGCATAATTGAAAGGAGAAGAAAAGAAGGAGAACCGTTAGTACACAAAATTCACACACATACAAACACAAGTGAGAGTCACAGAGAGTGAAAAGGAAAAAGAAAAAACACAAGTGAGAGAGAGAGAGAGAGAGAGTGTGTGTGTGTGTGTGTGTGTGTGTGTGTGAGAGAGAGAGAGAGAGAGAGAGAGAGAGAGAGAGAGAGAGAGAGAGAGAGAGGAAGGAGTAGCTGCATGAAAAAAATAAGAGAAATGTTGAATTAGTGTATTGCTGATCATTTTATTTTCTCTTGGAGCAATGTTGTTATTGTTGGGTCAGATGGGTAAGGAAGTGAACCCGACCCAACTCTTTTTTCTTCTCCTTTTTATTCATGATCTTTTAGTGTGGGCTTAGGATAGGCCCACTGCCATTTTTTTTCTTAAATAAAACAATACATTTTATTTATTTATTTTTAGATTAAAGTTTTAATTAATTTCGATGTTAACTGTGATTGTTTATTTATCAATTTTTTTTGTAGAGATTTGGTATGCTTGTATGGTTTTGATTCACACGTTCCCTTAAGGTATTCCTTTAGGTGATTAGATCTCATCTTAATCACTTAATGTTGAATTAGATGTAAGGATTAATCTCTGGCTTGGTACTTATATGATAGTTTCCTTATTAATCCTAATCTTAGGTCATAGAATTATGTTATATTTTCCATTCTTAAAACTAAAATCTCTTTTCTCAAAAATCCAAAAATATTTTAACCATATCTCCAACCTCTTTCCAAAATCTAAAAAACACTTCACAAGTCTCAAACGTATTTGCCTTCGGGCTTTTCAGTTTAAAACCCTTTTCAAAAAGGACATGCTACCTAGAATCGTCCATAAAAAAACACATAACAAACCAAAAAAATTTAAATAAGAACTACAAAATTATGATTCCCTCTGGGATACGTAGGCACTAGGTTGAAAACTCAGACAAACTCAATAATAAAAATATTTTTTTCCTCAAGTAATCATCTACTTTCCTTAGAAAGATTATAAATCTCCAATACTCTTTCATGCCTATACAACTTAGATGGTTCCTATTGAGTACGACGGATGTAGAGAGTGCTAGCACCTTCTCCTTACATAATCGACTTTCAAACCCAACATGGTTGCGATGACCATACCCTATATTTTTTCCTCCATGGCTTTTCTCGATATTTTCCCTTTCCTCTTGTGGGAATAAATAAAATTCGGCGGCGACTCTCTGTTAGTCCATCCACGAACTTTCTTTGCGATGTCATATTTTCTGAGGTACGACAGACCCTTATATTTGGGCATATTTAGTTTCCTTGTTTGGGTTTGTAATGGCTTTGTTGCCAATAAATTTTCCGATGCTTTAGAATCATGCTAAAACATATGTCCTAATAATTGTTGACATTTGTCTACTTCTAATATGATGTATGTGTGCTAACATACTAACCACTGAGTTGACAGATCAGTCATTTTAAAGACCACCTTTGCCAAATTATGGAAAAAAGGGACATTACTACAGATAATATATTTCATGGAAAAACTTTCACCTCACCCAACAAAAAACTGAGGTATAATGCCAAGGCGCGCCATGTTTATTTAAAAAAAAAAAAATACCACATATTCCCTCCGTTTCTAAATATAACCGACAGGAACAATAATTTAGGACATGCTTTAAATATAATCAACAATAATTTATGTGTTTATTTCTTTAAAGGTGGTGCATTTCTTTTTATTTTATTTTTTATTTTTAAATTAATGATCTATTCCTCTAAATCCTTAATAACCGAGGGATTAGATAATCGTATTTTACAATAAAGGCACTCGTTAATCAAATTTTACCCTAAATTCAACTTATATGTAGCCGCTCCAAACTTGTACACATCATACTTTGGGATGTATTACAAGAAAAAAAAACTTCAATGTTCTTTTATTTTGAACAAAATATTTTTTCTACACTTGTAATTCATCCCAACATAATTGTGTTAATGTTGTTGTTGTATTTTTGGAATAACTTCCTATGTTGTTAATCAAAGAAAACACTTTATAATTTATTGCTCTTTTTGATGTACAACATTGATAAATTTACTCTTAAATATGATGTAAATTGTAATCACGTGTATCTTATTCTTTTTCATATGAAAGCATTTGCCCTAAAAATATTTGTTGAAGATAATGAAATCTTTGAACAAATCTCTGGGATTTATTACAAGTGCTGGAAAAAATTTCTCATGGTAGAAGAAAATAAACTATCCAAAATTAGATGCATGCAATCCATTGAACTTGAAAAGAGTATGCACAAAGATACAACAAAATATAGATAATAACAAAGATTTGTTATTCTCCAAGAATATCTTAAAAAGATTTGTTGTTCTCTAAAAATCCATTGCCAAAATCTAAATTTATTTAAGCAAATTATTTTAATATTATGTGTAAAAAATGTAATTTAAACCCTTAGCTATAATGATTGTGAATAACACATCTAATTGTTATCTTTTAGCCGATACCACCTGGCACAAATCTCAACATAAATGAACATTTCTCTCTTTTACTACAAGTGACTTGAGAGGAATTTCAATTGTTGTAGTTTTCTTCTCTCTCACAACCACTAATTAATTTTTCCCTCATGCCTCTTGGCCAATTTTTTTCCTTAGAATGAACGATAACAACAATAATATCATGATGTTTTTTAATAAATTGTGTCCTGTTAACACTTCAACAAGGGAGATAAATATCTATCAATCAAAACATATAATGAATGAATCAGTCATAGATAACGTAACTCGATTGAAAAATTTAAAAGTTCTAATAAAACATGTAAGTAAAATATATAGAGGCATGGCGAAGAATCGAGTGAATGGAAAACTTACTAGATTTTAAAAAAGAATCGATAAAAACTCATAGCAGGTTTTAAAAAATCCAATAAAAACATATTAGATGTAAATATTTAATTTTTTATTTAATTCAGTAAAATATCTATTAGATTTTTGAAATAACCCATGTTTTTTTATCGGTTATTTGAGAGTGAATTATGTTTCTAAAATATAACTTTTAGATGAGTAAATAATAACAAGGATAATTTTATCATAATTGAAACTTGCGAGACGCGGGAATAAAATGGAGAATGACAAGTAAATTTTTTTATGAGATGGGATGAAATAGAATAGAATGAAGTGGTAATTAATGAGATTTCATTGTTTGGATTTGCAAATAATGGATGGAATTGAAAATGAAGGAATTCGTTCCACCAAATTCCATTCAAATCTCTATTTTTTATTCATCCAATTTGGGGTGTATGTGATGGAATGAGATATTTTAAATAAAATAACCAAACAATGAAGTGAGATCTATATTTCATTCTGCTCCATTTAATTCCACTCTGTCATGTTCCATTCTGCTCAACTCCCTTATACCTGCCAATCCAAACATAATCTAAATTAAGATTTGAAAAGGTCCATTTTTTTAATAACACCCATCATTATTAAGTTAAAAAAATATTATTTCTGATCTTACCGAACCAAAAAGGGATTAGTAGTCAGCCACACGTCGTGAGCTTCTTTGTTCACTAGTGTTACAGAAGAGAAGGGGGTGTATTTGCAAGGTATTCCGATGCTAAAGTGAGAAATGAAGTAAGAGAGAGATGGAGAGAGAGAGAGAGAGAGAGAGAGAGAGAGAGAGAGAGAGAGAGCAAGTATATAAAGAAGGTCTAGTAAAAGATGGTATTTATAACGTCCTCTCAGCGCTGGGCCAACGGTTACATTGCATTGGGCTGGATTGTCAGACCCAACACAAGTAACTGCCAGGGTATACATGGTGTAGGGAAGACCAACACGTGGTCTTCACCCTAATCCAACTGCCCTGTGATCTTCGGAAGGTAGAAGACTGATTCTTTAGGACACAGATAGTTGCCTGATGACGTGTCCCCGCGCAGGGAACACGTGGATGACATGGGGGAGACGCGTGAGCCCTCCCCGTGCTAGGTAGTGGTCTGCCCGACTGTAGAGTGTACTGAGGCGTGCTTGACGGGATGGAGGATTGAGCCATGTTGGACCTCCCTAATGTAGTATTGGGTTGGGCCTGCCCGACTGTGGTGCAGCTACTGGCCCAGTCCAGAACATGAGCCCCTTAAGTCATTACTTCAAAGTGGATGAGTAATGACTTAAGGGTCATTTCCAACACCGATAATGGTAGATACGGTCTGGTGTCAAGCTTCTCCGACAGGGTAATGTGACCGTGGGCCCGTCTGCGCGACAGATGTTGGAGGTGATGGGCGCGTATGGTTCAGAGCAGGAGAGGAATCTGAACGGGTGTGTGAGGTGTCTGTTAGTGCCACGTGTCAGGGCAATTAATGCCTAGAATGACTATGAGTAAGGGCACTCAAGTGCCTAGGGACGCCTCAAGTCCCGTGCTAAGATTATAAATAGGGGGCGATTTTGTTTCTTTTTCACGCTTTCTCCCTTCTGCTCAGAACTTCCCCTACTATCTTTTGCTCTCTCTCTCTCTCTCTCTCTCTCTCTCTCTCTCTCTCTCTCTCTCTGTTCGTTCACCGCCGTCTCATCACTCAGAAACCACCATGTTCAAGTAAGTTTCTGGCTTCATTATTTTAGTTTTATGCATTTTCTGACGGTTTCTCTGGTGAATTGATGGTTCCCGGGGAAACTATAAAGTTTCCGGCGAATACGCCGAAACTTCTTCAAATTTATGAAGTCTCTGATGAAGGCCTCAGGGACCTGCGATGAATTCCCCGAGGATACAAGATGAAGGCCTCGAGGACTTGATGAAGGTCCCGAGGACCTGGGATGAAGGCTCCGAGGACATTAGTTGAAGGCTCTAAGGACGTTAGTTGAAGGCCCCAATGACATTAGATGAAGGCCTCGAGGACCTGATGAAGGTTTTGAGGACCTGTGATGAAGGTCTTAGGGGGCCTATCCATGTCCTCTCATTGACATGGTAAGGTAATCTTCATCCAAGAGGCTCCTCGGTTCAACCGGAGAAACCATGTGCAGTCAAGAGCCTCTTGTCGGGCGGGTTCTCGTAGTTGAATAGGAACTTCCTTTATATGAGTACCCCAGTTGGGTGTTTTCGGTCGGGGAGGTTTGTTCGGTGGCTCTGTGCCCATCTCTTCTCCCTTTCACTTGATTTGTGGTGGAAGGGTGGATTTGATCTTAAATGTTAAATTCACTATTTTCCTCGGATTTTCAGGTAAAAGTGGCTACATGGATCGAGGGGGTCATTGAGATTGATGATGAGCCTGATTCCCCAATTGCACAAACCGGAGGAGTCCAAAAGCGGACTTCCGAAGATTGGGTCGGATATGAGCCCCTTAGCATCCCTTTGCATTTTGTCGAGGACGACTTAGACACCTACACTACTGTTGAGGACCATTGTGAGGGCTCCTCCCCAAACTGGAAGGTTTACAAACCCCGAGAACACCATCGCATATGTTCATATTTCAAAGGGATGAGGTTTCCCATGTATAAAAGTAGACTCTGTTTGTACTTTTAAATACCGGTCTTTCATTGTCAAGCCAATCACCCACATGGTCGTTGACTCGCTGTATGACCTCGTGGTCAAGGAGGAAAACGAGAAGAGGGAGGAGGTCTTACAATCGAAGTTTCCATTGGAATGGACAGAGGAGCACTTCAAAAGGGGCACAAATAGTTACATAGTCAGGTCCGACTCGTTGGATGTCGAGGACCGGTTATCTTACCAGAAGTTGGTCGAGTTTGTTTCTAACTTCACCCTTACAAAATGTGTTACTCCGGATGGGAATTTTATCCTCGACGCCCGCAGGGAGGTTCTTCGTGAGTCCTGTCTGATAAACATGACCTCCCTCGTCGAGTGTGCATCCGATAAGGAAGCCTTACGGTTCTTAGGAAGTGGGCACCCTCTTTGCTCGGGTTCCATCTATTTTCTATGTTGACCCGCTGTTCGCTGACTTGCTTATTTTTTTCTTTTGCAGGTGAGATGTCGAGCTTGCAAAAAAGTGTGAAGAGGTTGACGACCACCAGGGGCGTGAAGAAGCCTGACAAGGGGCGAGTCGCTCAAGTTCAGTAGATGCCAGACCCTGACCTGATACCTGGAGGCTCGTCCTCTTCCCCTCAGTACAACCAATCTCCGACATCATTGGGACCCCCAAAAGACAGTGTATCGGTGAGCCCGAGATCGTCAATCTCACAGGGAGTGTGTCAGGGGAGAAGTTTGTGCTCCTACCCTGCTATCTCCAGCCTGATTTCTTCTGCGAGGACAACTCCCCGACCGTGAGCACTACTGAGTCCAAGGCTATCCTGGGTATTAACCTAAAGGCGAGGAAGAAAGCCTTATCGTAGGATATGGCCGCGATTATGCGGGTATTTGAAACGGCTATGGTCCTCAACGACGAGACTTGCCCTTCGGCTGAACTGACAAAGCTACAGAATGACCTCGCGACCGTCGAGGCTGAGAGAAACAAGATGAAGACTGACCTCGATGAGTACAAGGAAAGGAATACAATCCAAGTCAAGCTCTACGGCGAGATGGAGAAGAAGGTGAAGGTTGTCGACGAGGAGAGGACAAGGCTCTTGGCGAGGATCGCTGACTTGGAGGCAACTACAAAGCCTGCCGAGGACGAGTCCACCAAGGAGAAGCTCTTGGCTTCTCAGGTTGACTTAGTGTCGAGGATCCGAGAGTTTGAGCAGGATTGCTTGGGGAATCTTGAGGTGGACTTTAACAGTGCGGTGGAGCAGCTCCGACTTGTGAATTCTAGTGTCCAACTTGTTACCGAGGGGACAAACCCTTATCACCAAGTGCTAGAGGGTCGCGTGGTCGCACCTGAAGTGGATGACGAGGACAATGGTCAAGCCGTGGTGGGAGACCAACCCGAGGAGGAGGCGGTGTAGCTCTGTTTTCTTGTTTTCTTTTCCCTTGTCTCGCGTGCCTATTTTGATGTAATTGTCTTTAGCCTGCGCGTCATATTATGTAACAATTGAACAATAGGCTCTGCCCGCGTTTTTGGAAATGTAATATTTCACTTTTATGCTTTGTGTTTATGCCTTACTTTTCTTATTTTTCATGTATGTGTATGAAATATTGTTTTTGTCTGCTTGTTATCAAGGTTTTGCTCGACATATTATTGTGTTCGACCATGCAAGAAACTGATCGGGTGATCAAGGTTAGTGCCTAATCGACAGCGGAGCTAAGGTCTCGGTTGAGGTCTTTGCTTCCCATTATGAGTTGGGCGTTCTGCCTTACTAGTACGACAACGGTGGAGCTCGATTGAGGGATCCCCGTCGGATCAAAAGTTTACTCGCACATACAAAATGCAGACTCTTGTCTTTTTGTTTCGAATTTAAGAGACACGTTTGTACCCTGTCGCGCTCCTGTGGTCGCGATGCTAGTAGGTCGTGAGCAGTGTCTAATTATTGTATTGTTTGAGCTTTTCAGTGTTCCATGATCGAGCAAGCTCCTCCCTGTGTAGGTTTTCGAGGTAATAGGCCTCGTTGCCCATTTTGTCTTGGACCCGGTAGGGACCTTCCTAGTTCGCGGCGAGTTTTCCCCTGCGTGATTCCTTCTGATTCCTTCGTATGACCAGTATGCCTACCTGGAACTCGTGCTTGATGACTTTGTTGTCATTTCGTAGAGTTATCTTTTGTTTCAGCGAGGTTTCATGGAAGGATGCTCCCGATCGGATTTCCTTGACCAGGTCGAGTTCCTCCCTTAGGGCCTCGTCATTCGCTTCCTCGTCGAGGGGAAATTCAGTTCTTCTGAAGGGCTCCCTTATTTTTACCAAAATCACCACCTCAATCTCGTATGTTAGTCGAAATAGGGTCTCTTCTCTCGTCGAGTACAATTTCGTTTTGTAAGCCCAAAGCATGTTGTGTAGCTCCTCGACCCAACTCTTCTTAGCGTCTCCCAGTCTTCATTTCAGGCCATGCAGAATCACTCTGTTCGCGGCTTCGGCCTGCTCGTTCGTTTACGGATGCCTGACAGATGTGAAGTGCTGCTCCGTGCCCAGCTTGGTAATGAAGTCATGGAAGTTCTTGTTAGTGAACTGCATCCTGTTGTCGGTGGAGATCGCTTGAGGAACGCCGAACCGAGCAAATATGTTATTTTTGTAGAAGCAGAGTATATTATGCACCGTGATTTTGGAAAGGGCTTCGACCTTTATCCATTTTATGAAGTAGTCGACGCCGACTATTAGATATTTGTTCTGATATGATCCTATGGTGAAGGGTCCGAGGATGTCCATCCCCCACCATGTGAAGGGCCACGGGGACAATAACATTTTGAGTTCGCTAGGTGGGACCAGGTGCATGTCCCTGTGACATTGTCATTTTTCGCACTTCTTGACGTGCTCTTTGGTGTTCTATTGCATGTTAGGCCAATAATATCCTGCCCATAGAGCCTTACGGGCGAGCGATCACCCGCCGAGGTGCTGGGCGTTGATTCCTTCGTGGATCTCTTAGAGTATGCCCGGTGCTTTGGATTCGTCGACACACTTGAGGAGGGGAATCGAGAATCCCCTCTAGTATAAATTGTCTTCGACCAAGACGTATGAGCAAGCTCGGCGCCTAACCATGCTGACCTCCTTTGCATTGTTGAACAGTTGCCCCATGTTGAGGTAGGTGTACACGGGGGTCATCCAGCAGTTGTTGTCACCGATAACGTTAACCTCGACTGTCTCTGTGTCTTTCTCGATGCTCGGTCGAGAGAGAACCTCCTGGATTACGAACTTGTTTCTGCCCTTCTTCTTCGTGCTTGCTAATTTCGATAAGATGTCCGCCCTGGTGTTGTGTTCGCGTGGAATGTGTTGCACTTCCGCGGAAACGAATCTCTTCAATTTTTATTTTACCAAGGCGAGGTACACGACGATGTTTTCATTCTTGGCTTGGTACTCTCCTCGTACCTGAGAGGCAACAAGCTGGGAGTCAGTAAAGATCCTTATCTCTTTCGCACCAAGCTCCTCGACCAGGAGGAGTCCTGCGAGGAATGCCTCATACTCGGCCTGGTTGTTTGACGTCGGGAATGCTAAGGCGAGGGATACTTCTATCAAGATGCCTTCTTCATTCTCTAAGATTATGTCCGCTCAACTTCTCGTCGAGCTGGAGGCACCGTCGACAAAGATGGTCTACTTGTGTGCCCCGGGGTCGGGGACTCTGTGGAGGTCATTTCCGCGACGAAGTCGACTATAAATTTTGCCTTGAGGGCCTTTCTGCTCTCGTATTGGACGTCGAATTATGAGAGTTCAAGCGACCATCTGAGCATTCTACCTGACATGTCTGACCGCCCGAGTAGGTGTTTGACGGGCTGGTCGGTTTTGGCCATGATCGTGTGCGCCAAGAAGTAATGTCGCAACCTCCTGGCCGCGTTGATGAGGGCCAGAGCGACCTTATCGATCTGCTGGTACCTGAGCTCGGGACCTTAGAGGGCTTTGCTCGTGAAGTAGATCAGCTTCTGCCCTTTGGGAGTCTCGCGAGTCAGCGTTGCGCTGACGACCTCAGTTGTGACGACAAGATATAAGTACATGGTTTCCCTGATCTTGGGCCTCGACATAACCTGTGGCTCTAAGAGGACTTGTTTGAGGTGGATGAGGGTTTTCTCACACTCCTCAGTCCATTTGAACATGGCCTCCTTGTCTAGAAGATTGAAGAATGGAAAGGCATGTTGGGCAGACTTGGCAACGAATCGGGACAGTGGCGCGAGCATCCCGTTTAGGGACTGAACATTCTTCTTCATGTTCGGCATTATGAACTAGGAGAAAGCCCTGCACTTGTCCGAATTCGCCTTTATTCCTCGCTCCGTTAAGTAGAAGCCGAGGAACTTGCCTGCCCGTACACCAAAGGTGAACTTCTTCGAATTGAACTTCATTCTACATTTCCTCGTCGTCTCGAAGACTTTTCTGAGATGGGCAGTATGGTCGATTCTTCTCGTGACTTCACGATCATGTCGTACATGTAGACCTCGAGCATGTCGCTGATTTCTCCCTGGAAGACTTTGTTCATCATCCGCTGGTAGGCCGCGCCAGCTTTTTTCAAACCGAAGGGTATTACGTTGTAGTAATAATTGTCTGACTCGGTCATGAAGGCCGTGTATTATTTTTCGCCCTTCGCTATGGGGATTTGATTGTACCCCGAGTATGCGTCCATGAATGACAACAGTTTAAAACCTGCAGAAATTTTGACGAGTTCGTCAATGTTAGGTAACAGATAAGTAAGCACGTCCTCCATTTTCCATTATGTTTTTTAACGAGTACAATTGATCTCAACCGGGCATGTACGGTTGGATAGCCAGGTTTTGTACTGGGCATCCGAAATAAATTTCGCCTCTAAGAGGTGCTTTCTCGGGAGACTGCTTACACCTACGTTGAATTATGACCTTAACGGCCGAGTCTATTGTGAGCTGGTGGAAGGCCACATCTGGGTCGAGGCCAGGCATCTCTGTATTGCTCCATGCAAACAGGTCAGCGTTCTCTCAGAGGCATGCCTTTAGTTGCTTCCTCTCCAGGTCAGGGAGTTCTGTGCCAATCTTTACGCTTCTTTATGGGTCGTCTCCAAGCGTGATGAGCTCGAAGTCTCCATCTAGAATGGGGCACATTAGGTGGGATGGTTGGCCGTTGTCTGCTGGAGGTGCGTCTTCAGACTCTGCATTCTGCTCCTGCTTTTTGGGAAAGCGATTGTCGAGATCAACAGAGTTGACGCAGAGTAGTTGCCTTTGCTCTTCAGCCCGGGCTGGTCTGCCGATCGTCTTGGGGGTGATGTTGGTTGAGTTTAGCCCTTCGATTTCCACCTCAAAACATCTCATGACTGCTTCGATGTCCTCATGGAGGGTGACGACTCGACCTCTGTCCATGTAGTACTTCATCTTCAGGTGCATTGTAGATGGCATTACAGTCAGTTCAGCTAGGGTCGACCTTCTTATGATGCACTAGTACAAAGAGGGACATTCGATCACCAATAAAGGGACCTTCACCTGCTTGGCGATCTCCTCGGCTCCAAATGCGACGAGCAGCTCCACGTATCCCCAAGGTTTTGTGGTGGTGTGGTTGAAGCCCAGTAGGTCGGAGCCGACATACAGGGTCAGGTGGCTCTCGTCGAGCTGGAGGGTAGTAAATAGATGAGCGTATATTATGTCCGCCAAGCTCCCTTGGTCGACTAGGATGCAGTGCACGTCAAATTTTTCCATCTGAGCCCTGATTAAGAGGGGGATGCTGGAGTTAGATGCGCCACCAGACAATTCTTCGAGGTGGAAAGTAATCGGGTTTGATTTGCCTTTGAACTTGTCGAGGGTGACGCTCTACTTCAAGCTCTTGTCAATCAGCTCCTCAAATTTTCTCTTAACCGAACCAACTGAGAGGTTGTTGGGCCCTTCTCCGGATATGACTATCGCGGTGGGGAAGTGCTCCCATGGAATACAGGCGAACAACGGTGCGTCGGGTTCGCCGGGGAGGAAAAAGTCTTCTGGCTGGGAGACACACAGGGTGACTTACAGTCCGGCTTCTTCAGAGGGTGGTGACACCTCCTCGACCCTCTTGGCTTCGTGGGTCTCCTATCGAGGAGCTATGCTTCTCTGGGTGTACTGTTTGAGGTGCCTCTCCTTGATTAGGATCTCAATTGCATCCTTAAGGTGGATACAATCTTCCGTGACGTGTCCATGACTCCGGTGGAATCGACAATATTTAGACTTGTCGACGTTGGGCTTAGGGGGTGTCTGTTTTGGAAAACGGACACCACCTCTCTGAAATTCTGAGTTGATACACTCGGATAGGATGCGCTCGCGGAGAGCTGCGAGTAGCGTGTAGTAAGTGAACCACCTGCAAGCCCCCTTTGCTCTCGGGAGTCCTGGGGTCGACCTTCTTTTCTTCTTTCCCCGCCTCGTTAGGGAGTGGTGGAATCCTCATTCCTGGAGCTCTTGGCACCCTTTTCATTCCGTGAGTCATGGGCGCAGTGGGTGACCTCTATCTAATCATACTAGATGTATGTCTGGGCCTTGTGGAGGAATGTGTATAAGATTATAGGCCTTTCAATGCCGACTGTCTTGGCGAACTCGATGTGAGGTCGTAGTCCTCGCTCGATCAAAAATCTCTTCATGTCGTCTGAGGTGGATACTTGGGCAGCTTCTCGGTTGAACCTCTCTATGTAATCCCAAAGAGATATGTCTTTTCCCTGGATGATGACTTCTAGGGATGCTTCCGTCTTCGGGTGGCGCTGTTAGATGCCAAATTTCACTTATTTGATCTATCAAATGTTGGAATTTTTCACTCATTTTCGTCAATTAAGTGTTGAAAACCACTCTTGTTTTGCTTGGTTTGCAACATTATGAGAAAATCTCTTGGTACCTTTGATTTGTATGTTATTGTGCAGGAATTAGGCACAAAACAAGTGAAAAGTCAGACACAAGAAATGGGCAAGGAAACCAAGACAACATGCAAAACTACCAAAATGCTGTCATGCTCGCAAGGCGAGCTGGTAGCGAACGTGCCAGCGAGCATTTGCTAGCTTGCTCGCTAGGTGAGCGTGCCAATGAGTGTTCGCTAGCTTGCTCGCTAGGCGAGCAGGCCAGCGAACGCACCTAGAATTGGACAGTGCCAAAAGTACCAAAAGTTCTAGGTTCGCTAGTTGTTCGCTAAGCGAACAAGACAGATCCTGAATGTGTATTTAAGTGTTTTTAGTGTTTTTTAGGTCAGAACTTTCATAACTTTTCATAACTTCATTTTGTAACATTTTGGATAGCAGAACTTATCTCTCTTTATTTCTTCTAGAGAGAGAAACACAAAACCCTAAGAGGGAGGAGGTAATATCCTTGATCTCTTGTTGGGGTTTGGATGTAATCTTTTGATACCTTATGTATTTCATCTCATTTATGTTTGCGAACTAGTTTGGATTCTCTATTGATTGATTATCTTTGATTATGTATTTATGGGTCTTGACAAAACCTTTTCACATCTTTGATCTCAGATTTTCTTCTATCAATGAACAAACTTTTGACATGGTTTTGAAGTTGATATTCATTGTATCTTCTATGGATTTATGTTGATTAAGTAGCATGGGTGGGATCAATATGATATTGTGTGGGTATTGTCGCTACTGCGAAAATCGGCGCCGGCTGAACAGAAGAGTCGCCACCGTGCGTTATTTATCCCACGGGAGGGAAAGGAAACGCTCAGAGTAAACCTCGCACAACACGGGAAAGGTATGGTCATCGCAACTAAAACCTGGGTTCGGGAGTCGGTTACGCAAGGGGAAGGTATTAGCACCCCTCACGTCCGTCGTACTCGACGGGATCCACGCTTGTTTTCGGGTATGGATTGTTATTCTATCTAAACTACGGGTCAGGGGTTAAAAGAAAAGAAAATGACTCTGCAAAGTATCGCACTTTATGCCTACGTATTCCCGTCTGGAACGAGAAATCAGAGTCAACGTAGTTCGCCTACCTACGGGAAAGGAGGGGAAGGTTGCTCGCTAGGATATCGCATCCTATGCCTACGTACTTTCACACAGCATGAAAGATCAGAGCAAACGTAGTTCGGGCCACGTACGACACCAGTCTGTCTTGGTTGATTTTATTCCTTCTGAAAAAGGTTTTTCTTGATTAACAGTCCCGGCAGACAAAAATGACGTCTTGATAAGTTCACGTTCTTTTACGGAAGAAGTGTCTTTTATTGTGTTTGAAATCTTGATGTGTTTTTCTGTTTATTTTGAGGAAGAAGAGACAGAACTCTAACCTATGGTTGCGAAGGGAAACAAACTAACTTAATGTTATCATGCATGGGTTAAGACCTAGTGTCTATCATGCTCCTCTCTTGCACAGAGAGAAACAGAGATCCTACGGGATAGGCAGAAACAGAAACAGTATCAGATCTATATACAGTAAAACAGTAAAATGCATGGATGCAACAGTACAGGCGAGGCAAGGGAGTCCCACTCAACCTCGAACCTAGAAAACAATAGGCGAAAGTGAACAAGCTTCACTTTCAACCCAACAGGGTAAACAGCAAACAATACAACCAGGAAATCCAAACAATACATCAGCAATGAAATACAACAGCAAAAGAAACAGCATCAGCAGCTCTGACTCAACATCTAGCTTCAAGTAATCTCCAATCAGCTACAGGCTTCAACAAGCATCAATCTCCATCTTCATGGCCTTCAGGCAAGGGCTTTGATTATCAGTCTTCTATAAGCAATGGCTTTTCTTCAAGTCTCCAATCTTCGGGGATGAACATCAGTCAACAAGAGGAGAGGAATGTTAAACAGTAAATTGCCTACCAAGGGTGGCTCATCAACTGTTAACATTATACAGACAGGTTTCTCTCAAAAGTTCTATCTTCCAAATACTTTCACTGATCCTTCCAAAGGAAGGAGGTGGATATCTGAAAGAGACTTTGAATCATAGAGAAAGGATGGATGCAGACAAGGCATTCCATGTTTGAGAAACAAGTTTTCTAATCTAGAACTCTGCCTAGCTCCTAAACCCTAGTCTCCTCAGCAGCTGCTAGCAAGAACCTCCTTTCCAACTCTGGCAGTTGATCTTCAATCTCTGGCTCTCCAATGGTCTTCATCTCCTCAAGTCTTCAGCTCTCCCAAGTCCCCAGACAATCCCAATACCCATACAAGCAAGCAATAATGCCCAGAGGGCACACCACACCAGTCAATCAGATATACAGCATATCAATAGCAGTAGGGGAAGCCTGACTTTTTCTAAGGGGATCTAATAACTACCCATAGCCCCTATAGTCCCATAGCTAACCTATTCAATCTCTAAGTCCTAAGGGGAAAGAATCAAATCTCCTAAGTTATCACCTAAAAACCCTAATTTGTCCATGTTATTCACACTTACACTAAGCACCTAAATTTAATTTCTAAAAATGGGAACTAAATTGAATCTACAAGTTCAATGTCTAACCTAAACAACCTAAAAAGAATGGATGAAAAATATGAAAGCATCTAATAGAACAAAAAATAACAAAATCATATATGAAATGGAATTATGTAAAATGTCATTTATTTAGAAAATATGGGGAAAATATCAAATAAAAAATAAAATTCAATTTTTATTTTTTATAATTTTCTTGACATCCTAAAGAAAAATATGCAAAAAGAATGAATTAAAAATAATGATTTTTCAATTTTATATGATTTTTAGAAGATGCATGAAAAATTTAAAGAAAATAAAAGAAAATATAAAGAAATGAAATGGAGGGGGTGAAAATAGCAAACAATCCAGTTCAGCGCATTGGGCTTATGAAATTGGGGGGTGCGGATAGCTGTCTGAGCCCAATCCCCCCAATTAGTGAAACGGTGCGTTTGGGATTTTAAATTTTCCCACCAGATTGAAGCTTTAATCATGGCCGTTGGATACTCTCCCCAGGTCAAAAGTCCAACCTCCATCGTACGGCCCCCCACCCTTCTTCAACCTCCAGCAGCTAGGGTTTCAGAAACCCTCCATGCACGATCCCATCTTCAAGCATTCGGTTCTCCCTCATCTCCTCATAAAAATCAAAACTACAAACACCAAACTTGCTTCATTTTCCACGTAGAATGCAACTACATCATCAGTTTTTGTTAAATCTCACCCAATCAATAAACACGATAGCTTCCCTTCCATGGCTGCCTCAAATCTGACCTTCACCAAACCCTAATCTCTTGCTAACAGAACATTAATCAAGCATCACTGATCATGCTACACTAATCCAAATGAGCCACCACTCACTAATCTCCTGGCTATGGCTCAAAACAGTTTAATGGCTTATGCAAGAATCTTCACCAATTCACACTAAAAGCTTCAGGATTAATCCTCTAACCACCTAGGTCATTATTACCCTAACAAACCTATGCCATGCTAACTACATCAAGCCAATTTGAGTAGAGAACATACCTGGTATAATTTGGAAAACAGAATGATGAATCCTTCACCTCGAGCTCAGCAATGGCTTAAACTTGATCAATGTGCAGGGATCTTGATTCTGTATGCATCTACACTGGCTCAAACACTCTGAATTCTTGTAATGGATTCTTCTTGCACTTTTGAGAATGGACTTACAACACACGAATTTGGCACTATTTCCACTGGATCTTGCTTGAAACTGGTTATGTGATGATTGTAGAGAATGATGGGATCAATAATTTTGCAAAATGATCAAGATTTGAGGGAGTTTGAGTATCTTATGGAAGAATGAGAAAATGGATGAAAATGGAGATTTTTGGACAAATGGGAGCACCAACCCTTGCATGAATCAGCTTGCATGAATATATAGGTTGCATTAGAACTTCCTAGAACATTGGAGAAATTTCCCTTACACTTTCCCTTTTCAATTTGGATTATGTCACTTTCAAATCAAACAACCATGAATAACTCTTAAATTATGACCTAAACTCAAAATTCCACTTTGGCCAATGTCTTTAAAATGCTTTTTCCATTCAAAATGACCTATAATTTTGCATCATTTGGCCAAGATATGAAAAATACCATTTTTTTAAGCCATTTTCCTTCATTAAATTCACCAATTTTGAAACCTTGTTCTATGGACATTTCCAATCTCTCATGGTCACTTTTCTAGACTCAAAATGTCATTTGGAGCAAGTTTGATGTTGTAAGTTTTTCCATTTGAGGCCTCCTTGTATGAGTTTTGGGCATAGGTTGAAATGACCTGTAATTCACAAATGACCAAAATACCCTTTGCTTGCCAAGACCATAAGTTGAGTTCCACACATCATATGAAGGCATACTATACCATTCTAGAAAGCTAAGACAATGAGGAACAATTATTATGTTGACCAGAAATTCATTTGAAATCTCCTTGAGGGGTAAAAATTGCTTGGAAGTCAAGTCACTTTCACAGACAAAATTTCAGATACCTCAGATGACCTGTAACTTGCAAGGACCATAACTTGAGTTCCATAAATCTCCTTGATGTCTTACACCACTCAAATTAAAGGTCTTGAGATCCTATACAAGTTTCATGTTGGCCAAGGATCCATTTGAAGCTTGAATTTTGACTTATCTTGCTTGGAAATTTGACCTAAACTAGGGGATTTTACATAGAAACCCTAATTTAGAAACTCCTCTTCTCCTTGATTTCTCTTGATTTCTTCTTAGCATGACAACATATTCTTACTCTCCATGTCAAATGATGAACCCCACATCTCTCCAATAGACTTGAATGCCCCTTAAATCAGTCAATTGACCTAGGGTTGACCTAGGGTTGACCCAGATGAACCCCTGGTTGACTGTCTTCAACTGTAGCTCTTGTGATCATACCAACAACTTGCTTTCTTCTCCAAATGACTTTCTAAGTACTCCAAGATGTCTAGATGCTCTCCATGCCTTCCATTCACAGCTCACAACCCCCTTGTTGACCCTCAGATACCCTCAGATAGGGGATAGGCTCAAGGCTTGATCTGCTGAACTCTCTGCTCTCAAATTCTTTTCTGATGACTTGAATGAGATGGAATTAGGATAATAACTTCTTGATAGGCCTCTAGAGATGAGAATGATGCTTGATCCCCTGTTGAATGCCTTGTTATGCTTATGCTATGCAGATGGTTATGCTATGTACATGACTCTATATGCAAATGCTAATGATATTGAAACATAAACCAAGTGAATAAGGTTGAGCAAATTTTAGGGTGCAACAGCTGCCCCTATTCAAGCGACTTGGACCCGATTGGGTGAAGAGCCCGGAGCCTTCAGACACTCGCGGTACGAGACGGTTGAATACTAGGAACCCAGAAATTTGCCAACCGCAGAAATAAACTGCACCACTGCTTGGGGAATGACACTCATCAGCTGAATCTGACTGTTACGGCAACCCACTGATCTCGTGCGACCGTGCTAGGGATTCTTCTCATTATCCTGAAAAAGATTGAATCATCGGAAACTTCGTCCTTTGTTTGTCCACGTCAAGATTCTATCTGCTGTCAACTCGGAAAACTTCAACAACTTTGCTGGGGATGGCTAGTCTGCCTTCTCGTCAGAAATAAATCGTCCACGTTAGGAATAAACCCTTCCATGTTAGGAATAACACCGTCCACGTTAGGAATAACCTTGTCTGGACCCGTCCACGTTAGGACTCCATCCTTCCACGTAAGGAACCACGTCTTCTTTCCACGTAAGGAAACCAATTTTCTTCCACGTAAGGAGTAAAATTCTTGATCCATCCACGTAAGGACTCCAAGCTTCATTCCATGTAAGGAATCACAATCTTATCTTAGTTTGTCCACGTCAGGACCCCTAATCTTTCCGCGTAAAGAAACATAACCTCGATTTGTCCACGTCAGGACTCCAACTTGATATGTCCACGTAAGGACTCAATCTTTCCATGTTAGGAAACAATCTCCTTTCCACGTAAGGAAACCAATCTTCTTTCTATATTGATCTGTCCACGTAAGGACCCCAATCTTTCCGCGTAAGGAATCAACTTCTTTTCCACGTCAGGAATGCATCTCCTTCCACGCAAGGAATAAACTTGATATGTCCGCGTGAGGACTCGATCTTCCCGCGTAAGGAAACCCATTTTTTTCCACGTAAGGACTCTCATCTTCCCACGTTAGGAATAAACTTTTCATCTTTCCACGTCAGGAACTGAAACCTCTTTTCCCATGTAAGGAATAGACTTGTCCTCGTCAGGACCCCTCTTTCGTCTTGATTTGTCCATGTCCGGACTCAGGCATCTTCGACCTGCTGAGGAAATAAGACTTGTCCACGTCAGGACTCACACCTTTGTCTGATCTGTCCACGTCAGGACCCATGCTTTGCCAACACGAAGAAAGATAACTGCTGAGAGGAACTGGTCCACGTCAGGACACCAACACAAAGAGTAATCACTTTTGTCAACGTCATGACTTCCCATTCCACCAATTTCGAGAACCCGAATCTGCCCACGTTAGGACTAACACACTTCACTAATCCGGGGAAATAAACCTGTCCCTGTTAGGACGCCCACTTCTGAAGAAATCCCGTCAATATAGGAATAAATTGTCCACGTCAAGACTTAGTTCTCCATTGATCTCCACCCACAAACTTCTTAGCACCGACGTGACAGCGACTTTGGGGCGGACTCTACTGGGGGTATCTGGGAACCAAACTACCGGATGCCTGTTCTGGTAACCGGAGGCAACTTCTGAAATTCTGATTCATGAAACCCTTTTGATGACAAATAACTCTGCTTAGAAATAAAGAGAACCTTATCCTGATAACTCTGTGGGGAAAACTGCCGAACTGACATTATCATTGGATATCTCATGCCGAGATCTTGAATATTTGGTAGTTCATTTGAGCAGGAGTTCTCTCCACCTGAACTGCTAGAGTACCGAAACTGCTTCAGCAAAATAAATGCTGAAGATAATGCCGACTCCGCCGGGAATGGCCAGAGGCTACAGAATTATTCCAGCAAAATAAATGCTGGAAGGGTGAAGTCAACCATGCTGGGAAGTTGGGAGTTCGAACCAAACACCCTGTTGAGGTAACCCCCTGCTGGGGAATATAACTTTGCTGAGGAATAGCAGGTATGCCAAGTACGATTGGACTTCTCTGCTGGAGAGTGACCTGATATTACACGGTATCCCTGACAAAATAAATGACAGGACCCACCACCAACTCGGCTGGGGAGAGTCTTGATCTCCGGGTTCCACTGGGAGGAAAGAACATTTGCTGAAAGGAGAGAACTCCGCTGGGGGTGGGACTATTCTCTCGGGGGAAAATCCACTGACTCCGCTGGGGGAGAGTGAATGATCCTGCGGGGAAAGATGAACCTGTCTGAATACAGCCTTACGATCTTGGAATCGCCAATCCTTTTTTGCACAAGCTACGACTAGCTGGAGAGTTCGATCCTTCTTCAGGAAGAACCTGCATGACCTGCGTGAAGGCTGAGTCTTTCGTTATTGCAATCTTTCGATCATCTTCCTCGTACGGTTATGAAACCTGCAACATCACAAACAAGACAAGACAAGCCTATGCAACCAAATCAACTCAGGTTAGTGACGTTATTTTCAGTTAATTCAAAGCTTTAGCAACTGTTGGCAAGGGCCAGCGACGTTATACTCATGCTAGTTTCATCAAACTTAGGCGTTAATCATGCACAAAACAGTAAAGAACAGTGTCAAGTATTGAATAACGTATTTTATTGATCGGGCCCCTGAATGGGCGGAGTTTTGTACACGGGATGTAACTCCTGAAATGAGGAAGCTACACAAAGCAAATATACAAGTATACAAGTATGCACAAGAAGCATAAATATTGACAACTTAAATTTGTACACATGTCGGCAACGGGATGCAGATGAACAACACGAACTGATCCTCCCATGACTCGTCCGACCCTAATGCTTTCCCGGTATCCCCACTTCTGAAGAGATTGTATCAGATAACCGACTCCTCAAATGTATTCTCCCGCATTGATGCTTATTGCAATTATCAAATTCGGACCGCGGTCATTTGCTTTTCAAATCCCTAACTTTTGCGTGAACCGCCCTTTACGGGTTTTCAGTTCACCGGGATACCCCTTTTTGCCGAAGTCGCCCAGTGTAGGTTTTCAACTTCGCGGGTGTACATTTTTTCAATTTTATCCCTAATTTTTGCCCGAACCTTTCATTCTGTTTTTGGTTCGCCAGGATGCCCCATTTTTGCCTGGACTCTCTTTTTTTTCTGTCCAGCGGGTCTATTTCAAGCAAAGTATCTTTTAACTGCGTCCGAATTCACAGGCGACGTGAAGTCTTCTCCGTCCATGTTGGACAACAACAACGCTCCTCCCGAAAATACTTTCCTGACAACGTATGGCCCTTCGTAGTTGGGGGTCCACTTGCCCCTGTGATCTGCTTGCGGCGGGAGAATCCTTCTCAGCACAAGGTCGCCCGTCTGAAAGCTTCGCGGATGTATTTTCTTGTCGTACGCTTTCTTCATTCGGCTCTGGTACAAACGACCGTATGCTAGAGAAGCTAGCCTCTTCTCATCCATTAAGCTCAGTTGGTTCAATCTGTTTGTTACCCATTCTGCCTCGTCTAGCTGAACGTCTCGCAACACCCTCAGAGAAGGGATCTCAACTTCCAATGGTAATACCGCTTCCATTCCGTATACTAACGAGAACGGGGTTGCCCCGGTTGATGTGCGTACTGTCGTACGATAACCGTGCAAAGCGAAGGGTAGCATCTCATGCCAATCTTTGTAGGTCACCACCATTTTCTGAACGATCTTCTTGATATTCTTATTGGCCGCCTCAACAGCGCCATTCATCTTGGGTCGGTAAGGGGAGGAGTTGTGATGTTCAATCTTGAAATTCTGACAGAGTTCCTTCATCATTTTGTTGTTCAGGTTCGAACCGTTGTCCGTGATTATCCGCTCGGGGATCCCATATCGGCAAATGATATCTCTTTTGATGAATTTGGCCACCACTTGCTTCGTTACATTTGCGTATGACGCCGCTTCCACCCACTTGGTGAAGTAATCGATTGCTACTAGAATGAACCGGTGCCCATTAGAAGCCGTCGACTCGATCTTTCCAATCATATCGATTCCCCACATTGAAAATGGCCAAGGCAATGACATCACATTTAGAGGACTTGGAGGCACATGGATCTTATCAGCATAGATTTGGCACTTGTGGCACTTCCTCGCAAACTTGAAACAATCAGTTTCCATGGTCAGCCAAAAATAACCTGCTCGCAGCAGTTTTCTCGTCATAGCATGTCCGCCCGCATGCGTACCAAAGGTACCTTCGTGTATTTCCTCCATGAGAAGCTTTGCCTCTTTTTCGTCTACACAACGCAACAGCACCAAATCGTGGTTTCTTCTGTATAATACGCCGTCCGGGTTCAAATAGAAATTGCCCGCTAATCTCCTGAGAGTCTTCTGATCCTGACTGGATGCCCCAGCCGGATACTCTTTATTCTTCAGGAAATTAAGGATATCAAAATACCACGGTTTGTCGTCGGATGCTTCATCAATAGCAAATACATAAGCTGGCCTGTCCAGCCGGGAGATAATGATTCTGGGAGCCTCGTTCCAGAAGTTGACTTTGTACATGGAAGACAAAGTGGCCAGGGCGTCAGCCATTTGATTCTCTGCCCGCGGTACATGATGCAATTCAACCTTGTCGAAGAAAGGCAACAATCTCCTTGCATAATTCATGTAATGTATCAAATTGGGCTGCCGTGTCTCCCATTCCCCTTTGATCTTATTCACTACCAAAGCTGAGTCTCCGTATACGTCCAGGTGTTTGATTCGCAAATCAATGGCTTCTTCAAGCCCCATTATACAAGCTTCGTATTCGGCCTCATTGTTGGTAACAGCAAAGGTCAGTCGGGCAGTAAACGGGATGTGCGACCCGTGTGGCGTAGTGATGATTGCCCCTATTCCGCTACCGTAAGCATTCACAGCTCCGTCAAATATCATTTTCCATTTGGAACCCAACTCTGGTCCTTCGTCTGGCAACGGCTCTTCACAATCTTTCATCTTTAGGTACATGATATCCTCGTCAGGAAAATCAAACCTCATCGATTGGTAATCTTCAATAGGCTGCTCCGCCAGATACTCAGACAGCACACTCCCCTTTATAGCCTTCTGCGAGACGTATTGAATATCATATTCAGTCAAGACCATCTGCCAACGGGCAATTCTACCTGACAACGCCTGCTTTTCAAATACATATTTGATAGGATCCATCTTCGAGATGAGCATGGTTGTATGATTCAGCATGTACTGCCTCAAACGCTTGGCGGCCCAGGCTAGCGCGCAACAAGTTTTCTCCAGCATTGAATACCGAGATTCGCAGTCTGTAAACTTCTTACTCAGGTAATAGATCGCATGCTCTTTTCTTCCCGTCTCGTCGTGTTGACCGAGAATGCAACCCATGCTTCCCTCAAGAACCGTCAAATACATTATCAAGGGCCTACCTGCCACTGGGGGTATCAAAATAGGAGGCTCCTGCAAATACTGCTTTATTTTATCGAACGCCTTTTGACAATTTTCGTTCCACGTTACAGCTTGATCTTTCTTCAACAACTTGAATAATGGTTCACACGTGGCCGTTAGGTGAGATATGAACCGAGCGATGTAATTCAACCTCCCTAAAAACCCGCGCACCTCTTTCTCTGTTTTAGGCGCCGACATTTCTTGAATTGCTTTTATTTTAGCAGGATCGACCTCTATTCCTCTTTTGCTTACTATAAACCCCAGCAGCTTACCCGATCTCACCCCGAAGGTGCATTTGCTAGGGTTCAGTCTCAGCCTGAACTTCCTAAGCCTTTTAAATAACTTCAGCAGATTTACCAGATGCTCTTCCTCCGTCTGGGATTTGGCAATCATATCGTCAACATAAACTTCGATCTCTTTATGCATCATGTCATGGAAAAGAGTCGTCATCGCGCGCTGATATGTTGCCCCAGCATTTTTCAAACCAAAGGGCATCACTTTGTAGCAGAATGTTCCCCAAGGCGTTATGAAAGTGGTCTTCTCCATATCCTCTGGCGCCATTTTAATCTGATTATAGCCTGAAAAGCCATCCATAAAGGAGAATACGGAGTATTGAGCAGTATTATCAACTAACACGTCAATGTGAGGAAGTGGAAAATCGTCTTTTGGGCTCGCTTTATTCAAATCTCTATAATCCACGCACATCCGAACCTTGCCATCTTTCTTTGGCACTGGTACGATGTTGGCAACCCATGAAGGATATTTTGTCACAGCCAGGAAACCAGCGTCCCACTGTTTTTGAACTTCCTCTTTGATCTTCATTGCCATATCTGGTCGAGTTCTGCGAAGCTTTTGTTTGACCGGCAGGCAATCTTCTTTCAGTGGCAGGCGATGCACAACCATGTATGTATCGAGCCCCGGCATATCTTCATATGACCAAGCGAAGACATCATTATACTCTCGGAGCATTTCAACCAGTCTTCGCTTGATATCGCCCTGCAGCGCGGCTCCGATACGAATATTCTTCTCAACCCCTTCCGACCCCAAGTTGATAATTTCGATGACCTCGTCGTGAGGCAGAATGGCTCTTTCCTCTTGCTTCACTAACCAAGACAGTTCTTCAGGAACGTCGCTATCTTCGACAACCTCTTCTTCGGCCTGGAATACCGGGTGCTCGAAGTCGGGACGAGTCATAGGTGGTTCAAGGATGTCATCTGAACATGTTATCCTGCAAAAGGAATGGTTAAGTGCCTCAAAATGCGTATAAAGCAAACAACCACGTTGCCATTTTATTGAAAAATATAAAACAAGAAAGACAGGGATTACAGTATTTGCACATGAAAAACGCCATTTATTTAATGATTGACACGCAATGTTCATAACAACACAGCCCTAAGCAAATTCTGATGCCCCGGGCAAGACATCAGATTATTCAACAATTAATAAAGCAAAGCATTACTGTTTAAAAGTCACAGGAACAAGCTCCTGAATAGACCAGTTGCACAATCCTTGTCCTGGCGTGCTTGGCTGAATCCAGGCATCCATATCACAGTCGCTGTCTCCTTCATCAGACTCCGAAGCAGCATTGACAGTTTCATGACACACTCCACTGGCAGAGATGGTGATTGGCCCTCTGAAACGGGGCGCTCCCACGGAAGGAGTTGATGACGACGGTTGGTATCCCAGCCCGAACCGGTCCATCTTCACAGGAATGTCCAGCACTTTGCCCCAGCCCTTTGCTTCTCCTGCTTCTACTAGAGCTTGAGCTTCTTTATACGATGAGACGGCTATCTCTGGCACTTTGCTCGGCCCGGGACCTTTGTCCTTGAGGCGCAAACCTTCGAATGCCTGGCAGGGTGTTTCGTGGATCTCTCCGTCGACCTCCACATATTTAAATGACGACAGATGGCTGACCAGGATGTCCTCCTCTCCGCACACGGTGACCACGCTGTCTCCAACCATATATTTTAACTTCTGATGCAGGGTGGACGTGACTGCCCCTGCCCCATGAATCCAGGGTCTTCCAAGCAAGCAGCTGTACGCAGGCTGTATATCCATGATATAAAACTCAGTCGCAAACACCTCTGGCCCCACCTGTAGAGGCAATGTAATCGATCCAAAGACTGTTCTCCGCGTGCCGTCGAACGCTCTGACTACCAAATCACTGGGCGTACACAAAATTCCTCTAACATCCAGCTTCATCATCGCCTTCTTGGGCAGCACATTCAAAGACGATCCAGTGTCAACCAATACGTGTGACATTACTGATCCTCTACACTCAACAGACACATGCAGCGCCATATTATGATCTCTTCCTTTCGGCGTCAAGTCGAAATCGGTAAAGCCCAAACTGTGGCCTGCATTCACATGTGCCAACACTCCTTCCAGCTGATTCACGGAGACGTCTTGGGGTACAAAGGAAGTATCCAGGACTTTCAGCAAAGCATTTCTGTGAGCTTCCGAACACAACAGCAATGACAGGATAGATATTTTGGACGGCGTCTGCTGCAGATGCTCCACAATCTTATAATCACTTTTTCGAATCAAGCGCATGAACTCTTCTACATCCTTCGAGGCTGCTTCTTTTTCACTCGCTTGCCCCGGAACATTTTCAATCACTTTCCCTTTTCCTTTCGCTAGTCTTTCAGCCTCCACTTCAGGAGATATAAAGATCCTGCCACTCCTTGTCATGCCTCCTGAGCCGACAACATTATCCACAGTCTCGGCTGGCTGCTTATTAACATCAATTTTTATCCCGTCACAATATACTTCCAACCCATATGACCATGGGATTGCTTTCGTGTTCTCGTACGGGGTTGGCCCGGCCTTAGTTATGGTGATCGGTGGTCGCTGAGCTGGTGCTGCGATAGTGATCGTCTTCCGAGGAATCGTTACCGTGGCCACATCACTCCGATTATCCACTACTGCCCCTGCAGGCTCTTCAGTTGCCGCTCGGTCAAACTGCAATATGCCCTCATCAATTAAAGCCTGAATGCCTTTCTTCAAATCCTCACACCCTCCAGCTAGGGTCCAACAGTCTAAGCAATACTCGTTACATCCTGGGTAAACACCTCCTTGTAACAGTCGGCTCTTTATCTCGCTCAGCGGCGTCTTTAAATCTTCAACATTCACAATCAGATTCAACCCTTCCTCAGTTAGAACGGCGTTAGCCCCATGATTAGGCATGGGTTTCTGCACTATATTCGGACCTGCCGTTCCGAAATTGATAGTCTTATTGTCCAAAAGATCCTGCACAACGTGCTTAAAAGCATGGCAACCTTCTATATCGTGACCCGGGGCTCCAGAATGAAACTCACAGTGCCTGCTTGCATCGTAGCCAAACGGGGGAGCTCCCGTTATTGGTGCCAGAGTTCTTTTCTCTACTAGATTCAATCCCAACAATGTCTGCAACAAATCGGCATAGGTTGAGGGAGGCTTCTCAAACACTCTTCTCGGTTTACCGCCCTGGAATCTTCGCTGAGCCTGCTGTGCCCCCTGCTGAGGCTGCTGCTGCTGTATTGGCTGCTGCTGAGGCGGTTGTTGTTGCTGGAGTGGTTGTTGCTGGTACGGGATAGTAACACTCGCCACCTGCTGCGGCTGATGATATTGGTTTCGTCCCCTGCCTCGGCCTCCAAATACTGCGCTTGCCTCGCCCTGACGGCGCCCCCCAAAAGTCCTCTTATTACTGCCAGATGCAGTTGATTCCTCAACCTGGAACTTTCCTTGCTTAATGTTACGTTCAATCTTTTCTCCCATCAGAATTAGGTCTGAAAAACTAGCCAAAGATGTGTGAAACAGCATGTCATGAAACAAGCCTGTGAATGTGCCGACAAACATGTCATTCATTTCCTTATCTTCTACAGGAGGACGGACCCTGGCAGCCATATCGCGCCACCTTTGCGCGTACTCTTTAAAACTCTCCCCCTTCTTTTGCGACAGCCCGGCCAACTGGACCCGATTGGGTGCCAAGTCGCTGTTATACTTGTAGTGAGCCACAAACGCCTCTGCTAATTGCTTCCATGTCTTGATATCAGTTGGCTCCAACCCCATGTACCACTCTAGGGAAGGACCCGACAGACTATCTTGAAAGAAATGCATTAGCATTCTTTCATCAGTTGAGTATGCAGACATCTTTCTGTAATAAGCTCGTACATGCACTTTTGGACATGTGTCTCCTTTGTACTTGTCAAACGCAGGAGCTTTGAATTTGATTGGCACCCTCAAGCCAGGTACCAAGCCCATTGTTGTCATGTCCAAACCCACAGCACTTTGGTTTAGGACTCCCCTCATCTGCTCTTCCAGCATTCTGATCTTCTGGGAGTCATCCATCGGCCCTTCGAAGCCTCCTCCGGAGAAAGCGTCCTCCTGCTGATCTTCTTGCCACATACCATTTCCAACCCCATACCCATCATATCCATTATTACGTCCAGCTCTGATCTGATTCATCCCCGGACCTCGACCTCTGTTGCCATACCCTTGAACACCTCTAGCAGGACCAAAAGCCATAAATCCAGCGCCGTTTCCGTTTCCAAAGCCTCCGTAACCCTGATTGGTCACACCATAACCATCTTGCCCAAAGCCTTGAGCATTAAAGCCATACTTCCCCGCATTATCGAATCCCTGATCATTGAATCCGAACCCAGTATTGACAAAGCCGTTGCCGCCTAGATTATCTCCCAAATTGACATTACCCAGCCCAACATTATGGACAACAGTCTCATTTCCAACTCCGACGTTACCATTTGCAGCAGCGGTAGCGTTGTTGACATTAGCAGCGGGTATATTGACTACGGGTGGAGCCACTGGCGTGGGAGTGCCGTCTCCATGAGCAGTATCGACCCGTACAGACTGATGATCCTCGTTACCATGACCAGCGTTTCGAGCCAACAGAGGTTGGACCATGGCCTGCAAATTCTCCTGTCCTTTTGCAATAGCTTCCATGGTCTGCATAAAGAGAGCGAGCTTCTCGCGCACGTCTTGCATCTCGTTCTGCATTTGATCCATGATTCTTCGACAGTTGGTGCGGGTAGAATAGCGGTGCGGGTGTTGATCTGCAATCCTGGAAAGTACCTGGTACAGAGAAGGAAATAAGACACTATTCAAAGATTACCTGTAATGCAATATGAGTATGAATGCAATGCAATGTGTCTGTGCATTAGGGAAATGCATTCTCCCAGTTCTAGTGTGAAGGTGCCAGTGCAGTAACAGTGTTGACAATAGGAATACCGGAGCTGAATCATAGAAAGCCTCATATATTGCAGGGAAAACCAGAATACAATGTCGCTGAGAGTACGATAAGAAGGCATGACCTCAACCAACAATCCTGGTGATGGTCAGCACTTATGCAAATAAAGCATACAAGTTACTACAAGTTACTACATGGAATGATCAAATCCTCCCAAAAGTCTGGTACTCTTCTATCAACTTCTTGGTCTCTGGATGACTTGGTCGATCAAGCAGCCCTTCAACAAGTTGGTTTCTCTTCTTAAGAACACAGCGCACGTCTTCAGTAGTTTCTTCCCCTGTTGCTTCTCCGAAGCAATCTTCTAGCTTTCGCTTCTGAGACACCGCTTCATCTCTGGATTTGATTGCCTTGTTCAGTGCATGCTGGACACTATACCGGGTCATCACTTCTTCCTCACACTTCTTGATGCTGGACTTCAACTTCTCTTTGAGGTCGGAGATTTGCTGCTTCAGCTTATCTTCTCTCATCTTATTGTTGGTGAGAGTAGCATTCCAAGTCTTATTGCAAGAGGAGATTTCTCGGTGTGCTGCGTCGAGCGCCTTCTTTTTGGCTTCCAGCATGTCATGGGAGCTTCTGAACTCTTGCCCCAGACGTTCACGCCTTTTTTTTTCCTCAGTCAACTCAGCCCCTAGCCTGCTTAACAGCTCGATTTGTTGTTGGAAAGCATATACGGCCTTGTTTTTCTCACTGCGTACTTGAGATAGCTCTTGCTCTAACCCTTCGTTGATCTTCAACAAGGCTTCCTTTTCCTTCACAACTTGCTCGTAGGCCTCCCTAGAAACAGTAGTTGGCTCTTCTGCCGGGACGGGAGCAGTGACGGGCGCAGCTGGAAATGGCATTAATAACTGACTTGCTCTCTCCCGGATCCAAACCCTGTAAGGTGCATAGGCCTGACAGTCATTCTTTCCTAGCAACGACTTCCCTCTGCGGTTAATACGCGTCCAGGCATGTTGCAACTTGGCTAATAACTCCCCCTTCACGTCACCTGTGAAGTACAGAGATTCCCGTACTTCTTCCTCCTGAGGTGGATTCTTCAGCGCATATCCGAACTGACGAATGAATAGAGAAGGGTTGTAATTGATACACCCTTTTCTTCCTATCAGCGGCACATTAGGGTACCCAGAACAACTGAAGATGAGCTCAGATCCCAACAGGTCTCGATCAAACCACACAACGTCTTCGGAATATAGCCTCATCAGGCGCTCTGACCAACTGGCTGAGGTTGCACTGTCTACAAATGGTCCCTTCATGGGGAGATGACTTTTGAACCACATATTCAATAGAGGAGCACAGCAGTAAACAACTTTTCCCCTTCGGTTTTCGTTCTTATAGTGCAATGAATGGTAGAAGTCTCCGATCAACGTTGGCACTGGGTTGCCTGCAGCAAACAGATAGAAAGCGTCCAGGTCCACAAAATTGGGCAAGTTAGGAAACAGCACAATTCCATAAATGCATAAAGCCAAAATAGCATTGAAAACCACCCAACAACCGTTCTTGGCGTACTCTTGAGCCTTGCCAACCAGAAAATCCAGAGAGAAACCGGGAACCCCGAGCCAAGAAGTCACTAACAACTCAGCAGCATTCATATGCAAGGCTTTGGCTAAGTCCTCCAGCTTGGGCTCAGCGGCAGAGTGAATAAAGGGAACCTTGTTCTGTACGGGAAGCTCAGTAAACTCCACGTACTCCTCAATGGTAGGTCCTAGAATGAAGTCAGCAAAAGTAAAGCATCTCAATGCGGGGTCATAGAACTGCATCAAGGTGTATAGCCCGTTCATCTCATCAGCCGTGGGCTTGCAGACTAATCTCAGTAATCTCCCATGACTCATTCTGAAGCTTCTCCTAACCTCCTCATCAGCAAGAGATATCAGACCAAGCAAAGAAGTAATATCAGATGAAGGCAGCTTATACGCAACGGTCTTCCTCAAACCAGCCATAATCAATGCTCAAAAGTCTGGTCACTAGAACTGGGGAATATGCAAATGCACCTGCAGCACAGACACACGTTAGTGAAATGCAAGTGGTAATGGGTATGCAGGCAATGCAATGCAAGTAACATGCAACAAGGACCAAAGCTATAGCTGAATAGCCTGAACCCCATCAAGAAAGGTCTCGGATAGACCATCCAGAAGTCATCAAATCCTGGTCTCAAATAGACCTAAAGCAAAGCTCCAATACTGGTCTCTGACAGACCTCAAACCATAACTCTCACTGGTCTCTGGCAGACCTCAAATCACATCTCCGACTGGTCTCTGACAGACCTCAGAACTCTCCAACTGGTCTCTGACACACCTCAGCACACATCTCGAAATGGTCTCTGACAGACCTCCTAACTCTCCATAAATACCCAGGATCTCTGATCAAGAAATAACCGGTAGTCTGAAGGTCTAGTTACCTGCATAACCCCCAAACCCTCTCACAGGTGGATGTCCTGGTAACTGACGAAGGTATGGCATCCTATGCGGTCGTCGGCGTCACAGACTTTCAGGGTTGATGATACGATTCCCAGAAGGAGTGGCATCATCGAATCCTGAAGAGGCCTCACTTAGCCAACTTCCAAATGATCGGTTCCCGGAGTCGACAATTCAGCTGACCAACAACCCCTTCGACCCAAAGGGTAGAAAAAGAAGCCAACCAGAAGAACCTCGTCCGAGTGTAGATTTCATGAGACACTAATGCAAGCAAAGCCGGCACGCGCCCACTACTTTCTACTCTAATTCTAGGTGCACTCAAGCCCAGGTCCGGCTTATCTCTCAATATCAGAACACCCATCACACCCCAATACAGCAATAATAACAATATATATAATGCTGAAAATAAAGGTCAGAAATATACAATAACTCCATACAAAATCCTCGACGGGAAAACAAGCGCTAGGATTGACTCTCTCAAAGGGACGTTGGATCCCAAATGCATGAGAACTATTGCAGTCCTTAGCAGCCAGGGGACGTTGGATCCCCAGCAGAGTCGCCAGTTGTCGCTACTGCGAAAATCGGCGCCGGCTGAACAGAAGAGTCGCCACCGTGCGTTATTTATCCCACGGGAGGGAAAGGAAACGCTCAGAGTAAACCTCGCACAACACGGGAAAGGTATGGTCATCGCAACCAAAACCTGGGTTCGGGAGTCGGTTACGCAAGGGGAAGGTATTAGCACCCCTCACGTCCGTCGTACTCGACGGGATCCACGCTTGTTTTCGGGTATGGATTGTTATTCTATCTAAACTACGGGTCAGGGGTTAAAAGAAAAGAAAATGACTCGGCAAAGTATCGCACTTTATGCCTACGTATTCCCGTCTGGAACGAGAAATCAGAGTCAACGTAGTTCGCCTACCTACGGGAAAGGAGGGGAAGGTTGCTCGCTAGGATATCGCATCCTATGCCTACGTACTTTCACACGGCATGAAAGATCAGAGCAAACGTAGTTCGGGCCACGTACGACACCAGTCTGTCTTGGTTGATTTTATTCCTTCTGAAAAAGGTTTTTCTTGATTAACAGTCCCGACAGACAAAAATGACGTCTTGATAAGTTCACGTTCTTTTACGGAAGAAGTGTCTTTTATTGTGTTTGAAATCTTGATGTGTTTTTCTGTTTATTTTGAGGAAGAAGAGACAGAACTCTAACCTATGGTTGCGAAGGGAAACAAACTAACTTAATGTTATCATGCATGGGTTAAGACCTAGTGTCTATCATGCTCCTCTCTTGCACAGAGAGAAACAGAGATCCTACGGGATAGGCAGAAACAGAAACAGTATCAGATCTATATACAGTAAAACAGTAAAATGCATGGATGCAACAGTACAAGCGAGGCAAGGGAGTCCCACTCAACCTCGAACCTAGAAAACAATAGGCGAAAGTGAACAGGCTTCACTTTCAACCCAACAGGGTAAACAGCAAACAATACAACCAGGAAATCCAAACAATACATCAGCAATGAAATACAACAGCAAAAGAAACAGCATCAGCAGCTCTGACTCAACATCTAGCTTCAAGTAATCTCCAATCAGCTACAGGCTTCAACAAGCATCAATCTCCATCTTCATGGCCTTCAGGCAAGGGCTTTGATTATCAGTCTTCTATAAGCAATGGCTTTTCTTCAAGTCTCCAATCTTCGGGGATGAACATCAGTCAACAAGAGGAGAGGAATGTTAAACAGTAAATTGCCTACCAAGGGTGGCTCATCAACTGTTAACATTATACAGACAGGTTTCTCTCAAAAGTTCTATCTTCCAAATACTTTCACTGATCCTTCCAAAGGAAGGAGGTGGATATCTGAAAGAGACTTTGAATCATAGAGAAAGGATGGATGCAGACAAGGCATTCCATGTTTGAGAAACAAGTTTTCTAATCTAGAACTCTGCCTAGCTCCTAAACCCTAGTCTCCTCAGCAGCTGCTAGCAAGAACCTCCTTTCCAACTCTGGCAGTTGATCTTCAATCTCTGGCTCTCCAATGGTCTTCATCTCCTCAAGTCTTCAGCTCTCCCAAGTCCCCAGACAATCCCAATACCCATACAAGCAAGCAATAATCCCCAGAGGGCACACCACACCAGTCAATCAGATATACAGCATATCAATAGCAGTAGGGGAAGCCTGACTTTTTCTAAGGGGATCTAATAACTACCCATAGCCCCTATAGTCCCATAGCTAACCTATTCAATCTCTAAGTCCTAAGGGGAAAGAATCAAATCTCCTAAGTTATCACCTAAAAACCCTAATTTGTCCATGTTATTCACACTTACACTAAGCACCTAAATTTAATTTCTAAAAATGGGAACTAAATTGAATCTACAAGTTCAATGTCTAACCTAAACAACCTAAAAAGAATGGATGAAAAATATGAAAGCATCTAATAGAACAAAAAATAACAAAATCATATATGAAATGGAATTATGTAAAATGTCATTTATTTAGAAAATATGGGAAAAATATCAAATAAAAAATAAAATGCAATTTTTATTTTTTATAATTTTCTTGACATCCTAAAGAAAAATATGCAAAAAGAATGAATTAAAAATAATGATTTTTCAATTTTATATGATTTTTAGAAGATGCATGAAAAATTTAAAGAAAATAAAAGAAAATATAAAGAAATGAAATGGAGGGGGTGAAAATAGCAAACAATCCAGTTCAGCGCATTGGGCTTATGAAATTGGGGGGTGCGGATAGCTGTCTGAGCCCAATCCCCCCAATTAGTGAAACGGTGCGTTTGGGATTTTAAATTTTCCCACCAGATTGAAGCTTTAATCATGGCCGTTGGATACTCTCCCCAGGTCAAAAGTCCAACCTCCATCGTACGGCCCCCCACCCTTCTTCAACCTCCAGCAGCTAGGGTTTCAGAAACCCTCCATGCACGATCCCATCTTCAAGCATTCGGTTCTCCCTCATCTCCTCATAAAAATCAAAACTACAAACACCAAACTTGCTTCATTTTCCACGTAGAATGCAACTACATCATCAGTTTTTGTTAAATCTCACCCAATCAATAAACACGATAGCTTCCCTTCCATGGCTGCCTCAAATCTAACCTTCACCAAACCCTAATCTCTTGCTAACAGAACATTAATCAAGCATCACTGATCATGCTACACTAATCCAAATGAGCCACCACTCACTAATCTCCTGGCTATGGCTCAAAACAGTTTAATGGCTTATGCAAGAATCTTCACCAATTCACACTAAAAGCTTCAGGATTAATCCTCTAACCACCTAGGTCATTATTACCCTAACAAACCTATGCCATGCTAACTACATCAAGCCAATTTGAGTAGAGAACATACCTGGTATAATTTGGAAAACAGAATGATGAATCCTTCACCTCGAGCTCAGCAATGGCTTAAACTTGATCAATGTGCAGGGATCTTGATTCTGTATGCATCTACACTGGCTCAAACACTCTGAATTCTTGTAATGGATTCTTCTTGCACTTTTGAGAATGGACTTACAACACACGAATTTGGCACTATTTCCACTGGATCTTGCTTGAAATTGGTTATGTGATGATTGTAGAGAATGATGGGATCAATAATTTTGCAAAATGATCAAGATTTGAGGGAGTTTGAGTATCTTATGGAAGAATGAGAAAATGGATGAAAATGGAGATTTTTGGACAAATGGGAGCACCAACCCTTGCATGAATCAGCTTGCATGAATATATAGGTTGCATTAGAACTTCCTAGAACATTGGAGAAATTTCCCTTACACTTTCCCTTTTCAATTTGGATTATGTCACTTTCAAATCAAACAACCATGAATAACTCTTAAATTATGACCTAAACTCAAAATTCCACTTTGGCCAATGTCTTTAAAATGCTTTTTCCATTCAAAATGACCTATAATTTTGCATCATTTGGTCAAGATATGAAAAATACCATTTTTTTAAAGCCATTTTCCTTCATTAAATTCACCAATTTTGAAACCTTGTGCTATGGACATTTCCAATCTCTCATGGTCACTTTTATAGACTCAAAATGTCATTTGGAGCAAGTTTGATGTTGTAAGTTTTTCCATTTGAGGCCTCCTTGTATGAGTTTTGGGCATAGGTTGAAATGACCTGTAATTCACAAATGACCAAAATACCCTTTGCTTGCCAAGACCATAAGTTGAGTTCCACACATCATATGAAGGCATACTATACCATTCTAGAAAGCTAAGACAATGAGGAACAATTCTTATGTTGACCAGAAATTCATTTGAAATCTCCTTGAGGGGTAAAAATTGCTTGGAAGTCAAGTCACTTTCACAGACAAAATTTCAGATACCTCAGATGACCTGTAACTTGCAAGGACCATAACTTGAGTTCCATAAATCTCCTTGATGTCTTCCACCACTCAAATTAAAGGTATTGAGATCCTCTACAAGTTTCATGTTGGCCAAGAATCCATTTGAAGCTTGAATTTTGACTTATCTTGCTTGGAAATTTGACCTAAACTAGGGGATTTTACATAGAAACCCTAATTTAGAAACTCCTCTTCTCCTTGATTTCTCTTGATTTCTTCTTAGCATGAAAACATATTCTTACTCTCCATGTCAAATGATGAACCCCACATCTCTCCAATAGACTTGAATGCCCCTTAAATCAGTCAATTGACCTAGGGTTGACCTAGGGTTGACCCAGATGAACCCCTGGTTGACTGTCTTCAACTGTAGCTCTTGTGATCATACCAACAACTTGCTTTCTTCTCCAAATGACTTTCTAAGTCCTCCAAGATGTCTAGATGCTCTCCATGCCTTCCATTCACAGCTCACAACCCCCTTGTTGACCCTCAGATACCCTCAGATAGGGGATAGGCTCAAGGCTTGATCTGCTGAACTCTCTGCTCTCAAATTCTTTTCTGATGACTTGAATGAGATGGAATTAGGATAATAACTTCTTGATAGGCCTCTAGAGATGAGAATGATGCTTGATCCCCTGTTGAATGCCTTGTTATGCTTATGCTATGCAGATGGTTATGCTATGTACATGACTCTATATGCAAATGCTAATGATATTGAAACATAAACCAAGTGAATAAGGTTGAGCAAATTTTAGGGTGCAACAGGTATGTGATAATAGTGATGAAGAACGATGTTCACTGACATTTGGCGGATTAGATGAATACATGTAAAAAGGGTTATGCGTGTGTACGTATTTTGATCATTGTATTTTATGCAAAACCATTGTTTATCTGATATGGGTGTTATCTTTGCTTTCTTGTTTATCTTTGATTTGAATCGTGATAGAGATATACTCTTCAGATCTGGATCTATGATGATTTCCTGTTAGGTCATAAATTCTAGAGATAGATTTAGGCTTAGCATTTGCGTGAGTATCAGATCTTAATGCTCTGTGTTGTGTTTTTGTTGGGTGAGAGATCACCAATGAGACAACATGGTTTTTATCTCGACGCCGCGTTAGAGATAAGCTTTGTCGTGAGTGATACGTGATGATATTAGACGAATGATTGCGTTGTGTTTAATTTGATCAGAAGAATGCATGTGTTATCAATTGATGAAATCCAATCCCAACAAGGCTCCGTTTATATTTCAGTCTTTATTTTATATTTTTTATTTTTATCTATGGTTCTTTGAACCTTTTAAACCAAACCTTTTGAAATTAAGCTTAGAAATGTAGAAATCGTTGAACGGTGTTCATATCGCACTAATCCCTGTGGAGACGACAAAACTGGGTACTTAATATTTTTTGCTTGCTGTTTTACCAGAATCAACAAAATGGCGCCGTTGTCGGGGATTGGTGTTGAGATTTTGAAGTGCATTGCAACGGTTCTATGTTTTTAAGCTTTGTATATTTTGTATATATTTGTTTCTTTTTATGTTTTTTCTAGTGTGTTCAGGAATGACGAAAACTCCTTCTAGAGTGGTTGCTATCGGTATGAAAGCATTCAATGAAGTTTCGACCGAGTTTGGATGGCGATGATAATATGAAACAAGTGAATGTTGTCCAGGTACATGGTTTTCCTTGTTTAGAATTTTAGAATGGTTAAGAACTTAAGTCTTTGTGCAAATGAAATTTGTTCTTTTGGCAACTTGTTTGAATGATTGTTTCACTTAGGACCAAAAACCACAATTTGTGAGAAAGCTTCCATTGTTTACTAAATGTTGGATTTCTGATAAACTTTGTTGATTCGTATAATTCATGTTTTATCTTGTTAGCATTGTTAATTTGTAGAAGCATTAGAAATGATCAAGGCACTTGTTTATATTGAGCACAACCACGTCCAAATGCAACTTACCCGTGAGTAGAGAGAATTCGTTAACCCCTTTGAGCCTAAACAATTTGAATCTCATTGTTAATTTTGAGAGATTCTAAAATTTTTCTTGAACCCTTGAATTTTTTTTAATTGTCTTCTTTGCCATAAAAAGCTAAGAGCATTCACTTGAGGGTTGAGTAAAAGTTAAGTTGGGGCGAATGAAAAAGGAAGATAGTAGGTTGCTACAACTTTTGAAAAATTCAAGTAAGCACCAAAAAAATTGTGTGAATATGAAAAAAAAGAAAAGAAAAGAAAAGAAAAAGAAAAGAAAATAAAAAGAATGCTTGCTTGGAAAAGAAAAATAGTGAAAGAATAAGTTGTGAAATAAGGATTGTGAAGGTTTGCAACTAAGAAACAAATGGAATGAAGTTGAGGTGTGTAAATAACGTGTTCGGTGAATGTCTCTTTTGCATCGGCAATTTCGTTTCAATGGTCTTAGAAATGTCCCTTGTTTGTAAACCCGACCAAGCTACAACCTTAAAGACCTTAATGATCTTCTTGCTTCCATATTTTCGCTTTTGATTGTTAGATTTTGTATGAATTGAATTGATATTGGCATTGTTTGTTAGTGGAGTGAAATTGTCCCCGCGGTTGCAAACGCGTAATTTCTTCAATCCTTATTCGAAGAGGAGAGATAGAGTAATTCATTCATGAAAAGTATAGTTGTTGATTGATGCATGTCTTTATATTTGCTTTAAAAAGTTAGTTATTTTACATTGTTTGATTCTAAACATTTGAAACTATGGCTTGTTTGCATCATTTGTGTTTGAGCCAACTTTATCTATTCTTGGGTGAATCTTAGTTTTGAGAAAATCCTCTTGTTGCAAAATGAGAGGCATACTTTGCTTGAGGACAAGCAAAAAGCTAGTTGTGGCGAGTTGTTAGATGCTAAATTTCACTTATTTGATTTATCAAATGTTGGCATTTTTCACTCATTTTCGTCAATTAAGTGTTGAAAACCACTCTTGTTTTGGTTGGTTTGCAACATTATGAGAAAATCTCTTGGTACCTTTGATTTGTGTGTTATTGTGCAGGAATTAGGCACAAAACAAGTGAAAAGTCAAACACAAGAAATGGGCAAGGAAACCAAGACAACATGCAAAACTACCAAAATGCTGTCATGCTCGCTAGGCGAGCTGGTAGCGAACGTGCCAGCGAGCGTTCGCTAGCTTGCTCGCTAGGCGAGCGTTTTCTAGCTTGCTCGCTAGGAGAGCATGCCAACGAACGCGCCCATAATTGGACAGTGCCAAAAGTACCAAAAGTGCTAGGTTCGCTGGCTGTTCGCTAGGCGAACAAGACAGGTCCTGAATGTGTATTTAAGTGTTTTTAGTGTTTTTTAGGTCAGAACTTTCATAACTTTTCATAACTTCATTTTGTAACATTTTGGATAGCAGAACTTATCTCTCTTCATTTCTTCTAGAGAGAGAAACACGAAACTCTAAGAGGGAGGAGGTAAGATCCTTGATCTCTTGTTGGGGTTTGGATGTAATCTTTTGATACCTTATGTATTTCATCTAATTTATGTTTGTGAACTAGTTTGGATTCTCTATTGATTGATTATCTTTGATTATGTATTTGTGGGTCTTGACAAAACCTTTTCACATCTTTGATCTTAGATTTTCTTCTATCAATGAACAAACTTTTGACATGGTTTTGAAGTTGATATTCATTGTATCTTCTATAGTGTTATGTTGATTAAGTAGCATGGGTAAAATCAATGTGATATTGTGTGGGTATGTGATAATAGTGATGAAGAACGATGTTCACCAACATTTGGCGGATTAGATGAATACATGTAAAAAGGGTTAAGTGTAACACCCATTTTAATTATTTAGTCATTTTATTATTATTTTAAATATTTTATGTTGGTGTGCCCTTAGGTGGGGTGTGTTGGTATATGATTGGTGAGTACCCTTGATATGTAAGGATCATTGGTGGTGTGGAGATAATAATATAATAGATAATAGTAATATTGGTGGTATTATTATTATTATTATTATTATGATTATTATCATTAGTATGAATATTATTATTGGTGGGTGTCCCTGATATAAGAGAATTATTGGTGGTGGATTGGTGTAGATATAATAATATAATAACTAATGGTAATATTGGTGGTGTTTTGGTGTGAATATGATAATATAATGAATAATAGTAATATTGGTGGGGGTATTACTATTATTATTATTATTATTATTATTATTGTTATTATTATTATTATTATATTTATTATTATTATTATTATTATATTATTCTTATTAATATTATTATTATTATTATAGGTGTGATAATATTATTATTATTATAATTATAATTATTGTTGGGTGTATTACTATTATTATTATTATGTTGAATATTACTATAATATTATAATAGTATTATATTATATTATTATTATTATTATTATTATTATTATAATGATTATTATAATTATTATATTAGAATTATTATTGGGAATATTAGTGGTTGGAATAAGTAAAATAAGAGGTGGAAGGGTTATTGGGAAGTTAGAATGGAAATATGAAAAGTCATGATAGAAACCGTGAGGAAGGAAATATGAAGGGGTAGCAAGGAGATATTAGAAAAGTTGGAATAGAGAGAAAAGGGATTACCATAGATCGTGGGAAATTGGTGTGATAATAATAATAATATTATTATTATTATTATTATTATTATTATTATTATTATTATGTTATTTTTATTAGTTATTATTATTATTGGGATAGGAAATAAAAAGGAAAATAGAATATGAAGGGGTGGGGGAAGTATTAGAGAAAATAACACGATAGAAAGAGGGAAGAGAGAAAGAGCGATAGAAAGAGAGAAGAGGAAAGAACGACAGAAGTGAGAAGAACGAAGGAAAAAGGGAACGAAGAACGGAAAGAAAAGAGGAGGCCAAGAGACCAAATCCAGGAAGAATTTCATCGATCAACCGATTAACAAGGTAAGGGGGGAGAAACTTGATTGGGAATGGTATATACATGTATAGGGTAGTGGGGATTCCTTAACCCTGTAGGAATGTATCGTTGATGAAGTTTTATATTGACATGCTATTGATTGTTGAGTTATGTTGATGTTGATGGATTGAAATATGTTAATGGTTGGTGAATTGTTGTTTTTGGTTAATTTGGCGTATAGGTTGGGTTTACGGTTTTAGGGAAGTTTTGTGTGACCTTTTTGATGTGTCGATAGATTGTTTAAGTGATGACTTTGGAATAATATGTATATGATGATGTACGGATGTTTGATGTTGACATTGTTGATTGACTGTTGGTGTTGGTTTGGTTTGAGTAAGGTTCAGAGTAACTCTAAAGTGCCGGTAGTGTGCCGTAATGTTGATCTGGAGTAGAATTATAGGAAGATTGATAAGCCTAATATGCATTGGTCGTAATACGGATAGTATAGGATGTGGATGTTATAGAATAGGCTTGAATCGGAGAAGAGTGAGAATTCTGAACTGTGAGAACTTGAGAAGTCGCAGGCAACTCGCTAGCACTTCGCTTAGCGAGAAGGCAGCGAGCGTTCGCTAGGTGCTCGCCTAGCGAGTGAGGTAGCGAGTGAGTTCAGTAGGTTCTGTTTGCCTTCGCGAGGAGGTTCGCTAAACGAACAGGTAGCGAGTATTCGCTGGGTATTCGCTGTGGCGAGTTGGATAGCGAATCATTACAGTAGCCACTGCTGTCATTCGCGAGGAGGTTCGCTAAGCGAACAGGTAGCGAGCATTCGCTGGGAGCTCGCCTAGCGAGGGTGTAGCGAGCGTAGCAGAATGTGGTTTTTCTATGCTGTTATGCTGTGTGCGCTAAGAGTGTAGTGCCCTTGGACTTTGTTGATTATAGGGGAGATGATTGAGTGTTATAGAGTGAGTACTCGGTGATAGTATGTGATTTCCGTTACTAATTATTTAAATGGATAATTAGTTGGTGTATGAATCATGCGGAGCATAGTGTAGTGATCAGTAGGATCGTGTATTCCCGAGTGGTGGGACGTGTTTATATCTTGGTGATAAAGTATGAACTTGTTTACTTGGTGATGGTACTCGTTTTCCTTGATATTGTTGGTGAACAATTAGTTAATGTATATATATGTAGTGATCAGTAGGATCGTGCGTTCCCGAGTGTTGGGATGTGGTTATATTTGGTGTTATAGTATGAAGTTGTTTACTATCTGATTGATCTATACGGTGTTGGTGTATGTTATATCTGTACATATATGCATTGATGTATGATGATATGATCAGGAGGATCGTGTGCACTTTGAGTGCCTAATTATGATAGTTATGCATTGGTGTGTGCATATCATGGTGTTTTGGTGGGATGAATCATGTCTCAGGAGGAGCGTAAGTGATTCATCCGTACTCCTTTGTGGAGAATGGTGAGGGATAGATCATGTCTCAGGAGGAGCGTAAGTGATCTATCCAGGTTCGATTGAATGAACCAATGAGTCGGTACCGCATGCATGGTGTTGTGTTGCATAATTGCATTATAATATGTTATATTGTAATTTGAACAGTAGGTTCGTTATATGGTGTTGTTGGGGTGAATAGTTGATGTGTTGGTGTGTTTTACTGCCTTATTTACATGTATTACATTACCATTATATTTTGATCATGATTTCTCACCCCTTTGCTGTTGTTGTGTCTGTGCTTCTCCGGAAGTACAGATAATCCAGGTACTTAGATAGCTTGGATGGTGGTGTGCCAGTCGAGTCTAGGATGCTCTGATACGTAGCACGGGACTTGGGTGTTTTGTTGTGTCTATGTTGAACTTATTTCTTTTTCCTGTGTCGTATCATGAATTTGATGTATTTTACTTTATGAAACAAATTCCGCTCTATTATTTTGAAAAGAATGAATAAAGTATTTTAATAAAATTTGGAGATGTGATATCCCACTTTTTGGTGAAAACTCTGATTATTATTTTAATATTCATATTTTATTTAATTTGGGAAAGTGGGGTGTTACAATTGGTATCAGAGCAGGTCGGTTCGTCCAGCCAATGTTGTCTAGTGTTATTGTTTCCTGGTATGCGACATGTGTGTAAAAACACTGTCGGTACATGTTGTTGGTTAACTTCATTGGTAGAAGTGGAATGATTCCAGTGGGGGAGAAGTTGTATTTCTCCGAAAAGCTACAGTGTGGTGGCTTAGTGTGTTGAGGAGTGATATCATAGTTTGGTAAAGATGGTTTGTACCCCATCATGATTTCGGCTGTCTATTAACAAATTGAGTAACTGATCACCCTTAATCTCTTGTTAATAGTGGATGGGATTGTGTTGGATGGGATAGACGTATCTTGCAAGCTTGGGTGGCGTGAGCAGTGAATAGTCTTGAGTTAAGCTAAGTGCTTAAGGGATTATTTTGAGGAATCGGCGTAAGACGGTGTCGAGGTGTTTATTTGGACGGAAACTTTGAATGAGAAGGAAAGTGAAAAATTGGGAGTTGTCAGCTATTTGTGATTGTCCGGAGTTTTCCTACAGAGATAAGTGATTTACTACCGGGAATGTGAAGTGGAGTTTACAATCGAGTTAGTTTTGGAACTAGTCCGATATTGGTGACTTCGTATTGTGTGTTGCGTTGGGATTGGAAGAGTTGAAGAGTCAACTTGAAGATCTGCCGGAAGAGAGGTTCTTTTGTTTGAGTGTGTTACCGTAAGGTGCACCAATTTTGTTGGTTAGACAGACAGAAGGTTTTGTGAAGTTTTGGGTGAACTATAGATAAGTGAACAAGGTGACTATCAAGGATCGGTATTCTCTTCTAAGAGTTAAGGATTTGATGGAACAATTGATCGAGGAATGTGAGTTCCTTGGTCGTGTGACCTCGAGTAGAGTTGTTGTGGTTGTGGTATCAAAGATCGATGGTTGTATCGCAACGGGAGGCCCCAAGACCTGCTGTTGAGATTAGAAGTAACCGGGCTTTAAAATATTCAAAAGATTGAAAGTGTGTTGGATGGCCTCCTAAATATAAAATTGTTGTTGTACGTCGAATTCCAAGATCGCAACTTTTTACGGAATCGAAATCGGACACTCGGAAGTCAGGTGACGATCGAAAATAAGATTTTGGACTGTCATGTTTGCCAGGTCCTCGCCTAGCGAGTACGCTAGCGAATGGCTCCTCGTTCGCCACGGTGTTCGCCCAGCGAAGACGTCATGGGCAGGCAAAAGTGCTTTTCGTATTTTTGTCGTAACGGGAGAACCGTAAATCGGAATGACGCGTGGTTCGAAGCGTTGGAAATCTATTGAAATTATCTATGAGATGGTGAAGTATTGACATTGAATTAATCTATTTATTGATGAAGTGTGTTTGAATGTTGTGGTAAGGACGGGCGGTACGGTACGTGTTCCCGCCATAACTCACAACTTGTGTGTCCATTTGGCATGGGATCTTCTCTAATTATTTATATAAGGTGATGGTTGTGTTAATAAATGATATTTTGAGGTATTCTAAGAGTATAGAGGATTATGTTGAGCATAAGGAACTGGAGTTATCAGTGTTGGAAAAAGAGCGGTGATATACTTCCGTAAGGAAAGTTCTGCCGAATCCGATAGAACTAATTGTGGTGTTTGTGATGCTTGTTGATATAATTAGGGGATTTACTAAAGACAACTTCAGCGAGTTTCAATTATGCAAAAGGCAACTTGGAGTATATAAGAGAAATCATCCGACCAGTGATTTAGAGTTGGTTACTATTGTTGTTGTACCAGAATCAGAGGCTTCGAAAGTTCAGACTAAGATCGGAGATGTTTGGTGATCTTAAGAGTTTAAGGTGTTTGTTTGATTTGAATCAGACGAATATGAGGCATAGGAAATAATTGAGACTTAGGAAGGAGTACGACTTCGAGTTGAATTACCATTCGGGTGAAGTGCATGTGGTAGATGATGCGGTGAGTTGGAAATGTCTGCGTATACCGAAGATGACGGTGAGAAGAGTTAGAACTGATTGAGAAATTTCATAATATGCGTTTTGTGAGTAAGGATACTTCTTATGGAGTTAAGCTTTTATTATTAAGATCTGACTAGTGATATCCTTGAGAAGAATCGAGAAAGTCAGAAATCTGGGTTGAATAGTGAATTAGTTGAAATTAATAAATTAGAGTCGGAGAGTGGATTGTCGGGTTTGTGGAAATAATACCACGAGGTGTTATGATAGAGTATGTATATCAGATGTTGTTGAAGGGAGTAGGAGTACTCGTGAAGAAATACATTGAGGTAGATGGAGTATCCATCTCGGTGCTATGAAGAAGTAACCGAACTTGAGTAGATTGTTTTTGAGACCATGGATAAGGAGAGGTGGAATATGCTAGTTAGAATTGTCAGAATTCGAAGAGTGAACATCAGAGACTGTTGAGTCTGATGCAGTCGTTAAATATTCCAGAGTGGAAATCAGGTAGTATTTTCACGAAATTGGTGTTGAGATTGCTAAAGAATTTGTAAAGACATAATTTTAATTTGGATTGTTAGGAGCAGATTAACTATTCCGTGTTGAGGATATACGAGATGCATATTGAGAAAGTGGTGAAGTTGGATGAGATGCTGACGAATATTGTGTCAGATGGAAATTTGAGGTTTGTAGTGAGATTTTGGAGGGGATTACAGGAAGTTTCGGGTACTAAGTTGAAGTTGAGTTCGACTTACCATCCGCAAACTGATGGTCAGTCAGAGAGGACTATCGAGTCTGTAGAGAATTGGTGAGAGCTTGGGTGTTGGATCAAGGTGGATCGTGGGATGATTAATTACCGTTGATTGAGTTACCTATAATAACGGTTACCATCCTAGTGTCGGAATGACACTATATGTGGCTTGGTGAGGTAGGGAGTATAGGAATCTACTATGTTGGAATGGGTCGAGTGAGAGTGTTGTGCTCAGACCTGAAAATTATGTTTGAGATGGCGGAGAAGATCAAGAGGATCCAAAAAAAAATGTGTTTTGAGAGTCACGCCAGTGACTGATGTTGGTCGAACTTCGAAGTCTTAGAAGTTCGCACCGTGTTCTGCGGTTTGTATCAGAGTGGCGCAGCGGAGGCATGGGAGGAGTAACATGTTAGACTGTTTTTCCGTTGCCGTCGTGAATTGGCATGACGTGTTCCATGTGTCTGGTTGAGAAAGTACATTGAATCAGGTGGATGATGTACTAGTGAAAAATAATTTGAGTGTTGAAGCATTGCTGGTTCGTTTTGACGAACGGAAGTCAACTCCGAGGGGAGGAGACATCTTTGGTGAAAGTGGCTTGGAGAGGTGCTGCAGAAGGCAGTGTGACCTGGAAATTGGAATGAAGGATGCGGGAAGCATATCCGGATTGGTTTCCATCAGGTAATTTTCGAGGACGAAAATAATTAAAGTGGGGGAGAGTTGTAACACCCATTTTAATTATTTAGTCATTTTATTATTATTTTAAATATTTTATGTTGGTGTGCCCTTAGGTGGGGTGTGTTGGTATATGATTGGTGAGTACCCTTGATATGTAAGGATCATTGGTGGTGTGGAGATAATAATATAATAGATAATAGTAATATTGGTGGTATTATTATTATTATTATGATTATTATCATTAATATGAATATTATTATTGGTGGGTGTCCCTGATATGGGAGAATTATTGATGGTGAATTGGTGTAGATATAATAATATAATAACTAATGGTAATATTGGTGGTGTTTTGGTGTGAATATGATAATATAATGAATAATAGTAATATTGGTGGGGGTATTATTATTATTATTATTATTATTATTATTGTTATTATTATTATTATATTTATTATTATTATTATTATATTATTCTTCTTAATATTATTATTATTATAGGTGTGATAATAATATTATTATTATTATTATAATTATTGTTGGGTGTATTACTATTATTATTATTATGTTGAATATTACTATAATATTATAATAGTATTATATTATTATTATTATTATTATTATTATTATTATAATGATTATTATAATTATTATATTAGAATTATTATTGGGAATATTAGTGGTTGGAATAAGTAAAATAAGAGGTGGAAGGGTTATTGGGAAGTTAGAATGGAAATATGAAAAGTCATGATAGAAACCGTGAGGAAGGAAATATGAAGGGGTAGCAAGGAGATATTAGAAAAGTTGGAATAGAGAGAAAAGGGATTACCATAGATCGTGGGAAATTGGTGTGATAATAATAATAATATTATTATTATTATTATTAATATTATTATTATTATTATTATGTTATTTTTATTAGTTATTATTATTATTGGGATAGGAAATAAAAAGGAAAATAGAATATGAAGGGGTGGGGGAAGTATTAGAGAAAATAACACGATAGAAAGAGGGAAGAGAGAAAGAGCGATAGAAAGAGAGAAGAGGAAAGAACGACAGAAGTGAGAAGAACGAAGGAAAAAGGGAACGAAGAACGGAAAGAAAAGAGGAGGCCAAGAGACCAAATCCAGGAAGAATTTCATCGATCAACCGATTAATAAGGTAAGGGGGGAGAAACTTGATTGGGAATGGTATATACATGTATAGGGTAGTGGGGATTCCTTAACCCTATAGGAATGTATCGTTGATGAAGTTTTATATTGACATGCTATTGATTGTTGAGTTATGTTGATGTTGATGGATTGAAATATGTTAATGGTTGGTGAATTGTTGTTTTTGGTTAATTTGGCGTATAGGTTGGGTTTACGGTTTTAGGGAAGTTCTGTGTGACCTTTTTGATGTGTCGATAGATTGTTTAAGTGATGACTTTGGAATAATATGTATATGATGATGTACGGATGTTTGATGTTGACATTGTTGATTGACTGTTGGTGTTGGTTTGTTTTGAGTAAGGTTCAGAGTAACTCTAAAGTGCCGGCAGTGTGCCGTAATGTTGATCTGGAGTAGAATTATAGGAAGATTGATAAGCCTAATATGCATTGGTCGTAATACGGATAGTATAGGAAGTGGATGTTATAGAATAGGCTTGAATCGGAGAAGAGTGAGAATTCTGAACTGTGAGAACTTGAGAAGTCGCAGGCAACTCGCTAGCACTTCGCTTAGCGAGAAGGCAGCGAGCGTTCGCTAGGTGCTCGCCTAGCGAGTGAGGTAGCGAGTGAGTTCAGTAGGTTCTGTTTGCCTTCGCGAGGAGGTTCGCTAAGCGAACAGGTAGCGAGTATTCGCTGTGGCGAGTTGGATAGCGAATCATTACAGTAGCCACTGCTGTCATTCGCGAGGAGGTTCGCTAAGCGAACAGGTAGCGAGCATTCGCTGGGAGCTCGCCTAGCGAGGGTGTAGCGAGCGTAGCAGAATGTGGTTTTTCTATGCTGTTATGTTGTGTGCGCTAAGAGTGTAGTGCCCTTGGACTTTGTTGATTATAGGGGAGATGATTGAGTGTTATAGAGTGAGTACTCGGTGATAGTATGTGATTTCCGTTACTAATTATTTAAATGGATAATTAGTTGGTGTATGAATCATGCGGAGCATAGTGTAGTGATCAGTAGGATCGTGTATTCTCGAGTGGTGGGACGTGTTTATATCTTGGTGATAAAGTATGAACTTGTTTACTTGGTGATGGTACTCATTTTCCTTGATATTATTGGTGAACAATTAGTTAATGTATATATATGTAGTGATCAGTAGGATCGTGCGTTCCCGAGTGTTGGGATGTGGTTATATCTGGTGTTATAGTATGAAGTTGTTTACTATCTGATTGATCTATACGGTGTTGGTGTATGTTATATCTGTACATATATGCATTGATGTATGATGATATGATCAGGAGGATCGTGTGCACTTTGAGTGCCTAATTATGATAGTTATGCATTGGTGTGTGCATATCATGGTGTTTTGGTGGGATGAATCATGTCTCAGGAGGAGCGTAAGTGATTCATCCGTACTCCTTTGTGGAGAATGGTGAGGGATAGATCATGTCTCAGGAGGAGCGTAAGTGATCTATCCAGGTTCGATTGAATGAATCAATGAGTCGGTACCGCATGCATGGTGTTGTGTTGCATAATTGCATTATAATATGTTATATTGTAATTTGAACAGTAGGTTCGTTATATGGTGTTGTTGGGGTGAATAGTTGATGTGTTGGTGTGTTTTACTGCCTTATTTACATGTATTACATTACCATTATATTTTGATCATGATTTCTCACCCCTTTGCTGTTGTTGTGTCTGTGCTTCTCCGGAAGTACAGATAATCCAGGTACTTAGATAGCTTGGATGGTGGTGTGTCAGTCGAGTCTAGGATGCTCTGATACGTAGCACGAGACTTGGGTGTTTTGTTGTGTCTATGTTGAACTTATTTCTTTTTCCTGTGTCGTATCATGAATTTGATGTATTTTACTTTATGAAACAAATTCCGCTCTATTATTTTGAAAAGAATGAATAAAGTATTTTTATAAAATTTGGAGATGTGATATCCCACTTTTTGGTGAAAACTCTGATTATTATTTTAATATTCATATTTTATTTAATTTGGGAAAGTGGGGTGTTACATTAAGCGTGTGTACGTATTTTGATCATTGTATTTTATGCAAAACCATTGTTTATCTGATATGGGTGTTATCTTTGCTTTCTTGTTTATCTTTGATTTGAACCGTGATAGAGATATACTCTTCAGATCTGGATCTAGGATGATTTCCTGTTAGGTCCTAAATTCTAGAGATAGATTTAGGCTTAGCATTTGCGTGAGTATTAGATCTTAATGCTCTGTGTTGTGTTTTTGTTGGGTGAGTGATCACCAATGAGACAACATGGTTTTTCTCTCGACGCCGCGTTAGAGATAAACTTTGTCGTGAGTGATACATGATGATATTAGACGAATGGTTGCGTTGTGTTTAATTTGATCAGAAGAATGCATGTGTTATCAATTGATGAAATCCAATCCCAACAAGGCTCCGTTTATATTTCAGTCTTTATTTTATATTTTCTATTTTTATCTATGGTTCTTTGAACCTTTTAAACCAAACCTTTTGAAATTAAGCTTAGAAATGTAGAAATCGTTGAACAGCATTCATATCGTACTAATTCTTGTGGAGACGACAAAACTGAGTACTTAATATTTTTTGCTTGCTGTTTTACCAGTATCAACAGGTGTCAGGAAGCGGTGAAGTGCCTGGAGAACTTCCTCTTTAGCTTCTTCCAGAAGGTGATGGACTTAGGCACGAGGCTCTTGTACCACGCTATAACACCCTTACTTAGGGTACTAGGGAAGAGCCTGCACTTGATGGCTCCCCGGACGTTTCGATAGTCGAGTATCGCATTGATGCTTTCAATGTGGTCGTCCGGGTCGGTCGTACCATTATATTTCGCCAAGGGCGGGGGTTTTTCCATCACGACGTGCAAGGGAGTCTCCATGATGGTCCTGGAGAGCGGTGTGCGTTGGTCGTCCTCGTCGCTCCTGACAGGTGATCGAGATGGGGAAATGCCGCCTTAGTCGTTTCTGCTCCTTGGCCGGCTCTTTGACTTCTCGACGTGTCCGTCAACTTTATTCCTCTTATGAGTGGGGGAATGTCGCTCCTTTCGGCGAGGAGAGCGGTTGCGCTTTTGAGTGACCACGACTTGAGGTCTCTCTAGTCGTGGGCGATTCCCTTGTTTTCGAGGAGACGTGCTTCGTGATTCTTCATGCTACAGCCTCCGCGGAGGAGGGGAATGCTGGGTCTCTTGTCGTCGGGGGACGGGCTGCGAGAAAATGGGCGACGATGTCTTCAGGGGAAAAGAGTGATTGTCGGTCTTTCTCCAACATTTCGATTCGCTCGTTCTATTAAAAAATCATCAGGTTTGTCTGATTGATTGCCGCGAATAGAGCCACCATGGTCGGATTGACGTTGGTGGGCACATGAATTGGTTGAAAGACAACTGGATTGTCGAAGCATCAGGCAGCGTTGTAGGTCACGTTGTCCGAGGAGGGAGAGGCGGTGTGCCCGTCCCTGGGGTCGCCCTCTTCGACGTGAACGTTCACGTTGGGGTCATGGCCGTCACCGTTGGTGAACAAAATGAAGACGGTTTCTAGAGCATTGTCGTCAATGCGTAGGATGACCATGATCAATAGAGGTTGTGAACTACTTTGGTTCTTGAGTTTCTATAGGAGAAAGAACGGGGAAGCAAAAGTTCTCTCAAACGGCGCCACTGATCTTACTGGACCAAAAAGGGATTAACAGCCAGCCACGCGTCGTGAGCTCCTTTGTTCACCGGTGTTGGAGAAGAAGAAGGGGTGTACCTGCAAGGTACTCCGATGGTAAAGTGAGAAACGGAGTAAGAGAGATAACAAGTATAGAAAGAAAGTGTAGAATTCATAATACATGACCCTCTAGTGAAAAAGGGTATATATAGTGTGTCCTTAGCGCTGAGCCAACGATTATATTGTATTGGGCTGAATTGTCAGACCCAACACAAGTAATTGTCAAGGTCTACGTGACGTAAGAAAGACCCGTACGCAGTCTTCACCCTAATCCAACTGTTCCGTAGTCTTTACCCTAATCCACCTGGCGTAGGGAACAATTTTTTTTTTTTTACCATTAATACAAAATAATTTAGTTAAAATACACTAATTGAGAATATAACTTTTTCGAATAGTATAAATCTCAAAATTTAAACCCTAAAACAAAATAAAAAAATTAACAGCTCCATCAAAACAACAATTTCTTCGTTTCACCCTCGCATATATAAACAAGCTCAAGTCGCATAACTCAACTACCGGACAACGCAGCGCAGCTTCATCGTCGGTCATCGGAACGGAAACAGTGAGTAATTATTTCTCCGTTTTCATTTTTGTCAAAATTCCTCCCCTTTTCATGCGCGAGGATGCGATTTCATCGCTATTTTGCCCTTGCAAAAAGGCTAAACAAATTTTCACCAAAACGGCGCCGTTTCATATGATGCCAGTAGTAATAGTAGTAGTAGCAGCTAAATACTTGTTGATTTAATTGCATTTTTGATACTTTAATTTGTTAATTCCTTTTAGGTTATGCAACTGATTAGGTTTTTTCTTTCTTTCTTGTAGTTGCAGTAGTTTCATTATATAACTAGTTTAATTTCTAGCATTATGCTTCATTATATCTATCCTTTGTTGATTTTGTGCAATGAAATTTATTTATTATTAATTTTGAATTTGGACTATTTTTTTCAGTTAAGTGTTTTATCTAGTTTGGAGGAACAATGAGATTGGAGAAATGCTGGTTCTGTTCTTCAACTGTATACCCTGGTCATGGAATCCAGTTTGTTCGCAATGATGCAAAGGTAATTTTAATTTCACTACTTATTTTTGAAATTCTTTATGGTTTCGTTCATTTTAGCTTCATGAATTTATGTCTTCAATTAAAAAAAAGTTAATGTTGGACTTTCCGCCTTAATTGCGGTCTGCCTCTGTCGCCTTAATTGCGGCACTTTGGCTTGCCTTCATTGTAGTCCCTAACACCTTCATGGCACTTTGGCTTGCCTTCATTGTAGTCCCTAACACCTTCATCTTGTTGGCTTTGAATGGCTTTGAAAGAGTGAATTTAGTCCACATTGTTAGGAGATATGACATGTGTTGTGTTTATAAGTGGGGGCAATCCTCACCCTACATGCCAGTTTGTAGGGATGAATTAGGCCCAACCCAAATTCTGAGATGTTATCAGAGCCTATCCTAGATCCATTGTTGGGCTTCCCGCGCCGTCCACGCTTCGGGCTCATTGAGACCCAAGCGTGAGGGGGCGTGTTGGACTTTCCGCCTTTATTGTGGTCCGCCCCTAGTTGCCTTAGTTATGGCACTTTGGCTTGCCTTCGTTGCAGTCCCTAACACATTTATAAAAGTGAGGCCCCGTCGTTTTTTTGTAAGTGAGAATGTATTTCATTTGACTTAGTGTGGCATTTAAACCGGAAGAATAAGAGATAAATACAAATAGGGGAGTTTCTTCAATCCGAACTTATCAGAATTGGTAATAGAAAATCTTGCTAAATAATGTGCCGATTGATTAGCAACACACCTAGTATGAGAAACTTGTATCCTTTGAAAACTGGTAAACTAATTGAGACAATCCTAAATAATGAACCCTATATAAGTGTGTTGCTGATCCAAGATGGCTTTGATTTCTATGATACTGCGATCAAGTTTAAGAAGAGCAGATCCTTTGCAAATTTTTAATTGATTTTTAACGCTAGATCTGAGTCATTTTGCAGCTGTTATAACAGACGAGTACTCCCAACCTAAGCACAGACAACTCTTGGAGTAGGTGTGTCGCGGTAACACTTGTACACGACACCACATGTTGGAAAAGTCAGACAAGTGTTCCCAAATAAATGTTTTTTTTTTTCTTTGCTTACGTATTAAATCGGTGTCTCACATGACACCCGTATGACACTCATACAATACATGTTGAACAATTTAGTTTGGTGTTTAAAAAATAATTTATTTTTGTATGCTTCAACACCCCTTATACATTTTTTTATAAAAATCTCGCACATCTAAAAGGGTTTAACATGTATTGAAGCAATGTTATTAATGAAAAATTAAAGGCAATAATTTTGATTAAGATATTTTTAATTTAACTCTTTTAATAATAAATGGATAAATGAAGTACAAATACCATCATATATGTTGCGGTGTCAATATTTTATGTTTTTGACATATTGGTGTCAGAGTGTCCGTTTCATGTCGTGTCCCGGTGTTCGTGTCGGAGTCTATGCTTCATAGCCCCCAACGCACATTAGAAATAGGGGCTGTCAGAAACTGCAAATCATCTTGACAGTCTGCATTAGTTAGTTGAGCTGATAAATGCACCAGCCCACATGAGAGCGGCCCCAGTATACATTAGAAATAAGGGCTGTCAGAACCTGCATATCACATCTTGACAGTCCGCACTAGTTAGTTGAGCTGATAAATGCATCAATGGAAGAATGAGCTAGCCCACCATTGTTAAATTTATTTTATTACAAGCTTATTGTTTTGATATTTGACATCCAATATTTTGTGCAGATTTTTCGGTTTTGTAGATCAAAATGCCACAAGAACTTCAAAATGAAGAGGAATCCTCGTAAAGTAAAATGGACCAAGGCATATAGGCGCGTGCATGGGAAGGATATGACGCAGGTTATATCTTTGAAATTACATATCTGTTTAATTTTATTGTCTTGATTTGAACATATTTCTGAACTGTTTTATCTTACTATTTTAGGATTCAACCTTTGAGTTTGAGAGAAAGCGAAACAGGCCTGAGAGATATGACAGGAATCTTGCTGATAGTGTACTCAAGGCCATTCCTAAGATCGATAAAATCAGAGTTAGCAGGGAGGAGAGACACCATAAGAACAGGTCTTTCTTTGACTTCTACTTGTATTTAGTTTCTGATTTTGATTTTTTTTTCCTCCTCTCCTCGGGTTTAATGTCAACACTTATCATGCTATATTTACACTGTGTCAACTAAGCTGTCTGGTTTTAGTTTGTCAAAACAACAGCTCTCTTTTGATTGGTTTGCTCTGACAATTTGTAAAAACTTCAACAGGATGAAAGGCAACAAGGCGAAAGTGCAGAAAGAGGCAGAAAAGGAGTACGAGCAGAGCATCCATATGGTCAAAGCTCCTTCCGCATTACAACAGGAGAAGGTCAAAGTCAAGGTTTCCCAACAACAATCAGAAGAGAATCCTCTCATGGAAGAGTGATTCTATCAATGTTTGCACTCATGTTTTTTTTGTTTTGTTTTCGGTTTAACATTTATGGCTATATTAGTTTCCTGTATAAGGCTCAAGTTACCAGTGGCCTTGTGACCATTAATTTGAGTTGAATGTTGTAGCTTTTGCACAAATTTTTGGGTGAATGTTTGGTGTAATGCCTCTTAGACAATGGTTCTGTTGTGAGTTAGGGAGCAGTTCTAAAGAAGTTTTGAAATATGTTGCTTAAATTCTTGGACATAGCATATTTAATCTTTTTCAGTATAAACGAGAGTTCCAAGTTCTGTTTACTCTTGGAAAATGTTTTGTTTAGATGTCTAAAAATCTTTCAATCGATAGAAGATGAAAGGTTAGTTAGAAACGACTAATTTTTGGAACTAATTTAATTATTTTGTTATTTTATAAAAACGCACGCAATTGTTTAGTTTAAAACTAAATTTAATACAAATTTTAGAATTTTTTTTTACTAATTAAACCAAGTTTTATGTACATAATTGTTTGTAAAGACAAGAGTTATGTAGGACTACATAGGTGACCTGACTCTTATTCAAGACTATTTAACATGACTGTATCTATAGTTTTAGACGGCAACCAAGAACACTAGTTAAATTGCAAGAAATGCTATTGTTTGTGATTGATCTTAGTAGCAGCATATAGGGCATTAACCTACTTAGTTAGGTTGTAAGGTCTCCTGCCTTATGACATAATACTTGAGAACTTGTTTATACTATAAATCAGATTGCTAATTTAGCGTTGTTCTAAAATCATTATGAAAGAGACAATCTAAAAAAAAAATTATTGAAAAAAATACAAATAAAATAAAGAGACAAAAATTAATGAAAAAAAAAATACAAATAAAATAAAGAGGCAAAAATTAATGAAAAAAAATACAAATAAAATAAAGAGGCAAAAATTAATGAAACAAATACAAATAAAACAAAACGCTAGAAGGAGAGGTTGAACCTCCGACCTTGTGGTTAACAGCCACACGCTCTAACCAACTGAGCTATTCCAGCTTATTATGTTAAATTTTCAAAGAATAAGTATTTAATATTTTATACCTATTCCAGCTTATCGTCTTAAATTTTCAAAGAATATGTATTCAATATTTGATCAGGATTTGTCTCTTTCACTAATATTCATGTGTCACACAAAAAAGGCCATATAGTGAATTAGGAATTGGTTTGAAAGGCCACATAGTGAATGATAAATTGGTTTCTCGTTGTTGTCAGTAATCACTGTCTATTTTATAGTTTGGAAAAGGTTGATATAAGTCCCAATCGGAAGAAAGTATAAATTCTTCGTCCGAACTATGTAAGATTTTTACCATCAGTAAAAGACAGCCAACCACCATGATCGTTCTTAGCGGGGTTATGCAAGGAAAGAAGGAGCCCCTACACACATATATCGAGCGCTTCACCAAGGTGGCAATGGCTGTTGGAAGCTCAAATGAGAGCCTAAAATGCTGGGTCTTGGAGAAGGACCTTAGACTGAATTGTGCATTCCAGGAGAAGTAGAGATGCAAGGAGATCCACAACTTGAAGGACTTGTTGACTGAGGCGTAATCCTACATCAACTATGAAGAAAAGTGGTTGGTCGACGGAGGAAGTAGAGTACTGGAACACATTAGATCTAGCTGAGCACTAGACAAGGATTCTGGACAATCGAAAGATGAAAGCAAGCGCAAACCCCATCCGAGGTTTGACTCGTATACTCCTTTGGACACTTTGCAGAAAAACATATTTAAGCAGTGTGCAAACGCCGAGTTCAAGGAGGCCGAAATAAAGAATCCATATCCAACCAGGGAATCTGCTTGGGTTGATAAATCCAAGCGTTGTCGTTTTCATAGAGTCATGACCACAAAACTAATGATTGTACCTAGATGAAAGATGCGATTGAATGACTGATCAAGAATGGGTGGTAGTCTGAGTACACTAGGGATGGCAAAAGGGGCTGGGATGATTCCCCCAAAAGGAAGAAATCCCCTAAGAAAGTTGTTGAAGTAGTGACCAAGATCAAAGGCAAGGAGGAAAGCAGTGGAGAAGATGATAGTCACAAGGGGAAACACCAATACGTTGCTTCTATTACAAAAGGCGCATCAAGAGTAAGCAATCCGCCTAAGACTACGATAACGAGAAAGAACGATGAGCTGATGGTCATCAACAATAAGGAATGGAATACCTCCAGCAAGAACCCAAAGAGACATATGCTCGGATTCCATGATAGTGAGAATGCAGAAGGAGTTCCTAACGAAATCACTACCTGGTCATAATGATCGCGATCTCCAACTTTGACGTATCTAGGATACTGATTAATGATGGAAATTCATGCAATATTATGTATGCAAATCTCTTTGAGAAGATGTAATAGAAGAATGAAAAGTTATGACCTTATGAAGAGCCCAATCTGCAAGCCTTCAATGGAACCATGAATTTCTCTTGAGGGTACATATAGCTGATGGCAACCTTGGGGAGGGAAGAGATACCAGGATTGTAGACTCCCAATTTTTGGTCGTTCCTTGTAAGAGCTTGTAAACCTGCATCCCGAGTCTACCCTTTGTAGCAACCTTGGACGTGGTGGCTTCCCCGATTCACCTCAAGTTGAAGTACCACAACATTCACAATGAGCCAAAAATGATCAATGCTAATCTTCCGAGAGAGAAAATAATCTACAAGGCCTTGCAAGAAGATTCGAAAGAGGGTGAAGCCAAAACCATATAAATCAATATGGCCTCTTAGATTGTGCAGCTGGAACGCAACCATCAGATATACTCTGAGTAAAGCAAGTCGTTTGGACCAAGCAAAAAGAAGTGGTTGATCTTGACTGATTCAAATAACTTTTGTTACGAGACTAACAAGCAACGATTATTCTAAAAAGGTTATGTTAAATTTAGTTTCTTATTTGTTATTTTATAAAAATTAAAGTGTATTAAACTCATTCAATTATAGGAATTTTCCTTCATTAACTTATCTTTTTCCTGTATGATTATGGAAGGTAAAGATGATTCTGAGGACAACCAGAGAGATAGAAGCCCCTTAACAAAGACTCAGGGGTGCTGTCACAATACCATAGGCGTACGACTAAAAAAAGTGATCTTAGTGGCAACATATAATTTTGTTAGGGTATTAACCTACTTAGTTAGGTTGCAAGGACTCCTACCTTACGACATAATACTTGAGAATGTGTTTATACTATAAATCAGATTGCTAATCTAGCTTTGCTCTAAGATCATTATGAAAGAGGCAACCTGCAAAAAATTAATGAAAAAAATACAAATAAAATAAAGAGGAAACCTGCAAAAATTAATGAAAAAAATACAAATAAAATAAAGAGGAAACCTGCAAAAATTAATGAAAAAAATACAAATAAAATAAAGAGGAAACCTGCAAAAATTAATGAAAAATATAAATAAAATAAAACGCTAGAAGGAGGGGTTGAACCTCCGACCTTGTGGTTAACAGCCACACGCTCTAACCAACTGAGCTATTCCAACTTATTGTGTGATATTTTCAAAGAATAAATATTTAACATTTTATACCTATTCCATCTTATCGTCTTAAATTTTCAAAGAATATGTATTCAATATTTGATCAGGATTTGTCTCTTTCACTAATATTCACGTGTCACACAAAAAAGGCCACATAGTGAATTATGAATTGGTTTGAAAGGCCACACAGTGAATGATAAATTGGTTTCTTGTTGTTGTCAGTAATCACTGTCTATTTTATAGTTTGGAAAAGGTTGATATAAGTCCCAATCGGAAGAAAGTATAAATTCTTGGTCCGAACTATGTAAGATTTTCACCATCAGTAAAAGACAGCCAACCACCATGACCGTTCTTAGCGGGGTTACGCAAGGAAAGAAGGAGCCCTTACACATATATATTGAGCGCTTCACCAAGGTGGCAATAGCTTTTGGAAGCTCAAATGAGATCCTAAAATGCTGGGTCTTGGAGAAGGACCTTAGTCCGAATTGTGCATTCCAGGAAAAGTTGGGATGCAAGGAGATCCACAGCTTGAAGGACTTGTTGACTGAGGCGTAATCCTACATGAACTATGAAGAAAAGTGGTTGGTCGATGGAGGAAGCAGAGTACTGGAACACATTAGATCTAGCTGAGCACTAGACAAGGATTATGGACAATCGAAAGATGAAAGCAAGCGCAAACCCCATCCGAGGTTTGACTCGTATACTCCTTTGGACACTTTGTCGAAAAACATATTTAAGCAGTATGCAAACGCCGAGTTCAAGGAGGCCGAAATAAAGAATCCATATCCAACCAGGGAATCTGCTTGGGTTGATAAATCCAAGCGTTGTCGTTTTCATAGAGTCATGACCACAAAACCAATGATTATACCTATAAGAAAGATGGGATTGAATGATTGATCAAGAATGGGTGGTAGTCTGAGTACACTAGGGATGGAAAAAGGGGCTGGGATTATTCCCCCAAAAGGAAGAAATCCCATAAGAAAGTTGTTGAAGTAGTGACCAAGATCAAAGGCAAGGAGGCAAGTAGTGGAGAAGATGATAGTCACAAGGGGAAACACCAATACATTGCTTCCATTACAAAAGGTGCATCAAGAGTAAGCAATCCTCCTAAGACTACGATAACGAGAAAGAACGATGAGCAGATGGTCATCAACAATAAGGAATGGAATACCTCCAGCAAGAATCCAAAGAGACATATGCTCGGATTCCATGATAGTGAGAATGCAGAAGGAGTTCCTAACGAAATCACTACCTGGTCATAATGATCGCGATCTCCAACTTTGACGTATCTAGGATACTGATTGATGATGGAAGTTCATGCAATATTATGTAGGCAAATCTCTTTGAGAAGATGTAATAGAAGAATGAAAAGTTATGACCTTATGAAGAGCCCAATCTGCATGCCTTCAATGGAACCATGAATTTCTCTTGAGGGTACATATAGCTGATGGCTACCTTGGGGGAGGGAAGAGATACTAGGATTGTAGACTCCCAATTTTTGGTTGTTTCTTGTAAGAGCTTGTAAACCTGCATCCCGAGTCTACCCTTTGTAGCAACCTTGGACGTGGTGGCTTCCCCGATTCCCCTCAAGTTGAAGTACCACAACATTCATAATGAGCCAAAAATGATCAATGCTAATCTTTCGAGAGAGAAAATAATCTGCAAGGCCTTGCAAGAAGATTCGAAAGAGGGTGAAGCCAAAACCATATAAATCAATATGGCCTCTTAGATCGTGCAGCTGGAACGCAACCATCAGACATCCTCTGAGTAAAGCAAGTTGTTTGGACCAAGCAAAAAGAAGTGGTTGATCTTGACTGATTCAAATAACTTTTGTTACGAGACTAACAAGCAACGACTATTCTAAAAAGGTTATGTTAAATTTAGTTTCTTATTTGTTATTTTATAAAAATTAAAGTATATTAAACTCATTCAATTATAGGAATTTTACTTCATTAACTTATCTTTTTCCTCTATGATTATGTAAGGTAAAGATGATTCTGAGGACAACCAGAGAGATAAAAGCCCCTTCACAAAGACTCAGGGGTGCTGTCACAATACCATAGGCGTACGACTAAAAAAAGTGATCTTAGTAGCAACATATAATTTTGTTAGGGTATTAACCTACTTAGTTAGGTTGCAAGGACTCCTACCTTACGACATAATACTTGAGAACGTGTTTATACCATAAATCAGATTGTTAATCTAGCTTTGTTCTAAGATCATTCTGAAAGAGGCAACCTGCAAAAAATTAATGAAAAAAATAAAAATAAAATAAAGAGGAAACTTGCAAAAATTAATGAAAAAAATACAAATAAAATAAAGAGAAAACCTGCAAAAATTAATGAAAAATATAAATAAAATAAAACGCTAGAAGGAGGGGTTGAACCTCCGACCTCTTGGTTAAGAGCCACACGCTCTAACCAACTGAGCTATTCCAGCTTATTGTGTGAAATTTTCAAAGAATAAGTATTTAATATTTTATACCTATTCCAACTTATCGTCTTAAATTTTCAAAGAATATGTATTCAATATTTGATCAGGATTTGTCTCTTTCACTAATATTCACGTGTCACACAAAAAAGGCCACATAGTGAATTATGAATTGGTTTGAAAGGCCACATAGTGAATGATAAATTGGTTTCTTGTTGTTGTCAGTAATCACTGTCTATTTTATATTTTGGAAAAGGTTGATGTAAGTCCCAATCGGAAGAAAGTATAAATTCTTGGTCCAAACTATGTAAGATTTTCACCATCAGTAAAAGACAGCCAACCACCATGATCGTTCTTAGCGGGGTCACGAAAGGAAAGAAGGAGCCCTTACACATATATATTGAGCGCTTCACCAAGGTGGCAATGGCTTTTGGAAGGTCAAATGAGAGCCTAAAATGCTGGGTCTTGGAGAAGGACCTTAGACCGAATTGTGCATTCCAGGAGAAGTTGGGATGCAAGGAGATCCACAACTTGAAGGACTTGTTGACTGAGGCGTAATCCTACATCAACTAATAAGAAAAGTGGTTGGTCGACGGAGGAAGCAGAGTACTGGGACACATTAGATCTAGCTGAGCACTAGACAAGGATTATGGACAATCGAAAGATGAAAGCAAACGCAAACCCCATCCGAGGATTGACTCGTATACTCCTTTGGACACTTTGCTAAAAAACATATTTAAGCAGTGTGCAAACGCCGAGTTCAAGGAGCCCGAAATAAAGAATCCATATCCAACCAGGAAATCTGCTTGGGTTGATAAATCCAAGCGTTGTCGTTTTCATAGAGTCATGACCATAAAACCAATGATTGTACCTAGATGAAAGATGCGATTGAAAGACTGATCAAGAATGAGTGGTAGTCTGAGTACACTAGGGATGACAAAAAGGGTTGTGATGATTCCCCTAAAAGGAAGCAATCCCCTAAGAAAGTTGTTGAAGTAGTGACCAAGATCAAAGGTAAGGAGGCAAGCAGTGGAGATGATGATAGTCACAAGGGGAAACACCAATACATTGCTTCCATTACAAAAGGCGCATCAAGAGTAAGCAATCCGCTTAAGACTATGATAACGAGAAAGAATTATGAGCTGATGGTCATCAACAATAAGGAATGGAATACCTCCAACAAGAACCCAAAGAGACATATCCTCAGATTCCATGATAGTGAGAATGCAGAAGTAGTTCCTAACGAAATCACTACCTGGTCATAATGATCGCGATCTCCAACTTTGATGTATCTAGGATACTGATTGATGATGGAAGTTCATGCAATATTATGTATGCAAATCTCTTTGAGAAGATATAATAGAAGAATGAAAAGTTATGACCTTTTGAAGAGCCCAATCTGCAAGCCTTTAATGGAACCATGAATTTCTCTTGAGGGTACATATAGCTGATGGCTACCTTGGGGGAGGGAAGAGATACCAGGATTGTAGACTCCCAATTTTTGGTCGTTCCTTGTAAGAGCTTGTAAACCTGCATCCCGAGTCTACCTTTTGTAGAAACCTTGGACGCAGTGGCTTCCCCGATTCACCTCAAGCTGAAGTACCACAACATTCACAATGAGCCAAAAATGATCAATGCTAATCTTTCGAGAGAGAAAATAATCTACAAGGCCTTACAAGAAGATTCGAAAGAGGGTGAAGCGAAAACCATATAAATCAATATGGCCTCTTAGATCGTGCAGCTGGAACGCAACCATCAGACATCCTCTGAGTAAAGCAAGTCGTTTGGACCAAGCAAAAAGAAGTGGTTGATCTTGACTGATTCAAATAACTTTTGTTACGAGACTAACAAGCAACGAGTATTCTAAAAAGGTTATGTTAAATTTAGTTTCTTATTTGTTATTTTATAAAAATTAAAGTGTATTAAACTCATTCAATTATAGGAATTTTCCTTCATTAACTTATCTTTTTCCTGTATGATTATGGAAGGCAAAGATGATTCTGAGGACAACCAGAGAGATAGAAGCCCCTTCACAAAGACTCAGGGGTGCTGTCACAATACCATAGGCGTACGACTAAAAAAAGTGATCTTAGTGGCAACATATAATTTTGTTAGGGTATTAACCTACTTAGTTAGGTTGCAAGGACTCCTACCTTACGACATAATACTTGAGAACATGTTTATACTATAAATCAGATTGCTAATCTAGCTTTGTTCTAAGACCCTTATGAAAGAGGCAACCTGCAAAAACTTAATGAAAAAAAATACAAATTAAATAAAGAGGAAACCTGCAAAAATTAATGAAAAAAATACAAATAAAATAAAGAGGAAACCTGCAAAAATTAATGAAAAATATAAATAAAATAAAACGCTAGAAGGAGGGGTTGAACCTCCGACCTTGTGGTTAACAGCCACACGCTCTAACCAACTGAGCTATTCCAGCTTATTGTGTGATATTTTCAAAGAATAAATATTTAATATTTTATACCTATTCCATCTTATCGTCTTAAATTTTCAAAGAATATGTATTCAATATTTGATCAGGATTTGTCTCTTTCACTAATATTCACGTGTCACACAAAAAAGGCCACATAGTGAATTCTGAATTGGTTTGAAAGGCCACATAGTGAATGATAAATTGGTTTCTTGTTGTTGTCAATAATCACTGTCTATTTTATAGTTTGGAAAAGGTTGATATAAGTCCCAATCGGAAGAAAGTATAAATTCTTGGTCCAAACTATGTAAGATTTTCACCATCAGTAAAAGACAGCCAACCACCATGATCGTTCTTAGCGGGGTTACGCAAGGAAAGAAGGAGCCCTTACACATATATATTGAGCGCTTCACCAAGGTGGCAATGGCTTTTGGAAGCTCATATGAGAGCCTAAAATGCTAGGTCTTGGAGAAGGACCTTAGACCGAATTGTGCATTCCAGGAGAAGTTGGGATGCAAGGAGATCCACAACTTGAAGGACTTGTTGACTGAGGCGTAATCTTACATCAACTATGAAGAAATGTGGTTGGTCGAAGGAGGAAGCAGAGTACTGGGACACATTAGATCTAGCTGAGCACTAGACAAGGATTATGGACAATCGAAAGATGAAAGCAAGCGCAAACCCCATCCGAGGTTTGACTCGTATACTCCGATGGACACTTTGCAGAAAAACATATTTAAACAGTGTGGAAACGCCGAGTTCAAGGAGGCCGAAATAAAGAATCCATATCCAACCAGGGAATCTGCTTGGGTTGATAAATCCAAGCGTTGTCGTTTTCATAGAGTCATGACCACAAAACCAATGATTGTACCTAGATGAAAGATGCGATTGAATGACTGATCAAGAATGGGTGGTAGTCTGAGTACACTAGGGATGGAAAAAGGGGCTGGGATGATTCCCCCAAAAGGAAGAAATCCCCTAAGAAAGTTGTTGAAGTAGTGACCAAGATCAAAGGCAAGGAGGAAAGCAGTGGAGAAGATGATAGTCACAAGGGGAAACACCAATACATTGCTTCCATTACAAAAGGCGCATCAAAAGTAAGCAATCCGCTTAAGATTATGATAACGAGAAAGAATGATGAGCTGATGGTCATCAACAATAAGGAATGGAATATCTCCAACAAGAACCCAAAGAGACATATCCTCAGATTCCATGATAGTGAGAATGCAGAAGTAGTTCCTAACGAAATCACTATCTGGTCATAATGATCGCGATCTCCAACTTTGACGTATCTAGGATACTGATTGATGATGGAAGTTCATGCAATATTATGTATGCAAATATCTTTGAGAAGATGTAATAGAAGAATGAAAAGTTATGACCTTAAGAAGAGCCCAATCTGCAAGCCTTCAACGGAACCATGAATTTCTCTTGAGGGTACATATAGCTGATGGCTACCTTGGGGGAGGGAAGAGATACCAGGATTGTAGACTCCCAATTTTTGGTCGTTCCTTGTAAGAGCTTGTAAACCTGCATCCCGAGTCTAGCCTTTGTAGCAACCTTGGACGTGGTGGCTTCCCCGATTCACCTCAAGTTGAAGTACCATACATTCACAATGAGCCAAAAATGATCAATGCTAATCTTTCGAGAGAGAAAATAATCTACAAGGCCTTGCAAGAAGATTCGAAAAAGGGTGAAGCCAAACCCATATAAATCAATATGGCCTCTTAGATCGTGCAGCTGGAACGCAACCATCAGACATCCTCTGAGTAAAGCAAGTCGTTTGGACCAAGCAAAAAGAAGTGGTTGATCTTGACTGATTCAAAAAACTTTTGTTACGAGACTAACAAGCAACGAGTATTCTAAAAAGGTTATGTTAAATTTAGTTTCTTATTTGTTATTTTATAAAAATTAAAGTGTATTAAACTCATTCAATTATAGGAATTTTCCTTCATTAACTTATCTTTTTCCTGTATGATTATGGAAGGCAAAGATTATTCTGAGGACAACCAGAGAGATAGAAGCCCCTTCACAAAGACTCAGGGGTGCTGTCACAATACCATAGGCGTACGACTAAAAAAAGTGATCTTAGTGGCAACATACAATTTTGTTAGGGTATTAACCTACTTAGTTAAGTTGCAAGGACTCCTACCTTACGACATAATACTTGAGAACATGTTTATACTACAAATCAGATTGCTAATCTAGCTTTGTTCTAAGATCATTATGAAAGAGGCAACCTGCAAAAACTTAATGAAAAAAAATACAAATTAAATAAAGAGGAATCTTGCAAAAATTAATGAAAAAAAATACAAATAAAATAAAGAGGAAACCTGCAAAAATTAATGGAAAAAAATACAAATAAAATAAAGAGGAAACCTGCAAAAATTAATGAAAAATATAAATAAAATAAAACGCTAGAAGGAGGGGTTGAACCTCCGACCTTGTGGTTAACAGCCACACGCTCTAACCAACTGAGCTATTCCAGCTTATTGTGTTAAATTTTCAAAGAATAAATATTTAATATTTTATACCTATTCCAGCTTATCGTCTTAAATTTTCAAAAAGTATGTATTCAATATTTGATCAGGATTTGTCTCTTTCACTAATATTCACGTGTCACACAAAAAAGGCCACATAGTGAATTATGAATTAGTTTGAAAGGCCACATAGTGAATGATAAATTGGTTTCTTGTTGTTGTCAGTAATCACTGTCTATTTTATAGTTTGGAAAAGGTTGATATAAGTCCCAATCGGAAGAAAAGTGGTTGGTCGAAGGAGGAAGCAGAGTACTGGGACACATTAGATCTAGCTGAGCACTAGACAAGGATTATGGACAATCGAAATATGAAAGCAAGCGCAAACCCCATCCGAGGTTTGACTCGTATACTCCTATGGACACTTTGCAGAAAAACATATTTAAGCAGTGTGGAAACGCCGAGTTCAAGGAGGCCGAAATAAAGAATCCATATCCAACCAGGAAATCTGCTTGGGTTGATAAATCCAAGCGTTGTCGTTTTCATAGAGTCATGACCACAAAACCAATGATTGTACCTAGATGAAAGATGCGATTGAATGACTGATCAAGAATGAGTGGTAGTCTGAGTACACTAGGGATGACAAAAGGGGTTGTGATGATTCCCTCAAAAGGAAGCAATCCCCTAAGAAAGCTGTTGAAGTAGTGACCAAGATCAACGGCAAGGAGGCAAGCAGTGGAGATGATGATAGTCACAAGGGGAAACACCAATACATTGCTTCCATTAGAAAAGGCGCATCAAGAGTAAGCAATCCACTTAAGACTATGATAACGAGAAAGAATGATGAGCTGATGGTCATCAACAATAAGGAATGGAATACCTGCAACAAGAACCCAAAGAGACATATCCTCGGATTCCATGATACTGAGAATGCAGAAGTAGTTCCTAACGAAATCACTACCTGGTCATAATGATCGCGATCTCCAACTTTGACGTATCTAGGATACTGATTGATGATGGAAGTTCATGCAATATTATGTATGCAAATCTCTTTGAGAAGATGTAATAGAAGAATAAAAATTTATGACCTTATGAAGAGCTCAATCTGCAAGCCTTCAACGGAACCATGAATTTCTCTTGAAGGTACATATAGCTGATGGCTACCTTGGGGGAGGGAAGAGATACCAGGATTGTAGACTCCCAATTTTTGGTCGTTCCTTGTAAGAGCTTGTAAACCTGCATCCCGAGTCTACCCTTTGTAGCAACCTTGGACGCGGTGGCTTCCTTGATTCACCTCAAGTTGAAGTACCACAACATTCACAATGAGCCAAAAATGATCAATGCTAATCTTTCGAGAGAGAAAATAATCTACAAGGCCTTGCAAGAAGATTCGAAAGAGGGTGAAGCCAAAACCATATAAATCAATATGGCCTCTTAGATCGTGCAGCTGGAACGCAACCATAAGACATCCTCTGAGTAAAGTAAGTCGTTTGGACCAAGCCAAAAGAAGTGGTTAATCTTGACTGATTCAAATAACTATTGTTACGAGACTAACAAGCAACGAGTATTCTAAAAAGGTTATGTTAAATTTAGTTTCTTATTTGTTATTTTATAAAAATTAAAGTGTATTAAACTCATTCAGTTATAGGATTTTCCTTCATTAACTTATCTTTTTCCTGTATGATTATGGAAGGTAAAGATGATTCTGAGGACAACCAGAGAGATAGAAGCCCCTTCACAAAGACTCAGGGGTGCTGTCACAATACCATAGGCGTACGACTAAAAAAAGTGATCTTAGTGGCAACATATAATTTTGTTAGGGTATTAACCTACTTAGTTAGGTTGCAAGGACTCCTACCTAACGACATAATACTTGAGAACGTGTTTAAACTATAAATCAGATTGCTAATCTAGCTTTGTTCTAAGATCATTATGAAAGAGGCAACCTGCAAAAAATTAATGAAAAAAATACAAATAAAATAAAGAGGAAACCTGCAAAAATTAATGAAAAAAAATACAAATAAAACAAAGAGGAACCCTGCAAAAATTAATGGAAAAAAATACAAATAAAATAAAGAGGAAACCTGCAAAAATTAATGAAAAATATAAATAAAATAAAACGGTAGAAGGAGGGGTTGAACCTCCGACCTTGTGGTTAACATCCACACGCTTTAACCAACTGAGCTATTCCAACTTATTGTGTTAAATTTTCAAAGAATAAATATTTAATATTTTATACCTATTCCAGCTTATCGTCTTAAATTTTCAAAGAGTATGTATTCAATATTTGATCAGGATTTGTCTCTTTCACTAATATTCACGTGTCACACAAAAAAGGCCACATAGTGAATTATGAATTAGTTTGAAAGGCCACATAGTGAATGATAAATTGGTTTCTTGTTGTTGTCAGTAATCACTGTCTATTTTATAGTTTGGAAAAGGTTGATATAAGTCCCAATCGGAAGAAAAGTGGTTGGTCGAAGGAGGAAGCAGAGTACTGGGACACATTAGATCTAGCTGAGCACTAGACAAGGATTATGGACAATCGAAATATGAAAGCAAGCGCAAACCCCATCCGAGGTTTGACTCGTATACTCCTATGGACACTTTGCAGAAAAACATATTTAAGCAGTGTGGAAACGCCGAGTTCAAGGAGGCCGAAATAAAGAATCCATATCCAACCAGGAAATCTGCTTGGGTTGATAAATCCAAGCGTTGTCGTTTTCATAGAGTCATGACCACAAAACCAATGATTGTACCTAGATGAAAGATGCGATTGAATGACTGATCAAGAATGAGTGGTATTCTGAGTACACTAGGGATGACAAAAGGGGTTGTGATGATTCCCCCAAAAGGAAGCAATCCCCTAAGAAAGTTGTTGAAGTAGTGACCAAGATCAAAGGCAAGGAGGCAAGCAGTGGAGATGATGATAGTCACAAGGGGAATCACTAATACATTGCTTCCATTACAAAAGGCGCATCAAGAGTAAGCAATCCGCTTAAGACTATGATAACGAGAAAGAATGATGAGCTGATGGTCATCAACAATAAGGAATGGAATACCTCCAACAAGAACCCAAAGAGACATATCCTCGGATTCCATGATACTGAGAATGCAGAAGTAGTTCCTAACGAAATCACTACCTGGTCATAATGATCGCGATCTCCAACTTTGACGTATCTAGGATACTGATTGATGATGGAAGTTCGTGCAATATTATGTATGCAAATCTCTTTGAGAAGATGTAATAGAAGAATAAAATTTTATGACCTTATGAAGAGCCCAATCTGCAAGCCTTCAACGGAACCATGAATTTCTCTTGAGGGTACATATAGCTGATTGCTACCTTGGGGGAGGGAAGAGATACCAGGATTGTAGACTCCCAATTTTTGGTCGTTCCTTGTAAGAGCTTGTAAACCTGCATCCCGAGTCTACCCTTTGTAGCAACCTTGGACGCGGTGGCTTCCTTGATTCACCTCAAGTTGAATTACCACAACATTCACAATGAGCCAAAAATGATCAATGCTAATCTCTCTCGAGAGAGAAAATAATCTACAAGGCCTTGCAAGAAGATTCGAAAGAGGGTGAAGCCAAAACCATATAAATCAATATGGCCTCTTAGATCGTGTAGCTGGAACGCAACCATAAGACATCCTCTGAGTAAAGCAAGTCGTTTGGACCAAGCCAAAAGAAGTGGTTGATCTTGACTGATTCAAATAACTATTGTTACGAGACTAACAAGCAACGAGTATTCTAAAAAGGTTATGTTAAATTTAGTTTCTTATTTGTTATTTTATAAAAATTAAAGTGTATTAAACTCATTCAGTTATAGGAATTTTCCTTCATTAACTTATCTTTTTCCTGTATGATTATGGAAGGTAAAGATGATTCTGAGGACAACCAAAGAGATAGAAGCCCCTTCACAAAGACTCTGGGGTGCTGTCACAATACCATAGGCGTACGACTAAAAAAAGTGATCTTAGTGGCAAGATATAATTTTGTTAGGGTATTAACCTACTTAGTTAGGTTGCAAGGACTCCTACCTTAAGACATAATACTTGAGAACGTGTTTATACTATAAATCAGATTGCTAATCTAGCTTTGTTCTAAGATCATTATGAAAGAGGCAACCTGCAAAAAATTAATGAAAAAAATACAAATAAAATAAAGAGGAAACCTGCAAAAATTAATGAAAAAAAATACAAATAAAACAAAGAGGAAACCTGCAAAAATTAATGAAAAAAATACAAATAAAATAAAGAGGAAACCTGCAAAAATTAATGAAAAATATAAATAAAATAAAACGCTAGAAGGAGGGGTTGAACCTCCGACCTTGTGGTTAACAGCCACACGCTCTAACCAACTGAGCTATTCCAGCTTATTGTGTTAAATTTTCAAAGAATAAATATTTAATATTTTATACCTATTCCAGCTTATCGTCTTAAATTTTCAAAGAGTATGTATTCAATATTTGATCAGGATTTGTCTCTTTCACTAATATTCACGTGTCACACAAAAAAGGCCACATAGTGAATTATGAATTGGTTTGAAAGGCCTCATAGTGAATGATAAATTGGTTTCTTGTTGTTGTCAGTAATCACTGTCTATTTTATAGTTTGGAAAAGGTTGATATAAGTCCCAATCACAAGAAAAGTGGTTGGTCGAAGGAGGAAGCAGAGTACTGGGACACATTAGATCTAGCTGAGCACTAGACAAGGATTATGAACAATCGAAATATGAGAGCAAGCGCAAACCCCATCCGAGGTTTGACTCGTATACTCCTATGGACACTTTGCAGAAAAACATATTTAAGCAGTGTGGAAACGCCGAGTTCAAGGAGGCCGAAATAAAGAATCCATATCCAACCTGGAAATCTGCTTGGGTTGATAAATCCAAGCGTTGTCGTTTTCATAGAGTCATGACCACAAAACCAATGATTGTACCTAGATGAAAGATGCGATTGAATGACTGATCAAGAATGAGTGGTATTCTGAGTACACTAGGGATGACAAAAGGGGTTGTGATGATTCCCCCAAAAGGAAGCAATCCCCTAAGAAAGTTGTTGAAGTAGTGACCAAGATCAAAGGCAAGGAGGCAAGCAGTGGAGATGATGATAGTCACAAGGGGAATCACTAATACATTGCTTCCATTACAAAAGGCGCATCAAGAGTAAGCAATCCGCTTAAGACTATGATAACGAGAAAGAATGATGAGCTGATGGTCATCAACAATAAGGAATGGAATACCTCCAACAAGAACCCAAAGAGACATATCCTCGGATTCCATGATACTGAGAATGCAGAAGTAGTTCCTAACGAAATCACTACCTGGTCATAATGATCGCGATCTCCAACTTTGACGTATCTAGGATACTGATTGATGATGGAAGTTCATGCAATATTATGTATGCAAATCTCTTTGAGAAGATGTAATAGAAGAATAAAAATTTATGACCTTATGAAGAGCCCAATCTGCAAGCCTTCAACGGAACCATGAATTTCTCTTGAGGGTACATATAGCTGATTGCTACCTTGGGGGAGGGAAGAGATACCAGGATTGTAGACTCCCAATTTTTGGTCGTTCCTTGTAAGAGCTTGTAAACCTGCATCCCGAGTCTACCCTTTGTAGCAACCTTGGACGCGGTGGCTTCCTTGATTCACCTCAAGTTGAAGTACCACAACATTCACAATGAGCCAAAAATGATCAATGCTAATCTCTCGAGAGAGAAAATAATCTACAAGGCCTTGCAAGAAGATTCGAAAGAGGGTGAAGCCAAAACCATATAAATCAATATGGCCTCTTAGATCGTGCAGCTGGAACGCAACCATAAGACATCCTATGAGTAAAGCAAGTCATTTGGACCAAGCCAAAAGAAGTGGTTGATCTTGACTGATTCAAATAACTATTGTTACGAGACTAACAAGCAACGAGTATTCTAAAAAGGTTATGTTAAATTTAGTTTCTTATTTGTTATTTATAAAAATTAAAGTGTATTAAACTCATTCAGTTATAGGAATTTTCCTTCATTAACTTATCTTTTTCCTGTATGATTATGGAAGGTAAAGATGATTCTGAGGACAACCAGAGAGATAGAAGCCCCTTCACAAAGACTCAGGGGAGCTGTCACAATACCATAGGCGTACGACTAAAAAAAGTGATCTTAGTGGCAAGATATAATTTTGTTAGGGTATTAACCTACTTAGTTAGGTTGCAAGGACTCCTACCTTAAGACATAATACTTGAGAACGTGTTTATACTTTAAATCAGATTGCTAATCTAGCTTTGTTCTAAGATCATTATGAAAGAGGCAACCTGCAAAAAATTAATGAAAAAAATACAAATAAAATAAAGAGGAAACCTGCAAAAATTAATGAAAAAAAATACAAATAAAACAAAGAGGAAACCTGCAAAAATTAATGAAAAAAATACAAATAAAATAAAGAGAAAACCTGCAAAAATTAATGAAAAATATAAATAAAATAAAACGCTAGAAGGAGGGGTTGAACCTCCGACCTTGTGGTTAACAGCCACACGCTCTAACCAACTGAGCTATTCCAGCTTATTGTGTTAAATTTTCAAAGAATAAATATTTAATATTTTATACCTATTCCATCTTATCGTCTTAAATTTTCAAAGAGTATGTATTCAATATTTGATCAGGATTTGTCTCTTTCACTAATATTCACGTGTCACACAAAAAAGGTCACATAGTGAATTATGAATTGGTTTGAAAGGCCACATAGTGAATGATAAATTGGTTTCTTGTTGTTGTCAGTAATCACTGTCTATTTTATAGTTTGGAAAAGGTTGATATAATTCCCAATCACAAGAAAAGTGGTTGGTCGAAGGAGGAAGCAGAGTACTGGGACACATTAGATCTAGCTGAGCACTAGACAAGGATTATGAACAATCGAAATATGAAAGCAAGCGCAAACCCCATCCGAGGTTTGACTCGTATACTCCTATGGACACTTTGCAGAAAAACATATTTAAGCAGTGTGGAAACGCCGAGTTCAAGGAGGCCGAAATAAAGAATCCATATCCAACCAGGAAATCTGCTTGGGTTGATAAATCCAAGCGTTGTCGTTTTCATAGAGTCATGACCACAAAACCAATGATTGTACCTAGATGAAAGATGCGATTGAATGACTGATCAAGAATGAGTGGTATTCTGAGTACACTAGGGATGACAAAAGGGGTTATGATGATTCCCCCAAAAGGAAGCAATCCCCTAAGAAAGTTGTTGAAGTAGTGACCAAGATCAAAGGCAAGGAGGCAATCAGTGGAGATGATGATAGTCACAAGGGGAATCACTAATACATTGCTTCCATTACAAAAGCCGCATCAAGAGTAAGCAATCCGCTTAAGACTATGATAACGAGAAAGAATGATGAGCTGATGGTCATCAACAATAAGGAATGGAATACCTCCAACAAGAACCCAAAGAGACATATCCTCGGATTCCATGATACTGAGAATGCAGAAGTAGTTCCTAACGAAATCACTACCTGGTCATAATGATCGTGATCTCCAACTTTGACGTATCTAGGATACTGATTGATGATGGAAATTCATGCAATATTATGTATGCAAATCTCTTTGAGAAGATGTAATAGAAGAATAAAAATTTATGACCTTATGAAGAGCCCAATCTGCAAGCCTTCAACGGAACCATGAATTTCTCTTGAGGGTACATATAGCTGATTGCTACCTTGGGGGAGGGAAGAGATACCAGGATTGTAGACTCCCAATTTTTGGTCGTTCCTTGTAAGAGCTTGTAAACCTGCATCCCGAGTCTACCCTTTGTAGCAACCTTGGACGCGGTGGCTTCCTTGATTCACCTCAAGTTGAAGTACCACAACATTCACAATGAGTCAAAAATGATCAATGCTAATCTCTCGAGAGAGAAAATAATCTACAAGGCCTTGCAAGAAGATTCGAAAGAGGGTGAAGCCAAAACCATATAAATCAATATGGCCTCTTAGATCGTGCAGCTGGAACGCAACCATAAGACATCCTCTGAGTAAAGCAAGTCGTTTGGACCAAGCCAAAAGAAGTGGTTGATCTTGACTGATTCAAATAACTATTGTTACGAGACTAACAAGCAACGGGTATTCTAAAAAGGTTATGTTAAATTTAGTTTCTTATTTGTTATTTATAAAAATTAAAGTGTATTAAACTCATTCAGTTATAGGAATTTTCCTTCATTAACTTATCTTTTTCCTGTATGATTATGGAAGGTAAAGATGATTCTGAGGACAACCAGAGAGATAGAAGCCCCTTCACAAAGACTCAGGGGAGCTGTCACAATACCATAGGCGTACGACTAAAAAAAGTGATCTTAGTGGCAAGATATAATTTTGTTAGGGTATTAACCTACTTAGTTAGGTTGCAAGGACTCCTACCTTAAGACATAATACTTGAGAACGTGTTTATACTATAAATCAGATTGCTAATCTAGCTTTGTTCTAAGATCATTATGAAAGAGGCAACCTGCAAAAAATTAATGAAAAAAATACAAATAAAATAAAGAGGAAACCTGCAAAAATTAATGAAAAAAAATACAAATAAAACAAAGAGGAAACCTGCAAAAATTAATGAAAAAAATACAAATAAAATAAAGAGAAAACCTGCAAAAATTAATGAAAAATATAAATAAAATAAAACGCTAGAAGGAGGGGTTGAACCTCCGACCTTGTGGTTAACAGCCACACGCTCTAACCAACTGAGCTATTCCAGCTTATTGTGTTAAATTTTCTAAGAATAAATATTTAATATTTTATACCTATTCCAGCTTATCGTCTTAAATTTTCAAAGAGTATGTATTCAATATTTGATCAGGATTTGTCTCTTTCACTAATATTCACGTGTCACACAAAAAAGGCCACATAGTGAATTATGAATTGGTTTGAAAGGCCACATAGTGAATGATAAATTGGTTTCTTGTTGTTGTCAGTAATCACTGTCTATTTTATAGGTTGGAAAAGGTTGATATAAGTCCCAATCACAAGAAAAGTGGTTGGTCGAAGGAGGAAGCAGAGTACTGGGACACATTAGATCTAGCTGAGCACTAGACAAGGATTATGAACAATCGAAATATGAAAGCAAGCGCAAACCCCATCCGAGGTTTGACTCGTATACTCCTATGGACACTTTGCAGAAAAACATATTTAAGCAGTGTGGAAACGCCGAGTTCAAGGAGGCCGAAATAAAGAATCCATATCCAACCAGGAAATCTGCTTGGGTTGATAAATCCAAGCGTTGTCGTTTTCATAGAGTCATGACCACAAAACCAATGATTGTACCTAGATGAAAGATGCGATTGAATGACTGATCAAGAATGAGTGGTATTCTGAGTACACTAGGGATGACAAAAGGGGTTGTGATGATTCCCCCAAAAGGAAGCAATCCCCTAAGAAAGTTGTTGAAGTAGTGACCAAGATCAAAGGCAAGGAGGCAAGCAGTGGAGATGATGATAGTCACAAGGGGAATCACTAACACATTACTTCCATTACAAAAGGCGCATCAAGAGTAAGCAATCCGCTTAAGACTATGATAACGAGAAAGAATGATGAGCTGATGGTCATCAACAATAAGGAATGGAATACCTCCAACAAGAACCCAAAGAGACATATCCTCGGATTCCATGATACTGAGAATGCAGAAGTAGTTCCTAACGAAATCACTACCTGGTCATAATGATCGCGATCTCCAACTTTGACGTATCTAGGATACTGATTGATGATGGAAGTTCATGCAATATTATGTATGCAAATCTCTTTGAGAAGATGTAATAGAAGAATAAAAATTTATGACCTTATGAAGAGCCCAATCTGCAAGCCTTCAACGGAACCATGAATTTCTCTTGAGGGTACATATAGCTGATGTCTACCTTGGGGGAGGGAAGAGATACCAGGATTGTAGACTCCCAATTTTTGGTCGTTCCTTGTAAGAGCTTGTAAACCTGCATCCCGAGTCTACCCTTTGTAGCAACCTTGGACGCGGTGGCTTCCTTGATTCACCTCAAGTTGAAGTACCACAACATTCACAATGAGCCAAAAATGATCAATGCTAATCTCTCGAGAGAGAAAATAATCTACAAGGCCTTGCAAGAAGATTCGAAAGAGGGTGAAGCCAAAACCATATAAATCAATATGGCCTCTTAGATCGTGCAGCTGGAACGCAACCATAAGACATCCTCTGAGTAAAGCAAGTCGTTTGGACCAAGCCAAAAGAAGTGGTTGATCTTGACTGATTCAAATAACTATTGTTACGAGACTAACAAGCAACGAGTATTCTAAAAAGGTTATGTTAAATTTAGTTTCTTATTTGTTATTTATAAAAATTAAAGTGTATTAAACTCATTCAGTTATAGGAATTTTCCTTCATTAACTTATCTTTTTCCTGTATGATTATGGAAGGTAAAGATGATTCTGAGGACAACCAGAGAGATAGAAGCCCCTTCACAAAGACTCAGGGGAGCTGTCACAATACCATAGGCGTACGACTAAAAAAAGTGATCTTAGTGGCAAGATATAATTTTGTTAGGGTATTAACCTACTTAGTTAGGTTGCAAGGACTCCTACCTTAAGACATAATACTTGAGAACGTGTTTATACTATAAATCAGATTGCTAATCTAGCTTTGTTCTAAGATCATTATGAAAGAGGCAACCTGCAAAAAATTAATGAAAAAAATACAAATAAAATAAAGAGGAAACCTGCAAAAATTAATGAAAAAAAATACAAATAAAACAAAGAGGAAACCTGCAAAAATTAATGAAAAAAAATACAAATAAAGTAAAGAGGAAACCTGCAAAAATTAATGAAAAAGATAAATAAAATAAAACGCTAGAAGGAGGGGTTGAACCTCCGACCTTGTGGTTAACAGCCACACGCTCTAACCAACTGAGCTATTCCAGCTTATTGTGTTAAATTTTCAAAGAATAAATATTTAATATTTTATACCTATTCCAGCTTATCGTCTTAAATTTTCAAAGAGTATGTATTCAATATTTGATCAGGATTTGTCTCTTTCACTAATATTCACGTGTCACACAAAAAAGGCCACATAGTGAATTATGAATTGGTTTGAAAGGCCACATAGTGAATGATAAATTGGTTTCTTGTTGTTGTCAGTAATCACTATCTATTTTATAGTTTGGAAAAGGTTGATATAAGTCCCAATCGGAAGAAAAGTGGTTGGTCGAAAGAGGAAGCAGAGTACTGGGACACATTAGATCTAGCTGAGCACTAGACAAGGATTATGGACAATCGAAATATGAAAGCAAGCGCAAACCCCATCCGAGGTTTGACTCGTATACTCCTATGGACACTTTGCAGAAAAACATATTTAAGCAGTGTGGAAACGCCGAGTTCAAGGAGGCCAAAATAAAGAATCCATATCCAACCAGGAAATCTGCTTGGGTTGATAAATCCAAGCGTTGTCGTTTTCATAGAGTCATGACCATAAAACCAATGATTGTACCTAGATGAAAGATGCGATTGAATGACTGATCAAGAATGAGTGGTAGTCTGAGTACACTAGGGATGACAAAAGGGGTTGTGATGATTCCCCCAAAAGGAAGCAATCCCCTAAGAAAGTTGTTGAAGTAGTGACCAAGATCAAAGGCAAGGAGGCAAGCAGTGGAGATGATGATAGTCACAAGGGGAAACACTAATACATTGCTTCCATTACAAATGGCGCATCAAGAGTAAGCAATCCTCTTAAGACTATGATAACGAGAAAGAATGATGAGCTGATGGTCATCAACAATAAGGAATGGAATACCTCCAACAAGAACCCAAAGAGACATATCCTCGGATTCCATGATACTGAGAATGCAGAAGTAGTTCCTAACGAAATCACTACCTGGTCATAATGATCGCGATCTCCAACTTTGACGTATCTAGGATACTGATTGATGATGGAAGTTCATGCAATATTATGTATGCAAATCTCTTTGAGAAGATGTAATAGAAGAATAAAAATTTATGACCTTATGAAGAGCCCAATCTGCAAGCCTTCAACGGAACCATGAATTTCTCTTGAGGGTACATATAGCTGATGGCTACCTTGAGGGAGGGAAGAGATACCAGGATTGTAGACTCCCAATTTTTGGTCGTTCCTTGTAAGAGCTTGTAAACCTGCATCCCGAGTCTACCCTTTGTAGCAACCTTGGACGCGGTGGCTTCCCCGATTCACCTCAAGTTGAAGTACCACAACATTCACAATGAGCCAAAAATGATCAATGCTAATCTTTCGAGAGAGAAAATAATCTACAAGGCCTTGCAAGAAGATTCGAAAGAGGGTGAAGCGAAAACCATATAAATCAATATGGCCTCTTAGATCGTGCAGCTGGAACGCAACCATCAGACATCCTCTGAGTAAAGCAAGTCGTTTGGACCAAGCAAAAAGAAGTGGTTGATCTTGACTGATTCAAATAACTTTTGTTACGAGACTAACAAGCAACGAGTATTCTAAAAAGGTTATGTTAAATTTAGTTTCTTATTTGTTATTTTATAAAAAATAAAGTGTATTAAACTCATTCAATTATAGGAATTTTCCTTCATTAACTTATCTTTTTCCTGTATGATTATGGAAGGTAAAGATGATTCTGAGGACAACCAGAGAGATAGAAGCCCCTTCACAAAGACTCAGGGGTGCTGTCACAATACCATAGGTCTACGACTAAAAAAAGTGATCTTAGTGGCAACATATAATTTTGTTAGGGTATTAACCTACTTAGTTAGGTTGCAAGGACTCCTACCTTACGACATAATACTTGAGAACGTGTTTATACTATAAATCAGATTGCTAATCTAGCTTTGTTCTAAGATTATTATGAAAGAGGCAACCTGCAAAAAATTAATGAAAAAAATACAAATAAAATAAAGAGGAAACCTGCAAAAATTAATGAAAAAAAATACAAATAAAATAAAGAGGAAACCTGCAAAAATTAATGAAAAGTATAAATAAAATAAAACGCTAGAAGGAGGGGTTGAACCTCCGACCTTGTGGTTAACAGCCACACGCTCTAACCAACTGAGCTATTCCAGCTTATTGTGTTAAATTTTCAAAGAATAAGTATTTAATATTTTATACCTATTCCAGCTTATCGTCTTAAATTTTCAAAGAATATGTATTCAATATTTGATCAGGATTTGTCTCTTTCACTAATATTCACGTGTCACACAAAAAAGGCCACATAGTGAATTATGAATTGGTTTGAAAGGCCACATAGTGAATGATAAATTGGTTTCTTGTTGTTGTCAGTAATCACTGTCTATTTTATAGTTTGGAAAAGGTTGATATAAGTCCCAATCGGAAGAAAGTATAAATTCTTGGTCCGAACTATGTAAGATTTTCACCATCAGTAAAAGAAAGCCAACCACCATGATCGTTCTTAGCGGGGTTACGCAAGGAAAGAAGGAGCCCTTACACATATATATTGAGCGCTTCACCAATGTGGAAATGGCTTTTGGAAGCTCAAATGAGAGCCTAAAATGCTGGGCCTTGGAGAAGGACCTTAGACCTAATTGTCCATTCCAGGAGAAGTTGGGATGCAAGGAGATCCACAACTTGAAGGACTTGTTGACTGAGGCGTAATCCTACATCAACTATGAAGAAAAGTGGTTGGTCGAAGGAGGAAGCAGAGTACTGGGACACATTAGATCTAGCTGAGCACTAGACAAGGATTATGGACAATCGAAATAAGAAATCAAGGGCAAACCCCATCCGAGGTTTGACTCGTATACTCCTATGGACACTTTACAGAAAAACATATTTAAGCAGTGTGGAAACGCCGAGTTCAAGGAGGCCGAAATAAAGAATCCATATCCAACCAGGAAATTTGCTTGGGTTGATAAATCCAAGCGTTGTCGTTTTCATAGAGTCATGACCACAAACCCAATGATTGTACCTAGATGAAAGATGCGATTGAATGACTGATCAAGAATGAGTGGTAGTCTGAGTACACTAGGGATGACAAAAGGGGTTGTGATGATTCCCCCAAAAGGAAGCAATCCCCTAAGAAAGTTGTTGAAGTAGTGACCAAGATCAAAGGCAAGGAGGCAAGCAGTGGAGATGATGATAGTCACAAGGGGAAACACCAATACATTGCTTCCATTAAAAAAGGTGCATCAAGAGTAAGCAATCCGCTTAAGACTATGATAACGAGAAAGAATGATGAGCTGATGGTCATCAACAATAAGGAATGGAATACCTCCAACAAGAACCCAAAGAGACATATCCTCGGATTCCATGATAGTGAGAATGCAGAACTAGTTCCTAACGAAATCACTACCTGGTCATAATGATCGCGATCTCCAACTTTGACGTATCTAGGATACTGATTGATGATGGAGGTTCATGCAATATTATGTATGCAAATCTCTTTGAGAAGATGTAATAGAAGAATGAAAAGTTATGACCTTATGAAGAGCCCAATCTGCAAGCCTTCAATGGAACCATGAATTTCTCTTGAGGGTACATATAGCTGATGGCTACCTTGGGGGAGGGAAGAGATACCAGGATTGTAGACTCTCAATTTTTGGTCGTTCCTTGTAAGAGCTTGTAAACCTGCATCCCGAGTCTACCCTTTCTAGCAACCTTGGACGTGGTGGCTTCCTTGATTCACCTCAAGTTGAAGTACCACAACATTCACAATGAGCCAAAAATGATCAATGCTAATCTTTCGAGAGAGAAAATAATCTACAAGGCCTTGCAAGAAGATTCGAAAGAGGGTGAAGCCAAAACCATATAAATCAATATGGCCTCTTAGATCGTGCAGCTGGAACGTAACCATCAGACATCCTCTGAGTAAAGCAAGTCGTTTGGACCAAGCAAAAAGAAGTGGTTGAACTTGACTGATTCAAATAACTTTTGTTACGAGACTAACAAGCAACGAGTATTCTAAAAAGGTTATGTTAAATTTAGTTTCTTATTTGTTATTTTATAAAAATTAAAGTGTATTAAACTCATTCAATTATAGGAATTTTCCTTCATTAACTTATCTTTTTCCTGTATGATTATGGAAGGTAAAGATGATTCTGAGGACCACCAGAGAGATAGAAGCCCCTTCACAAAGACTCAGGGGTGCTGTCACAATACCATAGGCGTACGACTAAAAAAAGTGATCTTAGTGACAACATATAATTTTGTTAGGGTATTAACCTACTTAGTTAGGTTGCAAGGACTCCTACCTTACGACATAATACTTGAGAACTTGTTTATACTATAAATTAGATTGCTAATCTAGCTTTGTTCTAAGATCATTATGAAAGAGGCAACCTGCAAAAAGTTAATGAAAAAAATACAAATAAAATAAAGAGGAAACCTGCAAAAATTAATGAAAAATATAAATAAAATAAAACGCTAGAAGGAGGGGTTGAACCTCCGACCTTGTGGTTAACAACCACACGCTCTAACCAACTGAGCTATTCCATCTTATTGTGTTAAATTTTCAAAGAATAAGTATTTAATATTTTATACCTATTCCAGCTTATCGTCTTAAATTTTCAAAGAATATGTATTCAATATTTGATCAGGATTTGTCTCTTTCACTAATATTCACGTGTCACACAAAAAAGGCCACATAGTGAATTATGAATTGGTTTGAAAGGCCACATAGTGAATGATAAATTGGTTTCTTGTTGTTGTCAGTAATCACTATCTATTTTATAGTTTGGAAAAGCTTGATATAAGTCCCAATCGGAAGAAAGTATAAATTCTTGGTCCGAACTATGTAAGATTTTCACCATCAGTAAAAGACAGCCAACCACCATGATCGTTCTTAGCGGGGTTACGCAAGGAAAGAAGGAGCCCTTACACATATATATTGAGCGCTTCACCAACGTGGCAATGGATTTTGGAAGCTCAAATGAGAGCCTAAAATGCCGGGTCTTGGAGAAGGACCCTAGACCGAATTGTGCATTCCAGGAGAAGTTGGGATGAAGGGAGATCCACAACTTGAAGGACTTGTTGACTGAGGTGTAATCTTACATCAATTATGAAGAAAAGTGGTTGGTCGAAGGAGGGAGCAGAGTACTGGGACACATTAGATCTAGCTGAGCACTAGACAAGGATTATGGACAATCGAAAGATGAAAGCAAGGGCAAACCCCATCCGAGGTTTGACTCGTATACTCCTATGGACACTTTGCAGAAAAACATATTTAAGCAGTGTGGAAACGCCGAGTTCAAGGAGGCCGAAATAAAGAATCCATATCCAACCAAGAAATCTGCTTGGGTTGATAAATCCAAGCGTTGTCGTTTTCATAGAGTCATGACCACAAAACCAATGATTGTACCTAGATGAAAGATGCGATTGAATGACTGATCAAGAAAGAGTGGTAGTCTGAGTACACTAGGGATGACAAAAGGGGTTATGATGATTCCCTCAAAAGGAAGCAATCCCCTAAGAAAGTTGTTGAATTAGTGACCAAGATCAAAGGCAAGGAGGCAAGCAGTGGAGATGATGATAGTCACAAAAGGAAACACCAATACATTGCTTCCATTGCAAAAGGCGCATCAAGAGTAAGCAATCCGCTTAAGACTATGATAACGAGAAAGAATGATGAGCTGATGGTCATCAACAATAAGGAATGGAATACCTCCAACAAGAACCCAAAGAGACATATCCTCGGATTCCATGATAGTGAGAATGCAGAAGTAGTTCCTAACGAAATCACTACCTGGTCATAATGATCGCGATCTCCAACTTTGACGTATCTAGGATACTGATTGATGATGGAAGTTCATGCAATATTATGTATGCAAATCTCTTTGAGAAGATGTTATAGAAGAATGAAAAGTTATGACCTTATGAAGAGCCCAATCTGCAAGCCTTCAACGGAACCATGAATTTCTCTTGAGGGTACATATAGCTGATGGCTACCTTGGGGGAGGGAAGAGATACCAGGACTGTAGACTCCCAATTTTTGGTCGTTCCTTGTAAGAGCTTGTAAACCTACATCCCGAGTCTACCCTTTGTAGCAACCTTGGACGCGGTGGCTTCCCCGATTCACCTCAAGTTGAAGTACCACAACATTCACAATGAGCCAAAAATGATCAATGCTAATCTTTCGAGACACAAAATAATCTACAAGGCCTTGCAAGAAGATTCGAAAGAGGGTGAAGCGAAAACCATATAAATCAATGTGGCCTCTTAGATCGTGCAGCTGGAACGCAACCATCAGACATCCTCTGAGTAAAGCAAGTCATTTGGACCAAGCAAAAAGAAGTGGTTGATCTTGACTGATTCAAATAACTTTTGTTACGAGACTAACAAGCAACGAGTATTCTAAAAAGGTTATGTTAAATTTGGTTTCTTATTTGTTATTTTATAAAAATTAAAGTGTATTAAACTCATTCAATTATAGGAATTTTCCTTCATTAGCTTATCTTTTTCCTGTATGATTATGGAAGGTAAAGATGATTCTGAGGACAACCAGAGAGATAGAAGCCCCTTCACAAAGACTCAAGGGTACTGTCACAATACCATAGGTGTACGACTAAAAAAAGTGATCTTAGTGGCAACATATAATTTTGTTAGGGTATTAACCTACTTAGTTAGGTTGCAAGGACTCCTACCTTACGACATAATACTTGAGAACTTGTTTATACTATAAATCAGTTTGCTAATCTAGCTTTGTTCTAAGATCATTATGAAAGAGGCAACCTGCAAAAAATTAATGAAAAAAATACAAATAAAATAAAGAGGAAACCTGCAAAAAATAATGAAAAAAATACAAATAAAATAAAGGGGAAACCTGCAAAAATTAATGAAAAAATATAAATAAAATAAAACGCTAGAAGGAGGGGTTGAACCTCCGACCTTGTGGTTAACAGCCACACGCTCTAACCAACTGAGCTATTCCATCTTATTGTGTTAAATTTTCAAAGAATAAGTATTTAATATTTTATACCTATTCCAGCTTATCGTCTTAAATTTTCAAAGAATATGTATTCAATATTTGATCAGGATTTGTCTCTTTCACTAATATTCACGTGTCACACAAAAAAGGCCACATAGTGAATTATGAATTGGTTTGAAAGGCCACATAGTGAATGATAAATTGGTTTCTTGTTGTTGTCAGTAATCACTGTCTATTTTATAGTTTGGAAAAGTTTGATATAAGTCCCAATCGGAAGAAAGTATAAATTCTTGGTCCGAACTATGTAAGATTTTCACCATCAGTAAAAGACAGCCAACCACCATGATTGTTCTTAGCGGGGTTACGCAAGGAAAGAAGGAGCCCTTACACATATATATTGAGCGCTTCACCAACGTGGCAATGGATTTTGGAAGCTCAAATGAGAGCCTAAAATGCTGGGTCTTGGAGAAGGACCCTAGACCGAATTGTGCATTCCAGGAGAAGTTGGGATGCAAGGAGATCCACAACTTGAAGGACTTGTTGACTGAGGCGTAATCTTACATCAACTATGAAGAAAAGTGGTTGGTCGAAGGAGGAAGCAGAGTACTGGGACACATTAGATCTAGCTGAGCACTAGACAAGGATTATGGACAATCGAAAGATGAAAGCAAGGGCAAACCCCATCCGAGGTTTGACTCGTATACTCCTATGGACACTTTGCAGAAATACATATTTAAGCAGTGTGGAAACGCCGAGTTCAAGGAGGCCAAAATAAAGAATCCATATCCAACCAAGAAATCTGCTTGGGTTGATAAATCCAAGCGTTGTCGTTTTCATAGAGTCATGACCACAAAACCAATGATTGTACCTAGATGAAAGATGCGATTGAATGACTGATCAAGAATGAGTGATAGTCTGAGTACACTAGGGATGACAAAAGGGGTTGTGATGATTCCCCCAAAAGGAAGCAATCCCCTAAAAAAGTTGTTGAAGTAGTGACCAAGATCAAAGGCAAGGAGGCAAGCAGTGGAGATGATGATAGTCACAAGGGGAAACACCAATACATTGCTTCCATTACAAAAGGCGCATCAAGAGTAAGCAATCTGCTTAAGACTATGATAACGAGAAAGAATGATGAGCTGATGGTCATCAACAATAAGGAATGGAATACCTCCAACAAGAACCCAAAGAGACATATCCTCGGATTCCATGATAGTGAGAATGCAGAAGTAGTTCCTAACGAAATCACTACCTGGTCATAATGATCGCGATCTCCAACTTTGATGTATCTAGGATACTGATTGATGATGGAAGTTCATGCAATATTATGTATGCAAATCTCTTTGAGAAGATGTAATAGAAGAATGAAAAGTTATGACCTTATGAAGAGCCCAATCTGCAAGCCTTCAACGGAACCATGAATTTCTCTTGAGGGTACATATAGCTGATGGCTACCTTGGGGGAGGGAAGAGATACCAGGACTGTAGACTCCCAATTTTTGGTCGTTCCTTGTAAGAGCTTGTAAACCTGCATCCCGAGTCTACCCTTTGTAGCAACCTTGGACGCGGTGGCTTTCTCGATTCACCTAAAGTTGAAGTACCACAACATTCACAATGAGCCAAAAATGATCAATGCTAATCTTTCGAGAGACAAAATAATCTACAAGGCCTTGCAAGAAGATTCGAAAGAGGGTGAAGCGAAAACCATATAAATCAATATGGCCTCTTAGATCGTGCAGCTGGAACGCAACCATCAGACATCCTCTGAGTAAAGCAAGTCGTTTGGACCAAGCAAAAAGAAGTGGTTGATCTTGACTGATTCAAATAACTTTTGTTACGAGACTAACAAGCAACGGGTATTCTAAAAAGGTTATGTTAAATTTAGTTTCTTATTTGTTATTTTATAAAAATTAAAGTTTATTAAACTCATTCAATTATAGGAATTTTCCTTCATTAACTTATCTTTTTCCTGTATGATTATGGAAGGTAAAGATGATTCTGAGGACAACCAGAGAGATAGAAGCCCCTTCACAAAGACTCAGAGGTACTGTCACAATACCATAGGCGTACGACTAAAAAAAGTGATCTTAGTGGCAACATATAATTTTGTTAGGGTATTAACCTACTTAGTTAGGTTGCAAGGACTCCTACCTTACGACATAATACTTGAGAACTTGTTTATACTATAAATCAGTTTGCTAATCTAGCTTTGTTCTAAGATCATTATGAAAGAGGCAACCTGCAAAAAATTAATGAAAAAAATACAAATAAAATAAAGAGGAAACCTGCAAAAATTAATGAAAAAATATAAATAAAATAAAACGCTAAAAGGAGGGGTTGAACCTCCGACCTTGTGGTTAACAGCCACACGCTCTAACCAACTGAGCTATTCCATCTTATTGTGTTAAATTTTTAAAGAATAAGTATTTAGTATTTTATACCTATTCCAACTTATCGTCTTAAATTTTCAAAGAATATGTATTCAATATTTGATCAGGATTTGTCTCTTTCACTAATATTCACGTGTCACACAAAAAAGGCCACATAGTGAATTATGAATTGGTTTGAAAGGCCACATAGTGAATGATAAATTGGTTTCTTGTTGTTGTCAGTAATCACTGTCTATTTTATAGTTTGGAAAAGGTTGATATAAGTCCCAATCGGAAGAAAGTATAAATTCTTGGTCCGAACTATGTAAGATTTTCACCATCAGTAAAAGACATCCAACCACCATGATTGTTCTTAGCGGGGTTACGCAAGGAAAGAAGGAGCCCTTACACATATATATTGAGCGCTTCACCAACGTGGCAATGGATTTTGGAAGCTCAAATGAGAGCCTAAAATGCTGGGTCTTGGAGAAGAACCCTAGACCGAATTGTGCATTCCAGGAGAAGTTGGGATGCAAGGAGATCCACAACTTGAAGGACTTGTTGACTGAGGCGTAATCTTACATCAACTATGAAGAAAAGTGGTTGGTCGAAGGAGGAAGCAGAGTACTGGGACACATTAGATCTAGCTGAGCACTAGACAAGGATTATGGACAATCGAAAGATGAAAGCAAGGGCAAACCCCATCCGAGGTTTGACTCGTATACTCCTATGGACACTTTGCAGAAAAACATATTTAAGCAGTGTGGAAACGCCGAGTTCAAGGAGGCCAAAATAAAGAATCCATATCCAACCAAGAAATCTGCTTGGGTTGATAAATCCAAGCGTTGTCGTTTTCATAGAGTCATGACCACAAAACCAATGATTGTACCTAGATGAAAGATGCGATTGAATGACTGATCAAGAATGAGTGGTAGTCTGAGTACACTAGGGATGACAAAAGGGGTTGTGATGATTCCCCCAAAAGGAAGCAATCCCCTAAGAAAGTTGTTGAAGTAGTGACCAAGATCAAAGGCAAGGAGGCAAGCAGTGGAGATGATGATAGTCACAAGGGGAAACACCAATACATTGCTTCCATTACAAAAGGCGCATCAAGAGTAAGCAATCCGCTTAAGACTATGATAACGAGAAAGAATGATGAGCTGATGGTCATCAACAATAAGGAATGGAATACCTCCAACAAGAACCCAAAGAGACATATCCTCGGATTCCATGATAGTGAGAATGCAGAAGTAGTTCCTAACGAAATCACTACCTGGTCATAATGATCGCGATCTCCAACTTTGATGTATCTAGGATACTGATTGATGATGGAAGTTCATGCAATATTATGTATGCAAATCTCTTTGAGAAGATGTAATAGAAGAATGAAAAGTTATGACCTTATGAAGAGCCCAATCTGCAAGCCTTCAACGGAACCATGAATTTCTCTTGAGGGTACATATAGCTGATGGCTACCTTGGGGGAGGGAAGAGATACCAGGACTGTAGACTCCCAATTTTTGGTCGTTCCTTGTAAGAGCTTGTAAACCTGCATCCCGAGTCTACCCTTTGTAGCAACCTTGGACGCGGTGGCTTCCCCGATTCACCTCAAGTTGAAGTACCATAACATTCACAATGAGCCAAAAATGATCAATGCTAATCTTTCGAGAGACAAAATAATCTACAAGGCCTTGCAAGAAGATTCGAAAGAGGGTGAAGCGAAAACGATATAAATCAATATGGCCTCTTAGATCGTGCAGCTGGAACGCAACCATCAGACATCCTCTGAGTAAAGCAAGTCGTTTGGACCAAGCAAAAAGAAGTGGTTGATCTTGACTGATTCAAATAACTTTTGTTACGAGACTAACAAGCAACGAGTATTCTAAAAAGGTTATGTTAAATTTAGTTTCTTATTTGTTATTTTATAAAAATTAAAGTGTATTAAACTCATTCAATTATAGGAATTTTCCTTCATTAACTTATCTTTTTCCTGTATGATTATGGAAGGTAAAGATGATTCTGAGGACAACCAGAGAGATAGAAGCCCCTTCACAAAGACTCAGAGGTACTGTCACAATACCATAGGCGTACGACTAAAAAAAGTGATCTTAGTGGCAACATATAATTTTGTTAGGGTATTAACCTACTTAGTTAGGTTGCAAGGACTCCTACCTTACGACATAATACTTGAGAACTTGTTTATACTATAAATCAGTTTGCTAATCTAGCTTTGTTCTAAGATCATTATGAAAGAGGCAACCTGCAAAAAATTAATGAAAAAAATACAAATAAAATAAAGAGGAAACCTTCCAAAAATAATGAAAAAAATACAAATAAAATAAAGAGGAAACCTGCAAAAATTAATGAAAAAATATAAATAAAATAAAACGCTAAAAGGAGGGGTTGAACCTCCGACCTTGTGGTTAACAGCCACACGCTCTAACCAACTGAGCTATTCCAGCTTATTGTGTTAAATTTTTAAAGAATAAGTATTTAGTATTTTATACCTATTCCAGCTTATCATCTTAAATTTTCAAAGAATATGTATTCAATATTTGATCAGGATTTGTCTCTTTCACTAATATTCATGTGTCAAACAAAAAAGGCCACATAGTGAATTATAAATTGGTTTGAAAGGCCACATAGTGAATGATAAATTGGTTTCTCGTTGTTGTCAGTAATCACTGTCTATTTTATAGTTTGGAAAAGGTTGATATAAGTCCCAATCGGAAGAAAGTATAAATTCTTGGTTCGAACTATGTAAGGTTTTCACCATCAGTAAAAGACAGCCAACCAGCATGATCATTCTTAGCGGGGTTACGAATGGAAAGAAAGAGCCCCTACACACCTATATTGAGCGTTTCACCAAGGTGACAATGGCTGTTAGAAGCTCAAATGAGAGCCTAAAATGCTGGGTCTTGGAGAAGGACCTTAGACCGAATTGTGCAATCCAGGAGAAGTTGTGATGCAAGGAGATCCACAACTTGAAGGACTTGTTGACTGAGGCGTAATCCTACATCAACTATGAAGAAAAGTGGTTGGTTGATGGAGGAAGCAGAGTACTGGGACACATTAGATCTAGCTAAGCACCAGACAAAGATTATGGACAATCGAAAGATGAAAGCAAGCGCAAACCCCATCCGAGGTTTGACTCGTTTAATCCTTTAGATACTTTGCAGAAAAACATATTTAAGCAGTGTGCAAACGCCGAGTTCAAGGAGGCCGAAATAAAGAATCCATATCCAACCAGGGAATCTGCTTGGGTTGATAAATCCAAGCGTTGTCGTTTTTATAGAGTCATGACCACAAAACCAATGATTGTACCTAGATGAAAGATGCGATTGAATGACTGATCAAGAATGAGTGATAGTCTGAGTACACTAGGGATGACCAAAGGGGCTGGGATGATTCCCCCAAAAGGAAGCAATCCCCTAAGAAAGTTGTTGAAGTAGTGACCAAGATCAAAGGCAAGGAGGCAAGCAGTGGAGAAGAGGATAGTCACAAGGGGAAACACCAATACATTGCTTCCATTACAAAAGGCGCATCAAGAGTAAGCAATCCGCCTAAGAATATGATAGCTGTCGCTATTGCGAAAATGAGGTGCCGGCAAAACAGAAGAGTCTCCACCTTTCGTTATTTATCCCACAGGAGGGAAAGGAAACGATCGGGACAAATCTAGCAAAAAGGTATAAGACAAGGTCATCGCAACCAAGTCTGGGTTCGGGAGTCGGTTACGCAAGGGGAAGGTATTAGCACCCCTCACGTCCATCGTACTCGATGGGATCCATGCTTGTTGTGTTTATCTGACGGGTTGGTTTAACTATCTACCTATCAAGGCTGGTTCAAAAGAAAAGAAAATTGACTCGGCAAAGCATCGCGCTTCGTGCCTACTTATTCTCGCCTGGATTGAGAAATCAGAGTCAACGTAGTTCGGCTAACTACGGGTAAAGGGGGAAGGTTGCTCACCAAGATATCGCATCTTGTGCCTACGTACTCTCAACAGGTATGAGATATCAGAGCGAACGTAGTTTGGGATAACGAAACACAGGTTGATTCATCTGTTTTTACCTGAGTAGGGTTAACAAACAGTTCCAGCAGTTCGGTGTATGCAGCTCGCTCGTCGGAGACTCGTGCGTTACCGTTTGCAGTAGAACTGAGAGTTAACAACACTCTTTTTCTGAAAATGTTTTCCTTGAATTAAGAGCCCACAGGGCAAAATGGTTTGAATGTTTGTTTTTGTCTTTTACGAAAGAAGTGTTTTTTATGGATGTTTATAGTTCATACTGCACTAGAGACTATGACTTAGGAGTGAATGCGACGCATGCCACCCTAAGGGTGCCAGGCTAAACATCCTGACTGTTGAAGAGTGACCATTCAACAATCATTTCCTAAGTGGCTTAAGGCTCATAATGTACTTTACCAACTTGCCTTTATTACGTATTTTACTGTTGTTTTGGTAAGAAGATGAGAAGAAGAAAGAACTCTACATGGGAAACTATCAAGCATCCTACTGTTATCATGCAATGGATTCATCCTATTGGGTGAGTTTGAAAGGGGAATCTACCCTAATTTTATCATGCATGGTTTCAACCTACAGTCTATCATCACTATCCTTATCAAAGGAAGTGAGAACCCTAAGGGATCATGTTAAAGGGGAAATAGAAACAGTAAAAATCATTAAGCAGATGAGTACAAAGCTATCAAGCTACTGAGATAAAGACATGTAAATATGCTATGTATCAGCACAAGCAGAAGGAGGAAGCCTCAACTTCTAATGAAAACAAGCAAATAAACAAACAAAAACAATCAAGCAAAGGGAGGGTCACCTCAACCTTTCAATGCAAACAAGCAAAGGGAGATCAACTCAACCTTTAAGCAGTCATGCTCCTAAGCTCAACATATTCTATACATGAGACTATCCTAATGCATCAAGCAACAGGCAAACAAACAACCACACCACAATCCATCAGGAAAGAAGAAATAAACTGGAAGAGCAACAAGGAAGTCATACCAAGGCTACATCCAGTTGATGTGTGTCAACACATGAGTCCATCAGAGGCTCAACCTTTTGAGGAATGCACAGAGCACTTCCTAAGGAAGGCCAGGCTCTCCCAAGAGGGATCCTATGTCAATAGGACAGATAAAGGAATTAGGGTAGATCCTAGATGTCAATCTAAAGTGTTAGCTCAATGTGCATCAGCACAGGAGTCCATCAGAGGCTTCACCTCTTGAGGAATACACAGAGCACTTCCTAAGGAAAGCCAAGCTCTCCCAAGAGGGATCCTATGTCAATAGGACAAAGAATGATTAAGGGAATGAACCTAGATGTCAATCTAAAACACTTGATTAATGTGCATCAGCACAAGAGTCCATCAGAGGCTCCACATCTTGAGGAATACACAGAGCACTTCCTAAGGAAGGCCAGGCTCTCCCAACAGGGATCCCATGCCAATAGGACAGAGAGTTTAGGTGAGGAACCTAGATATCAATCTAAGGTGTCAAGGCAATGTACATCAGTACAGGAGTCCATCACAGGATCCACCTCTTGAGGAATGCACATAGCACTTCCTAAGGAAGGCCATGCTCTCCCAAGAGGGATCCTATGTCAATAGGACAAAGATAGATGGGTAAAGAACCTAGATGTCAATCTAAGGTTTCAAACTTAATGTGCATCAGCACAGGAGTCCATCACAGGCTCCACCTCTTGAGGAATGCACAGAGCACTTCCTAAGGAAGGCCAGGCTCTCCCAAGAGGGATCCTATGTCAATAGGACAAAGAGAGATTTTAGAGGATGGGAGGCATGGTGAAAACCTAAGGAATTCACCAAGGCACTCAACCAAATTCACTTGATTAAGAAATGATGAGAAGCATGGTGTATACCTAAGGTATCCACCATGACACTTAACCAATCATGGGAGAATATGAACCATGAGAAGCATGATGTATACCAAAGGTATCCATCAGGACACTCAACCAATCATGGATGAATTGAGCAATGCAAAACAAAGCTAGAGGGGGAATCAACCTCCTAAAGGTTTTAAAGGAAACCCTAATGATTAGCTACAAGGATCACCTAACCAAATGGATTTAGAAGCTCTATCAAGGCTTAATAATTGTTCTAAATAGGTATCTACCTATGTTCTATTCTATCAAGAAGAGATTAGAAGCCTAAAGTTTGCTAAGGTTCACCTTAGAAGCTAAACTATGAGGTAAGCTAAGTTAGGATCACCCTAAACACAATCAACTTGTAAATTCTAAGAAAAATACCAAAATCAATCCTAAAAGGCTAGGAAAAATTCTAAGGCTTCCTAATTATGTTAAGGAATCATGGTACAAAATCCAGAGCCAAGATCTAAGTCTAAAGGTTCTAAACAAATTCTACACTTAATGGTATGCTTAAGGGAATCCATAAGGGAAAGGTCCTATAAATCTATCTCAAACCTATACCTAAAAGCATCTAAAAAAACCAAAGAAAAATCATACAACTCTATCAAGATGTCTAAAGCAATCATGCAAAAATTCAGAACTAAATTCAAATCCATGAGTTAGTACAAAAATAAGAAAGAAATCAATCATTTTTAACATTTTTAATCAACTAATAAAAAAATAGCAATAAATGGAAAATCAACCAAAAATGCAATTAAATTGCTCACAAAAATAAAGGACACCCCAAGAATCATTCATGATTTTTTCCAAGATTTTCTAACAATCTCTACTATTTGTCTTGAATTAAAAACAAACAATACATTAAAAGAAAAATAGAAAAAGAATTAAAAGGATGGTGGTGCAGGAAGTAGCTTTCATGCGTGTTATTTGTTTGGGCCAGGCGCACGAGGGGTGCGGTTAGCAAAATAGGCCTTAAGCCCAACTGAGTTTCTTTTAATGAAACTCAGCGTTTCATCCTATGAGAAAGGCCAAAACTCAGCGCAAATCCTAGCCGTGCATTGCGTATAACAAGTCAAGCTAGCAATGTTATCTAACGGCTGGCATGAAGTCTGGATATTTAAAATGAAAACGGAGGGAGACAGTCCCGCGGTGGAGCTGCCACGCGCAGACGGTGGCCGGCGTAGCACCAATCATCTTCAACCTCTCACCAAAATCCTAACTTCCTCATTCCTTGACCAAAACGAGATTTTCTTGAACCAAACTTGTGTGATTTTTCGTGTAGAATCTAAATATGTGATTTATTTCTACTTTCCTCCATTAAAACTCAGAAACCGTGATTATCCAAGAATCTCTCAAGAATTCTCAACTTTCACAAAAGTTAAAATTGAAGACACTAATCTCTTCCTCTCACTTCCTACATCAATATTCCATGTTTCTTTTCCATTTTCATCCAGGGAGAAATTCAAACTACAAGCTAAGGTGTCATTTCAAGAATTGTCATGAATCCTAACCAAACTAATCCTAAAAGCTTCTACGTACTCTGAGGATCATAATTATGTGGAAATAGCATAGCAATTCACCAAGAATAGAGAGTATGGATGAAAGACAGGAACCTGTTAATAAGCTTCGACAGAGGCTTGAATTATGGATGAAGCTTCAAGAAAATCGTCCAGAATCCATCAATGATCCTCACTGAAGCTTTTGGCAATGGTAATTTGGCCTGAAAATGGTGTAATCTTCAAAATCGAATTTCCAAATTTCTTCACTTTTTTCTCATTGAGTTTCTGTTATTTTCCATCAAAAGTTAGTTATGGCAGTTGGAAATCATCAAGGAGGTTATATGCAATGGATATTGAGTGATTAGAAGCCCAATTGAAGCCCATGGCAGCCCAATTCAAAATCCACTTTTTCCATGTTTGAAGCTTTTATGTTATGGTGAGAACAGAGCCAAACAGCCTGCAAATTGATCCAATTGCCTTGCTTGTGATGTAAGGAATATGTGTGGATAGGATTGAGGCCTGAAATTGAATATATGGTAGATTTGCATTGTGTTGCTTAAGGTTGAAGAAATCTTGGATTTGGCATAGCAAGTGAATTCAAACTTGATTTCTAATTTTGCCAATCTTCTTAAAACATCATTTGGACTCAAATCAAGCACAAATATGACATGAATTGGTTCCAAAATGAATTGATTTGAATTAGCCCTTTTCAAGCTTCGTTTCATGAATTTTTCTTCACACACTTCTCATCCCAATCCATGTCAATGAATTCTTGGTGCTTGGTGGAGTAAATAATCCCATTTTAAGCAACTTTCAAGCTGAACAAAATTCCATTTGAGGTGTGTAAGATGGTGAAATTGACCCATAATAAAAAATGGCCTATAATCTCAACTTCCCAAAATACCCTTTCCTTGCAAAGCTCATATCTTGAGTTCTACAAATCCAATCATGGACTTCTAGTACGTTTTGGAAAGCTAAGAAGATAAGGAACAACATTCATGTTGGCCTGAAGTTGAGGAGAAGCTTCCTTCTAAGTCAAAAGTGGCATGGAAGTTGGTTGACTTTCAAGTACCAAAATCACATTCATCTGATGACTTGTAACTTGTCTGCCTCATAACTTGAGTTATATAAACCCTATCAAGGACTTCTAGTACTCAAATTAAAGCTATGGTAATGCTATACAACAATCATGTTGGGGTCAAGGTGAGATGAAAATCACATCTTGATTTATGTGGTCTTGAAGTTAGGCACTAAACTAGGGGATTTTACACTGTCAAGCTTAGAAACCCTAGCCTAGGAACTCCTCACACTCTTGATTCATGATGACTTCGTCTTGGAATCATCTTTTAGACATCTTAATACATCAATCCATGATCACATGGCCTTGAAATTAGGTCTCAACCTCCTTCAAAATCATCTGTTGACCTAGGGTTGACCAGATGAGACCCTAGTTGCACCAATCTTGGTTGTAGCTTCTTATACTTCACATGATGACCTGTATAGGCTTCAAAATGACTTTCAATACTTCTCATGAGCTCTCTCAAGGCTTCAAGTCCAACTCCATGGATTCAAAATCACCTGAATAGCTTCCCATAACCTTCAAGTTAGGAGATATGCATTCTTGTGTCCAACCCTCCCTCTGAGGAACTTTGTGGCTTCTTTGATGAGGATATCAACCCTTGGATCCTTAAATGAAGACTCTCAGATAGCTTCATAACATTGGTAGCCTTTGGTTGGTAGTCACACCTCTTGATCTCCTGCACACATGTCAATGCAATGCAGATGATAATGGTAATATGAATGCAATGAAACACAAGCTAGGTAAAGAAAAAGGTTAGGCAAATTTTGGGGTGCAACAATAACGAGAAAGAATGATGAGCTGATGGTCATCAACAATAAGGAATGGAATACCTCCAGCAAGAACCCAAAGAGACATATCCTCGGATTCCATGATAGTGAGAATGCAGAAGGAGTTCCTAACGAAATCACTACCTGGTCATAATGATCACAATCTCCGACTTTGACGTATCTAGGGTACTGATTGATGATGGAAGTTCATGCAATATTATGTATGCAAATCTTATTGAGAAGATGTAATAGAAGAATGAAAAGTTATGACCTTATGAAGAGCCCAATCTGCAAGCCTTCAATGGAACCATGAATTTCCCTTGAGGGTACATATAGCTGATGGCTACCTTGGGGGAGGGAAGAGATACCAGGATTGTAGACTCCTAATTTTTGGTCGTTTCTTGTAAGAGCTTGTAAACCTGCATCCCGAGTCTACCCTTTGTAGCAACCTTGGACGTGGTGGCCGTTGTGGTGAGAATCGTGATACCAAGCTATTGACTAACTGGAATCTTAATTCATCAAATTCACAACCGAACTTTAATTTATCCAAAAAGGAAAGGTTTAAAGAAAGAAAAACCTATAAAAATGTAAAGCAAAAAGCAAGGCTTAAAGCTAAGCAAAGAGAGATCTAAAGGTTCGGGGGTTGGTTATGCCTAGGGTAGGTATTTCACATCCTAAACATTTGTAGTACTCTACAGGAACCTCTTGTTAATATTTGTGTTTGCTAAAGTTTTCTTGCTAAAGGAAATGTGCTAAGGGTAAAGATATAAAGTATAAAGTATGTACAAAGTTTGGTAAAGTATGCTCTCGAAGACATCGCATCTCGTGCTATGTATCCTGACGGGAATGGAATCAGAGCAACTGTAGTTCCCCTAACTAGGGGTGAAGAACTCTTGACTATGGTCAAGGTTCAAAGGGGCAAGTAAATCTCTATGGAGAGGCACCTACATAGAGTGCGGCGACTCTAAACTAAATGTTATGTTAAATGGGAAAAGAAATGTCCACGGCGGGATGACTAAATAGAGCACGGCGACTCCAAATCCTATGGTTAAGGTAAACAGGGGAAATGTCCACGGCGGGACGACTACATGAAGCACGACGAATCCAATCCTAAGCTATAAATGTTAACAGAAATTTAGTTATTAGTGAGGGAGAAAGAAAAGGTTGGCTCGCTAAGAAATCACATCTTATGCCTACGTATTCTCAACGAGAAATCAGAGCGTTCGTAGTTCCCCTGGTTAGGGGTGAGGAACTCTTGACTGTAGTCAAGGTTCCAAGGGGATGTAAGCATTCATAGGGAAGTACTTACATGGAGTGCGGCGACTCCTAAATCTACATTGAGATGGTTGTAGTAGAGAATGTCCACGGCGGGACGCTAAACATGAGTATGGCGACTCAAATCCTAAGGCTAGGATAAAGGATATCCATGACGGGACGCTAAAAGTGAGAACGACGACTCAAATCCTAAGGTTAGGACAAAGGGGAAAGGATGTCCACGGCGGGATGCTAAAAGTGAGCACATCGATTCAAATCCTAAGGTTAGGACAAAGGTTAAAGGATAACATCAAACAAAGTCACAATAATGTAGACAAAAGATTCAAAACCTCATGGGGATACTCAACAGTTTTTAAAGGTGAACCACTTAGATGCATACAAACAAAGTTGAATTTCAAACTTAAAATGCACATGGAAACCAACAATCCCAATTTATGTTATCTTCAAGTGAAACTCAAAGAAGAATAAAATCAAAGTTTTGAAAATGAAGGAATGAGAAATAAGAGGGTGAAAACCCTAAAATGAATTGCAATCTTCCCATAATGAAAAGTGTTTCTAAAATAAGAATTTTAGAATTCTTTAATCATGATATGAAAATACACATTGAAACAAAATTTTAGCAAAAAGAATCACTTAAAAAAGAGTAAAAATGAAGAAGTTATGATTAATTGAAAATTAAATAAAATTTGAATGAACAAGTGATTAAAATAAAGAAATGTTTCACCCAAGGCTTGAAATCAAGACATTGGGGTCATGGACACAAAACCTTACCATGCCAACCATCATGCGCGTGTGGAATTGAGATGGAACAAGAAGAAGAAATAGTAAAAACATAAAAAATCATAAAATTGGATAAAAAGTGGCCTTGCTGAGGCTCGAACCTGGGTTCATACGCATGGCAAAGTACTTAAAGGCAAGGCATTAACCACTGGAGTGGCAATACATCCATTGATTATGCCACCCCAGTTTTAAGATAAACCTACAAGGCGTGCTATTATGGGCAAAGAACATGGCAAGGGCAAGTGAAAAACCAAATACAATTTGATCACAACTTTGTCAAAACTCAAACATTTTCAGTGAAATTAAAGTCTAACCTGCCTGAAATTTTATGAGGATTGCAATGGTATCAACCAAATTTTCAAATAAAACACAGAGATAAAAATTCGAATGAAAATGTAGTTGATGCTTTTGAGATGCATTTTGAAGCTCCAAGGCCAAATCAACTGCAAATTTGCACCAGCAAGGGTTTGTTCATACTCTAAATACCATATAAGATGAAATTCAACGGAATTTATTGTCTAAAAATCACAAGGACACAAAATCAGTGAGTGGCTTGCAATTGGTGAAAAAAGCTTAAGAACAAAACTTGGCCTGTGAACAAATGTTTAAGTGACTCCAAGACAAAGCCAAACTTATCAATCTAAAACTGCAGCAAATCATGAGTTCCATACACATCTAGCATGCAAGCCAATAATGAAATTGAATTGACAACATAAATTAATGTAACAGCCCCTTGGCATCCAAGGCTTCCTACAACAGTCATAGATGAATTCAATATCAAGCCTTTACAAAGATGAATTCTTGACAGCAAATCCAAGCCAGGACTTAATCAGCATCAGTCAAACAAGGTACGTTGTTACCACCGACAAAAGGGGCACAAATGGCATGACTAACAACTTGGATTATGGCAACAGTTGTGCATGAACTATGGACAATCCTAAAAGCATTACTATGAATTCAACATGATTGTGCTAGCATTATTCAACAATCCTACACTTTGATCATCTAACAGACTTGCAGGCCAAAAGGGGTTTATTCAAGACAAATAAGTTAACAAACTTCTCCTCACCACCATAACAGCAACACAAATCTACTAGGTTCTAAAAGCTCCACTAGCCAATGCCTGTAGACACCAACAGTAAGAAAATCAACACAAACCATACTTAAAAAAAAACAGTCAAACAGCCATCTAGGACAAACCTCCTCCAAGGACCTAAACAGACTAAGGCACACCATTCTAAACTCCTGTAACAGTTCTCAATTGGTTATCTAAATCTGTTCTAAACCAAACATCCTTAGACAGCCACCACCAGATAATCCTACATAACTGTAAGAATTCCCAAACAACATCTAAATCTCAATGACAGATCCAAATAGGTCCAGACTTGAACCTATTCCTCACCAGGAATCATCCAAAACAGGAATGATGGGAAGTCACATTGGTCTAGCCCTCAACAGATTGGATAGTGCACTGAACCTCCAAGCACCAAATCAAAGAAATCATAAGCTTCAGTCTGAGTCATGAACTGAAGCAAACACCTTAAGCCCTCAAAGCATTCTTCACTTGGTTCTCCAACTCTATCTTAACTCAACAACATAAACCAAACACTAAAAAAAACCTGAGGGGAACCTACACCTGAGCTGCCATCATGGTTCCAAATAGACATAAGGCAAAAACAACATGGTTATAACTGATAGGTTAAATTAACAGTTGTTCATGAATTGGCAACAACTCCATTATGAATTCAACCATGATGATAGCATTTGTCATTAATACATCTTACATTCTAATCACAAACTCATGCCAACTGAGGTTTCTTAAGTCAAAAGGGGCATGGCATGACTCAGGTTCAAACAAGCTACCTAAGTTTCTTAAATGACATCACTAATACAAACAGGCTTTGGTAGACATCCATAATAAAGATCCCTGACAACACTTAAACCAACCTAAACACCTGATCAACCACAAGTCACAACCCTGGCCTGAGTTAAACAACCCAGCAGTGACAGTACAAACTCGAACAGGCCAAGAAATCCTACTGAGTCTTCATCTCCTAGAAGGTCTATAGTAGCAGCCCCCTCCATACTACATCAAAGCAAAACAACAGAGAAAAACTTACCAGCCTCCCCTGACCTATCTAAAACACAACCTTACTAATGCCAAAACAAACCACCTAGACATACAGAGAATGTTGACTGCATTAACCATCAGTCCAAAACCTTAATCACAAATGCAAGCTTAAACTTTAAGACAACCAACCTGTTCTACACCATCTGTGTTCTAAACACCTTCAGACTGAAACCATAGCAAAAAACGTGCCTCCTAGCAGAAGAAACCAATCTGATAACCATGAATTGACCAACTCAGCTTAGACACTGACAGCAAAGAACAACTTGAACATGTCAAAATCTGACTTAAACCAACCATCCAAGTCCTAACAGCCTGAAGGAACCAAAATGGCACAAGGTAGGGTCAAGAACCCAACATTGTAAAGCCAAGGCCATATGCAAACCACCCTAAAGGGTTAAGAATCCTATGCACATTCAACAGAGGTGATGTGTGAACCTAAACATCAACTCTGACAACAACCTTTAAAGCAAGAACCTAAAGACAATTCATAATGCACATTATAAGCTCAACAAATCCAGTCTTATCACAAACTCTAGAACATCCTACACCTAATGTTAGTCCTATACACATTAGCCAATACTAGACTAAACCAAGTATGCACCAAGATGGAGGTTCACAAGCAACAGACATGACAATGTTAAGTTCAAGTCACTAACTCTAGGCCTCTTGATAATTGACAAATTTTAAGATTCACAACAATTTTAGTGTTAATGTACATAAACTTAGCATCACAATGTCACAGTCTAAACCTGCCATGTACTTTAAAATCATACTTCCACCAAATTAACAATGTACCTCTTATCATAATGATAGTCTAGCAGCAAACACACATGGCTTTGATAAAACCAAAACTCACATAACTTGGGACAATATAATTAACAAACTCTAGCATGACAATGTCAAAACACAATCCACACATACATGATGTATAATGATGAGCAAGTTCAAAACTACATACCTTTTGTAGTCTTCTCACACTTAATGCTAAATAAAAGCAAGAACTCCTTCCTTATATGCAAGCTTGGAGATTGTTGCTTCTTCTTGAAGAAAAAGAGGAAATCTTGTGGACAGATCTCACAAATAAACTTCCAGCTGTAGTTTGAGGTTTTGGACAGTTAAAATATCATAAAGGGAAGGTGTTCAAAGTGTCACAATGATGAAAAATGGTTTGTGCAGTGATTTGGCTTCAAATGTGCATAAAAGTCAAACTATGGTGCGTGGACAATTGACTTTTTGATCCATGATTCTTTTGATGAAACTAACTATTGGAATAGCTTCAAATGGTGATTTTAAGGGTGTGTATATGGTTTTTATGATGGTTTCATGGCTGGAAATGATGCTGGTGTGAAAAATGCAAAGTGGCCATTTTTGGTGATTTTGTGAATTTCTTCACTTTCAAGCAAAGAGGGAAAGAAAGAGAGTTGTGTGATCCTGGTGTCTTGGATGGCTCTGGTGTGTTGTATACAATGGGATGAAGCCTCTATTTATAGGCTAAGAGAAGAGTTGGGGCAGATTTGGAATTTGGCATTCAAGGTGGTTTTTTAGTGAAAATCTCATGAATCCATGTAATGGTTTTGGTTCTGCTGACTTAGCTTGCTTGCAAGGAGTTTTTCCCTCAAAAGTTAGATAGAAATGAGATGTGATAAGTGACGTTTGAGTGAGCAAGACCCCCTACCTGCTACAGCCACCAATACTCTCTCTCATGGTGTAACTTTTTGCATTTTTCCCATTAAACTAATGTGTCTTGTCTAGCATTTGAGATTTGCTTGGATTCTTGTCTTATTTAGTCCAAATTGCAATCTAATACATCTCATCAGAGGTCAATCCATGGTTAGAGATGAAGTTCATAGTTGGAAATCAAGTTTATGTTGGGTTTTGGCAAGTTGGCAAACTAGTGCATAGACCTAACTTTCTCACTTCATAACTCTCATCTCACAAGGGCTATGGAAGAGTTCTAGTAATATTTGGAAAGCCCTCATGGAGCTCTACAACTTTCATGTTTTCATGATCTTCAGATTCTAAGTGGAACTAGGTCAAAAATCCCCTCAAAGTTGGCTGAAAACATGCCTAAAAAGGCCAGCAACTTAGAATTTTCTCTAAGTGTTTTCTCCCTCTTGTGATGATTTTGGCCATAACTCCAAATATATGCATTTTCTGCCCATGGACCACTGTGATACTTTTGTAGGAATTGTCAAGACCTTTCCAACAAGCTTTGAACCACCCCAATTGGATGTGTGGTTAGGGAGTTATGGTCTTGCCCCTTTCAAAATCCTAATTCCCGATTTTTGCGATTACTCCCCAATCCTTGATCTAATGGTCATGAAAATTCATGTATAGGTGTAATATAACATTATTAACATTTTTTTATTCACACCTTGAGGTCAAATTCCTTATGGTTGAAGAGTTGACTTTTCGGTCAACGAAACGATCGATCGATGACTACCGAGTCGCCTGTTGATGTTCTGGGTCTTCTGAGGCCTTGAAAATTCTTGAGTGGACTTCCCTAAGCCATATGAGCTTAAAGGACTATAATTACATCATTGGAGCACCTTTTAAATCAAAAGACAAACCACAGTCGACTTTTCCTGATCAGAAACCCTAATTGGGAATCCTGAACTGCACTGTTTTTAATCTTCGGGTGACAATCTCAAATTGGACTAATGATTGACCCAATGGAGTATCTTTGATGAAGTTGATACTTGTTTCATGGAGAAACAATTCAATACCTTGACTGATTAAATCGTTGAAACCTCAATTTCCGACTGTACGGAACCCTAATTCACCCGTAACTTAACAAAGACAAACTTGAAATAGATTATGGTTAGATAAACAAATGGAAATGATCCTAGAATGATGATGAAGATCTAAGGGGTCAAAATTTGGGGTGCAATAGTGGCTTCCTCGATTCACCTCAAGTTGAAGTACCACAACATTCACAATGAGCCAAAGATGATCAATGCTAATCTATCGAGAGAGAAAATAATCTACAAGGCCTTGCAAGAAGATTCGAAAGAGGGTGAAACATACACCATATAAATCAATATGGCCTCTTTGATCATGCAGCTGGAACGCAACCACCAGGCATCCTCTGAGTAAAGCAATTCGTTTGGACCAAGCAAAAAGAAGTGGTTGATCTTGACTGATTCAAATAACTTTTGTAACGAGACTAACAAGCAACGATTATTCTAAAAAGGTTATGTTAAATTTAGTTTCCTATTTGTTATTTTATAAAAACTAAAGTGTATTAAACTCATTCAATTATAAGAATTTTCCTTCATTAACTTATCTTTTTCCTGTATGATTATGGAAGGTAAAGATGAGTATGAGGACAACCAGAGAGATAGAAGCCCCTTCACAAAGACTCAGGGGTGCTGTCACAATGCCATAGGCGTACGACTAAAAAAAGTGATCTTAGTGGCAACATATAATTTTGTTAGGGAATTCACCTACTTAGTTAGGTTGCAAGGACTCCTACCTTACGACATAATACTTGAGAACGTGTTTATACTATAAATCAGATTGCTAATCTAGCTTTGTTCTAAGATCATTATGAAAGAGGCAACCTGCAAAAAATTAATGAAAAAAATTCAAATAAAATAAAGAGGAAAACTGCAAAAATTAATGAAAAAAATACAAATAAAACAAAGAGGAAACCTGCAAAAATTAATGAAAAAATATAAATAAAATAAAACGCTAGAAGGAGGGGTTTAACCTCCGACCTTGTGGTTAACAACCACACACTCTAAACAACTGAGCCATTAGAACTTATTGTGTTAAATTTTCAAAGAATAAGTATTTAATATTTTATACCTATTCCAACTTATCGTCTTAAATTTTCAAAGAATATGTATTCAATATTTGATCAGGATTTGTCTCTTTCGCTAATATTCATGTGTCACACAAAAAAGGCCACATAGTGAATTAAAAATTGGTTTGAAAGGCCACATAGTGAATGATAAATTGGTTTCTCGTTTTTGTCAGTAATCACTGTCTATTTTATAGTTTGGAAAAGGTTGATATAAGTCCCAATCAGAAGAAAGTATAAATATTTGGTCCGAACTATGTAAGATTTTCACCATCAGTAAAAGACAGCCAACCACCATGATCGTTCTTAGCGGGGTTACGCAAGGAAAGAAGGAGCCCCTACACACATATATTGAGCACTTCACCAAGGTGGAAATGGCTGTTGGAAGCTCAAATGAGAGCCTAAAATGCTGGGTCTTGGAGAAGGACCTTAGACCGAATTGTGCATTCCAGGAGAAGTTGGGATGCAAGGAGATCCACAACTTGAAGGACTTGTTGACTGAGGCGTAATCCTCCATCAACTATGAATAAAAGTGGTTGGCCGACGGAGGAAGCAGAGTACTGGGACACATTAGATCTAGCTGAGCACTAAACAAGGATTCTGGACAATCGAAAGATGAAAGCAAGCGCAAACCCCATATGAGGTTTGACTCGTATACTCCTTTGGACACCTTGCAGAAAAACATATTTAAGTAGTGAGCAAACGCCGAGTTCAAGGAGGCCGAAATAAAGAATCCATATCCAACCAGGGAATCTACTTGGGTTGATAAATCCAAGCGTTGTCGTTTCCATAGAGTCATGACCACAAAACCAATGATTGTATCTAGATGAAGATGCGATTGAATGACTGATCTACAATGAGTGGTAGTCTGAGTACACTAGGGATGCCAAAAGGGGCTGGGATGATTCCCCCAAAAGGAAGCAATCCACTAAGAAAGTTGTTGAAGTAGTGACCAATATCAAACGCAAGGAGGCAAGCAGTGGAAAAGATGATAGTCATAAGGGGAAACACCAATACATTGCTTCCATTACAAAATGCGCATCAAGAGTAAGCAATCCGCCTAAGACTATGATAACGAGAAAGAACGATGAGCTGGTGGTCATCAATAATAAGGAATGGATACCTCCAGCAAGAACCCAAAGAGACATATCCTCGTATTCCATGATAGTGAGAATGCAGAAGAAGTTCCTAACGAAATCACTACCTGGTCATAATGATCGCGATCTCCAACAATGACGTATCTAGGATACTGATTGATGATGGAAGTTCATGCAATATTATGTATTCAAATCTCTTTGAGAAGATGTAATAGAAGAATGAAAATTTATGAACTTATGAAGAGCCCAATCTGCAAGCCTTCAATGGAACCATGAATTTCCCTTGAGGGTACATATAGCTGATGGCTACCTTGGGGGAGGGAAGAGATACCAGGATTGTAGACTCCCAATTTTTGGTCGTTCCTTGTAAGAGCTTGTAAACCCGCATCCCGAGTATACCCTTTGTAGCAACCTTGGACGTGGTGGCTTCCCCGATTCACCTCAAGTTGAACTACCACAACATTCACAATGAGCCAAAATAGATCAATGCTAATCTTTCGAGAGAGAAAATAATCTACAAGGCCTTGCAAGAAGATTCGAAAGAGGGTGAAGCCAACACCTTATAAATCAATATGGCCTCTTTGATCGTGCAGCTAGAACGTAACCATGAGGCATCCTCTGAGTAAAGCAAGTCGTTTGGACCAAGCAAAAAGAAGTGGTTGATCTTGACTGATTCAAATAACTTTTGTTACGAGACTAACAAGCAACGATTATTTTAAAAAGGTTATGTTAAATTTAGTTTCGTATTAGTTATTTTTATAAAAATTAAAGTGTATTAAACTCATTCAATTACAGGAATTTTCCTTCATTAACTTATCTTTTTCCTGTATGATTATGGAAGGTAAAGATGAGTCTGAGGACAACCAGAGAGATAGAAGCCCCTTCACAAAGACTCAGGGGTGCTGTCACAATGCCATAGGCGTACGACTAAAAAAAGTGATCTTAGTGGCAACATATAATTTTGTTAGGGCATTAACCTACTTAGTTAGGTTGTAAGGACTCCTACCTTATGACATAATACTTGAGAACATGTTTATACTATAAATCAGATTGCTAATCTAACTTTGTGCAAAGAATATTATGAAAGAGGCAACCTGCAAAAAATTAATGAAAAAAATACAAATAAAATAAAGAGGAAACCTGCAAAAATTAGTGAAAAAATATAAATAAAATAAAACGCTAGAAGGAGTGGTTGAACCTCCGACTTTGTGGTTAACAGCCACACGCTCTAAACAACTGAGCTATTCCAACTTATTGTGTTAAATTTTCAAAGATTAAGTATTCAATATTTTATCCCTATTCCAGATTATCGTCTTATATTTTCAAAGAATATGTAATCAATATTTGATCAGGATTTGTCTCTTTCACTAATACTCATGTGTCATACAAAAAAGGCCACATAGTGAATTATAAATTGGTTTGAAAGGCCACATAGTGAATGATAAATTGGTTTCTCGTGTTTGTCAGTAATCACTGTCTATTTTATAGTTTGGAAAAGGTTGATATAACTCCCAATCGGAAGAAATTATAAATTCTTGGTGCGAACTATGTAAGATTTTCACCATCAGTAAAACACACCCAACCACCATAATCGTTCTTAGCGGGGTTACGTAAGGAAAGAAGGAGCCCCTACACACATATATTGAGCGCTTCACCAAGGTGGCAATGGCTGTTGGAAGCTCAAATGAGAGCCTAAAATACTGGGTCTTGGAGAAGGACCTTAGACCGAATTGTGCATTCTAGGAGAATTTGGGATGCAAGGAGATCCAAAACTTTGAAGGACTTGTTGGCTGAGGCGTAATCCTACATCAACTATGAAGAAAAGTGGTTGGTCGACGGAGGAAGCAGAGTACTGGGACACATTAGATCTAGCTGAGCACTAGACAAGGATTCTGGACAATTGAAAGATGAAAGCAAGCGCAAACCCCATCCGTGTTTTGACTCGTATACTCCTTTGGACACTTTGCTGAAAAACATATTTAAGCAGTGTGCAAACGCTGAGTTCAAGGAGGCCGAAATAAAGAATCCATATCCAACCAGGGAATCTGCTTGGGTTGATAAATCCAAGCGTTGTTGTTTTCATAGAGTCATGACCACAAAACCAATGATTGTACCTAGATGAAAGAAAGATGCGATTGAATGACTGATCAAGAATGAGTGGTAGTCTGAGTACACTAGGGATGACAAAAGGGGTTGGGATGAGTCACCCAAAAGGAAGCAATCCCCTAAGAAAGTTGTTGAAGTAGTGACCAATATCAAAGGCAAGGAGGCAAGCAGTGGAGAAGATGATAGTCACAAGGGGAAACACCAATACATTGCTTCCATTACAAAAGGCGCATCAAGAGTAGGCAATCCGCCTAAGACTATGATAACGAGAAAGAACGATGAGCTGATGGTCATCAACAATAAGGAATGGAATACCTCCAGCAAGAATCCAAAGAGACATATTCTCGTATTCCATAATAGTGAGAATGCAGAAGAAGTTCCTAACGAAATCACTACATGGTCATAATGTTCGCGATCTCCAATTTTGACGTATCTAGGATACTGATTGATGATGGAAGTTCATGCAATATTATGTATGCAAATCTCTTTGAGAAGATGTAACAGAAGAATAAAAAGTTATGACCTTATGAAGGGGCCAATCTGCAAGCCTTCAATAGAACCATGAATTTCCCTTGAGGGTACATATAGCTGATGGCTACCTTGGGGGAAGGAAGAGATACCAGGATTGTAGACTCCTAATTTTTGGTCGTTCCTTGTAAGAGCTTGTAAACCTGCATCCCGAGTCTACCATTTGTAGCAACCTTGGACGTGGTGGCTTCCCCGATTCACCTCAAGTTAAAGTACCACAACATTCACAATGAGCCAAAAATGATCAATGCTAATCTTTCGAGAGAGAAAATATTCTACAAGGCCTTGCAAGAAGATTCAAAAGAGGGTGAAGCCAACACCATATAAATCAATATAGCCTCTTTGATCTTGCAGCTGGAACGCAACCATGAGGCATCCTCTGAGTAAAGCAAGTCGTTTGGACCAAGCAAAAAGAAGTGGTTGATCTTGACTGATTCAACAAACTTTTGTTTCGAGACTAACAAGCAACAATTATTCTAAAAAGGTTATGTTAAATTTAGTTTCTTATTTGTTATTTTATAAAAATTAAAGTGTATTAAACTCATTCAATTATAGGAATTTTCCTTCATTAACTTATCTTTTTCTTGTATGATTATGAAAGGTAAAGATGAGTCTGAGGACAACCAGAGAGATATAAGCCCCTTCACAAAGACTCAGGGGTGCTGTCACAATGCCATAGGCGTACGACTAAAAAAAGTGATCTTAGTGGCAACATATAATTTTGTTAGGGCATTAACCTACTTAGTTAGGTTTCAAGGACTGCTACCTTACGACATAATACTTGAGAACGTGTTTATACTATAAATCAGTTTGCTAATCTAGCTTTGTTTTAAGATCATTATGAAAGAGGCAACCTGCAAAAAATTAATGAAAAAAAATACAAAAAAAATAAAGAGGAAACCTGCAAAAATTAATGAAAAAAATACAAATAAAATAAAGAGGAAACCTGCAAAAATTAATGAAAAAATATAAATAAAATAAAACGCTAGAAGGAGGGGTTGAACCTCTGACCTTGTGGTTAACAGCCACACACTCTAACCAACTGAGCTATTCCAGCTTATTGTGTTAAATTTTCAAAGAATAAGTATCTAATATTTTATACCTATTCCAGCTTGTCGTCTTAAATTTTCTAAGAATATGTATTCAATATTTGATCAGAAGTTGTCTCTTTCACTAATATTCACGTGTCATACAAAAAATACCACATAGTGAATTATAAATTGGTTTGAAAGGCCACATAGTGAATGATATAACTCCCAATCGGAAGAAAGTATAAATTCTTGGTCCGAACTATGTAAGATTTTCACCATCAGTAAAAGACAGCCAACCACCATGATCGTTCTTAGCGGGGTTACGCAAGGAAAGAAGGGGCCCCTACACACATATATTGAGCGCTTCACCATGGTGGCAATGGCTGTTGGAAGCTCAAATGAGAGCCTAAAATACTGGGTCTTGGAGAAGGACCTTAGACCGAATTGTGCATTCTAGGAGAATTTGGGATGCAAGGAGATCCACAACTTGAAGGACTTGTTGTTTGAGGCGTAATCTTACATCAACTATGAAGAAAAGTAGTTGGTCAACGGAGGAAGCAGAGTACTGGGACACATTAGATCTAGCTGAGCACTAGACAAGGATTCTGGACAATTGAAAGATGAAAGTAAGCGCAAACCCCATCCGAGGTTTGACTCGTATACTCCTTTGGACACTTTGCAGAAAAACATACTTAAGCAGTGTGCAAACGCCGAGTTCCAGTAGGCCGAAATAAAGAATCCATATCCAACCAGGGAATCTGCTTGGGTTGATAAATCCAAGCGTTGTTGTTTTCATAGAGTCATGACCACAAAACCAATTATTGTACCTAGATGAAAGAAAGATGCGATTGAATGACTGATCAAGAATGAGTGGTAGTCTGAGTACACTAGGGATGACAAAAGGGGTTGGGATGATTCCCCCTAAAGGAAGCAATCCCCTAAGAAAGTTGTTGAAGTAGTGACCAAGATCAAAGGCAAGGAGGCAAGCAGTGGAGAAGATGATAGTCACAAGAGGAAACACCAATACATTGCTTCCATTACAAAAGGCGCATCAAGAGTAGGCAATCCGCCTAAGACTATGATAACGAGAAAGAACGATGAGCTGATGGTCATCAACAATAAGGAATGGAATACCTCCAGCAAGAACCCAAAGAGACATATCCTCGTATTCCATGATAGTGAGAATGCAGAAGAAGTTCCTAACGGAATCACTACCTGGTCATAATGATCGCGATCTCCAACTTTGACGTATCTAGGATACTGATTGATGATGGAAGTTCATGCAATATTATGTATGCAAATCTCTTTGAGAAGATGTAATAGAAGAATGAAAATTTATGACCTTATGAAGAGCCCAATCTGCAAGCCTTCAATGGAACCATGAATTTCCCTTGAGGGTACATATAGCTGATGGCTACCTTGGGGGAAGGAAGAGATACCAGGATTGTAGACTCCCAATTTTTGGCCGTTCCTTGTAAGAGCTTGTAAACCTGCATCCCGAGTCTACCCTTTGGAGCAACCTTGGACGTGGTGGCTTCCCCGATTCACCTCAAGTTGAAGTACCACAACATTCACAATGAGCCAAAAATGATCAATGCTAATCTTTCGAGAGAGAAAATAATCTACAAGGCCTTGCAAGAAGAATCGAAAGAGGGTGAAGCCAACACCATATAAATCAATATGGCCTCTTTGATCGTGCAGCTGGAACGCAACCATCAGGCATCCTCTGAGTAAAGCAAGTCGTTTGGACCAAGCAAAAAGAAGTGGTTGATCTTGACTGATTCAAATAAATTTTGTTACGAGCTTAACAAGCAAAGATTATTCTAAAAAGGTTATGTTAAATTTAGTTTCTTATTTGTTATTTTATAAAAATTAAAGTGTATTAAACACATTCAATTATAGGAATTTTCCTTCATTAACTTATCTTTTTCTTGTATGATTATAGAAGGTAAAGATGAGTCTGAGGACAACCAGAGAGATATAAGCCCCTTCATAAAGACTCAGGGGTGCTGTCACAATGCCATAGGCGTACGACTAAAAAAAGTGATCTTAGTGGCAACATATAATTTTGTTAGGGCATTAACCTACTTAGTTAGGTTTCAAGGACTGCTACCTTACGACATAATACTTGAGAACGTGTTTATACTATAAATCAGATTGCTAATCTAGCTTTGTTTTAAGATCATTATGAAAGAGGCAACCTGCAAAAAATTAATGAAAAAAAATACAAAAAAAATAAAGAGGAAACCTGCAAAAATTAATGAAAAAAATACAAATAAAATAAAGAGGAAACCTGCAAAAATTAATGAAAAAATATAAATAAAATAAAACGCTAGAAGGAGGGGTTGAACCTCCGAACTTGTGGTTAACAGCCACACGCTCTAACCAACTGAGCTATTCCAGCTTATTGTGTTAAATTTTCAAAGAATAAGTATCTAATATTTTATACCTATTCCAGCTTATCGTCTTAAATTTTCAAAGAATATGTATTCAATATTTGATCAGGATTTGTCTCTTTCACTAATATTCATGTGTCATACAAAAAATACCACATAGTGAATTATAAATTGGTTTGAAAGGCCACATAGTGAATGATATAACTCCCAATCGGAAGAAAGTATAAATTCTTGGTCCGAACTATCTAAGATTTTCACCATCAGTAAAAGACAGCCAACCACCATTATCGTTCTTAGCGGGGTTACGCAAGGAAAGAAGGAGCCCCTACACACATATATTGAGCGCTTCACCGTGGTGGCAATGGCTGTTGGAAGCTCAAATGAGAGCCTAAAATACTGGGTCATGGAGAAGGACCTTAGACCGAATTATGCATTCCAGGAGAATTTGGGATGCAAGGAGATCCACAACTTGAAGGACTTGTTGACTGAGGCGTAATCCTACATCAACTATGAAGAAAAGTGGTTGGTCGACGGAGGAAGCAGAGTAATGGGACACATTAGATCTAGCTGAGCACTAGACAAGGATTCTGGACAATTGAAAGATGAAAGCAAGCGCAAACCCCGTCTGAGGTTTGACTCGTATACTCCTTTGGACACTTTGCAGAAAAACATACTTAAGCAGTGTGCAAACGCCGAGTTCAAGTAGGCTGAAATAAATAATCCATATCCAACCAGGGGATCTGCTTGGGTTGATAAATCTAAGCGTTGTTGTTTTCATAGAGTCATGACCACAACACCAATGATTGTACCTAGATGAAAGAAAGATGCGATTGAATGACTGATCAAGAATGAGTGGTAGTCTGAGTATACTAGGGATGACAAAAGGGGTTGGGATGATTCCCCCAAAAGGAAGCAATCCCCTAAGAAAGTTGTTGAAGTAGTGACCAATATCAAAGGCAAGGAGGCAAGTAGTGGAGAAGATGATAGTCACAAGGGGAAACACCAATACATTGCTTCCATTACAAAAGGCGCATCAAGAGTAGGCAATCCGCCTAAGACTATGATAACGAGAAAGAACGATGAGCTGATGGTCATCAACAATAAGGAATGAAATATCTCCAGCAAGAACCCAAAGAGTCATATTCTCGTATTCCATGATAGTGAGAATGCAGAAGAAGTTCCTAACGAAATCACTACCTGGTCATAATGATCGCGATCTCCAATTTTGACGTAACTAGGATACTGATTGATGATGGAAGTTCATGCAATATTATGTATGCAAATCTCTTTGAAAAGATGTAACAGAAGAATAAAAAGTTATGACCTTATGAAGAGCCGAATCTGCAAGCCTTCAATAGAACCATGAATTTCCCTTGAGGGTACATATAGCTGATGACTACCTTGGGGGAAGGAAGAGATACAAGGATTGTAGACTCCTAATTTTTGGTCGTTCCTTGTAAGAGCTTGTAAACCTGCATCCCGAGTCTACCCTTTGTAGCAACCTTGGACGTGGTGGCTTCCTCGATTCACCTCAAGTTGAAGTACCACAACATTCACAATGAGCCAAAAATGATCAATGCTAATCTTTTGAGAGAGAAAATATTCTACAAGGCCTTGCAAGAAGATTCAAAAGAGGGTGAAGCCAACACCATATAAATCAATATGGCCTCTTTGATCGTGCAAATGGAACGCAACCATGAGGCATCCTCTGAGTAAAGCAAGTCGTTTGGACCAAGCAAAAAGAAGTGGTTGATCTTGACTGATTCAACTAACTTTTGTTATGAGACTAACAAGCAACGATTATTCTAAAAAGGTTATGTTTAATATATTTCTTATTTGTTATTTTATAAAAGTTAAAGTGTATTAAACTCATTCAATTATAAGAATTTTCCTTCATTAACTTATCTTTTTCTTGTATGATTATGGAAGGTAAAGATGAGTCTGAGGACAACTAGAGAGATATAAGCCCCTTCACAAAGACTCAGGGGTGCTGTCACAATGCCATAGGCGTACGACTAAAAAAAGTGATCTTAGTGGCAACATATAATTTTGTTAGGGCATTAACCTACTTAGTTAGGTTGCAAGGACTCCTAACTTACGACATAATACTTGAGAACGTGTTTATACTATAAATCAGATTGCTAATCTAGCTTTGTTTTAAGATCATTATGAAAGAGGCAACCTGCAAAAAATTAATGAACAAAATACAAATAAAATAAAGAGGAAACCTGCAAAAATTAATGAAAAAAATACAAATAAAATAAAGAGGAAACTTGTAAAAATTAATGAAAAAATATAAATAAAATAAAATGCTAGAAGGAGGGGTTGAACCTCCGACCTTGTGGTTAACAGCCACACGCTCTAACCAACTGAGTTATTCCAGCTTATTGTGTTAAATTTTAAAAGAATAAGTATCTAATATTTTATACCTATTCCAGCTTATCGTCTTAAATTTTCCAAGAATATGTCTTCAATATTTGATCAGGATTTGTCTCTTTCACTAATATTCATGTGTCATATAAAAAATACCACATAGTGAATTATAAATTGGTTTGAAAGGCCACATAGTGAATGATATAACTCCCAATTGGAAGAAAGTATAAATTCTTGGTCCGAACTATGTAAGATTTTCACCATCAGTAAAAGACAGCCAACCACCATGATCGTTCTTAGCGGGGTTACACAAGGAAAGAAGGAGCCCCTAAACACATATATTGAGCGCTTCACCATGGTGTCAATGGTTGTTGGAAGCTCAAATGAGAGCCTAAAATACTGGGTCTTGGAGAAGGACCTTAGACCGAATTGTGCATTCCAGGAGAATTTGGGATGCAAGGAGATCCACAACTTGAAGGACTTGTTGACTGAGGCGTAATCTTACATCAACTATGAAGAAAAGTGGTTGGTCGACGGAGGAAGAAGAGTACTGGGACACATTAGATCTAGCTGAGCACTAAACAAGGATTTTGGACAATTGAAAGATGAAAGTAAGCGCAAACCCCATCCGAGGTTTGACTCGTATACTCCTTTGGACACTTTGCAGAAAAACATACTTAAGCAGTGTGCAAACGCCGAGTTCCAGTAGGCCGAAATAAAGAATCCATATCCAACCAGGGAATCTGCTTGGGTTGATAAATCCAAGCGTTGTTGTTTTCATAGAGTCATGACCACAAAACCAATTATTGTACCTAGATGAAAGAAAGATGCGATTGAATGACTGATCAAGAATGAGTGGTAGTCTGAGTACACTAGGGATGACAAAAGGGGTTGGGATGATTCCCCCTAAAGGAAGCAATCCCCTAAGAAAGTTGTTGAAGTAGTGACCAAGATCAAAGGCAAGGAGGCAAACAGTGGAGAAAATGATAGTCACAAGAGGAAACACCAATACATTGCTTCCATTACAAAAGGCGCATCAAGAGTAGGAAATCCGCCTAAGACTATGATAACGAGAAAGAACGATGAGCTGATGGTCATCAATAATAAGGAATGAAATACCTCCAGCAAGAACCCAAAGAGACATATCCTCGTATTCCATGATAGTGAGAATGCAGAAGAAGTTCCTAACAGAATCACTACCTGGTCATAATGATCGCGATCTCCAACTTTGACGTATCTAGGATACTGATTGATGATGGAAGTTCATGCAATATTATGTATGCAAATCTCTCTAAGAAGATGTAATAGAAGAATAAAAATTTATGACCTTATGAAGAGCCCAATCTGCAAGCCTTCAATGGAACCATGAATTTCCCTTGAGGGTACATATAACTGATGGCTACCTTGGGGGAAGGAAGAGATACCAGGATTGTTGACTCCCAATTTTTGGCCGTTCCTTGTAAGAGCTTGTAAACCTGCATCCCGAGTCTACCCTTTGAAGCAACCTTGGACGTGGTGGCTTCCCCGATTCACCTCAAGTTGAAGTACCACAACATTCACAATGAGCCTAAAATGATCAATGCTAATCTTTCGAGAGAGAAAATAATCTACAAGGCCTTGCAAGAAGAATCGAAAGAGGGTGAAGCCAACACCATATAAATCATTATGGCCTCTTTGATCGTGCAGCTGGAACGCAACCATCAGGCATCCTCTGAGTAAAGCAAGTCGTTTGGACCAAGCAAAAAGAAGTGGTTGATCTTGACTGATTCAAATAACTTTTGTTACGAGACTAACAAGCAACGATTATTCTAAAAAGGTTATGTTAAATTTAGTTTCTTATTTGTTATTTTATAAAAATTAAAGTGTATTAAACTCATTCAATTATAGGAATTTTCCTTCATTAACTTATCTTTTTCATGTATGATTATGGAAGGTAAAGATGAGTCTGAGGACAACCAGAGAGATATAAGCCCCTTCACAAAGACTCAGGGGTGCTGTCACAATGCCATAGGCGTACGAATAAAAAAAGTGATCTTAGTGGCAACATATAATTTTGTTAGGGCATTAACCTACTTAGTTAGGTTGCAAGGACTCCTACCTTACGACATAATACTTGAGAATGTGTTTATACTATAAATCAGATTGCTAATCTAGCTTTGTTTTAAGATCATTATGAAAGAGGCAACCTGCAAAAAATTAATGAAAAAAATACAAATAAAATAAAGAGGAAACCTGCAAAATTTAATGAAAAAAATACAAATAAAATAAAGAGGAAACCTGCAAAAACTAATGAAAAAATATAAATAAAATAAAACGCTAGAAGGAGGGGTTGAACCTCCGACCTTGTGGTTAACAGCCCCACGCTCTAACCAACTGAGTTATTCCAGCTTATTGTGTTAAATTTTCAAAGAATAAGTATCTAATATTTTATACCTATTCCAGCTTATCGTCTTAAATTTTCAAAGAATATGTCTTCAATATTTGATCAGGATTTGTCTCTTTCACTAATATTCATGTGTCATATAAAAAATACCACATAGTGAATTATAAATTGGTTTGAAAGGCCACATAGTGAATGATATAACTCCCAATCGGAAGAAAGTATAAATTCTTGGTCCGAACTATGTAAGATTTTCACCATCAGTAAAAGACAGCCAACCACCATGATCGTTCTTAGCGGGGTTACACAAGGAAAGAAGGTGCCCCTACACACATATATTGAGCGCTTCACCATGGTGGCAATGGCTGTTGGAAGCTCAAATGAGAGCCTAAAATACTGGGTCTTGGAGAAGGACCTTAGACCGAATTGTGCATTCCAGGAGAATTTGGGATGCAAGGAGATCCACAACTTGAAGGACTTGTTGACTGAGGCGTAATCTTACATAAACTATGAAGAAAAGTGGTTGGTCGACGGAGGAAGCAGAGTACTGGGACACATTAGATCTAGTTGAGCACTAGACAAGGATTCTGGACAATTGAAAGATGAAAGCAAGCGCAAACCCCATCTGAGGTTTGACTCGTATACTCCTTTGGACTCTTTGCAGAAAACCATACTTAAGCAGTGTGCAAACGCCGAGTTCAAGTAGGCAGAAATTAAGAATCCATATCCAACCAGGGAATCTGCTTGGGTTGATAAATCTAAGCGTTGTTGTTTTCATAGAGTCATGACCACAAAACTAATGATTGTACCTAGATGAAAGAAAGATGCGATTGAATGACTGATCAAGAATGAGTGGTAGTCTGATTACACTAGGGATGACAAAAGGGGTTGGGATGATTCCCCCTAAAGGAAGCAATCCCCTAAGAAAGTTGTTGAAGTAGTGACCAAGATCAAAGGCAAGGAGGCAAGCAGTGGAGAAGATGATAGTCACAAGGGGAAACACCAATACATTGCTTCCATTACAAAAGGTGCATCAAGAGTAGGCAATCCGCCAAAGACTATGATAACGAGAAAGAACGATGAGCTGATGGTCATCAACAATAAGGAATGGAATACCTCCAGCAAGAACCCAAAGAGACATATTCTCGTATTCCATGTAGTGAGAATGCAGAAGAAGTTCCTAACGAAATCACTACCAGGTCATAATGATCGCGATCTCCAATTTTGACGTATCTAGGATACTCATTGATGATGGAAGTTCATGCAATATTATGTATGCAAATCTCTTTGAGAAGATGTAACAGAAGAATAAAAAGTTATGACCTTATGAAGAGCCCAATCTGCAAGCCTTCAATAGAACCATGAATTTCCCTTGAGGGTACATATAGCTGATGGCTACCTTGGGGGAAGGAAGAGATACCAGGATTGTAGACTCCTAATTTTTGGTCGTTCCTTGTAAGAGCTTGTAAACCTGCATCCCGAGTCTACCCTTTGTAGCAAACTTGGACGTGGTGGCTTCCCCGATTCACCTCAAGTTGAAGTACCACAACATTCACAATGAGCCAAAAATGATCAATGCTAATCTTTCGAGGGAGAAAATAATCTACAAGGCCTTGCAAGAAGATTCGAAAGAGGGTGAAGCCAACACCATATAAATCAATATGGCCTCTTTGATCGTGCAGCTGGAACGCAACCATGAGGCATCCTCTGAGTAAAGCAAGTTGTTTGGACCAAGCAAAAAGAAGTGGTTGATCTTGACTGATTCAACTAACTTTTGTTACGAGACTAACAAGCAACGATTTTTCTAAAAAGGTTATGTTACATTTAGTTTCTTATTTGTTATTTTATAAAAATTAAAGTGTATTAAACTCATTCAATTATAGGAATTTTCCTTCATTAACTTATCTTTTTCCTGTATGATTATGGAAGGTAAAGATGAGTCTGAGGACAACCAGAGAGATAGAAGCCCCTTCACAAAGACTCAGGGGTGCTGTCACAATGCCATAGGCGTACGACTAAAAAAAGTGATCTTAGTGGCAACATATAATTTTGTTAGGGAACTCACCTACTTAGTTAGGTTGCAAGGACTCCTACCTTACGACATAATACTTGAGAACATGTTTATGCTATAAATCAGATTGCTAATCTAGCTTTGTTCTAAGATCATTATGAAAGAGGCAACCTGCAAAAAATTAATGAAAAAAAATACAAATAAAATAAAGAGGAAACCTGCAAAAACTAATGAAAAAAATACAAATAAAATAAAGAGGAAACCTGCAAAAATTAATGAAAAAATATAAATAAAATAAAACGCTAGAAGGAGGGGTTGAACCTCCGACCTTGTGGTTAACAGCCACACGCTCTAACCAACTGAGGTATTCTAGCTTATTGTGTTAAATTTTCAAAGAATAAGTATTTAATATTTTATACCTATTCCAGCTTATCGTCTTAAATTTTCAAAGAATATGTATTCAATATTTGATCAGGATTTGTCTCTTTCACTAATATTCATGTATCATACAAAAATGGCCACATAGTGAATTATAAATTGGTTTGAAAGGCCACAGAGTGAATGATAAATTGGTTTCTCGTTTTTGTCAGTAATCACTGTCTATTTTATAGTTTGGAAAAGGTTGATATAACTCTCAATCGGAAGAAAGTATAAATTCTTGGTCCGAACTATCTAAGATTTTCACCATCAGTAAAAGACAGCCAACCACCATGATCGTTCTTAGCGGGGTTACGCAAGGAAAGAAGGAGCCCCTACACATATATTGAGCGCTTCACAATGGTGGCAATGGCTGTTGGAAGCTCAAATGAGAGCCTAAAATACTGGGTCTTGGAGAAGGACCTTAGACCGAATTGTGCATTCCAGGAGAATTTGGGATGCAAGGAGATCCAAAACTTGAAGGACTTGTTGACTGAGGCATAATCCTACATCAACTATGAAGAAAAGTGGTTGGTCGACGGAAGAAGCAGAGTAATGGGACACATTAGATCTAGCTGAGCACTAGACAAGGATTCTGGACAATTGAAAGATGTAAGCAAGCGCAAACACCATCTGAGGTTTGACTCGTATACTTCTTTGGTCACTTAGTAGAAAAACATACTTAAGCAGTGTGCAAACGCCGAGTTCAAGTAGGCTGAAATAAAGAATCCATATCAAACCAGGGAATCTGCTTGGGTTGATAAATCTAAGCGTCGTTGTTTTCATAGAGTCATGACCACAAAACCAATTATTGTACCTAGATGAAAGATAGATGCGATTGAATGACTGATCAAGAATAAGTGGTAGTCTAAATACACTAGGGATGACAAAAGGGGTTGGGATGATTCCCCCAAAAGGAAGCAATCCCCTAAGAAAGTTGTTGAAGTAGTGACCAAGATCAAAGGCAAGGAGGCAAGCAGTGGAGAAGATGATAGTCACAAGGGGAAACACCAATACATTGCTTCCATTACAAAAGGTGCATCAAGAGCAGGCAATCCGCCTAAGACTACGATAACGAGAAAGAACGATGAGCTGATGGTCATCAACAATAAGGAATGGAATACCTCCAGCAAGAACCCAAAGAGACATATTCTCGTATTCCATGATAGTGAGAATGCAGAAGAAGTTCTTAACGAAATCACTACCTGGTCATAATGATCGCGATCTCCAATTTTGACGTATCTAGGATACTGATTGATGATGGAAGTTCATGCAATATTATGTATGCAAATCTCTTTGAGAAGATGTAACAGAAGAATAAAAAGTTATGACCTTATGAAGAGCCCAATCTGCAAGCCTTCAATAGAACCATGAATTTCCCTTGAGGGTACATATAGCTGATGGCTACCTTGGGGGAAGGAAGAGATACTAGGATTGTAGACTCCTAATTTTTGGTCGTTCCTTGTAAGAGCTTGTAAACCTGTATCCCGAGTCTACCCTTTGTAGCAACCTTGGACGTGGTGGCTTCCCCGATTCACCTCAAGTTGAAGTACCACAACATTCACAATGAGCCAAAAATGATCAATGCTAATCTTTCGAGAGAGAAAATAATCTACAAGGCCTTGCAAGAAGATTCGAAAGAGGGTGAAGCCAACACCATATAAATCAATATGGCCTCTTTGATCGTGCAGCTGGAACGCAACCATGAGGCATCCTCTGAGTAAAGCAAGTCGTTTGGACCAAGCAAAAAGAAGTGGTTGATCTTGACTGATTCAACTAACTTTTGTTACGAGACTAACAAGCAACGATTTTTCTAAAAAGGTTATGTTACATTTAGTTTCTTATTTGTTATTTTATAAAAATTAAAGTGTATTAAACTCATTCAATTATAGGAATTTTCCTTCATTAACTTATCTTTTTCCTGTATGATTATGGAAGGTAAAGATGAGTCTGAGGACAACTAGAGAGATATAAGCCCCTTCACAAAGACTCAGGGGTGCTGTCACAATGCCATAGGCGTTTGACTGAAAAAAGTGATCTTGGTGGCAACATATAATTTTGTTAGGGCATTAACCTACTTAGTTAGGTTGCAAGGACTCCTACCTTACGACATAATACTTGAGAACGTCTTTATACTATAAATCAGATTGCTAATCTAGCTTTGTTCTAAGATCATTATGAAAGAGGCAACCTGCAAAAAATTAATGAAAAAAATACAAATAAAATAAAGAGGAAATCTGCAAAAATTAATGAAAAAAATACAAATAAAATAAAGAGGAAACCTGCAAAAATTAATAAAAAAATATAAATAAAATAAAACGCTAGAAGGAGGGGTTGAACCTCCGACCTTGTGGTTAAGGGCCACACGCTCTAACCAACTGAGCTATTCCAGCTTATTGTGTTAAATTTTCAAAGAATAAGTATCTAATATTTTATACCTATTCCAGCTTATCGTCTTAAATTTTCAAAGAATATGTATTCAATATTTGATCAGGATTTGTCTCTTTCACTAATATTCATGTGTCATACAAAAAAGGCCACATAGTGAATTATAAATAGGTTTGAAAGGCCACATAGTGAATGATAAATTGGTTTCTCGTTTTTGTCAGTAATCACTGTCTATTTTATAGTTTGGAAAAGGTTGATATAACTCCCAATCGGAAGAAAGTATAAATTCTTGGTCCGAACTATGTAAGATTTTCACCATCAGTAAAAGACAGCCAACCACCATGATCGTTCTTAGCGGGGTTACGCAAGGAAAGAAGGAGCCCCTACACACATATATTGAGCGCTTCACCAAGGTGGCAATGGCTGTTGGAAGCTCAAATGAGAGCCTAAAATACTGGGTCTTGGAGAAGGACCTTAGACTGAATTGTGCATTCCAGGAGAATTTGGGATGCAAGGAGATCCACAACTTGAAGGACTTGTTGACTGAGGCGTAATCCTACATCAACTATGAAGAAAAGTGGTTGGTCGGCGGAGGAAGCAGAGTAATGGGACACATTAGATCTAGCTGAGCACTAGACAAGGATTCTGGACAACTGAAAGATGAAAGCAAGCGCAAACCCCATCTGAGGTTTGACTCGTATACTCCTTTGGACACTTTGCAGAAAAACATACTTAAGTAGTGTGCAAACGCCGAGTTCAAGTAGGCTGAAATAAAGAATCCATATCCAACCAGAGAATCTGCTTGGGTTGATAAATCTAAGCGTTGTTGTTTTCATAGAGTCATGACCATAAAACTAAGGATTGTACCTAGATGAAAGAAAGATGCGATTGAATGACTGATCAAGAATGAGTGGTAGTCTGAGTACACTAGGAATGACAAAACGGGTTGGGATGATTCCCCCAAAAGGAAGCAATCCCCTAAGAAAGTTATTGAAGTAGTGACCAAGATCGAAGGCAAGGAGGCAAGCAGTGGAGAAGATGATAGTCACAAGGGGAAACACCAATACATTGCTTTAATTACAAAAGGTGCATCAAGAGTAGGCAATCCGCGTAAGACTATGATAACGAGAAAGAATGATGAGCTGATGGTCATCAACAATAAGGAATGGAATACCTCCAGCAAGAACCCAAAGAGACAAATCCTCATATTCCATGATAGTGAGAATGCAGAAGAAGTTCCTAACAGGATCACTACCTGGTCATAATGATCGCGATCTCCAACTTTGACGTATCTAGGATACTGATTGATGATGGAAGTTCATGAAATATTATGTATGCAAATCTCTTTGAGAAGATGTAATAGAAGAATGAACAGTTATGACCTTATGAAGAGCCCAATCTGCAAGCCTTCAATGGAACCATGAATTTCCCTTGAGGGTACATATAGCTGATGACTACCTTGGGGGAGGGAAGAGATACCAAGATTGTAGACTCCCAATTTTTGGTCATTCCTTGTAAGAGCTTGTAAACCTGCATCCCGAGTCTACCCTTTGTAGCAAACTTGGACGTGGTGGCTTCCCCGATTCACCTCAAGTTGAAGTACCACAACATTCACAATGAGCCAAAAATGATCAATGCTAATATTTCGAGAGAGAAAATAATCTACAAGGCCTTGCAAGAAGAATCGAAAGAGGGTGAAGCCAACACCATATAAATCAATATAGCCTCATTGATTGTGCAGCTGGAACGCAACCATCAGGCATCCTCTGAGTAAAGCAAGTCGTTTGGACCAAGCAAAAAGAAGTGGTTGATCTTCACTGATTCAAATAACTTTTGTTACGAGACTAACAAGCAAAGTGTATTCTAAAAAGGTTATGTTAAATTTAGTTTCTTATTTGTTATTTTATAAAAATTAAAGTGTATTAAACTCATTCAATTATAGGAATTTTCCTTCATTAACTTATCTTTTTCCTGTATGATTATGGAAGGTAAAGATGAGTCTGAGGACAACCAGAGAGATAGAAGCCCCTTCATAAAGACTTAGGGGTGTTGTCACAATGCCATAGGCGTAAGACTAAAAAAAGTGATCTTAGTGGCAACATATAATTTTGTTAGGGAATTCACCTACTTAGTTAGGTTGCAAGGACTCCTACCTTACGACATAATACTTGAGAACGTGTTTATACTATAAATCAGATTGCTAATCTAGCTTTGTTCTAAGATCATTATGAAAGAGGCAACCTGCAAAAAATTAATGAAAAAAAAATACAAATAAAATAAATAGGAAACCTGCAAAAACTAATGAAAAAAATAAAAATAAAATAAATAGGAAACCTTCAAAAATTAATGAAAAAATATAAATAAAATAAAACGCTAGAAGGAGAGGTTGAACCTCCGACCTTGTGGTTAACAGCCACACGCTCTAACCAACTGAGGTATTCTAGCTTATTGTGTTAAATTTTCAAAGAATAAGTATTTAATATTTTATACCTATTCCAGCTTATCGTCTTAAATTTTCAAAGAATATGTATTAAATATTTGATCAGGATTTGTCTCTTTCACTAATATTCATGTGTCATACAAAAATGGCCACATAGTGAATTATAAATTTGTTTGAAAGGCCACATAGTGAATGATAAATTGGTTTCTCGTTTTTGTCAGTAATCACTGTCTATTTTATAGTTTGGAAAAGGTTGATATAACTCCCAATCGGAAGAAAGTATAAATTCTTGGTCCGAACTATCTAAGATTTTCACCATCAGTAAAAGACAACCAACTACCATGATCGTTCTTAGCGGGGTTACGCAAGGAAAGAAGGAGCCCCTACACACATATATTGAGCGCTTCACCATGGTGGCAATGGCTGTTGAAAGCTCAAATGAGAGCCTAAAATACTGGGTCTTGGAGAAGGAACTTAGACCGAATTATGCATTCCAGGAGAATTTGGGATGCAAGGAGATCCACAACTTGAAGGACTTGTTGACTGAGGCGTAATCCTACATCAACTATGAAGAAAAGTGGTTGGTCGATGGAAGAAGCAGAGTAATAGGACACATTAGATCTAGCTGAGCACTAGACAAGGATTCTGGACAATTGAAAGATGAAAGCAAGCGCAAACCCCATCTGAGGTTTGACTCGTATACTCCTTTGGACACTTTGCAGAAAAACATACTTAAGTAGTGTGCAAACGCCGAGTTCAAGTAGGCTGAAATAAAGAATCCATATCCAACCAGGGAATCTGCTTGGGTTGATAAATCTAAGCGTTGTTGTTTTCATAGAGTCATGACCACAAAACCAATGATTGTACCTAGATGAAAGAAAGATGCGATTGAATGACTGATCAAGAATGAGTGGTAGTCTGAGTACACTAGGGATGACAAAAGGGGTTGGGATGATTCCCCCAAAAGGAAGCAATCCCCTAAGAAAGTTGTTGAAGTAGTGACCAAGATCAAAGGCAAGAAGGCAAGCAGTGGAGAAGATGATAGTCACAAGGGGAAACACCAATACATTGCTTCCATTACAAAAGGTGCATCAAGAGCAGGCAATCCGCCAAAGACTATGATAACGAGAAAGAACGATGAGCTGATGGTCATCAACAATAAGGAATGGAATACCTCCAGCAAGAACCCAAAGAGACATATTCTCGTATTCCATGATAGTGAGAATGCAGAAGAAGTTCCTAACGAAATCACTACCTGGTCATAATGATCGCGATCTCCAATTTTGACGTATCTAGGATACTGATTGATGATGGAAGTTCATGCAATATTATGTATGCAAATCTCTTTGAGAAGATGTAATAGAAGAATGAAAAGTTATGACCTTATGAAGAGCCCAATCTGCAAGCCTTCAATGGAACCATGAATTTCCCTTGAGGGTACATATAGATGATGACTACCTTGGGGGAGGGAAGAGATACCAGGATTGTAGACTCCCAATTTTTGGTCGTTCCTTGTAAGAGCTTGTAAACCTGCATCCCGAGTCTACCCTTTGTAGCAACCTTGGACGTGGTGGCTTCCCCGAATCACCTCAAGTTGAAGTACCACAACATTCACAATGAGCCAAAAATGAACAATGCTAATCTTTCGAGAGAGAAAATAATCTACAAGGCCTTGGAAGAAGAATCGAAAGAGGGTGAAGCCAACACCATATAAATCAATATGGCCTCTTTGATCGTGCAGCTGGAACGCAACCATCAGGCATCCTCTCAGTAAAGCAAGTCGTTTGGACCAAGCAAAAAGAAGTGGTTGATCTTGACTGATTCAAATAACTTTTGTTACGAGACTAACAAGCAAAGATTATTCTAAAAAGGTTATGTTAAATTTTGTTTCTTATTTGTTATTTTATAAAAATTAAAGTGTATTAAACTCATTCAATTATAGGAATTTTCCTTCATTAACTTATCTTTTTCCTGTATGATTATGGAAGGTAAAGATGAGTCTGAGGACAACCAGAGAGATAGAAGCCCCTTCACAAAGACTCAGGGTTGCTGTCACAATGCCATAGGCGTATGACTAAAAAAAGTGATCTTAGTGGCAACATATAATTTTGTTAGGGAATTAACCTACTTAGTTAGGTTGCAAGGACTCCTACCTTACGACATAATACATGAGAACATGTTTATCTTATAAATCAGATTGCTAATCTAGCTTTGTTCTAAGATCATTTTGAAAGAGGCAACCTGCAAAAAATTAATGAAAAAAAATACAAATAAAATAAAGAGGAAACCTGCAAAAACTAATGAAAAAAATACAAATAAAATAAAGAGGAAACCTGCAAAAATTAATGAAAAAATATAAATAAAATAAAACGCTAGAAGGAGGGGTTGAACCTCCGACCTTGTGGTTAACAACCACACGCTCTAACCAACTGAGCTATTCCAGCTTATTGTGTTAAATTTTCAAAGAATAAGTATTTTATATTTTATACCTATTCTAGCTTATCGTCTTAAATTTTCAAAGAATATGTATTCAATATTTGATCAGGATTTGTCTCTTTCACTCATATTCATGTGTCATACAAAAAAGGCCACATAGTGAATTATAAATTTGTTTGAAAGGCCACATAGTTAATGATAAATTGGTTTCTCGTTGTTGTCAGTAATCACTGTCTATTTTATAGTGTGGAAAAGGTTGATATAACTCCCAATCGGAAGAAAGTATAAATTCTTGGTCCGAACTATGTAAGATTTTCACCATCAGTAAAAGACAGCCAACCACCATGATCGTTCTTAGCGGGTTTACGCAAGGAAAGAAGGAGCCCCTACACACATATATTGAGCACTTCACCAAGGTGGCAATGGCTGTTGGAAGCTCAAATGAGAGCCTAAAATACTGGGTATTGGAGAAGGACCTTAGACCGAATTGTGCATTCCAGGAGAATTTGGGATGCAAGGAGATCCACAACTTGAAGGACTTGTTGACTGAGGCGTAATCCTACATCAACTATGAAGAAAAGTGGTTGGTCGACGGAGGAAGCAGAGTACCGGGACACATTAGATCTAGCTGAGCACTAGACAAGGATTCTGGATAATTGAAAGATGAAAGCAAGCGCAAACCCCATCCGAGGTTTGACTCGTATACTCCTTTGGACACTTTGCAGAAAAACATACTTAAGCAGTGTGCAAATGCCGAGTTCCAGTAGGCCGAAATAAAGAATCCATATCCAACCTGGGAAAGTTGTTTTTATAGAGTCATGACCACAAAACCAAAGGTTGTACCTAGATGAAAGAAAGATGCGATTGAATGACTGATCAAGAATGAGTGGTAGTTTGAGTACACTAGGGATGACAAAAGGGGTTAGGATGATTCCCCCAAAAGGAAGCAATCCCCTAAGAAAGTTGTTGAAGTAGTGACCAAGATCAAAGGCAAGGAGGCAAGCAGTGGAGAAGATGATAGTCACAAGGGGAAACACCAATACATTGCTTCCATTACAAAAGGCGCATCAAGAGTAAGCAATCCGCCTAAGACTATGATAACGAGAAAGAACGATGAGCTGATGGTCATCAACAATAAGGAATGGAATACCTCCAGCAAGAACCCAAAGAGACATATCCTCGTATTCCATGATAGTGAGAATGCAGAAGAAGTTCTTAACGGAATCACTACCGGGTCATCATGATCGCGATCTCCAACTTTGACGTATCTAGGATACTGATTGATGATGGAAGTTCATGCAATATTATGTATGCAAATCTCTTTGAGAAGATGTAATAGAAGAATGAAAAGTTATGACCTTATGAAGACCCCAATCTGCAAGCCTTCAATGGAACCATGGATTTCCCTTGAGGGTACATATAGTTGATGGCTACCTTGAGGGAGGGAAGATATACCAGGATTGTAGACTCCCAATTTTTGGTCGTTCCTTGTAAGAGCTTGTAAACCTGCATCCCGAGTCTATCCTTTGTAGCAACCTTGGACGTGGTGGCTTCCCCGATTCACCTCAAGTTGAAGTACCACAACATTCACAATGAGCCAAAAATGATCAATGCTAATCTTTCGAGAGAGAAAATAATCTACAAGGCCTTGCAAGAAGAATCGAAAGAGGGTGAAGCAAACACCATATAAATCAATATGGCCTCTTTGATCGTGCAGCTGGAACGCAACCATCAGGCATCCTCTTAGTAAAGCAAGTCGTTTGAACCAAGCAAAAAGAAGTGGTTGATCTTGACTGATTCAAATAACTTTTGTTACGAGACTAACAAGAAAAGATTATTCTAAAAAGGTTATGTTAAATTTAGTTTTTTATTTGTTATTTTATAAAAATTAAAGTGTATTAAACTCATTCAATTATAGGAATTTTCCTTCATTAACTTATCTTTTTCCTGTATGATTATGGAAGGTAAAGATGAGTCTGAGGACAACCAGAGAGATAGAAGCCCCTTCACAAAGACTCAGGGGTGCTGTCACAATGCCATAGGCGTACGACTAAAAAAAGTGATCTTAGTGGCAACATATAATTTTGTTAGGGAATTAACCTACTTAGTTAGGTTGCAAGGACTCCTACCTTACGACATAATACTTGAGAACATGTTTATACTATAAATCAGATTGCTAATCTAGCTTTGTTTTAAGATCATTTTGAAAGAGGCAACCTGCAAAAAATTAATGAAAAAAAATACATATAAAATAAAGAGGAAACCTGCAAAAATTAATGAAAAAATATAAATAAAATAAAACGCTAGAAGGAGGGGTTGAACCTCCGACCTTGTGGTTAACAGCCACACGCTCTAACCAACTGAGCTATTCCAGCTTATTGTGTTAAATTTTCAAAGAATAAGTATTTAATATTTTATACCTATTCTAGCTTATCGTCTTAAATTTTCAAAGAATATGTATTCAATATTTGATCAGGATTTGTCTCTTTCGCTCATATTCATGTGTCATACAAAAAAGGCCACATAGTGAATTATAAATTTGTTTGAAAGGCCACATAGTGAATGATAAATTGGTTTCTCGTTGTTGTCAGTAATCACTGTCTATTTTATAGTGTGGAAAAGGTTGATATAACTCCCAATTGGAAGAAAGTATAAATTATTGGTCCGAACTATGTAAGATTTTCACCATCAGTAAAAGACAGCCAACCACCATGATCGTTCTTAGCGGGTTTACGCAAGGAAAGAAGGAGCCCCTACACACATATATTGAGCACTTCACCAAGGTGGCAATGGCTGTTGGAAGTTCAAATGAGAGCCTAAAATACTGGGTATTGGAGAAGGACCTTAGACCGAATTGTGCATTCCAGGAGAATTTGGGATGCAAGGAGATCCACAACTTGAAGGACTTGTTGACTGAGGCATAATCCTACATCAACTATGAAGAAAAGTGGTTGGTCGACGGAGGAAGCAGAGTACTGGGACACATTAGATCTAGCTGAGCACTAGACAAGGATTCTGGACAAATGAAAGATGAAAGCAAGCGCAAACCCCATCCGAGGTTTGACTCGTATACTCCTTTGGAAACTTTGCAGAGAAACATACTTAAGCAGTGTGCAAACGCCGAGTTCCAGTAGGCCGAAATAAAGAATCCATATCCAACCAGGGAACGTTGTTTTCATAGAGTCATGACCACAAAACCAATGATTGTACCTAGATGAAAGAAAGATGCGATTGAATGACTGATCAAGAATGAGTGGTAGTTTGAGTACACTAGGGATGACAAAAGGGGTTGGGATGATTCCCCCAAAAGGAAGCAATCCCCAAAGAAATTTGTTGAAGTAGTGACCAAGATCAAAGGCAAGGAGGCAAGCAGTGGAGAAGATGATAGTCACAAGGGGAAACACCAATACATTGCTTCCATTACAAAAGGCGCATCAAGAGTAAGCAATCCGCCTAAGACTATGATAACGAGAAAGAACGATGAGCTGATGGTCATCAACAATAAGGAATGGAATACCTCCAGCAAGAACCCAAAGAGACATATCCTCGTATTCCATGATAGTGTGAATGCAGAAGTTCCTAACAGAATTACTACCTGGTCATCATGATCGCGATCTCCAACTTTGACGTATCTAGGATACTTATTGATGATGGAAGTTCATGCAATATTATGTATGCAAATCTCTTTGAGAAGATGTAATAGAAGAATGAAAAGTTATGACCTTATGAAGAGCCCAATCTGCAAGCCTTCAATGGAACCATGAATTTCCCTTGAGGGTACATATAGCTGATGGCTACCTTGGGGGAGGGAAGAGATACCAGGATTGTAGACTCCCAATTTTTGGTCGTTCCTTGTAAGAGCTTGTAAACCTGCATCCCGAGTCTACCTTTTGTAGCAACCTTGGACGTGGTGGCTTCCCCGATTCACCTCAAGTTGAAGTACCACAACATTCACAATGAGCCAAAAATGATCAATGCTAATATTTCGAGAGAGAAAATAATCTACAAGGCCTTGCAAGAAGAATCGAAAGAGGGTGAAGCCAACACCATATAAATCAATATGGCCTCTTTGATCGTGCAGCTGGAACGCAACCATTAGGCATCCTCTGAGTAAAGCAAGTCGTTTGGACCAAGCAAAAAGAAGTGGTTGATCTTGACTGATTCAAATAACTTTTGTTATGAGACTAACAAGCAAAGTGTATTCTAAAAAGGTTATGTTAAATTTAGTTTCTTATTTGTTATTTTATAAAAATTAAAGTGTATTAAACTCATTCAATTATAGGAATTTTCCTTCATTAAATTATCTTTTTACTGTATGATTATGGAAGGTAAAGATGAGTCTGAGGACAACCAGAGAGATAGAAGCCCCTTCGCAAAGACTCAGGGGTGCTGTCACAATGCCATAGGCGTACGACTAAAAAAAGTGATTTTAGTGGCAACATATAATTTTGTTAGGGAATTAACCTACTTAGTTAGGTTGCAAGGACTCCTACCTTACGACATAATACTTGAGAACGCGTTTATACTATAAATCAGATTGCTAATCTAGCTTTGTTCTAAGATCATTATGAAAGAGGCAACCTGCAAAAAATTAATGAATAAAAATACAAATAAAATAAAGAGGAAACCTGCAAAAACCAATGAAAAAAATACAAATAAAATAAAGAGGAAACCTGCAAAAATTAATGAAAAAATATAAATAAAATAAAACGCTAGAAGGAGGGGTTGAACCTCCGACCTTGTGGTTAACAGCCACACGCTCTAACCAACTGAGCTATTCCAGCTTATTGTGTTAAATTTTCAAAGAATAAGTATTTAATATTTTATACCTATTCCAGCTTATCGTCTTAAATTTTCAAAGAATATGTATTCAATATTTGATCAGGATTTGTCTCTTTCACTCATATTCATGTGTCATACAAAAAAGGCCATATAGTGAATTATAAATTTGTTTGAAAGGCCACGTAGTGAATGATAAATTGGTTTCTCGTTGTTGTCAGTAATCACGGTCTATTTTATAGTGTGGAAAAGGTTGATATAACTCCCAATCGGAAGAAAGTATAAATTCTTGGTCCGAACTATGTAAGATTTTCACCATCTGTAAAAGACAACCAACCACCATGATCGTTCTTAGCGGGTTTACGCAAGGAAAGAAGAACCCCTACACACATATATTGAGCGCTTCACCAAGGTGGCAATGGCTGTTGGAAGCTCAAATGAGAGCCTAAAATACTGGGTCTTGGAGAAGGACGTTATATCTAATTGTGCATTCCAGGAGAATTGGGGATGCAAGGAGATCCACAACTTGAAGGACTTGTTGACTGAGGCGTAATCCTACATCAACTATGAAGAAAAGTGGTTGGTCGACGGAGGAAGCAGAGTACTGGGACACATTAGATCTAACTTAGCACTAGACAAGGATTCTGGACAATTGAAAGATGAAAGCAAGTGCAAACCCCATCCAAGGTTTGACTCGTATACTCCTTTGGACACTTTGCAGAAAAAAATACTTAAGCAGTCTGCAAACGCCGAGTTCCAGTTGGCCGAAATAAAGAATCCATATCCAACCAGGGAACGTTGTTTTCATAGAGTCATGACCACAAAACCAATGATTGTACCTAGATGAAAGAAAGATGCCATTGAATGACTGATCAAGAATGAGTGGAAGTTTGAGTACACTAGGGATGGCAAAAGGGGTTGGGATGATTCCCCCAAAAGGAAGCAATCCCCTAAGAAAGTTGTTGAAGTAGTGACCAAGATCAAAGGCAAGGAGGCAAGCAGTGGAGAAGATGATAGTCACAAGGGGAAACACCAATACATTGCTTCCATTACAAAAGGCGCATCAAGAGTAAGCAATCCGCCTAAGACTATGATAACGAGAAAGAACGATGAGCTGATGGTCATCAACAATAAGGAATGGAATACCTCCAGCAAGAACCCAAAGAGACATATCCTCGTATTCCATGATAGTGATAATGCAGAAGAAGTTCCTAATGGAATCACTACCTGGTCATAATGATCACGATCTCCAACTTTGACGTATCTAGGATACTGATTGATGATGGAAGTTCATGCAATATTATGTATGCAAATCTCTTTGAGAAGATGTAATAGAAGAATGAAAATTTATGACCTTATGAAGAGCCCAATCTGCAAGCCTTCAATGGAACCATGAATTTCCCTTGAGGGTACATATAGCTGATGGCTACCATGGGGGAGGGAAGAGATACCAGGATTGTAGACTCCCAATTTTTGGTCGTTCCTTGTAAGAGCTTGTAAACCTACATCCCGAGTCTACCCTTTGTAGCAACCTTGGACGTGGTGGCTTCCCCGATTCACCTCAAGTTGAAGTACCACAACATTCACAATGAGCCAAAAATGATCAATGCTAATCTTTCGAGAGAGAAAATAATCTACAAGGCCTTGCAAGAAGAATCGAAAGAGGGTGAAGCCAACACCATATAAATCAATATGGCCTCTTTGATCGTGCAGCTGGAACGCAACCATCAGGCATCCTCTGAGTAAAGCAAGTCGTTTGGACCAAGCAAAAAGAAGTGGTTGATCTTGACTGATTCAAATAACTTTTGTTACGAGACTAACAAGCAAAGATTATTCTAAAAAGGTTATGTTAAATTTAGTTTCTTATTTGTTATTTTATAAAAATTAAAGTGTATTAAACTCATTCAATTATAGGAATTTTCCTTCATTAACTTATCTTTTTCTTGTATGATTATAGAAGGTAAAGATGAGTCTGAGGACAACCAGAGAGATAGAAGCCCCTTCACAAAGACTCAGGGGTGCTGTCACAATGCCATAGGCGTACGACTAAAAAAAGTGATCTTAGTGGCAACATATAATTTTGTTAGGGAATTAACCTACTTAGTTAGGTTGCAAGGACTCCTATCTTACGATATAATACTTGAGAACGTGTTTATACTATAAATCAGATTGCTAATCTAGCTTTGTTCTAAGATCATTATGAAAGAGGCAACCTGCAAAAAATTAATGAAAAAAAATACAAATAAAATAAAGAAGAAACCTGCAAAAACTAATGAAAAAAATACAAATAAAATAAAGAGGAAACCTGCAAAAATTAATGAAAAAATATAAATAAAATAAAACGCTAGAAGGAGGGGTTGAACCTCCGACCTTGTGGTTAACAGCCACACGCTCTAACCAACTGAGCTATTCCAGCTTATTGTGTTAAATTTTCAAAGAATCAGTATTTAATATTTTATACCTATTCCAGCTTATCGTCTTAAATTTTCAAAGAATATGTATTCAATATTTAATCAGGATTTGTCTCTTTCACTCATATTCATGTGTCATACAAAAAAGGCCACATAGTGAATTATAAATTAGTTTGAAAGGCCACATAGGTAATGATAAATTTGTTTCTCGTTGTTGTCAGTAATCACTGTCTATTTTATAGTGTGGAAAAGGTTGATATAACTCCTAATCGGAAGAAAGTATAAATTCTTGGTCCGAACTATGTAAGATTCTCACCATCAGTAAAAGACAGCCAACCACCATGATCGTTCTTAGCGGGTTTACGCAAGGAAAGAAGGATCCCCTACACACATATATTGAGCGCTTCACCAAGGTGGCAATGGCTGTTGGAAGCTCAAATGAGAGCCTAAAATACTGGGTCTTTGAGAAGGACCTTAGACTGAAATGTGCATTGCAGGAGAATTGGGGATGCAAGGAGATCCACGACTTGAAGGACTTGTTGACTGAGGCGTAATCCTACATCAACTATGAAGAAAAGTGGTTGGTCGACGGAGGAAGCAGAGTACTGGGACACATTAGATCTAGCTGAGCACTAGACAAGGATTCTGGACAATTGAAAGATGAAAGCAAGCGCAAACCCCATCCGAGGTTTGACTCGTATACTCCTTTGGAAACTTTGCAGAAAAACATACTTAAGCAGTGTGCAAACGCCGAGTTCCAGTAGGCCGAAATAAAGAATCCATATCCAACCAGGAAATCTGCTTGGGTTGATAAATCCAAGCGTTGTTGTTTTCATAGAGTCATGACCATAAAACCAATGAATTGTACCTAGATGAAAGAAAGATGCGATTGAATGACTGATCAAGAATGAGTGGTAGTCTGAGTACACTAGGGATGACAAAAGGGGTTGGGATGATTCCCCCAAAAGGAAGCAATCCCCTAAGAAAGTTGTTGAAGTAGTGACCAAGATCAAAGGCAAGGAGGCAAGCAGTGGAGAAGATGATAGTCACAAGGGGAAACACCAATACATTGCTTCTATTACAAAAGGCACATCAAGAGTAAGCAATCCGCCAAAGACTATGATAACGAGAAAGAACGATGAGCTGATGGTCATCAACAATAAGGAATGGAATACCTCCAGCAAGAACCCAAAGAGACATATCCTCGTATTCCATGATAGTGAGAATGCAGAAGAAGTTCCTAACGGAATCACTACCTGGTCATAATGATCGCGATCTCCAACTTTGACGTATCTAGGATACTGATTGATGATGGAAGTTCATGCAATATTATGTATGCAAATCTCTTTGAGAAGATGTAATAGAAGAATGAAAAGTTATGACCTTATGAAGAGCCCAATCTGCAAGCCTTCAATGGAACCATGAATTTCCCTTGAGGGTACATATAGCTGATGACTACCTTGGGAGAGGGAAGAGATACCAGGATTGTAAACTCCCAATTTTTGGTCGTTCCTTGTAAGAGCTTGTAAACCTGCATCCCGAGTCTACCCTTTGTAGCAACCTTGGACGTGGTGGCTTCCCCGATTCACCTCAAGTTGAAGTACCACAACATTCACATTGAGCCAAAAATGATCAATGCTAATCTTTCAACAGAGAAAATAATCTACAAGGTCTAGCAAGAAGACTCGAAAGAGGGTGAAGCCAACACCATATAAATCATTATGGCCTCTTTGATCGTGCAGCTGGATCGCAACCATCAGGCATCCTCTTAGTAAAGCAAGTCGTTTGGACCAAGCAAAAAGAAATGGTTGATCTTGATTGATTCAAATAACTTTTGTTACGAGACTAACAAGCAAAGATTATTCTAAAAAGGTTATGTTAAATTTAGTTTCTTATTTTTTATTTTATAAAAATTAAAGTGTATTAAACTCATTCAATTATAAGAATTTTCCTTCATTAACTTATCTTTTTCCTGTATGATTAAGGAAGGTAAAGATGAGTCTGAGGACAACCAGAGAGATAGAAGCCCCTTCACAAAGACTCAGGGGTGCTGTCATAATGCCATAGGCGTACGACTAAAACAAGTGATCTTAGTGGCAACATAGAATTTTGTTAGGGAATTAACCTACTTAGTTAGGTTGCAAGGACTCCTACCTTACGACATAATATTTGAGAACGTGTTTATACTATAAATCAGATTGCTAATCTAGCTTTGTTCTAAGATCATTATGAAAGAGGCAACCTGCAAAAAATTAATGAAAAAAATACAAATAAAATAAAGAGGAAACCTGCAAAAATTAATGAAAAAAATACAAATAAAATAAAGAGGAAACCTGCAAAAATTAATGAAAAAATATAAATAAAATAAAACGCTAACAAGAGGGGTTGAACCTCCGACCTTGTGGTTAAGGGCCACACGCTCCAACAATTGAGCTATTCTAGCTTATTGTGTTAAAATTTCAAAGAATAAGTCTTTAATATTTTATACTTATTCCAGCTTGTCTTCTTAAATTTTCAAAGAATATGTAATCAATATTTGATCAGGATTTGTCTCTTTCACTAATATTCATGTGTCACAAAAAAAAGGCCACATAGTGAATTATAAATTGGTTTGAAAGGCCACATAGTGAATGATAAGTTGGCTTCTCGTTGTTGTCAGTAATCACTGTATATTTTATAGTTTGGAAAAGGTTGATATAAGTCCCAATCGGAAGAAAGTATAAATTCTTGGTCCGAACTATGTAAGATTTTCACCATCAGTAAAAGACAGCCAACCACCATGATCGTTCTTAGCGGGGTTACGCAAGGAAAGAAGGAGCCCCTACACACATATATTTAGCGTTTCACCAAGGTGGCAATGGCTGTTGGAAGCTCAAATGAGAGCCTAAAATGCTCGGTCTTGGAGAAGGACCTTAGACCGAATTGTGCATTCCAGGAGAAGTTGGGATACAAGGAGATCCACAACTTGAAGTACTTGTTGATGAGGCGTAATCCTACATCAACTATGAAGAAAAATGGTTGGTCGACGGAGGAAGCAGAGTACTGGGACACATTAGATCTAGCTGAGCACTAGACAAGGATTCTGGACAATCGAAAGATGAAAGCAAGCGCAAACCCCATCCGAGGTTTGACTCGTATACTCCTTTGGACACTTTGCAGAAAACATATTTAAGTAGTGAGCGAACGCCGAGTTCAAGGAGGCCGAAATAAAGAATCCATATCCAGCCAGGGAATCTGCTTGGCTTGATAAATCCAAGCGTTGTCGTTTTCATAGAGTCATGACAATAAAACCAATGATTGTACCTAGATAAAAGATGCGATTGAATGACTGATCAAGAATGAGTGGTAGTGTGAGTACACTAGGGATGACAAAAGGGGTTGGGATGATTCCCCCAAAAGGAAGCAATCCCCTAAGAAAGTTGTTGAAGTAGTGACCAAGATCAAAGGCAAGGAGGCAAGCAGTGGAGAAGATGGTAGTCACAAGGGGAAACACCAATGCATTGCTTCCATTACAAAAGGCGCATCAAGAGTAAGCAATCCGCCTAAGACTATGATAACGAGAAAGAACGATGAGCTGATGGTCATCAACAATAAGGAATGGAATACCTCCAGCAAGAACCCAAAGAGACATATCCTCGTATTCCATGATAGTGAGAATGCAGAAGAAGTTCCTAATGGAATCACTACCTGGTCATAATGATCGCGATCTCCAACTTTGACGTATCTAGGATACTGATTAATGATGGATGTTCATGCAATATTATGTATGCAAATCTCTTTGAGAAGATGTAATATAAGAATTAAAAGTTATGACCTTATGAAGAGCCCAATCTGCAAGCCTTCAATGGAACCATGAATTTCCCTTGAGGGTACATATAGCTGATGACTACCTTGGGGGAGGGAAGAGATACCAGGATTGTAGACTCCCAATTTTTGGTCGTTCCTTGTAAGAGCTTGTAAACCTGCATCCCGAGTCTACCCTTTGTAGCAACCTTGGACGTGGTGGCTTCCCCGATTCACCTCAAGTTGAAGTACCACAACATTCACAATGAGCCAAAAATGATCAATGCTAATCTTTCGACAGAGAAAATAATCTACAATGCCTTGCAAGAAGATTCAAAATAGGGTGAAGCCAACACCATATAAATCAATATGGCCTCTTTGATCGTGCAGCTGGAACACAACCACCAGGCATCCTCTGAGTAAAGCAAGTCGTTTGGACCAAGCAAAAAGAAGTGGTTGATCTTGACTGATTCAAATAACTTTTGTTACGAGACTAACAAGCAACAATTATTCTAAAAAGGTTATGTTAAATTTAGTTTCTTATTTTTTATTTTATAAATATTAAAGTGTATTAAACTCATTCAATTATAGGAATTTTCCTTCATTAACTTATCTTTTTCCTGTATGATTATGGAAGGTAAAGATGAGTCTGAGGACAACCAGAGTGATAGAAGCCCCTTCACAAAGACTCAGGGGTGCTGTCACAATGCCATAGGCGTACGACTAAAAAAAGTGATCTTAGTGGCAACATATAATTTTGTTAGGGAATTAACCTACTTAGTTAGGTTGCAAGGACTCCTACCTTAAGACATAATACTTGAGAACGTGTTTATACTATAAATCAGATTGCTAATCTAGCTTTGTTCTAAGATCATTATGAAAGAGGCAACCTGCAAAAAATTAATGAAAAAAGTACAAATAAAATAAAGAGGAAACCTGCAAAAATTAATGAAAAAATACAAATAAAATAAAGAGGAAACCTGCAAAAATTAATGAAAAAATATAAATAAAATAAAACGCTAGAAGGAGGGGTTGAACCTCCGACCTTGTGGTTAACAGCCACACGCTCTAACCAACTGAGCTATTCCAGCTTATTGTGTTTAATTTTCAAAGAATAAGTATTTAATATTTTATACCTATTCCAGTTTATCGTCTTAAATTTTCAAAGAATAAGTATTCAATATTTGAAATTATTCATAGGCAAATGAAAATCTTTATATATCAATAGATTATAACAGTATCATCATCATCCATTATTTCACAACATTCATAGCATTATCTGAAACACACAATTAATCAATTTAAAGAAATTAAGGTTCATTTCATAGAAGAACCCAAAAACCCACAATGTAAGAACCTATACCCTTACCCACTATTTATCATACTATGCCTTAGAAGATCAGAACCCCACCCTTACCTTAGATTGATGAGCTTTTCCCTTCTCTAATGGAGTTCTTCTCTCTTCCTTGCCCTAGCCTTTTTCACCTTTTGTTCTCAATTTCACGTACGATGTAAAATGTGACTTCACTATTCTCTAATTCCCTTTATAAAATCCCTCAACTATGGTTTACCTCCTTTACCCTCACTCATTCTCATACAATTACCATCTAGTCCTTCAAATCTCTACACATCTAATATTCCATTTTATTTTATTTCATTATGTTATTATTATTATTATTGTTATTAATCCCATCTAATTAAAATAATAATAATAATTTCCAAAAGTTATTTTATTGAATTAATATCCACCTAATATTAAATAATTATCACTAATATATTCTAATTAGTTTTACTTCTCACACCATCAATCTCTCCTCAAATGCTCACACACTCCTCAACCCTCAAGGTCTAGTCTTAAGGTTACTACTCCACACCAAGGGTATCCCCAAATAGAACAAAACACGCATATAATCACATTTATACACACAACTTCACATAATTAAATTACTAAAAATAATTTAAAATAAAACGGGGAGTTACATACCAACCCTTGGCCGGGCACGATCCATATAGACTTCCAATAAACTTTGGGCAAAACCTAAAGGAAAAGCTGAGTCCCAGATAAATGAAGTCGGGACCAGAAGTCACACCATATTCCAGGTAAAATACGAATTAATAAATTGAAGTATACATTGTAGGGGAAAAAAATCAAAGTTACACAAACTCCATACCTAAAAAAATGAAGGAGGGAAGGGTACTAGCCTGTCAAAGATATAATTTTGCCTTCTCAATAGTTTGGTTGAGACAAACTTGATCCCAAGAAATACGAATAGGTAAAGTACTCCACTTTCTTCAAACCGTCTCAAAAGTACCCTAAAAAATGAAGAAACCCTATTGTAATGACTTGGATAACTCTTTGAAAAGATCAAGGTTTTCTTGATGTATTGCACGAAGGTCATCCCCAACCTTCTTCTTATTCTTCCGAGATTCTTCTAGAGATTTCTCCAACTCCCAAATCCTTCTTTGAGCGAGAAATGGGAATTGGCCTACATCTCATAGAATGACCTCTGCCTTAAAAAAAGACGTTGTACTAGAAGACAAAACCTAATTCTTCTTGGATACCTCCCAAGCAAGCCGCTGTACCTTTTTTACTAAAACACCATGGTATTCAAACATTTCAACAACAACCTCTATGGCAAAAAGTTTGTTAGAAGCACCTTGAATCTCCTCCAAATATCAATATCGCTCAACCATAAGATCATTGAACACGTTTGATGATCCTTTCCATTTCATATTAGAGGTAATAAAGTACGGAGGAGATAAAGTAAGAAAAATTCTCCTCGGCCAGCAGATCTGAATGCTAAATAACCGACGCCCAACTTGTAGGAAAAGATAATTCAGCCAGTTCCTTTTACCCGACCTTTTCTGAAGGACCAAAGACATAAAAATAATATTCATTAGAAATCGAAAACCTAAACTCTCTATTTGTCATTGGACTCGGGGGAGCCAACAACATCGAATTTAACCCCACCTGAGTATAGGCTTGCCCTTCCGTAGTTCTGAACTTAGGACGCTTGTGAGGAGACCTTCGCCCTTGAATTTCTTTCAACCGTGGGGTGGATGGAAACCTCTATGTCAAAATTCAAGCAGGGAAAACTCAAAATTTTACCCAGGAGGAAGGAGTAGTTGACTAAACAATCCGCCCGACTATAAAAATAGAAGGTGTTATAATAGGTGTACCTGAGGTAAAGGCTCCCCCAACAAAAAAGGTGTTTGGAATCCCAACCAAGATAATGGTTGACCATAGCTCCTTTCTCAATTTTTTCATAACATCCTCACTCTTAACCGCATCTACATGTTTAAGGAAATAGGCATAAAAAAGGCTCAACAAAAAGAAGAAAGGAAAATAGGGATATAATGCCACTTTCCAAAAATTATCTTCCTTTTTTCATTTGATTTGGCATCCACCAAGTAGTGAGTATGGATACATTTATTTGGATATTTTCTTGAAGCACTACCAACATGGTTAAACTCATTGTAGAAGGCCACAAATTAACTTTTCAAGTATGATTCTTCTAGAGATAGATCTTCTTCCTTGTTAGCATACGAACCAGCCCCCGTTGTTGCACCCCAAAATTTGCCTAACCCTTTCTTACTTGGTTTATGTTTCATTGCATTGACATTTCATTGTTCTAAAATTTGCATAGCATAACATTGTTCATTTATGCAGGGGATCAAGTGTGGTTTGTATCTAGAGGTTTTGCTCAAGCTTGAGAAGTCACCAAAGTCATCAGGAAGTGGGTTGTGCCTTTGAGAAGTTTGGTTGTTTGTATGTGATTAATCTCCTAACCTGAGGGCCAATTGAAGATCATCAGTGGCTTGTGGATCCTTGATCAAGGAGAAAGGGTGTGGATAGAGCTCATAGAGTGCCTTGAGGGTCATGTTGGAGCTCAATCATGTCATTGTGTCAAGTGTGAAGAGCCACAGTTGAGGGTGTTGCAATTAGGGTTTTCATCTGAGTAACCCTAAGTCAACTGTGCAATTGAAGAGGATCAAAGCTCAATTATAAGTATTTGTAATCATGGATAATTGTGTTGAGATGTATGAAATGATATTCCAAGATAAATCCAAGAAAAGTTCAAAGTGTGAGGAGTTGCTAAATTAGGGTTCTCAGGGTAAAATCCCCTATTTAGTGCCTAACTTCAAGACCACTTATCTCAAGATGAAAGTTTCATATCCACTTTTTGACAACATGAAACTTGTAGAGCATGCTCTTAGCTTTAATTTGAGTACTAGAAGTCCTCCATTGGATTTATAGAACTCAAGTTATGGTCCAGACAAGTTACAGGTCATTTGAGGAATGTGAAATTTGTCTGTGAAAGTTCACCAACTTCCATGAAACTTTTGACCTAGAAGGGTGTTTTATCTAAACTTTTGGCCAACATGAAAGTTGTAGGTCTTGATCTTAGCTTTCCAAATTGTACTAGAAGTCTTCCATCTGATTTGTAGAACTCAAGTTATGAGGTTTACAAGTTAGGGGTATTTTGGGAAAGTAAGATTATAGGTCATTTGGCATTATAGGTCATTTTCACTATCTTGCAAGCTTCAAATGAAATTTTGTTCAACACAAAACTTGCTCAAAATGATGTTTTTAGGTCAACCATGTCCTCATGATGAATTGATTTGGCTTAGGGTGAGACTTGGTTTGAGAAATTTGGCAAAAGGGAGAATTTAAAGGCATTTAAGCGAAAAATTCAAGATTATTTCATTTGTGTTCAAACAAGGCCAGGTGAGTATCATTTTAATCAGAAAAACCATTTTGAGTACTTTGGCATTATTATATTTTTCATTTGAAGTCTAATTATTGGTGGTTTGACTTGTAACTTCACAAATAAGCAACACATCCAAACTTGTTCATGAGAGGAGTTTGAGCTCTCTAATCACTCTCTACAATCTCCACAGACCACAGGCAAGATAATTGAAGGTTCTAGAAGGTGGAAACAGCTAGAATTCGTGTACTCCATTGTTGAGTTTTTGGAGGAAATTTGAAAATTGGATATTCTGATTTGGGTCTCCCTTGGACCTCAAAAGCCCACAAATCACTTCTATATAAGTTCCATGTTTGATTCAGAGCAATTTTGGAGTTCATTTCGTGCCATAGCCAGAGATTGAAGTTGGAGTTTCAAGAGAGAAAGTGGAAATCGTGATTTCATTTTCAGAGCAAATCAAGGCAATTCAAAGCTACAAACACCTTCAGCATACTTCATTGAATAGATCTACACAGTTTGAAGCCAAAAATCACTCTGTAGATACCTCAATTTCAAGCTACATTTCAGGTTTTTATTTCTCACGATTGCACTTTTTCTAGCATGATCTAGCATATTTTGACATGTGGTTAGGCTTTAGGAGAGATACTAGATGGATTCTGGATCATTAATTTGAAGAATTAGAGACAAATTAGGATGACATGTGATTTCTGTTTGGAATTGGTTTAGCTTGATTATGAGGATTCAACACGATCTAGATGGTTTAGGATGATCAGTGAAGTGTGAGGAACAGATCTATGGTTTTAGATTGAGGATTGGTGAGATTTCAGAATGAGGTGAATTTTAAGATCTCCATCGTGTTTTGATTTCTGTTGAGAATTAGGAGATTTGAAGGTCATATTTGAAATCAGCGTGGAAAAACAGAGAGAGAATGACATAAGTTTCTTGAATTTTACTGAGGATTCCATGACCTGCAACTTTGGGGCCGTCGGAGAAGATGAGCGGAAGTCATCTCCGGCCACCGCTGCTGGCTTCCCTCCCTTTCAGCATTCAAATGAAGAAGACGACTCCTGTAATACCCCAAATTTTACCCTTATATTTAGTCAGTCATGACGCATGACATTTCATTTTTTGCATCCATTAATCGCTAACCAATCATTGAGCGCGATTTATTTTGCAGGAATTACCCCTAAGGGCGTTTTGGTCATTTTGAAGCATAATTCGTAATTTTTGGGCCTGATGAGGTTTTATTCCGAGTCATTTATTTACGTGGGTTGATTGTGTTAAGATATCAATTTGGTTTGGTTCAAGGCGATGCGAGAATCTGATCTGTGGAACATGGTTTTAACAAGAATTCATTCTTCTATCTTCCAGTTCATTTTAAAGGGAAAACAGTGAAAACTTCGACTGATTAATGGAACTTATTCATGTCGAAGGCATTAAGCTTATTATGCAAGATTGGATCGAATTAATTTCAACCTTTATTCAGGGATATTTGACAGGTGAGGTTTAATCGGAGGTTGAGGTGTTTGCAGCAAATTAAAATCATGGAAAAGAAATTGAAAGGTGATTTTAATAGAATGTGTGAATTTTATTCATAATATTCTATTATTATTACAATTTGTAAAGAGAAAGTGAATTGGGATAGCACATTGGAAGTTTATTCATAATATCTTTATCATAATTTACAAAGTGGAAATAATTTGGATAAAAAATATATTATTGAATTTATTCATAATACTTTTTATTACAAGTTACAGAAGAGAAATAAAAATGGCATTCCCTAAAGAATCCTAAGTGTTCTTCATGATGCTCCCTCGATCATCTCCGCAAATCTCCGATTAACCTGCACAAAGGGAAACAAAACAAAACAGAAGCAGAAAAGGGTTAGAAGTTTGTTTTCGACACTCTCAGAACAGCGTCATCATCGAGTGCCGGGAGTGGCACAACCGAAGCTGCGTCCTACCCCCGTTACCGACCCGCGCCGTTGGCGTCAGATCAAGTGGTCATCTGTTCTTATCATGCGGGACAACCGAGAGATAAAAGAGATAAAAGAAGCGGGACTGATTCGCTTTTGCCGCAATTGGATTTCCAAACTGATACAAAGGTAAATTTGGACTCAGACCCGGATGCCGGCAGGTCTGAATCACTTTGTGTTCAAAGTTTTTCCAATACCTGAAATTCCACAACAGCATCAGTACAAAATTGATAACAGAACTCAAAGCCAAAACAGTTCATAAGCTGCATAAACAAAACAGCAACCAGGCAAAAGGAAATCCCGCACCAGTTCAATCGTGAAAAGGCACAAAGAAACAAATCTGCCACAAAAGTTCAGAATGCAAACCAAACTGCATCAGAACAGCACTCGTAACAGCACCATCAAAATCACAACAGCAGCTGAACCAAATGCAAACTCAGCTCACAAATCATCATGGAAGCACATCAGCAACATCAATATCTGAAGTCCACAGGCCTCACAGTAAAGTTCAAAGCTCACAATGCAAAGGTGGTTCGCAAGACGCTCTATCCCAATTAACTGCATCCAGCTTTGATAGCCAATCCCGCGACGAATCTCAAAGGGTCAAAGTTCATGAAATATCACCAGCATATCAGTTCACATAACATCGGTAATTCAGTTCAAAAATAAGCCAGCACATGTGTTACCACCAATGCAAGAAGCTGGGCTCAGCGCGGAAAACATCATTGCCCAACAAACAAGTCACGAAAATCACAGTTCAAAGTCACGAGAGTAAACCATATCAGTCACAGCATATCAGTTACCAAACCAGAAGCAACCGTCGCAACATAATCGAAGGCGGCAAGCAGCAATATCAATTCCCTGGTCGGTTCAGACTAGAATGTCATCATCACCGCATCGTACCTCTCTCGGCGGCACCAATCCGACAATATCTGAACTACCAGCTCTCTCTGAAAGAAGAAGAGGAAAAGTTAATCCAAACTGCATCAGAAAAAACCAACATGAATCCAGAGAAATCCAATTCAATCCAATCAAGGAAACGAAGGAACTGGATATCCACAAATCAAAAACGAACCCAATTATCCAATTGAAATCAAAGCAAATCCAGATAAAATTAAGGTGAATCCAATCAGCATAAATCCGAAAATGGAAAGAATTTCAATCACATCAAAAGGATATATGTTCCGAAAACCCAGCAAAATCAAATAACATCAGGAAGCGAATCCCAAAAAGGGAAGAAATCTCAATCAGAATCCAATCATCATAAGATACGAATAGGATCAAGTCTTATCAGTAAAAAATAACGTAAATCATTGCAAATAAGGGCCCAATACCAACGGATTCAGAGAGACTATAAAAAGGGAATAGTATCACCTCGTGGAAAAAAAACCCTAGACGGAGAATACAAGAAGCGGCGAAGAAGAACAAATCGCGAAACCCTAAACGAACAACCATCGACGACCGTGAATCTGGACGGGGAAAAGCTTCGAGCAAAGACCGCCTTCGTCTCTCGACGGGCAATCAAACCCCAAGGCTCAGACTAGCATCATCGCCATCAACACTCTTCACTCTGAACGGCAGACAACAAATCAAGCCAGCCTCAGAACTTCTCCATCATCGGTTGTTAATCGCATGCAAGAGCAATACCGTCATCATCATCGTTTCATCCATAGACCAACGAAGCTCAACCGTAAGCCACCCAACGGAAAAGTTTCACGTTTTTTTTTGCTTTTAGTTGTTATCATTGCAGGGAAGAAGATATACAACAAGAAAGAGGAAGGAGACGAACCAATTAAGTCATGAGAAGGCGGAAACGAACGAAGAAAGGAGAAGATGATGTTACCGCCGCGGAAAGATTAGGGTTGAACCCTAAAAATTTGCTTTCCAAAGCTTATATGTTGGCCGCTGGGTCGGGTCTGAGAGATGAGTACCCAGCCCAACCCATCTGTGTTTTTATTATTTTATTATTTTTCTTTTATTTTTTTATATTCTATTTTTGTCTTATTTAGTTTATAAAAAAATTGTAAATTAATTAGCAAACTAACCTTTAATTTAAGATAAACATTATTAAAAAAAAAAACTATAATAAACCTTTCTAAAAACAGTTGTTTTTTTTAAAAATATAACTTTGCTATATTAAAGATTAACTTTTTTAAAACAAACCTTTATAAATAAATTAAACATTTTTAAAAAAATATATATATAAAATCAAAAACTTCTGTATTTTTTAAAAAAATAATAAAAACCTTTTTTATAATAATAAATAAAAACCCTTTTTTTAAAAAAAATAAACAACAAAACTTTCTAACTTTGCACTTTTATCTCATAATTCATCTGATTACCGTTTGACCCTGTCTACTAACATGTTTGTTCGTTTTGCAACCTTTCATATTTACTGTTTATTTTATTTTTCAAGTTAAGTTATCATTGTTGTATCTGCTTCTCGTTTGTAACCTCGCGAACCAACAATCGTGTTTATCTTTTCTGCCTTTAAATTTCCGCTGTTTGTATGGTTTAACTCTCTCGCATTTTTACCATTAATTTGTCACCTCCGAAGGAATTAGGTCTAGCTTTTGGTCGCCGCGCCAATAGTCCCCAACTTCAAACCCTTACAACTCTTACAAACCCTAATTTTCACACATGTCTCGCTGTGGACAAAGATTACAATTTTACCCCTAGCATTAGGTCAAAGAGCCGCCGCGCTCATTTTAGGGTTTCCCGCCGTGGAATCCCTAATTTAACCCTAATTACAATTTAACAATTCATAACATAGAGATCGGAGTTTAAGACTCCATGTAAGCGTGTCCTTAAGATGCGTTTATTCCCCTTGAGACCTTGACCACAGTCAAGAAGTCTCTAACCTCCCTTTTGAGGGGAACTACAGTTACTCTGATTCCATTCCCGTAAGGATATGTAGGCACAAGATGCGATGTCTTGCCGAGTAAACTTAGAATTAACCCCTTAGGTCTCTTTTCTCACTTCTAATCCTTTGTACATATACCTTAAGCAAATAAATAAAGCAAATAGTAAACATCTGAACAAAAGGTTCCTGTAGAGTACTACAAAAGTTTAGGATGCTAATACCTTCCCTAAATTTAACCAACCCCCGAACCCTAGATCTTTCCCCGCATTGTGTTTACGATGCAAAATAGGTTTTCCCTCTTTTGACCTTTTCCTTCGGATAAATCAAAGAGCGGTTGTGAATTGAATTGCGATTCAAACTCATTAATAGTTTGTGATCCTATTTCCACCGCAACAGAAAATGGCGACTTCACTGGGGACTATTCTTAATTTTTGAGAGTTATCCCTAATTTGTTCATATTTATTGCTACTTGTTTTGTTATTTTGCATGTATATATTTGTGCCCTGGTTTAGGGGATTGTTCCTTGTGCAGTGAGATAAGTCCTACGCCCGGACTAGTGACATTATTATAGGATGGGGATATATTCGATGAGGCTTACCGGGAGTTGAATCCCGACTAAGTTGATTCGAGAATCACCGCTCAGTTGAGACCTTTTCGAAAATGGTTCGGTTGATCGAGTATAATCGTGAAAACTTTTTCCATGGTCGATTGGAGTCTGTGATATTGAGGACCGTAGTACCTTAACACCACCTTGGCCTTATTTAGGACGTAGTGCGGGAGCTATGTGGGAGTAATCGTACAACGGTTGCTACGCGATACTACACTCAAAAGAGGTTCTCTTGAGAATATTATTAACCCCCGAGTCAATCAGAAGGTCGATAATATCCGAAAGATGGGCTGATGACTTTGGGCACTTTTTAGAACCTTGTTCGGCAGGTACAACTAACCTATAGTACACTCCTTTTGGGGATGGGTAGACCTTAACTCCACTCATGACTTTTAACCTAGGGTTTTGTGTATTCATGTGCATGGCATCCGTAAAGCATCCCATTGCATTGTATTTCATGGAATTCAAACATCATTTATATCGCGGGATAAAATAAAAATGAAAAAACAAGGAAAATTTTTTTGGTACCCCACGACATTCGTAAATGTTTGAATTCCATGAAATCTTCATTTGCATTTGCATCATAGCATCATATACTTTCTTGCATTGCATGTGTCTTCCGTTTTCTCATGTTCGGTTCTCTCGCCTTCCAGTTTCGTCACCTTGAGTCCTCGGCACCAGTACAACACTAGAGCTCAAACTCGGAAGAGAATGGAGGATCAGACAAAAGAGATTGATCGCCTTAGCAATGAACTTGAAGACCTGCGAGGGGGTATGGGGCGTATGATGGAATTGTTACATGTCATGAATGCTAAGATGGATACCCAGCCCACTGTTGTTTCAGAGATTACCGGCATTACCGTGGACCCTCCACCAAATGTGACCGTAGCAAGGGACCCACCTTATGGTCTTGCTCCCGGTTTTGTGCCTCCTCAAGCCACTGTTCCGATTAATCAGCCTGTTCAGCAAGCCGTGCCTTTATTTTCCGAAGTTCCTAGGGGGGCTCCTATCTTTGCACCACCTGTCGTACACACTCGTGTGCAACCGTATTTCAATGAGACAGTCTTTGATAATCTTGATGAGAATGTTGAAGGTTATGAGAAACATGACAAGCTTCGTGAGGAAGTAGACACCATCGCCCAGAGATTGAAAAAAGTAGAGGGCGATCAAATTTTTGGGACTGCTGCAAGGGACGTTTGTTTGGTCTCAGGCTTGGTTATTCCCCCGAAGTTCAAAACTCCGAACTTCGATCGCTATGAAGGTGCCACTTGTCCTAAGAGTCATCTGATCATGTACTATCGCAAAATGGCTGCCCATGTTGAGAATGATAAATTGATGATTCATTGCTTCCAAGACAGTTTGAGGGGTGCTTCTTCCAAGTGGTACTTAACTTTGGACCAGTCTCGCATTAAGAGTTTCCAAGATTTATCTGACGCTTTCATCAAACATTACAAATACAATATGGATCTAGCTCCTGACAGAAGACAGTTGCTGAGTATGTCACAAAAGAATTCTGAGTCATTCAAAGAGTACGCTCAAAGGTGGAGAGAGATTGCTTCGCAAGTAGAACCTCCTTTGACCGAGAAAGAGTTAGCTGATTGGTTCGTCGACACGGTTCGTCCAGAATTTTACGAGAGGATGGTGGGTAGTGTGACTTCAAATTTCTCTGACATCGTTGCTGTGGGTATCAAGATTGAACTGGTTATGAAAAGCGGTAAAATGACAAGTAATCATGGTGTTTCAAAGGATCAGCCGAAGAAACCTCCGTATAGCTCTCAGAAGAAGAAAGAAGGTGAGGCTAATGCTATATCCTCTGGTAGACGAAGAGACCAATTTTATCAATATCCGCAAGGTTATGCTCAACCTCAAGGGTACCCAATCCAATATGCTCAACAAACCTATGTGGCAGCTGTTGCACCTTCTTTCAATCAACAGGTTCCTATGTATCAACCTATGCAACAATTTCCTGTTTATCCGCCTCCTAACTGTCAACAAGCGCCCAACGCTCCTGCCCATCAACAGCCAAGGAATCCAGCTCCTCGCCAGAATGTTCCTAACAAGAGACCGTATAAACCTTGTCCGCCGATTCCAATGACGTTCACCGAGTTGTATCCCTCATTAGTCAAGCAAGGTCTAATCACTACTCGAGCTTTGGGTCCGCCTCCTAATCCTCTACCCGCCAATTACAACGCCGCTGCTCATTGTTTATTTCATGAGGGCGCGCCTGGTCATGATCTGGAGAACTGTTATGCTCTCAAAAATCTTGTCAGGGATTTATTGGAAAGGAAGATTTTGTCATTTGAAGATCCTCAACCGAATGTTAAGAAGAACCCTTTTCCTAACCATGAGAGTGTTAATGCCATTAGTGCCGATTCTGAGGAAGGTTATGTCTTTGATGTTGATCAGATTAAGACTCCTCTTAAGATATTCCATGCGAAGTTGTTTGAAGCCGGTCTGGTAGATATTTCCCATGTTGCATCTGTAAGTTGTGAAGCCAGTATTAAGGGTTGTGTGTTGGTTCAGAATGATGTTCAGAGGTTGATTGACGAGGGTGTTTTACAGGTGACAAGCCAAGCCAAGAAAGATGAAGTCGCTGTGGTTGAGCCTGTCTTCCATCAGCCTGAATCAAAGGGTAAGGTACCAATGTTTAATCTGTCAGGGGCAAGTGCTGCCAATCCCGTGTTCGATATACCAAAGTCGTCTATCTCTGAGACGAATCAGCCTAAGCCTATCATTATTCGAAAACCAAGTCCGTTTCCTTTCAGTGATCCTAAAGCTGTACCTTGGAAATATGACGTGACGATGATTGACAAGGAGTCTGGGAAGATTATTCCAAGTGAAGAGGTTAAGGACACTGTGACTAATATCACAGAGGCAAGCAGGATGACTCGCAGTGGCCGTGTGTATACTCCCCGTTTCAATGAGGTTCCACCTAAGGAAACAACTAATATCCCAGTGTCTGTCAAAGACAAAGGTAAGGGAGCCGTTACGAATGATGAAGATGCTGAGTTTTTGAGGATCATCAAGAAAAGTGACTATAAAGTTATCGATCAACTTCATCAAACTCCTTCCAAGATTTCGATTTTATCTCTGTTGATGAGTTCACCCGCACATAGGATGGCCTTACAGAAAGTTTTGACTCAAGCACATGTGGATCAAGATATCAGCACCAGTCGGTTTGATAGTGTGATTGCCAATCTGACCGCATGTAACACCCTTAGTTTCAGCAATGAAGAGTTACCAAAGGAGGGCCCGAATCATAATCGTGCTTTACATATATCAGTGAAATGCCAGGAGGACAATTTAGCAAGAGTGCTAGTGGACACCGGTTCTTCTTTGAATGTTCTACCCAAGAGGGTTCTTGATAAGTTGGGTTTCAAAGAGACTGTGTTGAAACCTACTCCTTTGATCGTCAAGGCTTTCGATGGTTCTCGCCGGTCGGTAATGGGGGAGGTTGAACTTCCTATCCTAATTGGTCCGCGAGTTTTTAATATCACGTTTCAAGTCATGGACATTAATCCCAATTACAGCTGTTTACTTGGAAGGCCGTGGATTCATGCCGCTGGGGCAGTAACCTCAACGTTGCATCAAAAGATGAAGTTCGTGATCGATGAAAAGTTGGTTATTATACACGGTGAGGAGGATCTGATGGTCAGTAACCTGTCTTCTTTCCGTTACATCGAGGCCGATGAGAACGCTTTGGAAATCTCCTTTCAAGCACTCGAGATCGCCAATGCTGTTTTATTAGAAGTCGAAGAGACAGTGGGCCAGGGTAATCCATCTTTTGCATCTCTGAAGAGTACCAAATCAACAATTGACAGGGGCATTCCGGAAGGTTGGGGAGAGGTAATTGACGTCAAGACCAAGACTGATCGCTTTGGGTTGGGTTACAAACCAACTCAGAATGGAACTGCCACAACTGTCGAAGGGCGTCCGAAGGTTATCCAAGAGGTATTTGTCAGCGGAGGTTTTCAAGTCAATGCCGTCAGTGACTGTGAGGAAAATGAAGATCTGAGCAACCTGGTGTTTAAGGGTGATGCAACTTTAAACAACTGGGAGGCCGTAGAGATCCCTGTTATCTTTCCACTGTCAAAGTAATTTTAACATTTTTCATTTACGTTTTCAAATAAAAAATCCGTAGCTCTGCCCAAGGCTATAGGGTCGTTTTTGTTGGGCCACCTTTCACTTTTAAAAGGATATTAATAAAGGCATTTTGTTCAATTCCACTTTGGTTCATTTGCGTTTTTCGTTTCCACTTTTAAAAAATGAAGTTGGCAACCTTTTCCAAAAAAATAAAACAAAAAAAACAGCATTTCATTTCTTATCTTACATATCTTCGAGCATTTTAATTAAGTAAGCCTTCCATCATGCAGAGACATCGCAAACCTTGTTGGATCCAATGACTTTATTAACACTCCTAACTGGGATGCACCCATCAATCAAGCTGAAGACGAGGGTGAAGAAGATTTTGAAGTACCCGCTGAACTGACAAAATTGATTGAGTACGAGTACACAGAGCTTCAACCACACAAAGAGCAGGTGGACTTAATTAATCTTGGTACAGATGAAAATAAGAAAGAGGTCAAGATTGGTGCAATGCTTGGGACAGAGGTCAAGCAGAGGCTGATTGAGTTGTTAAAAGAATATATTGATGTGTTTGCGTGGTCGTATCAAGATATGCCTGGCCTAGACACAGACATTGTTGTTCACAAGTTTCCACTTAAGCCAGATTGTCCACCTATCAAACAAAAGCTTCGAAGAACGAGGCCCGACATGGCTTTGAAAATTCGAGATGAGGTTAAAAAACAATTAGATGCAGGTTTCTTGGCAGTTGCAAAATATCCAGATTGGGTTGCAAATATTGTGCCAGTACCCAAGAAGGACGGTAAAGTTAGGATGTGTGTGGATTACAGGGATCTGAATAAAGCAAGTCCGAAAGACGACTTCCCTCTGCCACATATTGATACACTTGTAGACAATACAGCCAGTTTTGCGTTGTTCTCATTTATGGATGGTTTCTCTGGCTATAATCAGATCAAAATAGATCCCGATGATCGAGAGAAGACTACTTTCATTACTCCTTGGGGGACCTTTTGCTACAAAGTCATGCCCTTCGGTTTGAAGAACGCAGGGGCAACTTACCAACGCGCTATGACAACTCTTTTTCATGATATGATGCACAAGGAGATCGAGGTGTATGTGGACGATATGATAGCCAAATCTCAGAGCGAAGAGGAACACCTAGACCATTTGGTAAAGTTGTTTGAACGACTCAGGAAATATCAGTTGAAGTTGAATCCTGCTAAATGTACCTTCGGTGTCAGATCTGGAAAATTGCTTGGTTTTATTGTTAGCCAACGAGGGATTGAGGTAGATCCTGACAAAGTCCGAGCCATTCAAGATATGCCAGCTCCGCAAACCGAGACACAAGTTAGAGTTTTTCTTGGGCGTTTGAACTATATTTCCAGGTTTATCTCTAACATGACCGCTACTTGTGAGCCGATATTCAAATTGCTTTGTAAGGGGCAGACGGTTGAGTGGAACCCTGATTGTCAGAAAGCGTTTGAGAAAATTAAGAATTATTTACAAGACCCCCCTATTCTGATTCCTCCCGTACCTGGAAGACCGTTATTTATGTACCTTACTGTTCTTGAGAAGTCTATGGGTTGCGTGCTCGGGCAACATGATGAGACTGGAAGAAAGGAACATGCGATTTATTATCTGAGCAAGAAGTTTACCGATTGTGAAAACAGATACTCACCATTGGAGAAAACTTGTTGTGCGTTGGCATGGGCCGCTAGGCGCCTCCGGCAATACATGGTCTGTCATACCACATTGTTGATTTCTAAAATGGATCCGATCAAGTATATTCTCGAAAAACCTGCTCAAACCGGGAGGCTAGCCCGTTGGCACATGTTGTTATCCGAATATGACATCCAGTATGTACCCCAGAAGGCAATTAAGGGTAGTATTTTATCGGATTATCTTGCAGATCAGCCAGTTGAAGATTATGAACCTCTTAAGTTTGACTTTCCTGATGAGGATATTTTGTTGATCAAGAGGGATTGTGAAGAGCCAGATCCGAGCGAAGGTCCAGAACCAGGTCTTTGGTGGAGGATGATGTTTGATGGTTCCTCGAATTTCAATGGGCATGGTATAGGCGCCGTTTTGATGAACCCAAAGGGTGGATTCACTCCGTTTATAGCAAGGTTAGACTTTGAGTGTACTAATAACGTCGCAGAGTATGAAGCATGTATTCTTGGCCTCGAAGCAACAATTCACCTCCGAATCAAACTTCTTAAAGTAAGTGGTGACTCAACCTTGGTTATTTACCAAGTACAAGGCAAATGGGAAACGAAGAATGAGAAGTTAATCCCTTACAAGGACTACATTGTCGAGCTGATTAAGTATTTCGACGAGATAGAGTTCGAGCATGTTCCTAGATCTGAGAATCACGTTGCTGATGCCTTAGCCATGTTAGCATCCATGTGGAAAGTAAAATTCGTTAATGAAGCACCTCTTATCCATATTGAACGCAAAGTTGAGCCCACTTACTGTCAGGTAGTTGAAGAAGTTGAGGTGGATGAAAAGCCTTGGTTTCATGATATCACGAACTATCTAGTCAAGCAAGAATATCCCGATGGTGCTACCGGTCTGGACAAGAAAACATTGAGAAGACTGGCTTCCAAATTCTTTATCAGTAATGGTGTGTTATACAAAAGAAATCACGACATGGTTTTGCTCAGATGTGTTGATAAACGGGAAGCGGACATGTTATTGCAAGAAATTCACGAGGGGACCTTCGGAACTCATGCCAATGGTTATGCTATGTCTAAGAAGATGCTAAGGGCTGGATATTATTGGTTAACCATGGAAGCTGATTGCATCCAATACGCTAGAAAATGCCATAAGTGCCAAATTTATGCTGATAAAATGCATGTACCTCCCTCGCCGTTGAATGTTTTGTCTTCACCATGGCCGTTCTCAATGTGGGGCATTGACATGATTGGAGCAATCGAGCCGAAGGCTTCTAATGGTCATCGTTTTATCCTTGTGGCTATTGATTATTTCACCAAGTGGGTAGAGGCTGCCTCCTACACCAACGTGACTAAGCAGGTGGTTGCCCGTTTCATCAGGAAAGAAATTATCTGCCGTTATGGAATTCCAAGTCGGATAATAACTGACAATGGCACCAATCTGAATAACAAGACTATGAAGGAGTTGTGTGACAATTTCAAGATCACGCATCACAATTCTTCTCCGTACCGTCCTAAAATGAATGGGGCCGTTGAAGCTGCAAATAAGAATATCAAGAAAATCCTGCAAAAGATGGTTGTGACTTACAAAGATTGGCATGAGATGTTACCGTTTGCTTTGCATGGATACAGAACCTCAGTGCGAACTTCGACAGGGGCAACACCTTTCTCATTGGTGTATGGAATGGACGCCGTACTCCCCATTGAAGTAGAGATACCTTCTTTAAGGGTGTTGATGGAAGCCGAACTTGAAGAAGCTGAGTGGGTTCAAGACAGACTGGACCAGTTGAATCTCATTGACGAGAAACGCATGACAGCTATGTGCCATGGGCAGCTATATCAGAAACGGATGAAAAGAGCATTTGATAAGAAGATTCGTATCCGTGAGTTCCGTCAAGGAGAGCTCGTACTCAAAAAGATCTTGCCAGTGCATAAAGATATGCGTGGAAAGTGGATGCCCAATTATGAAGGCCCATTTGTTGTAAAGAGCGTTTTCTCCGGAGGGTCTCTGATACTTACAACAATGGATGGTGAAGAGCTTGCACATCCCGTGAATTCTGATGCAGTCCGAAAATATTATGCCTAAAAACCCGCTAAGTCGAAAACCTGCAAAAGGCAACTTAGGCAAAAGTAAGGGTTGAAAAAAAAAGGGGAAAAAGAAATAATAATAAAAAGCTCGCTAAGTTGAAAACCCGAAAGGGCGGCTTAGGCAAAAAGGAGCGTCCCGGTGGATTGAAAACCCGAAAGGGCGGTCCAGGCAAAAGTTAGGGACAAAGGCATTTCATTGCATCAGAAAACACCGATCATCGCAAACACACTTTCCGCATAAGAGCCATTTTCCAGTTCTTTCATCCTCGTCCAAAGCAAGATTCTGGATTAGTCTGAGTTATTAGTGTTAGTATGTGTCGTTGGATTCAATGTAACCTTTTCCCATGTTGCCAATTTCAAAGCATAAACATCTGTGGAGCTATGCCTTCAGCAAGCTGCCACCCTTTAATAAAAGATACCATTTTGTTACTTACATTCCTTGGTGCATTACTCTTGTTTTCTATTGTTATGCAAAATGCATTTATTCTTAAAATTTTGAAAATGAAAGGTGCTTTGAAAATTTTAAAACTGTTCTTTGAAAACGCAATCGAAAATAAAAAAAAATTACTTTGACTAGAGGAAATTTCGGAAGGATCTCTTCACTCCTCGAAAAATCTCATTGTTGCAGAAAAACTTTTAAATCAGTGCTCTGACGCAGTCCCCAGCGAGACTATAAGCTGACAACTTTTTCTTGGGTAACTCGAAAGTGTCCCTCAAGTTTTCTTCTCCCCACGTGAAGACATGATACTGTGCACCCAAGCAGATTACCTTCTCCCCAGAGAAGTCAGAACTTTAAAACCAGATTCGGTTCTACCATTGATCCTCCTCACTCATGATTGACGTATTGATTGCCGGGAACGCAGGGTATTTCCGTCGAGATGTTTATTTCATCTCTCGTCCCGTCTCTAGTCAGTTTCGTCAGCATACGCAGGGGCATAAGCATCACATGCCTATTTCATACACATACTCATTGCATACTCATTTCATAACATCTTGCATACATAGACATTAACATACGTAGACATTAACATACATTCCCATTAACATATGCATCAACATATGCGTTAGCATTCACAGGTTCATTATGTTTCACCATCATTGGTTGTTACCACCGAGTAACTGGGTTTGTCCATTCGCTCCAAATAGATTGTCAGCCCTAAGCATAAAATACATATGTGTTTCCAGTTTCCCCACAGAGCTCGATCCTCGTGGATGACAGTTACTTCAGCTATCTTTCCTCGCCAGGATAAGATATCTACCCTTCGAGATCATTCCCTCGACGGAGTCTTGATTACCAGTCTTCTTTCTATCTCGATCCTAGATTGAATCTCAGTATTGTCGGTCGTCGAGCCCAACCGGACGTGCATTTATTTTGCACCATCTGAGGATTTTCACCATATCATGACAGATACGCGACTATTCTCGCCCGAGAAGTTTATCACTGTACACGGATGTGCATTTATTTTGCACTATCTTTCAAGAAAATCAACCACAATCCTTTACAGATACATGCCAGTTCACGCCTGGAAAATCTATCGGCACAACACCTTACATCTTACAACATCGGTAAGCGACATTTCTCGCATTGAGAAGCCAATCCTATCTTCGTTATGACTCGCAGCAAATGGCCATCTCCATTGAGCAGTTGGGCTTCCATTTTCCCTGTCGTCTTGAAGTACGGGGAGGTTTGAGCGGAATCATATTCAGGAGAGCACGATCTTGAAGTATGAAGAAGTTCATTTACCCTTTAGTAAAAGAAGGAGCGGAATCATATTCAGGAGAGCACGATCTTGAAGTATGAAGAAGTTCATTTACCCTTTAGTAAAAGAAGGAGCGGAATCATATTCAGGAGAACACAAATCTTGAAGTATGAAGAAGTTCATTTACCCTTTAGTAAAAGAAGAATCAGAATCGTATTCCAAGCGCCGACTTTAAATATGAGAAGATTTATATATCAGATAAGCAACAGCCTCTTTATTTGAGTGCTTATCCATTTTGGCATGTAAGTCCCTTCCAACGATAAGTGACAGTTCTCCCTCGAGAAGCTTATCAGGGCATTTCCCATCAAAGCCCATTTATTTTGGCATACATCCGGTCTTTACCCTGTATATTTGATACGGATTCCCGAAAAGTCCGTCCGATCCCATCACGAAGGATAGTTTATAGAAGCTTGGATGTTATTCTTTGCTCAATGCTCCAGCATTCTGTAATCGATCTTGCAACCGTGTAGATCCAGTTATTATTATACATTCCCAAGTGGAGGCCATCTCATAGGCGCCATCTCCATTTAGGATCATGTTCTAACCACTTCAAGTTCATTTATTTTGGCATACAGCCGGTTCTTTTCACCCTGTATATTTGCTACGGATTCCCGAAAAGTCCGTTTGATCCTGTCACGAGAGATAGTTTACAGAAGCTTGGATGTTATTCTTTGCTCAATGCTCCAGCATTCTGTAATCGATCTTGCAGTCGTACATGATCCAGTTTTACTTTTAGATTCCCCAGTGGAGGCCGTCTCATAGGTGCCATCTCCATTTGAGAATCTCATTCCAGTTCTAAAAATGACAATTGGTCGTATTCGCACCAGTTGACCATCATTTTAGAATTCCCCAGTGTTGTACTGTGTCCCAGCGCGTCGTTTTCCCCAGTGTGTTCTTCTCGTAGCGTTTGTCCCTGTGTCGTCGTATTCGTCAGCATTCTTTCGCATTCATCATTCCAGCATTCGCGTCACATCATATTCATAACATTACTTGCATCAGTCTGCTTTTGCTTTGTCCATAGCATCGCATATCGCCACATATAAGGGTAAAATTTTCGGTTATCTATATTTAAATCCCTCCACTATGATTCCTCGAGTCTCCGCCACTCAAATCATCCGGTGTAGCTATTTAAATAGGGGCAACTGTAATACCCCAAATTTTACCCTTACATTTAGTCAGTCATGACGCATGACATTTCATTTTTTGCATCCATTAATCGCTAACCAATCATTGAGCGCGATTTATTTTGCAGGAATTACCCCTAAGGGCGTTTTGGTCATTTTGAAGCATAATTCGTAATTTTTGGGCCTGATGAGGTTTTATTCCGAGTCATTTATTTACGTGGGTTGATTGTGTTAAGATATCAATTTGGTTTGGTTCAAGGCGATGCGAGAATCTGATCTGTGGAACATGGTTTTAACAAGAATTCATTCTTCTATCTTCCAGTTCATTTTAAAGGGAAAACAGTGAAAACTTCGACTGATTAATGGAACTTATTCATGTCGAAGGCATTAAGCTTATTATGCAAGATTGGATCGAATTAATTTCAACCTTTATTCAGGGATATTTGACAGGTGAGGTTTAATCGGAGGTTGAGGTGTTTGCAGCAAATTAAAATCATGGAAAAGAAATTGAAAGGTGATTTTAATAGAATGTGTGAATTTTATTCATAATATTCTATTATTATTACAATTTGTAAAGAGAAAGTGAATTGGGATAGCACATTGGAAGTTTATTCATAATATCTTTATCATAATTTACAAAGTGGAAATAATTTGGATAAAAAATATATTATTGAATTTATTCATAATACTTTTTATTACAAGTTACAGAAGAGAAATAAAAATGGCATTCCCTAAAGAATCCTAAGTGTTCTTCATGATGCTCCCTCGATCTTCTCCGCAAATCTCCGATTAACTTGCACAAAGGGAAACAAAACAAAACAGAAGCAGAAAAGGGTTAGAAGTTTGTTTTCGACACTCTCAGAACAGCATCATCATCGAGTGCCGGGAGTGGCACAACCGAAGCTGCGTCCTACCCCCGTTACCGACCCGCGCCGTTGGCGTCAAATCAAGTGGTCATCTGTTCTTATCATGCGGGACAACCGAGAGATAAAAGAGATAAAAGAAGCGGGACTGATTCGCTTTTGCCGCAATTGGATTTCCAAACTGATACAAAGGTAAATTTGGACTCAGACCCGGATGCCGGCAGGTCTGAATCACTTTGTGTTCAAAGTTTTTCCAATACCTGAAATTCCACAACAGCATCAGTACAAAATTGATAACAGAACTCAAAGCCAAAACAGTTCATAAGCTGCATAAACAAAACAGCAACCAGGCAAAAGGAAATCCCGCACCAGTTCAATCGTGAAAAGGCACAAAGAAACAAATCTGCCACAAAAGTTCAGAATGCAAACCAAACTGCATCAGAACAGCACTCGTAACAGCACCATCAAAATCACAACAGCAGCTGAACCAAATGCAAACTCAGCTCACAAATCATCATGGAAGCACATCAGCAACATCAATATCTGAAGTCCACAGGCCTCACAGTAAAGTTCAAAGCTCACAATGCAAAGGTGGTTCGCAAGACGCTCTATCCCAATTAACTGCATCCAGCTTTGATAGCCAATCCCGCGACGAATCTCAAAGGGTCAAAGTTCATGAAATATCACCAGCATATCAGTTCACATAACATCGGTAATTCAGTTCAAAAATAAGCCAGCACATGTGTTACCACCAATGCAAGAAGCTGGGCTCAGCGCGGAAAACATCATTGCCCAACAAACAAGTCACGAAAATCACAGTTCAAAGTCACGAGAGTAAACCATATCAGTCACAGCATATCAGTTACCAAACCAGAAGCAACCGTCGCAACATAATCGAAGGCGGCAAGTAGCAGTATCAATTCCCTGGTCGGTTCAGACTAGAATGTCATCATCACCGCATCGTACCTCTCTCGGCGGCACCAATCCGGCAATATCTGAACTACCAGCTCTCTCTGAAAGAAGAAGAGGAAAAGTTAATCCAAACTGCATCAGAAAAAACCAACATGAATCCAGAGAAATCCAATTCAATCCAATCAAGGAAACGAAGGAACTGGATATCCACAAATCAAAAACGAACCCAATTATCCAATTGAAATCAAAGCAAATCCAGATAAAATCAAGGTGAATCCAATCAGCATAAATCCGAAAATGGAAAGAATTTCAATCACATCAAAAGGATATATGTTCCGAAAACCCAGCAAAATCAAATAACATCAGGAAGCGAATCCCAAAAAGGGAAGAAATCTCAATCAGAATCCAATCATCATAAGATACGAATAGGATCAAGTCTTATCAGTAAAAAATAACGTAAATCATTGCAAATAAGGGCCCAATACCAACAGATTCAGAGAGACTATAAAAAGGGAATAGTATCACCTCGTGGAAAAAAAACCCTAGACGGAGAATACAAGAAGCGGCGAAGAAGAACAAATCGCGAAACCCTAAACGAACAACCATCGACGACCGTGAATCTGGACGGGGAAAAGCTTCGAGCAAAGACCGCCTTCGTCTCTCGACGGGCAATCAAACCCCAAGGCTCAGACTAGCATCATCGCCATCAACACCCTTCACTCTGAACGGCAGACAACAAATCAAGCCAGCCTCAGAACTTCTCCATCATCGGTTGTTAATCGCATGCAAGAGCAATACCGTCATCATCATCGTTTCATCCATAGACCAACGAAGCTCAACCGTAAGCCACCCAACGGAAAAGTTTCACGTTTTTTTTTTGCTTTTAGTTGTTATCATTGCAGGGAAGAAGATATACAACAAGAAAGAGGAAGGAGACGAACCAATTAAGTCATGAGAAGGCGGAAACGAATGAAGAAAGGAGAAGATGATGTTACCGCCGCGGAAAGATTAGGGTTGAACCCTAAAAATTTGCTTTCCAAAGCTTATATGTTGGCCGCTGGGTCGGGTCTGGGAGATGAGTACCCAGCCCAACCCATCTGTGTTTTTATTATTTTATTATTTTTCTTTTATTTTTTTATATTCTGTTTTTGTCTTATTTAGTTTATAAAAAAATTGTAAATTAATTAGCAAACTAACCTTTAATTTAAGATAAACATTATTAAAAAAAAACTATAATAAACCTTTCTAAAAACAGTTGTTTTTTAAAAAAATGTAACTTTGCTATATTAAAGATTAACTTTTTTAAAACAAACCTTTATAAATAAATTAAACATTTTAAAAAAAAAATATATATAAAATCAAAAACTTCTGTATTTTTTAAAAAAATAATAAAAACCTTTTTTATAATAATAAATAAAAACCCTTTTTTTAAAAAAAATAAACAACAAAACTTTCTAACTTTGCACTTTTATCTCATAATTCATCTGATTACCGTTTGACCCTGTCTACTAACATGTTTGTTCGTTTTGCAGCCTTTCATATTTGCTGTTTATTTTATTTTTCAAGTTAAGTTATCATTGTTGTATCTGCTTCTCGTTTGTAACCTCGCGAACCAACAATCGTGTTTATCTTTTCTGCCTTTAAATTTCCGCTGTTTGTATGGTTTAACTCTCTCGCATTTTTACCATTAATTTGTCACCTCCGAAGGAATTAGGTCTAGCTTTTGGTCGCCGCGCCAATAGTCCCCAACTTCAAACCCTTACAACTCTTACAAACCCTAATTTTCACACATGTCTCGCTGTGGACAAAGATTACAATTTTACCCCTAGCATTAGGTCAAAGAGCCGCCGCGCTCATTTTAGGGTTTCCCGCCGTGGAATCCCTAATTACAATTTAACAATTCATAACGTAGAGATCGGAGTTTAAGACTCCATGTAAGCGTGTCCTTAAGATGCGTTTATTCCCCTTGAGACCTTGACCACAGTCAAGAAGTCTCTAACCTCCCTTTTGAGGGGAACTACAGTTACTCTGATTCCATTCCCGTAAGGATATGTAGGCACAAGATGCGATGTCTTGCCGAGTAAACTTAGAATTAACCCCTTAGGTCTCTTTTCTCACTTCTAATCCTTTGTACATATACCTTAAGCAAATAAATAAAGCAAATAGGAAACATCTGAACAAAAGGTTCCTGTAGAGTACTACAGAAGTTTAGGGTGCTAATACCTTCCCTAAATTTAACCAACCCCCGAACCCTAGATCTTTCCCCGCATTGTGTTTACGATGCAAAATAGGTTTTCCCTCTTTTGACCTTTTCCTTCGGATAAATCAAAGAGCGGTTGTGAATTGAATTGCGATTCAAACTCATTAATAATTTGTGATCCTATTTCCACCGCAACAACTCCTGAGCCATTGGATGAAGTGGAAACCTGGACTTTGCATGCAGATCTAACTGTTGCGTTTTAATTTCAGAGTTAGCCTTGACCAAGTGAAACACGGTCGTTTCATTTATGTGCTGGCAATACCAGGGCCTTTAGATTAGCTTGACCAGTCACAACATCCAACGCCTCTCTTTTATTTCAGCTTTTTAATTTTGTTTAATTGATTTTCTTTTATTTTAATTGCTAATTTCATTTTAAATTCATTTTAATTTCAATATTCATCAGAAAAATAAAATAAAAATATGTCCATGCTCCTCATTTTATTTGTGATTTTTCTGTGCTTTAATATTTCATTTTTGCCTGATTTTCCATTTATTGAGCATTTTCCATTTTTCTTTAATTTCTTTAATTTTGCATATTTGATCCTTGTTTTGTTGATTTTTGTTCTTGCAATTGGTATTGAATTTGGGGCTGATTTTTTGCTAGCTGGTAGATTAGAGATTCATGATCCCCTATGATTTAATTTGGATTTTTTTAGACAACATTAAGTTCTGTTTTGGATTAGGATCTTTAGACTTTCCATTTTAGGGTTTTCATTTGATATCTTGTGTTTTAGGATTTCTTTAGGTGACTTCCCTTTAGATTAAGGATTTGATCCTTTGCCCACAGATCAATAACATGTTTAGGCTCCCTTAGAAAATTTGGTAGAATTTTAGAAGGTGTTTTAAGATTTTTCATAGATTTAATATTTAGGCTAGTTTTAAGTTGTTTTCAACATAGCACTTGCTTTAGAATGACCTCAGTGGTGGCCTTTAGTTCATAATAGGTTTTATAATCTTCTTTGACGATGTTTTAGACATGTATAAGCTTCTGTTTGCTTGTTGGTGATGTTTGATTTGGTGTTTAGACCTCCCTTTAGAAGCTTTCTTTGAGCTTGTTCAATTAGGGTTTAGGAAGAGCTTAATTGTTTTCTCTTTCTTCAAATAAACATGGATTGCTTTGATTGATTTCCAATCTCATCCTATGATTCAAGGTCCCTATGTGAAAGCCTCATATTTCCTTTGGAAGGATGTGTGACATTTTATAAGAGGTAGAACCTTTGAGGATGCCTTTCTCAGATGCCTGGTTGAGTGTCAGGTTGGATTCCTTTGGTTTCCTTCCTGCTTCCCATCATCAATAAAATAATCTTGATGTTTATTCTCTTCCCTTGTGTTGGAGCTTGTTGAAGCTTGAAGATGAATACTTCTCTTGAGGTGGCTTGAGGTTGTTTGTTTGCAGACTGTTTGATTGTTTGCTGTTTATCTGCTTTGCTGTTGAGTTGTTTGTCTGCTAGTTAGTCTGCTATTTTTCTGGCTGCTCTGCTTTGCTTGTGTGACTGATTGACTGAGTGTTGCATTAGACTAGGTTCTCATATAGATGTTTCTAGGCTTAATAGCATCCTAAAGGTTGAGATTAGCTCCCTTTGCTTGTCTGCATTTAGAGGTTGAGTCTGTCTCCCTCTGCTTGACTGTTATTATCTGGCTTTGCTTGCTGGCTTAAGGTTGAGACTGTCTCCCTTGCCTGTGCTTTGTGTGTTTCCTTTGGGCTTGCTTGCTCTATAAGTTGAGCTTGGATCCTTCTGCTTGTTTGTTGCATTGCATGCATTTTATTTACAATTGTTTATGTACAGTTATTTTTGTTGTTGTTTGCTTTCCTTTGCCATGTTCCCCTAGGAACTCTGACTTCTCTTGTTCAAGAGAAGTTATGACAGACATTAGGGTTCTAACCATGCATGATAACATTAGGTAGTTCCCTCCTAACCTCAACCATAAGTTCAATTTTGCATGACAACTTTAGGATTGGATCAGTTCCCCTTTAGTGCGTCTTTTCTCTTCTTATTTGTAAACGAATCAAGATACAATAATAAAGGTTAATTGACGTCGGACACTACGAGCCTTAAGCTACTTGAGAAAGGGTTGTTGGAGATTTTCTTTTCAACAGTCTGGATGTTTAGTATGGCACCCTTTGGGTGACATGCGGCACATTCACTCTCAGGTCATAGTCTCTAGTGCGATATCAGTTGCAAACATCCATAAAAGACACTTCTCTAAAAAACAGAAAACAAAGATCAAATTCTTTTTGTCCTCTTGGACTTTTAATCCCTTGGAAACCCTTTTCAGAAGGAGAGTTCTGTTAACTCCCGGTTCTACCGCAAACGGTACACGCCTAAGTCTCCGTCGAGCGAGCTGCATACACCAAACTGCTGGAACCGTCTGTTAACCTTACTCGGATAAAAAAGACAAACATGTGTCTCTCGTGTCCCGAACTATGTTTGCTCTGATCTTTCACGATGTGTGAAAGTACGTAGGCACGAGATGCGATATCTCGGCGAGCAACCTTTCCCCGTAGTTAGGCGAACTATGTTGACTCTGATTTCTCGTTCCAGACGGGAATACGTAGGCATAAAGTGCGACACTTTGCCGAGTCATTTTCTTTTCTTTTTCAGACCAGACCTTTAGTGTAGATAGATTTAACAAACCCGTCAGATAAACACAACAAGCGTGGATCCCATCGAGTACGATGGACGTGAGGGGTTCTAATACCTTCCCCTTGTGTAACCGACTCCCGAATCCAGACAATGGTTGCGATGACCTTGTCTTATACCTTTTCGTCAGGTTTTTCCGATCGTTCCCTTTCCCGTTCTGAGGGATAAATAACAAAAGTTGGAGACTCTTCTGTTTTTCCGGCCTCGTTTTTCGCAGTAGCGACAACTGGCGACTCTGGTTCCCTATGCGAGTCAATCCTAGCACTTGTGTGTTTACTTGTTGGGTTTTTTTTATCGCACTTTACTTTCCGCATTTTATTTTTAGTATATTATTATTGTGCTATTGTGGGAAGGGGCTCTGATGAGTGAGAAGCCAGACCCAGGTTTGAGTGTGCTTAGCATTAGTTGTGGAAATTAGTGGGCGCGTGCTTGCTTTGCAGGCACTAGTGTCTCATGAAATCCACGCTCAGACGAGGTTCTCCCGGTTGACTTCTTTTCCGGCCCTTTGGGCCTGAGGGGTTGTTGGTTTGGAGGATTGTCGACTCTGGGGACCGATCATTTGTGACTCAGCAGAGTGAGGCCACTTCAAGAGATGATGATGCACACCTTGGGTATCATATCATCGCTCTTGAAAGTCTATGACGCTGGGAAACGCATAGGATGCCATACCTTGTATGTGATTAGGTCCATACCTGTGAGCGGGGTCGGGTTATTGCAGGAAACCTTAACCTTCAGACTACCTGGTTTTCTTGACAGTGAATCAGTGTTGTTGGGTTCAGAGGGTTCTTATCATCAGAGATGTGGTTGTTCTCGACAGTGCATATTTATTGGTCCTCTTCAGGGTTGTGTTATCATAGAAGTGTTGTGATTGTGTTGGATCAGAGCCTCGGTCTTTTCAGCAGCATGGTCTTGATCCCCTGTTGCATGTTTGCATTTTGCATTTTGCATACTCATTTGCATATCATTAACGTGTGTCTGTGTTGCAGGTGCATATTATCCCCCGGTTCCGGTTTTCTTGCTTTCTGTTGTGCTATCATGGGATCTCTGAAGAAGAACGTGGCCTACAAGTTCCCTACTCCAGATGTTGCTTTGTTGTCCAGTCTGATTGCTTTGGCAGATGATACTGTGAGAGGTGAATTCAGGAAATCTTATGGGAAGCTGCTCAGTTTGGTCCGTAAACCTTCTGTGTATGAGTTGAATGGGTTGTATGCCTTGCTGTAGTTCTATGATCCTCCTTTGAGATGCTTCACTTTCCCGGACTTCATTCTTGCACCTACTTTAGTGGAGTATGCTGAGTTGTTGGGTGTGCCTATCAAGAGTCAGATGCCATTTGTTCATATGGATGCTAAGCCTAATCTGGCTAATCTAGCTCTTTCTCTTCATCTAGATGCCTCTGAGTTGATCTTGTCCAGTTGGAATGGGGTTCCTGGATTTTCTCTGCAGTTCCTAGTTGGGAAAGCCCAATAGTGTGCCAAAGACGGTTGTTGGATCGCATTCAACGCCATTCTTACTCTCTGCATATATGGTATCATTTTGTTTCCTAACATGCCTGATTTTGTAGACTTGAATGCCTTTCATATCTTTGCATTAGGGAATCCAGTTCCTACCTTGATTGGCGATGTGTATCATTCCGTCCATTACAAGAACGAGAATAGAAGGGGTAAGAATGTATCATGCTGTGTGCCCTTACTCTACAGATGGTTTGATAGTCACCTACCCAAGAAGGGTCTCTTTGCTTCATCTGCAGCCACAACTGAGTGGTCTGAGCGATTGATGGGTTTATCAGCAGAGAGTGTTGTTTGGTTTGATAGAGATATGTTGGGTACTGAAGTCATATTCAGCTGCAGTGGGTTTCCAAATGTGCCTTTGATTGGAAGAAAGGGATGTATCAACTATAATCCGTCTCTACTTGTCAGACAGTTTGCTTATGCTTTGAGAGCTCCGCCAAAGGATGAAGAGGTGCAGGAATCTCTGTACCTCACCGATCTTCTAGAGGGGGATATGTTAGCTAAGATTCAGCAGGCCTGGAATGATATCAGTAGACGAGGGAAATCATTGTTGGGTAAAAGCAATAGTCAGGCTTATGCTCCGTATGTGACCTGGATCAAGACCAGAGCAAAGACCATAGGGATGCCTTTTCCACCTGCTAAGCAGGAGTGCCCTCCAGTGGTGGAAGAGCCTACTATCGTGCCTATTCAGCAGTATAATCAGGTGTTAGCTGAGAGAGAAGAGCTGAAAAAGGCCAATGAAGAGTTGGAGAAAGAGTTGGCACAGATTAGAAGCGAGAGAAACGAAGTCGTCCACTCCTTCAAGAAGCAGACAGAGTTGGTGAACAGGTTGGGCACGAACTTGACTAAGCAGATAGATGATAATGAACATTTGGGTATGGACTTCAAATCTGTCAACGATGTATTGGCCACCAAGAAGCAGAATCTGGATGAAGCATATCGAAGAATATCCAAGTTCAATCAGCAGTGGAATGCCACTATAGCCAACAACAAAGAAAGGGAGGACAAACTGAAACAACATATCTCCAAATTGAAGGCTCAAGTGAAGGCTAGTGAGAAGATGTTTGATGAGGAAACTGCTCGCAGATATGCCACCGAAGACATGCTGAACAAAGCTATCACTAACCTGAAAGTTCGCAAGTAGAGGTTCGAGTCTAAGAAGCGAAGGTTAGAGGACTGTTTTGGCCAGGGAGCATGGAAAGATTCTGTTGAAGGTCTCCAGTGCACTATTATGCAGAGAGAGTTGCTCGTTGAAGGGTTACTCACTCGACCTGATCACCCCAAGACAAGAGAGTTGCTAGAGGAGTTTCGTGCCCGTTGTCGCACTTGATTATATTTGTGACCCTTTGTATTTTTTCTGATCTTTGTACTCACCAGGCTTGTTGGTCGAGGTCATGCTATTGATTCCCCATGTATTCATTGACTTTGTACTGCTGCCGCTAGGCCTTATATATATATATATGAGATGTTATTCCAGTGACTAGATCCAGACTTCTTATTATCAGCACTGGCACTTTGGCACTCGAATCGGGGGAAAAATCTCCCTAATGCACAGACACACGTTTGCATTTGCATAAATCATTTGCATAGCAGGTACCTTCACCTGTCTCCTAACCCTCTGTTGATGCAGGTTCCAGGATTGCCGATCAGCGAATTCATCGCTACTCTACCAGAAGCAACTGCAAGAAAGCCATGGATCAGATGCAAACTGAGATGCATGAGATGCGCGATAGGATGAAGCAGTTCATGCAGGTGATGGAAACTGTGGCCAAGGGCCAGGAGCAGCTGCAAACTCTGGTGCAGCCTCTGATTGCTAGGGTTGATAGTCAGGATGTGCTACATGGCGGAATTGCTACTGATCCTTTTCTCGACGAGACTCTCCAAGCTGGTGACGTTGTACCAGTGGTTGTCCTCAATGCGACTGAGAACGGTAATAGAGTTGGGAACGAAAATGTGACTGGTAACGGTAATTGTTAGAACACAGATTGGTTCTTGATAATATCTCTATGTTTTGATGATAACTATTATGAAACTTTGTATTTAAGAATTATATACTCTAAAATTTGCTTGAGAGTTTTTATTGCAGATAGTAAAGGAATTAACACTCCAGAAGCAAATCAGAATTGAACACAAGAAATTAGCTAGACTCTGAAGCGCCAGATGCACTCATTAGAAGATTCTGATTGCTGCCAACAGAAGATTCTGAGCTTAGCCTCCAGAAGATTCTGAAGCAGAAGCTCCAGAAGGATCTGAAGCAGAAGCTCCAGAAGAATCTGAAGCAAGTCAGAAGCATCTGAAGCAAAGATGAATTTTGTATGAAGAGCTTTTCAAAGCATAGTTTCTACAGAAGATTCTGAAAGTACTAAAGCTGCCAGTACTGAAGTTCTGTCTCAAATATGCTCTGATATTAAACACGCTGAAAGCACACCTGCTGCAGAAGACTCTGATTCAGCAAGACTCTAATCATCATTAGAAGACTCTGACCCAATTAGACTCTGATGAATTTGCTGAAAACCAAAGAAGAAATATTCAAAGAATATATCCGTTGGAGTGAACCAAACGTCTCTTTCCTTATTTATGCTAGACACAAGAACACAGACAAAAAGGATTTTTCTGTGCTTTCTTCTTCTAGGAAAGGTCACTTGATGTGAAGACAAAAAGGCTCAGACCTTTTGGACACTCTTCTCAACGTGAAACTCACCTTGGATTATCTGCCTATAAAAGCAAGACTCCACCAAATTCTTCAGTTGACGTTTTGTTGAAAAAGAAATTAATATTCAAGCTCTCATACTTTCATATTCATTCTAAGAATTTATTTCATTGTTCTTAAACTTAAGAGAAATATCACAGTTGTGATAATAGCTTTTTAGAAGCATTCTTACTCTTGTAATAGTTTTACATTGATTGTAAAAGATTTCCTTAAGAGGATCCAGTTGGGATCAGTAGCTCTTGAGAAGACTAAGAACAGTTGTTCTTAGGTGTTACTATTGTAATCAGTTGATTTAATAGTGGATTAAGTCCTTGATTGAGAAAGGCAAATCACTCTAGAAAGGGTGGACTGGAGTAGTTGAGTTCAACGAACCAGGATAAAAATACTTGAGTTTTTATTTCTAAGTTTTAATCTTTCATACTTATTCAACCCCCCTTCTAAGTATTATCTCACCTTCAGTTGGCATCAGAGCTCCGGTTCTGTGTGTGCTACCACTTAGTAGTGACAGTAAAGATCCAGAGAGAAATACTTTGATATATATTTAGTTGTTACTATGGCTGATAATACGATATCTAACATTAACAATAAATATGAAGAAAGGGACAGAATCAGCACCAAACCCCCTATGTTTGATGGGGAGAAATTTGATTATTGGAAAGACAGAATTGAAAGTTTTTTCCTTGGATATGATGCTGATTTATGGGATCTGGTCATAGATGGACATGTTCATCCCACAGATGGGAATGGCAAGAAGATAGACAGAAAATCTATGACAGATGCTCAGAAGAAAGATTTTAGAAATCATCACAAGGCCAGAACAATATTGTTGAATGCAATATCTCATACTGAGTATGAAAAAATTACAAACAGAGAAACTACATTTGACATGTTTGAATCCTTAAAGATGACTCATGAGGGAAACTCTCAAGTCAAGGAAACAAAGGCTCTGACTCTGATCCAGAAGTATGAAGCCTTCAAGATGGAAGACTCTGAATCTGTTGAAGCTATGTTCTCCAGATTTCAAATACTTACAGCTGGACTAAAGGTTCTGGACAAAGGATACTCTACTGCTGATCATGTAAAAAAGATCATCAGAAGCTTACCCACCAGATGGAGACCTATGGTGACAGCGCTGAAGATGGCTAAAGATCTGAACAAGATCTCCTTGGAGGAATTGATCAGTTCACTAAGAAGCTATGAAATAGAAATTGAGGAAGATGAACCTCAAAAGAAAGGTAAATCTGTAGCTTTAAAATCTAATAAATCTGCTAAAGCTTTGCAGGTAATAGAGGAAAGCTCTGAAGAATCCTCATCTGAAGATGAAGATGAACTATCCATGATGTCCTGAAGAATAAACAAACTCTGGAAGCATAAAGGAAAGAAGTTCAGAAACTTCAGAAAGCCTGACCAAAGAAGAGAATCTTCTGGACACAGAAGATCTGGCAAAAAGGAGGTTGTCTATTATGAGTGCAAAGAACCTGGACATTACAAAAATGAATGTCCAAAGGTGCTGAAGGAAAAGCCTAAAAGAAAATTTAATAAGAAGAAAAAGGTTCTGATGGCCACCTGGGATGATTCAGATACATCTGAATCTGAATCTGAGTCAAAAGAAGAATGTGCTAATGTTGCACTGATGGCCAGCACAGAAGATCAGGAGGAAGGAACTTCAGGATATGAATCTGATTCTGAATCTGACGATGACACTGAAGAGGTAATGGCTAAACTTACTAAAGAAGAACTTATCAAAGTTTTATCAGAAGTTCTGAAAAGCTATAACAATATCAAACTCAAATACAAGAAGCTGAAAAGCAGTCTTGAATCTGAGATTGATCTTCTGAAGACAGAACTTGTTGAGCAAAAAGAAATTAATCTGAAAATCAAAAATGACTTTGAAATAGCTCAACAAGAATATGAATCTGAGACTAAGTCATGTGAAAACATTTTAGAAAAATATGACTCTAGCTTTCAGAGATTCCTTACTAAGAGCATAGACAGAAGCAAGATGGCTTCTATGATCTATGGTGTTAGTGGGAACAACAGAAGAGGTATTGGATATGAATCTTCCTCTGGAAGTAATCCAAAATCTGTTGACAAAATCTTCATCAAGAAGACACCTCTGTACTCTCAATTTAAGTTTGGTCACTTAAATGACATTAAACACACAAGCTCTGAGAAGAATACTTATGTGTTTAAACCCAAGGCAAGTCAGAATAAACCTTATGTTGAAAAACAGAAGTTTAGACAAACCTTCAGAACCACTAACCCTAAAGGACCCAAGAAGATCTGGGTACCTAAAAGTAAAATAATTCATGTTGCAGATGTTCTTAGCAGCAAGGTCAGGACGCCAATCATGGTACCTGGACTCTGGATGCTCACGACACATGACAGGAGAAAAGTCTATGTTCCAAAGCCTGGAACTTAGATCTGGAGGTGACGTGAAGTTTGGAGGGAACCAGAAAGGCAAGATCATTGGATCTGGCACTATTGGAAATGGTAAACTTCCCTCTATTACTAATGTTTTACTTGTTGAAGGGTTAAAGCATAACTTATTGTCCATAAGTCAATTAAGTGACAATGGTTATGATATTACCTTTAGTAAAAAATGTTGTAAAGCTATTAGTCAAAAGGATGGCTCTATCCTATTTAGTGGTAAGAGGAAAAACAACATTTATAAAATAAATCTTTCAGAACTTAAAGTTCAGAATGTTAAATGCCTCATGTCTGTTAATGAAGAGCAATGGGTCTGGCATAGAAGATTAGGCCATATTAATATGAGACGTATATCTCAGATTAATAAACTTAATCTTGTCAGAGGACTTCCTAATCTGAAGTTCACCTCAGATGCTCTTTGTGAAGCATGCCAAAAAGGGAAGTTTTCAAAATCATCTTTTAAATCAAAAAATGTTGTTTCTACTTCCAGACCACTAGAATTACTTCATATTGATTTGTTTGGACCAGTGAAAACTGCATCCATCAGAGGCAAGAAGTATGGATTATTCATTGTTGATGACTATAGTAGATGGACATGGGTAAAGTTCTTAAAACACAAGGATGAGTTACATTCTGTGTTCTTTGACTTCTGCAAGCAAGTCCAGAATGAAAAGGATTTCAAAATCATAAAAGTCAGAAGTGATCATGGTGGTGAATTTGAAAATAAATTTTTTGAAAAATATTTTAATGAAAATGGCATTGCTCATGATTTTTCCTGTCCTAGAACTCCACAACAAAATGGGGTTGTAGAGAGGAAAAACAGAACTCTGCAAGAAATGGCCAGAACCATGATCAATGAGACAAATCTGGAAAAACACTTTTGGGCAGAAGCAATCAACACAGCCTGTTACATTCAGATCAGAGTGTCTGTAAGACCTCTTCTGGAGAAGACTCCATATGAACTGTGGAAGAACAGAAAGCCCAACATTTCATATTTTCATCGTTTTGGATGTATTTGCTATATGTTAAATACTAAGGAAAATCTGAACAAGTTTGATTCCAAAGCACAGAAGTGTTTCATGCTTGGATATTCTGAACGCTCTAAAGGCTACAGAGTATACAACACTGAGACACAGATTGTGGAAGAATCTATTCATGTTAGATTTGATGATAAGCTTGGCAATAAAAAGCCAAAGCAGTCTGAAAACTCTGCAGATAGAGAAGTAGTCTTCACAGACTCTGAAGTCCCAGAAGCAGACAAAGCTTAAGTGAAGGAACCAGAAGCAACGCCAGATGCTATTCCTTTAACTTCTCAGATGAACAATCTAAACATTTCTGAAGAATCAACTGTTAGATGATCATCATCCAGAATTAAAGCTTCTCATCCAGAGAATGTCATTATTGGAAAGAAGGATGATCCCATCAGAACAAGAACCTTTCTAAGATCATCTGAAGCCTAACTATTTGGACTGGTGTCAGAAATTGAACCATCTTCTGTAGATGAAGCTCTGCAAGACAATGATTGGATTATTGCCATGCAAGAAAAGCTAAATCAATTCACCAGAAATGATGTATGGGATTTAGTTCAAAGACTACAAGGATTCAATATAATTGGAACAAAATGGGTCTTCAGAAATAAGCTGAATGAGAAAGGAGAAGTTGAAAGAAATAAGGCAAGGCTTGTTGCTCAAGGGTACAGTCAACAAGAAGGTATTGATTACACTGAAACTTATGCTCCAGTGGCAAGGTTAGAATCTATACGCCTTCTTATTTCATTTGCTGCACAAAATAACATCACTCTGTATCAGATGGATGTTAAAAGTGCCTTTCTAAATGGTATTATAGAAGAAGAAGTTTATGTCCACCAACCTCCTGGTTTTGAAAATGAAAAATTTCCAGATCATGTTTTCAAATTAAAGAAATCTCTGTATGGTTTAAAACAAGCTCCCAGAGCTTGGTATAAGAGATTGAGCAATTTTCTTCTGGAGAAAATTTTCATCAGAGGCAAAGTGGACACAACACTCTTTTGTAAATCAATTAAGAAAGATCTTATAATTTGTCAAATTTATATGGATGATATAATATTTGGATCTACCAATACTATGCTGGGAAAGGAGTTTGCTTCATGTATGCAGGCAGAATTTGAAATGAGCATGATGGGAGAACTCAGATTCTTTCTAGGAATCCAAGTCAATCAAACTCCAAAGTGAACTTACATACATCAGACCAAATATGTTAAAGAACTTCTGAAGAAATTTAACATGACTGATAGTAAGCTGGCAAAGACTCCCATGCATCCAACTAGCTCACTTGGCAAGGAAGAGGTAAGTAAGAAAGTAGACCAGAAGCTCTACAGAGGTATGATTGGTTTTCTTCTTTATTTAACTGCTTCTAGACCTGACATATTGTTCAGTGTATGCTTGTGTGCTAGATTCCAATCAGATCCTAGAGAATCACACTTGACAGCTGTCAAGAGGATTCTAAGGTATCTGAAAGGTACTTCTAATGTGGGTCTGTGTTACAGAAAATCTGATGACTTCAAATTAGTTGGATTCTGTGATGCTGACTACGCTGGAGACAGAGTGGAAAGGAAAAGTACTTCTGGAAGTTGTCAATTTCTAGGAAGAAATCTAATCTCTTGGTACAACAAGAAGCAACCCACAATTGCACTTTCAACCACAGAGGCAGAATATATTGCTGCTGCTGGATGTAGCATGCAGATGCTCTGGATGAAAAGTCAGCTAGAAGATTATCAAATTTTTGAAAGTAACATTTCTATCTTTTGTGATAATACTTCTGCTATATGTTTGTCTAAAAACCCCATTTTACACTCTAAGGCAAAACATATAGAAATTAAGCATCATTTCATCAGAGACTATGTTTAGAAGGGAATCATAAATTTAGCCTTTCTTGATACAGATCATCAATGGGCAGACATTTTTACAAAACCCCTTGTTGAAGATAGATTCAAATTTATTCTGAAAAATATTGGTATGGGTTTTTGTCAGAAGCAAATTTTTACAGATGCATAAATGCCTAATGCTCTGAAGTATTTCTTCTGATTGCTTATTTATTTTATTAAATTGGTTTTGTGAAACTCTGAACTAACAATCCTTAGAGGATCTAAACGTTGGTTAACGTTTCATTTCTCAAGAGAATTCAGAACACATGCAAGCAAACACGTGTCACTCCAATTCTGCAAAGGTGGCGTGTACACTACTGAAGAGACGTTTGAGGTGAAGTTTGAATAGTGAAAATCTTGATTTTCCCCCCAATTTGTCAGAAGCAATAAATGCTTGAAATGATTTTTATTCTTTTCATTTAATGCTTTGTTCAAACGTGCAAAATCTGACTGTTTGTATGCCTACTTGTTTTAGTATAAATACATGACCTCTCTTCACATTCACACTTTTCACATCTCAGAAATTTTATGCATTTTCATCTTCTCTTCTCTCTGCATAAAAACCCTAAGCGTGTGACAAAACCATCTTCAATGGAAACTTCTTCATCAACAGCTGCACAATTTCAATCTACAATGGCTGCAGTTACCTCTGCTAACATGGGTGTTACTCCTTATTCTCCACCAAAAAGAACTTTACTCACCCCTGTTGAAAAGCTGGAAGTTTTGTGTGAATCAATGGTGGAATTCGATTCACTTGCTGAGAATGGTTTTGAGTTTCATTCAATCATAGGTGCTCAAGGATGGGTGAAATATTTTGATAGACTGTTTGGACCAGTTTACCCCCTTCTTGTGAAAGAGTTCTGGATCAATGCTTCAGTTTACCCTAAGTTTATCTTATCTTCTGTTCTTGGCAAAGAAATAATAATAACAGAGGATCTGATCAGAAAACTTATTGGCTATGAGGAAATAGATGGAGTTTCACACTTGCCAGCTGGGCGTGTGGATATGGATGAAGTGTATGAAGAAGTGATGACTGCTGCACAAGCTTCTAACAAGTTCAAGGATCTAAAGCCTGACTACAAGATCTGGGCTAAGATCTTCATGGGATGCATTCATCATAGGAAGTCAACAAACTCTCCAGACTATGTCAATAATGAACAGCTTTATTTTATGTACTGCCTCAGTCAGAGCACCAAGGTAGATCTTCCATATATTCTCTTTATGCATCTTTGGAATCATATAAATGCCTCTAGAGAGTATGTGAAAGAAAAAGGACAGAAGATCAGAACCTGGATTCCTTTTGGAAGGTTAATCTCAGATCTTCTAACTGAGAATGGACTGGTTACTGCTCTGTACGCTGCTAGAGTTACAGAGGAATTGGAATTCATCTTGGGAAAGCCTCTGAATGCCAAAAGTCTTCAGAGACTTAAAATAGTGGATGAACTCACAACAGCTCCCAAGAAGCTGAATACTTCTGAACTGAGTAAGAAGAGAACTCCTATAGATGATTACCCTCTGTTCTATGCTGAAGAACCAAGACACATTGTTGTAATGTATATTGATGATTGCAAGAAAGAAGGAAAGTCTGTTCCTGCAGACATTATAAAGCTAGCAAGACAACCACTGCCTGTTGTAGAAGAAGAAGAAGAACCACAAAGAAAGAGGACTCAGCCAGAAGCAGTAGTTGCACCTGTTCAGAAGAAGATCAAGATTGCTGAGAAGCCACAGAAGCTCCTAAAGAGGAAAGAATCTGGAGACACTCCTTCTGTACCAGCTAAAAGAATAAATATCAAAGGTACTAAATCTTCTGTATCTTCTGCAAATCCTGTTGTTTTAAATGATTCTAATATTAAGTCTATTCCAAAACCACCCTCTACACAAAATACATCTGTTACTGCTCCATCTCATGTTTCTACACCATCACCACAAAAATCTTCTAATCCAATTCCCATTTCACCTGAAAAATCATCTGTTCCAACCCCAATACCAACAAAAACAATTCAACCAAAAGTCTCTGTACCACAAACAACTCAACCAAAAATTCAAATCAAATAATCTGTACCACAGAAACAACCATCAGAAAAACAACCCACAGAACAACAACAAACAACAATACCATCTGCTCAACAAAAACCCTCAGAACCATTTAACCAAAAGCCATATGAACAACAAAAGCACCCACAAGAAAAACAACCAGAAAAATCATCTGAAACCCTACCAGAAAAAGCCTCTGAACATCAACCACCATCAGATAATCCACCATCCAAATCATCTGAACCCACTGCATCTGTACCTGTTATTTCTGAACCTACAAAAATAACATTTGTTCCCGTTTCATCTGAACCAATAAGAATTTCATCTGATTCACCTACCACAGAAAACCCATCAAAACCCTCTGACATTCCTTCAGAACCAACCAATACTTCTGAACCCAACATTCCTGAGACAGAAGTTCTTGATGTCACACCATTAAAAACTGTGTTTCAAGTATCTTCTACCTCCTGCACACCAACCACCTCATCAAACTCCTCAGAATCTAACATTCACCCAGACTTTCTAACCTCTCCATCTCACAGAGACTCTGAGGTAAACCAACCAGAACCCACTATATCTTCTAAAGCTCCTATTCCAGATCCTACTCCCACACCCAATCCAGCATCTGAAATCTTAATCCCAAATCCTAACCAAACATCTAACCCAAGATCATCTATCTCTTGTGCACAAGTCTCATCACTGTTTCATAATCTTGCTTATGGTTTCAAACTCAAAGATTTTTATGACAGAGTTGAACCATCTGACCCTATTGTTGCACCCCAAAATTTGACCAACATTTCTTTACCTAGCTTATGTTTCATTTCATTCACATTAGCATTTCATTGACATGTGTGCAGGAGATCAAGAGGTATGAGTACCGATCAAGAGCTATACAAGACTTTGAGGCTATCTAAGAATCTTATTCAAGTGTTCAAGGGTTGATATCCTTGTCAGAGAAGTCAAAAGATCCTCAGAGAGAGTGGTTGAAACCAAGGTTGTGGGCCTCCTAACTTGAGAGTTGTGGGAGCTCCTCAGATGATTCTGAAGCCAAGAATGTGGACTTGAAGCCTTGAGAGAGCTTATGAGATGTCTTGAAATCCATCATGAAGCCTAGATAGGTCATTGTGCAAGATTAAAAAGCCCCAGCCATGAGTGGTGTAATTAGGGTTTAACTGGGTCAACCCTAGGTCAACTGATGATTTGAACAAGGTTGAGACCTAATTCAAGGGCCATGTGATCATGGATTGACACATTGAGATGTTATAAGGATGATTCCAAGGTCAACTCATCATGATTGAAGAGTTTGAGAAGTTTCAAGCTAGGGTTTCTAAGACTTGACAGTGTAAAATCCCCTAGTTTGACCCCTATCTCCAAGGCAGTTTAGCCCAAGATGTGATTGTCATCTCATCTTTCCCCTAACATGAATGTTGTAGAGCTTTCTCTTATCCTTAATTTGAGTACTAGAAGTCCTTGATAGGATTTGTAGAACTCAAGTTATGACTTTGACAAGTTACAGGTCATCTGAGGTATGTGAATCTGGGGCCTTGAAAGTTACCCAACTTGCATCAAACTTTTTCCATAGAAGGATGATTCCTATGAACTTTTGGTCAACATGAATGTTGTTCCTTATCTTCTTAGCTTTATAGAGAGTACTAGAAGTCCTTGATAGGATTTGTAGAACTCAAGTTATGGCTTTGACAAGTCAAGGGCATTTTGGTCATTTGGAGATTACAGGTCATTTCAAGTATAAAGCCATAACTCCTATTTCCAAGCTTCAAATGGAAAGATCTTCAACATAAAACTTGTTCAAAACGATGTTTTAAGGCTATTAAGGGGGTCATGAGACGTTGGAAAGGCTTGTAGCTTAAAGTTTCAAAAATGACCTAAAATAAGGGCATAAGTTAAATAAACCAAAGTTGGAAATTGATATTTTCAACCTACACATCCAAACCATGGCATGTAATATATCATTTTGACTCTAGAAAATATTTTAAGAACATTGGTTTAGCCACATTTTTGAGTTGAGATTCAATTTGTGGACTTGCTTTGGAAAGTGATTACTTGCATATTAAGTAACATGTGCAAAACATAAAATCAAGGCATGATCAAGGCCCTTGGCAAGCTAAACCCTTCCAAAATGTCACTAGAGGAGAAATTGAAAGAGAATGAGGTTAGTTTCAAGCTGTTTGCAGCATTATGCATATCATGATACATGGTTGAAAATCTCATGACATGAGAAGTGGAAATTCTCATTGGAAGGATCTAGAGGGTTCTAGATCATTCATACATCATCTATATAAGGAGTAGAGGTGATCCATTGAAGAGGTTGGTGATGATTGAAGGAGAGAGCATAGATTGATATTGAGATTTCTTGGCTTGCAATTGAAATCGGTTTCACCAAATTCTTCATTTTCCATCCATTTTCTTGATTGAAACTTCTTCCATGGATGCTAAGGATTGAGTCCAGATCATAATCAAGAAGAATTCGTGGCTAATTGGTGCTCTTGAAGTCAGAATTTTCCACCTGCAACTCACCATCGGATTTCAAGATTCAAGCACTTTCAACTGGTTCTTTTGCATACAGAAGCAAGGAGAGGGTTCATTGATCGTGTCTGAAAGATTAGAGAGCTTGATTTGGAGTTTTAGTGCATCTGTTCATCCAAGATTTTTAGGTTGGTAACTTTCTTCCTCTAGCATGATTTAGGTAGAATCCAGATGAATTAAGGTGTTAGATTAATTGTAGAACGGTGTAGGATGGATTTCAGATAGTTAATTTGAGAATTAGTGACAAAATAGGTGCATTACCATTTTCGGTTGAGAATTGGATATGGTGAATCTTGAGGTTTCAGAGGAAATTAAGGGTATGGTTGAACTCGTGACAAGATTTGGGACAAGTTTCATGTATTGACCATTTGCAATGGAGGCTCCTAGAGAGAACTAGGGTTGATGGAGATGACCGGAGCACCACCGGTGGTGGCCGGAGCTGGGCGCGAAGTTGCAGAGGTTTGAAATGGAGAAGATGATCAGAACACCATTGGATCATGGTTTGACCTTGGACTAGGACCCTCATCCAACTGCCATGTTTTAATCCCAATTTGTGAAGGATCTGAGTGGATGAAACGCACCGTTTCATTTAATCAGTGGTTTTGGGCTTAGTGAAGTAATTGTTATCCACACCCCCAGCGAGCCCAATGCATTATTTGAACTGTGTTTTGTTGCTATCCACACCGTGCATTTATTCTTTTATTTGGATTTCCCTTAATTTTTTCATTTTATTCATGGTTCTTGAAAAAATCATATAAAATTGAAAATTAATCCAATTAATCCCATTCTTTTTGCATTTTACTCATGATTGAGTCTAGTATTCTTTAGAGAAAAAATATTTTCATTTCATGTATTTTCTGATTTAATGGGAATTTTACATTTTAATTGATATTAAAATGGTTATGTTTGGTGCATAATTTTGTGGAATTTTGTGTGATCTTGTGGTGATGATTTTGATCCTAATTTTTTGTGTGTGATTAGGTTAGACATGTATGATCCCATAGAATGTTTCTCACATTTTTGTGATGAAAATAGGTGTGCTTTCTAGATTGATATTTAGATGCTTCCTTTTAGGGTTTAGGTTTGATACCTTGTAATGTAGAATTTATTTCTAGATCTAATTTGATGATTTGATCTCTGGAATTAATGTGGTAGAGTCATGATTGACTTAGGTTCACATATATATTTTTGTAGGATTTTAAAATTGGTTTTAGTATTTTAGTTAGGACTAACTTTAGTACTAGGTTTTAGGTGATCCTAACTTACTAATTCAACTAGTTTAACTGCTTTAGTCCCCTTAGATTAGGGTTTTTGCTTGGTTTGCCTTTGGTTGAGATTGAAGACAAGTTAAAGACAAGGTGAGGATGCTTGAAGTTGCTTGGAGTTGTTGGGAGCTTTGGATTTGTCTGTGCCTGAAGGTGTCTGATGAAGATTTAGGAGATAAGGAACATAGGGAGAGCCTTATGATTAGAATGATTTCTTTCACAAATATGGAAAGCATCTTGTGCTTTCATTCCTCCCAATGACTAAAAGTCCTTCCAAGATATTCACATCTCTCCTTTGGAAGGATGAGTGGCTTTATCTGGGGAGTAAAACTTTGAGGGAACCAGTCTCTCATAATGATGAACCCTTACAGGCTTCCTTTGGTTGTCAGTAAGTTGTTTATCATTTCCCCTCATCCTGTTAAATCAATTGTCTTCTGGTTTGAGTATCTTGAAAGATGTTGGACTTGAGTCTGAAGATGTTGGACTTGAGTTTGAAGATGAGGACTTCATTGAAGAGTGTGGAAGAGGATGATTCCTTGAGCATTGCCATTGCAGCTGAAGCTTGAAGAGCAAAGAAGAGCAAGTTGATACTTGAAGACCCAGTTGAGATTGAGTAAAGAGCTGAGGCTTAAAGATTGAAGGAAGAAGTTGACACTCCCAGGTGATTGAAGACTACTCTGAGAAGCTGAAGCTTGTAGGAGAAGAAGACCAAGTTGATACTGGCAAAGCAAAGAGAGCTGAAGCTTGAAGACTAGGTTGGTACTTATGAAGAGGATTCAATGGAGATTGAGGGTAAAGCTGAAGCTGAGGAATAAAAGGATAAGTTGACACTTACACTGATGCATTGAGAGCCTGAGGGAATCAAGTTGATACTTGTAGTTAGGAGTAAAGCCTGAAGGGGGAATTGACTGTAAAGCTGAGGCTTGAGGAGGAGAGAATAAGTTGATACTTATGTTTGATGGATTGAAACCTTGGAGAAGCAAGTTGATGCTTGTCATGAAAGATGATAGCCCTGAAAGGTGGTTGAAGTCTGAAGACTGGTTTGCTTTTAGAAGAACTGAAGCTTGGAATTGAGAGAGGGGTTGATCTTCTTTCTTGTCTGTTTTCTTTTCTGTATTGCTGATGTGCCTTGTTTGACTTGCTTGATGCATTAGAATAAGTCCATGATTAGACTGACTGTAAGCTAGGAGCATGATTGCACTAGAGGTTGAGTTGCTCCCTCTGCTTGTATTGTTACTGTATGGCTTTGCTTACGGGTATTCGGTAGAGCCCTGCTCCCTTGCCCATGTGGTCTGTTTGCTTGATAGCATTTTATTTTTACTGTATAATTGCAGTTGTTCTTGTATTTTGCTTGACAACATGTTATTTTCTTCTGTATGATTACAGTCTCTTATATTCTGCTTGACAGCATGTTATTTTCTTCTGTATGATTACAGTCTCTTATATTCTGCTTGATAGCATGTTATTTCCTCTGTATGATTACTGTTATTCATATCTGGCTTGAGGTCGAGATGAGCTTGTGGAGGCTGCCTCCCCCATACACATTTCCTCCCTCACTTGCATTGCATGCATTTTACAGTCGTTTACTGTTTACGGTTTAAGCTAATGCTTTATCTGTTTCTGGTTATCATTGACATGATCCCTTAGGAATCTCACTTCCTTTGATAAGGAAGTGATGATAGAACTTTAGGTTGAAACCTATGCATGATAACTTCTAGGAGTTCCCTGTTTCAAACTTCAACTATAGGATGAATCCTTGGCATGACGACAGTAGGACTTGATAGTCTCCCTTTAGTTGAGCCTGTTCTCTTCTCATCTCAAAACAGCTTAAGATACAGTAATCATGAATGATTCCTTTCGTACGTTACGAGCCTTAAGCTATCTGAGAAAGGATTGTTAGAGAGCTTCTTTCCAACAGTCTGGATGTTTAGTATGGCACCCTTTGGGTGACAGGCGACGCATTCACTCTCAGGTCATAGTCTTTAGTGCGATTGAAATTGCAAACACAATAAAAACAGTTCTTCCGTAAAAGACAGAAAACAAACTTCAAACCTTTTTGCCCCGTGGGCCCGTAATTCAAAGGAAGCTTTTCTGAAGAAAAGAGTGTTGTTAAACTTCAGCGCCAACGCAAACAGGCTTTGTTCCTAACTGCTGGAACTGTTGTTTAACCCTACTCGATAAAACAGATGAATCTGAATTCCCGTAATCCGTATTATCCTGAACTACATAAGCTCTGATCTCTCATATCTGTTGAGAGTACGTAGGCACAATACTGACGTATTGGCGAGCCACCTTCCCCGTAACCCGTCGTAGGCCGAACTATGTTGACTCTGATTTCTCATTCTCTGATGAGAATACGTAGGCATAAAGCGCGACGCTTTGCCGAGTCATTTTTCTTTTCTGTTTAAGCCAGCCTTGATAGGTAGATAGATAAAACAAACTCGTCCAGTAAACACAACAAGCGTGGATCCCGTCGAGTACGACGGACGTGAGGTGTGCTAATACCTTCCCCTTGCGTAACCGACTCCCGAACCCAGACAACGGTTGCGATGACCTTGTCTTATACCTTTTCGTCAGGTTTTTCCGATCATTTCCTTTCCCGTTCTGAGGGATAAATAACGAAAGGTGGCGACTCTTCTATTTTGCCGGCACCTTATTTTCGCGGAAGCGACAGCTGGCGACTCTGTTGGGGACTTGATAGTTTCCTAGGGATCCAACGTCCCGTATGCGAGTCAGTTTGGGGATCCGACGTCCCCTGCGAGAGTCAATCCTAGCGCTTGTATGATTACTTGTTGGGTTGTGTTTATTTATCGCATTTTATTTCCCGCACTTTATTTTCAGTATGATATGATTATCTGTGCTGTTGTGGGAGGGGCATTCTGATGAGTGAGAAGCCAGACCCAGGCTTGAGTGAACATAGCATTAGTTGTGGAAATTAGTGGGCGCGTGCTTGCTTGGCAGGCACTAGTGTCTCATGAAATCCACGCTCAGACGAGGTTCTCCCGGTTGACTTCTTTTTCAACCCTTTGGGTTGAGGGGGTTGTTGGTTTGGAGGATTGTCGACTCTGGGGACCGATCATTTGGGATTCAGCCGAGTGAGGCCGCTTCATGAGCTGGTGATGCCACACCTTCTGGGTATCGTATCACCCCTCTTGAATGTCTGTGACGTTGATGACCGCATAGGATGCCGAACTTGAGTCAGTTTAGGTCCATACCTGTGAGTAGGGTTGGGTTTGTTGCAGGAAACTTTAACCGTCAGACTACCTGGTTTTCTTGATAGTGAATCAGTTTTGTTGGTACCGGAGGTTCTCATCATCAGATATATGATTGTTCTTGACAGAGCAGAGTTATGGTCCTGTATCAGAGGACCTTATCTTCAGAGATGTGTATTTGTTCTTGACAGAGCAGGTTTATGACTGGGATCTGAGGATCTCATCTGCAGATGTATGTTGTTCTTGACAGAGCAGAGTTTTGGTCTTGTATCAGAGGTCTTGTATCAGATGTTTGTTCTTAACAGAGAAGATTTATGGTCCTATGTGTGTGTGTTCTTGACAGAGCAGATTTGTGGTCCGATACTAGGGTTTTCTTCTTATCAGAGATAGTGGTTGTTCTTGACAGAGCAGCATCACGGTTTTGTTGATACAGAATCTCCACAGCACAGTTGCCTTGATCTCCTGCTGCATGATTTCATTTTTGCTTTGCATATTCATTTGCATTTCATTAATGTGTGTCTGTGTTGCAGGTACCGTTTCCCCGATCCAGGATTTCTTGCCTCCTGTTGTATTGTTATGGGTTCTTTGAGGAAGACCGTGGCTTACAAGCTCCCTGCCCTTGATATGGTTCAGCTGACTGGTTTGATTGCTTTAGCAGATGATTCTGTGAGAGATGAGTTCAGAAAATCTTACGGCAAATTGCTCAGTTTGGTTCGTAAACCTTCTGCGTTCGAGTTGAATGGGTTGCACGCTCTGCTGCAGTTCTACGATCCTCCGTTGAGATGCTTTACTTTCCAGGACTTTATTCTCGCACCCACGCTAGAGGAATATGCTGATTTGTTGGGTGTGCCTATCAAGAGGCAGATGCCTTTTGTTCATATGGATGCTGAGCCTAATCTGGCTAGTCTAGCCCCTTCACTTCATCTGGATGCCTCCGAGTTGGTGTTGTCTAGTTGGAATAAGGTTCCCGGTTTCTCCTTGCAGTTCTTAGTGGGAAAGGCTCAGCAGTGCGCCAAAGACGGATGTTGGGTTGTATTCAACGCCATCCTCGCTCTGTGCATATATGGCATCATTCTGTTCCCCAATATGCCCGACTTTGTAGACTTCGACACATTTCACATCTTCGCTTCAGGGAATCCAGTCCCTACCTTGATAGGAGATGTCTACCATTCTATCCACTACAAAAACGAGAACAGAAGGGGCAAGAATGTCTCGTGTTGTGTGCCCTTGCTTTATAAATGGCTTGATAGTCATTTGCCCAAGAGGGGTCCCTTTGTTTCGTCTGCAGCCACAACTGAGTGGTCCGAGCGTTTGATGAGTCTATCTACAGAGGATATTGACTGGTTTAACAGAGATAGGTTGGGTACCGATATTATCTTCAGCTGCAGCGGGTTTCCGAACGTGCCTTTGATAGGCAGGAAGGGCTGTATAAACTATAATCCGTGTTTGTTGGTCCGACAGTTCGCGTATGCTTTGAGAGCTCCGCCGAAGGATGAAGAGGTGCAGGAATCTCTGTACCTCACTGGTCTTCTAGAGGGGGATCTGTTATCTAAGCTTCAGCGCGCTTGGAATGGCATCAGTAAAAGGGGAAAACCATTGCTGGGGAGAAGCAATAGCCAAGCCTACCCTCCGTATGTGACGTGGATCAGAGCCAGAGCAGATGCTATAGGGATGTCGTTTCTTCCTGCCAAGCCAGAAAGCCTTCCAATGATTGAAGAGCCTACTACCGTGCCCATTCAGCAGCATGATCAAGTGTTAGCTGAGCGAGACGAATTGAAGAGGGCAAATGAAGAACTGGAGAAAGAATTGGCTCAGCTCTGAAGCGAGAGAAACGAAGTTGTTCATTCCTTCAAGAGGCAGACGGAGCTGGTGAACCAGCTAGGGACAGATTTGACTAAGCAGATAGCTGAGCGTGAGCGCATGGGTCAAGACTTCAAAGCTGTCAATGATGTGCTAGCTATGAAGAAGCAACACTTGGACGAAGCATATCGGAGGATATCCAAGTTCAACCAGCACTGGAAGGCCTCCCTAGCCAACAGGAAAGAACGAGAGGATAAGCTGATGCAACAGATCTCCAAGCTGAAAGCCCAGGTGAAGGCTAGTGAGAAGAGGTTTGATGAAGAAACCGCTCGCAGATATGTCGCTGAAGGCTAGCTCAACAGAGCTCTCGTTAACCTAAAGGAGCGCAAACTGACGTTTGAATCCAAGAAGCGGAAGTTAGAAGATTGTTTCGGTGAAGGAGCATGGGAAGATTCGGTCGAAGGTCTTCAGTACACCATTGTGCAGAGGGAGTTACTCGTCGAAGGGTTACCCACTCGGCCTGATCATCCAGAAACGAAGGAGTTGTTAGAAGAGTTTCGCGCCCGTGGCCGTGCTTGACTATTTGTATTCCTTTTGTTTGATCATTGTGTTATGTTGACCATCACCAGGTTTGTTGGTCGAGGTCATGCTATTGATTCATCTTGTACTCGCTGACGTTATGTACCGCCTTGATGGGCTTTCTTCATATATATGAGATGTTATTTCCATGACTGGACTCGGACTTCTTATTATCAGCACTGGCACTCAAGCACTAGGATCGGGGGAAATCTCCCTAACGCACAGACACACGTTTGCATTTGCATGAAGCATTTGCATAACGAGCACTTTGTCGTTTTTTCCTAACCCTTTTAGATTTTCAGGTTGTTTCAGGTTATTCCAGGATTGATCAGAGACCTATCCACCGCTATCCGACCAGAGCAAATCAAACCAAAATCATGGAGCAAGTGCAAACTGATGTTCAGGAACTCCGCGAAAGAATGGATCGCTTCATGGAACTCATGCAAGCGGTTGCCAATGGCCAAGATCAGCTCAGAACCTTGGTTCAGCCTCTGATTTCAAGGGTCGATAGCAATGGCGTACTCCATGGTGGGACCGTGCCTACCCCTCCACCAGTTGAAACTCCTCAGAATGGCGTCCCCGTGACCGGGGGGAATGGCAGCGCCAACGGCAATGTGATAGCTAACATGGGACTCAACGGCAACGACGGGCGTCGGTAATGGGAGTCTTGAAGCTAACGTCAATGTTGGGCTGAGCAACGACAATGCAGGTGTTGGGAATCTGTTCGGGCCTCAGCCGTGGTTAGAAGACCGCCAAGACGATGTGTTCTCTCAGAGAGGTGCCGAAGGGGAGCTGACTGCTGAAGCACGGCTAAGGTTCAAGGCACTCGAGGATAAGATGAGAAATATCGAGAACCAGAACACCCTGGGCGTTGATATGTCCAAGTTGGGACTGATTGCTGATTTCATGGTGCCTCCCAAGTTCAAGGTACCTGACTTTGAAAAGCATAAGGGCACCACTTGCCCTCGCGTCCACCTGAGATCGTATTACAGAAAAATGTCCGCTTATTCTGAGGACGAGAAGTTGCTGATGCACTTCTTTCAGGACAGTTTATCCGGGCCATCCCTCGAATGGTACATGAGTCTGGAGCCTACCAGTGTGCGCAAGTGGAAGGACCTTGTTGAAGAATTCGTGCACCACTACCAATACAACAGTGACTTGGCCCCGAACCGAGTCCAACTGCAGAATCTGTCGCAAAGGAACAACGAAGGGTTCAAGGAATACGCCCAGCGGTGGCGTGAGTTGGCAGCCAGAGTTCAGCCGCCGATGGTTGAACGTGAGCTCGTGCAGATGTTCGTAGCCACCCTCCCAGGGGTTTACTATGAGAAATTGGTCAGCGGCATGTCCGGAACCTTCTCAGATCTCATTATCACGGGTGAGCACATTGAAAATGGGATCAAACTGGGGAAAATTCAAGGTGGGTCGTCCTCAGCCGGAGGAGGAGGAAAGAAACCTTATAGTGGCAAAAGACGGGAAGGAGAAACGAGCGCCGTGACCAACGCTCGAAGGAAGGGTAAAGGTCCTCACCAACAGGTGGCTAACATAACTATCCCGACAGTTCAACAGCCACAGTAGCAGCAGCAGCAACCGAATCAACAAGGGTACAGAAAGTATCAGAATCGGGCACCTCTGTCGAGCCGTCACCTCGAGACACCGCCCATGTCGTACGCGCAACTGTTACAGACTTTGCTTCAGCTACAGTTGATCCAGAAAAGAACTCTGGCTCCCTTGACAGGGGCACCTCCGCCAGGTTATGACGCGAATGCAACTTGTGAGTTTCACTCAGGGGCGCCAGGCCACACAATAGAAAATTGCAAAGCCTTCAAGCACAAGGTGCAGGACATGGTGGACACTAAGATCATCAACTTCTCGGATAATGTGCCAAATGTCACGAAGAACCCTATGCCGAATCATAGGGGAGGTGGAGTAAACGCCATTATCAAAGACGAGAGCTCGGATTTGTTGACTAACGTCAGAGATCTGAAGACACCGCTTAGCTTCGTTAAAGCTAAGCTGATGAAAAGAGGTTTCTTCCCAGGTTGCGGAGAACTGTGTATGGGCTGTGCGACAAGTCCTGATGGATGTGAACAGTTGATAGAGGGAATTCAAAGTCTGATGACTGAAGGGATTTTACAGTTTAGCCGAAGGGCCGAGAGCGCAGTAGGAGAGGTAATGTTGAAGCAAGGTGATGAGGTTGCCACCATCACCATCCCTCGCCAGACGATAACTATTTCTGCACCCAGACCACCCACGATTACCATCACCAAAGCTGGGCCGATACCGTTCGAAAGCACTAATGTTGTCCCGTGGCATTATGGGGCTGAAGTCTACTGCAACGAATAGAAGTTGGAACTAGCACCGTTCGGGTCGTCTATGGAGAACCTAGCAGGCATTAGCGGAATTACTCGCAGCGGGAGAGTATTTGCACCACCTGAGGTCGTGGCGGATAAAGCGGACAGGGCTGATGCAACCGATAGAGGGAAAAATAAAGTCGTTGAAGAGATCCCTCGTGGGGTAGAAAAAGACTTACTTGTTAAAGACGCCGAGGAATTTATGAGGTTGATTAAAAAGAGTGACTACAAGATTGTGGATCATCTCCATCAGACACCCTCGAAGATTTCCATCCTGAACTTGCTGCTGTATTCCGAAGCACACCGCAATGCACTGCTGAAGGTGTTGAACGCCGCATATGTACCGCAGGAAATATCGGTAAACCAGCTAGAAGAGGTCGTAGCCCACGTGAATGCTGGAAATGGGTTAGGGTTCACTGACCTAGAGCTGACGCCGAAGGGGAGGAACCACAATAGCGCCCTGCACATCTCGATAGAGTGTATGGGAACGATTATGTCTCACGTGTTGGTGGACACGGGGTCATCACTCAATGTTCTTCCGAAGAAGGCATTAATGAAGTTAGATACTCGCGGAGTGATTTGCACACCCAGTGATCTAGTTATGAAAGCGTTCGATGGAACTAAACGCCATGTTTTCGGGGAGGTGACCCTGCCAATCCAAGTCGGGCCGGAAACATTCGACGCGATCTTTTACATTATGGACATCATGCCTGCCTACAGCTGTCTCCTAGGCCGGCCATGGATCCATGCCGCGGGTGCCATGACCTCCACGTTGCACCAGAAACTCAAGTATGCTGTCGGAGGTAGCATCGTGACCGTTTGCGGCGAGGAAGATATAATAGTGAGCCATTTGTCGTCCTTCAAGTATGTTGAGATGTATGGGGAAATCCACGAAACCCTATGCCAAGCGTTCGAAGCTGTTAAAGTCAAGGACGTAGCGCCTATAGTCACTGAGAAGCCAGAGATGACTCTCTCTTCATTCAAGGAGGCTCGGGCCGTTGTTCAAGCCGGATCTACCCCAGGCTGGGGGCGAATTTTGGAGATACCTAACAAGCAAGACAGGTTTGGGTTGGGATACTCTCCTGGAGTTGAAGCCTCCTCTTCTAGCAGTGCATCGCGAGGTAAAGGGCCGATCCAGTTTACCAGCGGCGGGGTGATATTTAAAAGCATCAACGCAGTGTCTGAAGACAGCGGAGATAGCGACTGTGACTTAGACTCTTGGATCCAGCCAAGCAAGCCAGGCGAGAGCCTCAACAATTGGCCCGTCAAGGATATCATCCAGATGACAAGCGAAGAGTAATGATTTACTTTTTCCAATCATTGTACAACCCTATGTCCTACCCGGGGAATAGTGGTTCTATTGTTAGGGCCTCATTTGATTATGTACATGCATTTTACCAATAAATCAAAAGGCGTTTTTCTTCGTATTCAAATGTTGTGATCTCTGTTATTCCTGTTTTATATTTGTTTTGAAAAACAACAAAATGGCAATGGGGTTTGTGCTAACCTGCATATCCTTGTTTTAAGCTTAACCCTTGTTATTGCAGGATCCACATAACAGATGACATCGACTCTGGACCTTCTACGACTCACTTCGACTTCGATTGCCCGATATATCAAGCCGAAGAAGAGATTGATGAAGGCGAAGACCTTCCTGAAGAGTTGGCCCGCTTGTTGAAACAAGAAGAGAAAGTTATTCTGCCTCATGAAGAGGAGATCGAGATTGTGAATCTGGGTTCTGAAGAACTCGTCAGAAACGTTAGGATAGGGGCTGCATTGCAGAGTGATGTCAAGCAGAGATTGGTCGAGATGCTGAGAGAGTATAGTGACGTCTTTGCTTGGTCATACGAAGATATGCCCGGACTTGATACTGACATCGTGGTCCACCACTTGCCGCTGCGAGAAGATTGTCTCCCTGTTAAGCAGAAGCTTAGGAGGACGAGACCAGATATGGCCGTTAAGATCAAAGAAGAAGTGCAGAAACAGCTTGATGCTGGCTTCTTAGCGGTCACTACTTACCCTCCGTGGGTCGCCAACATAGTGCCTGTACCGAAGAAGGACGGTAAGGTACGCATGTGCGTCGATTATCGGGATTTGAATAGGGCGAGCCCTAAAGATGATTTCCCGCTGCCTCATATTGATGTGTTGGTCGACAATACAGCCCAGTTCTTCGTGTTTTCGTTCATGGATGGCTTCTCCGGTTACAATCAGATCAAGATGGCGCTGGAGGACATGGAGAAAACGATGTTTATCACTCCCTGGGGAACATTTTGCTACAAGGTAATGCCTTTCGGTCTGAAGAACGCAGGGGCCACTTACCAACGAGCAATGGTCACTTTGTTTCATGATATGATTCATCATGAGATTGAAGTCTATGTTGATGACATGATTGCGAAGTCCCAAACGGAGGAAGGACATCTGGTCAATTTGCTGAAGCTTTTTGAGAGGCTTAGGAAGTTCAGGTTGAGGCTGAATCCTAACAAATGTACTTTCGGAGTACGGTCCGGAAAGTTACTGGGGTTTATCGTGAGCGAAAGAGGCATCGAGGTTGATCCTGCGAAGATTAAAGCGATACAAGAAATGCCAGTGCCAAAAACAGAAAAAGAAGTTCGTGGTTTCCTGGGCAGAATAAACTACATTGCAAGGTTTATTTCTCAGCTCACGGCCACGTGTAAACCGATGTTCAAACTGTTAAAGAAAGATCAGGCGATTATCTGGAACGAGGATTGCCAGAAGGAATTCGACAAGATAAAACAGTATCTACATGAACCTCCGATCTTGATACCCCCAGTGGCTGGACGGCCTCTAATCATGTACTTGACAGTTCTTGAGAATAGTATGGGGTGTGTTCTCGGTCAGCACGACGAGACGGGCAGAAAGGAGCATGCCATTTACTACTTGAGTAAAAAGTTCACAGACTGTGAATCTCGTTACTCAATGCTGGAGAAGACGTGTTGTGCACTAGCCTAGGCTGCCAAACGTTTACGACAGTACATGCTCAATCACACAGCCATGCTAATTTCAAAGATGGATCCGATCAAGTACGTCTCCGAGAAGCAAGCGCTTTCGGGCAGCATTTCCAGATGGCAACTGGTATTGACGGAATATGATATTCAATACGTTTCCCAAAAGGCCATCAAGGGAAGCGTATTGTCTGAGTACCTTGCCGAACAGCCGATCGAAGATTATCAGCCGATGAAATTTGAATTCCCTGATGAGGATATCATGTTTCTCAAAGCGAAAGATTGCGATGAACCGTTGCCCGACGAGGGGCCAGATAGGAAATCCCAATGGAAATTGATATTTGACGGGGCGGTTAATTCTTACGGAAGTGGCATTGGGGTGATCATCACGACTCCCCACGGATCCCACATCCCGTTCACTGCGAGACTGACGTTTCCGGTTACCAATAACGAAGCGGAGTACGAAGCATGCATCATGGGTCTAGAAGAGGCAATTGATTTGAGAATCAAGAACCTAGACGTATATGGTGACTCGGCGCTTGTGATTAACCAGATTAAAGGGGAGTGGAAGACTCGTCAATCGAATTTGGTGTCGTACATGAACTATGCCAGAAGGCTACTTCCGTTCTTTGATCAAGTGGAACTCCATCATGTGCCCAGAGCAGAAAATCAGATGGCTGATGCCTTAGCCACGTTGGCTTCGATGTATAAAGTCAATTTTTGGAATGAAGCTCTAAGAATTGTCCTTTCTCATCTTGATAGACCCGCATTCGTCTTCGCGATCGAGGAAGCCGCCGACGGCAAGCCATGGTTCCATGATATCCAGACCTTCCTTATGACTAAGGAGTATCCAGCGGGAGCGTCAACCCAGGATAAGAAGACTCTGAGGAGGCTGTCTGGAAATTTTTATCTCAATCCTGATGAAGTTTTGTATAAAAGAAACCACGATCTCGTGCTACTCAGATGTGTAGATGAGAAAGAAGCGAGTATGCTCATGGAAGAAGTCCATGAAGGCACATTTGGTACGCGCGCCGGCGGGCACGCTATGACGAGAAAGATCCTGAGAGCAGGATACTACTGGCTGACGATGGAGTCGGAGTGCTTTAAATTCGCGAAGAGATGCCATAAATGCCAGATTTATGCTGATAAGATTCACGTGCCGCCGTGCCCTTTGAATTTCATGTCCTCCCCGTGGCCGTTCTCCATGTGGGGCATCGACATGATAGGCAAGATCGAGCCCACTGCATCTATCGGTCATCGCTTCATTCTAGTAGCTATCGACTACTTCACCAAGTGGGTGGAGGCAGCCTCATACGCTAATATGACCAAGCAGGTGGTGGCTAAATTCATAAAGAGGGATATCATCTGTCGTTACGGAATTCCCGAGCGGATCATTACTGATAATGGTTCGAATCTGAATAACAAGATGATGAAGGAGCTGTGCCAGGGTTTCAAGATTGAACACCACAACTCATCTCCTTACCGGCCGAAGATGAATGGCGCCGTTGAAGCGGCCAATAAGAACATAAAGAAGATTGTTCAGAAGATGGTTGTGACCTACAAAGATTGGCACGAGATGTTGCCATTCGCACTGCACGGTTATCGTACGACGGTACATACGTCCACCGGGGAAACTCATTTCTCCTTAGTGTATGGCATGGAAGCTGTCCTACTGTTAGAAGTGGAGATCCCTTCTTTGCGAGTTTTGGTTGACGTGAAACTCGACGAGGCAGAATGGATTAAGAACCGACTAAACCAACTCAGCCTGATGGACGAGAAGATGTTGGCATTGCATATGGTCGTCTGTACCAAAGCCGAATGAAGAAAGCCTATGATAAGAAGGTGCGTCCTAGAAGCTTTCAGACGAGTGATCTCGTCCTGAAGAAGATTCTTCCTCCACACTCCGACCACCGGGGCAAGTGGACTCCCAATTACGAAGGTTCGTACATCGTCAGCAAGGTCTTCTTGGGAGGAGCTTTGTTGTTATCCATGATGGATGGTGAAGATTTTGCATCCCCGGTGAACGCGGACACAGTTAAAAAATACTTTGCTTAAATAAATGACCCGCTGAAAAGAAAAAGAATATCCAGGCAAAAATGGGGCATCCTGGCGAACCATAAAAAAGGAAAAAGGTTTGGGCAAAAATTAGGGATATAAATTGAAAAAATGTACACCCGCAAAGTCGAAAACCTGGAAGGGCGACTTTGGCAAAAAAGGGTATCCCGGTGAATCGAAAACCCGGAAGGGCGATTCAGGCAAAAGTTAGGGATTTGAAAAAGCAAATGACTGCATTCCGCGTGTGGACTTTCATTGTTTAGTGGTTTGGAAGACCTGAGGGCCGTTTATCTGAATCAATCTCTTCTGAAGCTGAAGCCTCGGAGAAGTATCGAAGTCGAGTGGGTCATAGAGGGATCAACTCATGGTGTTCGTCTACGCCTCGTTGCCGACATTTGTATATACTGATGTATATTTATGTTTTTACTTTTTGCGCAGCTTCCTCATTCCAGGAGCTTGCATCTGTTGTAAAACATTTTTACCCATTCAGGGGTTCGTTATCAATAAAATGTATACTATTCAGCAATTATGTTTGTTTGTTTAGCATTTATCTGTTTTGTTTGCGAAAAAGAACGCCGTTGTTTTTGATAAAATGCGCATACATAAACTTACTGGCCTAGGCCACTGATTGTTGAAACAATGAATTACTTGAACATTGTCGCAAGATGATAACCTTGATAGGTCCCTTTGAGAAGGGTATCTTGTCTGTTTGTTTGTGTTGTTGCAGATGTAGCATATTCCAGGCAGCACGCCGTATGCGTCCTCAAGCAGGATGATTCCTCCTTCTCCAGCAAAGTTCAGCAGTCTCTCCCCGCGGAGTCCGAACGTGAGATCGTCAAGCATTGATATGTCTCCCCACGCAGAGAGGATTCTCTCCCCAGTCAAATACATCCTGAAGGAATGTCGTCTCCCCAGCTGAGTCATACACTGAAGTGTGTAATAATTGATAGTTCCAGACTGAAGTCCCCAGCGGAATTGAGATTCCCCGCAGAGTCGTACTCTCCCCAGCAAGCAGGATGATTTCTTCTTCCCCAGCCGAGTTTGCAGATCCCTAAGAGAGTCGAGTCCTTGGAAAGCAGTTTGGACCATGATTGGTTTTCCCCAGTAGAGTGTTAAATAGCTGATGCCGTATTTCCCCGTCGGAGTCGTTATCTCCAAGGAGGTAGTCGTGAAGGCCGTGCAGTGTATTTCCGCGACTAACATCGCTTTTCGCAGGTTCTCGTAGAGCTTCGTTCCCCTGCAGCAGTCAACTGAAGTTTGTTCCCCCATGCGGAGTCCGATTGAGATTGGCGTGACCTTTTCTCCGTGGCAGGATGATTCCTTCCCCCACCAGAGTGGTTCTTTCTCCTTGACAGGAGGATTCCCCCTTCAGCATTTATTTTGCTGACGGGATCGCAGCCTTTTGCATGATTTCATAGCATTTATCATAAACGCGTAGCATTTCCACCGTGTGGAGCGTTGCGCCGTTGTCAAAGCATATGCATATGAAACATGAGCTAGGTCGTTACCGTTCTTGTTTTGCAGGTGTTTCTCCACAGAGTCGCTTGCTCAAGATGATTCTTGAATTCCCCAGCAAAGTCGTTTGCCCAAGATGATTCTTGAATTCTCCAGTGAAGGTGCTTGTTTAAGATGATTCTTAAAATCCCCTGTGAAGTCGCCAGAGAGGGTTGCTCAAGTCGCTGCTTGGAGTCCCCGGCAAAGTGTTTGCTCAGGATGATTCCTGAAATCTCCAGAGTAGTTATCGGTTCAGGATGATTCTTGAAGTCCCCGCGGAGTTATTTGTCCAAAATGAGTCTTGATGTCCTCAGCAGAGATGATTCACCCAGAATGATTTCTGGATCCCCGAAGCAGAGTTACGTGATAGTTCTCCAGAATCCCCAGCGGAGATGTGTCATCCCCAGCAGGTTTCTAAACAGCGAAGTTGAAACTTCCCTCGAAGACTTGATGATTGAAGTCCAACCAGATTGACGAAGCTGTTCTCTCAGCGGATGCGGAGCGCCTGATGGTAGAAGTTGGATATCCCCAACTGGTTCATGATTGACTGAGAATTCTATTCCCGACTTACTGATGAAGTCCGGCTGATGCCCGAAAGTTTTCTTTGAATGCCCGACGGCATGATTAACTTGATTGTTGACCTGATGAGTCCCGAGGAATCTTGATGCCTGACGGCATGATCGACCATGTATTACCGGTTACCGTGTGACCAATTCTCCAGCTAGTTGCCGTGCAACTAATATTTCAGTTTTCGAAGATTTGTTCCCATCAGAGTATCGTGTACTTGTGCAGTTGGCAAATTTCCGGGTTTGTCGGTATTCAATCGTCTCGCACCTTGATTGGTTGAGAGCCGTTCGCTTCTCACCCAATCATGTTCAAGCCGTTTGAATAGGGGCAGCTGTTGCACCCAAAAATTTGACCAACATTTCTTTACCTAGCTTATGTTTCATTTCATTCACATTAGCATTATCATTTGCATGTCATTGACATGTGTGCAGGAGATCAAGAGGTATGAGTACCAATCAAGAGCTATACAAGACTTTGAGGCTATCTAAGAAGCTTATTCAAGTGTTCAAGGGTTGATATCCTTGTCAGAGAAGTCAAAAGATCCTCAGAGAGAGTGGTTGAAACCAAGGTTGTGGGCCTCCTAACTTGAGAGTTGTGGGAGCTCCTCAGATGATTCTGAAGCCAAGAATGTGGACTTGAAGCCTTGAGAGAGCTTATGAGATGTCTTGAAAGCCATCATGAAGCCTAGATAGGTCATTGTGCAAGATTAAAAAGCCCCAACCATGAGTGGTGTAATTAGGGTTTGACTGGGTCAACCCTAGGTCAACTGATGATTTGAACAAGGTTGAGACCTAATTCAAGGGCCATGTGATCATGGATTGACACATTGAGATGTTATAAGGATGATTCCAAGGTCAACTCATCATGATTGAAGAGTTTGAGAAGTTTCAAGCTAGGGTTTCTAAGACTTGACAGTGTAAAATCCCCTAGTTTGACCCCTATCTCCAAGGAAGTTTAGCCCAAGATGTGATTGTCATCTCATCTTTCCCCCAACATGAATGTTGTAGAGCTTGCTCTTAGCTTTAATTTTAGTACTAGAAGTCCTTGATAGGATTTGTAGAACTCAAGTTATGACTTTGACAAGTTACAGGTCATCTGAGGTATGTGAATCTCGGGCCTTGAAAGTTACCCAACTTGCATCAAACTTTTTCCATAGAAGGATGATTCCTATGAACTTTTGGTAAACATGAATGTTGTTCCTTATCTTCTTAGCTTTATAGAGAGTACTAGAAGTCCTTGATAGGATTTGTAGAACTCAAGTTATGGCTTTGACAAGTCAAGGGCATTTTGGTCATTTGGAGATTACAGGTCATTTCAAGTATAAAGCCATAACTCCTATTTCCAAGCTTCAAATGGAAAGATCTTCAACATCAAACTTGTTCAAAACGATGTTTTAAGGCTAGTAAGGGGGTCATGAGATGTTGGAAAGGCTTGTAGCTCAAAGTTGCAAAAATGACCTAAAATAAGGGCATAAGTTAAATAAACCAAAGTTGGAAATTGATATTTTCAACCTACACATCCAAACCATGGCATGTAATATATCATTTTGACTCTAGAAAATATTTTAAGAACATTGGTTTAGCCACATTTTTGAGTTGAGATTCAATTTGTGGACTTGCTTTGGAAAGTGATTACTTGCATATTAAGTAACATGTGCAAAACATAAAATCAAGGCATGATCAAGGCCCTTGGCAAGCTAAACCCTTCCAAAATGTCACTAGAGGAGAAATTGAAAGAGAATGAGGTTAGTTTCAAGCTGTTTGCAGCATTATGCATATCATGATACATGGTTGAAAATCTCATGACATGAGAAGTGGAAATTCTCATTGGAAGGATCTAGAGGGTTCTAGATCATTCATACATCATCTATATAAGGAGTAGAGGTGATCCATTGAAGAGGTTGGTGATGATTGAAGGAGAGAGCATAGATTGAGATTGAGATTTCTTGGCTTGCAATTGAAATCGGTTTCACCAAATTCTTCATTTTCCATCCATTTTCTTGATTGAAACTTCTTCCATGGATGCTAAGGATTGAGTCCAGATCATAATCAAGAAGAATTCATGGCTAATTGGTGCTCTTGAAGTCAGAATTTTCCACCTGCAACTCACCATCGAATTTCAAGATTCAAGCACTTTCAACTGGTTCTTTTGCATACAGAAGCAAGGAGAGGGTTCATTGATCGTGTCTGAAAGATTAGAGAGCTTGATTTGGAGGTTTAGTGCATCTGTTCATCCAAGATTTTCAGGTTGGTAACTTTCTTCCTCTAGCATGATTTAGGTAGAATCCAGATGAATTAAGGTGTTAGATTCATTGTAGAACGGTGTAGGATGGATTTCAGATAGTTAATTTGAGAATTAGTGACAAAATAGGTGCATTACCATTTTCGGTTGAGAATTGGATATGGTGAATCTTGAGGTTTCAGAGGAAATTAAGGGTATGGTTGAACTCGTGACAAGATTTGGGACAAGTTTCATGTATTGACCATTTGCAATGGAGGCTCCTAGAGAGAATTAGGGTTGAGGGAGATGACCGGAGCACCACCGGTGGTGGCCGGAGCTGGGTGCGAAGTTGCAGAGGTTTGAAATGGAGAAGATGATCAGAACACCATTGGATCATGGTTTGACCTTGGACTAGGACCCTCATCCAACGACCACGTTTTAATCCCAATTTGTGAAGGATCTGAGTGAATGAAACACACTGTTTCATTTAATCAGTGGTTTTGGGCTTAGTGAAGTAATTGTTATCCACACCCCCAGCGAGCCCAATCCATTATTTGAACTGTGTTTTGTTGCTATCCACACCGTGCATTTATTCTTTTATTTGGATTTCCCTTAATTTTTTCATTTTATTCATGGTTCTTGAAAAAATCATATAAAATTGAAAATTAATCCAATTAATCCCATTCTTTTTGCATTTTACTCATGAATGAGTCTAGTATTTTTTAGAGAAAAAATATTTTCATTTCATGTATTTTCTGATTTAATGGGAATTTTACATTTTAATTGATATTAAAATGGTTATGTTTGGTGCATAATTTTGTGGAATTTTGTGTGATCTTGTGGTGATGATTTTGATCCTAATTTTTTGTGTGTGATTAGGTTAGACATGTATGATCCCATAGAATGTTTCTCACATTTTTGTGATGAAAATAGGTGTGCTTTCTAGGTTGATATTTAGATGCTTCCTTTTAGGGTTTAGGTTTGATACCTTGTAATGTAGAATTTATTTCTAGGTCTAATTTGATGATTTGATCTCTGGAATTAATGTGGTAGAGTCATGATTGACTTAGGTTCCCATAGATATTTTTCTAGGATTTTACAATTGGTTTTAGTATTTTAGTTAGGACTAACTTTAGTACTAGGTTTTAGGTGATCCTAACTTACTAATTCAACTAGTTTAACTGCTTTAGTCCCCTTAGATTAGGGTTTTTGCTTGGTTTGCCTTTGGTTGAGATTGAAGACAAGTTAAAGACAAGGTGAGGATGCTTGAAGTTGCTTGGAGTTGTTGGGAGCTTTGGATTTGTCTGTGCCTGAAGGTGTCTGATGAAGATTTAGGAGATAGGGAACATAGGGAGAGCCTTATGATTAGAATGATTTCTTTCACAAATATGGAAAGCATCTTGTGCTTTCATTCCTCCCAATGACTAAAAGTCCTTCCAAGATATTCACATCTCTCCTTTGGAGGGATGAATGGCTTTATCTGGGGAGTAGAACTTTGAGGGAACCAGTCTCTCATAATGATGAACCCTTACAGGCTTCCTTTGGTTGTCAATAAGCTGTTTATCATTTCCTCTCATCCTGTTAAATCAATTGTCTTCTGGTTTGAGTATCTTGAAAGATGTTGGACTTGAGTCTGAAGATGTTGGACTTGAGTTTGAAGATGAGGACTTCATTGAAGAGTGTGGAAGAGGATGATTCCTTGAGCATTGCCATTGCAGCTGAAGCTTGAAGAGCAAAGAAGAGCAAGTTGATACTTGAAGACCCAGTTGAGATTGAGTAAAGAGCTGAGGCTTAAAGATTGAAGGATGAAGTTGACACTCCCAGGTGATTGAAGACTACTCTGAGAAGCTGAAGCTTGTAGGAGAAGAAGACCAAGTTGATACTGGCAAAGCAAAGAGAGCTGAAGCTTGAAGACTAGGTTGATACTTATGAAGAGGATTCAATGGAGATTGAGGGTAAAGATGAAGCTGAGGAATAAAAGGATAAGTTGACACTTACATTGATGCATTAAGAGCCTGAGGGAATCAAGTTGATACTTGTAGTTAGGAGTAAAGCCTGAAGGTGGAATTGACTGTAAAGCTGAGGCTTGAGGAGGAGAGAATAAGTTGATACTTATGTTTGATGGATTGAAACCTTGGAGAAGCAAGTTGATGCTTGTCATGAAAGATGATAGCCCTGAAGGGTGGTTGAAGTCTGAAGACTGGGTTGCTTTTAGAAGAGCTGAAGCTTGGAGTTGAGAGAGGGGTTGATCTTCTTTCTTGTCTGTTTTCTTTTCTGTATTGCTGATGTGCCTTGTTTGACTTGCTTGATGCATTAGAATAAGTCCATGATTAGACTGACTGTAAGCTAGGAGCATGATTGCACTAGAGGTTGAGTTGCTCCCTCTGCTTGTATTGTTACTGTATGGCTTTGCTTGCGGGTATTCGGTAGAGCCCTGCTCCCTTGCCCATGTGGTCTGTTTGCTTGATAGCATTTTATTTTTACTGTATGATTGCAGTTGTTCTTGTATTTTGCTTGACAGCATGTTATTTTCTTTTGTATGATTACAGTCTCTTATATTCTGCTTGACAGCATGTTATTTTCTTCTGTATGATTACAGTCTCTTATATTCTGCTTGATAGCATGTTATCTCCTCTGTATGATTATTGTTATTCATATCTGGCTTGAGGTCGAGATGAGCTTGTGGAGGCTACTGCCCCACACACATTTCCTCCCTCACTTGCATTGCATGCATTTTACAGTAGTTTACTGTTTACGGTTTAAGCTGATGCTTTATCTGTTTCTGGTTATCATTGACATGATCCCTTAGGAATCTCACTTCCTTTGATAAGGAAGTGATGATAGAACTTTAGGTTGAAACCTATGCATGATAACTTCTAGGAGTTCCCTGTTTCAAACTTCAACTATAGGATGAATCCTTGGCATGACAACAGTAGGACTTGATAGTCTCCCTTTAGTTGAGCCTGTCCTCTTCTCATCTCAAAACAACTTAAGATACAGTAATCATGAATGATTCCTTTCGTACGTTACGAGCCTTAAGCTATCTGAGAAAGGATTGTTGGAGAGCTTCTTTCCAACAGTCTGGATGTTTAGTATGGCACCCTTTGGGTGACAGGCGACACATTCACTCTCAGGTCATAGTCTTTAGTGCGATTGAAATTGCAAACACAATAAAAAACAGTTCTTCCGTAAAAGACAGAAAACAAACTTCAAACCTTTTTGCCCCGTGGGCCCGTAATTCAAAGGAAGCTTTTCTGAAGAAAAGAGTGTTGTTAAACTTCAGCGCCAACGCAAACAGGCTTTGTCCCTAACTGCTGGAACTGTTGTTTAACCCTACTCGATAAAACAGATGAATCTGAATTCCCGTAATCCGTATTATCCCGAACTACATAAGCTCTGATCTCTCATATCTGTTGAGAGTACGTAGGCACAATACTGGCGTATTGGCGAGCCACCTTCCCCGTAACCCGTCGTAGGCCGAACTACGTTGACTCTGATTTCTCATTCTCTGATGAGAATACGTAGGCATAAAGTGCGACGCTTTGCCGAGTCATTTTTCTTTTCTATTTAAGCCAGCCTTGATAGGTAGATAGATAAAACCAACTCGTCCAGTAAACACAACAAGCGTGGATCCCGTCGAGTACGACGGACGTGAGGGGTGCTAATACCTTCCCCTTGCGTAATCGACTCCCGAACCCAGACAACGGTTGCGATGACCTTGTCTTATACCTTTTCGTCAGGTTTTTCCGATCGTTTCCTTTCTCGTTCTGAGGGATAAATAACGAAAGGTGGCGACTCTTCTGTTTTGCCGGCACCTTATTTTCGCGGAAGCGACACCTATCACCACTCTGAAACCCAAACTTACAATGACCCTTCCATCTGTGCTTCTCACATATATCCAATCCATGTCAGATGTAGGTTCATTAGCAACTATATCATATTCTACTAAATCTGACAAAGCTGTTGCTTCAGCTATACCAATTTCATCTAATAAAACTGTTGCTTCTGATGAACCTCCAAAATCTGCCTTCCAACCCTACTCAAATAAACCCTTTGATGTGGTTCCCTTTCACACCAGAGCAAAATCAAATATGTTAAATGCTTTAAACAGATCCAAACCAGAAAAAGCCCCTGAAATTCCTTTCATTCCATACTACCCTCCTCCTCTGATCTCCATTCAGAAATCCCTTTTTCCACCTACTCCCCAACCAAAACCAATAACACTGGAGACTCTGTTACATCCCAAGCCTAGACTTAATGTTAATCATTTATTTCAATCCTTTTTGCAAGAAATACAGTTGTATTTAGGTACTGTACAGAGGAAGTGCTCAGCAACAATGGATGCCCAAGAATCTGATGTCATCTGGAATGGATTCATCAACAGATTCAACTTCGTGGCCTCAAATATGAAGAACATATGTTCTGATGATGCGAAGCTCAGATTTGCTGAAGCTGCAAGAAATTTGTTCTGGACCGTCAAGAGATCTGAACCACTGCTCCTTACAGATGCTCCTCCACCTTCAGAAGAAACTACTGAACCTGCATCTGAAGATAATCCTTTGGCTATGACTCTGGTAGAACTGCCTTCTGGCTCTAATGCTCCAGACTCTACAGATCCTATGGAAATTGACTCTGTTCAAGCTCCAGAAAATGTTCAACCTTCATCATCTGAGATTAAGAAAGAACATCCAGATTTTGAGGATAAAATTGCTGCTCTGGAAGCTGGTCAATCAGAGATCAAGTCTTGGATGGCAAAACAGGATAAGAAATCTGAAGACATGACATAGTGGATGTCAAAGCAGGATCAGAAGAATGAAACAATGACTAAGTGGATGTCAAAGCAAGAGAAGTCCTCATCTGAGATTACAGATCAGTTGAAGATGCTTTTGTCAAAACACTCTTAGATTTTCGTTTTTTTTATTCTGATGTTTTTGCATCTGATGTTTGCTTATGTACTTTTTGATATATCTTCTGATGCATGTACTCTTGATCTGAACTTATTGAATGAATCAAAGTTTTCTCCACTGAAATATCTCATTTACTGTCTCCTTTTATTTTGTCTTTTTAAAGTTTTTACTTTTTGCTTATGACAAAAAAGGGGGAGAAAATATAGATCTGAATTGTTTAATTTAACTTCACCAGAATGAAACTTCAGACATATCTACTCTATCTAACATTTAATCTGAGTATTTCAGAACATCTGATAAGTACACTCTATAAAAGAAACTCTGAGTCTCTCAGAACATTTGACTATTATCAAACTCTGAATATGATATTTGCAAGACATTCTGACTTTCAAATGTTAAAAGAACAATCAAAATCTAACTCTGAAAATTACTCAAGACAAAAGGGAAGTTTCTATTCCTTATATGTATTTAACTCAGGGGGAGATTCATCATCTCAGGGGGAGTTATAATGTTAATAATTTCAATTAAACAAAATTTCTGATGTTTTTGTCATCATCAAAAAGGGGGAGATTGTTAGAACACAGATTGGTTCTTAATAATATCTCTATGTTTTGATGATAACTATTATGAAATTTTGTATTTAAGAATTACATACTCTAAAATTTGCTTGAGAGTTTTTACTGCAGATAGTAAAGGAATTAACACTCCAGAAGCAAATCAGAATTGAACACAAGAAATTAGCTAGACTCTGAAGCGCCAGATGCAATCATTAGAAGATTCTGATTGCTGCCAACAAAAGATTCTGAGCGTAGCCTCCAGAAGATTCTGAAGCAGAAGCTCCAGAAGAATCTGAAGCAGAAGCTCCAGAAGAATCTAAAGCAAGTCAGAAGCATCTGAAGCAAAGATGAATTTTGTATGAAGAGCTTTTCAAAGCATAGTTTCTACAGAAGATTCTGAAAGTACTAAAGCTGCCAGTACTGAAGTTCTGTCTCAAATATGCTTTGATATTAAACACGCTGAAAGCACACCTGCTGCAGAAGACTCTGATTCAGCAAGACTCTGATCATCATTAGAAGACTCTGACCTAATTAGACTCTGATGAATTTGCTGAAAACTGAAGAAGAAATATTCAAAGAATATATCCGTTGGAGTGAACCAAACGTCTCTTTCCTTATTTATGCTAGACACAAGAACACAGACAAAAAGGATTTTTTTGTGCTTTCTTCTTCTAGGAAAGGTCACTTGATGTGAAGACAAAAAGGCTCAGACCTTTTAGACACTCTTCTCAACGTGAAGCTCACCTTGGATTATCTGCCTATAAAAGCAAGACTCCACCAAATTCTTCAGTTGACGTTTTGTTGAAAAAGAAATTAATATTCAAGATCTCATACTTTCATATTCATTCTAAGAATTTATTTTATTGTTCTTAAACTTAAGAGAAATATCACAGTTGTGATAATAGCTTTTTAGAAGCATTCTTACTCTTGTAATAATTTTACATTGATTGTAAAAGATTTCCTTAAGAGGATCCAGTTGGGATCAGTAGCTCTTGAGAAGACTAAGAACAGTTGTTCTTAGGTGTTACTATTGTAATCAGTTGATTTAATAGTGGATTAAGTCCTTGATTGAGAAAGGCAAATCACTCTAGAAAGGGTGGACTGGAGTAGTTGAGTTCAACGAACCAAGATAAAAATACTTGAGTTTTTATTTCTAAGTTTTAATATTTCATACTTATTCAACCCCCTTCTAAGTATTATCTCACCTTCAGTAATGGGCATGTGGAAACCAATGGAAATACTGGTGCTGGGAATGCTGGTTTCAATGTTTGAATTGGGAATGTTGGTCTTGGTGCTGGGAATACTGGTATGGGTATTGGTGTTGGCAATGCTGGTTTTGGTGGTAATCAGGGCTATGGCAATCAGGGTTACAGAAATCAGGGTTATAGCAATCAGGGCTTTGGTAACGCAGGTTTTGGCAACGCCAGTAACAACGGTGTTGGAATGGGTGCTCACAACACTGGTTTTGGGCCAGGTGCTAGAAATCAAGGTTTATGTAATATGGGGTATGGTCCCAGGATCAATCAGGCTGGTTTTGGTCCCAATACTGCTTATGCTGGGTATGGTAATGAGGATTCTCACTGGGGCGAAGATCGCCAAGAAGATGCTTTCCCTCCTCCAGGAAGGGATATTGAGATGCCTACTGACAGTGATAGAAGGTTCAGGTTGTTGGAAGAACAGATGAGGAATCTTGCTAATCAGAATTCCACGGGGTTGGACGTGGCTAACATGGGATTGGTCCCTGGCTTGACGGTGCCACTCAAATTCAAAGCGCCCACTTTTGACAAGTATAAGGGGGATACTTGCCCGAGAGTTCAGGTGCAGTCTTACTACCGGAGAATGTCTGCCTATTCTGATGACGAAAAGATGCTAATGCATTTTTTCCAGGATAGCCTGTCTGGGCCGTCATTGGAGTGGTACATGGGGTTAGAGCCTACTCAGATTGGTAGCTGGAAGGAGTTAGCAGAAGCTTTTGTCAAGCATTACAAATATAACAGCGACCTTGCGCCAAACAGGGTCCAACTCCAAAATCTTTCTCAGAAGAACGGCGAGAGTTTCAAAGAATACGCCTAGAGGTGGCATGAGCTTGCAGCCAGGGTGCACCCACCCATGGTGAAGCGTGAGTTGGTGGATATGTTTATGGGCACTTTCTCTGGGTTGTATTATGACAGGCTTATCAATTGTACGACGAGTAACTTTTTTGAGTTGATACTCTTGGGGGAACGCATAGAGAATGGTGTTAAGATTGGTAAGATTCAAGCGGGAGAGTCAACCTCAGCTGGAGGTGGTAAAAAGGTTTTTGGGAACAAGAGACAGGGGGATACTAATTCAGTATACAGCTCCCGAGGAAGAAGTAGAGGTCGAAACCAATACCGTCAGCAGCAGATTGCTAGTGTGACAATTCCTGTGCCTCAACAGCAACAACAATAGCCACAACAACAACAGGGACGACAGAATGCTACTCCACAGAGATATCAAGGTCGGGATAGGGCTGTGAAAAGAGTATTTGATGCACCTCCATTGCCGTATGCTCAGCTTCTTCCAACTTTGTTACAACTGCAGCTTTTTGAGAAAAGGACGTTGGCTTCGTTAAAGGGCACGCCTCCTTTCGGATATGACGCTAATGCACATTGCGACTTCCACTTCGGGGCACCCGGTCATAGCATCGAGAACTGCCATGCTTTCAAGCACAAGGTGTAAGATTTGTTAGATAGCAAGGCTATAAACTTCGGCAATGAGGCACCCAACATTGAGAAGAATCCGATGCCAGCTCACGGATCTGCGCAGGTGGGTGCAATTCTGGAAGATGCTATTCTGAATTTGGTTCTGAAGGTGGATGAATTGAAGACGCATCTGGGTTATGTAAAGAGGAGATTGCTGAGAGGGGGAGTTTTCCCTGGTTGTGATGCTAATTGTGTTGATTGTTTGGCCCGACCTGAGGGTTGTGATAACTTGAGAAGAGGTATTCAAGGGCTGATTGATGAAGGAACGCTGCAATTTGACCGTACTGCTGAAGAGAAGCCTGTTGAGGCAATAGCTGAAAGGCAGGGTGAAGTTGCAACGATCACGATTCCGTTCAAGACTGTCACGATATCGACGCCTCCCAAGAGGCCGACTATCACAATAACCAAAGCTGGACCCATTCTGTATGAAAGCACTAAAGCCATCCCTTGGAATTATGGGGCGGAAGTTTACTGCAATGGGGAGAAGATTAACCTGGAAAGCCCGCCGGTAGGGTCAGTTGATAACCTTGTGGGGGCAGGGGGCATAACCCGCAGTGGCAGAATCTTTGCGTCACCAGAAGTAGAAGCTGAGAGAATTGCAAAGGGGAAAGGTAAAGTCAATAAAGAGGGACCTTCTCAAGAGAAGGAAAAAGAGGCTTTGACCAAAGATGTGGAAGAATTCATGAGATTAATTCGGAAGAGCGATTATAAGATTGTCGATCATCTGCAGCAGACACCTTCCAAAATCTCAATCTTGTCATTATTGTTTTGTTCCAAAGCTCACCGGAACGCGTTGCTGAAAGCTCTTGACGCTGCCTATGTACCTCAGGAGATATCCGTGAATCAGCTCGAAGGAGTGATTGCACACGTGAATGCGGGGCATGGCCTTGGCTTTACTGATTTTGATTTGACACCCAGGGGTCGCAACCATAACAGTGCGTTGCATATTTCTGTTGAATGTAGGGGCACTGTTATGTCTCATGTCCTTGTGGACACTGGCTCGTCCTTGAACGTTTTGCCCAAAAAGGCATTGTTGAAGCTGGATACCCGGGGTATAACCTGCACGCCCAGTGACTTGGTAGTAAGAGCGTTTGACGGGACGAGAAGGTCTGTATTCGGAGAATTGACTTTGCCAATCCAGGTTGGTCCAGAGGTGTTTGACACTGTGTTTTATATCATGGACATTCAGCCAGCTTATAGCTGTTTGCTTGGGCGATCGTGGATTCACGCTGCAGGGGCTGTAACGTCTACGTTGCACCAAAAGCTTAAATATATGGTCGGTGGTAGCATTGCCACCATATGTGGGGAGGAAGACATCTTGGTTAGTCACCTGTCATCATTTAAATATGTCGAAATGGACGGTGAGATCCATGAGACATTGTGCCAAGCCTTTGAAGGGGTGCAGATCAGAGACAAATCTCCTGTTATAAGCAGTGGGCCAGAAGTGGCTATGTCGTCGTACAGAGAAGCCCAAGCGGTAGTTCAGGCCGGGGAGACCAAAGGTTGGGGGCAGGTTCTGGAGATTTCTATTAAGCAGGACAAGTTCGGCTTAGGGTACCGCCCGTCATCGTCATTTTTTTCACAGAGGGCGCCAAAGTTCAAAGGGCCGATTGTGTTTACTCCAGGAGGAGTCAGTTTTGAACAGATCAATGTTGTGTCTGACAGTGAAGACGGAGATAGCGACTGTGACATGGATTCATGGATCAAGCCCAGCGAGCCAGGACAGAGCCTATGCAACTGGTCTATCCAGGACTTTATTCAAGTGACGCCGAAACAGTAATGCCTTGTTTTTTCGATTATTGTACAATCCTATGTTCTACCAGGGGCATAGTGATTTTATTTCAGGGCCTATTTGCTTATGTGTATGCTAAGCTTTAATCATCAAATAAAGGCGTTTTCCTCATGCAAATTTTGTGATCCCTGTTTTTTCTATTTTTATTTTTACAACAAAATGGCAATGTGGTTGTGTGCTTCGTTTGCATATCATTTGAAGCATTTAACCCTTTCTCTTGCAGGATCCATATTTCAGATGACACCGATCAAGATCTCCCTATGACTCGCTTCGACTTTGAGCACCCGGTATTCCAAGCCGAGGAAGAGATTGGTGAGGACGATGACTTACCAGAAGAGATGACTCGTCTTTTGAAACAAGAAGGATGAATCATTCTGCCTCATCAGGAGGATATCGAGGTCATTAATTTGGGTTCCGAAGAGGTTGTCAGGAATGTCCGGATAGGGGTTGCGTTGCAAAGTGATATCAAGCAGAGACTTGTCGAGATGCTTCGAGAGTATAGTGACATCTTTGCTTGGTCTTATGAAGATATGCCTGGGCTAGACACTGATATTGTGGTCCACCGCTTGCAATTGCGTGAAGATTGTCCGTCGGTCAAGCAAAAGCTCAGAAGAATGAAACCAGATATGGCCGTAAAGATTAAAGAGGAAGTGCAGAAACAGTGGGATGCTGGTTTCCTGGCTGTTACAACTTACCCTCCTTGGGTCGCCAATATAGTACCGGTACCAAAGAAAGATGGTAAGGTGCGAATGTGCATTGACTATTGGGATCTGAACAAGGCGAGCCCTAAGGATGACTTCCCGCTTCCTCATATTGACGTGTTGGTCGACAACACTGCTCAATTCTCGGTGTTTTCCTTAATGGACGGCTTTTCGGGCTATAACCAGATTAAGATGGCGCCGGAGGATATGGAGGAAACAACTTTTATTACCCCGTGGGGAACGTTCTGCTACAAAGTGATGCCCTTTAGTTTGAAGAATGTTGGGGTAACATATCAGCGTGCTATGACGACACTCTTTCATGACATAATGCATAAAGAGATTGAGGTCTATGTTGATGATATGATTGCCAAATCCCAGACGGAGGAAGAGCATCCGACGAATCTTCTGAAATTGTTTGAGAGGCTTAGGAAATTCAGGCTGAGGCTGAATCCTAATAAGTGCACCTTCAGGGTGAGATCTGGTAAGCTACTGGGGTTCATTGTTAGCAAAAAAAGAATAGAGGTTGATCCTGCTAAAATAAAAGCGATTCAAGAAATGCCAGCGCCAAAAACAGAGAAAGAGGTTCGTGGTTTTTTGGGGAGGTTGAACTACATTGCCCGGTTCATATTTCACCTTACTGCTACGTGTGAGCCAATGTTTAAACTGTTGAAAAAAGATCAGGCGATTGTCTGGAATGAAAATTGTCAAAAAGCGTTTGAAAGAATAAAAGAATACTTGCAGGAACCTCCGATCTTGATACCCTCAGTAGCCGGGAGACCACTGATCATGTACTTGACGGTTCTTGAGAACAATATGGGTTGTGTTCTCGGTCAACATGACGAGACTGGACGAAAAGAGCATGCGATCTATTACTTGAGTAAAAAGTTTACAGATTGTGAGTCTCGTTACTCAATGCTCGAAAAGAGGTGTTGTGCACTTGCTTGGGCTGCCAGACGTCTGAGACAATATATGCTAAATCATACAACCATGCTGATTTCGAAGATGGATCCGATCAAATACGTCTTTGAGAAGCAGGCACTTTCTGGAAGGATTGCCTGATGGCAGATGGTACTGACAGAGTATGATATAAAGTATGTCTCACAAAAGGCTATCAAAGGTAGCGTACTGTCAGAGTACCTGGTTGAGCAGCCCATCGATGATTACCAGCCAATGAAGTTTGATTTTCCTGACGAGGATATCATGTACTTAAAGATGAAAGATTGCAAAGAGCCATTGCATGGTGAAGGTCCTGAGTCGGGTTCCCAATGACAATTGATTTTTAACGGTGCTGTAAATTCATATGGAAGTGGAATTGGGGCAATCATTATGACTCCCCATAGGACGCACATCTCGTTCACTGCCAGATTGACATTTCCAGTTACCAATAATGAGGCTGAATATGAGGCGTGTATCATGGGTCTCGAGGAGGCTATTGATTTGAGGATAAAGAATCTTGATGTGTATGGAGACTCCGCGCTAGTCGTGAACCAGATCAAGGGAGAATGGGAGACTCGTCAGCCTAATCTGATACCATATATGAATTATAAAAGAAGGTTGTTGCCTTTCTTTGACCGAGTAGAGTTTCACCATGTACCACGAGCAGAAAATCAGATGGATGACGCTCTTGCAACATTGTCTTCGACGTACAAAGTTAACTTCTGGAATGATGCTCCCAGAATCGTTATCTCTCGCCTTGATAGGCCCGCCTTCATATTCGCCATTGAGGAAGCTTCCGATGGCAAGCTGTGGTATGTTAATATCCAGAATTTCCTAAAGAACCAAGAGAATCCGACTGGGGCATCCAGCCATGATAAGAAGACTCTTAGGAGATTGGCTGGAAACTTCTACTTGAATCCAGATGGTGTTCTGTACAGGAGAAACCATGATTTGGTGATGTTTGGATGTGTTGATGAGAAAGAAGCTAATTTGCTCATGTAGGAGGTCCACGAGGGTACCTTTGGCACGCACGCTGGCGGACATGCTATGTCTCGAAAGTTATTATGGGAAGGGTATTATTGGCTGATAATGGAAAGAGATTGCTTTAAGTTTGCAAAGAAATGCCACAAGTTCCAAATTTATGCAGACAAGATTCAGGTGCCGCCAAGCCCTTTGAATGTTATGGCGTCCCCATGGCCTTTCTCCATGTGGGGCATTGATATGATTGGCAGAATTGAGCCCACCGCATCCAATGGACACCGGTTCATCTTGATAGCTATCGATTACTTCACCAAATGGGTTGAAGCAGCGTCATACGCAAATGTCACCAAGCAAGTGGTAGCCCGGTTTATCAAAAAGGACATCATCTGTCGTTACGGCATCCCTGAAAGGATCATTACTGACAATGGTTCGAACCTGAATAATAAGATGATGAAGGAATTGTGCCAGAATTTCAAGATTGAGCATCATAATTCATCTCCCTACCGGCCCAAGATGAATGGCGCTGTCGAAGTGGCCAATAAGAACATCAGGAGAATAGTTCAGAAGATGGTTGTGACATACAAAGACTGGCACGAGATGTTGCCCTTCGCATTGTACGGTTATCGTACGACGGTACGCACATCGACCGAGGCAACACCATTCTCACTGGTGTATGGTATGGAGGTTGTCCTACCATTAGAAGTTGAGATTCCTTCCTTGAGAGTATTGTTCGATGTCCAACTTGATGAGGCAGAGTGGGTAAGGATTAGGCTGAATCAGCTCAGTTTGATGGATGAGAAGAGACTTGCATCTATCGCATATGGTCGGTTATACCAGATCCGGATGAAGAAATCTTACGACAAGAAGGTGCGCCCTCGAAGCTTTCAGACGGGCAATCTTGTGCTGAAGAAGATTCTCCCACCATAATCCAATCACAGGGGAAAATGGACTCCCAACTATGAAGGTCCATATATCTTTCGAAAGGTCTTCTCCGGAGGAGCCTTACTGTTGTCCACCATGGATGGCGAGGATTTTGCGTCCCTTGTGAACTCGGACGCAGTTAAAAAATACTTTGCTTAAAGAGACCCGCTGGGCAGAAAAAAGAGAGTCCAGGCAAAAATGGGGAATCCCGGCGAACCAAAAAGAAAAAGAAAAGGTTCGGGAAAAAATTAGGGATAAAATTGAAAAGATGTACACCCGCGAAGTCGAAAACCTGAGAAGGCAACTTCGGCAAAAAAGGGTATCCCGGTGAATTGAAAACCCGCAAAGGGCGATTCAGGCAAAAGTTAGGGATTGAAAAAGCAAATGACTGCGGTCCGAGTTTGATACTGCATTGCTCAGTGGTTTGGGAGTACCTGAGGGTCGATTATCCAAGTCAATCTCTTCCAAGGACGGAGTATCGGGAAAGCGTCGGAGTCGGGCGAGTCATAGGAGGATCAACTCATGGTGTTCGTCTGTACCACGTTGCCGACATGTACACAAATTTCTTTGTGCCTCTGTACATATTTGTATTTATTTTGTAACTTCCTCTTTTCAGGAGTTGCATCCATTGTACAAAACTCTGCCTATTTACAGGTCCGTTATCAATAAACGCATACTATTCAGTACTTGATGTTTGTTTCTTGTTTTAACTTTTATTGTTTTGTTTGTGGAAAACGCCGATGTTTTTGATAAACTTGCAGGCCTCGGCCAATAATTGTTAAAACTTTGAATTGACTGAGCAATTGTCACGGCTATTGACCTGGATAGTTCCTTTTGTACAGGATATCTTGTTGTTGCTCATGTTTTGCAGGGGATTTACCTTCGCAGCAGATGGCCCAGGGATCGTGCTTCCCCAGTCAGAGTCCCTTAGTGTAGGAGCAGGCTTTAGGTGATTCTATTCCTCCCCAGCAGATGGAAGTCACGTCTTCATCCCCAGAAGAGTTGGATGCGAGCTAGCAAGCGGTCAGGAAGTAATGTGTATCCCCAGTGGTGGTCGCGTGTACACGTAATCCACAGTGAAGTCCTCACAGGAACAACTAGGTTGTCCATGGTTTGAAAAGTTCATCCCCGCGCAGGATGTCTTTTTCTGTTTCTCCAGCAGGTTGTCTTTCCTCCAATAGGCTGATTATCCTTAACAGAGTTCGTAACTCCAGATTGTTAAACTATTCCCCAGCAGGATTGTTTCTTCCCCCAGCGGAGTCGGTTTACCTTTCCAGCATTTATGGTGCTGGAATAATTTTGTGATACCCGGTTATCCCCGGCGGAGTTGGCTTTGTCTTCAGCATTTATTTTGCTGAAGCGGTTCTGTATCCAGCCTTTCTCATGCGGTCGGGCCTGCATTTGCATCATATCTGCATTGCATAGCAATTTACCCAAATGCGTAGCATTCCATCTTATATGGAGCATTACGCCATTTTCAAACATGTGCATTCTGAAACATAAGCCAGGTTGGTTACCTTTTTGTTTTCAGGTGTTCTTCCCTGCAGGTAATTGGAATTCTTGTTCAGGGTGGTTTTCGAATATTCAAATTCTTGGCATGAGATATGTGATGATAACGTTCGTCCTGTCATGAGTTCCCTCATCAGAGGTGCTTGATTAAGTTTCTCTTCTTCCCCAGCGGAGTTTTCCTCGGGTTGCTGTCACGTAAGCATTTCAAAAGAAATTTCAGGGATTAGACGGTTGAGGTCAGTACTCGTCGTCAAGGTTAATGTCTGGCAGTTGACGTCAAGAGTTTCCCCGGCAGAGTTCTCCTCAGGTGGCTGTTACGTCGGCATTACAACGACTTCATAATTAGACTTTGAAGTTGTTATTAGAAATTCCCTGGCAGAATGGATGTTACGTCAGCGTTACACAGCTTCATAATTAGACCTTGGAGTTGTTATCAGCATTGGACGACTTCACAATTAGACTTTGAAGTTGTTGCCAGAATTTCCTCGGAAGAGTTCTGTAGGACTTCATAATTAGACTTTGGAGTTCGACAGAGTTTTCCTTGAATTGTTGTTACACCAGCATTGCACGACTTCATAATTAGACCTTGGAGTTGTTATCAACATTACACGGCTTCATAATTAGACTTTGGAGTTGTTGTCAGTTCCAAGCAGCTTCATAATTAGACTTTGAAGTCGTTGTCAGAATTTCCCTGGAAGAGTTCTGGAGGGCTTCATAATTAGACTTTGGAGTTCGGCAGAGTTTCCTCGAGTAGGTGTTACGTCAGCATTATGCGGCTTCATAATTAGACTTTGGAGTTCGGCAGAGTTTCCTCGAGTAGCTGTTACATCAGCATTAAACGGCTTCATAATTAGACTTTGGAGTTGTCGTCAGCATTAAACGACTTCATAATGAGACTTTAGAGCTGTTGCCATATTTTCCCCGCAGAGTTGCTTGTTTAAGTCTTCGGAGGGATACCGCGCTTTTATTTAGTGCGATGTCGTTTCTTCGAAAATGGAAGATCCCGGATAGTACAGGGATGACTCGCTTTATGTAGCGTATGCCCGTTTCTTCGGAAATGGAAGGTCAAAAGATAGTACATTGACATACCGCGCTTTTATTTAGTGCAACGATTGTTTCTTCGGAAATGGAAGATCCTGAATAGTATGTGGATGACGCACTTTACGTAGTTCCCGCTTATTGTAGCGTATTTTAAAGTTGATTGTTTGGATTCAACGCCTGTGGTGTCACACAGATGGTTGATGTTGAAATCAGGTTCTTTATCGGATGATTGATCAGTTGTTGCCGTGACAACCGGATTCAATTTTTTGGATCTTTTTCCCCAAGCAGTTGTTGCAGTTTATTCCTTCGGTTAGCAAATTTTCGGGTTCTCTGGTATTCAACCGTCTTCTACCTCGATTGTTCGAAAGTCGTTCGCTTTTCACCCAGTCGGGTCCAAGCCGCTTGAATAGGGGCAGCTGTTGCACCCCAAAATTTGCCTAACCTTTTCTTACTTGGTTTATGTTTCATTGCATTGACATTTCATTGTTCTAACATTTGCATAGCATAGCATTGTTCATTTGTGCAGGGGATCAAGTGTGGTTTATATCTATAGGTTTTGCTCAAGCTTGAGAAGTCACCAAAGTCATCAGGAAGTGGGTTGTGCCTTTGAGAAGTTTGGTTGTTTGTATGTGGTTAATCTCCTAACCTAAGGGCCAATTGAAGATCATCAGTGGCTTGTGGAGCCTTGATCAAGGAGAGAGGGTGTGGATAGATCTCATAGAGTGCCTTGAGGGTCATGTTGGAGCTCAATCATGTCATTGTGTCAAGTGTGAAGAGCCACAGTTGAGGGTGTTGCAATTAGGGTTTTCATCTGAGTAACCCTAAGTCAAATGTGCAATTGAAGAGGATCAAAGCTCAATTTTAAGTCTTTGTAATCATGGATAGTTGTGTTGATATGTATGAAATGATATTCCAAATCAATCCAAGAAAAGTTCAAAGTGTGAGGAGTTGCTAAATTAGGGTTCTCAGGGTAAAATCCCCTATTTAGTACCTAACTTCAAGACCACTTATCTCAAGATGCAACTTTCATCTCCACTTTTGGCAAACATGAAACTTTTAGAGCATGCTCTTAGCTTTAATTTGAGTACTAGAAGTACTCCATTGGATTTACAGAACTCAAGTTATGGTCCAGACAAGTTACAGGTCATCTGAGGAATGTGAAATTTGTCTGTGAAAGTTCACCAACTTCCATGAAACTTTTGACCTAGAAGGGTGTTTCACCTAAACTCTTGGCCAACATGAAAGTTGTAGGTCTTGATCTTAGCTTTCCAAATTGTACTAGAATTCTTCCATCTGATTTGTAGAACTCAAGTTATGAGGTTTACAAGTTAGAGGTATTTTGGGAAAGTAAGATTATAGGTCATTTGGCATTATAGGTCATTTTCACTATCTTGCATGCTTCAAATGAAATTTTGTTCAACACAAAATTCGCTCAAAATGATGTTTTTAGGTCATCCATGGTCTCATGATGAATTGGTTTGGCTTAGGGTGAGACTTGGTTTGAGAAATTTGGCAAAAGGGAGAATTTAAAGGCATTTAAGTGAAAAATTCAAGATTATTTCATTTGTGTTCAAACAAGGCCAAGTGAGTACTCATTTTAATCATAAAAACCATTTTGAGTACTTTGGCATTATTATATTTTTCATTTGAGGTCTAATTCATGGTGGTTTGACTTGTAACTTCACAAATAAGCAACACATCCAAACTTGTTCATGAGAGGAGTTTGAGCTCTCTAATCACTCTCTACACTCTCCACAGACCACAGGCAAGATAATTGAAGGTTCTAGAAGGTGGAAACAGCTAGAATTCATGCACTCCATTGTTGAGTTTTTGGAGGAAATTTGAAAATTGGATATTCTGATTTGGGCCTCCCTTGGACCTCAAAAGCCCACAAATCACTTCTATATAAGTTCCATGTTTGATTCAGAGCAATTTTGGAGTTCATTTAATGCCATAGCCAGAGATTGAAGTTGGAGTTTCAAGAGAGAAAGTGGAAATCGTGATTTCATTTTCAGAGCAAATCAAGGCAATTCAAGGCTACAAACACCTTCAGCATACTTCATTGAATAGATCTGCACAGTTTGAAGCCAAGAATCACTATGTAGATACCTCAATTTCAAGCTACATTTCAGGTTTTTATTTCTCACGATTGCACTTTTTCTAGCATGATCTAGCATATTTTGACATGTGGTTAGGCTTTAGGAGAGATACTAGATGGATTCTAGATCATTAATTTGAAGAATTAGAGACAAATTAGGATGACATGTGATTTCTGTTTGGAATTGATTTAGCTTGATTATGAGGATTCAACACGATCTAGATGGTTTAGGATGATCAGTGAAGTGTGAGGAACAGATCTATGGTTTTAGATTGAGGATTGGTGAGATTTCAGAATGAGGTGAATTTTAAGATCTCCATCATGTTTTGATTTCTGTTGAGAATTAGGAGATTTGAAGGTCATATTTGAAATCAGCGTGGAAAAACAGAGAGAATGACATAAGTTTCTTGAATTTTACTGAGGATTCCATGACCTGCAACTTTAGGGCCGCCGGAGAAGATGACCGGAAGTCATCTCCGGCCACCGCTGCTGGCTTCCCTCCCTTTCAACATTCAAATGAAGAAGACGACTCCTGAGCCATTGGATGAAGTGGAAACCTGGACTTTGCATGCAGATCTAACTGTTGCGTTTTAATTTCAGAGTTAGCCTTGACCAAGTGAAACACGGTTGTTTCATTTATGTGCTGGCAATACCAGGGCCTTTAGATTAGCTTGACCAGTCACAACATCCAACGCCTCTCTTTTATTTCAGCTTTTTAATTTTGTTTAATTGATTTTCTTTTATTTTAATTGCTAATTTCATTTTAAATTCATTTTAATTTCAATATTCATCAGAAAAATAAAATAAAAATATGTCCATGCTCCTCATTTTATTTGTGATTTTTCTATGCTTTAATATTTCATTTTTGCCTGATTTTCCATTTATTGAGCATTTTCCATTTTTCTTTAATTTCTTTAATTTTGCATATTTGATCCTTGTTTTGTTGATTTTTGTTCTTGCAATTGGTATTGAATTTGGGGCTGATTTTTTGCTAGCTGGTAGATAAGAGATTCATGATCCCCTATGATTTAATTTGGATTTTTTTTAGACAACATTAAGTTCTGTTTTGGATTAGGATCTTTAGACTTTCCATTTCAGGGTTTTCATTTGATATCTTGTGTTTTAGGATTTCTTTAGGTGACTTCCCTTTAGATTAAGGCTCTGATCCTTTGCCCACAGATCAATAACATGTTTAGGCTCCCTTAGAAAATTTGGTAGAATTTTAGAAGGTGTTTTAAGATTTTTCATAGATTTAATATTTAGGCTAGTTTTAAGTTGCTTTCAACATAGCACTTGCTTTAGAATGACCTCAGTGGTGGCCTTTAGTTCATAATAGGTTTTCTAATCTTCTTTGACGATGTTTTAGACATGTATAAGCTTCTGTTTGCTTGTTGGTGATGTTTGATTTGGTGTTTAGACCTCCCTTTAGAAGCTTTCTTTGAGCTTGTTCAATTAGGGTTTAGGAAGAGCTTAGTTGTTTTCTCTTTCTTCAAATAAACATGGATTGCTTTGATTGCTTTCCATTCTCATCCTATGATTCAAGGTTCCTATGTGAAAGCCTCATCTTTCCTTTGGAAGGATGTGTGACATTTTATAAGAGGTAGAACCTTTGAGGATGCCTTTCTCAGATTACTGGTTGAGTGTCAGGTTGGATTCCTTTGGTTTCCTTCCTGCTTCCCATCATCAATACAATATTCTTGATGTTTATTCTCTTCCCTTGTGTTGGAGCTTGTTGAAGCTTGAAGATGAATACTTCTCTTGAGGTGGCTTGAGGTTGTTTGTTTGCAGACTGTTTGATTGTTTGCTGTTTATCTGCTTTGCTGTTGAGCTGTTTGTCTGCTGTCGCTACTGCGAAAATCGGCGCCGGCTTGACAGGAGAGTCGCCACCGTGCGTTATTTATCCCTCAGAGCGGGAAAGGAAACGCTCGAAGTAAACCTCGCAAAGACGGGAAAAGGTATGGTCATCGCAACCAAAACCTGGATTCGGGAGTCGGTTACGCAAGGGGAAGGTATTAGCACCCCTCACGTCCATCGTACTCGATGGGATCCACGCTTGGTGTTTATAGGTAAAAGGGTGTATTATCTATCTACGCTAATGGCTGGTCTGAAAGAAAAATAAAAGGACAGGACTCGACAGAACATACGGTGTTCTGGGCCTACGTATTCCCTCATGCAATGGGAAAGTCAGAGTCAACGTAGTTCGACTTCCTACGTCTAAACGGGGGAAAGGTTGCTCGCCAGGACATCGCGTCCTGTGCCTACGTACTTTCATCTGGTATGAAAGATCAGAGCAAACGTAGTTCGACCAACTACGGGTAAACAGGGGCTCTCACACAGCAGTGAGAAAACAAACTGGTCTCTAAGGCTCGGGGACCTACAACTACGATCTGGTCTCAAATGCACTCGGGCAAGAGAAAGGGAAACAATTAGTCGTTAGCGGGAAAGTCTCGATCGCACAGCCGCGAGAGAACAAAGGTTAGTTGTTAGGGTGCTCGCTAGGATATCGCATCCTATGCCTACATATCTTCGTCTGGTACGAAGAATCAGAGCAGCTGTAGTTCAGCTAACTACGGGTCAAGCTACTCAAAAGCTCCTACAGAAAGGAAAGGGAAACCCTAGAACTATAGCTGAGAAACAGGGGAATCTACCTATTGCTATCACACCTGGTTGACCATCCTAATGTCTATCATAACAACTCCGCAGCGGAGAAGTCAGAGCTCCTAAGGGATCATGGCAACAGGACCAAACTACAAACAAGAAACTGCAAAGTAAAGAAATACTGAGAATATGCATGAATGCAACGACTAAACAAACAAGGCGCAAAGGCCGCAAACCACAAAGGCAAGGGAGCTCAGCTCTACCAAATACCAACAAGCAAAGCCACGCAATAACAAACAAGCAGAAGGAGGACCGCCTCAACTTCTCATGCACACAAAGTCTACTTCTAAGATGCACCTATTCAGAACCATCTAGATGAATACCTAAGTCTAATGCAACATAACATCATACAAGTCAAACAACACAAAGAGACTAACCCTGAGCAGGGCCTCTATCTACAAAACAAGAAGCTACTCCTGGGCAAGGCCCCTAACAAACCTGAAACAATCTCCTACTCTATCTCTAAACAAAACTCTATACAACACCTTAAGCAAATATCTAAGCAAACACCTAATCAAAACCCTAAGCAAGAGGAATCAATCCCAGTCTCCAAGCTTCAGAACAAGCTTAACAGAGAAAGGGAGCTAAGCAGGCGAGCTCATGGTGCCTTCCTCAGGAAAGTACCAGGAGGTTACCACTCAGGAATCATATCCTATGCGGCTCGACAACTGTGATCAGTTTACATTCCTCCTCAGGAGAAATTAAACTCACATGAAGGCTCCGGCATCACGGGATACTTGAGAAAACCTGTATGCACTAAGGGAACTAAGTGAGCAGACTTATAGGACCTTCCTCAGGAAAGTACTAGGAGGCTGACACTTAGGAATCGTATCCTACGTGGCTCAACAACTGTGATCAGTTTACATTCCTCCTCAGGAGAAATTAAACTCACAAGTTGGCTCCAACATCACTGGATACTTGAGAAATCCTAGATAAACTAATGGAACTAAGTGAATAGACCCATAGGACCTTCCTCAGGAAAGTACTAGGAGGCTTCCACTTAGGAATCGTATCCCATGTGGCTCAACAACATGTGATCAGTTTACATCCCTCCTCAGGAGGAATTAAACTCACAAGTCGGCTCCGACATCATTGGATACTTAAGAAAGAGGTGAGAAGAAAGAATGAAAGTCATTCATAGTGCCTTCCTCAGGAAAGTACCATAAACTCCCTTCAAACTTCAGGATCTCAAACCTCACAAACAGACAACAAGCTCCTAGACTAAGCCTCAATCCACTGCATCTTTGCAAGCTCCAACAGGACTTCAACCAGCTCCTATCCTTGAGAAGAACCCACAGGCCAACAAACCACAAGAGACTATCTCTGAAGTTCAACCACAGTGGAACTTCAAAGTCAGAAGTCATCAAGACTTCTCCTATCTTCAGGCTCGGACAAATCATATCAGAATATCCTATAAAAATCTATCAAAAATCCAATGGGAAACCTACATGGCTCTAGGATAACATACTGAAAAATCAGAACAAAATTCAACACCAGGTGAAAGAACCAAAATCAGCAACACAGACATATCCACAGACCAATTTATTCAACATCAATAACAGTGAAAAAATGCAATTAAAATGAAAATGCATGATTAAGCTAATATTTCTGCACTATAAAATTCTACATTGAATTACGAGTCTACAGAAAAAAGAACGGAATTATTTGACTAAATCTACTATTTTTCATGAATTTTCTAATGATATGCATGCACTAAGAATATTAAAAGAAATCAACTAAATGGAAAATATATAAAAAAAAATAGTGAACAACATAAAATGACATTTTTATTTTTTATTTAATTTTCTAGGAATTATGATGAAATGGTAGAAAAAAAAGAAGAATTAAAAAAACAATTATTTTCATTTTATTATGGATTATTTAATATGCAAAGAAAATAAAAGAAATTGAAAGAAAATAAAATTGAAATAAAACTGGAGGGGGGTACTAACAGCAAAAGATTCAGTTATCAATTCATTGGGCTCACATTGATGGGGTGCCATCAGTAAATGGGCGCAGGGCCCAGACTTATTAACCAGAAAAAAAAAACAACAAAACTGAAATGAATGCAGGGGGGTGCAGCGCTAGCAAGTTTTCAGTTATTATTCATTGGGCTCACTCAGATCTCACACACGGGGGGGGGGGGGGGGGGGGGGGGGGGGGGGGGGGGGGGGGTAGCGAGTAAACTGGGGTGTAGTGTTCAGCAAAATGCGCTTGGGCCTAAGCCCAAATCTGATCCTAAACCAAATACTCAGCTGAACAAAACCAATCCCTCTCCCAAACCCTAACACTGTTCACTCACCTCTAACCCTAGCCGTTTTCGTCCGTCTCCCCCAAATCCTTCTCTGAATCTCTCAGACAACTAGCCAAAGCTCTCCACACTCAAACGAAACAATCAAGCAGCCACAACAATCTCACCACTCTCTCATATCCAACACGAATCAAACTCGAACTCTAATCAAACAGTTTACCCTAATCGAAGCTACATTCATCAATTGCAATGAAGATACAACAGAGAGAAGACAAACCTGGGTTTACGCGAGGGGAACGAGGGATCTTTGAAGATCTATGTATGTTTGCTGAAGCTTGATGGCGCGAAGAACACTTCGTAGTGATGAACAACGATGAGACCTTGATGAAGATTTCACAAGTCTTGGAACTGATGGATCTTGTACAGATCTAGGGACGTATTAGGTGCGCGTTGTTGAAGGTTGTTGACGGATTCAAGAGATTCTGGATGATGATGAACGTAAACGGTATGATGAATCTTGGAGCGTTCTGGAAATTCTGGGATGAGGATGATGGCGCTCTGGAAACCTTGAAGAACGATGAAGATCGTTGATTTCTGGAAAAATAACTCTTGTAGAACGAAGGGGGTTTGAAGGTTCTGGGGAAGTGGTTGAAGTTTCCGGCGAGGGTTGGATTTTCCGGTGAGGAGAAGATGAAGGTGGACGAAGGAGCAAGATGAAGATTGGGGCGTTTCGGGAGATTCTGGGCGTGAAACGAACTCCGGCGAGCCGTTGCGGTGGCCGGAAGACGTTGGGGGTCACCGGCGGTGGGAGGTTACGGCGGATGCATGGCCGCCGGTGGGTTTTCTGGTGAAGCTCAGGCGATGGCTGTGGTGGCGCCAAGTGTCTCGCATGCACAGAGAGAGAGAGAGTGGGGGACAGCTGGGGGGACACGTGGGAGAGTCTGGGAGCTTCTGAGTGTGTGGTGGCGTGCTTACTGCGAAACGCGTGGGGCCTCTCTCTTTCCTACACGTGGCGCCTGCTATTTAAAGCACTGAAACGCCTGGAACTTTCTAGAAGGCGCTGGAAAATACTGGGAGATGCTGGACTTTTTTGCTGGACTTCTGAATTGTAATCCTGGACAAAAACGCAGACTGGGCCTTGCATGACTTTGGGCCCAATACGAAAAAGGGCCAAAAAACTGTAAAAAACTGAATAATAAAAAAACAATTAATCCTAACTATATCTAATTAAAATCAATTAACACCTAATTAGCTCATTACCCTAATTAACTCTAAAATGGTTAAAATCTAGTTAACTCCATATCAACCTAATTAACTAAACTAATGATACTACAATTAATTCTAACTAAAATTAATCTATCCTAATTAAATCTAGAAAAAACAATTAACCTAATTAAACTCTAAAAAAGTGATTAAGAGTCTAATTAATTCTATATTTCTACTAATTCTATTAAACTTCTACCATTATTTAATGTCTATTAAAATCTATTATTAATAAAAGAAAAAAACTATATTATTCTCTATATTATCTAAAAGCAATTAAACCTATTTTAAAATCCATACAAAATTCTAAAAATGATTTAAAAAACAATTAAACCTATTTTAAAATCTATAGAAAAATTCTAAACTATTAACATCTATTAGTAATAAAAGAAAAACTATATTCCCCTTTTTCATTATTATTCTAAAAACTATTTAAAATCTTATTTATTCTAAAAATCTATTTAAAAAATTCTATAAAATCCTAAAAAGAGAATTAAACTATTAAAAAATACAAAAACCCTATTTAAATTCCAGAAAATCTGTAAAGCCTATTAAAAATTCACAAAAGTCTATTAAAATCCTAAAAATGCAGATGAATGCAAATGACCCCCCATAAAAGAGCGCACGAGACCAGATCGAATCGAACAGAGATCCCCGGGCATCAGAATATCCTCAAAATCACTGTGCAAGCTAAAAATCACCGAGGAGCGCACAATTTCCCGAAAATAAAACCCTGGTGATCTGGACTGGATCTGCCATATCTGATAGATGATAATCAGGCTGTAAACTCTGATATCCCCTGCTTGTGCACAACTATCATGCGTCTGATTTGCGAATATGAAATTAAACCCACGAGTCAGATAGGAGAATCGGTTGGTCAAATTTTAGGGTGCAACATCTGCTAGTTAGTCAGCTATTTTTCTGGCTGCTCTGCTTTGCTTGTGTGACTGATTGACTGAGTGTTGCATTAGACTAGGTTTTCATATAGATGTTTCTAGGCTTAAGAGCAGCCTAAAGGTTGAGATTATCTCCCTTTGCTTGTCTGCATTTAGAGGTTGAGTCTGTCTCCCTCTGCTTGACTGTTATTATCTGGCTTTGCTTGCTGGCTTAAGGTTGAGTCTGTCTCCCTTGCCTGTGCTTTGTATGTTGCCTTTGGGCTTGCTTTCTCTAGAAGTTGAGCTTGGCTCCTTCTGCTTGTTTTTTGCATTGCATGCATTTTATTTACAGTTGTTTCTGTACAGTTATTTCTTTTGTTGTTTTCTTTCCTTTGCCATGTTCCCCTAGGAACTCTGACTTCTCTTGTCCAAGAGAAGTTATGAAAGACATTAGGGTTCTAACCATGCATGATAAGATAAGGTAGTTCCCTCATAACCTCAACCATAGGTTCAATTTTGCATGACAACTTTAGGATTGGATCAGTTCCCCTTTAGTGCGTCTTTTCTCTTCTCATCTGCAAACGAATCAAGATACAGTGATAAAGGCTAATTGACGTCTTACGCTACGAGCCTTAAGTTACTTGAGAAAGGGTTGTTGGAGAGTTTCTTTTCAACAGTCTAGATGTTTAGTATGGCACCCTTTGGGTGACATGCGACGCATTCACTCTCAGGTCATAGTCTCTAGTGTGATATCAGTTGCAAACATCCATAAAAGACACTTCTCTAAAAAACAGAAAACAAAGATCAAATTCTTTTTGTCCTCTTGGACCTTTAATCCCTTGGAAACCCTTTTCAGAAGGAGAGTTCTGTTAACTCCCAATTTTACCGCAAACGGTAAACGCCTAAGTCTTCGTCGAGCGAGCTGCATACACCAAACTGCTGGAACCGTCTGTTAACCTTACTCGGATAAAAAAGACAAACCTGTGTCTCTTGTGTCCTGAACTACGTTTGCTATGATCTTTCGCGCTGTGTGAAAGTACGTAGGCACGAGATGCGATATCTCGGCGAGCAACCTTTCCCCGTAGTTAGGCGAACTACGTTGACTCTGATTTCTCGTTCCAGACGGGAATACGTAGGCATAAAGTGCGACACTTTGCCGAGTCATTTTCTTTTCTTTTTCAGACCAGACCTTTAGTGTAGATAGATTTAACAAACCCGTCAGATAAACACAACAAACGTGGATCCCATCGAGTACGATGGACGTGAGGGGTGTTAATACCTTCCCCTTGCGTAACCGACTCCTGAATCCAGACAATGGTTACGATGAACTTGTCTTATACCTTTTCGTCAGGTTTATCCGATCGTTCCCTTTCCCGTTCTGAGGGATAAATAACGAAAGGTGGCGACTCTTCTGTTTTGCCGACCTCATTTTTCACAGTAGCGACACCCGTCAAGTAGCAACTCTGAGTCCAACATCTATTAAAGGTTTCTGAACAAACATATATAAGTCCAAATTCCAACTGACAAACCTTCGTGTGTGATCGGTCAGAGGAGCAACCAAGTAGAAGCAGTCATCAAAATCTTTCATGTTCTCAGAGTAAACTTCGAAGTATCAAATGTGCTTCCTCAACGAGAGAAAACCAAAACCATTTGCATAGTTGGGGCTGTTTTGAATCTTAAAAAGATGGAAAAACAACATGACAATTGCTTACCCACTTATACTCACACCAATGTTGAAATACTTTATAGAACACCCAACTTACTAGATGTAACTGTGAAGGGGAGATTAATAAGTGATTCAACACACCGACCTCAAAATCATTAAAAGGAAGATGAGAACATATGATGGATCAAAACATTCATGGAAAGGGATAACATACCCATCATATTGTTTGTAAATCCTTTTATCTTCATCCAAGGGAAAATACTCCCCAATAAACCGTAAGACCCACGTGTGTAAAAGCTTGGTCGAATTCACCTTGACGAGCAAAGTTGGAAGTATCCTTAATATGCTGGGATCCACCAAATCACTTAAAATATCTTTACCAACCTTCTTGGTTGAAATCGACATTGTTTCCATGTTTAAAATATGTTGTGAACATAACTAATGCAGATGCAACAAAGGATGCAAGCTTAAGCAATCTTTGTACCCTAATGAAAAAGTGAAAGAATGAAAGGAAACATTCACTTCGAGCTCAAAAGAAGGGTCAATTAAACATGCAAAACCAATATCAACTAAAAAAATATTCTGAGATTGATTTGACAATAAGATGAGCTGCTCTCGAGAAACGATAATAGAAAAACAAAACACTATCTTTAGAGGTAGCTTACATCAAAAAATACCAAAGAATACTTCAAGAAACCCTTTATACTCTGTTCAAGCACTTAAGGCCATGCGATAAAACATACACTACTAATATTGGAGATCTTCTCATAAAAAAGCACTCAAACACTCTAAAGGAGGAGTAAGGTTCCTCCTAGTAATTGAAAACATATCAATATCTCTTGCCGTCGCGTTATAACTTCCAAAAGTAGAACTTAATGCGCCCATAGCAACACTGCCCCCCTAAGACATCCATGTTTGTAGATACCATGACCGACTAAAAATGTATGTCACAAATCCTCGCCCATATAAAGCAGGGATAAAGGCTTAATGGGGCAATTATTTTGAGCCGACTGTGAGGCCTAAGAAGTGAAAGCTCAATAATGAAGTAAGAAGCTACCATATGAAGAGTATGCATACTCTTTTCTCTCCACATCACAAGGTATCCATCACTAGGATTCCATGTAAATCTCCCATAATCCATCTAATGGTTGTCCACATATCACGTGCATGCTGTTACCAACCATCTCCCATATTTAAAGGAAAAACACGTTGTAGCGGTGAAAATTTGGAAATTAAGCTTTTGGTTAACTTAACTCACAAAACAAGGGTTGCCACCACACTTTATTGTTTCTAAAGGAAATGAGAAAAGAGTGAATAAAACCCATAAAAGTTTTAAACAAAAACTAATAAAACAAAGAGACAAGGGTAAGGGGGTTGGTTATACAATGGAAAGGTTTTAGCACCCAAAACATCTATAGTACTCTATAGGAACCTATTGAAAATCCATGTTTGGCTTAAAAAGGGTTGTTTTTAAAAGATTTGGGAGATGAGAAGAGAAATATTTTGTAGGGTTTTGGTGTTTGACAAGACTTCTTGACTCTCGTGCATACGTACCCACAAAGTGCAATGGAGGATCAAAACCTCGTAGTTCATGGTAAAAATTACAAAAGTACAATGAAAAGACACTTTATCATTTTAAGGAGAAAACTCAACTAATCACCCGCAAGTATGAGAAAATGGACCTTTGCATCACTATTAAGAAGGGCTACAACTTGGATAGAAATCAACAAGTATGCCACCAACTCTCTCAAATGGAAAAGAATCAACATCATTTCAATCATTAATATGGAGATAGGAGAATTACATATCAACTATGAAAATGACTCATGTCTAATCCTTGAGAAAAGGTTTTTGAAAGGAAAAATGCACAAAGGGCCCAAAATAGTTTGAATGAGTTGTGTGTTTTTTATGTCTTTTGAAATTATGCTTGAAAATCACTTGATAAAGTCAAGGTTTATTGAGAAAGTGGTTCACGTTTGAAAAAAACAATGTTAAGAAAAAGGGAGAAGATTTTGAAAAATTAAGAAGAGGAGGAGATGAAGACACTACCCTAAGAAAAGAAATAAAGTGGAAGTGTGTGCAAGTGTACTAACATGAATCTAGCCAACACTTGACAAGAGTCAAGACCAAAATCCCATTCCTCTTGAGCAAGCCACAAGCAATAAGCAGATAACACAAGATGATTCCGACAAATAAAGTCACAGAGAAACAGATAAATCAAGCTTGATTCAAGGTCACAGATATCAGAGGAACTCAAGGTCTCAGGCAAGGCATTTTGTCAAATGAACTTCCAAGTTTCAGTCAAGAAATATCTAAGCATGGGAAACCCTAATTCTAAGTCCATGGGTCAAACTCCAAGTCAAGAAAATGATAATAGTCATAGTCCAAGATAGATTAAAAGTTTTTTAGGGGTTTTTTCTTTATTAATGTCTTTAAAAGAAAATAAAAGTCCAAGTGAAAAAGAAAAAGATAAGCATAAACATATACAATATGAAATGTAAATGATAAAAGTAAAGGCATAATCTAAAGAGCAAGAAATTAAATGACAATAAAGTAAAGGTGCAAGAAAAGTAAATGTCATAAAGTAAAAGTTAGGAAATACTATTGTTAGTGTTAGTGTTAGAGTTAATGAATTGATTTGAGACAAACTTATCGTTATGTTAAGCAATCATAGCACAAGCTATTAGGAATATCATACTATGCGAGGATGATCAGTAACAATTTATGTACCATACATGTTAGAGATATGATAAAAACCATACTCCTAAAACATGTAGCAAAAGTAAAAACCAAGAAAGGATCAAGCACTAAGGCAAGGAGATTGGTCCATTACATCAATCATCCTTCATGATAAATTAGGACAAACTTATGCATCAACCCAAATAATTTCAAATGATCATTGATCAATTGAAAAGGTATATTTGAAATGATGAAAGTTCATCAAGCATCAATCCAAACATCATGAATAATATGGACGCAAAATCATACAATTGATCAAGAGAAAAGAAAAATAGAGAGAATAAGATATGAAGAGAGAAACCAAATTGAATCAAGATTTAAGATCTATTTTAGTTTTGTTGATAACAAAAGTATTAAAAGAATAATGGATTATTTGATGTGTATTGAATTTATGTAGGTTCTTGTATATAAATAATCAGAATCTGTTTTACTTAGACACACTTGGAGTTGTTTCATTGCTAGCTTCTGGTGGCACAGTTTGAAGAATAATTGCTAGTGTGGTTTAGTGCAGACTCTGAACTGAAGGCCTCAGCATTCAGACGAGTTTCTACACTTAGTAATTGTATATCAACATCTGGTACCACTCAAAGTTGGTGATAAAGCTGTGGATTATCTTTACTACTAAAAGCAAGGTGTATTGTCTTATCAGCTTGTTAGCTCGAGTCTACAAGAATGCAAGACTCAAGAAAAGTTGGTACGTTCTATGGATGTCTGCTCCCAACGACTCTATCAGTACAAAACCTCATGAAGACTCAAAGAATAAACGTGTTACACACTGGATTCAGAATCTGTTGTACATCCATCTTCAATGTCTCTTGTACTATGGAGTAAAAGTAAAGACACTTGATCAAGTCACTTCCCCAATGACTAGTTTCTGAAAAGGCTATATATATGGCTGAAGATTCAAGTTTGAATTTTAACAAGGATTCTTCTGTTGAAGGAGTAGCAAGATTAAGTAATTATCAAGTCTATGTAGTATGTAGATTTTCTATGTTAGGTTGTGATTGTAAAAGTCTTAAGATTTCTTACCTCTGTATATATCAGAAATCTTAAGTGCTTTAGGTCTTTGTTACGGTGATTTCCCGTGCCTCTGATGCTTGCACCATGTACACCTTTTTCTCTATTCTGCTGAGCCTTCAATAGTTTAGATTAAGTCTCCTGCTATGTGCTTGAGCAAAAAGTCTTGTATCATTGGGATTCAAGCAACAAGTCTTAAGCCAAGATGCTTAAAAGCTATGTAAGTCTCATTGCTTAAGTGCTTGAGCTGTGAAAGTCTTATTTAGCTAGTCTGATTGATAAAGTGGGAAAGTCTCTGTTTGAGGGGTGAGAGCAAGAAGTATCGAGTGCATCTTGAGCAAGGGAAGTTCCTAGCTAGATGACCAGAAGAACAGGTGGCTTAGACAGAGGTTATGAGCAAATGGAAGTCGTATACATGTGCTCTATGCAAAGGGAAAGTCTCAACCAGAAGACAGATGATCAGGTGGCTCAGTCAGATGGTGTGGTAAAAGGTTAAGTCTTACACATGTGCTCTAAGCAAGGGAAGTCTCAGACAGTTGGTCTGAGCAGTTGTAAAAGTTTTGTACAGAAGCATAAGCGATTGTAATCATGTATTGGTTATAATAAAAAGCTCTTGTGAGGCAAGGGGACTGAACTACTCTCAGTTAGGGGAGGAACCAATATAAATCTTTTGTGTCTTCTGCTGTTACTTTACCAAGAAACCATGATCAATGGCAACAACCAATAACCAAATTAAAATGCAACATAAACAAATAAAATGCATGAAAAAAGATTTTAAAAATATTTTTAAATGAAAATAAAAGAGAAAATGGAAATGAAGCCTCTAAACAACAATTAAATACTCAACAAAATTATGACAAAACAAGAAAAACCTAAGGATCAAGACCTCAAAAGGTCAGATCCAAAATGTTTAAAAATGATTAAAATAAAAATAATGGAAGTTAATTAAAAGAAAATTGAAAAAAAAATGCTAAAATGATTTTAAAAAAATAAAAAAAAAAACAAATAATGTGAAGAATAATTTTAGAAAATTATGGGAAAAAATGGAATGAAAAATCAATTAGGAGCTATTTTTTATGATTTTTAAAAGAGGATGAAATAAAAAGAAAAAGAAATAAAATGAGCTAACGACTATGAGAGGTGGTTCTTCTGATTGGCTAGAGATTTGAATTTTGCTCGTTAACGCGCGAAGGACTTCATCCCTAACCTCTAAACCCTTGTTTTAGCAGGTTATGAACTGTAACTTTAAGCTTAACCACACACATGTTTAACTTCGTTTTACTTCATCATTCATGTCTCCATGCTTAAGATCAATTTATTTGATCCGAGCATGGAGTATTTTGCAAAAAAACATAGGAACCCTAACAAATTCAAGCAAAAATTAAATTCCAAACATGAATTCTAAATTGTAAGTAAGTGAGGGGAAACACTTAGTGTAAGATTTTGAACAAACTTGTAAAGAGTTTTGGATGAGAGTCTGCTTGTATCTACCTTCTCCGAATAAGCTTCAAAGCTCTGAAATGGTGGAATCGGTTTGAGAGTTTTAGTTCATGGCTATCTTCTGTAATGCTTGGATTAGCTTCAGAGGAGGCCAGTGATACGTTCTGGGCAAATAATTTGAGTTGAAACGAAGTGAAAATATGGATTCGAATTTCTGGTTTTGAGAGGTTTTTGAGCTTCAAAGAAGCAAGTGTTGTTTGGCTGTTCAAGCTTGGAATTTAGTGTAGAATGTTTCTCTATTTATAGAAGAATTATTTGAGGTCATGGTTTGAGTGAAATCAGATCCCAGGCATGTGAACCAAACTTGGAAAATTCTAGATTCAAGTGTGTGAAAATTGATAATGGAATGTGTGACTTGAGCACTGAAATGAGTCAAATGGGATGTGTTTTGCAACTACAAACGAGTTTACCAATGTGTTGTGGTCCCTAAGTGAAGTTTTCGGTCATTTCTAAAGTTGTAGGTCACTGTTAAAACAGAGTTGGGATCACCTACTTCTAATGAAGACCAAATAGAATTCCCTTGTGTGTTTTGTGATCTTTCTTGATCCAAATATTCCTTTCATGGCAAGGAAGTTAATGCAAAAAGAATCAACTCAATTAGATGCTTAATGAGAAATCGGCAAGCTTGGAAAGTTGAGGAAAAACCACTGAAAATTAGGTATATTATTAGGTCAAACAGGTCATGACCTAGGTTTGTGCACAAATGGCCTTCAAGATTTGAGGTCATTGGAGTATGAATTGATGTTTGACCTCTAAAGAAAAGTTATAGAGGGCATCAATAAGGATATTTGGCTCAAAGGAGTGCCCATAAAAGTTAAAAATTGAAGGATTTATGTTCTTTGGAACACAGGCATGTCATACTTGAGTTTTAGGTCAAAATTTTCTAAGTCCACAAAATGACCTCTAATGTCTTCAATTCTTTCATGACCTTCCAAGCATAATTGGCTCTTGACTTGTGAAGAGAAGTTGAATGGGATGTCAAGTAGAGTCATTTTCCCAAAGAAGCACTTAACACTGTTGAAGTATGAAGAAGTTATGATACTTTAAACTTGGACTTGAAATGCTTGACTTTTTGGTCAAACCTCCATGGATAAACTTGCAACCGTGGACTTTTTTCTTGTCTTTCAAGGTACATTAATAATAATATGTACTCAAAATGATGTATTCTTGATTGTCCTATGATGAAACTTACAATGGCTTGAGGAATCTTGTTGATGAAGGCATGTAAATAAACACATGAACCTTTGAAGTTTCTTGAAAAATAAGCTATCAAACTTTGAAGTATCTTTAATCAGATGAAGTTGAATGATGTTTGAGACTCTATGCTTTGAAATTAGAGGCCATTATTTGATAAATATCATTTGAAAATCAATGGTTGACCACACTTTGACATGAAGAAACTCAAACCCTAACTGAGAATACAATCACTTGATACTCTTGATTCTAAACCCTACCTTGCAAAAGAAATTTTGGTAAAACTTGGTGTTATCACAAGATGTCCTATAGGATGTCTTGACATATGATCTTAACATTCTGCATGTGGTTATTCTTAATGTTGCAGGGTTTTAGTTCATGATGTCAAGTATGATGTCCTGACATTTGTGAATAGAACATTCAGTGAGAATGTTGTGTTTTGTCTATTGCGTTTTTTGTGCAACCTTTTGTAATTTTGTGGTAAGAGATTTTGGTGGTACAAATCAGCGTGGAAATCTTCCTTTTACGGAAGAGTTTCTGCTGCATAATTCGTGGAAGAGTTGTGAAATCTATTGTTCTATTTTTCATGCAAAAAATCTTGAGAAGATTTGGAGATTGATTTTATTTGATCATATTTGATTTGGTTTTATTTCTCTGATGTTAAATATGAACAGATTTGAAGAACTATCTGATTTGATTTTATCAAATCAAAGGTAGTTTTTGAAGGTGAGAAAAACAATTAGAAGGGGGGGTGAATAAGGGTTTTAAAAACAACTTAGGAGGAAGAAAAAATAACACAGTATTTTTATCTTGGTTCGTTTGAACTCAAACTAATCCAGTCCGTCCTACCCAGGTGATTTGCCTTTCTCAACAAGGACTTAATCCACTATATCAAACTTGATTATAGTGTAAACCACTAAGACAACTGTCTTAGTCTTCTCAAGAAAATCTAACCACAACTTAGTCTTCTTAAGGAAATCTTTTACAAAGATAAACTAACAATTTATGTTTAAGGTATTGCTTCTAACAAGCTATATCACAACAGTGATGTTTACACAAAATTAAGAACAAATATGAAAAACTGTTAAGCTTTGAAGAATATTGGAATGAGAGCTTGTAAGTTGGTTTTCTTTCAAGTAATTCGTCAATATTCGTCAACGATGGATAGATGTTGAAGCTTGTTTAAATACTACTTCAAGTCCTTATCTCAAAGACTGTGCATTGCTGTATGTTCTGCTGCCTCTGTTGCCTTTTTGTCCTCTATTGACTTTTCCTTTCCAAGAAGAGGAATGTTCAGACATGTGCTTTGTGTCTGAATTCTTGTGTCATGCATAAATGAGGAATAGTGCCGTTGGAGCAGACGTTGGGATTAGCAACAAATCTTTTCTTTGAGCTGGCATCTTTTCACATGAATAAATATATCCTTCAAGTAATACTAACATCAGATCCTCTGATGTAGTTCCTTGTTCTTCAGATCAGAGTCTTGCAGCAATAATGCTTAAGAGTGAATGTTACAATCAACACAAAGTTGAATATCAGAGTCTCTTATACTTGCAGCGTGAAGTACTTCCAGAGTCTTCTGAAACAATGTTGTACACGCTTTACTCAAATTCTTCTTAGCTTCACTCAGAGTCATCTGTAGCAGATCAGAGTCTCTTCAAGCAGCGCTCAGAGTCTTCTGAAATGTTGCTTCTGACGCTGAGAGTCTTAACGTTCTTTTCACTTGCAGATGTAATTTTTGCTTCTAGATGAATATATAATTTAAGATCTGAAACAAAATTACTTAAACAAAATTAGAGTATATATTTCTTTTATGAAAAATTTCATTTATGTTATCATCAAAACAATGAGATATATTAAACACCAAACAGATGCATTGATAATCAAAATATTCAGAGGATAACAAACATAGGAAAAACAAACATAATGTGCACAAACAACGGAAAAACAGCTAAGGTTGACGAGAGACAATCATCTTCAGAAGGTTTGTGATCTCAGAAGTAGATTCTTCTTGTCTAGCCATTCATGTCTTGATTTCATCTGTTGTTTGTTCTTGCTTAATCATCCAAGATCTGATCTCTATGTTGCTGGCTTCAAGCTTAGCAAACTTTTCTTCAAGATCTGGATTCTCTTTCTTGACTTCAGAAGTTGCAGGAGCAAATTTAGACACAGTCTCAACAGCCATAGCAGATGCGTTCTCTTGAATCACTGAGTCAGATGCTTGTTCTAGAACCATCAGAGCAAACTAATTTAACATAGGAGTTTCTTCAGCAACAGACGTTTCTAGAAGAACATATTCAGACTTAGATTCTTCAGCAGGTGCATTGTCTAGAGGAAGAATTGGAGATCTACTCATATTCAGAAGAGTTTGTCTGATAACTTCAGCAAATCTCACCTTTGTATCATCAGAGCAAATGGTTTGAAGGTTTGAAGCTACAGAGTTAAATCTTGAAATGAATCTTTTCCAGCTAGCCTCAGAATCATCAGGATTCAGACTAGACATGCACTCCTTCTTGACAGTAGACAGCCACATGTTTAATTCCTTTTTAAAACCATCAAATAAAGTACTAACATCCATTCTAGGTTTTGGTTTTAGAAAGTTTTCTAGAGAGGGTGTTTTGGTGGTTTCAGATGAGGAGGGTATGGAAAAAGAGGGAATGATGAAAAGAGGACAAGGATATGGTGAAGAAGGTTTAGTAACAGTCTTTGGTTTATCAGAAAGAATGATATCATAAGGCATAGGACAAAATGGAACAAAACCTGATGTAGGTTTTGGAGGTGGTTGAGAAATGATAGGTTCAGGTGAAATGGATATATCTGGTTGTTTTGGTTCATATCCACGGAGTGAAGGGGGTGAGTTCACTTCTGGAGGTAAATCAAATTCAGAAGAATCAGATGATGCAGAAGAGTGACAAGATGTTGAGGAAATGTCAAAAAGAATTTTCAAGGGTAGAACATCAAGAACATCAGAATCAGGTATAAATGATTTAGAAGTTTTAGGTTGTTCTGGTTAAGGATCATATGGAATGGATTTTTCTGGTTGTGGGTTAGAAGTTTGTGTTTCTGGTGAGGGAATTTCAGAAGATTGTTTTTCAGATGGGTGTGGTTGAGGTGTAGAAGTTTGTTTTGGTTTAGGTGTAGAAGAAATAGGTTGAGATGTTTCTGGTTCAGAGGGAATGGTTTCAGATTCATGAGGAGGAGAAGGTGAGGGTATGGGTTCATAGGTAGGGGAATCAGATGCTAGTACTTCTTTAATAGTTTCTAAAATGGAATCTAAACTAGCAATAGAAGGATTACCTTTTTGCTTCTTGACCCTCTTTGGTTTAACAGAAGCTGCCTCGCCAGAAGCCTTCCTTTTTGGTTTAGAAGATCCTTCTTCTGATACTTTCCTTTTCTTCCTGTGTCTGTCTCCATAAAAATCTGGTTCAGGTTCGCCTGCTTTCTGAATTAGATGTTTTGGTAGAGGAGTTTCATCTGATAGACAAGTTGCTATATATTCCAGAATAATTTCCCTTGGTTCATTAACATAGAACAAAGGAAAATCATCTACTGGTATCCTTCTCTTGCTGACCTCTTCAGAGTTGATCTGTTTTGGTGCAGAAGTAAGTTCTTCTACAACCTTCATCCTCTGAAGACTTTTCCCATTCAGAGGTTTGCCAATCACTGAAGTTAATTCTTCCTTCATTCCAGCTTCTATCAGATGTCCAACCAAACCATTCTCAGTCAGAATATCTGAGATGAGTCTTCCCATTGGTATCCAATTTATCATCTTCTGATGCTTGGTTCTGACTTCTTCCCTTGATTGTTTCACATGAGTCCACAGATGATTGAAAAACAGATAAGGCAGATCCACTTTTGTGCTTTGACTCAGACAGTACATGAAGTACATCTGATCAGTATTGACATAATCAGGAGAGTTTGAGGACTTCCTATGATGTATGCATCCCATAAAAATCTTAGCCCAGATCCTGTAGTTTGGCTTCAGATCTTTCACTTTGTTAGAGGCTTCTCCAGATGAGCAAACTTCACTGTAAACCTCTATCATATCAATACACCCAGCTGGCAGATTTGTAACACCATCAGTTTCTTCATAACCAATAAGCTTCCTGATCAAGTCCTCAGTTATGATAATTTCCTTACCCATAACTGATGAAACAATAAACTTAGGGTATGTAGTTGCATAAATCCAAAATTCTTTCACCAGGCATGGATAAACTGGTCTCATCAGTCTATCAAAGAATTTTGTCCAACTTTGAGCATCAACAATGGGACAAAGATCAAACCCATTTCCTGCAATAGATTCAAAATTCACTATAGATTCACACAAAACTCCAAGTTTGTCAACCGGTGTGAGGAGGGTTCTAACTGGTTCCTTGAAAGCAACAGTACCCAGATTTGCAGAAGAAATAGCAGCCATTGTTGATTGAAGTTATTGAGAGGTTGATGAAGAGGTTGCCATTGAAGAAGTAGAGAGGGGTTTAGGGTTACGTTGAGATTTGGGTTTAGAGGAGAAGATGAAAGACTGCAGTAGCAGAAATGCATAAGAGGTGTGAGCAAAGGTGAAAAGTGTGAGAAGTGAAGTGTTGTAGAATTTATAGAGAAAGTTAGGGCACACAAGAGTCACACATTCAACATTTACAATTTAATTAAACATTAAATCACATCAAACATAATCATGACAAGAAAAGCATTTAATTATACTGACAACGCGTAGGGGGAAAACGAGAATTAAAATTAATTCATACAGTACCTCTGAACGGCGTTTCAGTGCTGGACACTCAATCGTTTTAGATTCAGATGACACGTGTTTGCTTACATGTGCTTCTGAAACTCTTTGAGAAATGAAACGTTAGCCAACGTTCAGATCCTCTGAGGCTTGTCAGTTCAAATTTGCACACAATAAATAAAGAATTAAACAATAAAATAAATGAAATACTTCAGAGTTAAACATTTTTCACCTGAGGAAATTTTCTTCTGATAAACATTTTATCCTGGACAGAAATCCATACTTATATTTTCAGAATAAATTTAAATCTATCTTCAGCAAGGGGTTTTATAAAGATATCAGCCTATTGATGGTCTGTATCAACAAAGTTTAAACTTATGATTCCCTTCTGAACATAGTCTCTGATGAAATGATGTTTAATTTCTATATGCTTTGCTTTAGAGTGTAAAATAGGGTTTTTAGACAAGCATATAGCAGAAGTATTATCACAGAAAATAAAAATGTTACTATCATGAATCTGATAGTCTTATAGTTGACTCTTCATCCAGAGCATCTGAGTGCTACAACCAGCAGCAGTAACGTATTCTGCTTCTGTTGTTGAAAGCGCAATGTGGGTTACTTCTTGCGGAACCAAGAGATCAGATGACTTCCCAGAAACTGGAAGCTTCCAGAAGTACTCTTACGCTCTACTCTGTCTCCAGCATAGTTAGCGTCACAGAATCCAACTAATTTATAATCATCATATTTTCTGTAACACAAACCCACGTTAGTAGTACCTTTCAGATACCTCAGAATCCTCTTAACAGCTGTTAAGTGAGATTCTCTAGGATTTAATTGGAATCTAGCACACAGACAAACACTAAATAGAATATCAAGTCTAGAAGCAGTCAAATACAAAAGAGATCCAATTATACCTCTGTAGAGCTTTTGATCTACCTTCTTACTTACCTCTTCTTTTCCAAGAGTGCTTGTAGGATGCATTGGAGTTTTAGCCAACTTACTTTCAGTCATATTAAACTTCTTCAGGAGCTCCTTCACATACTTAGTCTGATGTATGTAGGTGCCTTCTGGAGTTTGATTGACTTGGATTCCCAGAAAGAATCTGAGTTCTCCCATCATGCTCATCTCGAATTCTGCCTGCATAGACTAAGCATACTCCTTTCCAAGCGTAATATTGGTAGTTCCAAATATAATATCATCAACATAAATCTGACAGACGAAAATGTCTTTCTTAATTGATTTACGGAAGAGAGTAGTGTCCATATTTCCTTTGATAAAGTTATTTTCCAGAAGGAAATTACTCAGCCTCTCATACCAAGCTCTGGGAGCTTGTTTTAAGCCATAGAGTGATTTCTTAAGTTTAAAAACATGTTCTGGAAATTTTTCATTTTCAAAACCAGGAGGTTGATGAACATAAACTTCCTCTTCTATAAAACCATTTAAGAAGGCACTTTTAACATCCATATGATACAGAGTGATGTTATTCTGTGCAGCAAAAGAAATAAGCAAGAGAATAGATTCTAACCTTGCCACAGGAGCATAAGTCTCTATGTAATCTATACCTTCTTGCTGACTGTATCCTTGAGCCACCAACCTAGCCTTGTTTCTGATCACTTCTCCTTGCTCGTTCAGCTTGTTTCTAAAAATCCATTTAGTTCCAATGATGTTGAAACCTTGTGGTCTTGGAACCAGATCCTAGACGTCATTTCTGGTGAATTGATTAAGCTCTTCTTGCAGAGCAAGTATCCAATCATTATCGTTCAGAGCCTCATCCACTGAAGTTGGTTCAATGATAGACACCAACCCAAATAGTGACGTTCCAGATGATCTGAGAAATGACCTTGTTCTGATAGGGTTATCCTTCTTTCCAATTATCATATCCTCTAGATGAAAGGCTTTGATTTTGGATGATCCTTTAACATTTGGTCCTTCAGAAATGTTCAAGTTGTTCATCTGAGCAGCCAAGGGAGTAGCATCTGGCGTTGCTTCTGGTGCTTCTGCTTGAGCTTTATCTGCCTCTGATTCTTCAGAGTCTGTGAGAAGGACTTCTCTATCTGCAGAAATTTCAAGCTGCTTTGGCTTTCGAATGCCAAGCTTATCATCAAATCTAACATGAATTGATTCCTCTACAATCTGTGTCTCAGTATTGTATACTATGTAGCCTTTAGAGCGTTCAGAATATCAAAGCATGAAACACTTATGTGCTTTAGAATCAAACTTGTTCAGATTCTCTTTAGTATTCAACATAAAACATACATATCCAAAAGGATGGAAATAAGAAATGTTGGGCTTTCTATTCCTTCACAGTTCATAAGGAGTCTTCTCCAAAAGAGGTCTAACTGAAACTCTGTTTTGAATATAACAAGTTGTATTCATTGCTTCTGCCCAAAAATGTTTTGCCATGTTAGTCTCATTGATCATGGTTCTGGCCATTTCTTGCAATGTTCTATTTTTCCTTTCTACAACTCCATTATGTTGAGGAGTTCTAGGATAAGAAAAATCATGTGCAATGCCATTTTCTTTAAAATATTTTTCAAAATATTTGTTTTCAAATTCACCACCATGATCACTTCTGACTTTAACAATTTTAAATTCTTTTTCGTTCTGGACTTGTTTGCAGAAGTCAATGAATTCAGAATGAGACTCATCCTTGTGTTTCAAGAATTTTACCCATGTCCATCTGCTATAGTCATCAACAATGACTAATCCATACTTCTTACCTCTGATGGATGCAATTTTCACTGGTCCAAACAGATCAATATGAAGCAGCTCTAACAATCTTGAGGTTGAAACAACATTTTTTGTTTTGAAAGAATATTTTCAAAATTTTCCTTTCTGACATGCTTCACAAAAAGCATCTGAGTTGAACTTCAACTGAGGAAGTCCTCTGACCAGATTGAGTTTATTAATCTGAGATATACGTCTCATACTAATATGCCCCAATCTTCTGTGCTAGACCCATTGCTCTTTGTTAACAGACAAAAGGCATTTTACATTCTGAACCTTAAGTTCTGAAAGATTGATTTTATAAATGTTGTTCTTCCTTTTTCCATTAAAGAGGATTGAGCCATCCTTTTGACTGATAGCTTTACAACATTTTTGATTGAAGATTATATCATAACCATTGTCACTTAATTGACTTATGGACAATAGATTATGTGTTAATCCTTCAACAAGTAAAACATTAGAAATGGAAGGGAAGTTACCATTACCTATAGTTCCAGAGCCTATTATCTTGCCCTTCTGGTTCCCTCCAAACTTCACATCACCTCCAGATCTAAGTTCCAGGCTTTGGAACATAGACCTTCTTCCCGTCATGTGACGCGAGCAGCCAGAGTCCAGGTACCAAGATTGGTGTTTCAACTTTGCTGCTAAGGATTTCTGCAACAAAAATAATTTTGTCCTTAGGTACCCATATTTTCTTGGGTCCTCTGGGGTTAGTAGGTTTGAAATTCTTTCTAATTTCTTTCCCTTGAAGGTATCTTTGTTCTTCTGAGGTTTTGATTTATTAAACACAGGTTTGTTCAAATCAGAACGTGTGTGTTTAATATTATTTAAATGACCAAATTTGAAATGAGTATATAGAGGAGAATACTTTATGATCATTTTATCAACAGGTTTTGGATTTAAATCCTTCCCAGAAGGTGATTCATATCCAATACCCTTTCTATTGTTTCTGCTTACGCCATAGATCATTGAAGCCATCTTGCTTCTATCTAGGCCTCTAGCCAGAAACTTCTGAAAGCTATAGTCATACTCTTCTAAAATATTTTTAGAGCATGATATAGGTTCTGAGTCAGATTTCTGAGCCTTTTCTAAATCATTTTTTATTTTAAGATTTTCTTCTTTAAGCTCAGCAACCTCAGACCTCAGCTGATTATTCTCAGATGCAAGACAACTTTGAAGCTTCTTGTATTGGAGTTTGATTCTGCTGTAACTTTCCAGAATTTCTGATAAACTTTCAGAAAGTTCTGCTCTAGTGAGTTCAGAAAATACCTCAGAATCTGATTCTGATTCTGATCCAGTAGCTTTTTCGTGGTCCTCCACGTCAGCCATTAGTGCTACATTAGCACACTCATCTTCAAATTCTGATGAAGATTAAGAAGCATCTGAATCATCCCACGTGGCCATTAAGACTTTCTTCTTCTTTTCAAACTTCCTTCTGGGTTTCTCCTTTAGAAGTTTGGGACATTCATTCTTATAATGTCCAGGCTCCTTGCACTCATAGCACACTATATCTTTCTTTCCAGATTTTTTATGTCCAGAAGAGTCACCACGCTGATCAGATCTTTTGAAGTTTCTGAACTTCCTTTATTTATGCTTCTAGAGTTGATTAATCCTCTTGGACAATAGGGACAATTCATCTTCTTCTTCTGAAGATTCTTCAGAACTTTCTTCAATAACCTGCAATGCTTTAGCAGATTTGTTAGATTTTAAAGCAACTGACTTACCTTTCTTCTGAGGCTCGTCTTCCTCCAGCTTAATCTCGTGACTCCTTAAGGAACTGATCAATTCCTCCAGAGTGATCTTATTCAGATCCTTTGCGAGCTTCAGAGCTGTCACCATGGGTCTCCATCTTGTTGGCAGACTTCTGATGATCTTCTTGACATGGTCAGAAGTAAAGTAGCCTTTTGTTGCACCCCAAAATTTGCCTAACTTTTCTTTACCTAACTTGTGTTTCATTTCATTCACATTAGCATTATCATTTGCATTCCATTGACATGTATGCAGGAGATCAAGAGGTATGATTACCAATCAAGACCTATACAAGACTATGAAGCTAGCTAAGAAGGTTATTCAAGTGTTCAAGGGTTGATATCCTTGTCAGATAAGTTGAAAGAGCCTCAGAGAGAGTGGTTGAAGCCAAGTGTGTAGGTCTCCTAAGTTGAGAGTTGTGGAAAGCCATCAGATGATTCTGAGGTCATGGAGATGGACTGGAGGTCTTGAGAGAGCTCATGGGAAATGTTGAAGATCACTTTGAGGCCTAGACAGGTCATTGTGCAAGATTAAGAAGGCTCAGCCATGAGTGGTGCAGCTAGGGTTTGACTGGGTCAACCCTAAGTCAACTGAGGATTTGAAAGAGGTTGAGACCTAATTCAAGAGCCATGTGATCATGGATTGATACATTGAGATGTTCTAAGGATGATTCCAAGGTTGACTCATCATTATTGAAGAGTTTGAGAAGTTTCAAGCTAGGGTTTCTAAGGCTTGACAGTGTAAAATCCCCTAGTTTGACCCCTATCTTCAAGGCAATTTAGCTGAAGATGTGATTGTCATCTCATCTTGCCCCCAACATGATTGTTTTAGAGCATGATATTAGCTTTAATTTGAGTGCTAGAAGTCCTTGATAGGATTTGTAGAACTCAAGTTATGGCTTTGACAAGTTACAAGTCATCTGAGGAATATGAATTTGGAGCTTGAAAGTTACCCAACTTGCAAGAAACTTTTGCTCTAGAAGGATGCTTCCTATGAACTTTTGGTCAACATGAATGTTGTTCCTTATTCTCTTAGATTTCTAGATAGTACTAGAAGTCCTTGATAGGATTTGTAGAACTCAAGTTATGGCTTTGACAAGTCAAGGGTATTTTGACATTTGGTGATTATAGGTCATTTGTGATCATAGGCCATTTTCACCAACTTAGAAGTCTCAAATGAAATTTTGTCCAACTAGAAAGTTGCTCAAAATGGGGTTTTAACCTTGAGCATGCATCAAGGGGGAATTGAAATGGCTCAAGGAGAGACTTGGTTCAAGAAACTTTAAAAAAGAAAGAATTAAAAGGATTTAATGGCCAAAATTTCAAATAATTCATTTTGTGACCAAATGAAACAAAATTATAGGTCAAATTGAATGGAAATTGAGTTTTAGAAACAATGACAATGTTAGAATTTTGATTTGAGGTCATTTGAATAACATTCCATTTCATTTCTTCATGATGAAGCAACATAATCAAATGCATACCTTTGGCTTGCAAACAAGGAAAATAGCACACTAAACTCATTCAATATCTCATGAGAACTTGATTACACACATAGCCATGCCAAGAAGGGGTCAGAATAGTGATTGCCATGGATGAGATTTTGAAGAGATTTTGAAAATCCAAAATCTCATTTGGATGGATCCAGAAGTTTCTAGATGACCCCAATCATTTCTATATAAGTCATTGAGTGAGCTCAGCCATTTTTTTGGAAGGAATTGAAGCTGGTAAGAGAAGGAGCCATTGAAATTTTGAAGGTTCAGGTTGAAATCGGGTTTTCAATTCAAGGGAGAATCAAGCCAAATCAGGGTGTGCAAAGGCTTTGGGAGTGAATTTGGAACGTGTCTGCATCTTCTTGGCAGTTGAAGTGAGCAAAAACCACCTCTGTTACCTCTCTGAAACCAGGTTCGTATCTTTCATCCTTATGCATGATTTAGGAGGAGAAACTTAGCAATTCGCGTGTGGTTAGGATCCTTTCAACCTGTAGTTGGATTTAGGATCATAAATTGGTGAATTAGAGACAAATTAGGCATGTGACCATTTTTTGTTGAGGATGATATCTCACGATTCTTGAAGGATTATTCATGATTAGATGGTGGAAATTGATCAGTGAAGAGTGAGGATTAACTTGGGACCTTTAATTTAAAGAATGGTGAAAATCAAGATTGGGAGGAATTCTGAAAATGCTATCGGGTTTGGAAATGTAGGAGGAATTAGGAAATTCTGAGTTTGGATTCGTGATCAGCATCAAATTTGGAGTAGGATAGTGATTGGTTTTGTGATTTTAGATGACCTGTGGAGGTTGGCTCACCGGAGAAGACGGTGGTGCCACTGTTCAGGCCACCGTCTGAGAACTCCCTCCATTGCAGGTTCAAATTGGGGACGATGAACAAGGACCCTCAGATTATGGTTGGACTTTGACTCAGGCGTGTGTTGGAGGGCCAGGATTGCTTCTCAAATCTGAAGAGAGAATTTCAAATGAAACGCACCATTTCATTAATTGTTGGTTTTGGGCTTAGCACTCAGAGTGATATTCACACCCCCCCTGAGCCCAATTCTTGATATGAACTGTATTGGATTGCTATTTGCCACGCATTTTTATTAATTTCTTTTGTTTTCTTTTATTTTTCATTATTTCATGTGACTTAGAAATTAATTCATGAAAAATAGGAAATTAACTCAATTAATTCCAAACTTTTTTCCCCTGATTCATGATTGAACCTAGAATTTTGTAGATAAAAAATAGTAATAATTCATGCATTTTTTATTTTTATTTGCATTTATGAATATTAATTGATATTAAAATGGCCATGGTTGATACCTTGTTTTAATGAATTTTGTTTGAGCACTTGGTGATGATTCTTGCCCTGATTTTTTGTGTGTAGCTAGCATAGATATGCATGTTCCCCTTAGATTTTTCTCACATTTTTGTGATGAAGTTAGGTGGTAGTTTTAAGTTGAAACTTTGGGTGCTCTATTTTTAGGGTTTATGCTTAGTACCTTGTGATCTAGGTTTTATTTCTAGGACTTGGTGGATGATTCAACATCTGAATTTTGTATGGTAGATTCATGATTGAATTAGGGTCCCATAGTTATTTTTGTAGGATTTTAAAATTGGTTTTAGTATTTTAGTTGAGACTTACTTTAATACTAGGTTTTAGGTGATCCTAGCTTGCTAATTCAATTAGATTGATTTCTTTAGTGCCCTTAGATTAGGGTTTTTCCTCTCTTACTCTTGGATGGTGTTGAAGACAAGCTTGGGCTACCATGGGATGCATGAAGAAGCTTGGATGTGAAGACTTCCCTTCTTTTGGGGTAGTGTTGACTAGGTGTTAAGATTAGGGTTTGCAGGCAGAGCTTCTAGATAGATTCTCTTCTTTCATAAACATGGAAGGTGATGATCACTTCCATTCTTCCCTGTGATATAAGGTCCCCTTGTAAAGGCCTCATCCCTCCTTTGGTAGGATGTGTGGCTCTTCACAATTTGGTAGAACCTTTGAGGGTTCCTTTCTCTGATGATGGAATGCTTAGTGGTGACCTTTGGTCTTCACTCTGCTGTCAATCATCCAAATCTTGCTCTTGTTAGATGAATCTTTCTCCCTTGCTAGAGGATGGAATTCCTTGTTAGAAGCTTTGAAGATGATAGAAGTTGCTACTTCTTTGTGGTTGAAGACTGCCATTGAAGCTGAGGCCTGAAGATCCAGGAGAGCAGGTTGACACTTGTGTGAAGAAGATCAAATGGAGATTGAATGAAGAAGCTGAAGCTTGAAGTTGGAAAGCAAGTTGATACTTGTGAGTTCAATGCTTGGAGTGCCTGAAGGAACAAGTTGATGCTTGCTAGTGGGATTGAAGCCTGAAGGTGGAGTACTTTGGAGCTGAGGCTTGAAGAAGAAAGAATAAGTTGATACTTATGTTGGATGTGTTGGAAGCCTGAAGAAGCAAGTTGATATTTGCTATTGAAGAGAATAGCCTGGAAGACAGTTGAAGACTGAGGACTAAACTGCTGTCAGAGGACTGCTTTGCTGTGAAGCTGTGGAAGCTGCTGATCTGTTTTCTTTCCTGTCTGTTTGCTTTCTGTGCAACTGTATTGCTGTGACTTGTTTGATTTGCTTGATGCATTAGAATAAGTCCATATCTAGACTGATGTAAGCTAGGAGCATGATTGCACTAGAGGTTGAGTTGCTCCCTCTGCTTGTATTTTTACTGTATGGCTTTGCTTGCGGGTATTCGGTAGAGCCCTGCTCCCTTGCCTATGTGGTTTGTGTTTTGCTTGATAGCATGTTATTTCCTCTTCATGATTGCAGTTATTCATATTTGGCTTGAGGTTGAGATGAGCTTGTGGAGGCTGATGTCCCACACACATTTCCTCCCTCACTTGCATTGCATGCATTTTACAGTCGTTTACTGTTTACTGTTTAAGCTGATGCTTTATCTGTTTCTGTTTATCATTGACATGATCCCCTAGGAATCTCACTTCCTTTGATAAGGAAGTGACGATTAGAACTTTAGGTTGAAACCTATGCATGATAAATTCTAGGAGATCCCTGTTTCAAACCTCAACCATAGGATGAATCCTTGGCATGACAACATTAGGACTTGATAGTCTCCCCGTAGTTGAGCCTGTTCGTTCTCTCTTCTCATCTCAAAACAAATCAAAATACAGTAATAAAGGTTAACTGACGTCGTACGTTACGAGCCTTAAGCTATCTGAGAAAGGATTGTTGGAGAGTTTCTTTTCAATAGTCTGGATGTTTAGTATGACACCCTTTGGGTGACATGCGACGCATTCACTCTCAGGTCATAGCCTCTAGTGCGATATTGGTTGCAAACATCCATAAAAAAACAGTTCTTCCGTAAAAGACAGAAAACAAACTTCAAACCTTTTTCCCCGTGGGCCCATAATTCAAAGGAAAGATTTTCTGAAGAAAAGAGTGTCGTTAACTCCCAGTTCTACCGCAAATGGTAACGCTTAAGTCTCCAAGGGTCGAGCTGCGTACGCCAAACTGCTGGAACTGTTTGTTAACCCTACTCGATAAAACAGATGAATCTGAATCCCCGTAATCCGTATTATCCCGAACTACGTAATCTCTGATCTCTCATGCCTGTTGAGAGTACGTAGGCACAATACCGATGTATTGGCGAGCCACCTTCCCCCATAACCCGTAGTTAGTCAACTACGTAGACTCTGATTTCTCATTCTCTGATGAGAATACGTAGGCATAAAGTGCGACGCTTTGCCGAGTCATTTTTATTTTCTCTTTAGACCAGCCTTGATAGGTAGATAGATAACACCAACCCGTCAGATAAACACAACAAGCGTGGATCCCATCGAGTACGATGGACGTGAGGGGTGCTAATACCTTCCCCTTGCGTAACCGACTCCCGAACCCAGACAATGGTTGCGATGACCTTGTCTTATACCTTTTTGTCAGGTTTTTCCGATCGTTTCCTTTCCCGTTCTGAGGGATAAATAACGAAAGATGGCGACTCTTCTGTTTTGCCGACACCTTATTTTCGCAGTAGCGACAGATGGCGACTCTGCTGGGGACTCTGATAGTTTCCTGGGATCCAACGTCCCTTATGTGAGTCAGTTTGGGGATCCAACGTCCCCTGCGAGAGTCAATCTGAGAGCTTGTATGATTACTTGTTGGGTTGTGTTTGTTTATTGCATTTTATTTCCCGCATTTTATTTTCAGTATGATATGATTATCTGTGCTGTTGTGGGAGGGGCATTCTGATGAGTGAGAAGTCAGACCCAGGCTTGAGTGTACCTAGCATTAGTTGTAGAAATTAATGGGCGCGTGCTTGCTTTGCAGGCACTAGTGTCTCATGAAATCCATGCTCAGACGAGGTTCTCCCGGTTGACTTCTTTTCCGGCCCTTTGGGCCTGAGGGGTTGTTGGTTTGGAGGACTGTCGACTCTGGGGACCGATCATTTGGAATTCAGCTGAGTGAGGCCGCTTCAGGAGATGGTGATGCCACACCTTCTGGGTATCGTATCACCCCTCTTGAATGTCTGTGACGCTGATGACCGCATAGGATGCCGAACTTGTGTCAGTTTAGGTCCATACCTGTGAGCAGGGTTGGGTTTGTTGTAGGAAGCCTTAACCTTCAGACTACCTGGTTTTCTTGATAGTGAATCAGTTTTGTTGGTATCGTAGGTTCACATCATCAGATGTGTGTTTGTTCTTGACAGAGCAGAGTTACGGTCCTGTATCAGAGGTTCTTATTATCAGATGTGTGTTTGTTCTTGACAGAGCAGATTTATGGTCCGATGTCAGGGTTTTCTTCTCAGAGATAGGGGTGTTCTTGACAGAGCAGTATTGTGGTTTTGTTGATACAAAACCTTCATCTCCTCAACAGCGCAGTCGTCTTGATCTCCTGCTGCATGATTGCATTTTGCATTGTTTTGCATACTCATTTGCATTTCATTAACGTGTGTCTGTGTTGCAGGTACCGTTTTCCCCGGTTCAGGTTTTCTTGTCGTCTATTGTGCTATTATGGATTCTCTGAGGAAGACTGTGGCCTACAAGCTCCCCACCCCTGATGTTGTTCAGCTGACTGGTTTGATTACTTTGGCAAATGATTCTGTGAGAGGTGAATTCAGAAAGTCTTATGGGAAACTGCTCAGCTTGGTTCGTAAACCCTCTGTGTTTGAGTTAAATGGGTTGCACGCCCTGCTGCAGTTCTATGATCCTCCTTTGAGATGCTTTACTTTCCAGGACTTTATTCTCGCACCCACACTAGAGGAGTATGCTGATTTGTTAGGTGTGCCTATCAAGAGTCAGGTGCCCTTTGTTCACATGGATGCTGCGCCTAATCTGGCTAGCCTAGCCCCTTCACTTCATCTGGATGCCTCCGAGTTGGTCTTGTCTAGTTAGAACAGGGTTCCCGGTTTCTCCTTGCAGTTCTTAGTGGGAAAAGCTCAGCAGTGCGCCAAAGACGGATGTTGGATCGTGTTCAACGCCATTCTTACTATGTGCTTATACGACATCATTCTGTTCCCCAATATGCTCGACTTTGTGGACTTCGATGCCTTTCACATCTTTACATCAGGGAATCCAGTCCCTACCTTGATAGGAGATGTCTATCATTCTGTCCACCACAAAAACGAGAACAGAAGGGGCAAGAATGTCTCGTGCTGTGTGCCCCTACTCTATAGATGGCTTGATAGTCACCTACCCAAGAAGGGTCCCTTTGCTTCGTCTGCAGCCCCAACTGAGTGGTCTGAGCGCTTGATGAGTCTGTCATCAGAGGATATTGCCTGGTTCGATAGAGATAGGTTGGGTACCGAGATTATCTTCAGCTGCAGTGGGTTTCCAAATGTGCCTTTGATAGGCAGGAAGGATTGTATCAACTATAATCCATCTCTGTTGGTCCGACAGTTTGCTTATGCTCTGAGAGCTCCGCCGAAGGATGAAGAGGTGCAGGAATCTCTGTACCTCACTGGACTTCTAGAGGGGGATATGTTATCTGAGCTTCAGCATGCTTGGAATGGTATCTGTAAGCGGGGAAAGTCGTTGCTGGGGAAAAGTAATAGCCAAGCCTACGCTCCGTATGTAACCTGGATCAGAGCTCGAGTCGATATGATAGGGATGTCGTTCCTTCCTGCCAAGCCAGAAAGCTCTCCAGTGATTGAAGAGCCTACCACCGTGCCTATTCAGCAGCACAATCAGGTGTTAGCTGAAAGGAATGAGCTGAAGAAGGCGAATGAAGAAATGGAGAAAGAATTGGCTCAACTCAGAAGCGAGAAAAGCGAAGCCGTCCATTCCTTCAAGAGGCAAACAGAGCTGGTGAACCAGTTAGGGACGGATTTGACTAAGCAGATGGCTGAGCGCGAGCATTTGGGTCGGGATTTCAAAGCTGTCAATGACGTACTGGCCACTAAGAAGCAGCACTTGGATGAAGCGTACCGGAGAATATCCAAGTTCAATCAGCATTGGAAGGCCACCCTAGCCAACGGCAAGGAACAGGAGGATAAACTGAAGCAGCAGATCTCCAAATTGAAAGCCCAGGTGAAGGCTAGTGAGAAAAGGTTTGATGAAGAAACTGCTCGCAGATATGCCGCTGAAGGCCTGCTCAACAAGGCTCTTGCTAACCTGAAGGAGCTCAAACTGACGTTTGAATCCAAAAAGCGGAAGCTAGAAGATTGTTTCGGCGAAGGAGCATGGGAAGATTCAGTTGAAGGTCTTCAATACACCATTATACGGAGGGAGTTACTCGTCGAAGGGTTGCTCACTCGGCCTGATCATCTAGAAACGAGGGATCTATTAGAAGAGTTTCGAGCCCGTGGTCGTACTTGACTATGTTTGTAATCCTTTTGTTTTGATCATTGTTGTATGCTGACCATCACTAGGCTTGTTGGTTGAGGTCATGCCATTGATCCTGCTTGTATCCAGTGACACTGTGTACCGCCTTGATGGGCTTTCTTTATATATATGAGATGTTATTTCCATGACTGGACTCAGACTTCTTATTATCAGCACTGGCACTCAGGCACTAGGATCGGGGGATACCTCCCTAACGCACAGACACACGTTTGCATTTGCATGAAGCATCCGCATAACGAGCACTTCGTCGTTTTTTCTAACCCTTTTGTGTATACAGGTTGTTTCAGGTTGTTCCAGGATTGATCAAAGACCAATCCACCGCTATCCGACCAGAGCAAATCAAGCTAGAGCAATGGAACAAGTGCAGACTGACGTTCAAGAACTCTGAGAGAGGATGGACCGCTTCATGGAGCTCATGCAAGTGGTTGCCAACGGCTAAGACCAGCTCAGAACATTGGTCCAACCTCTGATCTCAAGGGTTGACAGTAATGGTGTACTCCACTGTGGGAATGTTCCAACCCCTCCACCTGTTGAAACTCCTCAGAATGGCGTCCCCGTGACCGGGGGGAACGGTAGTGGTAACGACAATGTGATCGCTAACATGTCCAAATTGGGATTGATTGCTGACTTTAAGGTGCCTCCTAAATTCAAGGTACCCAACTTCGAAAAGTACAAGGGCACCACTTGCCCTCGCGTCCACCTGAGATCATACTACCGGAAAATGTCCGCTCACTCCGAAGACGAGAAGCTACTGATGCACTTCTTTCAGGATAGCTTGTCCGGGCCATCCTTGGAATGGTACATGAGTCTGGAGCCTACCAGTGTGCGCATGTGGAAGGAACTTGCTGAAGCATTCGTGCACCATTATCAGTATAACAGTGATTTGGCTCCGAACCGGGTCCAACTGCAGAACTTGTCACAGAGGAACAACGAAGGGTTCAAAGAGTACGCCCAGCGGTGGCATGAATTGGCAGCTAGAGTTCAGCCGCCGATGGTTGAACGGGAGCTTGTTGAAATGTTTGTGGCCACCCTCCCAGGGGTTTATTACGAGAAATTGGTCAGCGGTATGTCTAGAAGCTTCTCAGATCTCATCATCACGGGCGAGCACGTTGAAAATGGGATCAAACTGGGGAAAATTCAAGGTGATCTATCCTCAGCTGGAGGAGGAAAAAAACCGTATGGTGGCAAAAGGCGGGAAGGAGAAATGAGCGCCGTGTCCAACGCTCGAAGGAAAGGTAAGGGCCAGCACCAGCAGGTGGCTAGCATAACCATCCCTGCTGTCCAGCAAACCTAGCCACAGCAGCAGCCGCAGCAGCAGCCGAATCAGCAAGCATACAGAAAGTATCAAAACAGGGCACCCCTGTCAAGTCGTCACCTCGAGACGCCACCCATGTCTTATGCTCAGCTATTGCAAACTTTGCTTCAGTTGCAGTTAGTCCAGAAGAGAACCCTGACTCCCTTGACAGGGGCACCTCCGCCAGGTTATGATGCGAATGCAACTTGTGAGTTTCACTCGGGGGCACCAGATCGCACGATAGAAAAATGCAAAGCCTTCAAGCACAAACAGGATATGGTGGACGCTAAGATCATCAATTTCTCAGATAATGTGCCAAATGTCACGAAGAACCCTATGCCGAATCATCGGGGAGGTGGGGTGAATGCCATTATTGAGGAAGAGGATCTAGATGTGTTGACTGATGTCAAAGATCTGAAGACCCCGCTTAGCTTCGTTAAAGCCAAGCTGATAAAGAGAGGCTTCTTTCCGGGTTGTGGAGAACTGTGCATGGGATGTGCGACTCGTCCCGATGGATGTGAACAGCTGATAGAGGGGATTCAGAGTCTGATGACCGAAGGAATCTTGCAGTTTAGCCGAAGGGCCGAATGTGGATCTGGAGAGGTAATGCTGAAGCAGGATGATGAGGTTGCCACCATCACCATCCCTCGCCGGACGATAACCATTTCTGCACCCAGGCCGCCCATGATTACCATTACCAAGGCTGGGTCGATACCTTTTGAAAGCACCAATGTTGTCCCATGGCATTATGGGGCCGACGTTTATTGTAATGGACAGAAGTTGGAACTAGAACCATCTGGGAGATCTGTGGATAACCTGGTGGGAATTGGCGGAATCACACACAGCGGAAGAGTATTTGCTCCACCTGAGATTGTGGCGGACAAAGTGGACAAAGCTGAAATAACTGATAAGGGAAAGAGTAAAGTCGTTGAGGAAACCCCTCGGGGGGTAGAGAAGGACTTACTTGTTAAGGACGCTGAAGAGTTCATGAGGTTGATTAAGAAGAGCGATTACAGGATCGTGGATCACCTCCATCAAACACCCTCGAAAATTTCCATCCTGAATTTGCTGCTGTGTTCGGAGTCACATCGCAACGCGCTGTTAAGGGTATTGAACGCCATGTATGTACCGCAGGAAATATCGGTCAACCAGTTAGAAGGGGTCGTAGCCCACGTGAATGCTGGAAACAGGTTAGGGTTCACTGACCTGGAGCTGACACCGAAGGGAAGAAACCACAACAGTGCCCTGCACATCTCGATAGAGTGTAGGGGAACGATTATGTCTCATGTGTTGGTGGACACAGGGTCATCGCTTAATGTTCTTCCGAAGAAAGCATTGATGAAGTTAGATACTCGAGGAGTGATTTGCACACCCAGTGATCTGGTGGTGAAGGCTTTCGATGGAACCAAGCGTCATGTCTTTGGAGAGGTAACGTTGCCAATCCAAGTTGGGCCGGAAACTTTCGACGCAGTCTTTTACATCATGGACATCATGCCAGCCTACAACTGTCTCCTAGGCCGGCCATGGATCCACTCTGCTGGCGCCGTGACCTCCACATTGCACCAGAAGCTCAAGTATGCTGTCGGAGGCAGCATTGTAACTGTTTGTGGCGAGGAAGACATAATGGTGAGCCATTTGTCGTCCTTCAAGTATGTTGAGATGGATGGAGAAATCCACGAAACCCTATGTCAAGCGTTCGAAGCTGTTAAAGTCAAGAACGTGACCCCTGTAATCACTGAGAAACCAGAGATGACTCTCTCTTCTTTCAAGGAAGCCCGGGCCGTTGTTCAAGCCGGATCTACCCCAGGCTGGGGGCGAATTCTAGAGATACCTAACAAGCAAGACAAGTTCGGGTTGGGATACTCTCCTACGGCTGAAGCCTCCTCTTCTCACAGTGCGTTGCGCGGTAAAGGGCCGATCCAGTTTACCAGTGGCGGGGTGATATTTGAAAGTGTCAACGCGGTGTCTGAAGACGGCGAAGACAGTGATTGTGACCTAGACTCTTGGATCCAGCCAAGCAAACCAGGCGAGAGCCTCAACAACTGGTCCATCAGGGATACCATTCAAGTGACAGGCAAAGAGTAATGATTTACCTTCTCCAATCGTTGTACAACCCTATGTCCTACCCGGGGCATAGTGGTTTTATTGTCAGGGCCTTGTTTGATTATGTATATGCATTTTACCAATAAATCAAAAGGCGTTCTTTGTATTCAAATGTTGTGATCTCTGTTATTCCTGTTTTATATTTGTTTTAAAAAACAATTAAATGGAAATGGGGTCTGTGCTAACTTGCATATCCTTGTTTTAAGCTTAACCCTTGTTATTGCAGGATCCACATAGCAGATGACATCGACTCTGGACCTTCTACGACTCACTTCGACTTCGATTGCCTGATCTATCAAGCCGAAGAAGAGATTGATGAAGACGAAGACCTTCCCGAAGAGTTGGCCCGCTTGTTGAAACAAGAAGAGAAAGTTATTCTGCCGCACGAGGAAGAGATTGAGGTTGTGAATCTGGGTTCTGAAGAGCTGGTCAGGAACGTCAGGATAGGGGCTGCATTGCAGAGTGATGTCAAGCAGAGATTGGTTGAGATTCTAAGAGAGTATAGTGACGTCTTTGCTTGGTCATACGAAGATATGCCCGGACTTGATACTGATATCGTGGTCCATCACTTGCCGCTGCGAGAAGATTGTCCTCCCGTTAAGCAGAAGCTTAGGAGGACGCGACCAGATATGGTCGTTAAGATCAAAGAAGAAGTGTAAAAGCAGCTTGATGCTGGCTTCTTAGCGGTCACTACTTACCCTCCGTGGGTTGCCAACATAGTGCCCGTACCGAAGAAAGACGGTAAGGTACGAATGTGCGTCTATTATCGGGATTTGAATAGGGCGAGCCCTAAAGATGATTTCCCGCTGCCTCATATTGATGTGTTGGTCGACAATACAGCTCAGTTCTCCGTATTTTAGTTCATGGATGGCTTCTCCGGTTACAATCAGATCAAGATGGCGCCGGAGGACATGGAGAAAACTACATTTATTACACCTTGGGGAACGTTTTGCTACAAGGTAATGCCTTTCGGTCTGAAGAACGCAGGGGCCACTTACCAACGAGCAATGGTTACTTTGTTTCATGATATGATTCATCATGAGATTGAAGTCTATGTTGATGACATGATTGCGAAGTCCCAAACGGAGGAGGGACATCTGGTCAATTTGCTGAAGCTTTTTGAGAGGCTTAGGAAATTCAGGTTGAGGCTGAATCCTAACAAGTGTACTTTCGGAGTACGGTCGGGAAAACTACTGGGGTTTATCGTGAGTGAAAGAGGCATTGAGGTTGATCCTGCGAAGATAAAAGCAATACAAGAGATGCCAGCGCCAAAAACTGAAAAAGAAGTTCGTGGTTTCCTGGGCAGAATAAACTACATTGCAAGGTTTATTTCTCAGCTCACGGCCACGTGTGAACCGATGTTCAAACTACTGAAAAAAGATCAGGCGATTATCTGGAACGAGGATTTCCAGAAGGCATTTGATAAGATAAAACAGTATCTGTAGGAACCTCCGATCTTGATACCCCCAGTGGCCGAAAGACCCTTAATCATGTACTTGACAGTTCTTGAGAATAGTATGGGGTGTGTTCTCGGTCAGCACGATGAGACGGGCAGAAAGGAGCATGCCATTTATTATCTGAGTAAAAAGTTCACAGATTGTGAATATCGTTACTCGATGCTGGAGAAAACGTGTTGTGCACTAGCCTGGGCTTCCAAAATGTTTACGACAGTACATGCTCAATCACACAACCATGCTAATTTCGAAAATGGATCCGATCAAGTACGTCTTCAAGAAGCAAGCGCTTTCGGGCAGGATTACCAGATGGCAAATGGTGTTGACGAAATATGACATTCAGTACGTTTCCCAGAAGGCCATCAAGGGAAGCATATTGTCTGAATACCTTGCCGAACAGCCGATCGAGGATTATCAGCCGATGAAATTTGAATTCCCTGATGAGGATATCATGTTTCTCAAGGTGAAAGATTGCGATGAACCGTTGCCCGACGAGGGTCCAGACAGGAAATCCCAGTGGAAATTGATATTTGACGGGGCGGTTAATTCTTACGGAAGTGGCATTGGGGCGATCATCACGACTCCCCACAGATCCCACATCCCGTTCACTGCGAGACTGACGTTTCCGGTCACCAATAACGAAGCGGAGTACGAAGCATGCATCATGGGTCTAGAAGAGGCAATTGATTTGAGAATCAAGAACCTAGATGTATATGGTGACTCGGCGCTTGTGATCAACCAGATTAAAGGGGAGTGGGAGACTCGTCAATCGAATTTGGTGTCGTACATGAATTATGCCAGAAGGCTGCTTCCGTTCTTTGATCGAGTAGAACTCCGTCATGTTCCCATGGCTGAAAACCAGATGGCTGATGCCTTAGCCACGTTGGCTTCGATGTATAAAGTCAATTTTTGGAATGAAGCTCCAAGAATTGTCCTTTCCCGTCTTGATAGACCTGCATTCGTCTTTGCGATCGAGGAAGCCTCCAATGGCAAGCCATGGTTCCATGACATCCAGACCTTCCTTATGACCAAGGAGTATCCGGCGGGAACGTCAACCCAAGATAAGAAGACTCTGAGGAGGCTGTCTGGGAAGTTTTATCTCAATCCTGATGGAGTTTTGTATAAAAGAAACCACGATCTCGTGCTACTCAGATGTGTAGATGAGAAAGAAGCGAGTATGCTCATGGAAGAAGTCCATGAAGGCACATTTGGTACGCGCACCGGCGGGCACGCTATGACGAGAAAGATCCTGAGAGCAGGATACTACTGGCTGACGATGGAGTCGGAGTGCTTTAAATTCGCGAAGAGATGTCATAAATGCCAGATTTATGCTGATAAGATTCACGTGCCGCCGTGCCCTTTGAATTTCATGTCCTCCCCGTGGCCGTTCTCCATGTGGGGCATCGACATGATAGGCAAGATCGAGCCCACTGCATCTAACGGTCATCGCTTCATTCTAGTAGCCATCGACTACTTCGCCAAGTGGGTGGAGGCAGCCTCATACGCTAACGTGACCAAGCAGGTGGTGGCTAAATTCATAAAGAAGGACATCATCTGTCGATATAGAATTCCCGAGCGGATCATTACTGATAATGGTTCGAATCTGAATAACAAGATGATGAAGGATCTATGCCAGAGTTTCAAGATTGAACACCATAACTCATCTCCTTACCGGCCGCAGATGAATGGCGCCGTTGAAGCGGCCAATAAGAACATTAAGAAGATTGTATAGAAGATGGTTGTGACCTATAAATATTGGCACGAGATGTTGCCATTTGCACTGCACGGTTATCGTACAACGGTACGTATATCAACCGGGGAAACTCCGTTCTCGCTAGTGTACGGTATGGAAGTTGTCCTACCGTTAGAAGTTGAGATTCCTTCTTTACGAGTTTTGGTTGACGTGAAACTCGATGAGGCAGAATGGATTAAGAACCGACTAAACCAACTCAGCCTGATGGACGAGAAGAGGTTAGCCTCGATTGCATATGGTCGTCTGTACCAAAGCTGAATGAAGAAAGCCTATGATAAGAAGGTGCGTCCTAGAAGCTTTCAGACGGGTGATCTCGTCCTGAAGAAGATTCTTCCTCCACACTCCAATCATCGGGGCAAGTAGACTCCCAATTACGAAGGTCTGTACGTCGTTAGCAAGGTCTTCTCGGGAGGAGCCTTGTTGTTATCCACGATGGATGGCGAAGATTTTGCATCCCCGGTGAACGCGGACGCAGTTAAAAAATACTTTGCTTAAAAAATGACCCGCTGGAAAGAAAAAGAATATCCAGGAAAAAATGGGGCATCCCGGCGAACCATAAAAAAGAAAAAGGTTCGAGCAAAAATTAGGGATACAAAAGAAAAGAATGTACACCCGCAAAGTCGAAAACCTGGAAGGGCGACTTTGGCAAAAAAGGGTATCCTGGTGAATCGAAAACCCGAAAGGGCGATTCAGGCAAAAGTTAGGGATTGGAAAAAGAAAATGACTGCGTTCCGCGTGTGGACTTTCATTGTTTAGTGGTTTCGAAGACCTGAGGGCCGTTTATCTGAATCAATCTCTTCTGAAGCTGAAGCGTCGGAGAAGTATCGAAGTCGAGTGGGTCATAGAGGGATCAACTCATGGTGTTCGTCTACGCCTCATTGCCGACATTTGTGTATATACTGATGTATATTTATGTTTTTATTGTTGCGCAGCTTCCTCATTCCAGGAGCTTGCGTCTGTTGTAAAACATTTTTGCCCATTCAGGGGTTCGTTATCAATAAAATGTATACTATTCAGCAATTCTGTCTGCTTGTTTAGCATTTACTTGTTTTGTTTGCGAAAAAGAACGCCGATGTTTTTGATAAAATGCACATACATAAACTTACTGGCCTAGGCCACTGATTGTTGAAACAATGAATTACTTGAACATTGTCACCAGATGATAACCTTGATAGGTCCCTGTGAGAAGGGTATCTTGTCTGTTTGTTTGTGTTGTTACAGGTAGGGCCTATTCCAGATGGCACGCCGTATGCGTCCCCCAAGCAGGATGATTCCTTCTCCTCCAGCGAAGTTCAGCATCCTCTCCCCATAGAGTATGAACATGAGATCGTAAGCATTGATATGTCTCCCCAAGCAGAGAAGATTCTCTCCCCAATCAGATATATCCTGAAGGATCGTCGTTTCTCCAGCTGAGTCATATACTGAAGTGTGCAGCGCTCGATATTTCAGACTGAAGTCTCCAGCGGAATTGAAATTCCCCACAAAGTTGTGCTCTCCCCTGTAAGCAGGATGATTCCTACATCCCCAGCCGAGTCTGCAGTTCCCCAAGAGAACCGAGTCCTTGGAAGCTGTTCAGGCCATGATTGGTTTTCCCCAGTAGAGTGTTGAATAGCTGATGCTGTATTTCCCCACCGGAGTCATTATCTCCAGGAAAGTTTAGCCGCAAAGACCGTGCAATTTATTTCTGCGATGGACATCGTTCCCCTCAGCAGTTTGTGGTTTGAATACCTAGCCGAGCGAGTCCCAGTTCTCGTAGAACTTTGTCCCCCTACAACAGTCGACTAAAGTTCGTTTCCCCAGGCGGAGTCCAATGGAGATTGGTGTGACTTCTTCTCCTCGGCAGGATGATTCTGAAGGAAAATTGCGATCTAAACGCAGCGGAAAACAAAAATTTCCTTTAGTGATCCTTACGAATGAGCATGGTCAGTGATAGAATCGTTACCTCTTTGTGGCGATTCAGATCTTTGATGCAGCGATCACAAGCGTTGATGAAGTGCAACGCCTCTACTCAGTCCACACGAACAGCTTCCGGTCACAGTGCTAGCTGCTTACGAACGGAATTATTTGAGTGAGAAAAGAGAATCAAAAACGAAATTGCATCAAGTGAAAGCTTCATCACAAGGGTTCCTTTTATAGACTCTCTTGTGGGCTGCGGGCTAAAAACCCAATTCACATGATCCATAATAATATTATATATTATTATAATAACTATTATTATAATAAATATATTTATTTTATTATTATTTTATAACCATTATAAAATAACAATAATTATTATTATATTATCTGAATTTCTATTTTTTCACTTAAGTGCACCGTACCTTACGGTGTTCCTTTGATTTCTCTATCTCTCATCAAACTGTCCTTATGTGTGTGACCCTGTAGGATTTCGTAACGTTGGTAATTATATTAAATTATATATTTAACATAATAAACAGTAAGCGGTATCTAGCAACACATCACTGCTACCCAAGTCACGAAAATGTCATGTGATCTGACAAAACCTTTTTCGTGATAATATATGTTTGTACAATTACCCTTTTGCCCCTATGTCTATATTGAACACAAGGCATACACTGTGTCATCCTTGTCCAGTTCAATATTGGGCCCTTAGACATTTCTCCTGTTATGCAGGATTGGCAAATTCCATCTAGGACACTCATGTCTCTCAGCATGCTTCGTGGAGTGCCCATCAACTGTCTTTATGATCATCCAGTTACGGATAATGTTTGATCAGCAATAAAGCACCCGACTCTACATCTAGGGTCCATAGTGGTTTCAGGTCGAAGGGTGGTAATACACCATTATCACCATGAGAATAACTTATGACACTTTGCATAACATACTATGTAGTATTCTCATAGCGGGTCAATCCGGTATAAATATTACTCCTAATATTTATACCTATGTCAAGACTTGATAACTCTTTATCCATGATCCATGAGATGTGATCATCAGTCTATCTTCATAATAGTCTCAATGCTTTTAATGTTATCCCACTTTGCAATAAAGCTTGACTACGGATATTTTAAGAATAATGTCTTTATGTTTAATGGGATCTCATGATTAAGTCACACTTAACATTTCATTAAACAAACTAACTATTCTAGGGACTTTATTATTCTGAAAGACAAACATAATAAAGAAATGCCTTTTATTATTAAACGAATAATCCGATACAAGTACCAAAAAGTATTGGCCTCTAGGGCTTACACCAACAGATTCCTCCTCTCCACCAGAGTGGTTCTTTCTCCTTGACAGGAGGATCTTCCCTTCGGCATTTATTTTGCTGATGGGGTCGTAGCATTTTGCATGATTGCATAACATTTACCCTAAACGCGTAGCATTTCCACCGTGTGGAGCATTGCGCCATTGTCAAAGCATATGCATACGAAACATGAGCTAGGGCGTTACCGTTCTTGTTTTGCAGGTATTCCCCAGCAAAGTCGTCTGCCCAAGATGATTCTTGAATTCCCCAGCAAAGTCGTTTGCCCAAGATGATTCTTGAATCGTCCCGCGAGGTGGTTTGCTTAGGATGATTCTTAAAACCCCCAGTGAAGTCGCCAGAGAGGGTTGCTAAAGTTGATGCTTAGAGTCCCCGGCTGAGTGTTTGCTCAGGATGATTCCTGAAACCTCCAGCAGAGTTATTGGTTCAAAGATGATTCTTGAAGTTCCCGATGGATTTATTTGTCCAAGATGATTCTTGAAGTCCTCAGCAGAGTTGATTCACCCAGAATGATTTCTGAAGCCCCGAAGCAGAGACTTGATAGTTCTCCAGAACCCCCAGCGGAGATGTATCATCCCCAGCAGGTTCTAAACCGAGAAGTTGAAACTTCCTTTGAAGACTCGATGATTGGAGTCCAGCAGCTGTGCCGAAACCCCAGACTTACTAACAAGGTCCAACTGCGATGTCGAAGCAGTGCTCTCAGCTGACGCGGAATGCCTGATGGTGGAAGTTCGGATATCCCTATTTGGTTCATGATTGACCAAAAATTCTATTCCCGACTTACTGATGAAGTCCGGCTGACGCCCGAAAATTCCTTTGAAGGCCCGACGGCATAATTAACTTGATTGTTAAAAAAGGGTTCCTAATGACCTTGTGAGTCCCGAGAAATCCTTCTGCCGCAATGTCGCAAAATGCCTGACGGCAATATCAGCTATGTATCGCCAGTTACCGAGCAACTGGTGATCCCTTATTGACTTACTAATGAAGTCCGACAAAGATATTGTCGACGTTCCTAGCGACATGATAAGTCCATAGGAGACGATAAGGAATTCTTCTGCTGTGGCACAAAATGCCTGACGGCAGAATCAACCATCATTCACCAGTTACCGAGTAACCCGTGATCCCTTATTGACTTACTGATGAAGTCCGACAAAGATGTTGTCAACGTGCCTAGCGATACGATGAGTCCATAGGTGACGATAAGGAATTCTTCTGCTATGACACAGAACGCCTGACGGTATAATCAACCATTCATTACCAGTTACCGTGTAACCGGTGACCCCTTGATGACTTGAGGACGAAGATCTACGGAAAAATCAGATTATCATCCTAACGGAGATTTGAGATTAGACCCTTCACCAATTCCCGTGTGACCAATTCCCCAGCAGAGTTGTCGTGCAACTGTCATGCTCAGTTTTGAAGATGTTCCTACCAATCAGGGTATCGTTTACCTGCGTGGTTGGCAAATCACCGGTTACCATGTAATCGGTGATCCCTTGATGATTTGAGGATGCAATGATATCAGATAAATCCGAGAATCATCCTAACGGAGGTTCAGATCAGTATTTCTCCAGCTAGTTGTCGTGCAACTATTATTTCAGTTTCCGAAGATTTGTTCCCATCAGAGTACCGTGTACTGGTGCAGTTGGCAAATTTCCGGGTTTGTTGGTATTCAACCGTCTTTCACCTTGCTTGTTTGAGAGTCGTTCGCTTCTCACCCAGTCAGGTCCAAGCCGTTTGAATAGGGGCAGCTGTTGCACCCCAAAATTTGCCCAACTTTTCTTTACCTAACTTGTGTTTCATTTCATTCACATTAGCATTATCATTTGCATTCCATTGACATGTATGCAGGAGATCAAGAGGTATGATTACCAATCAAGATCTATACAAGTCTATGAAGCTAGCTAAGAAGGTTATTCAAGTGTTCAAGGGTTGATATCCTTGTCAGAGAAGTTGAAAGAGCCTCAGAGAGAGTGGTTGAAGCCAAGTGTGTAGGTCTCCTAAGTTGAGAGTTGTGGAAAGCCATCAGATGATTCTGAGGTCATGGAGATGGACTGGAGGTCTTGAGAGAGCTCATGGTAAGTGTTGAATATCACTTTGAGGCCTAGACAAGTCATTGTGCAAGATTAAGAAGGCTCAGCCATGAGTGGTGCAGCTAGGGTTTGACTGGGTCAACCCTAAGTCAACTGAGGATTTGAAAGAGGTTGAGACCTAATTCAAGATCCATGTGATCATGGATTGATACATTGAGATGTTCTAAGGATGATTCCAAGGTTGACTAATCATGATTGAAGAGTTTGAGAAGTTTCAAGCTAGGGTTTCTAAGGCTTGACAATGTAAAATCCCCTAGTTTGACCCCTATCTTCAAGGCAATTTAGCTCAAGATGTGATTGTCATCTCATCTTGCCCCCAACATGATTATTTTAGAGCATGATCTTAGATTTAATTTGAGTGCTAGAAGTCATTGATAGGATTTGTAGAACTCAAGTTATGGCTTTGACAAGTTACAAGTCATCTGAGGAATGTGAATTTGAAGCTTGAAAGTTACCCAACTTGCAAGAAACGTTTGCTCTAGAAGGATGATTCCTATGAACTTTTGGTCAACATGAATGTTGTTCCTTATTCTCTTAGCTTTCTATAGAGTACTAGAAGTCCTTGATAGGATTTGTAGAACTCAAGTTATGGCTTTGACAAGTCAAGGGTATTTTGACATTTGGTGATTATAGGTCATTTGTGATCATAGGACATTTTCACCAACTTAGAAGTCTCAAATGAAATTTTTTCCAACTAGAAAGTTGCTCAAAATGGGGTTTTAACCTTGAGCATGCATCAAGGGGGCATTGAAATGGCTCAAGGAGAGACTTGGTTCAAGAAACTTTGAAAAAGAAAGAATTAAAAGGATTTAATGGCCAAAATTTCAAATAATTCATTTTGTGACCAAATGAAACAAAATTATAGGTCAAATTGAATGGAAATTGAGTTTTAGAAACAATGGCAATGTTAGAATTTTTATTTGAGGTCATTTGAATAACATTCCATTTCATTTCTTCATGATGCAGCAACATAATCAAATGCATACCTTTGGCTTGCAAACAAGGAAAATAGCACACTAAACTCATTCAATATCTCATGAGAACTTGATTACACACATAGCCAAGCCAAGAAGGGGTCAGAATAGTGATTTTCATGGATGAGATTTTGAAAATCCAAAATCTCATTTGGATGGATCCAGAAGTTTCTAGATGACCCCAATCATTTCTATATAAGTCATTGAGTGAGCTCAGCCATTTTTTGGAAGGAATTGAAGCTGGTAAGAGAAGGAGCCATTGAAATTTTGAAGGTTCAGGTTGAAATCGGGTTTTCAATTCAAGGGAGAATCAAGCCAAATCAGGGTGTGCAAAGGCTTTGGGAGTGAATTTGGAACGTGTCTGCATCTTCTTGGCAGTTGAAGTGAGCAAAAACCACCTCTGTTACCTCTCTGAAACCAGGTTCGTATCTTTCATCCTTATGCATGATTTAGGAGGAGAAACTTAGCAATTCGCATGTGGTTAGGATCCTTGCAACCTGTAGTTGGATTTAGGATCATAAATTGGTGAATTAGAGACAAATTAGGCATGTGACCATTTTCTGTTGAGGATGATATCTCACGATTCTTGAAGGATTATTCATGATTGGATGGTGGAAATTGATCAGTGAAGAGTGAGGATTAACTTGGGACCTTTAATTTAAAGAATGGTGAAAATCAAGATTGGGAGGAATTCTGAAAATGCTATCGGGTTTGGAAATGTAGGAGGAATTAGGAAATTCTGAGGTTGGATTCGTGATCAGCATCAAATTTGGAGTGGGATAGTGATTGGTTTTGTGATTTTAGATGACCTGTGGAGGTTGGCTCACCGGAGAAGACGGTGGCGCCACTGTTCAGGCCACCGTCTGAGAACTCCCACCATTGCAGGTTCAAATTGGGGACGATGAACAAGAACCCTCAGATTAGGGTTGGACTTTGACTCAGGCGTGTGTTGGAGGGCCAGGATTGCTTCTCAAATCTGAAGAGAGAATTTCAAATGAAAGGCACCGTTTCATTAATTGGTTGGTTTTAGGCTTAGCACTCAGAGTGATATTCACACCCCCCCCCCCGAGCCCAATTCTTGATATGAACTGTATTGGATTGCTATTTGCCACGCAATTTTATTAATTTCTTTTGTTTTCTTTTATTTTTCATTATTTCATGTGACTTAGAAATTAATTCATGAAAAATAGGAAATTAATTCAATTAATTCCAAACTTTTTTCCCCTGATTCATGATTGAATCTAGAATTTTGTAGATAAAAAATAGTAATAATTCATGAATTTTTGATTTTTATTTGCATTTTTGAATATTAATTGATATTAAAATGGCCATGGTTGATACCTTGTTTTAATGAATTTTTTTTGAGCACTTGGTGATGATTCTTGTCCTGATTTTTTGTGTGTAGCTAGCATAGATATGCATGTTCCCCTTAGATTTTTCTCACATTTTTGTGATGAACTTAGGTGGTAGTTTTAAGTTGAAACTTTGGGTGCTCTATTTTTAGGGTTTATGCTTAGTACCTTGTGATCTAGGTTTTATTTCTAGGACTTGGTGGATGATTCAACCTCTGAATTTTGTATAGTAGATTCATGACTGAATTAGGGTCCCATAGTTATTTTTGTAGGATTTTACAATTGGTTTTAGTATTTTAGTTGAGACTAACTTTAATACTAGGTTTTAGGTGATCCTAGCTTGCTAATTCAATTAGATTGATTTCTTTAGTGCCCTTAGATTAGAGTTTTGTCTCTCTTACTCTTTTATGGTGTTGAAGACAAGCTTAGGCTACCACGGGATGTATGAAGAAGCTTGGATGTGAAGACTTCCCTTCTTTTGGGGTAGTGTTGACTAGGTGTTAAGATTAGGGTTTGCAGGCAGAGCTTCTAGATAGATTCTCTTCTTTCATAAACATGGAAGGTGTTGATCACTTCCATTCTTCCCTGTGATATAAGGTCCCCTTGTAAAGGCCTCATCCCTCCTTTGGTAGGATGTGTGGCTCTTCACAATTTGGTAGAACCTTTGAGGGTTCCTTTCTCTGATGATGGAATGCTTAGTGGTGACCTTTGGTCTTCACTCTGCTGTCAATCATCCAAATCTTGCTCTTGTTAGATGAATCTTTCTCCCTTGCTAGAGGATGGAATTCCTTGTTAGAAGCTTTGAAGATGATAGAAGTTGCTACTTCTTTGTGGTTGAAGACTGCCATTGAAGCTGAGGCCTGAAGATCCAGGAGAGCAGGTTGACACTTGTATGAAGAAGATCAAATGGAGATTGAATGAAGAAGCTGAAACTTGAAGTTGGAAAGCAAGTTGATACTTGTGAGTCCAATGCTTGGAGTGCCTGAAGGAACAAGTTGATGCTTGCTAGTGGGATTGAAGCCTGAAGGTGGAGTACTTGGGAGCTGAGTCTTGAAGAAGAAAGAATAAGTTGATACTTATGTTGGATGTGTTGGAAGCCTGAAGAAGCAAGTTGATATTTGATATTGAAGAGAATATCCTGGAAGACAGTTGAAGACTGAGGACTAAACTGCTGTCAGAGGATTGCTTTGCTGTGAAGCTGTGGAAGCTGCTGATCTGTTTTCTTTCCTGTTTGTTTGCTTTCTGTGCAACTGTATTGCTGTGACTTGTTTGATTTGCTTGATGCATTAGAATAAGTCCATATCTAAACTGATGTAAGCTAGGAGCATTATTGCACTAGAGGTTGAGTTGCTCCCTCTGCTTGTATTTTTACTGTATGGCTTTGCTTGCGGGTATTCGGTAGAGCCCTGCTCCCTTGCCTATGTGGTTTGTGTTTTGCTTGATAGCATGTTATTTCCTCTTCATGATTGCAGTTATTCATATTTGGCTTGAGGTTGAGATGAGCTTGTGGAGGCTGATGTCCCACACACATTTCCTCCCTCACTTGCATTGCATGCATTTTACAGTCGTTTACTGTTTACTGTTTAAGCTGATGCTTTATCTGTTTCTGTTTATCATTGACATGATCCCCTAGGAATCTCACTTCCTTTGATAAGGAAGTGACGATTAGAACTTTAGGTTGAAACCTATACATGATAACTTCTAGGAGATCCCTGTTTCAAACCTCAACCATAGGATGAATCCTTGGCATGACAACATTAGGACTTGATAGTCTCCCCGTAGTTGAGCCTGTTCGTTCTCTCTTCTCATCTCAAAACAAATCAAAATACAGTAATAAAGGTTAACTGACGTCGTACGTTATGAGCCTTAAGCTATCTGAGAAAGGATTGTTGGAGAGTTTCTTTTCAACAGTCTGGATGTTTAGTATGGCACCCTTTGGGTGACATGCGACGCATTCACTCTCAGGTCATAGCCTCTAGTGCGATATTGGTTGCAAACATCCATAAAAAACAGTTCTTCCGTAAAAGACAGAAAACAAACTTCAAACCTTTTGCCCCGTGGGCCCATAATTCAAAGGAAAGCTTTTCTGAAGAAAAGAGTGTCGTTAACTCCCAATTCTACCGCAAACGGTAACACTTAAGTCTCCAAGGGTCAAGCTGCGTACGCCAAACTGCTGGAACTGTTTGTTAACCCTACTCGATAAAACAGATGAATCTGAATCCCCGTAATCCGTATTATCCCGAACTACGTAAGTTCTGATCTCTCATGCCTGTTGAGAGTACGTAGGCACAATACCGATGTATTGGCGAGCCACCTTCCCTCATAACCCGTAGTTAGTCGAACTACGTAGACTCTGATTTCTCATTCTCTGATGAGAATACGTTGGCATAAAGTGTGACGCTTTGTCGAGTCATTTTTATTTTCTCTTTAGACCAGCCTTGATAGGTAGATAGATAACACCAACCCGTCAGATAAACACAACAAGCGTGGATCCCATCGAGTACGATGGACGTGAGGGGTGCTAATACCTTCCCCTTGCGTAACCGACTCCCGAACCCAGACAATGGTTGTGATGACCTTGTCTTATACCTTTTCGTCAGGTTTTTCCGATCGTTTCCTTTCCCGTTATGAGGGATAAATAACGAAAGGTGGCGACTCTTCTGTTTTGCCGACACCTTATTTTCGCGGTAGCGACACCTTTATCCAGAACCTTCAACCCAGCAGTTAGGATCTGAAATCTTGAGAACATAGTTTCTACAGATTCAGACTCCTCCATTTTGAAGGCTTCATACTTCTAGATGAGAGCCAGAGCCTTTGTCTCCTTTACTTGGGAGTTCCCTTCATGCATCATTTTGAGAGACTCAAACATATCAAATGCAGTATCTCTGTTTGTTATTTTCTCATACTCAGTATGAGATATTGCATTTAACAGGATGGTTCTTGCTTTGTGGTGGTTTCTAAACTCCTTCTTCTGTTGATCAGACATAGATTTTTTGTCAACCTTTTTCCCTTCATCATTGGTAGGATGAATGTAACCATCAATTACCAAATCCCACAAATCAGCATCATAGCCTAGAAAGAAGCTTTCTATTCTATCTTTCCAGTAATCAAACTTCTCACCATCAAACATGGGAGGTTTGGTGTTGATTCTGTCTTTATCATTGTATCTGTTGTTGTATGAAGTTGAAGTAGAAGCTTCAGCAGCCATGATGAATAAAGAACAATATATTAGGAGTTTTTCTCAACTGGATCTTTTTCTGTCACAGTTAAGTGAGAGCACTTACAGAACCGGAGCTCTGATGCCAACTGAAGGTGAGAAAAACACTTAGAAGGGGGGGGAGTTGAATAAGGGTTTTAAAAATAACTTAGGAGATAGAAAAAATAACACAGTATTTTTATCCTGGTTCGTTTGAACTCAAACCAATCCAGTCCACCCTACCCAGGTGATTTGCCTTTCTCAACAAGGACTTAATCCACTATATCAAACTTGATTACAGTGTAAACCACTAAGACAACTGTCTTAGTCTTCTCAAGAAAATCTGACCACAACTTGGTCTTCTTAAGGAAATCTTTTACAAAGATAAACTAACAATTTGTGTTTAAGGTATTGCTTCTAACAAGCTATATCACAATAGTGATGTTTACACAAAATTAAGAACGAATATGAAAAACTGTTAAGCTTTGAAGAATATTTGAATGAGAGCTTGTAAGTTGGTTTTCTTTCAAGTAATTCGTCAATATTCGTCAATGATGGATAGATGCTGAAGCTTGTTTAAATACTACTTCAAGTCCTTATCTCAAAGACTGTGCATTGCTGTATGTTCTGCTGCCTCTGTTGCCTTTTTGTCTTCTATTGACTTTTCCTTTCCAAGAAGAGGAATGTTCAGACATGTGCTTTGTGTCTGAATTTTTGTGTCATGCATAAATGAGGAATAATGTCGTTGGAGCAGACGTTGGGATTAGCAACAGATATTTTCTTTGAGCTGACATCTTTTCACATGAATAAATATATCCTTCAAGTAATACTATCATCAGATCCTCTGATGTAGTTCCTTGTTCTTCAGATCAGAGTCTTGCAGCAATAGTGCTTAAGCGTGAATGTTACAATCAGCGCAGCGTTGAATATCAGAGCCTCTTGTACTTGCAGCGTGAAGTACTTCCAGAGTCTTCTGAAACAATGTTGTACGCTCTTTACTCAAATTATTCTTAGCTTCACTCAGAGTCATCTGTAGCAGATCAGAGTCTCTTCAAGCAGCGCTTAGAGTCTTCTGAAATGTTGCTTCTGACGCTCAGAGTCTTAACGTTCTTTTCACTTGCAGATGTAATTTTTGCTTCCAGATGAATATATAATTTAAGATCTGAAACAAAATTACTTAAACAAAATTAGAGTATATATTTCTTTTATGCAAAATTTCATTTATGTTATCATCAAAACAATGAGATATATTAAACACCAATCTGTGTTCTAACAGTTTTTGCTAAAGCCCAAGCCCGTTCAAAGTTTTACTATATAAAGACTTTACAATCCTTTTTTGATACGTAGAGAAGCTAGGGTTGAGAGTGTGCATTTCTTAAGGAGTAAGGTTTTACCTTCGTATGATATTGTTAATTGTGAGCCATTCACTCGTCACCTTGATGTGTGAATTGGACTGAGTCTTTGAGTTATAAGTTGTCCACTATAAGCTTTTAAGCACGAGTGCATTGTTCTTGATTGAAGCTTTTAAGCAATATCAAGTATTGTCTTTGAAGAGTGTCTTCTACATTTTAATAATCTGTTTTTATCACTACTGTGATTGAGGGGGAGTGAGAGGTGTCTCTCATCTAAGAGTGTCTTAGATAGAAATTATAAGGGTAGAGATTAGGTGCGAAGATTGTAAACTAGAGAGAGTTTGTTATGAATCTTCAAACTAATTCTATTTAGTGAATTTCCTTCCTGGCTTGGTAGCCCCTAGACGTAAGCGTGTTTTCGCTGAACTGGGTTAATAATTGCTTGTGTCTATTTACTTTTGTTAACTGTTTTTTATCTTGTTCATATATTGGTAATTGTTCAGATATTAGTGTCGTGACATCTCTTTCGACATCTCATATCTGATACCAGAATTTCAATTGATATCAGAGCAAGCATCCTGCTCTGGTTCTGGGTGAGATCTAGGGATGATACTTTCTGGTACTATGGAGAAAGAAGGAGGATTTGTGAACAGATCACCTATTCTGGATGGGAATAATTATGATTTATTGGAAACCTCAGATGGTGGCCTTCTTAAAATCATTGGATAGTAAGACTTGGAAAGCTGTCATAAAAGGATGGGAACACCCTGTAACTGTTGAGAAAGATGGAAAAGCTACATCTGACCTGAAGCCTGAGGAAGAATGGACTAAGGAGGAGGATGAATTGTCTCTTGGAAATTATAAAGCCTTGAATGCCTTGTTCAATGAAATTGATAGAAATATATTTAGATTGGTGAACAATTGTGAAGTTGCTAAAGATGCTTGGGAGATACTCAAAACTACTCATGAAGGTACTTCTAAGATAAAGATGTCAAGACTTTAATTGTTAACTACAAAATTTGAAAACCTAAGGATGAAAGATGATGAAATCATACATAATTTTCCTATGAATATCCTTGAAATAGTCAATGCTTCAAGTGCCCTAGGTGAAAAAATGTCAGAAGGAAAGCTTGTAAGAAAGATTCTCAGGTCTCTTCCCAAGAGATTTGATATGAAAGTAACTGCCATAGAAGAAGCTCAAGACATCTACAATATGAGGGTGGATGAACTTGTTGGATCTCTTTTAACCTTTTAAGTGGGGATAAGTGACAAATCTGATAAGAAAAAGAGCATAGCCTTTGTGTCCAATGCTGAAAATGGAAAGGATGAATCTGATGGGTGTCGCAGTGAAATTTGGATACCAAACTATTGATTAGTTTGAATCTTTAATTCATTTGCAACCGAACTTTGATTTGTCCAAAGGAAGGGATAAAGATCGAAATTCCCATAATGCAATGCATATGCAAGGTTTAGAGAGTTTTAGGTTCAGGGGTTGGTTAAACTTAGGGAAGGTACTAGCATCCTAAGTTTCTGTAGTACTCTACAGGAACCTCTTGTTTTATGTTTGTTTATTGCTAAGGTTTATCTGCTTAAGGATTGAAAGACCTAGGGGTTTATTTCTAAGTATACTCGATAAGATGTCGCATCTTATGCCTACATATCCTTACGGGAGTGGAATCAGAGTATCTGTAGTTCCCCTAAAGGGTTTGAGGAGTCTTTGACTGTGGTCAAAGTTCCTACAGGTTTAGGGTAGTTGATTGATTGAGTTTAGGAGAAAAGGTGAGTTTTCGTTTTAAGAGAGATTTAACCGCCACAAGTTGTAGGAAAATAGTCTTTGCATCGTCTTAAGAGAAGGGCTCAAGTACTCGGATATTGATCGGCAAGTACGCCTCTATCTCTCTTAAGGCAAAGTCCCTACGGTATTGATTGTATTCATGTGGGGTGGAGATTCTATCTCGCTTAAGATGATTAACATCTATTTCTCTATTGTGTTTGAATATTTGTATTGAGTTGTATTTCTATGTTATAAAGATAAAGGTCCTTCCTATGGATAGGATCTATCTTAAAGATTGACTTGAATGGGATCAAGGATCATGTGGGAGAATGATGCAAATGAGATGCACTACACACAATTGTTGAATTATGTGTAGGTTTTTCCTTTGGACGGAATGCAATGCGAGAATATAAATTGCGATAATGTAAATTTACGAAAAATAAAAGCATACACGAACGCATGAAAGCGCTAAGTGAGTGTGTGAATGTGAATACGTGCATGGAGTGTAAGCGTGCTCGATTGGATTACCTTTTACGATGTTGATTGTTTTTAGGCGTGGTTGAATTGATTTTAGTTGAGAAAAAGTTGGATTGATTTTAAGTGAAATTATTTGATTTCTTTACGAAAATGCTGTATTAATTATGAATCGATTTTATTAATAAAACTTGAGATGATAAATTAATTAGAAAAAAAGATCATTTGATTTATTATATTTTTTAGTGAGATTGATTTTTTAAGGAAAGGTTGAATTTGATTTTAAGAAAGTGTTATACTAGTTTTAATAAAGATTTTATTATTAAAATTGTTTTAGTCATCAATAAAATTAAGTTATTTAGAAAAGGTCCTTTTAAAACTATAATAGAATAAATTATTTATTAAACAAATTGGTTGCTAAATAGAAGTTATTTATTTAATAAAAGGTCATTTTTTTTATTATATTATAAAAGTTTATTAAATTGATTAAATAAAAATTGAAATAATAGTTAGAAATAATTTGTTTAAAATAAACTAAATAAATAAACAAGGGTGGAATTTAAATAAAATAGGTTTTTATTAGTTTGTTTAATTAAAAAGATTATTAGATTTTAAATAGGAGGGATTAAGAGTTTTAAATGGATTAGTTAGCAAAATTAGGTGAGTTAATGGTGGTTTACTGGGTTAATGAGGGATTAGGAGACGGATTGATCGTATGCGTGCAGGAATATGGGTTTATGGTGGGCAGCAGTATGTGGAACTTGTGATCTGAGCCGCTGGGAATCTTGTGTCCGTGAGTGAAGGTGCACGGTGTGGTGTGTGTGTGCATATTCACTTGATTACATCAAAATACAAACAACAAAACAAAAAAAAACTAAAGAAACCCTAAACTCGTTCCTCTTCTCTCCTACGCGATTTCTCCCGCTCTCGCGATTCTTCCTTTTCCGCTTCTCCCTCTCTCGCGATTCTTCCTCCATTTTGCTTCCTCGTCATCTTTCATCTCCATTCTTTTCTATCTTCTTCGTTTTTCCTTAAAAAAGCAACAGAACATCAAATTCCAAGTGAACAAAAACGAAAATCATACTCACCATAACAAGATTTCTCATAAGGTTTTCACTGGGGCATTCGAGCGATGACGGATGAAGAAGGTGGAGGTCAAGGCGGCATCGGCGGTTTTCCGGGGGCGGAGTGTGCTCTTGTTCAGACCGTGATGTTGCGGTGGCAAGGGTCTCGATCGCGATTGGGTCGCGGTTCGCGGACGGCAAAGCACGCAAGATAAGTCCTCTTCTTTCTTTGGTTTTTCTGTGTGTTAGGGTTTTGAATTGGGATACTTGTGAAGTGTGGATTCTGAGGATGGATTATTGTGATTTGTGAAAATCGTGGTTGAATGTTAAGGTTCGATCTGGGGATTTTGATTTACTGTTTGTGGGTTGCTGTGTGAATGCTTGTGGATTGCTTCCTCTCCTTTTCTGAATGAACACAGGATGTATTTATAGGCTAAGGTGAATTAAATTCATGATTTGAGAATTCAATGTGTGAGATGAACTGTCCATTCTCGTTTTGGCAAGAAAATAATGTCTGTCTAAACATGTTTGTGTTAGTTTAGAAACTAATTGACTTTCCTTGATTTGCAGAAAGCGGTGATTAATGCTATGGGATATCTCATAAGTCCAACCTTGGAACCGTCTTGCCAACAGAGGCATTTGGCTTCACGCAACCGTTTCTCAAGCCTTGGGAAAAAACTTTGATACAGGGATTGCAAACTTGTGCAATCTATTGCTCATTAAGTATATCCTCTCAACAACATCTAGTGCCTACTTGGAATATGTTGCATTAGAACTCACTTCTAACTTGAATTTTTATGCAGGGACTTCAGGCAATTGGTTCGAATATTTCTGCTCAAATGATTCTTGGCAAGTAACATCATCCAGCGACAAGTAATATGATTCTGGACATGATGCTTGATTAGACTCTTCACTTGCGATAACAACAATTCTCAATTCTCTGCTATGCGGGAAGTTATCAGCGTTAACTGATTCCTGTCTACACTGTGAAACTTCCTCACCTTCAGCCCCCTTAGGCCCGTTATCATCTACACTAAACTATAACCGAAATAAATATTGGCTGGAACAGCCGTGAGCCTTTATGCTTTCGGTTTGGTAATGATTTTTGTTTGAGTTTCTCCTTCAAATTCAATCATGAGTATTGTTGCAAGTTGTTCTAAGTTAGCTGATAATCACATCCTTCATCGTGAATGCAGGTTACGGAAATGTGTTGGCGGAAGCTGAAGCTGTTGGCGAGTAACAAGGGTGTATTCTTCATGCGCGTTGCTGGTTTTGTTCTACTTTTGCAGGTGTGACATTGTAGGTGCAGTGGAGGATACATGCCGGATCCTAACTCATGGTATAAACTGATAACAAATCTTTCCTTGGTGCGTATATATTTTGAGTATCTTCGAATAAGATCATACCATTCCTCTGATTACAACTTTGCGTGTTAGAGGAAGGGTTGATGGTGTTGATACGGTACGTATCCTGCAGAATACATAGGCATATGCATAGGTGGATACAGTTTAACACACTCCATCCAACGAAGCTTCGCCGTATTGTCATGCTTGTTTATTGCCTGCATAATTTCAAGTGAATCCACTGTGCCAGAAGTATACATCGCTGATTTCCTTGCATTGGAGTTGTAGCTAGGATCTTTGATTTTTTTCAATATTTTGCTTATAATCTCAAACTATTGCTTGGGGTTTATGTCCACTTTCAAAGCGCAAGTCGTAGTAGAAAACATTGTGACTTTGTGATTCTCCAAGCTCTTAGAGATAAATCATCATCATCTGTACTGGAAGGAAGTCTCCGTTTTGGCGTTTACTAACTCGGTTCTTGGCTTTGTTTTAATAGGGTGGTACAAGGCTTAAGGCCAAGCTTTGCAGGTATGGAAGCTTTAGGAAATGGGCAAAGGTGTGGCGAGCTGAATGGTTTCACAAAGGTTTTCAATTCTGCCTCAAGTTTGGTTTCAAATTGACCATCACATTTCGTCGTTGTCCTCTCATTTCATGTATTGGCTATGTAGGTGAAGATATCATCAAGGTAATCCCTTTTCAACCTTGCCTTCTATTACTTTCCTCTGCAGAATGCGTAATTCGGTTTCCTGGTTGGATTTCTTACTTGATTACAGGATGGTTTCTTTCCGTGCGTTGCAAACTCGTGGATCAATCATTGATAGTAAGTTCACTCTTCCGGTTTTGTTTACAAAATTTAGTAGAAGTTGATTTTGTAGTGGTGGTGGTCTATTGCGAAATCATTACGTAATTATAATGTTTCTCGTGATTAATGCTTCAAATGTTTGTCAGGCGATGGTATGCTATGAAGCACGGTAACCAAACGAGTCGAAAATTTCAGATGACATGATGGCTAACCAAAATATGGGTGTGTTTTGCAGAACATCTCATATTCAGCAAAGCGCAAGAACTGTGAGCAATGGAGCTTGTCGTTACAGTGGTGTAGTGAAGCGGTTTGAATGAGGAACTTCCTTAGCCAGGTCGACTTGGAGATACTACGGAAATTCGAAATCAGTCTGTCTTGTCCTAACCACTTAAGAGTGGAGAGAAAACGGAACATTCTACTGCCCTATTAAACGAACAAAACCTTTCCACTTAACCCCAAATTGCAATTGCCGTGAATTAGTAAGGTGTTACCATAATACTGTAATGAAGCCAACATTTTTGTTTGTATGGAATCATATTTGGTTTAATTTAGCGTGCAGCTTGCCATGAAAAGAAGTTATACTTGAAAAGGTGTTTTCACGATTATCCCTTATGCTTGTTCTTGGAAATCTCTTAGCATTTAATTGAGTTCTTGGATGATGGGCTCTCCGTTCCTGTATGTTGTACAAAATTGTGCATGAATAATAGTCCCGGAAGTCATTGGTGGGGGGAATTGAACCAACTTGAGATTTAATCTTGTAAACAAATTCAAAGGTCCAGCGACTTGTTTCCCTTCTGATTGAGGACGAGCTTGTAGTTAGATGGATATGGTAATGATAACAAAATTATATCCAAAAATGGTTAACTGGTGAACCTTTCACAATCCATTTATACTTCTAAGAAAACACATAGTCTTTAAATCAAACTCGTTGATAAAAAACAATAAATGCCCAAGGCACTTAATGTTGTCTAGACAAACTCAAATAAGTGAACCCTTTTAGCCTTGATCATCAACCTGGTAAAAACAAACGGTCACCTTCCTCTCTACCAACCAGGGACGTCCTAACTTAGACAGACTTTTGGACAACAGATGATTCTCTCACGTGAACCATGCATCGGGGAGCCCTTGGCAACAGGGATACGACCTGAAAATTCTACTTGCCACGATCGAATCCTCAAATGACCATATCTCAACTCCAAAGAGAATCCATTCCTTTCCATGAGTGGGTATTGAAGCTTTTAAGAGATATCGACAAAAAACTAATAGAAAGCTCTTGGTCACTTGAAGTATTTACTTATGAGTACGAATTCTATCTTCGCTTGGGATTACTGCATCTGCACCAGTTGGTTAGTCGCAAAAAACATAAAATAAAGTCAAATAACAATAGAAAATGCGCAAAAAGAGGTGGGATCTTATGGTCAAAAATTAGGGTGCAACAATGGGGATACTGATGAAAGCTTATCCAATGCTATAGTGCTCCTTAGAAGACAGTTTAATAAGGTAATGAAGAGGAAGAATATGAAGTCAAGACCAAATGTCAAGAACAACTCATATGACATCAGTAGGTCTAATAATGTTGGTAGAAGAACAAGGTCTGAAGAAAAATCTAATCAGAGCAAAGGAATTCAATGCCATGGATGTAAAGGATTTGGTCACATTAGAGCTGAATGCCCTACTTATCTCAAGAAACAAAAGAAGAGCCTAGCTGTATTTCCTGGACTGATGAGGATTCTGAAAGTGATCTTGAAGAAGAATCTGCTAAACATGTGATTGCTTTGACTAGGAGATATAACTGTGATGAAGACTCTAGTGATGATGAATTAACCTTTGAAGAACTTGCAGCTTCCTACAAAAAGCCGTGTCTTAGAAGTGAAGAAGTATGTCATCAAGGAGAAAAGCAAAAGAAACTTATAATCAGACTGAAGGATGAAAAGGAAGAACATCTTAAAACTATCTCTAAAATGAATGACGAAGTTACACTACTGAGTTCCCACCTTGATCAAATGTTCAAGTCTGTTAGAATGCTGAACAATGGTACTAACACTTTTGATGAAATTATTCAAGTTGGAAAAAGGGCAGGAGACATGACTGGGATAAGGTTTGATGGAGAAAAGAAACCATCTTCAGACTGTAATCCCTCTTCACACCACAATCCTTCTGGGCCTAAGCGAAATATGTCTCATCAGATGTCTTAACATCATGGCATAGGACAACCCAACCACCCAAGAGGAAGATTCCAAAGATTGAGATGTCATTACTGTGGACGCTTTGGTCACATAAAGCCTTTCTGCTTCAGGCTGCATGGATATCCTAAACCTATTCCTCAATCTAGACCCAATCACAACATTCCTTCTAATAGGAAGCAATGGGTTCCTAAAGCTGCTGCTACCAGTTTGATAGCTCATATGTCCCTCAAAGTCTCAACTAAGGAAGATTGGTATTTTGACAGTGGGTGCTCCAGACACATGACATGAATTAAAAATTTCTTAGTAGACATCAAACCCCATTCTACTAGCTATGTCAATTTTGGTGATGGAGCTAAGGGTGAAACCAAGGGGGTTGGAAAATTGAACTGCTCAGGAGTTCCAAACCTTGACAATGTGTTGCTGGTTAAAAGATTAACTACCAACTCGATTAGCATCAGTCAACTATGTGATCAAGGACTCAATGTAACTTCACTAAATTTGAATGCTTGGTTACAAATGAAAAAGTGAAGTGATCATGAAGGGAGTCAGATCTAAGGAAAATTTCTATCTATGGGTTACTCAAGACTCTAAATGTGCTCTAGCCAAAGAAAATGAAGTGAAACTGTGGCACCAGAAACTTGGCCATTTGCATTTAAAAGGGATGAAGAAGATCATCTCTATGAAAGTTGTCAGAGGAATTCCTAAGCTAAATATTGAAGAAGGAAAAGTCTGTGGTGAATGCCAAATTGGAAAGCAAACTAGGATGTCACACCAGAAGATCAAACATCTCACTACTTCAAAGGTGTTGGAACTCCTTCACATGGACTTGATGGGACCTATGCAGGTGGAGAGTCTTGGTGGAAAGAAGTATGCCTATGTGGTGGTGGATGATTTATCTAGATATACTTGGGTGAATTTTATAAGAGAAAAATTTGAAGTGTTTGATGTGTTCCAAGATCTCTATCAAAGAATTCAAAGAGAAAAGGAGAGCAATGTTGTTAGAATCAGAAGTGATCATGGGAAGGAATTTGAGAATACAAAATTTGCTGAATTTTGCTCATCTGAAGGGATTAGCAATGAATTATCTTATGTCATTACTCCATAACAAAATGGAGTTGTGGAACGAAAGAATAGAACTATCCAAGACTCTGCTAGAGCTATGATCCATGCAAAGAAACTGCCTTACCACTTCTGGGCTGAAGCTATGAACATTGCCTGCTATATTCATAATAGAGTAACCTTAAGAACAAGAACCATGACCACCTTGTATGAGATATGGAAGGGAAGAAAGCCTACTGTCAAATACTTTCATGTGTTTGGAAGCATTTTCTACATATTGGCAGATCGTGACCAAAGAAGAAAGATGGATCTAAAAAGTGATGAAGGAATATTTCTGTGATATTCTACTAACAGCAGAGCCTATAGAGTATTCAACTCCAGAACTAAAACTATGATGGAGTCCATCAATGTTGTTGTTGATGATGTGCATAAGGAGACTGATGTCCTAGAAGATGTTGGAGCATCCCTTGATACGTCAGCAGAATCTGCAGACAAAGACACTGATCCCAAGCCTGCTAATACAGAACCTGAACCTGAACTAGTAAACAAGGGACCCTCTACCAGAACTCAGAAAGACCATCCTATGGATCTTATCATAGGTGATCTAAGTAAGGGGGTTACTAATAGATCCAAAGAAGTCATAACAAGCTCTTGTTTTGTGTCTAAAATTGAGCCAAAAATGTCAAAGAAGCATTAACTGATGAATTCTGGATCAATGCCATGAAAAAAGAGCTAGGGCAATTCAAGAGAAATGAAATATGGGATCTTGTTCCAAGGCCTGAAGGAACAAATGTGATTGGAACAAAATGGGTTTACAAGAATAAGTCAGATGAAAAAGGAGTGGTCACCAGAAACAAAGCCATACTGGTTGCTCAGGGATACACTCAGATTGAAGAGGTTGACTTTGATGAAACTTTTGCTCCTGTAGCTCTCCTTGGGTCTATCAAATTACTTTTTGGAGTTGCCTGCACTCTGAGAATTAAGCTACTTCAGATGGATGTTAAGAGTTCCTTCTTAAATGGATACCTAAATGAGGAAGTCTATATGGAACAACCTAAGGGATTCATTGATCCAACTTTTCCCAATCATGTTTATAAGTTGAAGAAAACTCTGTATGGACTGAAGCAAACACCTAGAGCTTGGTATGAGAGACTAACATAATTTCTTGTTGATAATGGATACAAAAAAAATGGCATAGATAAGACATTGTTTATCAAGGAAGAAGGAGGAAAACTCATGATTGCTCAAATATATGTTGATGATATTGTGTTTGGTGGGATGTCTGATGAGATGGTTCAACATTTTGTCCAGCAAATGAAGTCAGAATTTGAAATGAGCCTTGTTGGTGAATTAACCTATTTTTTTAGATTGCAAGTCAAACAAATAGAAGATTCTATATACTTATCTCAGAGTAAATATGCCAAGAATATAGTTAAGAAGTTTGGGATGGAGAATGCCAGTCATAAAAGAACACCTGCACCTACCCATCTTAAGTTGTCTAAAGATGAAAAGGGTGTTAATGTGGATCAAAGTCTCTATAGAAGTATGATAGGGAGCTTATTATATCTTACAACAAGCAGGTCTGACATTTCCTTTCCTGTAGGTGTATGTGCTAGGTATCAAGCTGAACACGAAATGAATCATATCAATCAAGTCAAGAGGATTCTGAAGTATATTTATGGAACAAGTGAGTATGAAATGCTATAGACTCATGGATCTGGCTGTGTGTTGTCTGGATATTGTGATGCTGATTGGGCTGGAAGTGCTGATGATAGGAAAATCACATCAGGAGGTTGCTTCTTTTTGGGGAAAAATCCCATATCATGGTTCAACAAGAAGCAAAATTGTGTCTTTCTATCTACTTCAGAAGCTGAGTATATAGCTGCTGGGAGTAGTTGTTCTCAACTGGTTTGGATGAAACAAATGCTGACTGAATATAATGTCACACAAGATGTCATGACATTATATTGTGACAACTTAAGTGCTATAAACATCTCCAAATATCCTATTCAACACAACAGGACCAAACATATTGATATCCGTCATCACTTTATAAGGGAACTTGTTGAAGATAAAATCATTACTTTAGAACATGTTACTACAGAGAAGCAACTAACTGATATCTTCACTAAGGCATTGGATGCTAGTCAATTTGAAATCTTAAGAGGGAAATTAGGGATTTTCACTTATGAGGATTTGTAGCAATTATTGTTTAGTGGAAATATCATTCAAGAGGTTTGGTATTTTCCAAAAATAAAGATGTCTCAACATCACTTACTATTAAAAGTCACTTCCACACACTACCCTAACCACACTTTTTACTCCAACTGCCCGTTCATCTTCCATACCGTCACAGAACCTCTGCTTGAACCCCATTCTCTCACTCATAAAAATCTCAAGATGTCTCCAAGACAAGTCTCTACCTCGTCCAAATTCACTAGGTCTGATTCTAAGACAATGATCAACCTGTGAGCATCTCATTTGATGACGTGCTTGACGTAGCTCCTCTAGCCATGGTTCCATGTAACGATGCTGAAGTGATAAAATCCACAACCGCACATGAAAGTAGTTCCAACCGGGCCCCTCTAGGTAAATCTTCTAATACTCCTCTTGATTCAACAACTGAAAATAGGAACAAAGAGGGTAATGCATATGTCGATAGAGCCATTAGGAAGTTAGTTACTAAGGTTCTGTATGAAAGACATAATGTTCCGGGATTTCTACCCCACTGTCACGAATGAATGGTATTCCCACTAGTGATGCTAGCCAAGGTGAAGAGAAAGATGTTGATGACTTTCATTCTAAGAAGAACCCTGACACTGATAATCCGCACAAATTAGCCAACTCTGTGTCTCAAAGAAGGAAGGATGGAAGATGATGCTAATGAGGATGTTGGTACCTCTAGTGTGGAGAATAAAACTGGTAGTTAGATCAAAGTAAGAAGAAGGTTAATGTCTCTGATAATACGGTGGATCTGGATAATGTTCCATCTGATGATGAATTAATTAGGAATGTAGCTCCTGAAATTGTCAAAAGGTTGAAAACTAGGAGAGGTAAATTTGTGATTGATCAATCTCCCTCTAAGAGTAATAAGAAGAAAGCGGTTGTTGGACCCCCTAAAGCTTGGAGCAAAGTCACTCATATCTCTAAGAAAAGAAAGGCTAGGTCAGAAACTGAGTCTGAAGAAGATGATGAGGATGATGTCCAGGACATCATTTCTGTAAAAAGATTTGCTATCAAAAGAGCAACAGATACTGTGCCTGCTGCTCCTTTAGACAATGTGTCTTTCCATTCCATTGACAATGTGGCAAAGTGGAAATTTGTGTACTAGAGAAGAGTTGCTCTGGAAAGAGAATTGGGCAAGGATGCTTTTGAAATCAAGGAAGTAATGAAGTTAATCTCTGATGCTGGGCTAATGAAGATTGTGGTTGGTTTTTCAAAATGCTATGATATGCTGGTTAAGGAGTTCATTATGAACATTCCTGAAGACATTTTTGACAAAAAGAGCAATACATTTATGAAGGTGTTTGTGAGAGGAAGATGTGTTGAGTTTTCTGCTGATGTGATTAACAAGTTTCTAGGAAAGGATGAGGAAGATGCTAGTGAACTGGAGGTAACTGAAAATCAAGTTTGCAAAGTGATCACAGCTAATCAAGTTACTGCATGGGCCTCAAAAGGTAAATTATCTGCTGGCCAACTGAGTGTGAAGTATGCTATCCTTTATAGTATTGGAGCAGCCGATTGGGTGCGTACCAATCATACTTCCATCATTGTTGTTGGTTTAGGAAGGTTTATTTTTGTTGTCGGTACCAAGGTTAAGTTTGACTATGGCAACTACATATTTGATCAAATTGTGAAGCATGCCACCACTAATGCTGTCAAGCTACCCATTGCTTTCCCTTATCTGATTTGTGGGATTATTTTGAGCCAGTATCCTGGTATTCTCTCAAGTAGTGATATAACCTGCAAAAGGGATTCTGTGTTGTCACTCCACTATAAGCTGTTTGCAGGAAGACATGTCCCAAACATTATCTTGACATCTTCCGAGAAGACATCCACTATAAAGACTGGGGTTATCTCAGAGTTAAAGGAGACCTGCATGGAATTGGGAGAAGTTATTAGTGTGGCTACTGCAAGGAAATTAAGGTTGGAAGCACTGATTAAAAGTCTGGAACAAAATAAAGAAAATGATGTGGAGTCTGCTGATGCTCAGGAAGAGGAAGATAAGGAGGATTCTGCCTCTGGTGAAAAGACTAGTGATCATATTTCTGGGTCTACAACTGATGATGAAGATGACAGTTCTGGGTCTGAGGAAGAAAATTGATGGTGCTTGGCTATGGTGTTCTTTGAATTATGGTTGTTGTGTTTGATGTTTCAGAACTTGTTCTTCTTGCACTTAATGCGCTTTTGACTTGTATTAATTGGGTTCTCACTACACTCTTAACTCTATTGGTTATGTATAATTGTTCTATGTTATTGTGTTTCCCTTAGTATGATTCTTTTATTTATGGCTAAAAAAGGGAAGAAAGAATATGAGGAGTTGTTGCTGGTGAGATTTGAGGAGGTTTAGATGTTGAGGGGGAGTTTTGGTTACACTTTGGGTTGAGGGGGAGGGAGCAATATTTGTGTTTTTCTGCTGCTGCGCTCTCTGGTATGTTCTATGAGCTCTCTGTTAGTTCTATGATTGGCAGAAATTTTGGTAAAACTTGGTGTTATCACAAGATGTCCTATAAGATGTCTTGAGATATGATCTTAACATTCTGCAGGTGGTTATTTTTAATGTTATAGGGTTTTAGTTCATGATGCCAAGTATGATGTTCTGACATTTGTGAACAGAACATTCAGTGAGAATGTTGTGTTTTGTCTGTTGCGTTTTTTGTGCAACCTTTTGTGCTTTTGTGGTAAGAGATTTTAGTGGTACAAATCAGCGTGGAAATCTTCCTTTTACGAAAGAGTTTTTGCTGCATAATTCGTGGAGGAGTTGTGAAATCTGTTGTTCTATTTTTTATGCAGAAAATCTTGAGAAGATTTGGAGATTGATTTTATTTGATCATATTTGATTTGGTTCTATTTCTCTGATGTTAATTATGAGAATATTTGAAAAATTATCTGATTTGATTTTATCAAATCAGAGGTAGTTTTTGCTAAAGCCCAAACCCGTTCAAAGTGTTACTATATAAAGACTTTACACTCCTTTTTTGATACGTAGAGAAGTTAGGGTTGAGAGTGTGCATTGCTTAAGGAGTAAAGTTTTACCTTCGTGTGTTATTGTTAATTGTGAGCCATTCACTCATCACCTTGATGTGTGAATTGGACTGATTCTTTGAGTTGTAAGTTGTTCACTCTAAACTTTTAAGCACGAGTGCATTGTTCTTGATTTAAGCTTTTAAGCAAGATCAAGTATTGTATTTGAAGAGTGTCTTCTACGTTTTAATAATCTGTTTTTATCACTGCTGTGATTGAGAGGGAGTGAGAGGTGTCTCTTATCTAAGAGTGTCTTAGATAGAAATTGCAAGGGTGGAGATTAGGTGCGAAGATTGTAAACTAGAGAGAGTTTGCTGTGAATCTTCAAACTAATTCTAGTTAGTGAATTTCCTTCCTGGCTTGGTAGCCCCCAGACGTAGGCGTGTTTTCACCGAACTGGGTTAACAATTGCTTGTGTCTCTTTACTTTTGTTAACTGCTTTTTATCTTGTTCATATATTGACAACTGTTCAGATATTAGTGACGTGACATCTCTTTCGACATCTCATATCTGATACCAGAATTTCATATATATATATATATATATATATATATATATATATATATATATATATATATATATATATATATATATATTCATTAATGGTTGGTGAAATATAAAGCATATTAGTACAAAAATGTAAAAGATATATAAAGAGGTGCTTGATGATCTCTGCAAAGACAAATCCTAAAGATGAGATGGTTAGGAGACAACCAAGTTTATGATCTTTATGCATTGTAAGGATGTAAATGAGGTAGGATCTTAGAAATAAGAAATAGGGCATGACACACGTTACTCTCCAGTAATTCAAATCCTTTACACTGAATTCTCACTTTTCACTTTTTTATTAATTTAAACGTTAAATTGTTAACTTTGCATGTCAACCATTCCACGACGTCAAAAATTTTGAACCAAATTAACTGCAAATTCATTTATCATCACACAGTACAACACTTTATAATTCAAGATGATTAATATACTAAACATTTTAATATTTTAACATAGTTAATAACCATTAAGAGAATATGTATGACTAAATAGAAATGTCAAGTCGTCGAGAAACAAAGGGCACCATGCCACTCGTTTTGTGGAAATTCATTCGAAAGAAAGAGTTGACTATGATAGTTTGTGATAAATTGCAATTTCTTAACACACAGATCCAAAATTTAAGAATTGTTGTTGGAACAAGTTTAACACTTTTTCAATTGAAGTTTTAATTCCCAGCCAATACCTAGTGGACATTTACTTATATATGGGGAATATAAATAATATTAAAAAAAGACCAATTCTTTTATTTGTATTTTATATATAAAATAAAATATTGTACCTAACTAAGAAAAAGGACCAGTTCTAATCCGACCGGCTTATGTTAAGTATTTTATCAACAAAAACTAATTAAGGTAGACACGATACAATACAAACATTAAAATAATTAATACTAGATGATATTATATGTTTATGCTATTAATTAATGTATATATTTTATTAAAAACACTTTTATAGAAAATGAAGATATACCGATTACAGGAGTTACTTTAAGATAAAATCTCCTCACCTCTACTTTAAAATAGATAAGATTGTTGTATAGTTTGTTATATATAATGAGTTTCATTTATTTATTTTTTAAATCAAAAGTTTTTATTGAGTCAACTAATTTTCAATTTATTATAAAATTAAAAAAAAAAATTCTTTTTATTGAATAATTTCAAATAAACATATTATATATATTTTTAAAATACAAAAATAAATATTGATGATTATATTAGATAGTGTTTATATCTAAAAGTGAATTATTTATTTGATGAAATTAACTAGTAGTTGAATTTAAAATCAACTTAATTCTCCAAGTGAATGATCTCTTTATATAGAGACGATGATCCAGCTAAAAAAATATGATAACTTCAAAACAAGTAACACGAACGAAAGTTTCATCAAAGTCAATCTTTTTAATCGGAGTGTATCCATGAGTTAGAAGGTGGATGTTATTCTTAGTAACATATCCATTATCATTAGTCTTATTTTTATAAATCCATTTTATGTCAATGATATTTGCAGAATTAGGTCTAAGAACAAATTCTCACACTTTATTTCTTTCAAAATGAACAAGCCGCATAGCATTGAGCCATAATTCATTATTGAGGACTTCTTTCACATTCTTGGATTCCATTTTTAAAATAAAGCATATATTAGATATTATTTCTCTATAATTAGTTAGTTATTTTCTTTATGTAGTCGTTTCATTCTGCCATGTCTATCGAAGAAATCATTAGTAACAAGTTAATTGTTTCTAACTTCAACAATACTTTTATGTTTAATAGAAGTCACTTCAAATGGTGACATTAAAAGGTTATATTTTTCTTACACTACTGTAAATAATATATTTTCTAATAAAATGTTACCTCGTCAGAAATTTTACCGAGGTAAAGTCCCATTAATTAGACGCTCTTACTATATTTTAATTCTTATCTCAATTGAACTTAATAACCGAGGGGAAAACTATCTCAGAAACACGCTTCAAATTCTAACACCGCAGTTTATATTTTTATTTCTTTTAAAATTGTGTCATTCTTTTTATTTTATTTTTATTTAAAAATAAGTTATCTATTTCTTTGGATATAGAAACAACCGAGGGGTAAACTATCTTAGATTCACATTTTGAATCCCATCAAATCAAATGTAGTTTATTTTTTTTAATGGCGCTATTCTTTTTATTTTATTTTTTAATTAAAAATTAAGTGATCTATTCCTTCATATATACAAACATCCGAGGGGAAACATTTGTTCATTCATTTTTTACAATAAAATCATTCCTTCATTCAGTTTTCTCTCAAAACCTAACTCATTCTTTATTGCTTCAAACTTGTAAACATCATTATTTAGGATGGATTGCTAGACTGAAAAATTGTTGAAGGCTTACCAACCTAGAACAAAACATTTTTTTTGCTCTTATAATCTATCTCACAGAATAACGTTGATGTTGTTGATTTCACCTCGTGCAATCCATTGTTAAATTTAAGAATAAATTCCCAGTGTTATCATCCAAGGCTAAAATTGATTTATTACTTTCCTTGGTTGACAACATATAGAAACCTATTCATAATTATGCTGAGAAAATATTGCAATCCAAAAAGAAAATGGTGAATGGTAAGAAGTTCTAAGTGATATATACTCCTTAAAGTCCATCATTTTCTTTTCAGGTATGTATGACATGACGTATTTTCCCTCAGTTGGGTTGATAACCAAGGGGAAAGGTCTATCAGGGACACAAAGTTTGTTTCCCAACACCAATAACTTTGTGTTTTATTCATTAAAAAAATGGTGTTTTCGTTTTTGTCTATAAACGAATCTTTGCCGTCAATTTATAAATTAACAACAATCGATACAGTGGCAAGTCATAATCCACATGAAATATTAGTGATCCACGTGAAACTCTCACCAACCAATCACAACATGAATGCATAAAGATATATCTTATATGCAAAGCGTTGAAAGAAAGTAAATGATAATGGAAGTATTTAGATTGAAAATAGTGAAATGAAAACTTTTAGAAGTGTGAAAACAATTTTTGAAATGCATTGCATAAGAAGAAAACATTCTAAGTCAAAGGTTGATTTCTTACATAATCTCTTATCTTGTAAGTGCTAACATTATTTTCTTCATCTAACATTTATTATTTTTATACTAGAAAAAAATACAAGCAAAACCATAGAAGTTGAAAAGCAATAAGTATGCAACAAAATTTAGAATTTGAGCTTTGAGAACTTCAAACGCATGATGATGATTATGATATAGAATTCATCAACAAATTCATACTTTGTAGATTGAAACCAAAATAATGTAAAATTAATAACTTTATTTATTTTAAATGCGGTTTTCAAGAAATAGCGTGTTTTGAAGAAAATGCTAAAATGCAATTGTTAGGGATCGAACAAATGACCACTTTATTTTTCCCTTGGGTGGAAGACCAACTGAGGGGAAAGGTGGCACACTTTCCATGACACTCTTAATTACCTCGGCCTCCAAAACGAGGTCGCGCTGTTTCAACGGAGGTATAAGCCTTGTTTCATAGTAGTGTTAACAATGAGAAAGGTTTTCACTATCTTGACTACGAACACATTAGTCATGGATCGATAGAACGGTTGATAAATCAAAAAAGGATAAAACAACTAAAGAAACATTCCTGTGTCATTATAACGACTATATATGCAAAAACTATATTCTGAATAGTGTGATTGATGCCTTATTTAAATATTAATGCCTTTAAGACTTCAAGAGATATATGGGAAGCTTTGAAAAAAGTATGACACTATGAAAGTTTGTTGTACCTCGATAAATACGATCTTCACAATGCAAAAAACAGGGTTCCACGATCACGGATGAACTTATGAGATTCGCCACTGAAATTTATTTATTCCCATGAGGGGAAAGGGAAAACATCGGGAAAAACCACGGGTGAAAGAATAGGGTATGGTCATCGCAACCATGTTGGGTTTGGAAGTCGGTTATGTAAGGGGAATATACTAGCACCCCTTACATCCATCGTACTCGACGGGAACCATCTAACTTGTCTAATCATGAAAGGGTAGTTGATATCTCTAGGCTTGCTAAGAGGAAAATGGATGATTACTTGAAAAAAATAAGAGATTTTTATTATTGAGTTCGTCTGAATTTTGCAACACAGTGCCTACGTGTCCCAGAGGGAATCAGAAATATGTAGTTCTTGTTGAAAAAGTTTGGTTTGTTATTTGTTTTTTATGGATGGTGTTAAGTTCACATTCTCTCTGTAAATAGCATGCCCTTTTTGAAAAGGTTTTAAAAGGAAAAGCCCAAAGGCAAAAAGGTTTGGATTTGTGAGGGGTTTTATTAGGATTTAAAAAAGGTTAGAGATACGTTTCACACTAAAGTTTATGACAATAGGAGAGAGTATTTCGTACAAATGATCCAAGCGTCTCACGTATAAAATACCCTAATAAGAGGTAAGAAAAACTCCCGCTCATCTTCTCCCATGTACTTAAGGTTGTTGTTGCATTGATTTCGAAAACCCTCTCTTTCACCTTCGCTCTCTACAAAATCGTATTTATGTGACTCCTTTTTCCTCTACCATGCGTGTTGTTTTTGTCCCTAATTTATAGGCCTAGATGGAATTTGAATGTTGTTGATTTAATTTAATCTTGTTTTGATTGTGTTTCGAGAATTCTCATTTTTAGCTTATCACGTCTGATTGTGTCGTGGAGATTGTGATGAATTCCTTTCCAATTTTGCTTAGACAGGTTTTTGTATGTTTTGAAAACCTAATATTGCCATGAATATCTCGATCGTGTCTGATTATGTTTGGAAGTAAACTCCCTGATCTTATTGATGATAATGTTATTTCCTTTTCAAATTGAACCCGTTTAATTTCGTGTAATCGCCATAATCGAGTTTCCATTTCCATTATGCTAATGATTTTCCTTGGCTTCTACACTTCTAGCTTTAATAGATGAGAGATTGCTGATGTCTTAAAGCATGGAAATAGCATGTGCATGCAAGTTTTTTGAACCTTTTGGGAAGCTCCTTCAACATCAAGCTTAGAGAAGTATCTGCCAACACAATTAGCAGCATGTGCTGCCCCTTAAGAATAAGGTGTTTGTATGATCATGATGAAAAGGCTAGAAGGTATATTTAAGATTTATTTAAGATCTCAACTAATAAGCTCTCTGATGTCATTATGTACTTGGTATGATTCCTTGCTTTTCTTCTTAGTGATTCAAGTATTCCTTTGCTCTCCCTAGCAAATTGGTCAAAAAATATCTCCAGATTTGGGTGAATTGATCATTAGTCCCACAAATATTTATGCAGGAACATTTGGATTAAGTGATATTGATGCAATTTTATAGGTCTCATCAACTGTATCAGGAGGAATGTTGGTCATTTCAATATATCCACCTCGCTAGTATTTTGCATCTTAGGACTTAGAAATGTATCACGACCTAGGAACTTTGAAAGGGGAGAACTGCTTCCTTGACTGACACATGTTTTGGAATAACCTCTTTTATAAACTTTATATCATGAAGAGACTTTCCAGACATGACAAGGGAGTCATAACTTGACTACCATGTGTGTCGTAATTATTGGAAGGAAGTCTTTAGATTGTTAGACTCAATGCCTGCATATGTCCTATTTACTAGAAGCCTTCAACTTAATTTGGATGTTATGCAGCCTGTCTCATCTTCAGAGTGTGATGTGAATTCTTCTAATTATGGAAATTTCTCATACTCTATTGAAGAGTTGGATTCTGTATGCATGGAAGTTCCAGATGTTCAAGTATACAAGTTTTCTCCTGATATAAGCGTTTTTAGCCAATGGGTGGCCAATTTAGTGAATTAGCTAGAGTTGACAATTCCTAAATCAACTATGTGATTTAGACAACTCTCTTTTTTATGACTAGGATTGGCTCTTTGTAACATGGACTTTTGTGAATGCAAAGAATGTGGTAGCTTGAACCTATTACACTTGAACTTGTAATTTTTTTTGGATGGATTTTGAATAATATGAACTTAGTCTTTAAATTGTGTTATGCTTTGAATCTTTTGAAATGAAATTGGATGAAACTCAATCTTCTTTGACATTATGTAAAAATCATCCTTGTTTTAAGATGGACTTTGTAACTTGAAGGGTGATGGATAATATGAACCTTGGTACCCTTTGAATTGATCTTGAAAATTTGAACTTTCTTGAGTCTTATGGTGACTTGACTTTGGATTTTTTTTGACATTTTCAGCTTAAGTTTTATGAAAAACATGAATATTGAAATCAGTTAGTGCACCTTGAATCTTAGAATTAAATTTTGATGATAATCACATGAAATTCTCTTTGCTCTTGTAACTTGAATTTCAGAATGGTGAACTCATCACTTGTATCTTGCATTCTTGGTGAACCATAAGCATAAACTTTGACCACTTGGATATATTTTCCCTTTGTTAAATGAGCTTGAATTGGTGAATGATCTACTTGAAGTTTGGAATTTTGAATAATGATCTTGAACTTTGAACCTTGGAATAATATTAACTTGAATTTCCATGCTTAAACTTGTAATGAATCCTTGTATCAACTTGAGCTTGGCCTTAAAATTGGGAACTTTCAACTTGAACCTCTTTGAATTTTTGTAATGAGAATATGTTAGATGCCAAACTTGCTTTAAATTGATAATTAATTATTGGCATTTTCAACTCTTTTGTGTTGTTTTCTTGGATTTTCTCCATGATAGCATGCTATTCTTCAATATTGTGAAAATACCTTTGGTTGCTTTGATTTGTGTGTTATTATGAAAGATTTAGGCATAAAACCATCAAAGTGTAAGAATAAAGCATTTGGACAAGGAAACCAATGGAAAATAAGAATATCAACATGTTCGTTGTGCAAAGAGTCAACGAATGTTTGTTGTGCGAACACAGAGTGAAGCATCTCAGAAATAATCCAGTAACTAAAATGTAGTAATTTCCTTTGTGTCAATATTAGAGATAGTTAATCTTAATATTACATATTTCTTTTGATCTTTTGTATGTGAACAAGGTTGATGATAAATATATGTTGAAGATATTTTCTTTTAATGTGTTATTTATGATTTGGTTTACTCTAGACATAGATTTTCCATGTCTTGACCTAATTTCTTCATCTATTAACAAACAAACTCTAGACATAGATTTGTAAGTTAATATTTACTTTGTATCGATCTTTATGATTATTGTCGTGGTCGCTATTTCTAGAGATCATCTAGCGATTGAAAATGATAATACCCACGAAGTCGCTTTAGAGATAAATAGATTCGTGAGGATACACGAGTGTTTTGATCGAAACTACATTCACATGCTTGATTAATCAGATATGTAAGAAAGAGGTTAACGAGATCTAATTTTGACATGTTTTTCTTAAAAGTTGAACATATTTCTCTATTTTACATCTTTGTAACCAAACTTATGTGTCAAAACAAGAAAATTGTGAAAAACCTCCTTCTTCTTAGAACTCTAAATTATTGAATGACAAGCATCTAGATATCAGAGCAATCCCCGCGGATACGATAAAACACCCACCTAAGACACGTTTCAACAAAATGGCACCGTTACCGGGGATTGTTGTTTGATATTGATATTGCAAGCATTGCAATAGTTTAAGATTTTAAGATATTTGTATTGTAAAACTCTTACCTCTGTAATTCTCTTGTGCTTTTTAATTTGTTTGGCTTGTGTGCAAAATCCATTTATGCGAGGGAAGGTGCCTGCAGAAGAACTTCTTTTTGATCCAGAGATTAAAAGAACTGCTCGTAGACTCAGTAGCAGAACTAAATGGAGACGACAACGTGCTTTAGAAAGAAGAGAGTAAGGAGAATCTTATTCATCAACACCAATCATAACACCACCGCCAAACATGGCAGAACTACCTCCACCACCTCCTTCTACTTCAACACAATGTACTAACAGTCCAAGGCACAAAGCTCAATTTTCATGCGACGCCCACAACAGGAGATATTCAGAGATGAAAATGGGAATTATTGTGCTTCTATACCAAAATCCTTTTACCGGTATGGATCATGAGGATTCGTTCACATATCTAACCAAATTCTATGAGATTGCAGGTGTAACGAGAGCGTCGAAAGCTGAAGAAGAACAATTGTTCAAGAGACTATTTTTGTATTCCTTAATCGGGAAGGCAAAAGAATGGTATCTTGATCAATCCACTTTGGTGATGATGGGTTGTAATGTGTTGGAAGAAAAGTTGCTTGAACGATTTTTTCCACACAATCGCTTCATGGAAGCAAAAATGACAATTTCAGTGTTTGCTCAAGGAGGAAATAAATCTCTCAATGAAGCTTGGGAGAGGTTAAAATCCATGTTACGAAAATGCAAAGGCCACAATTTTGATGAATTAACACAAGTGCACATCTTTAGAAATGGGCTCCAATCTGTTCACAAGACTTTGTTAGACGCTACTGTGGGTGGATTGTTAATGGAAAAGAGTGCGAAAGATGTGGTAGCCATCATTGATAGGATGGTATTGAATGAACACCAAGGAAATCACAATCGTGGTACACCTCAACAAAAACCGAGAATGATAAAGTTGGGTACAAATGATGCAATTCTTGCGCAAAAAAAGTTACTTTCACAACAAGTGGAGTTATTGACGCAACAAATATCAAAGCTTCCATAACAAATTAAAGAAATGCAAGAGATTCCCAACAACAAACAAGTGGAGAGTTGTGAGATTTGTAAAGACGATCACTCAACCGGTTATTGTCCTTCAATTGTGGAAGAGGTAAATTATGTGGAAAATCAAAACCAAGGGTATCAACCTTGACCACCTTACCAACAAGGCAACCAAGGTTACCAACAAAGAGGTAATCAAGGTTATCAATAACAATGGAGGCCTCAAGATGCCGAAACTTCTAATTGTCAACAACAATATCAAAACTACACTCAACCTCCACAAGCTCCAAGTGGAAATTCAAAGATGGAAGACACCCTCACTCAATTCATACAAATGTCAATGTCTAATCAAAATAATACCGATGTAGCTATAAAGAACCTTGAGACACAAGTGAGGTAATCATCTAAACAATTGGCCGACCAACACAAAGGAAGTTTTTCGACGAATACTCGAGTGAAACCAAAGAGCATTGCAAGGCTATTCTTACTAGAAGTGGTAGAGAAGTTGACATGGGCATAGGTGAGGAAGTTGTGGAAAGAGAGGGAGTAGTTGAAAAATAAAAAAGAGATTGATGAGAAAGAAGTAGAAAAAATATTGAGGGAGAATTAGTTGAAAATGAAAATAAAAAGATCGAGGAAGAAAAGAAAATGAGAGAAGAGAAAATTAAAAAGACTAGGAAGAGGAAGGAACAAGTGAGTACTATTTTGATTCAAAATTTGCGTTATTCTCATGCTCCTTCTGAGAAAGATAATACCAGGCACTATGCTCAATTTTTGGATATCTTTAAGCAATTGCAAATCAATATTCCATTTTCTGAGGCATTGGAGCAAATTCTAAAATATGAAAAATTCATGAAGGATATTCTCACCAAGAAGAAAAGGTACACTGATCAAGAAACGATCATGGTTGATGCTAGTTGTAGCACGATTATTCAATAAACTCTTCCGCAAAAAGAAAGTGATCCGGGTCGAGTTACTTTGCCGGTTATAATAGGAAATATTTATGTTCGCAATGGGTTGATCGATTTGGGCTCTAGTATCAATTTGATACCCGTTGTCCATTATGAAAAGTTTGGGACATACGGAGTTGAGAGCTACTCAAATGACATTACAACTAGCCGATAAATCCACTACTCGTCCTCACGGTGTAACGGAAGATGTGTTGGTTAAGGTAGACAAATTCTTGTTTCCCATAGACTTTGTGGTGATTTATATGGAAGAAGATGAAGACGCTCCCTTGATTCTTGGAAGACCTTTTATGAAGACCGCTAGAATGGCCATCGATATGGATGACGGCCTCATGAAAGTGAGAGTTCAAGATGAGGAGATTTGTTTTACTCTATTTGAAGCCATGAAGCATTCGAAAGACAAAGATGATTGTTTTAGAATCGATGCAAAGGAAGAGGTGATTGAAGAAGTAACAAGGCAATTACAAGTTTCTACACCATTACAAAAAGTTCTTACAAATTCTCTTCAAAGTGTCAATGAGAATGACGAAAAATAAATCGAAAAGTGTTTGCGAGAACTTGAAGAGTTGGATGAGATTCCTCCCTTGAAAGAAATGGTGGAAATTTTGAAAAAGGAAAATTATGAAGAAATCAAGCTTGAATTGAAGTTGTTTCCCTCCCATCTTAAATATGTGTTTCTTGATGAAAAGGGGCCTAAACCAGTGATCATAAGCAAGTAGCTAACAAAAAACGAAGAGGACAAATTGATTTGTGTTTTGAAAAAGAATCAAGATGCTATGGGGTGGACTCTTTCCGATTTAAAAGGAATAAGTCCTTCCTATTGTATGCATCAGATATTCATGGAAGAGGATTTCAAACTGGTAGCTCAACCTCAACATCGCTTGAATCCTACTATGAAAGAAGTGGTTAGGAAGGAAGTGGTGAAAATGTTGGACGCCGAAATGTTCTACCCAATTTCCAATAGTCCATGGGTTGGCCCAGTGCAAGTGGAACCAAAGAAAGGAGGGATGGCGGTAATCCAAAATGAGAAGAATTAGTTGATCCCTACAAGAACCGTGACCGGATGGAGAATGTGCATTGATTACCGCAGGCTAAATTAAGCTATGAGGAAAGACTATTTCCCTCTTCCGTTCATGGATCAAATGCTCGAGAGACTTTTCGGTCAAGAATTCTATTATTTTTTGGATGGTTACTCGGGTTACAATCAAATTATTGTGAACCCGGAGGGCCATGAGAAAACTGTTTTCACTTGCCCTTTTGGAATCTTCGCTTATAGGAGGATGCCGTTTGGGTTGTGTAATGCGTCGACCACTTTTCAACGGTGTATGCAAGCAATATTTTCAGACTTTATTGAAAAGTCAATTGAGGTGTTTATGGACGACTTCTCGATTTTTGGACCATCGTTTGATCCTTGTTTGAAAAACTTGGATATGGTATTGGTAAGGTGTATGGAAATCAACTTGGTTCTTAATTGGGAAAAATGCAATTTCACGGTAACAGAAGGAATTGTGCTCGACCATAAAGTTTCTTCTCAAGGCTTTTAAGTTGATCAAGCTAAGGTGGACGTCATTGAAAAATTACCATATTGCCACCACAGTTGAATGTGAAGGGTATAAGGAGCTTCCTTGGTCATGCGAGATTTTATCGGAGGTTCATCAAAGATTTCGCAAAAATCGCAAAGCCTTTGAGCAGCTTGCTCAACAAACATAAGTCTTTTGAATTTAATGAGTCTTGCATGATAGTTTTTAATTCTTTAAAGCAAAGTTTGACCACCGCACCCATAAACATCGCTTGTAATTGGAAAATTGATTTTGAACTCATGTGTGATGCGGGTGATTATGCGGTTGGTGTGGTGCTTGGTCAAAGGAGGTCAAATTTTTTTTATGCTATACACTATGCGAGTAAGGTTTTAAATGAAGCTCAAATAAATTATGCCACAACAGAAAAATAGCTTCTCGCGATAGTGTATGCATTGGAGAAATTTCGCTCTTACCTAATTGGTTTGAAACTTGTGATTTACAACAACCATGCGGAGATTAAGTATTTGCATACCAAGCCGGATTCAAAATAAAGGCTGATTCGTTGGGTCCTTTTGTTACAAGAATTTAATTTAGAAATTCGCGACAAAAAGGAATACGAGAACTTGGTGGCGGATCACTTATCCCGCCTTGTTAATGTTGAGGTGACCAAGAATGAAAGAGAGGTCAAGGAAGAATTTTCTGATGAAAAGTTGTTTATGGTGCAAGTTGAACCTTGGTTTGCCGACATGGCAAATCACAAAGCCGCCAGATTAATACCGGAAGGTCTAACTCGTACCTAGAAAAATAAATTTTTATCTAACACCAAGTACTTTGTTTGGGATGAACCATATTTGTATAAGTTTGGTGTCGATAACATTTTGAGAATGTGTGTGTCGAAAGAAGAGGCTAATAACATCCTTTGGCATTATCACAACTCTCCATATGGAGGGCATTTCAATGGTTTGAGAACGAAAACAAAAGTCCTCCAATCGGGCTTTTATCGGCCTTATTTGTTTAAAGATGCGTATTCGCATACACAAAGTTGTGACAAGTGCCAAAGGAGTGATGAAATTTCAAAACGGAATGAAATTCCGTTGCAAAATATGCTGGAAGTTGAGGTATTTGATTGTTGGGGCATAGACTTTGTCGGCCCATTTCCATCATCATTTTCTAATGAATACATTTTGGTCGCAGTGGACTATGTGTCCAAGTGGGTTGAAGCGCTAGCTTGTGCTAAAGCGGATGGAAAAACTGTGATAATTTTTTTTTAAAGAAAAATATTTTTTTCTCGATTTGGTACTTCGAGAGTGTTGATAAATGACGGAGGATCCCACTTTTGCAACACTCAGCTAGAAAAAGCTTTGGATCAGTATGGTGTCAAGCACAAATTTGCAACACCATACCATCCACAAGCAAATGGGCAAGTAGAGGATTCTTGAGAAAACGGTGTCGGCCTCATGAAAAGATTGGGCAAATAAGCTTGATGATGCTCTGTAGGCCTATCAGACAACTTTCAAAGCTCTGATTGGTGTCACACATTTCAAAATGGTCTATGGTAAAAACTGTCATCTAACGGTAGAGTTGGAACATAAGGCATTTTGGGCCTTAAAATTTTTGAATTTTGACCCAACTTTAAGCGGTGAAAAAAGGAAGGTATAACTGCATGATATGGAGGAATTGCGCCTTCAAGCGTATGACTCCAACAAGCTGTACAAGGATAGAGTGAAAGCTTACCATGACAAAAAGATAGTGAGCAAAAAATTTAAGGAAGGGCAGCTGGTCTTATTGTTCAATTCGCGATTGAAATTGTTCCTAGGAAAGTTGAAATCTAAATGGTCTGGTCCATTCCAGATTAAGGAGATCAAACACTATGAGGCGATTGTAATTGAAGACACATTGTCAAATAAGAGTTGGACTGTAAATAGTCAGAGGCTGAAGATTTATCTTGGTGGAGATTTCAAGCGAAATATAGCCACCGTGCCTTTTTGCGATCTTTGAGGTCACATTGGACCGTCGAACTCAAACGACGTTAAACAAAACGCTAGTTGGGAGGCACCCTAACATTACAAGTATTCCTTCATTTTTACTGTTTTTATAGTGTAATTTTGTGTAGGAAAGGTTGGGGTAGAATGTGCTGAAAAGAAAAGAAAATTTCAAAAAAATCTATCATATTCGCCTTAAGTTCACTAGGCGAACCTGGGGCGAATGTTCGCAAAGCGAACTGAGTCTGTTTAATCAACTTGTGTACCACGCGACCAAACATCAGTTTCTCGGTGCAACAACTGAGTCTTTTTATGTCCACTCCTACCATTGTGCATATGCAGGCTGCTCACTGAAATCTAAAGTATATCAAACAATCTTCTTCTTAGGGATTGTTCTTTTCCTCATCATCCACTTTCTAGCTCAAGGCTTTCAGTGACTCCGACTAGGTCTCTTGCAGTGACACACAAAGATCTATCACTGGACTCTACATCTTCTTAGGAGATTTTTTGATTTCTTGAAAGTCAAAGAAGCAAATCACTATCTCTCGATCTTCCTCGGTAGTTGAATACCATGCTCTTGCTTCAACCGTTTGTGAGTTACAATGACTTAATTACAGATTTCACGACTTTCATGTCACTTTCATCACACCTGTGTTACTTTATTGTGATAACCAACCGGCTCGTCAAATTGCTTCCAATGCATCCTTCCACGAAAGAATAGAATAAATTGAGATTGATTGTCACGTTGTTCGTGAAAAACTTCTTGCTAAGTTATTTCAACTGTTACTCATTCCATCTTCCGAACAATTGAATGACATGTTCACCAAACCTCTAGACCCTAAACTATATTCTCTCATCATGTCCAAACTTGTAATCTCTATTAACTACGCTACAACTTAAGGGATGCTATTAACACATATTCATTGTAATTATAATTGGGAGGCTATTAACACATATTCATTGTAATTATAGTTACCTCAATTAGTTAGAATTAACATGGTTAGTTATAATTAGTTACTTTACTCTCAAGCTATGCTCTTTATATAAATACCACTCTTTTCTCTTCATTAATGTTAAGGCAAATGTCGATCAAAATTGATAATGAAATCACAAAATTGATATTGATATCACAACTCATAATTAGAATATTATGGTCTAGTCTCTCTCATAAATTACTCACAACACTTTCTCCATATTTATTATTCTCCATAATCACCAAACCAAAGTACAAATTTAATGCAACATGTTTTTTTGTTGAAGAATTTAAAGCAACATATGATCATGTCACATACAGTACCTAAAAGATATAGTACCTAAAAGATATATATAGGATATGAGGAGGGCCAACTTTTTCAAGTAATAAAGCCTTTTTTTCTTCCTTTTCAATTTTTTCAATTTTTAAATCATACTATTAACTGGCAAAACATATTATAAAAACACATAACCTACTTTTTCTCAATCTCCTATTCTTTACTTTCTCATATGATGCACATTAAAGTTGACATTAATATAATATAGTAAGAAAGAGATAGAAGAATGTGAAGTTAAATAGAAATGATATTGTAATATAGTCTTGTCTTCTCTCCCTCCTCTCATTGATTTTCCTTCTCTTCAACAATGAATGTATCAAACATAATTTCTTGTTTCAATGAGAATGCTGTGAATGTGTCATATTCCTCCTCATCATGTTCTAGCTATTCAAACAAATCTTGTTTATCTCAAAACCTCACACCTTCAACCCAAAACTCAGTCTCATCAACCTACAAAGCAATCCTCTCCAACAAAAAACAGATGCTGATCACAGTTACTTGGAGTAGAAGCTACTCAAATCAAGGACTCACAATAATCTTCAATGAAGAAGAAGATCCACTAGCTGCAAGAGTTTTCAGACTCAACACAAACTCAAGGCTTTTCAGAAAGAAAAAAGGAAGCAAGTTGGTTGAAGTGGAACATACTCATCATGGTTCAAAAGTTGAAGTCTTTTGGGATCTTTCAACTGCAAAATATGAAACTAGTCCCGAGCCTGTTGATGGATATTATGTTACAGTTTTAGTTGATTCAGAATTTGGTCTTATCTTAGGTGACAAAGTTGAAGAAAACTTAACAAGGAAGCTGAAGAAAAGAACTTTTTTAGGCAAAGTTTCACTTTTTTCAAGAAGTGAATATTTTTCAGGTAACACAGTTCATTACACAACTAAAACTAAGTTCTGTGAAAGTGGAACATTTCATGATATTTTGATTAGATACAGTGGTGAAAATGAAGGGTTTAAATCACCTGTTTTGAATGTTTACATTGATAAGAAGATTGTGATTTGTGTGAAGAGGTTGAAGTGGAATTTTAGAGGGAATGAAACCATTTTTGTGGATGGTTTGTGTGTGGATTTTCTTTGGGATGTTCATAACTGGTTTTTCAGAGGTGTTTCTGGTTATGCTGTGTTTATGTTTAGGACTAGGAGTGGTTTGGATAATAGATTGTGGTTAGAGGAAAAACTAGAACTGAAAGATAAAAATAGCGATGAGTTTTCATTGTTGATCTATGCTTGTAAAACTATATAAGAAAATTTCATTATTCATCTTTGTTTATTTTTTATTTGTTGTGAAAAGGTAAATTGAGATTGTGGATGGAGTGGTTGAGTTGCTTTTGGCCTTTACAGAAGAATAAAGTTGAGAATCTTACAAATGAGCAATATCTTGACCAGATTGTTTTTTATTGCACTTTTTCAATTTTGTTTGTTGCTGTTCATGTAAAGTTGATAAAAAGTACTGTATATAATAAGAATCCACTACACAGATAAATATTTTTTTACTACTTTAAAACAGTGTACTACTTAAAGATGTATGTTTTTTTACTCATTATAGATATATGGTAAAAACATGTGATTTAAATAGGAAATAAATATTTTATTTTTATTTTTACAGTTAGAATTTTGAAAAATACTAATATGTAATTATTTTTAGTTCTTGAAAAAATACAGTTAAATATTTATAGTTATTAATATGTGAAAAATACAGTTTTTTTTTTTTTGGAAAGTGTTGTAATATGGTCTAGGAGGGTGAAATAAAAAATAAAGTGAAACTCCAACAATATCTATCACAATTTAACTGATTCTTAAACTCCACCATAAGAGTGAAACTCTTGTCGACAAAAACAATACATCATATAGGCAACAACATATACACCTAGCAACAAAGTCATATCTATTAACCCCATAACTAGTAGAATAACAATTGTATATGGCATAAAATTGGCTATCAAATGGCTATCAAAAGTATTCAACATATGAATAATATCAAAGTTATGATTAAAAAAATAGTGCAACATCATCATGTATTGCATACCATAAAAAAATTGTTACAAGAGGAACATGGATCTTTAATTTGGCATCAATAGTTCCACCTGAAAACAAAATAATTTTGGTTATATAACAAAAACAACTATATATAGAATTTAAAACTTTATGTTATTGAATAAATTATATACTATACCTATTAAATGTTGTGAAAAACCTCCTTGAATACAACGTTAATAGTACTTGTTGTTGCAATGTTGTCTTTGTCATTAATCAAGATTTTAAGATCTTCTTTAGTCTTAACTTGAAACATTGCGACATACAATTGACCATGACTAAAAATATCCTTTGGTAGATATAAACTCACATTTTCTAAAGATTGCCCTTGTGATTTATTAATTGTCATAGCAAAAGAAACAATATTGGAGGATTTTCTTATTACTAATTTAAATGACCATGATGATTGTGACAGGGACAAAGACATTCTAGGAATGTAAATGGTGTTACCTAAATTCTTCCCATAAATGATCTTACCTTCAATGACATGATTAGCAAACCTAGTTATAGTTAGTATAGTTCTATTGCATAATCCTTCAGAATGATGCAAGTTCCACATCAGCATAATAGTGACACTAACCTTCAACTTGATCAAATGATTAGGAAAATAAAAAATTCTCAGAGCATTTAGAAATTCAGGAGTCAAATGCTCAAAAGTATCAAAGTCTGTAACTACAAATCTATCAATAGAATCACTACTAAAAAATTCTTTTTCTTCTCCTATAAAATTAAAACAACATAGCAATGACAAAGAAAACTAATGCAAAATATAATGTATAGTATAGTAATATCATTAAAATAATGAAACAACATGTTTAATACCTGGAAGAAGATTTGTGATGTATTGATTAATGTCATCGTCAACCTTAATTGTTGAAGCCAATATTGCACGAATTTGCAGATATTTGGGATCATGGTAGTTATGAATGAGATCGGGATAGGTACTCTAAACAATAGCCTAAATTGGATTTTTAAAATTAGAAATTAGAAACTCATTAAGAATTAAAAGGTCAACATAACCATCGTTAGGCTCAGACATGGTACCATCTCTAATTTTCAAGATCCATTCTGAAAAAATAGGGACCTCATCTTGGTTAAAAGTATTTGCATCACTTTGTAGACGCATGTTTTTTGTAAGCCTGATGACTCTGCACTCATCTCAAATGTAAGAAGCATTGATTGTTGCATGAATAATATCAGATCTACTACCTCTTGGGACAACAAGCAGAATTTGTCTAAAATCACCATAAAAAACTACTACTTTGCCTCCAAAAAACTTCTCTTTTTCTTGAGGAATTTCACTCATAATGTCTTTCAAAGAATTATCAAGAGCCTCAAAGCGAAACTTGTTTACCATTGGAGCCTCGTCTCATATAACAAGATCTGTCAATTTTAAAAGCTCAATAAGATAATCCTTTTTGTTAATGTTGTAAATGGAAGATTCTAAAGTAGGAACATGAATCTTAAACCTTGAATAAGTTGCTCTACCACTTGGTAACAACAAACTTGCAATCCCACTTGAGGCAACATGCAAGACAATTTTTCTTTTAGCACGAAGTGCAGCTGCCAAAGTGTTTCCCATAAAAGTTTTACCTGTCCCACCATAGCCATATAAAAAAAACACTCCACCATTTTGTCTTTCTACACCTTCCATGATTTCAAAATAAATGTGTTTTTTGTTCTTCTACTAATACCAATGTTGTGACAAAATATTTAGTATGGCATTGCCTCCAAAAATTGTATATAAGAATAAATGAAATAAGACATCGGGTAGTAAATGATAATGAAGCTTTCATTGATATTTAGGGCACTATAGTATAATGACATATAGAATAAGTAATATATGTAACAAAGTCATAAATGTTGACAATTCATATATACCTTTAAATTTGTATGCAGGATGGAAGATTTACCTGTAAGAGATGAGTACAAATCATTGAAAGTTGTTTCTTGAGCAATTGGATCATAATTTCTCTCTTCATAAACCATCCGATTTCCAACAAAAGAAAGTGCAAAATTAGTTGGATACGACATTGACTTGATGTCTTTCAAATTTTTGTTGTTCTTTTGTAACTGAGTTTCTATTGCAATAAGGGTGAGTTGTTTTATTTTCTCATCAGTAAGTGTTAATCCTATGATAGAAAAAGGAAGAAACTTTAACTAACAAATTGAAATTCATAATAGAATCAACCTTGCAAATAAGTTTTCATAAAAAGTGTATATGGATTTTTGGTCAAAACACGTTTCTCGTAAAGAATACCATCAGATAAGTATTGCCATGTATTACTCCAAACATGCTCTGGTCTATTCATTGATGAGGATAACAACACAGTAACAAATAACTTCCTTAAGAAAACACCAGACCCTCAAACATGCACCACTTTTATAGCATCAATAAATTCTTTATCATCTTGTAGAAACCCCATAGCAAAACATGCTTCTCTGAAAGTTTTATGCTGAAAACCATCACTTTTTTATGTCGTCATAACTTATAGGTCCTTTCTTGACAATCAACATCAATCTTAAATAATGTAGTTCATCTGTGCTTTGAGGAACGCAAATAAGACGACCAATATTATACTCTCTCTTCCCAGGCTTCCAAGTTCTGCTCTATTTATGATAAACAAATTTAGAGACAAAGTCACTATATGTCACCAACTTAGCTTCATCATAGATTTTGTTTGCCTCAAACCATGATGTAAACATAGATTCAGTCACACTTGGTTTAAGTAAAACATTTCCAATTTGCTCAAAGTCTTTGTAGAAAACATAATTCTCTTCTTCCATGAAAAAAACAATCTCTTTATAGCTGGTTTCCTACCGTGTATGAAATATGAAAAAATCCTCCAACATGCCTCACTTGGGGAGATGTAACGACAATCTAGATATTGATTGATTTCATCCATGTTCTTCTTCTCACCAATTGCATTATCATCAGAAGAATGAATAACAAAATAAATTTTATCAAAACCTTTGTTGATATATTTGAATAAGTATTTGATAGAAGTACTCTGATTGCATCATTCCATGTTGATGTGTGCTTCATACTTCAACAATAAACTTGGATTGTGTGGAACTACATGACCACTATGAAGGATGATTCTATTTTTTTTCAATTGTGTGTCCATTGTCTCTTCTCCTATAAACCGAATAGCCATCTTGATCAACTAACATTGTAGCTTGAAATTTATTTGGGTACTACTTGAAGCATTTTCCACCTTTCATGCAAGGTGAATTTAGATTTTCCAAAACGCAAAGGCCATGAACCATATGAGTTTTAACCAAGTTATGTAGCTTTGGATCCTTCAAAGAATCTGGCACTTCAACACTAATTATCTTGTCGATATCTTTAGGTCCTGGATACTTATTATAAGGATACAAAATATCAATATATGTGCATGCGACAACCCTCTCTTTTGGAACTTAATGGTGTACATATCTACAAAAGTGTATGAAAGTAATAAGTTACTCTAAATAAAAGCAAACAAATTGAAAATTAATTTTGAGAAATAAGAACTTATATGTAACCACTTTGCCTAAGACACCCTTCTTTGTTAAATCTGATAGAAGCTGGTCAAACTTAATTTTAAATATCCTTGATATCACATCAGGACGATCTTGCGGTTTAAGATGAAGTGGTCTTATTAATATTTGGATTTTAGGCCAATTAGGATTGCAAATGAAAGTTATAAACAAATCAGAGAACCCGACCTTGCTACAAATAGCCATACCATCATAGTACAACTGATCTATAAACCTCCTTCCACCTACATAGGTAGAAGGAAAAACCACTTGCTTTCTTGTGGTTTATCCAAATGCATGACTTTGATCACCCTTTTCGTTTAAACATTTGTACTTTGAAACCCTTAGCTTTGGTTGATTTTCACGAATCCATTGTAATCTTTCCGACTCTAACATCGTGTAGCCATCAACCAAAAATTGTTGAAATAGTCTTCTTGATGCTAATAAAGTCTTTTCCTCGCTAGATCTTCTCTGAATGCGAAATGATAACCACTCTCTTATTATAAGTTTGTTTCTCTTGTTTTCCCGGAAAATGGCTAAGTCTCCATGAACAATGTTAGACCTATCACCATCTTCTCCATAGGGAAAATCAAAGGTTACTGATAAGCCAAGTAGCTTGCATGGAGTTCATTAATTCTCTTTAGTTGTCCTCCTGTAGTTTGCATGATTGTATCCCTCTGCTATGTAGTGTCAAGATCACCAACCACTAAAGCAGCTACTTCTGAAACAATTGGTTGATTGTATATTCTATCATCGGCTGTTCTATTAGAGACGCGTCTCAACTTTAAGTTTTGTGTATTAGAATTAAACAACCATTGTTTGGCCATTTGAAAACCTTTGGCATGAGGGTTATGTTCTCTTGTAACTGTAATTTGTAACTTCATTTTAAGTGTAAAAAGTATAAAGTTGTGCAAATTTTGGTGGTTGACCTTCTCGAGGTAACAAACTTCCAATCTGGTGACAAGGTTGTCCTTGAATCCGTAATGTAGGTGGTCCACCTCCTTTGTTAAAACTATTATGCAATTTTGCACCAGGTGATGTGAAAGCAAAAATCATGTTGTAAATGCGAATTTGTTGTTGAAACTTCTTGCTAACTACATTGTCATCATCGAATAGGAGACCTGATGGTAACTTAAGTGGTTGTTTAAGTAACGGGAGTTCAACCTTTCCATTGCCACGACATAATGAAAACTTAGGATTAGCGGAATGATGACTTTTTCCCATTCTCTCTTGATACCGCATCATGGCTTTACAATAATAAGACTCAATCAAAGGATCTCCAATGTCGTAGTATTATGCAAATACACACCTATTGTTATAGACAGATACAAATGTAAAAAATAGAAAATGAAATGTATTTTTATGATGTACCTTCATAAGTGGTATGAGAATTGTCATAAATTATAAAAGGTGGTTGGAAGTCATCAGAATCGGATAAGAATTCATATGAAGTGGTAATTTACATAAGCCATTCAACCATTTAAAAACAGAACTGTCTTGTAAACTTAGTGTAAATAAACAGCATGGTCTCTACTTACTTGCAAAAGGGTCGTAGTCGGATCCATCGTCGCTATTAAAATCTGAGTTAACAGTTGGGGTAAAAATAGCACACGTTGGAACAGGTGTTGGAATGGAAACAGTTGTGATAACTAGTAGAAGTAGTATTGTAATGGCACTAATAAACTTGACTGTAAGTATCGTTCATGTTTTCATTCTAGTTTAGTTAAAAGATTAATGAATTGCCCATTCCAATCCAATGTGACTTCTAATATTGTAGAACACTCGTTTGAACTATCAAACGTTTTAGAGGCAGAGATAAATTGAGGCAGTAATGTTTTACACTAAGCGTAAAAAGGGCACTGCATAAATCAAATATTGCAAAAGGTTCGCACTCACATGTGGGAGATTAACCCATTAAACCTGGAAAATAAACACATGTAACTACTTAGTGTGATTAATTGGTCTATGTTGTTTGTTGCAGTAATCCATTGCTCATGAAAAGATGGCCATGAGTTGTAACTACAGAAAAAGTATATAAAAACTTGATATGGAGTAGCTAGTATTTTTCAACACATTGTTTTCATAGATCAACAAAACAGCTTACAATAATTAGACATAGCTAATGATGTTCTTAACATTACATACATGTAGAAATCAAAAGATTTTTCAGATTCAAAAAGTGGGACATGCATATATTGATCACTCCTTCTTGATGTGATTAACCTTTGTTGAGGATTGTCGTGGAGTCAAGACTTCATCTTACAAGATGTCATCTAGATTAGTTGGGACTACAACCCTCTTGGCAGGGGTGTTGCTAGAGCAAGTCGACAAACTATAATCACTCTTGGCAGAAGTGGTGGGAATGGCACTACCTTGATCATTTGAATGGCTTGGAAACATATTCCATTAGAAATTTAAGATTACACTAAAATTATATTCAGTATATTCATATAAAGACATATATATGAGATCAAGAGTTTATCCATGCAATCGATTCATTATGGAGGTGTAACAACAAGAGTAGTTCTACATCTAGTCTTAAATTTTGATGATAACTGCACATGTTATCTTAGAGAACAATTCAGTACTCTATAGTTTATGTCTAGTGTATAGTTGTTGCTAAACTGGATCTGAATCTGATAGAAAGGTATGTGACATCATCAGACTCTGATCTAAACACTCTGGAAGAAAACATATATTGCGTACAAGATAAAGTCAAAACTCAAGAATTTTTTTAGTAAAATGGTTCTGAAGAACGTTTGTACTAAAGCTTCTGATTGAGACTTTGTTATTAAGCCTTGAAAGCTTTCTAAAAGAAATGTGCTTCTATCGTTACAATTTATGAAGTTTCTGAAGACAAGGTTCTGTTGAACGAGGTTCTGAAATTTCTCAAGACATTATTTCTATTGCTCCAAAGTTCTGAAGATTCTGAAGACGAGGTTATGTTGAACCAGTTCTGAAGATTCTGAAAACATCACTTCTAAAGACCAAGTGCTGAAGACTCTTAAGATAGTTCTGCTGAACGAAGATCTAAGATTCTGAAGACTTAGGTTCTAAAGTTACAAGTTTGATCTCTTTACAACATGCTTCACCAAATACAAATTTGAAGCCTCTGAATATTAGAAGACAGAAGATCATGAATGGTTGGATAAAACGCTGAATATAAAAGTACAAAATAGTATGTGACCTATACCTAGATTAGGTGGCGCAAGGAAATATTTTGTATTATGATGTGACCATTACTTCAGTAAATGTTGGGAAGTTACAGTTGGAATTATTTTCATTTATATCCTCCAACAAATCTATTCTCATGTTCTATTTTTATTGAAAATCTGAATGCTTGAGGAAGAAGTAGAGAAAGCGCAGAAAAATGCAGTGAGCAAATTGCTACTGTAGTAAGCTAATGCGACAAAGAGAATACATAAAGAGTTAAAGAAAGCACGAAAGTACGTGTGTTAGGCGGAAACAAGCACCAAACTGTAAAGCTCAGAAGAAGATGCTTGAAGCTCAATCAAATCAGAGAGCAGCTCTACAAGAAATTGAGATAAGCATTAAAAGAAGCTTTTAAGCTCACAAAACTCATGATGATATGATGCAAATCTCTAGGAGATTATTCTTAAGATAGTTTTGTAAAATGGCAATGATCTTTTTTTCATATCTTGCTAGAAAACACTTTGGTGTTATTCTACTTCAATTGTATCATCTGCTTGTTTAGAAGCAATTTTATGTACACACCTTTGTAACACTTTTCGAAGTGTAGATTCCTCAAATGACTAAGTCTTTAGTCTGGATATTTGAGAGGGCTAAGTTGTTTTCTAACACTTAAAGGTTGTAATCTGTTAAGATTATTGGATTAAGTCCTAGACTAAATCACCTTGGTGGGTGGACTGTAGTAACATTGTTAACAGTGAACTGGGATAAAAATAATCGTGTCTATTTATTTTTATTCTCTTGTTAGCATTGATATTTAAATTCTGCAGAAAATATCATAGTTGGTGAAACCCAATTCAACACCCTTTTTTTTCCTCCCCCCTTCAGGAGGTCCCCTCCAAGATTCGTGTCCATTCCCAACAGTGGTGTTTTTAAAGAATGCTAGTGTAAGTGCTCTTGATTGACTGCATTTTATGGCAAAACATTAGAGTATGTATGTCATAACTAATGGTAGTACATACATAATGTGGACTGTGCATGGTAAGTTAACTTAGATAAATGTTAGTTAAGTTGAATGTCATACAGAATGTCATGACTCTGACCGTATGACATCCAGCGAGCAGATTAGTTTTTCTGGTAGCTAGAAATCAGGTAACTTATTAGAAGCTCAAGCTGAAAGACATGAGACATTTTAGAATCCCTAAAGCGAAACAAAGTGCTCCTGCATTAAATGGAAAGTGTGCAGATTATTGAAGAAAGGTTTTGTTATGATTAAACCTAATTTGTGCACCCAGGCCCAAGGACTGACTGCTGCTATAAAAACAGAAGGAGCAATCCTAGAAGAGCAGCTCTTGACAGAAGATTAGAGAGTGCATATTAAGAGTCCTTGTGAGTGAAGAAGGTTGGTCTTCACGTGAGTATTATGAGTGGAGAAAGTGTGTTCTTCACGTGTGAATTGAGTCTTAGGAATACTTGTTTACCAAGCAACTGTATGCTGCATTGGTTAGGTAGGTTCTAGGTTGTTGTGTCACTCAAAGCTGTTAAGCAAGAGTGTGTGTCCCTTGATCAAAGCTGTGAAGCAGGATCAAGGTGTGTTTTAAGTGTAACTTCATAGATTTGTTGTAATTGTATTTGGGTATCACTGAGGTGATTGAGGGGGGGGGGGGGGGGTGAATGGGAATACTCAGGTCTAGAGTGTCTCTAGGCAGAAGTGTCATTGGGTAGGTTTTAAGTGAAGAGTGCAAACTGAATGTTTGACTCTGAATTAATTCTACTGATAGTGAAATTCCTCCCTGGCTTGGTAGCCCCCAGATGTAAGTGTTGTTGACACTGAACTGGGTGAACAATTTATATGTTATTTACTGCTTCTCTTTACAGCTTTTTAATTACTCCAATAGTTTGTGTTACAATGGATGTTATAACATCCATCATGTGCTTGCCAGAATTTCAATTGGCAGCAGAGTAGGCACCCTACCTGTTATATCTAGGTGAGATCTAGGGAAGATAAATTCTGGTACTATGGATAAAGACTTAGGATTCATAAATAGACCCCCAATTCTGGATGGCTCTAATTATGACTATTGGAAACCTATGATGATTGCCTTCTTAAAGTCTTTATCCAGCAAGGCATCGAGAGCTGCAAACTCTAGTTGGAAACATCCTGTGAAGACTGACAAGGATGGAGTATCTGTGTTAATTCTTGAAGAGGAATGAAACAAAGAGCAAGATGCCTTAACTCTTGGGAACTCTAAAGCATTGAATGCTATATTAAATGGAATAGACAAAAACATCTTCAGACTGGTACACCATTGTGAACTGGCTAAGGAGGTCTGGGACACTCTCAGAACAACTCATAAGGGAACCTCAAAAGTGAAGATGCCTAGACTTCAAATGTTGACCACAAAATTTGAAAGTCTAAGGATGAAAGAGGATGAGACCATTCATGAGTTTTACATGAACATTCTTGAACTTGCAAACACTTCAGGAGCCTTGGGAGAAAAGATGCCTGAAGAGAAACTTGTGAGGAAGATTCTCAGGTTCTTACCTAGAAGGTTTGCAATGAAGGTCATTATCATTGAAGAAGCCCAAGACATATGCCACATGAAGGTGGATGAACTCATTGGTTATCTCCAAACCTTTGAGATGGGATTATGTGATCAGGCTGTGGAGAAAAAGAACAAAAGCATAACTTTTGTTTCAAACACTGAAGATGACTCAGAAGAAGAAGATGGTGAAAATGAGGAGAACTTGTCAGAGGCCATAGCTTTGCTTGGAAGAAAATTTAATATATTGATCAAAAGGATAGACCATAGGTCTAAACCTTATGCCAAGAACATGCCTTCTGACATCAGCAGAAGGGATAAGTCTGAAAAAACATCCAGCCAAAGCAAAGGAGTTAAATGCCATGAATGTGAGGGATATGGACACATTAGAAAGGAATGTCCTACTTACCTTAAAAAGAAGGGAAAAGGCCTAACTGTCACCTGGACTGATGATGACTCTGAAAGTGAATCAGAAGAAGAATTTTCCAAACATGTCAATGTTCTGGCCAGTGTGTGCATGTCTGATGATGAGTCTAGTGAAGAAGAGGTAACCTTTGATGAACTGGCTGCCTCATATAAACAGTTGTGCATGAGAAGTGCTGAGGTATGAAAACTAGGGGAAAAGAAAAAGTCAATCATCAAAGAGTTGGAGGATGAGAAAAAGGAGCATCTGGAAACTATAGACTCTCTCAATAAGGAGGTTAGCTTGTTGGAATCAAAAATGGATCAGACGTCAAAATCCATAAGAATTCTCAACCCTGGAACTGACACTCTAAAAAAATTCTACAGAGTGGTCAGAAGGCAGGCAACAAGTTTGGACTAGGATTTGTTGGTGAACAAAAGCCTAGCTTGGGATTCAAGAAGCCAAAGCCAAAGTTTCAGAGGACTAACCTGATGTCACGACCAATGTCACAACATCAAGGTCACAGAAGTACACACCAGAAACAGAGGAACTTTCAAAGGAAAATATGTTACTACTGTGGAAGGTTAGGTCATATACAAGCCGTCTGCTATTGGCTACATGGATTTCCCATGCATCCTCATCAAGGCAAACTCAAACAGGATGCTCATATCAAGAAACAACATCCGGCTAGACCAAAAAGGAATGTCCCTATCAAGGAGAAACAATGGATTACCAAAGTGCCTGCCCTGGTAGCTCATAACTCCCTTAGGATGCCTACCAAAGAAGACTGGTATTTTGACAGTGGATGTTCTCAATATATGACTGGAACAAATGATCTATTAATGAAAATTAAACCTTGTACCTCATGTGATGTAACTTTTGGTGATGGAGCAAGAGGAGAGATCAAGGGTGCTGGAAAGCTAGAGGGTACTGGTACTCTAGAACTGGAAAATGTCCTGCTGGTTAAGGGACTGACTGTGAATCTCATCAGTGTCAGCCAACTCTGTGACCAAGGATTTAGTGTCAAATTCACTAAGGAGACATGTGTGGTTACAAATGAATAGGATGAGGAAGTCATGAGGGGCATTAGAGCTCAGAATCATTGTTATCTATGGGTATCTAAGAATAGGCTAAATGACTCTGTCTTAATCATGGAAGAAAAGCAGGTCCTGTGGCAAAAGAAAGGCATACAAATGTTAAAGAAGATCTGAGCCAAGGGAGCTGTGAAGGGAATTCCGGATAAAAGAAAGGGATGTGATGCATATCAGGATGAAGGGCAATCACATAAAGTTCTTTCAAAAGGAAGGAACTGTAGAAATCTAGATAGGTTATATTGGAACCTGATGGAGTCCATGGAAGCTGCCTTGCATAAAGAAAGCAATGTCACTCCGGATGTCATGACCTTGTTTTGTGACATCAAGAGTACCATCCAAACGAGGTCTAATGAGTTCAAGGGAGACATGCTCAGGGGTAACTTGTGTAAATGGCAAGAGGCTTGTGAAAAACCTGGTGATTATGTCCTAAATAGTGCTGACATGGGTTCAAAAAGTTTCAAGGAGCCTCAATTTAAAAATTCTCTACTGAAATTGAGGTCCTCCAGTAATGATGGATTGTAGCAATTAAAAGTAATAGGGAATTACATTTTGAAATTAAATCATTTAAATCAAAAAGTTAAGTTCCCTCCTATTGGGCAATCGTACCCCATTACCACATATACGATACAACCCCTCTACTCTTGGTGCCATCACAAACTATTCAGCTTCCATACCGTTTCCAACAAGCACAGAAAATTCCTTTTCTATCAATAAACGTCCATAAAAATGTCGCAACATTCTAAACCAACCTCATCCAAAAGAATGACCGAAAACGATGATGCTGATTCAAACCCTAATGAAGTGCTTGAAATAGCTCCACTGCGAATGATGACACCAGGAGGATTATTGGTGAAGGAACCTAAAAAGCTACATGCAAGAAGTCCCAAAGACCTTGTCTCAGGTCAGGGCTCTCCCTCTACTACCTCTGTTCCTCATGATGATGTCAATACAGAAAAAGGTAGACGAACTCACCTTACCATTGCGAATATGGTAGCTAATGTACTCAATATTCCCACTGCGTCTAACAATGAGAGTTCTAATCCTAACCTGAATGATCAAGCTAATGTTTCTCACGATGTCAAAACATTGAAAGACCCTACTCCAGAAGGGAAAAACAAGGGTAAAGGTGTTGAGAAAATGGGTGAGGACATTCAAGGCACCAAAAATACTGAGTTGGTAGGCCTAGAAGAATATTTTGACAATGACCTCATAGCAAAGCTCAATCTGGGCATAGCCAAAAGGCTGATGACAAGGAAAGGTAAAAAGGTGCCTGACCAAAGTTCCCTCAAGAAAAAGGCTGTTGAGAAGACTGGTGAGCAAGACATCTCCACAAAAAGGGATGGTGAGAAGACTGCTGAGCAAGACATCTCCATAAAGAAGGCTGAAAAAAGAGGACCCAGGTTGGGCCCTCCAAAAGTTGGAGCAAAGTAACCACCAAAAAGAGGAAGGTTGAATCTAGTTCAGAACTAGAGACAAATTATGATGTTGCTGTTGATGTCACTGACATCCAATCTAAGAAGAATCCTCCTACCAGCAAATTGGCTACAAATGTACCTGAAGTGCCCATCGACAACATCTCTTTTCACTATCCATCGGGTGTTATCAGATGGAAATATGTATATCAAAAGAGGTTGGCCCTGGAGAGAGAGCTTGTACAAAATGCTCTTGACAACAAGGAGATCATGGCCCTCATCTGTGAAGCTGGCTTGATGAAAACTGTGACTGAATTCTCCAAATGCTATGAAATTATGATCAAAGAATTCATAGTAAATTTATCAGATGAATGTGCTGATAGAAAATCTACTGAGTTTGGGAAAGTATACGTTAGAGGAAATGGTGTCATCTTCACTCCCACTACCATTAACAGCTTCCTTGGAAGATCAAATGAAGCTCAGCCTAAGTTAACCATCTCTGACAACAAAATGTGCCAAGTAATTACTGGAAATCAAGTCAGAAAGTGGCCATCAAAAGGAAAGCTTGCTGCCAGCAAACTAAGTGTGAAATATGATGTGCTGCACAAGATTGGTGCTGCAAACTGGGTGCCAACTAATCACAAATCGTCAGTGGCCACTATCCTGGGGAGAGTTATCTATGTTGTTGGGACCAAGATCAAAATGGATTATGGCACTTACATCTTTGATCAGACTATGAAGCATGTTGGTAGCTATAGTGTAAAAGGACCCATAACATTTCCTTCGCTCATTTGTGGAATTATATTAGCACAATATCCAAATATCCTCAAGAACAGTGATGTAGCAAGCAAAAGATAAAATCCCTTAGCGTTGCATCACAAGCTGTTTCAAGGAACTCATGTTCCAGACATTGCCATGACACCCACTGAGACATCCAAAAGGGGTCTCAAAACCAGAAAAGCTGAAGTAATGGCAACAATTAAAGAAACATGCAAGGGACTGGATGCAAGAAAGCAAACTCTTGAAAAACTGCTAAAGTATCTTGAGCAAGATGAGGATGCTGAACTCACTGATGATGATGGTACAAGGGAAGATGATGGTCAAGAAGCTGGCTCAGAAGAAGCTGCTGACAACTCAGAGGAAGGCACTGATGATGGAGAAGAAAGCACTGAAAAGACTGAGGAGGACAGGTCCAGCTCAGCTGAAAAAGAAGATTGATGTCTTAGCATACAGTGTAGCTCAGACTAATGATTGTTGTGTTATTACAGGAAGAAGTGCTGCTGGTTTTTTTGTTTTGATTAGGCCTCTGTAGGAATTATTTGACAACCTGAATTTGTGATGCTCTGTACGAGCAGTTTGTATAATTTGCCCCTAACAATTGGAATGTCACAACATTCTGATCTATGCTAGCTTATTAGTTGGATCTTAATTTATGGCTAAAAAGGGGGAGAGAAAGATAGAGTGATAATAACAGCAGGTGGAAGAACAGGTGGTGTGCAGAACAGGTGGATAGCTTGAAGAGCATATGGTGATGCTGAGGATATGTGGAATAACAGCTGCATATTGTTGTTAGTAATGTGTTGATGCTATATGTATGTGAATTCCTACGGTGTATAGGAATGTTTGTTAGAACTGAATGGTTGATTGTGTATGTTGCTAACCCTGTGTGATCCTAGAAGTGATTGGGAGTGTATGTGAATGTCTGCAGGATAGTAGCAGAATGTGAGTGAAGTGCATCTCTTCAGGGGGAGTAGCACAGGAGTGTGTAACTTCAGGATGTTATTCTGAAGGTCATGACATCCAGAACAGGTTGGATGCTTATTTGTGACTGCAAGCTGTGCAGGTTGTGCCTAACTGATGTAGAATGCATCAGTTGAGGGGGAGTAACCCATAACATTTGAAGTGGTGACTAACAGATGGCTAACAGGGTGAGTTATAACTGTTGAGTAGCTAGTGACTATCCTGCAAGATAGGGATATGATAAGTCTTCTGCTGTGTGTAAATCTCTGGTATAATAACAGAGTGTTTTAGCCAAAAATTTGCTAAAGGTGGAGTTTGTAAGTGCTCTTGATTGGCTGCATTTTATGGCAAAACATTAGAGTATGTATGTATGTCATAACTAATGGTAGTACATACATAATATGGACTGTGCAGGGTAAGTTAACTTAGCAAAATGTTAGTTAAGTTGAATGTCATACAGAATGTCATGACTCTAATCGTATGACATCTAGCGAGCAGATTAGTTTTCCTGGTAGCTAGAAATCAGGTAACTTATTAGAAGCTCAAGCTAAAAGACAGGAGACATTTTAGAAGCCCTAAAGTGAAACAAAGTGCTCCTGAATTAAATGGCAAGTGTGCAAATTATTGAAGAAAGGTTTTGTTATGATTAAACCTAATTTGTGCACCCAGGCCCAAGGACTGACTGTTGCTATAAAAACAGAAGGAGAAATCCTAGAAGAGCAGCTCTTGATAGAAGATTAGAGAGTGCATATTAAGAGTCCTTGTGAGTGAAGAAGGTTGGTCTTCAAGTGAGTATTATGAGTGAAGAAAGTGTGTTCTTCACGTGTGAATTGAGTCTTAGGAATACTTGTTTACCAAGCAACTGTATGTTGCATTGGTTAGGTAGGTTCTAGGCTGTTGTGTCACTCAAAGCTGTTAAGCAGGAGTGTGTGTCCCTTGATCAAAGTTGTGAAGCAGGATCAAGGTGTGTTTGAAGTGTAACTTCATAGATTTGTTGTAATTGTATTTGGATATCACTGAAGTGATTGAGGGGGAGTGAGTGGGAATACTCAGGTCTAGAGTGTCTCTAGGCAGAAGTGTCATTGGGTAGGTTTTAAGTGAAGAGTGCAAACTGAGTGTTTGACTCTGAATTAATTCTACTGATAGTGAAATTCCTCCCTGGCTTGGTAGCCCCCAGATGTAAGTGTTGTTGACACTGAATTAGGTGAACAATTTATGTTTTATTTACTGCTTCTCTTTATAGCTTTATAATTACTCCAATAGTATGTGTTACAGTGGATGTTATAACATCCGTGATAACATCCATCGTGTGCTTGCCAGAATTTCAGGTAGTATCATATGCGTAAAGTGATGCAGTTTACTAGTTCAACTCAATAGTCACAAGACATAGCCATGATTATCGGTAATGCAGAAAGAACAAAATGCACATGTAAATGGCTTGTACCTCACCTGGTTTAAGAAATTCGTCTAAGGTTTTGTAAACACTAGGCTTATTAAGTATGGTAACAATTGAGAATTGGCCATATTGTGATTGAAACTTGATTCTAAAAGCTAGATCTTCAGTTTCTTCTTTAACATACGCTTTCAATAATCAATGTTGAATACTATCACTCAAATATAGACAAACCTTATACACTAAGTTACTAAAACATAGAGGTGTACCTACAACAATAACAAGGACTCAAATGTAGGTTTTTATCTCCTTATATAGCATAATAACTCTAGGCTTTTCTTCTTGGATAATATCCTTAATTTATTTGTAACACCCTAATTTCCCCCGCGTAATTAAAATTAAACTAGAATAAAATAAAAACAAATCATGCAATTAGGATGCCACATCTAACATCAAACTACTCATATATTTTGACATGCAACACATGTAGTAATTAAAGAACACCGCATAAGTTTGAACTTCAACATTTTGTTAAGCAGCGAAAAACATCGGAACTGAATAGTTAAACTCTTCCAACATAATTACAACAAATATAGTTATAAGGAAATTGTCAACAAGAAAGATTCACATAACAATCTCAATCAACATAAAGTTATCCAAAAACGGAGGTATACATATAGTTTCCTCCCAACATAAACAAAACAAGGGTCGACACCCCAGTGTTACGTATCAAAGCAGACACCAACTCGATAAAAGCATAAAGGAGAATATCATCTTCTACTAACACCCACACCTTCACTGTGGATCACCTGCACATTACCCACGTAGAGGCAACATTCAAACAGAAGGGGTGAGATATCATGATAATATAAATGAAAGCATGATAAACCACATGCATTAGGGTAACACATAAAATATCACCTAACATCAGCACCAGATTATCCAAGCATAAGAGTAACACAACAACAATTCAACTAAATATCTCATATTAATCAACCAATGAAATTATCGCTACTTATCTACCAACCAACATGGAATCACATGATAACAAATCCAATTAATCACAACAATACCACATATTAGCAACATAGCGACATAGTTAATATATAATGCAATGAGACTCACAACCTGACAATTTGCTTATGCATGTGGTACCATTTTTTGTGAATACCCAGGTTCACCGTTGCAATCCCCACCTCATAGGATCAGAACCACTCACTGAACCATCACCTTCGAAATCAACTACCGGCCTAATCCATACAATGGGATTTTAGGCTCACCAACCACGGACCGTTGTCCAAAAATATATGCAATGCGACTATTTATGCATACAACCACCAGAACATCATCGTGCACAATAACGCATCACCGTGGTTGTTGTACACCGTCCAAATTGGCCAACAAGCATAACATATAGTTCATATAACATATATATCTTTTATGCAATCACAACAACTCAACTAATCACATTTGAAGTAATTCATTATATCTCACCATATTATAACACAACATCAATCATGTCGAACAATAAAGTATCACTATTCATGTTCACAAATGTATGCAATGCGACTATTTATGAATACAACAATGACAACATCATCGTGCACAATAACCCACCACCACGGTTACTGTATACTGCCCAAAGTGACCAACAAGCATATAATACATTTGATACAATATATATATATATATATATATATATATATATATATATATATATATATATATATATATATATATATATATATATATATATATATATATATATATATATATATATATATATATATATATATATATATATATATATATATATATATATATATATATATATATATATATATATATATATATATATATATATATATATATATATCATAAAAAAAAAATTAAAACATCCCCACATTACCATCATTAACATCACAACAACATCTTGTAACAACACTCAAGATTCATCACTTACAACAAGACTTCTTAGCATACACAACACGTAGTAATCACATTCCCAAACATATTAGACCTATAAATATTTGGAAAAAGATTCACCTATTTATACCATGTTAAATTTCTATTTATTAGCTTTCCAACACTTTAAACGGTTCATCATTTGGATATACGGTTAAAAAGTTATGATTAAAACCGTATTAACATTTTTGTATGCTGACTCAGAGGTCAACGCATAAAGCTTACTGGTTGACGCATACTGTCCAGATTTTCAAGGAATTCATTTCTGGAAGCTACAGGTCGACGCGTAAAGCTTGGAGGTCGACGCATACTATTTCGATTTCTCAAAAATCACTTTTAAAAATTACTTTCACCCTAGTTTATCATGCTAGAACTTATGCTATGAATTTCTATCATCATAGACCCAATTTTATGTTGTTTTAACATTCTAAAAATCAATTGTTTCCTTGTTTTACTCATGTATTAACATCATATAATATTTAATCTTCTATCTATGATTCGAACCTCACAACTCAACAATGGAGGAAACATCTCAACGACCAAAACAAAATTGTCACCCATATAGGCAAACAACATTCATCATATAATCAATATATTATAACAGTATCATCATCCACTATTTCACAACATTCATAGTATCATCAGAAACACACAATTTATGAATTTAGAGAAATCAAGATTCATAGCATAGAAGAATACAACAACCCACAATATAAGAACCTAAACCCTTACCCACTATTCATCATACTATCCCTTAGAAGATCAGAACCCCACCCTTACCTTAGATTGATGAGCATTTTCCTTCTCTAATAGAGTTCTTCTCTCTTTCTTGCCCTAGCCTCTTCATCTTTTGTTCTCAATTTCACATACGATGTAAAAACTGACTCCACTATTTTCCGATTCCCTTTATAAAATCCCTCAACTATGATTTACCTCATTTACCCTCACTCATCCTCATACAATTACCATCCTGTCCTTCAAATCTCTACACATCTAATATTCCATTTTATTTTATTTCATTATATTATTATTAATATTATTATTGATCACATCTAATTAAAGTAATAACAATAATAATTTCCAACAATTATTTAATTGAATTAATATCCACCTAATATTAAATAATTAAATAATTATCACTAATATATTCTAATTAGTTTTACTTCTCACACCACCAATCTCTACTCAAATGGTCACACACTTCTCAATCCTCAAGGCCTAGTCTTAAGGTTACTACTCCACACCAAGGGTATCCCCAAACACACATAATCACGTTTATACACAAAACTTCACATAATTAAATTACGAAAAATAGTTTAAAATAAAACGGGGCATTACAACTCTCCCCCACTTAGAATATTTTCGTCCTCGAAAATTACCTGACGCAAATAATTCAGTATACGACTCTCGCATCCTGTTCTCCAATTCTCAAGTTATATTTCCTTCGGAAGCGCCTCCCCACATGACCTTCGTGAGAGCAATCTCCTTGCCTCACAACTGTTTCACCTCATGCCCATCAATTCTCACAGATAAAGCCTCCACAATAAGGTTATCCCTTGCACATCGTCCATCAGAATTACATGTGATGGATCTGGAATGTACATCCTCAACTAAGACACATGAAACACATCATGAAGATTCGCAAGCGACGAAAACAAAGTAATGTGATAGGCCACTTCTCTTATCCTCTGTAAAATATGATACAAACCAACAAAATATGGTATGAGCTTTTCTAGACTTCAAAGCTCGATCAACACCAATTACCGGAGTAACCCACAAAAACACATGGTCTCCCTCTTAGAACTCAAGTGCTCTCCTCCTCTTATCATGATAACTCTTCTGATGGCTCTGCGAAGTTTTCATCCTATCTTGGATCACCTTGATATTCTCAGTTGTCTCCTACACAATCTCAGGTCCGAGTACAACACTCTCGCCCGATTCATACCAACACAATAGAGTTTTACACCTCCTACCATACAATGATTCGTATGGTTCCATTCATATAATAGCATGAAACTATTGTTATATGTAAACTCAATCAAAAATAAGTGGTTATCCCAAGATCCTCCTTGGTCCAACACACAAGCCCTCAGCAAATCCTCCAAAGACTGGATGGTCCTCTCTGTCTGACCGTCCGTCTGCGGATGATATGCGGAACTCGACCTCAAATTAGTACCCAAGGCATTCTGCAAACTTTCCCAAAACCTTGACGTAAATCTTGGACCTCTGTCTGACACAATGCTCAAAGGTATCCCATGCAACTTCACAATTTCCTCAATGTATGTAACACCCTTTTTCCCACAGATGTTATGGCAAAATAACACGGATTTTAGAGTAAAATATTTGATTCAATAAAAATCACCTCAAAGGGCGTACATTTCTCAAGTTACTCAAAATAAGTCAATGCTCCGTGTACAACGAGTTTTCTCAAAATACATCAAACTACATAAAACAGCGGAACTCAAAGGCATATCCAAAGTTTTCCTTATACAGAAAGATAATCAAAATAACTCAAATAAAACATAGCTCAACTCAAAGACCCCAACCCGATGTTATACTATCAGAGCAAGACCCTCTAAGTTGACCAAAGACCAACAACCTCGAAACCTCAAAACTCCTCAACGGCATCCACGGCTAAACCTGGTATCTGCACGTTACCCACTTGGAGGTAACATTCAAACAGGCAGGGTGAGTAAAACAATTCATAAAATCAATGTATGAAAATCAACATGCAAATGGATCATAATCATATTCAACATATTCATATCCCTCAATATGCCTCAAAGGCCACAACGTCATAATTCATACAAAAAGACTCATAAATGTAATGCAACACAACTCAATGCATGTGGTACCAATCACCACAGCTCGATGGACACTGGGACATCAACCCTCCATAGATCCCCATCAATAGGATCGATTCTACTAGAGAATCGAAGCAAATCATAATACTTCACATCCGCACAGTGGGATTGAAGCCAAAGTAAACGAGGTCCTGAACCGAAGTCCGGATGCACATGAATGCATGATGCACACATCACAAATCATCCTCATATTAACATAATAGGTGCATCATCATTCATCATATTCATCATCATCAAACGTCATAGCTCGTCATAACAATTATCCTCATACACCATGTCATCATAATTCATCACAATAGTCATCCTCATACATCATGTCATCATAATTCATCATACCTCATGTCATCATAATTCATCATACCTCATGTCATCAGAATTCATCATAATAATCATCATCATACATCATAGAAATCATCATTTAATCATGTACAAATCACATAGCACTCACTGTCATACTCATATTAATTCATCATATTATCACATATTAATTCATAATTATACTCGCGGTAATCCTCATACTATCGCCTATTAATCACCTAAACTTCACAGTCCCACTCATGTTAATTCATCATATTATCACATATTATCACAATTACCCTCATGGTAAATCATCAGGAAAATCGCAGCATTAAAACATCAAGACATCACTGAACCAGAACATGGTTCATTAATAGAACATATACACAATTGAATTCTCAAACATAATTAGATATAAAAATATTGGGAAACCAATTCCCTTATATATAATATGTTATAGCCCTGTTCATTATCTTTCCAACGCTTTGAACGGGGGCCAAAACAGACTTACGGATCAAAAGTTACGTCCAAAACAATTTTGACCGAAAACATGAACAGTTGTGACGGACAGCAAAGCGCTGTTACGCTCCAGAACCTAAATCAACCCAAAAGTCCACACGATTCACTTCCCCAATGCCCCAAAAACATCCCTAAATCATCCCTAAGGTCTTACGGTGATAAAGGCACAAATCCTACGATTTATTAGGCCAATCCCGTAACATATTCATGTCCTAAATCACAATTTCCCTACAATTCCTCCGAAGGCATCATAATTTCTCATATCACATATCCCTATCCCTTATGGTCGGACATATAATAATCTAAGGTTTCGGCCACGAAGGCCTAAGGTTTCCTAATTCTCATGTTTCACATCAAACAGTCAGGTATACTAACCACTAACCACAACCCTCAAGGTTTCATTATCAGTTCTCCTATTTTCCCATAATCAACCCAAGATACCTTAAATCTTAGATCAACCATAAACACATCGAAATGCATACATGGAAAATCATGAAAAGCTATATTCCTCATGCCTTAGCCGATTCAAAGCTTTCACGATTATCTCCGGGACCTTCTGAAACTTTTGCCTCCACTTCTCCCTCCTCAGCGCTCTGGCCTCCATTCTTTTCACGGTTAACAAAATGAATCATAAACCTTTAGAATTCTATTTTGTCAAACTTAGACTTGGGCCAAACAATTGGGCTTTTCCCATAACACCCTTACTAACTCCTCATGATGCCCAATTTACCCTTATTTCACTTATATTCATTTGGATCAATAATAATACTAATATTCTCATATAGTATACTAAATTAAATAGATAGTCCAAAAATGCATAATTCCCAATAATCCACAAAACCACCGAAGACCACCAAAATACGAATATTCTCAATTAAATAATTGATTAAAATATTCTGATTAAATTTAGGGTGTTACCACTCTCCCCCTTTCAATGCTTCTAACAAATCCTGTTGATCAAGAAGGACTTGCATCTTCAAGCGCCACAAATCAAAATCATTCACACCAGTGAATTTCTTAATCTTGTACTTTATTGACAAGATCTTCTTCTCCACGCTCACAACACCAATTTATTGTGAATTAATATCATCAAGAAAAAACCAAAATATGAGAAAAAGATTGAGTTTCTTGAACAAACACAAGAAATCCTATTAGGTTTTACAAAAGATAGAGAAGAAGAATAAGAATTGGTTAAAATTGTTTTACTATTTATTTTCTCAATAAGGGTTCAAAGATTACAAGTGAATACCAACAATTAACCTCTCTTAACAATCTGAGAGGACTAGCCTATTTATAGACTACTAAGCAAACTTGAGCAACAAGTAAACTTAAACAATTGTGCTTTCAAGTAAGGCTCAATTCAACATACTAACTTAAATTACAAGTTAATATATTTCGACAGTATGTTCGAACAAACTTCGACTACAACATACACAACTTCTGTCGAACCATGAAGCTACTCTAGTCGATACTAGAGTTCAACCCAAATATCACAGAAACCAAGCAAAGAAATCTAGACTAATCATTTTCTCCATCTTTGTTATTGTCTTCTTTTACCCTTAAATGAAATCCATAAATACACCTTAAATTCATTACATGTATCATTAATAACATATATCTTATCAAACTTTATATCATTTGGAAATCTTTAAAATACTCGCTTAATATTAGGCTTGACTTAGGACAATTTGACAACACAAAGATGTGCTTGAGTTTTCTCCATGATTGATAGATTAAAGGTTGAGAATGGTCATACTTCCGTACCTATAGATCTATTTATTTGCGTCTCAATCTCATCTATTTATTGAGCAAAAAATTTGATAACCCCTTTGACAAGGTATCTTTCAGTAGTAGAACTTCCAACCTGCCTTATTCTTAACTTAGTATTTTAAGTGTCTTAAGTAACTAGAAAAAGGGTATAAAATGAGTAAATATGAAATCTCCCTCTCAAACCTTCTCTAATTTCACCTCTAGCCGCCCTATACTGAAGATTTCTTTGAATCTTACAAAACCGAAACGATTACCTCTTTTATCCCTTCTAGTAGGGATAAGACATCCTCTACTAGAGCAAAGCGAGAGAAAACTTGTCTCAATTTCAATTAATACAACTGAAATCAAAAAATTCGTAAAAAAGAAAGACAGACACTCGTTCTCCTTGGCCCCGCAAATAATTAGATATCCTTCCCCGGAGAGCCATGAAAATCGACCACTCATCTAGCAAACTAGCGGACACAAAAACCAGGTGAACTCTACAACCAGAATGAAAAAGGACACTAAATGAACATAACTAACACTTAAAAATGCATGAAACTGTTTAACACTGGCATGAAAAAGAAAGGGTTTGAACATAGATTGAGATACCAATCGTGAGGTCCGAGGGTTTAAATGCATGATGATGATATGGCTTTAAATAGATACAGTCACAAACTATCAACTGAGTATACATGAAATATTATGGTTATTAGCGTTCAAGGCCATAAAATGATATGCACAAAAAACTAGATTAATACTCAAAAAAGGAAGAAGGAGCCTAATGAATTTAATAGACTCTGTTGTAATTATATTAGATAGACGAATATTTTCTAGAATGCATATGCCTTTGTTGTAATTGTATTTTCTAAAATGATATGCATGAAAAACTAGATTAATGCATGTGTTAAAAAATTAATTTAAACTGAATGGATCGAGGCTAGAATCGTGATCGGGATCACTTTCCTTAAAAGTATTTCAAGCACTCTAAAATGTCTTAGAGTTGGAACGTAGGAGTACCTAGGATAATTTAGCCTATACTCAAATTTGCACAAGACCGATTAAAACTCAAATGTAGGGAAGAATATCTAGAATTTTAGTGAAGAGGATGTATGTTTTTTGTTATATTTTTCTGAATCTAAATGAAATATTTATAGGCCATATTGGTGTTGTTTCACAAGGTTGTAGCCCTTGGTGAAACAACTTCCTTTTACAAAGAATTACAGGTTTTTGCCAAAAGTTATGTATTTTTACCAAAAGTTACATTGATTCGCCTATTGTAACATGTTGGGGGAAACCTTAAGGTAATAGGTGCATGAATTCTCTCACTTATAAATGCTCAAACCTCCATATTTCTAGTCAATGTGAGAGTATAACATATATTACGCACACTTGGACTGCCGTTGGCACTCTTCAACGGGGCATTTAATCCATCACCTATGGGGATACTTTCGATACAAGTGAGTTGGTCATTCACTCGAATTGAGCTTGATACCACTGTTAGCGAAGTTTTTTCACTAGGGAGTATTGACCATTGTGGGACTTTCCTTTTTAGAATAACACCTTTGTGAGAGACCCACCACATATTCACCCAAAACCTTAAGGTAATAGGTGTATGGGTTCTCTCACTTATAAATGCTCAAGTCTCCACATTTCTAGCCAATTAGAGACTATTACACGAACTATTCCGAATTTAAACCTACTGCAACACTTCATAAGTGTGGCATATTTCTGAATTCAAATTTAATTTTCACTTGAATATTTTTTTGTCAAATTGAAACACTCCCATGAATATTGATTGTCCATAATTTCCAACAATATCAAATATTTTCTCATAGAGTTTGTTGTAATTGTATTAGATAGATGAATAAACCGATGAATTATGAATTTAACTGACAGTGACTGAGTCTCCTGAGCTAACAAATCGGATCAACCTAATGATTTAATTTCAATGTACAAACATTAAACTTTCAAAATAGTTTTTTTAGCAAATAATATGAATATATAGAACAAATATAAAGGCAAAGATAACCCATAAAAACAAACTAGAAACCCTAGAAAACACTATACTCAATTAAAAAAACTTCAAGAACTTAAAATAATAAAGAAAAGAAAAAATTGCCACTACTAAATGTCAAGAGAGACACTAACTAAAATAAACCTCTATTAAACTAAACTAAAAAATAAATAAAATTATAAGCAATGGATTCAATAAAAACGCATAAGGAGTGCAACTCGAACAAATAACAATCAGTGAGAATGTTACTTCTGGTTCAGACAAATAATTGAAAAGTTAAACCATTTAAAGAAAGTACACCCAATAGGATTAAAGGGTCATTGTGGTTGGAGTTGTTTGTATAAACTCAAATATGTTTGATATAGCAATCTATCTTTGGCACCAGTTCTGTGAATATTAGCATGTTCGCAAAAATACTTCAAATGCACAAGATTGCAACACCTTATCATCTCACCCAAAAACAAAAACAGCCAATTGATTTCTTCATTCTTTCCAATCAATGGCCTCATTTTGCTTTTAGGCCCGCAACTCCTGCAATTTGGCAACACGGGTTTCATCCATTGATCGGGTGCACGTTCAAACATCTTAGGCCTTTTCTCCTCGATGAAATTTGCCACTTTCTCAAACTTTTCAAGCAAATCAAAACGAACGTCAGTTTGTTGAAACTTACAGAATTTGCATTCAAGAGTACCTGAAATAGTGTTAATATTCAAATCATACAACAAGTGGTTGATAGTGTGAACGGTGGCGGGCTTTAAAGTTGCCCATGGGAACGGTGGTTGAATAGTTTGAGGACTTTCCAGCACCTCACTATTGCTACGAGTGATAGCATTAGGAGGAGAAAGTGAAGGTGTTAATGAAGCGTATTCTAACTGTTGAGGTTGAGGTGGTGGTAGAGAAAGTGTAAGACATGATGATGCATTCACCATATCTTGTTCTTCGTATGAAAGTGCACATGGGAACGGTGGGAACGGTGGTTGAATAGTTTGAGGACTTTCCATCACCTCGCTATTGCTACTAGTGATAGCATTAGGAGAAACTGAAGGTGTTAATGGAGCGTATTCTAACTGTTGAGGTTGAGGTGGTGATAGAGAAAGTGTAAGACAAGATGATGCATTCACCATATCTTGTTCTTTGTATGAAAGTGCAGCAGCAGGAGGAACACCATGGTACGTAGTGTTAGAATGAAAGAATGTTTGTGGGTTAAAAGGTCCGAGGGATGGTGAAGATGGTAGTGAAAGTGTAAGCCATGATGATACATCATCGTCGTCATGGTTCATCGTCTCTCGGTTGATCGGCTACGGCAAGATACGGACAAGAAAAGGGAGATTGTGGATGCTGTTAAACTTTGGTTTGAAATAAAAGTAGGGTTTCGTTTTAGGATATACTACTTATAGAAAATTATGTTTGCATTTTAAATTATTTTAGACCTCTTTTCAAAACCGGTTCACTATCTTTCCTCTTGTGCTTCTTTCATTGATTAGATCTACACTCTACCGTTGAATATGGAAGAATCAGTTTTTGAAAAATTAATTTATGAATATATTTTATGGATCTTTTGTAAAAAAATTTAAAAATAAATCTACGAAAACAACAGGCTAGCATAAAACCAAAATTAACTCTAATTTTAATTTTGACTCGTATTATTTCTTTTAATTTACATATGTTGCCTTTTTTTAATATTCATTTTAATTTGTGTCTCTTATAAAAGACAATAATCAATTAATAATTAATGAAGTTTAATATTTTTTTTATATTTTATAAATGTATAAAATATTAATATGCTAGCATAAAACCAAATTTAACCCAACTTCTAATTTTGACACTTATTGTTTCTTTGAATTTTACATATGTTGCCTTTTATATATTGATTTTAATTTAAGTATCTTATAAGAGACATGAATCAATTAATTAAGTATCTTATAAGAGACATGATTCAATTAATAATTAATTTAAGTATCTTTTACATATGTCATCTCTCATGTTTCTAATCTAACGGTTCAGAATTTCTTCTCCATCTAAAAATGTCTTAGTATTAAATATTTTTATAATTTCATAAATATTAAATATTTTCATTAATTTAAATTAAAAATGTCTATTATTTATTATAAATTCTGAACCGTTAAATTAGAAACATAAGAGATGACATGATATATAAAAAAAAGGAGATGATCCAAATCCGAAATACACTAAATATAACTTGTATGATAACTATTTTACAAATAAATCACTAAAAAAATGGTTGGAGCATATAACTAGTTTATAATACAATTATTCATTACTATTTAGTTATATCTAAACTATTTACCAAAAGTCCTACTTATTACTAATTAACTAGCTAAATTTAATACTTTACAAATGTCTTTTAACATTAAAATCAAAATTCATATGATAAGTTAATTATAATTTATGACATTATATACACGGAATCATTTTCAATATTATTAAAATAAAAATAAAAATAATTATATTACACTAATAATTTTTTTCATTAAGCTTTTCACATTATTTTTTCTGAGAACAATTGTAATATAAAAAGTAGTTTTTATAATGCACAATTTATATATAGACTAATGTTTTTTAAACCGACCGAATCGTTCAACCGGTTGGACCCGGGTCAACCTTTTAAAATCGTCAGTGGATTAAAACCGGAGTAAAATCGAAAAAACTGGGTTGAACTGTCCCAAATCATTCGAACCAAAGAATCAGAACCAGTTTTATAAAACTGTTTGGTTCCATAAAATGTATCAAATTGATCATTTAAAAAATATATATATGTCAATATTAAAACTTAACATACATTTTTCAATCACAAAAAAGAATTCTATATTTTTCTTACAACCATACAAACTTTTAAGTTTTGTCATTCTGTTATAGTTTTCTTTCAACCATACTCCACCATCATCACATCGTCTCTTTCAAACATAGTCACAATGTCCAACTCAATATTGATTGTCGTTGAAGTCAATATTGTTTGTTATTGTCAATTAAGACTTATTTGTCGTAGTTCAACTCAAATTCATTTTTTTGTTTAATGAAGTATATTATATAATTCATTTTTTGTATTCTATTTTATTTAATTTAGGTATTCTTAATTATTTGAATTTTATTTTAGTTATTATATTCTATTATTTTAATTTTAGTTTGAATTAGTTTAACTTATTTTATTGCAAGTCACTAATTTGGTCAAATTATTTTAAATAAATGTTGAAATGAAATTTAGAACTATGTCATGCTATTATATGTACTGTCGATATTGTTGTATTAAATTTATAATGAATTTTTAAAATATTTATTTTATTAAATTATGAACATATGATTATGCATGACATGTCTATGAAACTTAGTTTTATTTTATCAGTTTATTTAATAAACGGTTCGACCATATGTTTAACCGGTTGAACCAATTAAACCTTAATCCGCAAGTTTTATCCGTTCGATCTCCGGTTCAGTTTTTAAAACATTGATATAGACAGATACTTTATCATCATCGAATTAGTTAAATTAAATACTTTCTATATTTCTCTAAGAAATGAAAAAAAAAAAAAGTTACAATATATAAATTATTATTTTTTATAATAGACAAGACATTTATATATTAATTGACACATTAATATATATATATATATATATATATATATATATATATATATATATATATATATATATATATATATATATATATATATATATATATATATATATATATATATATATATATATATATATATATATATATATATATATATATATATATATATATATATATATATATATATATATATATATATATATATATATATATATATATATATATATATATATAAAAGCATGAAAAATATGTTTTCCTCGATAATTAAAAGAAATTTGATAAATATTTGTCATCAATATTTTAAAAAACACGTTATAAATATTTGTCACTAATAAATATTAGAAAGCATGAGATACATCTTTGATACATGAAAAGTAAGAAACAAATATTTATAATGGATTAATATAATAAAACACATAATAAAATACTGCTAATCAATAAATATATAATGGATCGAGAAATGATTTGTTGAGATTCGTCCATGGTCACCTGCAGATATTGATAACAAACGGCTCACATGGATGAAATGTTACGGTCTCCCATGTCACGTGTGGAACCAAAGATTATTCAAATTCATATCTGGTCGCGTGGGAGAATACATTTGTTGTGATGTAGAAACGGAGAACCAACATAATTTAGAAGTTGGTAGATTTCTTCTCAAAACGAAATTCTCTATAAACATGTGTCGCAATTGCGAAAAACAACCGGCGGAAAAAAACAGAAGAGTTGTCACTTTCGTTATTTATCCCAAAGAGAGGGAAAGGAAACAATCGGAAAAACCTAACGGAAAAGGGAAAGACAAGGTCATCGCAACCATGTCTGGATTCGGGAGTCGGTTACGCAAGGGGAAGGTATTAGCACCCCTCACGTCCGTCGTACTCGACGGAATCCACGCATTGTTGTCTATCTAAAAAGGGTGTGTTGAAACTATCTAGCTAAAGGCTCAGGGACAAAAGAAAAAGAAAGGACAGGACTCGACAGAGCGTCGCTGCTATGGGCCTACGTACTCCCTCGTGCAATGGGAAAGTCAAAGTCAACGTAGTTCGACTAACTACGGCTAAAGAAGGGGGGAAGGTTGCTCTCTAAGACGTCGCGTCTTATGCCTACGTACTTTCATCTGGTATGAAAGATCAGAGCAAACGTAGTTCAGGATAAAAGGACCACAGGCTGGTTCAACTTTTTTTAGGCCCGAGTAGGGTTAACAGATAGTTCTAGCAGTTGGTGTATGCAGCTCGACCATTGGAGACTTAGGCGTTACCGTTTGCGGTAGAACTAATAGCTAACGACACTCTTTTTGTGAAAATATTTTCCTTGATTAAGAACCCCAAAGAGTGAAAAAAGGTTTGAAATGTTTTTGTGTTTTTTAGAGAAGAAGTGTTTTGAATTAGAGTGTTCATAATGTATGTTGTAACAAAGTCTAAAACCTAGAATTGAATGCGTTGCATATCGTCCTAAGGACGTATACTAAACACTCTAGGCAATCGAGAGGTAACCACTCAATCACCATTTCCCAATTATAAGGCTCATGGCACAACATTCATTATCTTTATTAAGTGGATTGAAGTTGTTTGAAGATGAGAAGAGAAAGGGACAAACTAGAGGGGGACTAGACCAAACCCTAAAAGTTGTCATGCAAAGTGCACCTAAAGTTGGGATTACAAAAGGGAAATCTCTACCTAATGTTATCATGCATGTCTAGAACCCTAATGTCTATCATAACCTCTCTTCACTAGTGGAAAAAAGGATTTTTAAGTCGATTAAAAATGACTTTTTAAGTCGGGTCCGAGCCCCACCTAAGAATTACCGTCATAAGAAGTTTTGACTTCTTAAGTCGCTTGTGGACCTGACTTAAGAAACAACTTCTTAGGTCGGTTAGGCAGAACCCGACTTAATAAGTCTAGCCTGCAGAAAACATTTATACCCGACCTAAGAACTTACTTCTTAAGTCGGGTATAATTAACCGACCTAAGAAGTTTTTTTTTTGGATAATACTTTTTTTAATATATATATATATATATATATATATATATATATATATATATATATATATATATATATATATATATATATATATATATATATATATATATATATATATATATATATATATATATATATATATATATATATATATATATATATATATATATATATATATATATATATATATATATATATATATATATATATATATATATATATATATATATATATATATATATATATATATATATATATATATATATATATATATATATATATATATATATATATATATATATATATATATATATATATATATATATATATATATATATATATATATATATATATATATATATATATATATATATATATATATATATATATATATATATATATATATATATATATATATATATATATATATATATATATATATATATATATATATATATATATATATATATATATATATATATATATATATATATATATATATATATATATATATATATATATATATATATATATATATATATATATATATATATATATATATATATATATATATATATATATATATGTATATATTAAAGAATCGATTAACAATCAAAATATTTTAAAGATTGGAAGGTTGGAAGTTCATAACAATGTAAAGCCAGTATTGCTAAATTTGGTTTATTAACCAAATTAACAGTTTTTACAAATTGCAAGTTGTATCCGAAATTTACAGCTTGGAAACACGACTCAATTATGAAAATTTCTAAAGCTAAGTTGTTACATGAGGAACAAGCCATTACGTAAATCCTACGAAATCCATAGAAACACAAGCGACCATTTGTTTGAATAGACTTTTCGCATTGAAGCAGTCCCAAGGACTTCGCCGAGCGAAATACATGTTGCTATGGTGCTTGGTATATCTCGCGGTAATCACCTACATTTGAACAAACAATGAAGATTCGGTAATCACCTACATTTGAACAAACAATTGAAGATTCAGTAACAGCTGAGAACAGACGATATTAGAATGCCAAACCAATTGTAAGAATAAAAATTAATGGCAATTGTTTTCTCACTTATTCTTGACAGGAATCATTTGCTTACCGCCAAATTTCATAACATAACAATTGTTGGCGGTTGGCGGCAATAACTTAATGGAGCCACAGGCAAATCACGCAAGAGAGCTCATTGAATCCACAAAGACCAGAGTTCCTGCACAAATATAGAGGAATATGTGAATATGTTGGTGAGGATACCGAATACAACAGCAAACAACATACAACAAAACAATCATCTTACATTATTGACCCGTACCACGCCCACGACTTCACTCGTCACAACTTCGTAAGCTTTACTTTGAACAATCACAAAACAACTCCGAGTGTCTGCTGACCCAACTCGAACGATGCCTTCGCAACCTTCACGAAAATAAGGGATCAAGGTATCATTCAGACTTAGAATGTACCTTCCACCAGCATAAACCGAAACCATCCACGAAATTTTCAACCGAATTACTCGACACATGTTCAGCAGGGACTTTACTACTCCAAGACACCCTTTGAGACAAATCAGAACCACTTCCCTTATTCTCAAATTCTCCGTAATAAAGAGTCTTAAGTGCAAACTCACCATTCCATGGCATCCAACCCCCAGGAGTAACAAGTTCTTCCAAAATAGAGTTGATAAAAACTGTTCTGGAATACTCCTTCCATGGCCTACCCAAATAGTTCTTATGCACTTTAGGATTACTATGATACAATGCCATGTAATCCTCAGTTCCATTAATCAAACAGTTCTGAAAAACAAACCATGTAGTTTGTGAAGGGTCGGTTCTACCATGAGCTGTGATTGCATTGTTCTCGCCTTTCTCTGGCTTGACTTGTCTAGGACGAACCAGAATTTGACAGTCTTGAAAAATTGCAGCTGAATTTCCAAAGATGAAATCCACATTCCCTATAATGCGGCATGATTTGTAGAATTGGCGCAGGGAATGAGCATAAAGAGTGTCTTGATTTCCTATGAACTCGCAATTCTCAATCACAGAAAGATCACTGTCTAATCTTAACGCCACTGCTTGATGTGCATCAGGACCTGCTGTGTTTTGAAATGTCAAATCCTTTGCCATGAATCCATCACCAAGAACAGCTGCAAACACCAATCAAATAACCCAAAAGTTAAGGCATGTGAAAGCAAATGTTCACTAAACATGTAATTAACAGGTTAAACTTTAAATCAGCCAAAGCAAAATCAAAGTGAAGATTATGCTGGTGGTAATAAGAGTACTATCAATTAGAGGGTTAACGACATACTTAGGATCCAAAAGGAAAGAGTAGTGTCGTAGAAGAAAAGAGATCGAAGTTAGGGTAGCTGCTGCAAGGCTTCTTCCAAGGTTCTTGGCATTCTCAAGAATTTCTTCTCCTTTAAACAGAACGTGAGATGCTCTATAAAGATTAAACATGTCTGTCACAGCTTGGTTCAGCTGTCCCGCAAAGCAGAAAAATTCACCATTTTTCTCAAAATGCTTGAATACATCTGCCAAATTAGGAATCAAAATTGAAATTTTCAATTCATCTGTAGAGATCATTATATATATTTCTTCAAACCAATATGAGAAATTGATGGAGATATCGAACTTACTGGGTGAAACATGGTGTCCATGCAACCTTAGAACTCTAAATCCCACTGTTGTGTCATCAATATCTTGAACTTATGAATTTCTTGCCCAGCAAATACCTTTCTCCGTCCAGTATCTAAAATTTCCAAATCACATTAATCAAGTGAATAATCAATCTTATAGAAGATAATGCATGTATGTATTCTCAAATTCACACATTTTTTTCGAGTATTTGCATTTGTAAATCAACTTATCCTATGTCGAGTGTACCTTAACAGATAGTTCACAGAGTCCTTGATCTCATGCTTAAAATATCTCAAAACTCCAAGGCGTTCTAGCCAATCCACAGCCCACTCATGTTCAAACAAGTCCACCGGGAAGACATTTGGAACTGGCAAAATAAACATTTCCTCCGAATTTAATTATTAACAAAAACAACTAATAGTACATAAATTAAAAAATATGGTAAAATTTTATTTTGTTGAAGAATTTAACCTCCTCCATTGAACTTTTCCACAATATTGTGCAGGTAGACGAGAGCATCTTCGTCACCGGTTTGCGTAATAGCAAAAGTTGTGGAGGATGGAGAGAACAAGAAGGACCCATCTTGGGACTGAAGCACACATGCACATCTCATGCAACCTCATTGAGGATTTACAGTGGAATTTACATCCAACCTGCAAACTAAGGAATTCCAGACTTGAACCATTATGTACATTTCTATTTTGGTTAAATGTTGCATGCATATATGATGTTTGGGAATCCATTAAACATCTCCCTATTGAATGAAGGTAACACTCCCTATAGAAATCCTAAGGGAAGGAAGACAAAAGAAAAAGAAGAAACAATAAAGGAAGCAATGCAAATGAAAGATGCAAACACAAATGCACAAGTAGAAAACATAGAATGAAAGTGGGAGGAAAACATGTGTGGGGCAGTAACCACCACAAGCTCATCTCAACCAAGCATGCACATGAGGATGCAAAGAGAAAAAGGAGAGAAATGCACAAAAGCAAGCACACAAATCAACAATTAAGTCACATATGCAAAAGGGAATCACACAGTGTAGACATGAAATGCAAAAGGCATGAAAAATAGTAAATAGCTCCTAAAAATACCAAATAAAATCTCATTGGAACCCCAAGGTGTTAGGAACCAGGGGTCCAAATTAGAGATCAAAACTCAAAGCAAAGCCACTTCAATTGAAAGCAAACACATAAGCCATGCCCTAAACTAGGGCAAAACGAAAGGTTCACAAAATCAAACCAAAAAATTTCATGCAAAAATAAGGAGTTTACACCCAGAAATAAAATCAAGAGCAAACAAAGCCACAATCTAATTCAAATAAAACATCCCCAATTAATTAATTCTTTTTTAAATGAAAATAAGCTGAAAAAAATAAAATAAAAATACTATAAAATAAAAGACCAATCAAAGAGCTTAAAACATATTTTTGGTGAATTTTAATAATTGAGGAATTATTTATAATGAATTAAATTGCAACAGAAAATTAAAACAAAAAGAAAAGAAAATAAAAGAAAATAACTAAGCCAATGGTGTGAATAGCAAGCGAAATTAGTTGAAATTTGGACTGAGCCCAGTAGGGGGGTCTGAATAGCAATGAGGCCCAAGCGCATCAAACAAAATCTGAACTCAAACAATGATTGCATGAGGCTAGTCAAAAGAGGTGCACAGTGGAATTCACGGTAGAACGCATGATTAAATGGTAAGCGCATCAAGGGGATGAGAAGCTGCCAGCGCATTAATGAGTTTTCAAAATGGATATGGTGCACGCGGTCAAAGGAGACTCACGGTGAGTCTTAATCCAAACCGTCCAAGTCAAAAGTAAGCAAGATCCACGGTCCAGACGTCATCTTCTCCACTTAGAAAACCCTAAAACCAGGTGGTGGCCGGACAAAAGCTCTGATCATCTTCCTCATGACTCTGGCCACCGCACGCAGTACACAGCCACCAAAAAACGTCCAAAATCCACGAAATGAATACCAAAACTCATCTACATCTTGCATAGAATATGAATCTACCTCTAATTAGGCCAGAAACCTCATAATAAAGCTAAATCGAAGTAACACAGATCCATGCTCAAAACCAAAATATCCTCAAACATCACTTAAAAACAACCAGAAATCATCTACATGAAATGTACATCACGAATCCAACAATAACTAAGCCTAAAACGCCATGAATCATCCAAAACGAACCAATCAAGTTTCAAGCCATCAACAAAGATTGTCACCAACCAACACAAGACATAAACAAAAACGGTCTATACAACTCACAGATCATAAACAAGAAAAAATGGCACAGAATGGCATCATGAATTGAGAGAAAGTTTGAAAGGTAGTTTACCTAGTGGAGAGCCTCCACTTGGCCTTGAAACTATGTTGAAGCTTAATGAAAAATGCCCATAATCATTCCATGAACTTCATTAAAGATGTTTGAATGCTCAATTTGGTCTGAAAACGGATGAATCTCAGAATTCGAATTCCACCTTGCTCTCACTTTTTCTTCATGTGTTCTTGCTCTCTGGGCACGAAATGACCTAATTTTTCATCCAATCTTCATCTAGAATACTTATATGTTGGATTTAGGATCAAATGTGGACCCAATTGTAGCTAATTTGGAATAATGGAATTTCAATTTGCACTCACTTTTTACTTTGCCTAACACATGAATTTCCCACTGCACATGCTCATATTTTGCTCCAAATCAATTGCATATGGCTTTGGTTAATCAAATGGTCAAGAATTAGCCCTTGTTTTTTATCCTATGGTAGATTTCCAATTTGTTACTTCATGGTGAAGAAACTATAAAAATGGATAACCACATGACCTCAAATTGTAAATGTGGAATTGGCATTGAGTTTAGAACATCAATTGCACTCAAAAAATGCATAAATTTGCACAAAATAAATCAAATATGAAATAATTCCAATTTTTCCCTTTTAATCATTCTTTCATGAAAATTCTCAAATCCAATCCTCAAACCAAGCATGAACCATGACTTCTCAATGCTTGACTAGGAAAATAACACCATTTGTAGCAAGTTTGATGTTGGAAAAACCTTCATTTGAATTGTGCAAGTTGGTGAAATGGACCTATAACTTCATGACCTATAATCTTACTTTCCCAAAATACCTCTAACTTGTAAACCTTATAACTTGAGTTCTACAAATCAGATGAAAGACTTCTAGTACGTTTCGGAAAGCTAAGACCAAGATATACAACTTTAATGTTGGCTAAAAGTTGAGGAGAAACATCCTTCTAGGTCAAAAATGGCTTGGAAGTTGGTTGACTTTTGTTGACCAAAATCACATCCCTCTGATGACCTGTAACTTGTCTGGATCATAACTTGAGTTCTATAAATCCAATCAAGGACTTCTAGTACTCAAATTAAAGCTACGAACATGCTTTACAAGTTCCATGTTGGTCAAAAGTTAAGATGAAACTTTTATCTTGAGGTAGGTGGCCTTGAAGTCAGGCACTAAATAGGGGGTTTTACCCTGAGAACCCTAATTTAGTAACTTCTCACACTCTTGATCCTTGATGAACTGAACTTGAAATGACATCTCCTATATCCAGAAACAACATCCCATGACCATATAGACTTTGAACAGAGTTTTAATCTCCTTCAATTACACAGTTGACTGAAGACTAGCCAGATGAAACCCTAATTGCAACACTTTTGACTGTGGCTTGTTCCACCTCACACAACAACTTGAATAAGCTCCAAATGGCTCTCAAAGCACTCAATGAGCTCTCTCAACATCTCATACCCATAATCATGAATTTACAAACCCCTGATGATCTTGAACTGGCCTCCAGGTTGGGAGCTGACCCACATACATACATCCTTTCTTTCATAAGACCATTGTCCATTTCCTAATGACTTGATGACCATCCAAACTTGAGTAAAACCCCTTGCTTAGGCTCAACCCTCTGAATAGACTCCTCTTGATGCACAAACTCTTGATCCCCTGTTTAATGAAACATGCTATGCAATGCAGATGCTAGAACAAAATGAAATGAAACACAAGCCAACTAAAGAAAAAGGTTGGGCAAATTTTGGGGTGCAACAACTGCCCCTATTCAAACGACTTAGACCTGAATGGGTGAAAAGCGAACGAATTTCAAAAAATCAAGGTAAAAGGCGGTTGAATACCAAAGAACCCGAAAATTTGCCAACCGCAGAAATAAACTGCAACATTCTGATTGAAGAACAAATATCCAGAAAACTGAACGCAAACAATTGCAACGACAATCAGCTGAATGATCATCCAAAGAAGAACACCTGACATTGCTGCCAGTCATCTGTGTAACACCACAGACATTGAACCCATGGACCGAATCAATATGCACTTGATCCTTTCCATTGTCCAAAACCAGATCAACATGCACTTGATCTATTCATATCGTCTAATGATAGACAGAAAGAAAGACAATCCTGAAGGTTCACATCGTCTAATGATAGACAGGAAGAAAAACAATCCTGAAGGTTCACATCGTCTAATGATAGACAGGAAGAAAGACAATCCCGAAGATTCACATCGTCTAATGATAGACAGGAAGAAAAACAATCCCGAAGGTTCACATCGTCTAATGATAGACAGGAAGAAAAACAATCCCGAAGGTTCACATCGTCTAATGATAGACAGAAAGAAAGACAATATCCAGAACTCAAATCGTCTAATGATAGATGAGAGGAAAATCATATTCAAATCTCGCATCATCTAATGATAGACGAGAGGAAAAATATAGACCACGTCAATAAACATCAAAACCACCCATCAAATTTCAGAATTCTTTCGATTATAGGAATTGATGGAAAAATAACTTCAAAGGGGCCACATCATCAATAAGAACTGACAGGAAGAAAACCACCTTCAAAGAACCATGTCATCAATAAGAATCAACAACTAGGAAATCCTAACATTCTTCAAAGAGCCCCCGACATCAATAAGAATCGACAGCCAGGAAAAACCCCTCCTGGAATGTCATCTCATCCAAAAAAACGGAAAGAACACCATATCTGAAAGATCGCCTTGAAACCTCCCATCGTCTAGAGATAGACGGAGAGAAAAATCATGTCCAAAACTCACATCGTCTAATGATAGACGAGAGGAAACCTGCTAGGGAAACACATCGTCGAAAGGAACTGACGGAAAGAAAAATTGCTGGGGGATGTCATCATCAGAGGACTGATGGACAAAATCATAACCGATGGATGATCTGAAATCCGAGTAAACTAATAAGCTTTCTGAACAAAGCTTCTAGATAAATGCCCCTGCATTGATTAAAGAAGAGATTCAAGTTGCCACGGAAAATTGACAGACACTGGCTTATGCTTTGAATGCATATGCGCATGTTTGAGTATGGCGTAATGCTCCATACGAAATGGAATGCTACACATTTGAGGATGAAATGCAAATATGATGCAAATATGATGATATATAAAAAGATGCAAATGCAGGCTCGGGCTGCCAGAGAAAATCTGTACACAGAATGGCCATTCCAGCAAAATAAATGCTGGAAAGGTGAAGCCAACTCCGCTGGGGATAACCGGGTATCACAGAATTACTCCAGCAAAATAAATGCTGGAAAGGTGAAACCGACTCTGATGGGGAATAACAGAAGGTGCCAAGTACGATTGGACTTTCCTAGGGATGGCTTACACGTGCCAATGATGATTGGACTTTTGCTGGAGAGAACAAACGAAGTATTCCAGTGTACCAAAGGGAATTGGATTTGCAAAGGATCAGGTTCGACTGATGTTGGAGAAAATATCCTGTCTGAACTCAAAGGTTTTTGGTTGAAAGGGTCAAGGGATAGCGGCGTGACTTCCCGACATTTGTCTTGCACTTGAAAGTTAATCTGAACCTGCTTGCACAACTCTTGAAGACATGGAGAGGAACAAATCCTACGCTTCCAAGTATGTCATAGCTCGTGGGATCTCTATGGGGATATTCCTCAAAGGGAAATCTGAAATCTTATGCCCTGATGGCTTGATATGCACTGCCTAAGCATCTTGAACCTCGAAAAGGTGTTTCACATTAATTGCCCCACAGATAAGGAATAGCTTCTGCGCTCTTGGGGTGGCATGCCCCGGTCTGCAATGATTTTGCCCCTGATTGGCTGATCTGTGAGGAGAGTGCTTCTTGGCTGCGAGAGATTCACCGAATCTTGACTTGACTACCTCAGATTAATGATTTCCGGATGGCTGACTCCCATGCTATGATCACTTGATATAACTTGCCCCGGTTCGATGGAATATTCAGGCAATCCGCATTCTATCCTGATCAATCTTTCCACTGTGGAAACTTTCCCGTTGTCAAATGTTTACTCACAAGTAAAACAAGTTGTCCTGCATAAAAGATATATTAAATGCAATGCATATGACAGTTTTCGAAATCCAATATGTTCACTGGAAAAAATATGAAATAAAGTGTGTGAGATCAAATATCAACATGTCAACACTAATACAACGCCGTAAGAGGAATCCTTTTAGGAGTTAGTTTCGATGCGATCTTTACAAAAGTATGCTTTCGAAACAAACCTGCTTCAATTAGGAATTTTTCAGGTTGTAACTTGATCGAGTTCACGGTTTACAAGAAAAGGATAAAGGCTCAAAATTTATTTTGACCCACCCATTCTCCTTAATGTTCTCCAATCCTATATTCAGCTAATTTGACACTAGCGCTCACCTTTCAGAGGTTGAATGACAGGAGTGATGGTTCGGGAAACCACAAGTTTTTTGGAGTGACAGTCACTCACTTTTCGTCTTTGGTGCCTGAATCACATGACTTGTTTTTCATCATCATTTTTTTAATTTCCCTAACTTTTTCCTGGACTAGCTCTTTTGAGCTTCTTTTGATTTCAAAGTCCAGTGGGATGCCCTAATTTTTGCCTAAGTCGTTTGTTTTCAAGATTCGACTTAGTGGACTTTGTTCTTTTCTCTCTCTCTTTTTTTTTTTGCACAAGTCATGTGACACTGGTTGTCTGACTCTTTGGGGAATAACGTGATTGTTTCACTCCTTATCGGCAAGGTTTAACCACCGTGGTTCTTTAGGCACGACCTGTACAGGTGTGATTTATCCTCGAACGGGAACAACTCATATTGCAATTTGGATGTTTGGTCAAAATTAGCTGACACCTACCCCGCCCCAGGTTGAGATTGAGGGTTTTTTCATTTTCAGAAAGAAACTCCTACAACTAGGCTCAAAGGGGTTGACAAGGGATTATCATCCTTATATCTCCGGTGTTTGAGAATTTGAAACAATGCCTGTACATCATCAGCAGGTTTTATTTCAAAAGTATACTTTCAGAAGCTTGCGCGTCTTTTAACTTCGTCATCCTCCCCGGACTCCGCTTAAACAAGCGTATAACATCTGTAAAAAGCAATTAGTGAACAAGAATGGATTAAACAAAAACATGCATATTCGTATAACATCTGTAAAAAGCAATTAGTGAACAAGAATGGATTAAATAAAAACATGCATATTCATTTCATTAACATCAATTGAAAACAACAAGTTTTACAAATGAGATTGCACTTTAAACAGGAAAGGAAATTACAAACATGAAGCAATAACAGAATAAAACGAAAAGTATCAGCTTTTGGGAACTGGGCTTTCACACTGATTAGCTGCTGCGGGAATGCAACCCTTGAAGTCTTCAAACTCATACAGACGAGCAATGTATGACCAACCTTCCTCCTGGAAAAGATATACACCTTCGGTCCATCAACTGTTGTACCTTGGCTTGAAAAGCCTCGCAATCTTCAGTAGCATCCCCTATGGATCCTCCATGATATCCGCATTGGGCCCTAGGATCATACCCGAGAGGGTAAGGTTCTAGCACCGGTTTGAGAGCTTTGGGATCCACCAAAGAATTCCGAACTAGGTGCGGCAACATCTGACTGTACGACATAGGCATTGGGTGCAGAGAAGCACTCCTCCTTTTCAAATTGTTGTTGCGGGGCCTACTCTGAATATGGTGACGGTAATCTTGTTGCAAGTACCCAAAAGGTCGTGGACTCTGAACAGCAGAAACGTCCGGCGACTGGGTTTGAATTCTTAAAGACTCTCCTTGCGCGAGAGCTTTCATCCTTAAGCTTGATCCAGGAACAGGCAGCAATTGTGGGCAAGGGGATTCTGACACCAAGGATTGTAGGATATACTCTTGACCTACTGCAGCTTTAGGAATAGGAATAGGAGTATCAATCTCTTTTCCATGATAGGGAATAACTTCGCCTGATACCTTCATGCCGCTCGACGTGAATTCAATTGTCTTCGAATCAATCAGGTCTTGAACCTTATGCTTAAAAGCTTTACAGTTCTCTATGTTGTGCCCCTGTCCCCCAAAGTGGAAATCATAATAAGCATTTACATCGAAGCCCGGTGGTGGTTGGCCAGTAAGCGGATCCAAAGTTCGAGGCTTTACCAACTGAAGTTGGAGCAAGAGTTGAACCAACTGAGCATAATCCATGGGGATCTGATCGAAGATTCTATCTTGTGATTTTGTCCTCTTACCATATCTTCTAATCCTGAGATATTCCTGAGAAACAAGGCGCGATTAATGACACGGGAATTTTGGAACCTCCGGTTGTGCAACAGATTTCTGACACACGTCACGCTCTGGGATAGGCTCCGCAGACAGAAGTAGAACAAGCATCTTTGCTGCAGCTTCGGGCATTTGATCACCTTCTTTTCTGAGCACATTCCTTATCACTTCCATGATTAAACCCACTTGAATTTTCAACTGCTGGTTTTCCTCTCTGAGCGCATTCTGATCCAAGCACAACGCTTGCATGTCTGAAATGAAATGCCCCATCTGGCTCTTGACTTCTCTTAGCTCTGCTTGAACTTGTTCCATGACTTTGCGAGGAATTCTTGTATCTGATTGTATAACCTGCAACAAACTAGTGGAGTACATGAGGTTAGATTAACAGCTCCGGGGTACCTGTTACACAAGAATAATATGCAAGATGCAAACAAGCATGCAATAGGGAAATCTCAGAATAGCACCAAGGCAAAAAGGACCCAAGATCCGTACAGGGATAACCATCACACATATATCACACAGGAGTAACTGAATACAAACAGAGTGACCTCGACCAACAGGCCTGGCGATGGTCAGCATACAGTAATGAATGAAAGCTAATCACATAAGCAAAGAAAACAGATGCGGCAGTCGGCACAGAAAACCTTCTAGCAACTTCCCTCATATTCAACTGAGCCTTCAGTTTGAAACTCTTCAGAATACACACTCTCGGAGGATCCTTCCATAACAAGAACTGTTGTGCCCTTGTGGTGGGATGAAGGAGAATCATTAATCTGAATAATACCCTAGGGCATGATGGAAAACTTGTTAGAGTCTAACAGAGTCTGAACTTGGCTCCTAAGCACCTTACAATCATCTACGAAATGCCCCTACTCCTCAACATGGTACTCACAGCGAGCATTGATATCGAAGCCTGGAGGGTACGGCGGGATTATTGGATTAGTCTCTTTCGGCACTATCAACCCACTTTTGACAAAATCCGGCAACAATTGACCATACGACACCAGTAGCTGAGTAAATTGCCTTTCTGGTTTCCTGGGTCTTTGTCGAGCGTGCTGACGTGGTTGACGACAGTAAGACCGTTGGCTTTGAACACTTGAAACGTCTGAAGACTGAACCTGAGATGCCGAAGATTCTGAGATAAGATCACTTCCTTTCTCCCATTCTTCCTGAGAACTCACAACTGATTCATTTTCCTCAACTGAGATAAAGGGAATGTCTCTAATCCTCCCATTCTTGAGTCCACTCTCAACGCGTTCACCCATTATCACCAAGTCAGCGAAATTTGACCTCCCGCCGCTGATCAACTTGTCAAAGTAATGGCCCTTCAGAGTACCCAAGAAGATGTCAATCAGTTATCTATCCTGAAGCGGTGGTTGAACACGAGCAGCAAATTCTCTCTATCTCTGCAGATACCCTCTAAAGGATTCATTCTCCGCCTGAGATGATTCTTGTAACTGCATGCGACTAGGAGCCATATTGAGATTGTATTCGTACTGCTTCATGAAGGCATTGGCTAAATCTGACCATGATCGGATACAACCACTCTCCAACTGCATATACCAACTCAAAGATGCCCCACTCAGGCTGTCCTGGAAACAGTGAATCGTAAGTTGATCATTGTGAACATGTGAAGTCATTTTCCTGCAGAACATCACCAAATGCTGCTTCGGACAACTATCTCCTTTGAACTTCTCAAAATTCGGCATTTTAAATTTCGGAGGCATCACAAGACCTGGCACCAGACACATACTCGCAGCATTCAGATCAAGAGTAGCCTGACTCATTAAGGCATCAAGCTTTTCTTCCAACAACTGACATTTTCCCATAAATTCAACAGTCTGCAGGTCTTCAGCATTAACCTCTGGAACAGTCCTCTGAGAATCTGGCACTGAGAATGTGAAACTATGATATTCTGTGTCATAGAGAGAAGAAGAATCTCCATTTTTGACAATGGGATGCTCTTCAACAGGAATCGGCACAGGATGAGCTTGAGCAACATTGTTCACTGGGGTCTTCTGAATACCGGCTTCTCCTCTAGTCATAGCTGACATGGCTTCCAAGAGTTGACTCAAATGATTCTTCATCAATTCAAACTCTGCCCTCGTCACAACCAAGTTCTGCTCTCCTGAGTTCATGATTCTTCTAGAAGCTCACTCAAATCCAATACGAAAATCAACTGACGAAGCAGACAAAAGACGGGTAAGCTTCCTGTTCCGGCTGAGGATGGACATGCAAAAATGAAATGCAAATGCAAACAATGCTAAATGCAAAATGCTAATGCACAAGGAATCAAGACTGTTGTGCTGTAAACTGAGGAAGATCAAGCTCTGCTTCGGCAAGAACATAGCACTGCTCCGATAGAAACCCACTGATACCAATAATCCAGATTCAAACTGCAGAGAAAACTGGGTAATCTGAAGGTAAAAGTTTCCTGCATAACCCTAGTCCCACTCACAGGTATGGACCTCACTGATACGGTATGGCATCCTATGCGTTTGTCAGCGTCACAGACTTTCAAGTAATGATGATACGTTCACCATTTTTGGTTTGGCATCATTATCTCCTGAAGAGGCCTCACTTAGCTGACTCACAAATGATCGGTTCCCAGAGTCGACAATCCTCAGATCCAACCTCCCACTGAGCCCTAAGGGCTAGTTGGGAAGTCATCAAAGAGAATCTCGTCTGAGTGTGAATTTCATGGGGAACTGTGTCTGCTAAGCAAACAGGCCCCCCACTAATCTCCACTACTAATGCTAGGTATGTACTCAAGCCCAGGTCCGGCTTAGCACTCATCAGAACTTCCCATTCCCACAGTACAGCACAAATGATATATGATGCGGAAAATAAATGTGGAAAAATAAACTGCGGAAGTAAATAAAGCACATATATACAACACCCAAAGATAAACAAACAAGCGCTAGGATTGACTCACATAGGGAACCAGCATTCCCCAGCAGAGTCGCCAGCTGTCGCAACTGCGAAAAACAACCGGCGGAAAAAAACAGAAGAGTCGCCACTTTCGTTATTTATCCCAAAGAGAGGGAAAGGAAACAATCGGAAAAACCTGACGGAAAAGGGAAAGACAAGGTCATCGCAACCATGTCTAGATTCGGGAGTCAGTTACGCAAGGGGAAGGTATTAGCACCCCTCACGGCCGTCGTACTCGATGGAATCCACGCATTGTTGTCAATCTAAAAAGGGTGTGTTGAAACTATCTAGCTAAAGGCTCATGGACAAAAGAAAAAGAAAGGACAGGACTCGACAGAGCGTCGCTGCTATGGGCCTACGTACTCCCTCGTGCAATGGGAAAGTCAAAGTCAATGTAGTTCGACTAACTACGGCTAAAGAAGGGGGGAAGGTTGCTCTCTAAGACGTCGCGTCTTATGCCTACGTACTTTCATCTGGTATGAAAGATCAGAGCAAACGTAGTTCAGGATAAAAGGACCACAGGCTGGTTCAACATTTTTTAGGCCCGAGTAGGGTTAACAGATAGTTCTAGCAGTTGGTGTATGCAGCTCGACCATTGGAGACTTAGGCGTTACCGTTTGCGGTAGAACTAATAGCTAACGACACTCTTTTTGTGAAAATATTTTCCTTGATTAAGAACCCCAAAGAGTGAAAAAAGGTTTGAAATGTTTTTGTGTTTTTTAGAGAAGAAGTGTTTTGAATTAGAGTGTTCATAATGTATGTTGTAACAAAGTCTAAAACCTAGAATCGAATGCGTCGCATATCGTCCTAAGGACGTATACTAAACACTCTAGGCAATCGAGAGGTAACCACTCAATCAGCATTTCCCAAGTATAAGGCTCATGGCACAACATTCATTGTCTTTATTAAGTGGATTGAAGTTGTTTGAAGATGAGAAGAGAAAGGGACAAACTAGAGGGGGACTAGACCAAACCCTAAAAGTTGTCATGCAAAGTGCACCTAAAGTTGGGATTACAAAAGGGAAATCTCTACCTAATGTTATCATGCATGTTTAGAACCCTAATGTCTATCATAACCTCTCTTAAACAAGAGAGGTTAGAAATCCTAAGGGAAGGAAGAAAAAAGAAAAAGAAGAAACAATAAAGGAAGCAATGCAAATGAAAGATGCAAACACAAATGCACAAGTAGAAAACATAGAATGAAAGTGGGAGGAAAACATGTGTGGGGAAGTAGCCACCACAAGCTCATCTCAACCAAGCATGCACATGAGGATGCAAAGAGAAAAGGGAGAGAAATGCACAAAAGCAAGCACACAAATCAACACTTAAGTCACATATGCAAAAGGGAATCACACAATGTAGACATGAAATGCAAAAGGCATGAAAAATAGTAAACAACTCCTAAAAATACCAAATAAAATCTCATTGGAACCCCAAGGTGTTAGGAACCAGGGGCCCAAATTAGAGATCAAAACTCAAAGCAAAGCTACTTCAATTGAAAGCAAACACATAAGCCATGCCCTAAACTAGGGCAAAAAGAAAGGTTCACAAAATCAAACCAAAAAATTTCATGCAAAAATAAGGAGTTTACACCCAGAAATAAAATCAAGAGCAAACAAAGCCACAATCTAATTCAAATAAAACATCCCCAATTAATTAATTCTTTTTTAAATGAAAATAAGCTAAAAAAAAATAAAATAAAAATACTATAAAATAAAAGACCAATCAAAGAGCTTAAAACATATTTTTGGTGAATTTTAATAATTGAAGAATTATTTATAATGAATTAAATTGCAACAGAAAATTAAAACAAAAAGAAAAGAAAATAACTAAGCCAACGGTGTGAATAGCAAGCGAAATTAGTTGAAATGTTGGACTGAGCCCAGCAGGGGGGTCTGAATAGCAATGAGGCCCATGCGCATCAAACAAAATCTGAACTCAAACAATGATTGCATGAGGCTAGTCAAAAGAGGCGCACGATGGAATTCACGGTAGAACGCATGATTAAATGGTAAGCGCATCAAGGGGATGAGAAGCTGCCAACGCATTAATGAGTTTTCAAAATGGATATGGTGCACGCGGTCAAAGGAGACTCACGGTGAGTCTTAATCCAAACCGTCCAAGTCAAAAGTAAGCAAGATCCACGGTCCAGACGTCATCTTCTCGACTTAGAAAACCCTAAAACCAGGTGGTGGCCGGACAAAAGCTCTGATCATCTTCCTCATGACTCCGGCCACTGCACGCAGTACACAGCCACCAAAAAACGTCCAAAATCCACGAAATGAATACCAAAACTCATCTACGTCTTGCATAGAATATGAATCTACCACTAATTAGGCCAGGAACCTCATAATAAAGCCAAATCGAAGCAACACAGATCCATGCTCAAAACCAAAATATCCTCAAACATCACTTAAAAACAACCAGAAATCATCTACATGAAATGTACATCACAAATCCAACAATAACTAAGCCTAAAACGCCATGAATCGTCCAAACCGAACCAATCAAGTTTCAAGCCATCAACAAAGATTGTCACCAACCAACACAAGACATAGACATAAACAATCTATACAACTCACAGATCACAAACAAGAAAAAATCGCACAGAATGGCATCATGAATTGAGAGAAAGTTTGAAAGGTAGTTTACCTAGTGGAGAGCCTCCACTTGGCCTTGAAACTATGCTGAAGCTTAATGAAAAATGCCCATAATCATTCCATGAACTTCATTAAAGGTGTTTGAATTCTCAATTTGGTCTGAAAATGGATGAATCTCAGAATTCGAATTCCACCTTGCTCTCACTTTTTCTTCATGTGTTCTTGCTCTCTGGGCACGAAATGGCCTAATTTCTCATCCAATCTTCACCTAGAATACTTATATGTTGGATTTAGGATCAAATGGGGACCCAATTGTAGCTAATTTGGAAGAATGGAATTTCAATTTGAACTCACTTTTTACTTTGCCAAACACACGAATTTCCCACTGCACATGCTCATATTTTGCTCCAAATCAATTGCATATGGCTTGGAAGTTGGTTGACTTTTGTTGACCAAAATCACATCCCTCTGATGACCTATAACTTGCCTGGATCATAACTTGAGTTCTATAAATCCAATCAAGGACTTCTAGTACTCAAATTAAAGCTAAGAACATGCTCTACAAGTTCCATGTTGGTCAAAAGTTGAGATGAAACTTGTATCTTGAGGTAGGTGGTCTTGAAGTCATACACTAAATAGGGGATTTTACACTGAGAACCCTAACTTAGTAACTTCTGACACTCTTGATCCTTGATGAATTGAACTTGAAATGACATCTCCTATATCCAAAAAAAACATCACATGACCATAGAGACTTTGAACAAAGTTTTAATCTCATTCAATTACACAGTTGACTGAAGACTAGCCAGATGAAACCCTAATTGCAACACTTTTGATTGTGGCTTGTTCCACCTCACACAACAACTTGAATAAGCTCCAAATGGCTCTCAAAGCACTCAATGAGCTCTCTAAACATCTCATACCCATAATCATGACTTTACAAACCCCTGATGATCTTGAACTGGCCTCCAGGTTGGGAGCTGACCCACATACATCCATCCTTTCTTTCATAAGACCATTGTCCATTTCCTGATGACTTGATGACCATCCAAACTTGAGTAAAACCCCTTGCTTAGGATCAACCCTCTGAATAGACTCCTCTTGATGCACAAACTCTTGATCCCCTATTTAATGAAACATGCTACGCAATGCAGATGCTAGAACAAAATGAAATGAAACACAAGTCAGCCTAAGAAAAAAGGTTGGGCAAATTTGGGGTGCAACAACATGAATGAAGAAATTAACGTGGAGATTAATGAAAGGATATACAGAATAAAGTTGGTTAATACTTTTATGGGCCGAAGAGAATCCTGGTGAAAAAAGAAAGTTGAGAGAGAGTTAGTGAATCAGAGTTTTCTTTATTTGAAATGGAGGAAGATGATGAAGTGTGGAAATCAAGGAAAGACTCTGATGAGTCTGACAAAGAAGAAGATGTTGGTCAGCAAAATGGAGGTGATTCAGAGGGAGGAAGATTGATTTCTAATAGCAGTAGGTGTCGCTACTCGGAAAATTGCAACGATGGAGAGGCAAGAATGAAAAGACAGAAGAGTCGCCATCGAACTTTATTTATCCCGTGAGGGGAAGGAGAAACATTGAGATAACCCTAAGAGAAAACGGTTAAGATGGTCTCGCAACCAAGAGAACAGGTTCGAAAGTTGGTTATGCGAAAGGGAAGGTATTAGCATCCCTCGCATCCATCGTACTCTATGGGAACCATTTATTTGTCTATGAGTGAAAATATCTTCTAAAAGATATCGTTATGAAGAGTGTCCCAAGGGATAAAGAGAAAGGTTGGAAACGAGGAAAAGAGAAATAAAAGGGGGAGAAGAGAGACTCGGTAGGACTTCACGGTCCTAGGCCTACGTATTCTTAACATATATGAGAAAGTTAGAGTCAACGTAGTTCGGGAAACTACGAGTGATGGGAGGAAGGTTGCTCACGAAGACATTGTCATCTTGTGCCTACGTATCTTCATCTGGTATGAGAAATCATAGAAAACGTAGTTCGGGTAACTACGGGAAAAGGTGGAAAAGTGTGCTCTCCAAGACACCGTCGTCTTGTGCCTACGTATTCTCATCTGGTATGAGAAATCAGAGCAAACGTAGTTCGGGAAACTACGGGAAAAGGTCTCGATCGCACTGGGGCGAGAGAAAATGTTTGAAATAACAGGTTGATCTCGATTGCACTGAGGCAAGAGAAAAGGGAAGTTAGTCGTTAGTGTGCTCGTCAAGGATAGAGATCCTCGTGCCTACGTATCCTTATTTGGGAATAAGGAATTGGAGCAGTCATAGTTCAGCCAACTACGGGTGAAAGGCAGAAAAGTGTGCTCGTTAAGGATAGAGATCCTCGTGCCTACGTATCCTTATTAGGGAATAAGAAATCAGAGCAGCCGTAGTTCGGCCAACTACGGGTGAAAGGAGGAAAAGTGTGCTCGCCAAGACATCGCCGTCTTGTGCCTACGTGTTCTCATCTGGTATGAGAAATCAGAGCAAACATAGTTCGGGAAACTACGGGAAAAGGCCTCGATCGCACTAGGGCGAGAGAAAAGGTTTAAAATAACAGGTTGATCTCGATTGCACAGGGGCAAGAAAAAGGGAAGTTAGTTGTTAGTGTGCTCATCAAGGATAGAGATCCTCGTGCCTACGTATCCTTATTAGGGAATAAGGAATCAGAGCAGTCGTAGTTCGGCCAACTACGGGTGAAAGGCGGAAAAGTGTGCTCGCCAAGACATCTTCGTCTTGTGCCTACGTATTCTCATCTGGTATGAGAAATTAGATCAATCGTAGTTCGGGAAACTGTTTACTGGTGTTTGTGGATGATGCTAATATGCACATTCTAGTAGTTAGGTGTATTGCAGCTCGCTCGTGGAGTCTTAAGCGTTACCTGTTTGCGGTAGAACAGACGTAACATATCCTTTTTGAAAAGATTAGTTTTCGCCTTCGAGGCAAGATATCACGTTTGATTTGTGAAAGTTTATTTTGAGAGTGAAATAGATCCTCGGATAGTAACCCCTTGCGGGTAGTACCCAATTCTTTATCTCAAAAGAATTATTGTGAAAAGGTGTGACGAATACAGTCATGTCTTCATATTGAAAGACGAGTATCGAGACCACACACTCTACAGTGAGTATCCTGACACTCGGAGAGGAAGAAGTTTGCACTCAATCCTCTCTCTTTAGTTCAATACAAAGAGAACTTCATTCTCTTATTAAAGTTGTTTTGATCTTGAATGGTAAGTGTTTTACGACAGTGAACCCTAAAGGTAATGTCAAGCACTCGGGATAGGAGAAGGCCTACGCCTAACCACTCCTCGACCATTCAAGTTTTATTGAGAAAAGAGTTTGAAAATGCGTTTGGCTCGAGACCAAGTTTTAGGAGAAAAGTTTTGAAACGAAGAAGTGGTGAACGACGAGAAAACACTAAGCATCACAATCACAGACAACGCTAAATCAATACCCATGAAAAATATATACAAGTATCGTCGAAGAAAATATTTATAAACGCACTCGAGAATTAGACGAAACTAAAACCGAAATCAAGAAAAGAATTAGTCAAAGATTGAAAGTTATTTAGGTCAAAATTAAATCAAAGTTTAATCCTAAGTTAATTGAAAGTTAATTCTAACTAAAATTCTAAATAAAAATCCAATTCTAAAAGAAAATTCTAATATTAAAAAAAATTAATGAAAAACTAATTAATATTCTAATTTAAAAAACTATTAACTAAAACTAATTTCTATAGTTAATCTCTAATCCTAGAACTAATTAAAATATAATCCTAAAAAATCTAAACTCTAAAGTTATAACTAAACTAATCTAATTTCTAAAGTTAAACACTAATTAAAATTCTAAATAAAAATCTAATTCTAAATTAATTAAAGTTAAGACGAATGAACTCTAAAAAAACTAAGTTAAAGAAATATAACTAAATTAATTAAATCCTATGCAAATTAAATCCCAAAATTAAGACTAATTGAAATGCTTAAATTAATCTAATTTTAAAACACAAAACAAAACAATCAGAGGGGGACAGAAAGGCTCCTGAGAGTGTGAACAGCAGTCCCCAGGCGTATCGGCCCTATATCCTTGAGCCCAAAAGACTTAATCACTAAACCAGGGGGTACAACGAGAAAGACGGGCGGTGCGGATAGAAAATTACACAGGCCCAAGGCCCAAACCAAATTGAAAACAAATTTAACCGAAAAATCCCCAGCATAGAGGCGCCTCTCTCCATATTTCCCTTCTTCTTCTTCAACAATCTTCTCGCCGCCATTTTGCCATTCTTCAACATGTCTTCTCGCTCGATTCACAAAAACAACGACTAAAAAGAACTCGGTTCACCTCCTTCTTCATTCTCCTTCTCACTTCATCTTTTAATTCTTCTCTTCTGTTTAGGCTTTTATGGATTTAGGGCGAAGGGACAATTAAAGTCATTTTGTTGTTGTTGATTATTTTGAAGAAAAAGGGGTTGAGTAGATGGTTTCTATGATGGAGGGATTTGAAACACGGTAGGTGTGTTTTGACGGTGAGTTTAAAAAACGCAACCGCGACGAAGATCTATTGATGGAAGAAAACAGAGGGTGCTTACGATGGCAGAGACGAGTAAACGAAGAGAGGGTTTTTTAGGGAGAGATTGGAGTTGAAGATTGCGGATTGGAGGTTGGAGGTGAAGTCGTGTTTGGTTTTGTGAAGAAATCATATGCTGTTGTGGCCTTTTTTTTGCAGAAACAAATTATGCAGGTTTTATGCTTTTGGAGGCCGCAAGTTATGGCAAACAATTTATGTTTTCTTCCTTGTGTATGTTGCAACTTTTGTGGGTTAAAGGATGTTGTCGTGTTGTATGACACTGCTTTCACGTACGGGTAGTATTGGTACGTAGGTTTGGAAGGGTGTTGTCCGACGTGACTTGGTGCGGTATGCTGTTGTTTTGAGGCTTGTGAGGGCTCGCGTGGTTGTGCACAGGTTGTGATGGTACCTTCTTTTTGCACAGGCTTATCACAGGTCTGTGAAAAATCTGTTGTAGTAGGCACAAACTCCAGGCATTGCGATGTGAGCTGGTCGGGTAAGGACATGTCCACCTTTGTCCTTTTCGCGTTTTTTCATTTTAAAACATTAGCTCATTTGCTTTCGTGGCAGGTATTTTGGGGCATTATGGTCGTTGTGGTACCAATGTTAGCAGCAGGGTGTTGGTGTAGCGTGTTGTGGTGTAGTTGCAGAATTTGTTTGGAACGGTTGTGTGGTGTGGTTTGATTGTTTTGCAGTAAAAATAAATTAAAAAAAGAAGAAAAATTAAATCATATATGAAAAGAAAAAGAAAAGGGGAAACAAAAATAAATAAAAAAACCTAACTAATTAAATAAACCTAATTAATCTCTAATTAAATAAAACATTATTTTTAAGTATAACTTAAAAAAAATCAAATAAAGAAAGAAAAAAAGAAATCGGATTTAACTAAAAAAATTAAAATATTAATAGAGAAAATATTTAATTAATGAATAAATAAATAAAATAAGGTTTTAATTTAACTAAAATAAAAATAAATTTGATTTTAAATCATTTAACTAATAAATAAATAAATAAATGATGAAAATAAAATAAAATTACAAAATTAAAATTAATTCTAAGTTAATAAAAGACTATTAAAAATAAATCACAAATAAAAATAAAAAGGTTAAGTACCGAAATATACCCAAAACCGGAGAACCAACGCGCCTAAAATATCAGCGCAAAATAAAGCACAAAAGAAATGCAACACTTCGTCCAATTTCAAAATAAAACTTATCCTTCGAAATGGTCTAAACCGTCCAAAATGCGAACAAAGCGGTTGTAATTCCGATAAATCCATTCCGGCTGATAACATGGACAGTATGTGAGAAATGATCAACCTAGATGGTATACAGAAGAGTGTGAAACAAAAACCAGTTAAAGTTAGAAGAAACTAGGGAAAATTTTGAGGTGTTACAGCTGCCCATATTCAGTCGACTTGGACTTGAAGGTATGAAAAGCAACCGCTTTTAAACATTCAAGGTAAAAGGTGATTGAATACTAAAAGAACCCAGAAATTTGCAAACAGTGGATATACAGAGTAAAGCTCGTCAGCTGAAGGTGGACTTAAGAACAGCGGGTACCAACCAAAAGTTGGGATAACCGGAAAAGCAACTGATAAAAATATGGTAATGGCTACTATCCAAAAGTTAGGATCGCCGGAAAGTAATAGCAAAAAGTTATGAGAAAGAGACTACTAACCAAGAGTTAGGATCACTCAGACGCCGACCGAAGGCGAATACTGTAACACCCCAAATTTAAGCAGAATATTTTAATTAATTATTTAATTGAGAATATTCGTATTTTTGGTGGTTTTCAGTGGTTTTGTGGATTATTGAGAAAATGTGCATTTTGGACTATTTATTTAATTAATAGTATACTATATGAGAATATTAGTATTATTATTGATTAAAATGAATATAAGTGAAATAAGGGTAAATTGGGCATTATGAAGAGTTAGTAAGGGTGTTATGGGAAAAGCCCAATTGTGTGGCTCAAGTCTAAGTTTGACAAAATAGAATTCTGAAGGTTGGGGATTCATTTTGTTAACCATGAAAAGAATAGAGGCCAGAGCTCTGAGAAGGGGTCAGTGGAGACAAAAGCTTCGGAAGATTGCCGGAGTTAATCGTGAAAGCTTTGAATCGGCTAAGGTATGGGGAGTATTGCATTTCATGATTTTCTATGTATGCCTTTCGGTGTGTTTATGGTGGGGTTTATGATTTAGGGTATGTTGGGTTGATTTGCGAGAATTAAGGAAATTGATGAATAGACTTTGAGGTTATGATTGATGGCAGGTATCCCTGAATATTGACATGAATTTAGGAAACCTTATCGGACTGTTTGATGTGTAACATGAGAAAGGAAACCTTAGGCCTTCGTGGCCGAAACCTTGGATTGTGATATGTTTGACCCTGTAGGAATAGGAATATTCAAATGTGAGTAACTCTGATGCACTCAGAGCAATTGCAGGAAAATAGTGTTTTAGGCAGTGCAAATGTTGTCAGATTGGCCTGATAAACCATAGATCTTGTGTCGTTATCTCCGTATGACCTTGGGGATGTTTTAATGATGTTTTGGGGGCATTGGGTATGTGAATCGTATGAGTTTTTGGGTAGAAATCAGTTCTGGGGCGTAGCAGGTTTTGCTGTCATCGCTCTGTTCGCCTAGCGAGCAAGCCAGCGAAGGCTCGCTACCAACTCGCCTAGCGAGTAAGCCAGCAAACGTAGCAGAGTTCGCGAAATTGATCGTGGGCAGTGATGCCATGATGTTTGATTCTGGGATTCGTGTGATGAGTTACTATGAGTATGACAGTGGGGTTGCGTGAGTAATATGTGATAGTATGAGAATTACCGCGAGTGTAATTATGATGAATTAATATGAGGTAATGTGAGATGATATTAGGGATTAATATGTGAATACTAAGTGGTGATATGGCGAATTAACATAAGTAGAACTGTGAAGTTTATGTGATTGATAGGCGATAGTGTGAGGATTACCGTAAGTATAATTTGATAAACTAATATGAGATGATATGGGGGTAGTATTATGAATTAATATGGGATAATATGACTATGAGCTAATATGTGATTTATACGTGATTATATGATGACATGATGTGTGAGATTGATTAACATGATGAATTATGATAATATGTTGTATGATGAATTATGATGATATGATGTATGATGATTGACATGATGAATTATGATGATATGTTGTATGATGAGTAATATGATGAATTATGATGATACGCTGTATGATGATTAATATGATGATTTATGACGTATGATGAATATGATGAATGATGATGCACCATATGTTGTTATTATGAGGATTATTGTGACGTGTGCATCATGCATTCATGTGCATCCGGACTTCGGTTCAGGACCTCGATTACTTTGGCTTCAATCCCACTGTGCGGATGTGAAGTATTATGATGTGCTCATATCCTATTGATGGGGATCTATGGAGGGTTTATGGCCCAGTGTCCATCGAGCTGTGATGATTGGTACCACATGCATTGAGTTGTGTTGCATTGCATTTATGAGTCTTTGTGTATAAATTATGATGTTGTGACCTTTGAGGCATATGTGATTAATATGAATGTGTTGAATATGAATATGTTACCGTTGATGCATTAATTGTCATACATTGATTATTATGAATTGTCTTACTCACCCTGCCTGTTTGAATGTTACCTCCACGTGGGTAACGTATAAATGAGCAAGTTTAGCCGTGGACGTCGTCGAGGAGTATTTTGAAGTTTTAGAGTCGTTAGCCTTTATGGTTAATTTAAAGGGTCTTGCTCTGATATGTAACATCAGGTTGGGTTCTTTGAGTTGCTTGTATATCATTAGGTTATTTTACTTATGTTCCCTCATGAGGAAAACATTGAGTTATTTTTTGAGTTCCGCTATATATGATGTTTTGGTGTATTTTGAGAAAACCCGTGTGTTGCAGAGTATTGACCAATTTGGTTGACTTTGAGAAATGTACGCCCTTTTGTGGCCTTTTAATGAAAGTTAATATTTTACTCTGAAATCCGTGTTATTTTTCCGTAATATCTGTGGGGTAAAATAAGGGTGTTACACTAACCACAACCCTCAAGGTTTCATTATCAGTTCCCCTATTTTCCCACAATCAACCCAAAATACCTTAAATCTTAGATCAACCATAAACACATCGAAAGGTATACATGGAAAATCATGAAAATCTATACTCCCCATACCTTAGCCGATTCAAAGCTTTCACGATTGTCTCCGGTATCTTCCGAAGCTTTTGCCTCCACTTCTCCCTCCTCAGAGCTCTGGCCTCCATTCTTTTCACGGTTAACAAAATGAATCTTAAACCTTCAGAATTCTATTTTGTCAAACTTAGACTTGGGCCACACAATTGGGCTTTTCCCATAACACCCTTACTAACTCCTTATGATGCCCAATTTACCCTTATTTCACTTATATTCATTTGGATCAATAATAAAACTAATATTCTCATATAGTATACTATAAATTAAATAGATAGTCCAAAAATGCATAATTCCCAATAATCCACAAAACCACCGAAGACCACCAAAATACGAATATTCTCAATTAAATAATTAATTAAAATATTCCAATTAAATTTGGGGTGTTACAATGTAAATCTCAGCTAAATTCTGCATAGAATGATTAATCTTCATGGGTAAGAATGAGTTGACTTAGTCAATCTATCCACAATCACCCAAATTGAATCATTCCCCTTTCGTAGTCTTTGGCAAACCCGACACAAAATCCATGGGAATACTATCCCACTTCCATCCTGGGATATTCAACGATTGTATTAGACCCAAAGGTTTCTGATGTTCAATCTTTGACTTCTGACAAGTCAAACACACATAAATAATTTCAGAAATTTCCTTTTTCATACGGGCCACCAAAATAATTCCTTCAATTTTTGATACCTCTTTTTCGCACCAAAATGAATACTCAACCTAATTCAATGTCCTTTTTCAAGAATACTCTTCTTAATTCCTTGAAAATCTAGAAAACACACTCTATCTCTAAGCCTCATCACACCATTCTCATCAACTCGGAATTCACCTCTGTTACCTTGGTTAATGAAGGTCAACTGATCAACCAATCCCAAATCATATTTTCTGACCTCCTTTGATTCCTTCAAGAATACCACCAGTTAGTTTCAACATCCCCATCTTCACACTGTTAGAAGTCTCTGAACTCATGTCTCTAAATTGCTCGATCAATTCCAACTCTCTCACCATAAGCATCAACATAAGCAAACACTTCCTACACAAAGCATCAGCTACCACATTAGCTTTATTGGGATGGTAACTCGAATCAAAACCATAATCTTTCAAAAGTTCAAGCCACCTCCTTCGTCTCATATTCAACAATTTCTGATCGAACAAATAGTTCAAACTCTTATGATCAATGAACACCTAAAATTTAGAGCCAAAAAGGTAATGTTTCCAAATTTTCAACACGAACACTACAACTCCCAATTCTAAGTCATACGGAGGATAATTTCTTTCATGAACTTTCAGTTGTCTGGAAGCATAAGCAACGACCTGATAATTCTACACCACTAAGACCCATCTTTGAGGCATCATAATATACTATAAAAGACTCACTCAGATTAGGCAAAACCAATACTGGAGCAGTCGTCAACTTCTTCTTCAATTCCACAAACTCTCTTCTTACACATCATCTCACACATAAGCTTGACCCTTTCGAGCCAACCGAGTCAAAGGTAAGGCTAACTTAGAAAACCCTCAATAAACATGCGATAATAACCAGACCTTAAGTCTATCTTGCTGAAAACACAGTCACCAATCAATTGGACCGTCATGTCATCAATTCTCGGAAGTGGATACTTATTCCTGATAGTCTCCTTATTCAACTGCCTGTAATCAACACACAACCTCATACTCTCATCCCTCTTCTTAACCAACAACACAGGTGCATCCCACAGAGAAGCACTTGGTCGAACAACCTCTTCTCAAGTAATTTTTCCAATTATTTCTTCAATTCCCCTAACTCAGAAGCTGACATTCTATAAGGAGCCATTGATACCGAACTCGTACCTGTTATCAAATCCACTACGAACTCTACTTCATTCTCTAGGGGGAAAATCATGTATTTCGTTTGGAAATATATCTGGAAATTCACAGACAACATGCAATTCAACACTTGTAACTTCCCGATCAACTTGTAATGATACAAACATTGCAAATATCAAGGCTTCATCATTTATAAGTTTATTCACTTGCTTAGCAGATCACAACATCAGCTCTCTATCATCACCAAACCCAGATCCACCCTCTGGAGGCAAGTCACAAATATCTTTAGGAAAACATCAGCAATTACACACCACTAGAATTTCCCTAGCCGTCAGGTTGATCTCTACTCCTTGGCAAGCAACCCTCTATAATACCTGATCATTCTCTCTCAGAGACATCCCAACTTAACCGGTGGACAAGAATCTCGAGTCCGCCTCATCATCAGATATAAGAATATGTATTGATTCATCAAAATAATTTGTAAGCACTTGGCTTAGCTATAAACCATTCATTATACACACCATCTAAGCTGGCAAGACACATCCATTCCATCCAACATGATTCTGTCTACTATTAACAAGAGATTAAGGGTGGCCAGTTCCTCAATTTGTCAATAGACAGTTGACAATCATGGTGGGGGCATAAACCATCTTTACCAAACTATAATAGCGTCCAACGACACACTGAGCCATCACTCCACACTAGAAGCATCTTGGAGAAGCACAAGCTTCTCCCCTACTTATTTCATTGCCAACCTGCAAATGGAAAACAAAACAAGCGTCAACAGTGTTTTCACACACATGTTGCATACTAGGGAACAACATAATTAAACAACCTGGTCGGATGGACCGACTTGCTCTAATACAAATATGTAACACCCTAATTTCCCCAGCATAATTAAAATCAAATCAAAGTAAAATAAAAACAAATCATGCAATTAGGATGCCACATCCAACATCAACCTACTCATATATTTCGACATGCAACACATGTAGTAATTAAAGAACACCATATAAGTTTGAACTTCAACATTTTGTTAAGCAACAGAAAACGTCAAAAATGAATAGTTAAACTCTTCCAACATAATTATAACAAATGTAGTTATAAGGAAATTATCAACAAGAGAGATTCATATAAATATCTCCATCAATATAAAATTATCCAACAATAGAGGTATACATATAGTTTCGTCCCAACATAAACAAAAGAAGTGTCGACACCCAAGTGTTACATATCAGAGTAGAAACCGACTCAACAAAAGCATAAAGGAGATTATCCTCTTCTACTAACACCTACACCTTTACTGCGGATCACCTGCACATTATCCATAGGGAGGAAACATTCAAACAGAAGGGGAGAGATGTCATGATAATATAAAGGAAAACATGATAAAAGACATGCATTAGAGTAACACATACAATATCTCTCAACATCAGCACCAGATTATCCAAGCATAAGAATAACATAACAAAAATTCAAATAAATATCTCATATTAATCAACCAACGACATCATCACTACTTATCCACCAACCAACATGGAATCACATGATAACAAATCCAATTAATCGCAATAATACCACATATTAGCAACATAGCGACATATTTAATATATAATGCAATGAGACTCACAACCTGACTCAATGCTTATGCACGTGGTACCATGTTTTGTAAACACTCAGGTTCACTGTTCTAATCCTCACCTCCTAGGATCAGAACCATTCACTGACCCATCACCTCCGAAATCAGCTACCGGCCTAATCCATACAATGGTATTTTAGGCTCACCAACCACAGACAATTGTTCAAAAATGTACGCAATGCGACTATTTATTAATACAACTAGTACAACATCATCTTCCATAATAATCCACCACCATGGTTATTGTACACCGCCCAAACTGGCCAACAAGCATAACATATAGTGCATATAACATATATATCTTTTATGCAATCACAACTCAAATAATCACATTTGAAGTAATGCATTATATCTCACCATATTATAACATAACATCAATCACTTCGAACAATAAATTATCACTACTCATGTTCATATATGTATGCAATGTGACTATTTATGCATACAACAACATCATCGTGCACAATAACTCACTACCATGGTTACTGTACCCCGTCCAAAATGGCAAACAAGCATCGAATACATTTCATACTATATATATATATATATATATATATATATATATATATATATATATATATATATATATATATATATATATATATACATATCTTTTATGAAATCACAACAACATCATTAAAACATCCCCACATTACCATCATTAACATCATAACAACATCTTGTAACAACGCTCAAGATTCGTCACTTGCAACAAGACTTCTTAGTGTATACAACAAGTATAATCACATTCCTAAACATATTAGACCTAGAAATATTAGGAAAACGATTCACCTATTTATACCATGTTAAAGTTCTATTTATTAGCTTTCCAACTCTTTAAATGGTTTGTCATTTAGATACACAGTTAAAAAGTTATGATCGAAATAATATTTAACATTTTTGTGTGCTGACTTAGAGGCCAACACATACTGTCTAGATTTTCAAGGAATTCGTTTCTAGAATCTACAGGTCGACGCATAAAGCTTGGAGGTCGACACATATTGTTTCGATTTCTCAAAAGTCACTTTTAAAGTGCACTTTCACCCTAGTTTATCATGCTAGAACTTATGCTACAAATATCTATCACCATAGACCCAATTTTTTGTTATTTTAACATTCTAAAAATCAATTATTTCCTTATTTTCCTTATGGATTAATATCATATAGTCATTAATCTCCTATCTATGATTCAAACCCTTACAACTCAACAATGAAGGAAACATCTCAACTACCAAAACAAAATTATCATCCATATAAGCAAACGACAATTATCATATAATCAATATATTATAACAGTATCATCATCCACTATTTCAAAATATTCATAGCATCATCGGAAACAAAAAATTTATCAATTTAAAGAAATCAAGGTAGAGACATCCAAGAATAGAATTGGATGGAAAACAGAAACAGACAAACATGTATCTACTTTGGTAGGTGCCAAGTAAATTGGACTTTGACCTCAAGGTAAGATGCTTATAGAAACAAGGCCTTCGGGAATGCAAATGAGCACAAAATACACTTCAAGCTATGCATGAATTTTATATGATATATTAATGATTAAATGCTTGCAATGAAAATGCAAATGTCAACTGGATAAGCCTCTTTTAGTAAGGTGAGGCTGGAACACGGATTCCAAAACATGGGGAACTCTGCCAACTTTCCCCTTGAAATATGTTTTGAGCACAACTTCCGCCACACTTGTTAAATGTATCAGGCTGGTGATCCTTTTGGGAAGGATTAAAGATCTTTGCTTGGGGTTTTCTTCAAGTAGACTGTCCCAAATTGACTGATTCTTGAAATGACTGCTTTACTGGTTGCTTAAAATGTTTGCCCTAACATGAGTCTTGAAGAGATTTTCTCTAAATAACAGGATCTTTGACTATGATATGCCCCTGATAGGATCACTGATCAAGTTTTTCAATTGTTTCAACTTCCACTATAATGAGTGCTTACTTGCAAACAAAATGTTGATTCAAAAAATGGTAATTTTAATGCAATGCTCATGCAATTCTTGAAATCAAAGTCATTATTGGAATGATGTTGATGTACATCAAATGAATCATTGGTCAAAATGCAGTATTGTTTTAGACACGCAAAGTGAAAGATAAAGCAAAGGAGTGATACCAAAACAAATGATTAGCAAATCTCTTGGGAGTCAGTTTACGCAACCTTGTTGTAGTATGCTTTCAAAAAAAATCTAGCTTCAATTAGGTCTTATGAAGGTTGTAACATGGTCTGGTTCATATTTTTCAAAATAAAGGATATAAGGCTCAAAATTTAATTTTTACCCAACCGATTCTTCATGATAATCTTCAGTCCTACGCTTAACTAATTCATCCAATGCATTTGAGTTCCAAGAGATTTGGAATTGCATTGATGATGATGGCTCAAAAGCCAAGGGATTTTTGAGATAGCGGACACTTCTTCCTTTTTAATAGTCACGACATTATGTTTTTTCAAGAGTTTCAGTGACCCTTTTGATTTTGATATGACGGTCAACCCATTTACAGTTTTATTGACTTTTGTAATCCCTAATTTTTGTTTGGACCGCTTATTTGAAGCTTTTAGTCCACCAGGATGCCTTTATTTTTACCTCAGTCTCCTTTTTAGGTTTTGGTTTAGCGTGCTTTTTCTTTTCTTCTTCTTTGATTTTGGAAGATAGTGTCTGTCATTAGCTTCTTCGACAATTCTTTGATGTATGCGAAGGAAAGCTTGTTCTTGAAAGCCTTATTGAATGGTGTATGAGACGATTCTCTTGAATTTGAATGCAAATATGAATTAACTGAGAACTACCTTTCCCCAAGTTAGGATTGTGGGTTTTTCCGTATAAAACGAAACACTAACTTCTAGGCTCAAAGGGGTTAACTAGAGATTAACTTCCTTATTTCTCCAGTGTTTTGGAAATTGAAATAATGCATTACATTGTCAATAAATTTTATTTTGAAAGCATACCATTCAACAACTTGGGTATTTCGTTTTCGTCATTCTCCCTCCAATCTTTGCATAGACGACATTTTGATAAAGAAAGATGAATGAAAGAAACAATAATATATTTTTTGAATCTTGAGAAAGGAAAGCATGAATATATACAAATGTGAATGAATTGATGCAAAATATGTAATTCTAATTTCATTCATATTAACATTAAAGGCAAACAAGTTTGAAAGCAAATAATACAAAAAGGAAATTTCAAATGGAAAGAAAACATGGCCTAGTGATTAATTAGCATCAAGGATGAGCTTTCCTTTATGATCCACTGGCTTTAGGAGGTGACTTGTCATGATCTGACCCAATCTTCGCTCACTTTGTTTTGGCAAAGGATTACTGATAACATTAGGAACTCTCTTCGTGAGAGTGACAACATTTCCTCTAACCAAGTCTTGAACTCTAGCCTTTAATGCAAAGCAACCTTCTAGATAATGACCGACAGCTCCCTAATGGAATGCGCAGTAGAGATCAGACCTAAACCCATGTGGCAGAGGATTTGGAGGAAGAGGTAGAGGTTTAGTTGTAATAAGAACTTTATGGATCAAGTAGGGATAAAATACAATGTATGTCACAGGGATATGGTCAAATTAAGTCCTATTCCTAGTAATACGATTATGATTTTGGCTAGCATTTTGTTGTGGAAGAGCATGAGCTCGAGAAGCTTTGACCACATGAGCAGCTGCATCTACATATGGTTAACCATATTGTTGTTTCCTGCGTAAGGTGTCATTTCATCTGAAACAACATGTGTATCACCCTCCTTCTTCTTTTGAAAGTTTCTAGAGGACTTTCTTTCACCACTAGAGACTTCAACAACATTAACAATTTTTCCATTCTTGATACCCTCCTCTAGTGTTTCTCCAAAAGTGGCTAGGTCAAAAAAACCAGATGATACACTTCCTATCATCTTTTCCCACAGGAAATGTTGTAGAGTGTCCATTAACAATCCAATCAGTTCTATCTCTGCCAATGGTGGCTCCACTTGAGCAGTCAGCTCTCTCCAGCGTTGAGCGTACTCTTTGAAGAATTCTTTCTCTTTCTGAGACATGTTCTGCAATTGACGATGGTCTGGTGTCATGTTCAGATTGTACTTATATTTCTTCAAGAAAGCATCAGCCAAGTCCTTCTAGCTTGGGATACAACTCTTCTCAAGTCCCATATACCATTTCATCAAAGCTTCACTCAAGTTATCTTGTAAACAATGAATGAGTAGTTTGTCATTGTTGGTATAAGTAGCCATCTTACGATGGTACATTACCAAGTGGCTTTTTGGACAGGTATTCCCCTTGTGCTCCTCGAATTCTGGAGTCTTGAATTTGGCTAACATCACCAAGTCAGAAACTAGGCACATGTCCAATGTGGAAGCACCAAAGACATCATTGCCTTCCACAACTCTTAACCTCTTTTATATAGTCTGGCATTTCTCTCATACTTCCTCAATATATACAACTTCTCCCTGACTTTTAGATTGGGGGCCAGCAGCATGGTACACAAGGGGAGGATTTTCATAAGCAGTTTGAGCAATAGTATGCACGACAGGGTGATGTTCGGTGATCACTGGAGCTTGGAATATTGGAAGAACAGATAGGCCAACCCTTGTAGTAGTTTCAAAGGGTGGAGAGTAATTTGGTGGCAATCCAAATTCTAGCCAAGTAGAAGCTGGCCTCGAGGGTGGCACGGGGTCAACAACGAAGCTATTGACTTCAGAGATGACAGTCCTCTGAGGTTGAGCTTCCTTAGTAGTCAAGGCTTGTAGTATTTCCATGATCTTGCTCACACTGCTCTTTAACTCATCAATATTTTCCCTAACTATTTTATTGTGTTTCTCTTGATCATCCATTCTTCTTTTGACGTTGGATCTAGTTTCGTACTTATGTGGAGGAATTAGCTTGGCGGTAACTCAACAAATATGAAGATGAAAATAGACAACATTGAGCTTTTTGACAACTTGGATGTATACAAAAATGAATGCAATGATATGCAAATGAATGATATGACATGCATAAACAGGTACATGATCTTATAAGTCGAGGTACGGATGAAGGATAAGTCTGATTGCTTTTCAAAACAGGGATCTCACAAGGTAGGATCTAAGGTTAAACAAGAACCCCAAAGTCATGGATTAATATGAATGTTCATCATGAACGACAGAAGCATGTCGGTTGACAACTCCATCATATGAATCTATTTTAGGTGAAATCTTCATATTGAACCACAGGAGAAAAGCTTACCGGGGACCCATACTATGCGACCATCGACATCAGGTTCTAGACAAGGGTCTCAGAGTCATGGAGTTCCTTGACTGTTTGTTGCATATGTCAGTCATTGCCAGGAAATAATTCTATCAAGAAAGTCTATTCTGAGTGAGATCTCGTGCTGAACCATGTGAGAAAAGCTTCTTGGGGACCCATACTACGCGACCATCAACTATAGTTGGGCAATGGTTCAAGGTTCTATAAAGGTCCTTATAGTCATGGATTCCAAGGAAAACATTAATCTCCCACGCCAAAAGCTTAACGGTTGTCAATATCCTCAATGGAATCTACTATAAGCGAGGTTCGCGTATCGACCCTTACGAGGAAAGCTCCTCGGTGGCCCATACTACTCAACCTCTCATATCTCAATTTTACACTCTAGACTCGGGTAGAGAGTCTTTCCCTTAAGGTTTGCAACCAGGATATCCAACCAGTAGCACAACATAAGAGAGCAACAACACATAAGATAGAAATATTAAAAGCATAAAGAAAGCAAAAAATAAATCAATCAAAGAACAAAGACAAACACCCACACATATAAAGAATGCAACCTAGACTAGGCTTGAATTTCTTAGGGAAAGGTCCCCAGCAGAGTCTCCATCTGTCGTACCTTTAAAAATGAGATACAACCTCGTGATACACAATCTCACGCTCGTGGGATGGACTTAACAGAGTCTCCATCGAACTTTATTTATTCCCAAAGAGGGAAAGGGAAATATCGATAAAATCCACAAATGAAAGGGGATAGGAAAGGATAAGGTATGGTCATCGTAACTAAAACCGGGATCGGAAGTCGGTTATGCAAGGGGAAGGTATTAGAATCCCTCACATCCGTTGTACTCAATGAGAACCATCCAAGTTGTCTACGCGTGAATGGGTTTCGAATCTAAGAGTTACTTGCTAAAGGGAAATTGAGGGTTTTTTTATTAGGTTGCTCGCCAAGGCTTAGCTGCCTCGTGCCTACGTAACCTTATAGTGCAATAAGGAAGTATGAGCAATCATAGTTTAGGGAACTACTGTTAAAGAGTTGAAAGGAAAAAGGTGGAAAAGAAAAAAGGTCGAGAAAAAAAAGGTAGAAGAGAAAGAAGGTAGATGGGTAAAAAACAAAAAGGTAGCTCGCCAGGATCTTGCGATTCTGTACCTACGTATCCTCATAGCGCAATGAGGAAGTTAGAGCTCTGTAGTTTGGGAAAATACTGGTGTGTGTTTATTGATTTTACCTTTTCAAAAGGAGTTTGAGAGATCGCACATGTTTGCGTTGGAATTTCGCAAAAAAATGCGGGTTTATATTAATACTTATAGGATCTAACTCGAAAATATCCCGGGCATATTTTTGTGTTGTTTTGCGTTTCAAATAAAGGTGGTCATTAAAGTTAAAACAAACTCCTGGGACGATGTTTTGATTTCTCGAGGATAAAGAAATGTAAAAGTTTTACAAGGAAAAATGAAAATAAAATGCATGGTAAGGTAAAAAGGCGCGAAGTTAAAATGCTGAAGAAGTAAAGTTTGCTGAAAAGATAAAGGTAGTCGAAAATAAATTGCAAGGAAACTTAAAGGCGATCGAAAATAAATAAGGATTTAAATGCATAAAAAAAAGAATTTTAAGATAAAAATGCTGAAAGTATTAAATTGGTGGAACGCACGCCTATATTCGTGCCCACAAATTTTTTTTTGAAAGATGTTCATTTGTTTTTTTTATACCTTGCCCCAGGTTAAAAACGAGGTTTTGATTTGGGAGAAAAACAGATCCTTCATCAAGGCTTAAAGGAGTTAAAGAGGGATTAACTTCCTTATATTTCTGGTGTTTAGGAGGTTTGAAATAATGCCTTACATCATCAGTAGGGTTTTATTCAAAAGCATACAACAAGAGATCCTACGTTTTACTTCATCACCCTCCTTCCAATTATTCATCAGAGTGAGAAAAAAATGGATAAAGTCGGCATTATAAATTATGAAAAAAAACGTTTATGAGTGAATACGAATGGATTTCTTCAAGACAAACATTTTATTGCATTAATTATTCAAAATAACAAGTTCTTACAAGCCAATCATGCTTTTATAAATCAAAGAAATGAAACACACATAAGCAAAGAAAGTGAAAAGCCAGACAAGCCTTTCTCTTTGATTTTAAGTCTTTGTATTCGTCAACACAACGGTGTCCCATTAACACGTGGGCCTTTGCCTTTGAAGGTCAACACTTTGTCATCGATCATCTCCTGAACTTTCTCTTGGAATACCTCACATTCTTCAATCGAATGCCCCATTGCTCCATCGTGAAATTCACAGCTGGTGTTCGAGTTGAATCAAGGTGGGCGAGACTTCATGATTCTAGTCCTTCTGGGTGTCATTACCGAGTTTCTAGCAAAATAAGACCATAGTTGACGGTAATTCATCGGGATGGGATCAAATAGAAGAATTTCTTCTCTCGGAATACTCAGAGGTATCTTCTGATTTTGAAACCATCTTCTAAATCTTCGATTCTGATGTTGATCTGGAGAAGTCAACCTTGGTTTACGAGGTAGTTGCTATTTGCGCTGAGCAGACGCTGCATACCGATGTTGAGGATAAGATATTGGGACTACAATTTTGGAGGACTCCAATGACACACCGCCTACCATCCTATCGTGATACGAGTCTGGTAGTGTTCTTAAAAATAACTTAGCTAATTATTTCTCTTGGAGCGGTGGATGAATTTGGGCTGCCAACTCTTTCCATCGCTGTGCGTATTCCCTGAAGGATTCAGTGTCATTCTTATTATCTGGAGCTATATCCAAATTGTAATTGTATTGCTTTATAAAAGCATCAGCTAAATCTTCCCAAGACTAAACGCGGTTACTCTGTAGCTTCATATACCATATCAAGGATGCTCCACATAAACTTTCTTAAAAGCAGTGAATCATCAGTTTGTTGTTGTTAACGTAAGCAGTCATCTTTCGACAAAACATCGTCAAATGGTATCTTGGACAACTAATACGCTTGTATACTTCGAAGACATGCATCTTGAACTTTGGAGGAATAACCACTCTTGGAACTAGACATAGGTTATGAGCCTTGAGACCAGATGTATCAAATATCTTCATCATCTTCAGTTGTTCTTCGAGATCACAAAATCCTTTCTCAATTGCTATAATTCTTGGATTGTTCACCTTCGTCTCAATATGAATATTCTGAATATATGTTGTGGAAACTGGGAATCTCTTTCATCAACTTGATCAACTAGGTTATCTTGCATTGGCTGAGATTGTGTAGTAATATCCATTTTTTGAATAATGTCATCAGAGGGAAGATCAAATATCGGATTAGTTATCATTCTGAAACTAGTCATGGGATCCATATACTTTGTTCTCTTTACTATCCTTCAGTAATTACTTCGATCTTGGTCAGATGGTCAAGACGTCAGTTGACAAGACAGAGACATAAAGCTGGATGAGCTACAACGGATAAGAGACACATGCACATGCAAATGCTAAATGCAGGATGTTATGCAAAATCTAGAATGCAGAAGGGTTTCATGGAACTCAAGTATTTACAAACATCACAGAATACCAAAGAAAACTCATTTATTATTTTTTTTGATAATGGATTACAAGTAAATATTCTCAAAAGAGTCCTGACATAATAGCTAATAAAGTCCTAAGGAAGTCTTGCTTGTGCTTCTTAATCTGCTCTTCTAGCTGGACTTTTTGAATATAAGCTTGTCGAGGATCAACGCCCAAGGAGTAGTCTGATAGAGGAAAATAAATCCTCCATCTATTTTCTTTTCTTGCTGGGAAGTAAGGAAGAAATCCATATTAAAAGTCTCTTGTACTTGTCTATGAACTTTTCTTGATCTTCAATAAGAGCTCCCAACTCCCTTAGGTCATCCAAGTTAGGACTCTTAAAAGAATATATCAAAACATTTTTCTTTTGTAACCCATATTGGTTCTATAATGTTTATAAATAAGCTCAGAATTCCATGAAACCAATGTAATATGATGCTTTATGGATGCAAAGATGCATAAACACATACAAGCACACAGAGATGCACAAAGATAAACAAACAGGACACCTAGGTTTGCAACAAGCATGGAGCAAAGGGTATACTCATTCCCAAAGGGTGTGGACTAAAGGTTGATTGTACCTGTAGAACAAGGTTCTAAAAAGGTGCCCAAAATCATTAGTCCATCTTTCGGATATTATCAATTTCCCGAATACTCGGTGGTTAATAATATTCTCAAGAGAACCTCTTTTGAGTGTAGCATCGCGTATCAACTATTTCGGGACTACTCCCTTATAATCATCGCACTACGTCCTAAAAAAGGACAAGGTAGGGTTAAAGGTAACTACAGTCCCCAGTATCACAGGCTCCAAGGTCGAAAATAGTGAATGTTTTCACGACTAATTATTCAACAGTACCATTTTTGAGAGGGCTTCAACTGAGCGGTGATTCTCAAGTCAGCTTGGTCGGGACTGACTTCCTATAAGCCTCGTCGAATATATCACCTTCATATAATAAGTTCACTCAAGTACGGATGTAAGACTTACCTCACCACACAAGGATACCAACCCAAAAGCATAAATAAACAAATATATAAATAAGCAGATAAGCAAATAAGCAGATATATAGCAATAAACACAAGAATAAAACAAGTTAGGGAAACCCACTGTAGATCCCCAGTGAGGTCGCCATTTCTGTCGCAGTGAGAATCAGATGTCAAATTATTAATTAATTCGAATCTTAATTCATGGTTCACCAACGGTCATTAACTTGTCCAAAGGAAGGAAAAATGATTGAATTATCCACAAGATGCAATGCAAATGCAAAGCTAGAGATTCTAAGGTTCGGGGGTTGGTTAAACTTAGGGAAGCACTACAAGAAAAACGATGGATTACGATGTTTATTTTGGCAGGTTACGACTGTTAAAACCACCATCAATTACATTCTATGACGATTTTAGTACCGTCGCAGAAACGTGTGTCCCCAGGCTGTTTAGCAACGGTTTCCAAAACCGCCACACCAACCGTCGTTATATTTCACGATGGGATGGAACTGACCTAAATTGGAGACGGCGATGGTTAAAGACCGTTGTTACTAGCCTTTTGATTTTTGTTTTCATTGTTGATTGTGACGGTTTAAAAATGTCATGAATTCTATTTCACGACTGGTTGGAACTGACATAATTCACTACAAGAAAATTGACAAATTGCGACTGTTTTTTGGCAGGTTACGACGGTTTGAACCGCCGCAATTTGCGTGACAATTTCCCATGGAATTTCATTTTTATTTTCATTATTATTATTGATTGTGTGAATATTTATTATAAAAGAATTTACCCTCAATTTTTTAGCCACTATATAATAAATATTATAGAGCCTTTGTATCAAAAACTGTAAGGTCAAATAATCAAATCAATATATGAAATTATATGAACAATATATGGGACTATATAATAAATATAGTGGACCTCTGGGATCAAATCAAAGCTATAATTTATAAAATTATCTCTGATAAATTGGAACTAGGAGAAATGAATAAATAGTAATACAAAATGGTATATCAAAATGAAACTAAATATTTCTATTAATCGCCATATTAATGCTATTTGTTGCGGTGAAAATCGGATATCAAGCTATTGAATTAACTTGAATCTTGATTCTTTTACAACCGAACTTTAATTTATCCAAAGGAAAGGTCTAAAGAAAGAAAAACCCTTTTTGTGATGTAACAACAACGCTAAGAGATTCGGGGATCGGGGGTTGGTTATACCTAGGGAAGGTGTCAGCACCCTAAGCATCTGTAGTACTCTACAGGAACCTTTTGTTTGTTTGCGTGCTAAGTTTGTTAAATGTTTGATATGGATTTGTTAAGGATTGGGAAAAAAGGTGTAGGTTAAAACCTAAAGATATATACACTAAGTTTGCTCGCAAAGATATCGCATCTTCTTCCTACGTATCCTAACTAGGATAGAATCAGAGCAATCGTAGTTCACCTCACAAAGTTTTAAGAACACTTGATTATGATCAAGGTTCAGAGGGGAACAAACATGACAATGTTTGTGTAGAGTTTAAGGAAACTCTCTAGATCTAAGTTCAAGAAGAGGGAGTAAAAATTCATGACAAAGATTCTTACATAGAGTTGACAAACTCTATCCTAGGGTTCTAGTTGAAAAACACTCCTAGTAAAAGGTGGGTTATTTAGAATTAAAGAAAAGTCTAATGGCTCCTAAACTAAGGTTTAAGGTGGCTTAACAAAGTCAAGATAATGAGCTATCCATGACACAAGGGGTCAATGGAAAGACTTTTCCTTTGGAAGGAGAGAGAGGAGGCAACTTGGATGAGAACTAACGAGTTCCATCACTTGGGGAAAAGAAACTACTTAAAAAATTAATAAACATGATGAAGATAAAAGCATGGTGACAACCATATAAGGAAAACATGTTAAAGGTATCAAATGTAACTACAAAATATGCATTGATGACGATCAAAGCAAACAAGTAAGCAAGAAATGTGACGACAGTTCAGGCTTAAAATAATTTCTCAGAGGAGACACATAAGTTCATGGTAACAACCCAAAGAAAATAATCCTATCATGTTGACTAACATAAAGGAAAATAAACATCAACAAATTTCACAAGATAAACAGGCATGGTATAAAAGGAAGATCATCAAGATGTAAGGTAACGACCTCAAAAAGTAAACAACTTCCAAGTAGTCAAGAGGCAATGAAATTATGAACAACATGAAATTTTAATTCATCAAATGAAAGTAGACTTTAAAAAGAAAACATCATAAAAGGAATGGATGAAAAATAATAAAAAATGAATAAGTTATAAAATTTTGAAGTTTGATGAAAATAATGCATAAAATAAACAATTAGTAAAAAACAAATGGGCAAGGTGGGGTTTGAACCCAGGCCCTTTGGCAAGCAAACATCAACAAAGAACCACTAGGCCACCATGTGCGCGTGTGATAAAGAGAGAAAGAAAAAAGAAGAAAATATTTGAAACAATGAAAAAAGAGAAAAAACCAAAAGGGTTAATCCTCCTCAGGGATCGAACCCAGGCTAGCAAGGTGAAAGGCGCGCATGAGAGTAAGGTTTCTACCACTGGGGTGGCTATACATCCGTTGATATAGCCACCCCTATAAACATATAAGGCGCGTTTCCAATGGTTTTCTGGGCAAAATGAAAGAACAACAAATATGCAAATGCGTGAAGAGTTGAAACTATGCCAAAACTTAATGGATTTAAGTGAAATCTTTGTCAAACTTGTGTGATTTTTGATGAGGATCACGGTGGTAACATCCATCTTTTGAAATAATGTCCATAAAACAAAACACGATAGAACATGCATGTGTGAGTTTTGACATGCACTTTGATGATCATAGAACACAACAGGTGCAATTTGGATTAAGGAAAGGCATGAACAAGTTATAAACATGATGCTGAATGAGTTCTAACAAGAGTTTATTCAAAACATATTTGATTCAAAAAGAAGCATATGAGTTGCAAAAATGGGAAGAAAATGCATTTTTGAAGCTATGTGTGAAAATTGATGGGAACAAACTCAAAAACAGTTATGCACACATTTCAAACATGTCACTTAAGGTTATGCTCACCAAGAGAATCTTCAATTCATACTGAATGAAAGATTGACCATCCAATAGCAATTTAAAGAAGTGGTTTAAAACATGCTTGCATCCAATCAACAGATCAACCATCAGTTCACATCATACTTTGTTAATCCATAGCAGTCATTGAATCATGCACACACACACAAATTGCAACAGTGAAGAATGAAGCTAAAAGAAGCAATCATGGCAGATGAAAAACATGAACCAAAGTAATCAAAATCTGTGCAAACTTGGCTTTACAGCCTCATACATCAGAACAAACTCAATCATAACAGTCATGGTATTTAAGGAATGTACTGATCATGAACTCTACACTATTATGCAAGGATAGGAATATTGAGATTATAGAGTTTAAGTTTCATGACAAAAGCAGACAGTCAAGTTGATGTTCAAACAATGTGCTGATGAATTTCCACCTCAACAAATCATAATAGGTTTTAACAACATATGTTGTGCTTTCAAACAGCAAAATCAGTGGTTTTGACATGGTTAGAAAAATGGTCCTCAATTTGTAAATCAATGAAATGCCATGAGAGGATCATGTAACACATTACCAATTCAAACAAAACAGACTCAACATAATTCAAATATCAACAAGTGAGATTTTGATCATTTCAACATTGGCTCAAATAGAATTTAAACTTGCATATGAAAATGAAATGCATACTCATGGATTTTGAACCTTATTGCAATTCTGATGAACATGTAGGTTTGGCAAAGAAAAGAAGGACAGCAGGCACAAATTAAATCAACATGGTTCAGCATGACATACATGAATTGAAAGGACTTGCCAAAAGGAGTTTTAACAAAAAACAGTTACTCAAATCACCATGGATCAAAAACAAACATGATTCAACAGCATTCAATTAAACCACCACAGTCCAAGGAGCTTAACAGGATTAGTGCACCAATGAATTCACAACAATTAGCATGAACTTATGCATAATGCTTCTCAAAAGGCTTAACCAATGTGCTATGAGTTTGATCCTTTGAAAAACAGTGGGATTCTTAATGAAGACATCAGTATTGACAGACACAAACCATAATGCAAGCATATATGAAAGCTGGACAGCAGATGAATTTCACATGGGAATAGTTTTAAGCCCAAACAAAAGCAAACACATACCATATACATCATGAGGGATGAGATTGAAAACAAGGAATTGACACCTGATAACACGAAATCATATAGATATTTTCATGCATAACTCAACTAAAATATAACCGCTTTCCATCCGATTTCGGGTTATTTCCGTGTTTTTGTCTGATGTTTTGCAGGTATTCAACGATCACGTCTAAACAAGGCAACATGAAGAAAAGAAGCAATCCCAGAGTAAATATGGACGAAAAAGGAGTGAAAACACAATGAAAAGCGCAGCACGCTGTTTTTGCTGATGTGACGACCGTCACAGCTGCATGACGACCGTCACACGGGTGACGACCGTCACACCTTGTGACGACCGTCATGCAGGCAAAAACGCCCCACTCAGATTACACGTCAAAAGAGCAGTTCCAATTCCCACAGAGTGGACCACTACTCCCTAAATTATCTGCCTCAAAGTCCATCATCTCCAGAGATAACCGTTGGGACTCCACCTCTATAAAAAGGGAAGCAGGGGACTTCAAAAAGGTGTGCTGCATTCATACCACGAAGTGCTGCCGAATTTATTTTCCAGAGCAATTACTTTCCAGTTTTTATTTGTATTCATTTCCCTTTACCTTTCCTCATTCCCATTTCCGCTCTTCTGTAATTTCTATTGTACTGTACGATCAAATTGGCACTAAAGACCAGAATCCTGCCAACATCTGTGGAGGATCTGCCCAAAGGCCAATTGGCATATTTACAGGTTTTCATTTTGATCGACTTCTGTTTTATTATAATGAAAATTATTATTTATTATTCCTATTTATATTTTGTTTTTCCCAATTCCATGTCTAGCTAAACTTAGGTAATTGATATGTAGTAATAATTCGAATGGGATTTGATAACTCTTGGTTGAAAACTTTCTTTTCACAAAAGTAATCTATGGTCTGAGTGTTTAAAATTGATTCACTGAATAAACTTCGTCGCGAAAGCGAGAACTTATTTAAAAGTAGTTTTGCCACGAAAGTGGGAAATTAATTAAGATACGAACCAACAAGCGAAAGCTGCGGTAAGGTCAGATAGTAAACACTAGGCATTTGTTTTAATAACAGCGAAAGCACTTTAAAACGAATTAGAATTTAGAGATTTCCAAAAAATAATTTTAACCCCTAACGGAATACGAAAGTATACGTTTGGCCCTTAGGATTATGATTAGCGTCAATAACCATCATGAGGCGAGAGTTTTCAAATCTCCATTTTCTGCTTGAATAAACTTTGAAAATTATTTCATACACCATAAATTATCAAATCCCTGAAGAACACAATTACTACGTATCGATTCAATTAATTAAAATCTAAATAGTAATCTTAGTTCCCTTTTTAGTGACAATCTTATTCCCTTAAACATATTCTACCTAGCTAAACATAGTAACTCCCGAGAACACTAGTTTGATTACGAGTCCCTGTGGGATCGATATCTATTATTACTACACGATAGACTGTGCACTTGCAGTTAGTTGTATTAGACATAGAAAGTCGCGATCAAGTTTTTGGCGCCGTTGCCGGGGACCCGTTTAGTCAATAGTGTAACCTTCTGTTACGCCGTATAGACTAGGTTAACAATTTTCATTTTTCCTTTACTAGTTCTGTCGATTGTATGCCAAGAAATCGCCCGAAAAGCGATATCGTAAAACCTTCGGTCGCAGAACTAGAACGCTTCTTACATTTAAGAAGTAGAATTATTGAGTACCAACTCAAACAACTCAAACATAACACTCCCGAACCTCTCACTCCCATTCCCAAATTAGAAGAAGAAGAACCAGAGATGGCTGAAGGACCTCCGAACAAACCGCTGAAGGCATACGCTACATCATCTCAGATGGAGCCTAGAAGTAGCATTGCTGCCCCAGCTATTACCCGAAACGATTTTGAGATGAAACCATCATTGCTGTCGGCTGTACAACAAAACCAATTCTCAGGAAACGCAACTGAGGATCCGAACGAACATCTAACGAAGTTTGTACAATACACAGACACAGTGAAAGCAAATGGAGTAACTCCAGACGCGATAAGACTTCGTCTTTTCCCATTCTCTCTTAGAGACAGAGCGTGGACATGGTTACAATCGTTACCATCCAACTCCGTTACGACGTGGGAGCAATTGAAGAACGTCTTCTTGGCGAGATATTTTTCGCCAAGCAAAACTGCTATGCTTAGAGCTCAAATCAACGGATTTCGACAGAAAGATACTGAATCTCTTTACGAAGCATGGGAACGATTCAAAGATATGATGAGAACATGTCCTCACCACGGTCTAGAAGACTGGGTGACAATCCATACCTTCTATAATGGGCTTCTATACAATACTAGATTGACAATAGACGCTGCCGCGGGCGGTGCACTTATGGATAAGCCATACGATGAAGCCTATCAATTAATAGAAAACATGTCACAAAACCATTGCCAATGGGGAGGTGAACGCACTCCAAATGAGAAAACCACAGCGAAAGGTGGGATGTACGAAATCAGCAGCCTTGAAAAGTTCAATGCTAAAGTAGATGCTCTAGCACAGAAGATTGATAGTCTGACCGTTAACCCCACTGCAACTGTCGCTGCAGTAGCTCCAAATTGCGAGTTATGCAGAAGCACCACTCATAATGCACCCGAATGCCCATTGCTAGCCGGAATCCCGCCAGACCAGGTAAATTATGCTCAAGGAAATCCCTACGCAAATACCTACAACCCAGGTTGGCGAAATCATCCAAACTTTTCTTACAAAAGCGAAAACGCATTGCAAATGCCTACTGCTCCGCAAGGATATCAAAAACCAGCTGCTCAGAATGCACCTAGGAAATCAAACCTCGAATTGATGATGGAAAAGTTCATAGCAACTCAAGCTCAAACAAACAAAGAGTTCCTAAATCAAAATATACACACTAGCGAGCAAATTAAACAGTTGACAGGAAAAGTAGACGCTTTAGCCACCCACAACAAAATGTTAGAAACTCAGATATCACAAGTGGCTCAACAACAAGCATCTACTGCCGCACCTGCTGGCACATTTCCTGGACAACCCGAACAGAATCCAAAAGGCCAAGCAAATGCTGTAATACTAAGAAGTGGAAAAGAATTGGACGAACCGATCGATCCGAGGACCGAAAACTCAGCCATGCAACAGAAACCAACTGAACAAGCAGAAAAGGAATCTGAGTTAGGAAAGAAGGAGGACAACGAGAAGGAGGATACCGCAAGTGAAAAAACTCAAGCACCTCCAGCGCCATATAAACCACCTATCCCTTATCCGCAAAGACTAATAAACTCCAAAACTTCAGGACAGTTTAAGAAATTTGTAGAGCTCCTTAAACAGCTGAATATTACTATTCCTTTTACAGAAGCGATAACTAAAATGCCGTCATACGCTAAATTTCTCAAAGAAATCCTGTCGAATAAGAGAAAGATCGAGGATAATGAAACAGTTACACTTACTGCAGAGTGTAGCGCTATTATTCAAAACCGCATGCCTCCTAAATTAAAAGACCCAGGTAGTTTCTCCATACCCTACGTCATAGGAAAGTTCGTAATAGACAAAGCTCTATGCGATTTAGGAGCCAGTATCAGTGTTATGCCCTTATCTATATGCAAAAAGATGAATATGGGAGACCTCAGACCAACCAAAATGTCCGTATAATTAGCTGACAGATCAGTGAAATACCCAGTCGGAATACTGGAAAATGTTCCAGTACGCATAGGACAATTCTACATTCCAACCGACTTCATAATCATGGACATCAAGGAGGACACTGTAACCCCAATTATCCTAGGAAGACCATTCCTAGCTACAGCCGGAGCGATTATAGACGTGAAGAAAGGAAGACTAACATTCAAAGTAGGAGAAGAAAAGATAGAGTTCATTCTCACCAAGTTCTTACAAGCACCAGCAATAGACGACACCTGCTATTTCGTAGACGAAATCGACGAATGCATAAGAGAACTTGAAAATGAAGAGACCACGTATTCAGAAATAATAAAGATCCAAATACCCGACATTTCTGAAGACGATAATTGGCGTAAACCGTATAAAGACGACAGCCTAAGCGAAAGCTTAGCACTGACCCCAAACCATATGCCAGGTCCAAAGAACCCATCTTTAGAACTCAAAACACTACCCAAAAACCTCAGATATGAATTTCTAGACGATGAACTAAAAAGACCAGTGATAGTCAACGCCGACTTAGGACAACCAGAAACCGAAAAGTTATTAGAAGTCCTAAAGAAGTACCCCACCGCGTTAGGCTATAACATAAGCGATTTAAAAGGTATAAGCCCTTCAATCTGTATGCATCGAATTACAATAGAGGAAGACTCTAAAACTTCTCGAGAGCATCAAAGAAGACTAAACCCCATCCTGAGCACTGTAGTCAGAGATGAAGTAAAGAAATTACTAGATGCAGGAATCATCTATCCGATCTCTGATAGTGAATGGGTTAGCCCAGTTCATGTCGTACCAAAGAAAGGAGGAGTCACAGTACTTAAAAACGAAAAAGGCGAATCGATAACAAAAAGAGTCGTGACTGGAAGCAGGATGTGTATTGATTATAGGAAGCTTAACAAGGCTACGCGCAAAGATCACTTCCCGTTACCCTTCATAGACCAAATGTTGGAAAGACTAGCCAAACATTCATATTTCTGCTATCTAGATGGTTACTCAGGATTCTTCCAAATTCCTATCCATCCTGATGACCAAGAAAAGACTACATTCACCTGTCCTTACGGTACTTTTGCTTACCGCCGAATGCCGTTCGGACTCTGTAACGCTCCAGCAACCTTCCAAAGATGCATGATGGCAATCTTTGCAGATTTCATAGACGACATTATGGAAGTGTTTATGGACGATTTCTCGGTATGTGGACAAAGTTTCGAAGGATGCTTACAAAACTTAGAAATGGTACTAGAACGTTGCGTAAAAGTAAACCTCGTCCTAAATTGGGAGAAATGCCATTTTATGGTCCGACAAGGAATAGTTCTAGGAAATGTCATATCAGATAGAGGGATTGAGGTAGACAAAGCTAAAATAGAGATTATAAAAGATCTCCAACCTCCAAAATCCGTACGAGAAATACGGAGTTTTCTAGGACACGCCGGTTTCTACAGAAGATTTATAAAAGACTTCTCGAAAATCACAAAACCTCTGACCGGCCTGTTGATGAAAGATGTTGAGTTCGTCTTCGACGACGACTGTCTAAAAGCATTCGAAACATTAAAATCATCCCTTATCACCGCACCAATCATGCAACCACCCGATTGGAGACTACCGTTTGAAATCATGTGCGACGCGAGTGATTACACTGTAGGCGCAGTTCTAGGACAAAGGAAGAACAAGAAACTCCATGCTATCTACTATGCCAGTAGAACCTTATATCCTGCCCAAATGAACTACGCTACCACAGAAAAGGAACTTCTAGCAGTTATATTTGCGCTTGACAAATTTCGTTCTTACTTAGTAGGAGCAAAAATTATAATATACACAGACCACGCTGCCATAAGGTACCTAATAAGCAAAAAGGATGCTAAACCAAGACTATTGAGATGGATCCTGTTACTACAAGAATTTGACTTAGAAATCAAAGATAAAAAAGGAACCGAGAACGTTGTTGCAGATCACTTATCCCGAATAGAAGGCATCAAACATGAACTAGTACCAATAAACGACGATTTCCCGTACGAACGTCTGATAGCCAAACTAGAAAGTGACACACCCAACTCAATCTCGGAAGATCCAGAATTCGAAAAAGCCGTAGAAGCCGTCTATGCCCAAGTCACATTACCTTGGTATGCTGACATCGTTAATTACCTCGCTGCGGGCGTGCTTCCACCAGATCTTACTTATCAGCAAAAGAAGAAATTCTTCCATGATCTGAAACACTATTATTGGGACGAACCCCTACTCTTCAAGAGAGGGGCCGACAACATATATCGTCGTTGTGTCCCAGAGGAAGAAATAGAAAATATTATTTCCCAATGCCACTCAGCACCATATGGTGGTCATGCTAGTACGTCCAAGACGTGCGCTAAGATTCTCCAAGCCGGCTTATTCTGGCCTAATCTCTGGAAAGACGTTCACATCGCTGTGCAAAAGTGCGATAGATGCCAACGAACTGGCAACATCTCACGACGCGATGAAATGCCTCAGAAAGGAATCTTAGAGGTAGAAATCTTCGACGTCTGGGGAATAGATTTCATGGGACCATTCCCACCTTCTTTTGGTAATAACTACATACTCGTCGCTGTCGATTACGTGTCTAAATGGATAGAAGCCATAGCTGCTCCAACAAACGACGCACGAGTAGTAATCAAACTCTTCAAAAACACAATCTTTCCTAGATTCGTTGTACCCAGACTCGTCATTAGTGACGGAGGATCTCACTTCATATCACGAATATTCGATAAACTTCTCTCTAGATATGGAGTCCGGCACCGAGTAGCTATACCCTATCATCCGCAAACTAGCGGACAAGTAGAGGTCTCGAACAGAGAAATAAAACAGATCTTGGAAACGACCGTCGCTACCTCAAGGAAAGATTGGTCGTCGAAGCTACAAGAAGCTTTATGGGCTTATAGGACCGCATTTAAGACACCAATAGGTACTACCCCCTATAAATTAGTTTACGGTAAATCCTTCCATCTCCCTGTAGAGTTAGAGCATAAGGCCTTTTGGGCCATTAAGACACTCAACTTCAACTACACCGAGGCAGGAGAAAAGCGAATCCTGAACTTACACGAATTGGAAGAACTCCGATTAGACGCTTACGAAAATGCCCGTATCTACAAAGAACGAACTAAAAAGTGGCATGATAAACGTTCAATCAGGAAACAATTCAGTGTAGGAGACATCGTATTGCTCTTCAATTCACGATTAAAACTCTTCCCAGGAAAACTAAAATCTAGGTGGTCTGGACCCTATGAAGTGACTAAAGTACTTCAGAGTGGAGCTGTCGAAATTACCGATAAGACGAACGCACCATTTATCATAAACGGGCAACGTCTAAAACATTACAATAAGAACGACAACAGTCCTCGAGTAAGCAATATAACATTGCTTGAGCTTCCAGCTCACACACCCGAATAGCTTCTCACCAAGCTATCGTCAGGCTTTAGACGTTAAAAACAGCGCTTACTGGGAGGCAACCCAAATTTCCCTCGTCATTGCATTTCATTTTTCCTTAAAATTGTACTTTGAAAAATCCAACAAAAATTCTAAAATTACTACTACTTTCTACTTTCGTTCATTTTCGCACTTTTATTCTTATTTTATTTTTTTTCTCTTTTTTGTCTTTTGTTTCTACCGCTTTTCGTTTCTAAAAATCCTGACTTCAATTTCTTGTTTCAAACTTTTCAGGATTTTTAAAGTCATCAAAACATTCCTTCTGTTTCCTCCGAATTACCTGCGAATATGGCCGAGTACGACTTCACAAAGGTTCACTTCAGAGGACTCGCTCAAAAGGCAAGATTTGCAGCACTGACCGAAAGAGAATTCGCCTTAACGCTGTATTATGATAAGGCTACTATGGATAAACTAGGGATCACAGATAGCATTCAATACCTGTTCAATCAACTGGGTTGGGATAACACTGCTCTAAAAACACGTTTCGCTACCTACAAGGATCTTACCTATGAATTCCTTAGTTCTTTCAGATACACACCCAACTATGGCTTTGGATCAAACACAGAGCTGATTACCTTCCGATTGTTTGGAATGGACCAAACCCATAGCCGGATGTCACTAGCTAACCTCCTAGGATTCCCTAGCGGACCGCATGTGTTCATCAGCGCAGAAGATGACGATATCGATTTGCAACTCGATCACTTCTGGGGTAGAATCACAGGCGACTATCACCCTGAACCAGGCAGAATGCACAATGATGACATACACAACCCAGCCTTCAGATACTTCCATAAGATACTAGCTCACACCTTGTTTGGAAAAGAAGAAAATATTACTACAGTGTCTAAGGAGGAGTTATTCATCATGTTCTGTGCTTCTCAGGGACGGACAGTAAATGCAGTGCCTTTCATGATGAGATCTTTCAAACGCCTCACGCTGGAACCTCAGACACCTATTCTTATAGGAGGCCTAGTAACAATGATTGCCCACGAGCTTGGCCTTATATTCCATTTAAATGCCAGCACTCGTTTTGGCACCATCAGACCCATGAACATACAATTCTGCTTTAACAGGCGCATCTTAGGGACTATGGGACCTGGACCGTATGAGTACCTTATTAACGAAAAACCAGTACAGCTATTCACACTGCCTGATCATCTGATGACAAGCATCCACAACAAGGATAACTGGCTCTACGAATTGGATGAGCCTATGGGACCTCCTTCACCACAGTCAACACCACAGAACTATATGTATGACAGTGACCACATCTCACGACTACATGTACTATGAGGACACTGCATCTGAAACTGAAGTAGACCCTACAACTCCTCCACACTACAATACTTATCCTGAGCCTATCCCCGAGGAAACCACCGACAAAATGGATGCCATGTTACTCAGAATAGACGACGTTGATAAAGCTCTGACTAATGTAAAAGCTGATATCGCAGGCATGCACAGCGAACTGGTAGGCTTCATGGATCTAGTCTGCGACCAACTCGACTACTATTCGCAGAAATTCGATGAGTTGAAGGCACGAAAAGATTAGTTATTAGCTCGTAGCAGTAGTTTCAGTTTAGTTTAGTCTAGTTTAGTTTCATTTAATCATTTGTATTTTTCGCATTGTTCGTTTTCATTATGTACTACATACAATCGTTTCAATTTTATGTTATTTCAATTCTAGTTTTATTCAATTATTCTGTTTTCGCATTATTTGTTGTTTGTTGGCTGTTATATTACATCACCGTAGCAATACTACGCCTTAAAGTCACTACGAATACGCCCTCAGAGCAAAATTCTGCGTTCTGCAGATTTTGCTGCTGTGACGACCGTCACAGCCACATGACGAGCGTCACGCGGGTGACGACCGTCACACCTATGTGACGACCGTCACGCAGCCCAGAACTGCTATCTGATAAAACAGGGCTCGTGTTCTCTCCCACTCCCCCCATTATCACTTTCAAACATTCTAACTCCTACCCCACTACGAATTTTCGTCCTCCCCACATTGAACTATAAACTTCAACTCCAAATTCAACCTCCAAACCACCATTCTGTCATTTTTCCTCTCTGCAGAAAAACCCCAAAACCTCAGAAACCTCTCCATCTTCCAACAATGGCAAGGAATGCAGAAACCCCAGATGTCAGCAACATTACCTTCCCTGAGGGCGAGTTAGGCGAAAGACAACGAGCACACTACATTGCATTTCATCAGAGGTCACTCCAGCCGACTCACTACCCGCACCTTCCATCGCTTACGGAGCTCAGACTCCTTGAAGGTGTAACCTGGATGCTTCAACGAGCAGGCATCTGGAACCTCTACACCAACCCACAGCCAACCTACGAACAACTCAGTCTTGAGTTCTTGAGTTCGTTCACTTACGTCACAGGCAGCGGCGAACTTAACCAGCATTCAGGTGCCGCTTGCTTCCGGATGTTTGGTGTCAACTATCAGATGCACCAAAACCAGATTGTCAGCATCCTACAGCTACCTCGCGGTGACAACGCTCATCGCCGCATCACTGATCAGTTCCAGCACAAAGCCTTCGCGCTGTGGTATCAGTTGACCGACCTCAATGCCGATGGTTGGGACTCCCTGCACGCCACTCATATCCATAACCCAACCATAAGGTACTTTCACAGAGCGTTGAGTAACACTATCTTCGCCAGAGACAGCAACCACAAAGTGAACTCCAAGGAGCTCTTCTTTCTTCATTGCATCTTCAACAATGAACCTGTCAACGCTGCCCCGTTTCTGCTGGCTCACATTCAGGCCAACTGCAACCGTGGCTCGAAGCCATTCTACTTTGGCGGGATTGTCACGGCTATCGCACTTGGGCTGAACCTTGGCGACCGCCTCCAGCACCTCCACTCCATCCCCTCGGTGTTCCTTGACACCGACCACTGCAGAGCCTCTCATCTCATCCGCTCCCGAGCTGACGGCAAATACCATCCGGTTGTGCGTGGCAAGACCGTTCGAAGCATCATCCTTCCGTCCCGCACCCGCATCCATCCAGAGGACCGTACAAACTGGTTGTTCGACCTCACTGCTCCTCCTGCTGCTGCTGTTCCTACTCAGGATCCCACTCATGATTCCGACGATGAAATCCAAGCTGAGTTGGACAGGTCCGAGCAGCCAGAGGCATCGCAACCTCCTCCTCCCGTAGGTACATCCTCACGCCGCCGCCGTCATCATCCCATGCCAGACTACACCGAAGAGGACCTCCGTCGCTCCCTAGACCAGCAGGCACAGATACTCACGATGCTAGCAGCAGAATCAGCGAGCTGACCAGTTCGAAGCTTGGCACCGGACTCAAATGCAACAACTTCACACCGGCCAAGCTACGATCACTGAGAGCCTAGCGAATCTGACCCTGCAGGTCGAAGGACTCCGAGACACGGTCTACCACACCGGAGCCATGAGCTATGAGGACAGATTAGCCCTTGCTAGAGCCAGAGGACGCCAGCGCGGACGTGACAGAGGCCGTGACTAGATTTTCATTTTTTTCCTTCATTGTTTACTATATTTCAGTTATTTGTATTTTCATTTTTCAGTTGTATCTCCCTCTCGCATGCTTCAAGAATCAGTGAGGACACTGATCGAGATAGTGTGGGAGCGGAGCCTTATTTCCACTGTACTCTAAATTTCCTTTATTTCCATTTCACTGCACTTTGAATTCTCGTAATTTCTATTTTTACACTTTCTATTTCTAGCAAATAAAGCTCGTCTATATATTTTTCACGTTACGCAAACAATCCCCACATTATTCAACGTAAACAAAAACTTTCATTTGTTCCTCAAAAGAAAAAGCATCACGAGAATGCACCTGAGTTCAAAATGAGTTTGGAAACTCCGAGGAAACGACAATGCTAACAAAACCAGTATCATTTAGACACCTTAGATCTCTAGTTTATACGAGTCGGTTTCACCACCTACGTGTACCAAAGTCTCAAGTGTCTGCGCAAACTCAACCCCAAGTAGTTTATACTAGCAGTCAGCATCATCCTAAAACTCTTCTAAGCGAGCGACCGATGCAAATAAGTGTATGATCTCCAAAAAGATGAAAAATCATGAAAAGTGAGCTAAAAAAGCCCAAGAAAATAAGATGCGTTTCCTTCTAAGTTAGGTGCTCCTCACCCGAGCATTTAGCCCAACGGCACGAAAAACTCATTGAAAAATCAATGACATAAAAGTATGATCAATGAAGAAGATCAAAAACAGAAATGAGATCATATTCACTAACAGGTCGACTTGCCATGAAAGTGTGCGGACAACGGGCTTAATGTGATTGCGCTAGAACAAACAGGGTGAACTTGCCACGAGAACCTTGACACCAAGCTACAGTAGCATGACTGAGACCGATTTGCATAAAAAGGAGACCTCCGAAGACTTCTAGTCCAGTGTCGTCATGATACTCGTCTGGTTCCTACCAAGAATCCCGGGTTTTCCAAACTCTGCGAACGAAGAAGCTGCCTCGTGCTTGCCGACTTTTCCATGTTTTACTTGAGGACAAGCAAAGATTCAAGCTTAGGGGAGTTTGATAACACGAAATCATATAGATATTTTCATGCATAACTCAACTAAAATCTAACCGCTTTCGATCCGATTTCGGGTTATTTCCGTGTTTTTGTCTGATGTTTTGCACGTATTCAACGATCACGTCTAAACAAGGCAACATGAAGAAAAGAAGCAATCCCAGATGAAATATGGACGAAAAAGGAGTGAAAACACAATGAAAAGCGCAACACGCTGTTTTTGCTGATGTGACGACCGTCACAGCTGCATGACGACCGTCACACGGGTGACGACCGTCACACCTTGTGACGACCGTCATGCAGGCAAAAACGCCCCACTCAGATTACATGTCAAAAGAGCAGTTCCAATTCCCACAGAGTGGACCACTACTCCCTAAATTATCTGCCTCAAAGTCCATCATCTCCAGAGATAACCGTTGGGACTCCACCTCTATAAAAAGGGAAGCAGTGGACTTCAAAAAGGTGTGCTGCATTCATACCACGAAGTGCTGCCGAATTTATTTTCCAGAGCAATTACTTTCCAGTTTTTATTTGTATTCATTTCCCTTTACCTTTCCTCATTCCCATTTCCGCTCTTTTGTAATTTCTATTGTACTGTACGATCAAATTGGCACTAAAGACCAGAATCCTGCCAACATCTGTGGAGGATCTGGCCAATTGGCATATTTACAGGTTTTCATTTTGATCGACTTCTGTTTTATTATAATGCAAATTATTATTTATTATTCCTATTTATATTTTTTTTCCCAATTCCATGTCTAGCTAAACATAGGTAATCGATATGTAGTAATAATTCGAATGGGATTTGATAACTCTTGGTTGAAAACTTTCTTTTCACAAAAGTAATCTATGGTCTGAGTGTTTAAAATTGATTCACTGAATAAACTTCGTCGCGAAAGCGAGAACTTATTTAAAAGTAGTTTTGCCACGAAAGTGGGAAATTAATTAAGATACGAACCAACAAGCGAAAGCTGCGGTAAGGTCAGATAGTAAACACTAGGCATTTGTTTTAATAACAGCGAAAGCACTTTAAAACGAATTAGAATTTAGAGATTTCCAAAAAATAATTTTAACCCCTAACGGAATACGAAAGTATACGTTTGGCCCTTAGGATTATGATTAGCGTCAATAACCATCGTGAGGCGAGAGTTTTCAAATCTCCATTTTCTGCTTGAATAAACTTTGAAAATTATTTCATACACCATAAATTATCAAATCCCTGAAGAACACAATTACTACGTATCGATTCAATTAATTAAAATCTAAATAGTAATCTTAGTTCCCTTTTTAGTGACAATCTTATTCCCTTAGAACACTAGTTTGATTACGAGTCCCTGTGGGATCGATATCTATTATTACTATGCGATAGACTGTGCACTTGCAGTTAGTTGTATTAGACATAGAAAGTCGCGATCAACACCCTATGCCTAAAACAGAAATTGGCAAGCTTTGGTAATGTGGAACTGTCTTGATGAGGGTAGTGGGTGAATTTTCAAAAGATGAGATTTCAAGAAAAAATGATGATCCACACACATCATAAATATGATAAGGAAAGTAATCATGCATTGAAAACAAGTTCATAGCAATTGGAACAAAGTTTGGTATATTTGTTGAAATGTAAACAGTCTTAGTGAGCTAATGTAGCAGTAGGTGATTTCATGACAGTTTGAGGTAAATAACATAACACACAAATTTCAAATCAATAGGGGAGTGATTCCATGCACATAAATCATGTAGGAAATGACTGAAACATAAAATGATGTGTCGGTGGTATCAATGATGTTTGAAATGCAAGTGAAGTAATGACAAGTCAGTTTGAACACTTAAGAACTTTTTGAGCATATTGGCACCACACATACCCTCAAAATAAGTAAACAAGTGAGTCCACAACTTTAAAACCAAGCATCAACACATCATTCATAACCATAACACATTGCAATGAGCTTTTGGCAAAAAACAGTTTGGGGACAGCTTGAGTTTTTTTCCAACATATGACCTCAAATTTGTACAACATGGCAATGTAATGTATGAGATGAAGTTCAAAGTCACATACCTCTTATAGACACTCTTGATCAAGCAATAGAATAAAGAAAACCAGAGAACTTCAAGTACCACCTAGCTTTGGAACTTTCTTCCTTTTGAGACCAAATGCAACTTCTATGACAGTTTGAGTGAACTCAATTCCAGCTGGTTTTTGAGCCTTTGGATAGTTAGAACATCATAAACATGAAGTGTTGGGAGTGTTTAAAGATTCAAAACAGGTCCAAGTGAGGATTTGTGAGGTTTTGTATGTGAAGTCAAACTTTCTTGGATTGAAAGTTGACTTTGTGGAAAATGGTGACTTTGAGTGGTTTAAGGGCTCGAACAGCTTCTATACCATACTTATGGATTGTGTGGATGGTTTTTTGGAGGTTTAAAGTGTATGAAAATAAGTTTGGTGGCTAAACTGTCCAAGGCAGTTTTTTGTGTTTTTGGGTGATTTTGAGATTTTGAAAAAATGAAGTGAGGAGGGAAAGAGGGAGATCTTGTGATTTCTCTGGTTTTGAGAAGGGCTCTGGTGTGTCGAATCAAGTAGAGGATTGCTCTATTTATAGGAAAAGTGAGGGTGAGGGTAGAATGGGAAGTTTTGGCTTTTAAGAAGGAAAAAATGACAATTTGGTTCAAACCTCTCAAAAGGGGTTTCTTGGCCTCAAGATCATCAGAAGTCAAGTGTGATGAGTGACTTAGAGGTGGCTGAAGTGAGGCTAGGATGGCTAGGGGCATGGTTGCTGCAGATTTTCTCTTTTCACCTTTTTGTATTTTTGAATATTTTAATGCAAGTTGCATTGCAACTTGCCAAGCCACTTGCCTTGGCTTCCAATTCTCATGCTATCTGCATTTCCTTTGCATTTCCACACATATAAGCTTCTACATATCAGAATAAACAAGATCCAAGGGCTGAGAAAGGTCCAACTTGATGAAAATCTCACTTGTAGAAAAACCAGAATTTGTGCCTCATGTGTGACAGTCCCAACTTCACTAATCCATACCTCTCATCTCACAAATGTCATTGATATGTTCTAGTACTTTTTGGAAAGCCCTCAAGTAGCTCTAAAACATTCATGTTTTCATGAATTTCAAATTCTCAAAGAATCTTGGCCAAAAAGCCTCTCAAAGTTGCTTAAAAACAAGCTTAAAAGTGAAATTTCTCTAAGTCATTTTCCCTTCTTGAAATGAATTTGATCATAACTCCAAACCTATGCATTTTATGATCATGGACCACTTTGAGGCTTTTGTAGTATTTTTCAAGAGCTTTCCAATGAGCTTTGAACCATTTCATTTGGATGTGTGGTTAAGGAGTTATGTTCTTGCCCCTTTCGAAACCCTAATTCCCGACTTTTGCGATTACCCCTCAACCCTTGATCCAATTGTCATGAAATTTTATGGGTATATGCAATATGTCATTAGGAACATTTGTTATTCACATCTTGAGGTCATATTCCTTATTGTTGAAGAGTTGACTTTTCGGTCAACCGAACGATCGATCGGTGGCTACCGAGTCGACTGTTGATGCTCTGGACCTCTTGAGGCTTTGAAACTTCTTGAATGGACTTTACCAAGCCATATGAACATTATGGACCATGATCCGACCATTTTAACACCTTTTAAATTAAAAGTCTAACCACAGTTGACTTTTCCTACTCGAAAATCCTAATCGGGTATCCTGAACTTCACTGCTTTTGATTCCTAGGTAACAACCTCAAATTGGATTCATGCTTGATCCAATAGAATACTTTTGATGATATGGAGACCCAATCTCAAATAAAACCAATCCAAAACATTGACTGGTCAACCCTCGAAATCTCGATTTCGGCTGTACAAAACCCTGATCCTCCTGTAACTTGACAAAGACCACTTGGAAGGGGTTAAGGTTAGATAAACATGTGAACATGCTCCTAAAATGATGATGAAGATCTAAGGGGTCAAAATTTGTGGTATGACACTATTATTAGATTTCCATGACAATAACAGCAGCTTCAAGCAGCCTCCTAGCATTTGTGTCATGTTCAGGTAACTTTAATGGGTCTGCAAAAAATTGCATTAGCAAATGAGCACAAACAAACACTGTAAAGTCACTTGATTTAACAGCAGAAAAATTTCATTATATGTTCAAGTTAAGGCCAACAAAATAATTATCAATTTTCAATAATAGGATAGAAATTCATTATATGACATTCAAATGGGTAATATGTACATCTAATACAATCAATGATTAAGAACCTTTATAGTGAAAAATATTGTCATACATATATTGGTCGCAACTGTATAACCTTGGGGATTGATTAGCAGGATAATATCAATGGTTTTAATTTAATGTTATTATTTCAGTATTCCCACTATCATCACATATAACACAAAATGACATAAGACTTACAAAATATTATTAATCTTACTAATAATTTGTATAAAGGAATGAATCCATGTTTTTGTAAAGCTTCCTTCAAGTTTCCACTTCCATTGATGCTAGGAAATTTATGTTCTCCTTCCACAGTTGCCAAGATTTTTATTTGATATTTAAGAACAAAAAGAGTTAGAAGAAAGATATGTGACCTGTCTCATGTAACATCACTTTTCAAGTGATAAGGGTCAAAGAAGTTGAAAATAAAGAATACTTGTTTTATATATATTTAAGTTAGAAAAAGTTATGAGTTAATAAGTTAAACAATTTTTTTTCCTATTGTATGATGCATTTCCTAATGTAATTGAAAATGGATTAGATTAGCTGGTTCAACTAGTTAGACAAGAAACCTAACCTGTGTCTGATCTAAATAAGTCCAAAAATTGCTCAAACTCAAAACTGGTATCCAAACTGGAAAACCGCTACCAAACTGATGAAAACCGACGGTTCATGTGCTTTTAGAGGTTGGACTGTGTTTTAGAAGTCCAATGATTAAAAACAGACTACTCAATAAGTAAACATAAAATAATTATTGTTCTTTACAAATACAATGTAAGTTTTTGTAAATTTATTAACATAAAGTATAAAAGATTATAAATTTTATAAAAATATTTAAATACATGTTAATATAATATGTTCTATAACATTAAAAATAATGTTTAAATATTACTGGTTAAATCTCGTAACAAAATTCCAAAACAATGCAAAATACGACAATGTCCATTTCACACCTGGAACTTACATTATCCACTACTACAACTCCAAATATGTGGCTTTCTCAAATTTACGTCACAAATTACCGTCTTAAATTTTATGGCCATGATAACATAAATCATGAGGTGGGTGGATTATTTTTTTGGGTACAAGGTTATACTAATTTTTCTTAATAAAAATGTACAAGGTATATATATATATATATATATATATATATATATATATATATATATATATATATATATATATATATATATATATATATATATATATATATATATATATATATATATATATATATATATATATATATATATATATATATATATATATATATATATATATATATATATATATATATATATATTAGAAAAAAATGAATGATCTTAAATAATAAAGGATATGTAAAAATGTGCCTTTTGAAAAAGTTAAAACTACCCCAAAAAAATACAAATGTTTCACTCTTAGTAAAATGAATTAGGCTGCTGGAAGCATAATGCTTACCTTAGAACGACATAGTCCGCTGAAAAATATTTTTAGGATACATTTATCTCATATGATTCTACCAACCTTTCAATTGATTTCCTTTCACGTACAGGATGATTGGTTGCACTTGCAGGAGTCCTCGGCTCTGTCTCTTCCACCTGCTCCTCATGGATGTTTCGTCTCTTGCACTTTTATAAGCTTTTCTAAAATTCCATTTCTTCAGTATCATCTCCACTTGACTTATAGTCAATTTTATCATTAACACACTCCTTTTCTTCTTGACTTTCCACCTTTTCAATGTATCTAGTTAAGAATTAAAATCAAATACATCAATTTTCAAATGTTCTTTTCGCTACTCATTACATGCATTCAATCTATTTTCATCACAAACATTAAGATCCCATATTAAACTATAAAGTCCAGACATACTCCTTCTTCAACTACAGTACAAAAACCACATGATGAGAACACTCGCAATGACAAAAAAACCAAAACAATAAACTAAAATTACCAAAAAATTGCAATTGGAAACCAAACAACTTCAATCATCTTCCTAACACCAGTATGAAGCATCTTCACAAGCTTACCAATAGTAGTGTCAACATGATCAGTGTGGTAAAAAAAACACAATCATATAGAAAATACTCAACATCGTCAAAAACAAATAATTCATAGAACTATGTATCTTTCTTTCTCAAATCAATTCCTTTCATATTCCTCGACTTAAAGGGTGCGAGTGGTTATTGGGATCTTAACCTTATTACCATTATTATCGATCTGGTACTCGATAATCCTCTTGATTCTATTTTCATCAGGACCTGTTAACCGTTGTGGTTGTAGAAGAAAATAAAGATCTTCATCGTCATCCTCTTCCAATTCTCACTATATTATAAGAATCTTTTTACTCTTCTTAACAACACAAACAATATTCTCGTCGTCTATAAGAATTCATTAACATTATTGGGATAAAAACAAAAATATCTAAAATTTGGGGTTTCAATTTGAATTATTATATTTTTCAACGAAGGCTCGAGTTTTTTATTTCTCCCTGCAAAATGGAGAAAAAATTGCAAATTTAAGATTTGAAATCGAAAGAGGAACCCTAATTATTTGAAATTGAGTACGAGAGGCTTACCGACATTGTCGACCTTTCTCTATAGTTGGATGTCGATTGTGGTTTCACATAATCACAAGTCACTCTCCCGCTTCCAAATTGAAATCGACGACGATTATGACGTGAAAGGGGTACTAAGTAGCTGAGCAAATCGCAACTGCACCTGCAGAGAGAAAGAAGACTATCAAAGGTTTATTCCCCCAACTTTTACAAAACGGGTTATTAGTATTTGTCAAAAAAAGATAAAACAGTTTATATATATATATATATATATATATATATATATATATATATATATATATATATATATATATATATATATATATATATATATATATATATATATATATATATATATATATATATATATATATATATATATATATATATATATATATATATATATATATATATATATATATATATATATATATATATATATATATATATAAAAGTTAACTATTTATATAATAAAATAGAAAATATTTTACTATTATTTTAGACAAAAATATTAAGCTACATTGTCATGAAAATTATAATAATTATTTATTAAATTAATTAATAAAATTGAAAAGGTTAGAAAATAAAAATGAAGAAAAAAGTGAAAATTAAAGGAATAAAAAAATAATGATTATGATTGGCTAAAGTAATTGCACAGTTTGCCTTAACTGTCGTGAGTGTGGAAAGAGGGCGGTTCTTTGGTAACTGTCGCATTATTTTATACAACATGCCTAAAAACTTCCGTGAATAAGGATGGTTTTTGATAACTGTCGCAAAAATCTATTACAGTTGACCCTAACTGTCGTGACAACCGTCGCAATCCAGGAATAAGGACGGTTTTGTGATAACTGTCGCAACTCAAGTGTCGTAAATCTCCTTTTTTCTTGTAGTGAAGGTACTAGCATCCTAAGTTTCTATAGTACTCTACAAGAACCTCTTGTTTTATGTGTTTATTGCTTAAGGGTTATCTGCTACAGGAACCTCTTGTTTCTGAAATTCTAAGTATAGTCGCCAAGATGTCGCATCTTGTACCTACATATCCTGAGGGGAATGTAATTAGAGTATTTGTAGTTCCCCTAAAAGGGTTTAAGGAACTTCTTGACTATGACCAAGGTTCCAAAGGGATAAGGTTTGTTGATTGATTCTAGGAGAAAAGACGAGTCGTCATCTTAAGGGAGAACACTCGACTTAACCACCACAACTTGTAGGAGATGGTCTTTGCATCGTCTTGAGAGAAGGGCTCAAAAACTCGGATTCATCGATGAGTATGACACTATCTCTCTCAAGCGGAAAAGATTATACATCTCTCGATAATATTGTTATGGGGAAGGAGAATTACATCTCAACTGTCAAGATGACTAACGTCTAATTCTCTTGTATGGAGAATAGTTGATTGAATTGAATACGGGTTTATCTATGTTGAAAGATAAAAGAAAAAGGTCCTCCTTATGGGGTAGGGACTAAACTTAAGCTGATCGACTTGAGAGTTCAAGGATCGAGCGAGGAATAATGATGCATATGAGGTGCAATATGCACAAATTGTTAAGTCATGCATAGGTTCTTCCTTTGGACATTACACATGCGATAAAAATAAATACGACAGGATAATAAGAGGGATAGCATAATTAATTACAAGCGCAACAGATATAAACGCTAAAATCAAGCCAAGCGCGGGGTCGCGAATATTCGAAATAAACGGTGCTAAGAGATAGAAGGAGACAAAAATGCGTTAAATTTATGTGAGATTGATTTTAAGAGAGTTGTTTAAGAAGATAAATTAGCTTTTTAATAAAATAAGATTTATGAATTAACTAGGTTTTTGATAGAAATAGTTTTAAATAAATAAATTCTTACTAAAAAGATAATACAATTATTTAGATTATATGAAATAGGTTTTTATTATATAAAAAAAAGTTTGTTGTTATTAATAAAATGCAAGTTATGAAAAAAAAAATTTTGGTGAATATTATCATTTAATAAAAAGGTTAAGTTGATAAAATAAATGAATTAATAAAAATAGAAAAAAAAGAGATAAATTAGAGAAAAGTTGATTTAAATAAAAAGTTAGTTAATAAAAAGGTCATTAGTTGTTTTTTATATAAAAAAGTCTAATTATAAAATGATTAGATTAATAGTTAATAGAATAGAATAAAAAGTTAATTATTAAGTTAAATAAAAAGCAGATTAATGGTTTATTAAATAAAAGTTATGATTAAGTTATTAATTAAAATTATAGTGGTTTAATTAAAGATTAAATAATTAAAACAGATTAAAAAAAAAGGAAAATGAAGGGTTAGAAGGGGGGGGGGGGGCGCGTGTGATCATGTGTAGTGGTAGGCCGTGAGGGTGCACGGTGAGGGTCAAGTGGGGACCGTGTGATGAAATCAGATGAGAGATGAGTGGCAATGTGTGTGAGGGTGCACAGTACTACCATGGGTGAGCATACATCATATTTACAATATATAAAAACAAAAAAAATCTAAAAAACCTAAATCTAAACTCCCTTTCTCTCTTCCGTCGCTAACTCCCTTCTCTCTTTCTCTCTCTCTATCTCTTCTCGCCATTTTTCCTCTTCTATCTCCTGCGACGAACTCTTCTCTCTATCTTCTTCTACATGTCGTAATTTCATTCATCTTCTTCTTGTTGATGTTTACGCGTTGACCTCTTTTCTCTTCTTCTTAACCTGAAGAAAAAAAACCAAACCAAACAATGATGTTAAGTGAAATGGGCTTACGGTAGATTTGTGGGACTTCCGACGATGATGAACGGAGTTCTGGGCCAACTTTGTGATTTCTGCAATGCTTTTCGGTTATGGTTTTCGAAGGTTTGGTGTTCGTCTGGGTTTTGCGAACGATTTCGTGGACGGAGGTTCTGTGATGTTCGCAATTTGTTGTTCGTGATTTATGGTTTTTTCTCTGGGCGATGATGATTCTTGGTACTCTGAGCCTTGAGTTTTTCATTTTTATAGCCGGGTTTGAAACAGATCTGAGATAAAGCTTTAAAAACCTTTCCTCTTCTGGCTTGATCTTGTTTGATATTGTTTTGGAAAGTTTTATAAATTTTGAAACTTTTCCATCTTCGTTTGATTTATTATTACGGCTGGTGCTCGCTATTACTTCAAATTTAGTATTGGTGATGACTTCCATTTCCGGATTTTGGTGAACCGTGTTTCCATTTTCGTGATTTTCTTATTGATGAAACTTTTATTTTCAGATGATTAGCTGGTTGTAGTGATATCCCTTTTCGTTTACGATACTGATGCGGTTGTGTTTCCCATTTTCGGATTTGGGTTGACTTTGCAATATTTTCCATTTTTTCGGATCTTTGTTGTTGTTTTAATGATGATGGCTGATTTGGAAACTGGGATCTTTGATGGCTATGTTTGGGAAAATTTTGACCGTGCCTCTTCCTTTCTTCTTGGCAAAAATTCACTTTTTATTTCTAAAAAAAAAACAGATATTTGCCTTGATTTTATGCTTGATGCTGTTGGAAGAAAATTTGCACTTGGTGATGATGATATTTTCCTGAGGGTCGTAAGAAAAAACAAAGTCTTTTTCCCTTTGAAATCATTTGTTATTACTAAATGTTTTTGTCCATTGTTTTGCAGATTCGTGAGGTAGCAAAGATGAAGATAAAAGCTTGAAGGTCCTTGAACTTTAGGATATCTTAGAATTTAGTTTATGAACTTGATGTAACTGAAAAATCCAATAATAGTAACCTTTGTAACCAATGTATCTTGTAAATAATGTAAACCAGTTTGATTAATGAAGATTTGTCTTGAAATCCAAAAAAAAATGTCTTGATTATGAGCTTAATATCAAACGCCTTGCCAAGTCCTAAGAAAGTTAACAAATTGACAACAACTTGCCAAATCTTGAGAAATCAAACCAAACATGTCCAAAGCACCATATTTCCACCTTGATCTTGATTTGCGAATTAGAACGACTTAAAATGGTAATGGAAAACTTCAAAATAATCAGAGCTTAACCCTTTGTAGCACGAACCAAAATATCACTGCAACACCTTGGAAAATCATAAAACTCGAAGTATAATCAATTCTGCTCTTTTTAGAAATGGTGGCCTGTGACTTTGTGGAAGTTGCAAAACCTTTCTTTGAAATTGTGACCTTGTAACTTTAACCAATCTTGATAATAAGAAAGTGTCTTCCAAAAATGATCTAGAGATGGCCTGAGACGTTTAATTTGAGAGAACAAGTATCATCACACTTGTCATACCTGCACAAACTGGTTAGTCGTAATAAACACGCATACGAAAGTATAAACCAACAACGTAAGAAAACACACAAGGAGGTGAGACCTTAAGGTCAAAAATTAGGGTGTGACAAATATTTGTGTTAAAACCTGCTAGAGAAATGATATATGGATCATTCTACCAACGCCATGCCACACAAAAAGAAAAGGAAGAAAGGTCTCATCTTTAATAAAGAATTTCCATGATTAATAAAGGGCAACCTATCACTATCTCAAAGTTTCGAGAATGATACAAATGATCATTAATCAACATATTTAAAATAATGAAGATTCAAACATCCTTGAAAATTAATATTCCATGACATTAAGATCTTCATCAACCAAAATAAATAAAAAATGAAACAAAATGTTAATGGATGAAAATAGAAGATCAAAAATTGATCAACACAAGGAAAAAAAAACAATTACAACACATATTAGAAAATTTTAAAAAGATAAAAATAAAAAAAAAGGAGAAAAAACAAATAAAAATCAAAAAGCAAATGAAATAGATGGAGGTGCATGGGCTGAGAGGGAGTATGGAAGTAGCAATTTAAAATGGGCTCAGCCCAATTGCAATAAGACCTAAGGTTGAAAACAAAACAAATCCAGCCTCATTCATTTTCTTTCACAAGATCCTTCTACCTCATAACTCTCGCGTATTCTTCGTACTCGCACGTCTCTCTCCCTGCTCGCACAGAATCGTTGTTGGTGTGTTGCGCTGAAGCTTGCGTGTTGTTCTTGTTGTGCTTGTGATGGATTTGTGCGAGTTGTTGTTTGTGATGGATTTGTGCGAGTTTTTGTTCGTCATGTTATGAGTTTTGAAGGTTGTGATATGGTTGATGATTGGAATGAAGATGAAGGTTTGAAAATGTGAAGAGTGGTGAATATTGATTGAAGGTTTTGGTTTTGAAGCTTTTGAAATTTTCTGCAGGTTATTCAATTTGTGTAAGGTGGGATTGAAAATGGATATTGATGAAGGTAAAGAAGAAGGTTGAGGTTTGAAGGATATTCATGCAGAATAACTTTGGCTTTTTAAACTTCCTTTTAAGTGAGGAATGAGGGCTCCTAATATAGAGAAAATGAAGGGCAAATGTGGGAAGATTGGATAGTAAGTTGGTGATGAAATTTACTACAGCTACCGTTTTGCGTGGTGATGTTTTTGTTGATGTAGTAACTTGGGTTGTTTTGTGAAGGCTTGTGGAAGCAGCTCAGTAGTGTTTTGTTTAGGCTTCAAGAAGTGGCTTAAAAGTACCTTGGTTTGTTCATGTAGCTTCATGTGAATGCTTCAAGACTCGTGGGCTAGCCTTTCCTTTTTTTTTTTGTCATTTGTAATGGACTTTGTAATGTAATTTATAGGCTTTCTCCTTTTTGTTTGGCAATTGGTTGTAAAATAAAAATGGATGATGGATCTTGGATTTTGCAATTGAGCTTTTACAACAAGAAAAAAATAAAAGTAACAACACATATTTTTGGATTTTGGATACATAATGGTTAAATGATATGATGCAAAAATGATGAAAATGCTAGGGTAAAAATGAGGGTATGAAAACCTCATCATCTTGATGTTTTGTATAAGACAAGTGTCGACTTTTTCTTCTTCATCATTTGAGGATTTCATATCATTGTCCTCCATGCGACATAAACATTATTCTTTTCTGAGTTTTTTTTTGGATTTTTTATTTGCCTTTTTGAATAGAGGAAAATATGGTTTGTATGTCATTTCTTTCCATCGTTGTAACGTGTTGGAATTAATGGTGTTTTTTCTTCATCTTTTCCTTGCCCTTCTATTTAATTTTTCTCATTCTTCATAAATCTCTTGAAGTTCTTTACTATGAGAGTCATGTCACCATCCGAGTTAGATTCTTCAGCTTTAAGAGCTTGATTCTTGATTTTATTTTCTCCTTCTACTTATGGCAAGTCTTTTGAGTTCCATTTCACGTTCTTGGAATTTACCAAAGAAAGTGTGTATGTGTGTGTCCATAGTCTGCCAATCCTTAGATTCACAAATCTCAGTGACTTTGGGTTGCTGGCTACGATTTAAGCATCTAAGAATTTGATGACTAATTCCTCCTTTGTGAATGTTATTCTCAGAGTTCTCATATGACTCACGATGTGGAAAAGTCGTGTTTGCATTTAACTTATGTTCTCTTCAGGTTTCATATTGAAGAGTTATTACTCGTGGGTATTAATGTAATTAACCTTACCCTCTTTACCTCAACAGTACCTTTAAGGGTAATTTGGAGGATGTCCCACAATTCATTAGCTATTTAGCAGTAGGAAACTAACAGGAGTGATGATATTCTTAGCTTTCAAACCACGTTGCACATTCTCTTTATCCTCTTTAGATCAATCCTTTTCAGATTTGTCTACTACTACATCACCATTAACTTCGCGTGTATGGACAAATGGTCCCTCTTTCATAGCCCTCCAAATACAACGATTTGTCCTTTCTATGAAAAATTTCATTTTCTCTTTCCACAAACTATACCATTATCCATTGAAGGATGAGGGTTTCTTTAGTGAATAGCTTAAATACATTTTTCCTCCTGACATGGTTAGTCCTTAACATGAGTTAGGCTCTTATTCCACTTGTTGGACAAGTGACTTCAAGCACAAGATGGGGGAGTTATGTTATTCAAAATTCGTGATTAATTTTATACCTTTCTTGAATAAGATTGGATTAGTAATTTTGGTTGAGAGTTTTTTTAGCAGAAATTAAAAGTATAGGGTTAGATAAGTTTCCCTAAAGATTTATATAGGTTTGGCTGAACGTTAACCTAGTTCTATCCCCAATAGATCTTCTTGGAATTTTGACTATAAAATTTGAGCTTTTGAAGGTTATGTCCATGAACCTTAATAAAATATAATCTTGAGATTTTAATAGGCTTATCCCCAACCAATGACAACTTTCACCTCAAGCTAACCTAACAAATTGTTTAGAGATTTATGGCTTATCTTAGTATCCAAAACAAAGCTTTTTCCAAAAAAGCTTAAGAAATCAATTACAGAGATTTTATGACAGGTTTATCTCAAGAACCAAACTCAATCTCTTAAGAGTATCGCACCCTTAAGAATATAAACAACCAGCACAACCACGTACAAAAATTCCTTCCTCATAAGTAAAGCTTCACTTATTATCACTAAGGCAATACAAAGTGAAAATAACTTTTTTCTAGAGAGAGAGAAGGAGATTGGAGAGATAAAATCCAAAGAATTAGTAAAACGTTGGAAAGTGGCCTAGTTTGAAGTGGAGGGGTGCCTCTTTTCTATAGTAGCTAGAAAAACTGAAATGGAAATAATCCATGGTCCAAGTTAATGATCTAATCGATTGTCATAAATCTCTATTCGATTAGACAACTTGTTTTTAATCGATTAGTAAGCCCAATTAGGACGCTTTAGATATAGAGCCATTACAAGTCATTAATGTGTTGTCCTTGTCATATGGCTAATCATTTAGAACTCTTCTAATTGATTAGCTTGATGCTCTAATCGATTCGCTGGTTTAGAAAAGTTCTTCCAATAGATTCGCATAACATAGCAATTGATTGGTCAGTTTAAAATCGTTTAAAAAGGCTTCGAAAACTTTTTAATCATCTGCCTTGGCTTAGAAAATGTTTTTTTCTTGTTTTAAACACATTTGAGAAAATATTTTGAGGTGTGTGTGTGTGTGTGTGTGTGTATGTGTGTGTGTGTGTGTGTGTGTGCATGATTTGCCTTAGTACTCTTAAGGTACTTATTTACTTTTACAATACTCAGGTCACTCGCATATATAAGACCTATCAAACTTTCACACTTTTCTCCTAAACTTCAAGTCTTTTGCTAGATAGTTTCTGATTATACATGCACTTGATGTTGGGTTCTTTTGACCAGTTACAAGATTCTTTCTTTGGTGATACTATTATCATCGAGGTAGAAATCTATTCCCATGTGAAAGTGAATGTGAAAGTAGAAATCTTTCTTTGGTGATACTTTAGATACATAACTTTTATCTTCATAACCTGCAAGCACATAGATTCAGACATATCTAAGAAGATGAGTCACCAAGTGAAAGTGAACATAATCTTCATAGTTGTTTATCAAACATAAGAATCCTTGGAAGTTGTTTAAGAAATTTTATAATTAAAACGTATCTCAGTCTCAATAATTGGTGTCAGAAATATGATCCATTACTTGGTTTTAAAGATAGCAAAGTTTATGTTGAATTTCAAGAAATATCCAGAAAGGAGGAAATAATCATGAAACTCAAAGAGGTAATCCAACTTTAAAAAGATGAATAAAAGAACTCAAGAATGTTTAAAAAATCTTCATCATCCTCATCAAAAATAATACTTGATGAAGTCATTTAAAGATCAAGGCCAGATGTTTAATTTGAAAGAACTATTACAGTGCATGAACGACCCTTCAAAGAATAAACATCTAGAAGAATCTTTGAAGAATTAACATCCAGAAAAATCAACAATAGGAAAGACCTAAGGGATTCACACACAAATGTAATCAAAGACATATTTGATAGCTTGATTGAAGATTCTCATGAATTATCTTCTAGAAGAACGACAAAGGAATCTAACAAAGAAGAACATCTTTTCTTCGAAGTCGCCAATAAATATGATAATGAGGTAATATATAACTGATAAACAAATGATTAAGTTAAGTGTCAATATTAGTAAAGAGGATGGAATTTGGAAAGAAGCATTACAAAGTTGAGATATTATATTGAACTTATGTAAAATAGTAATAAAACACTTGGAAAATAAATATCTAAAATTAGAAGACAATTAGTTAAGTATGAAACATGTGTCTTATTGAAAAATGGAGTTGATAACTTGCATGAAACCTTAGGTAAATTCAGTAAGGGTAACGAAAACCTATATTTAATAATATCTAGTAAAAGGGCCTCTTATAATAAAAATGGATTAGGTTATTAACCTAATAAGTCATTCATTAAAATTTGCCATCATAGGAAAAAATATAATTTCCATGTCGTTAAGTGCAAGTTGTTGCATCTCGAAAAATATGACCTTGCGAGTGTTCGCGCGATCACAGAAGATTGAACAGAGTCGCCACCAAACTTTATTTATTCCAAAGAAAGAAAGGGAAAATATCGGTAAACCCTTAAAAGAAAAGAAAAATGATCATCACAACCAAAATTGGGTTTGGAGTCGATTATGTAAGGGGAAGGTATTAGCACCCCTCACATTCATTCTACTAACCAGGAACCTTTTGGTTAGCGATGCGATTAGAATGTTAGCTTATGTCGTTTGTTTTATTTAAGTGGTTAAAAGTTTGAGAAAAAAATAAAGGGGTCGTAAATTTTATTATTATTAAGGTGCCTAATGAGATTGCTGGTCTCACTCATACGTATCTCTAGGTACAATGAAGAACTTAAGGGTACGTAGTTCTGAGTAGAAAATGTATGTTGAGAGATTTTAGAAAAATTTGTTGTTGTTGCATTCAAACAAAAAAATTTCTTACCCAAAATAGTTTAGAGGAGCGGATGTTTGCATCACATTGAATGGATTTCTACATATCAACATTCACAGGAAAATGTCACTTATCTCACTCATACATATACGGACGAGGCGTTGTTTTCCATCATCTCGAGATGAAACATCTTTCATTAGAAAAAGAGTTTTTAATCATGTGGGGGCGAGAAAATACAAGTTTGATGTGTTAAATGTTTTAGCGTTGGAAGACGAGTATTCAAACAAGGAGCTTTACAGCAGTGTCCCAATACTTGAGGGAAAAGAAAGTATACACCCTAACAATCCTTTTTATTCTAATTTATTGTAAAAAATATGGCGAGTTAAGTCAAGGTTCATTAACAGAACACAATATTCACACATCAAGTTAAACAACCAGTATCCAAATAATCGGGGAAGGAGAAGGTATACACCAAATCAATACTTTTTCTTCTATAGGAGAACCAACCGAATTCAAATCATTATTATGTTTTAATACTGAAGACGAGTGTTCGAACATGAAGCTCTACAAAAATGGCCAAACATTCGAGGAGAGTGAAGGTTTAAACCCAATTGATCCTTTTTCATCCAAGTTGTTGTGAAAATAAGATAATATGTGTTCAACTTGGTTAAAGAAGTACACTCGATAAGGATTGAGGTTTGATTCGCGTTGAAATTTTTTTTAATGGATGATAATTGTTCAACCAGGGGAGCTCTTACAACAATAGTTATAGGACACATTCATGATTGAATCGAAAGAGTAAAGCAAAAGAAAGTGTGCACGGATCAAAATCATAATGCAGGGATGAAAATTGATGTTGCGTAACGCAATGACATGCAATACAAAGCTACTAAAAGTAGGAATCAAACTTAATTTAAGTTTATCGACATTGGATCATTGTATCTCAACACAAATCAAATTGAAAATTGCTAACTGTCATACCCCAAATTTTACCCTTAGATTATTAGGTTCATTTCACATTTCATCTCATTTTGCATTGCGTTTTAACTAACCGCTAACCGGTTTGTCCAGTCTGTTGGCTTTTTGCAGGAAAATCACATTGTGCGCGCTTTAATTTAGGAAGGGCGAAAGGGTCATTAATTTGCAGTCTGCTGACAATTTATGAAGCAAAGTCATCATCAGGAATTCCTCAAACGACTAGGGTTCAATATCCGGGTCATGTGATTTTACTTGAGAATGAGCTGAATTTTACGACAATATGGACGTCCGTTTCTTCGTGATGCAGTACTTTTCATTCAAGAGCCAAGACTTAGTCGTCAGTTGGCTTTTAGAACTGTTGTTTGATTCATAAACCAAACAGATCTGAGCGCGTTGCAATCTAAGTGGATTCGGTTTAAATCGGTGCGAGGATTTGCTTTGAAGAATTTATTCTGACATATGCACGTTTTCCTGCTTTCTTCGAGTTACCAGTTGATCTTAAAGGAACAATGGAATTTCGGTTCACGTTGAATTTATAATGAATATCTGTTGGTTTGGTCATGATTATCAGTCGAGTTGATTCAGGTTACAGAGTTAGATTATTTGGGGATACAATTTGAATTTTAAATGCGGAGGACAATTCTTTTCGCCGTTTAAATGGATGATTTCTCTGGTTGCTTGTTCAGGACCGTATTCACCGATTTCATTATCCAGTATGATTTAATTTGCAGGGGTGAGTTTGGAACTCAACAGTTGCGTCGGATCTAAGTTGCGTAAAATGTTTAATTTCTCAAATTCGGAGTTTGGGACCGGTAAAGTTTATTCAGATGAATTTAGTTGAATGAGTTTAATCGGAGAAATTTGGTCGGAGAAATGAATTCAGTTTATTAAGAAAAAATCGAATTTATTTATTCAAATTCTATATATTTTTATTACAATATGCTTGAAGGTACAAATTCAATCCTAATTAAATCCTAATTGTCCTAAAATTCCTAATTTTTCTAAGATTGTCTCCGCGTCCAATCCTTCAACCTTCGACTCTTCGAACTTGCAAAACCGACAATACCTGAAAAAGATCGGCGATTGGTTGGAATTAATCAAAAAGTGGTTTTATTAGTCATTTTTGATACTCTTAGTTAAAATTCTCATTATCGGGTATGTCGGGAGGGTAACAGGTGAATGCCGCCAGCTCCCGACTCCAATTTCGGACCTAGGCAGATCCGACAATATCTGTTCAAAATTTTTCCGAAAGAGATAAAAGTTTTTGAGAAAAAGAGATTATTTTGGAAAAATGATTTTTTTCGTTAAGCCAAACAGGACTTAGAAAAATCCAGCAAAATTCAGACACAAAAATCTGGATATGCAAATAGCCAAAACCATATCCCAGATCACCAGATAACAACAACACATCCGAAAACAAAATCAAACAAAATCTCCATGAAAAATGCAGCAGTTAAATCCCCATAAGTAGGAAGAATAATAACAAGAAATCTGAAAATTAATCTGTTTCAAAACAATCAAAACAGAAAAATCGTAACATAATCAAATCCAGGCCCAAAATGTTGACAATATAAAATATCATCATTTGTTCGTCAGAAAGGGGGGAGGACGAGTTTTGAAGAACCCAAAGAGGATCCAACAGATTTTCGAAAACCCTAAAAAGGTCATCATTATCATCGAATCAACGACGACGCCCCAAAATCCACCATAACCATCCGCAAAAACCTCAAACAGAGGGATCCGCAACCGCAAACGAAGAACAACCAACATCATCGTGCTCCCTCACCATCAACGGACCGCAACCACCACCACAGCCTCAAAAGATAGCTTCATCACCGGCCGGAGTCACCACAACAGACAAAATCCGTCGTCCAAACGGACGAGAAATCGTCAAACCGGGACCGAAAATTATAGGGAAAAATCTCAAAATCCTCATGAAAGCCTCAATAATCTCGTGGCTCAAAATATCATCATCATCTCTGTAAAAACCGTCAAAGGTCATCGAAAGGGTAAGCCACTCTAACAATGTTTGCTTGTTTCAGATGAATAGAAGATTAGAAAGAAAAAGAAGAAGATGCATGGCTGGAAAATACAGGAAAACAAGAAGAGAATCATGGCCGAAAAAACAGAGAAGAAGAAGAAGAAGATGGCCACGAGAAAACAGAGAAGAAGAGAAAAAATATTTTCTGCAAGAACACCACAAGGGTGTCCGCGGCTGCCGTTTGAGATTAGGATTAAAACCCTAATTCTCAACTCCACCCCCCTTTATATATGATGGCCCGGGTCGGGTCTGGGAAGTGGTGACCCAGCCCGACCCATCTCTTCTTTTTTATTTATTTTAACTGTTTTTTTACCTTTTTATTAAAAATTAACCAATTTCGTTTTTAATTCTAACTAGCTGTCGCTACCGCGAAAATAAGGTGCCGGCAAAACAGAAGAGTCGCCACCTTTCGTTATTTATCCCTCAGAACAGGAAAGGAAACGATCGGAAAAAACCTGACGAAAAGGTATAAGACAAGGTCATCGCAACCAATGTCTGGATTCGGGAGTCGGTTACGCAAGGGGAAGGTATTAGCACCCCTCACGTCCGTCGTACTCGATGGGATCCACACTTATTGGTTTATCTACGGGTGAAAAATAATCTATCTACGGCTGCTAAAGCTAAACAGAAAGAAACTGACTCGATAGAGCATCGCGCTCTATGCCTACGTATTCCCTCGTGCAATGGGAAAGTCAGAGTCAATGTAGTTCGGCTAACTACAGGTAACGGGATGGGGAAGGTGGCTCGCCAATACGTCAGTATTGTGCCTACGTACTCTCAACAGGCATGAGAGATCAGAGCTTACGTAGTTCGGGAAAATATGGATTACGGGGTGTTCTCGATCACACAGGGGTGAGAGAAGGGATTGACGATACTAGCGCACGCATTCTAGCAATTAGGTGTATGTTGCTCGCTCGACGGAGACTTAGGTGTTACCTGTTCGCGGTAGAACGGACGTAGCATGTCGGGGTTCAAAGTTATGGGAACCTACAGGACTTAGAACTACGGTCTGGCCTCAATTGCACTCGGGTAAGAGAAAGGGAAAGATTAGTCGTTAGCAGGAAAGTCTCGATCGCACGGCAGCAAGAGAACAGAGAAGTTAATTGTTAGTGTGCTCGCTAGGATATCGCATCTTATGCCTACATATTCTCGTCTGGAACGGGAAACCAGAGCAGCTGTAGTTCAGCCAACTACAGCAACGGGGAAAAAAGGGAAAAAGGAGCTCGCTAGGATCATTGCAATCCTATGCCTACGTACTCTCGTCTGGTATGAGAGATCAGAGCAAACGTAGTTCGGCTCTACAGCAGAAAACAGGTCTCGATTGCACGGGGAAAGAGAAGGGGTCTCAATCGTCTTAATGCGAGAGAAAAGGGTTTCGATCGCACGGGCGAGAACAAAGAGGAAGTAGGCCTAACACGCCTAAACGGGAAGGAACTCGGGACACACACGCGAGAACCTAAGGCGTAGGAGTGAGTGCGTCGTATGTCACCCAAAGGGTACCATACTAAACACTCTAGATGATTGAGAGGAAGCCCCTCAACTGTCATTTCCTACGTATCTAGCGATATAGCTCACAACACTCGACGGTGGCACGAAGACTTGAATAAGGAAGATGATATTGAACGAAGCGGCTCTGTTGGCTCTTGACATGTGCGCAACCTCCATTCCAATCTTCTCCTCTCTGGATCCTTGATGATGACGCTCGAATCAGGGCTAATGTAACGCTTAGACCATCATGATTTGACTTATACGATAAATCAAACTCTAAGAGGTAGCGTATTGATATCCGTGTCAAAGACAAGATAGAGAAATGATATCGAAAATCATTCTCCAATTGAATCATGTCACACGGCCAGCCCGGAATAAAATCAAAGATAAAATCGGATAAGAAATGAGAAATGAGGAGAGAAATCCAATAACAAAATGGAAATAAAGTTCTACTCCTAAACTATGAAAATAAATCTCTAATAGAATAAAATTCTAAAGAAAATACACGTAAATTGCATAATAGAAAATATAATGGAAATTCTATCCCATGCACAATATCCTATAATTTTCTACAAAGAAAATAGAATGAAAATTCTATACTATGCAATATTAAAAGAAAATGCTAATAGAATATAAATCATAGAATATAAAATATATATTAAAAATATGTAATAATATTCTAAACTATAAACTATAATAGAAAAATAAAACTAAGCATCTATTACAAACACATGTCCAATACAAGCAAGAATTAGAAAAAAAATCAAGGGGAGAGGGGTACATTAGCAGAACAGGGTAATTCAGCCAGAAAAAATACACTTGGGCCCAGGCCACAATACAATGGTCAGAAAAAAATAAAAAACAATGGAAATGGGGGTGCGAACGACAAAACAGAGTGTAGGCATCAAAATGGTACTTGGGCCCAGCCCAATCAATCAACAAAAATATTCCAGCGGGGGTTCGTATAGTGAAACGGAGGTATGAGTCCAAACAATGATTGGGCTTAGCCCAATCCAGACCGGTCCACGACCCTTCCCATTCCTCACTCTCATCATGCCAAACCCTAAGGCGTCTATCTCCGCTCCACTCAGCCTCCGCCGTCAGCTATTCTCCCCTTACCGTCTCAAACTTCCTCCGTCCCAACATCTGAGCCAAAAACTCTCCAATTCTTTCTTGTTATTTTTTTTCGTCTCAATCTCTCTCCCAAAACTCCACTTATGCTATGATTTACGTGTGGTGAAGGTGTGGTGTCAGTTGGAGCTTCAGCCATGGTGGAAGTTGAAAAGAGATTGATGGATTTGCAGTTTAGGTATGAAGATCTATGGCGTTTCTGTTGCTTGCATGAATTGATGAAGGAGTTTTGGATCTTGAACGGTTGAAGGTTGAGTTCTGATGAACAGATGATGAAGTCTCTGGACGGAGATCTTGAAGAAGTTTCATGGAACTCTGATGAACATATTGAAGAAGTTCGTTGAAGGTTGATGAATGTTCATCATTTCTGATGAATTTCTGGAGATCCGGAGGAAGATAGAAGGAATGTTCTTGGAGATGAGGATGAAGTTTCCGGTGGTTGAATGCAGTTCTTATTGCAGGTTTGATGAATATTGGGCGAAAATGATGAACATTCAAAGGATTTTCTAGAAAATTTTGTTGAAGCTGATGATTTTTTGAGAGAAATGGTTATGAAGACGATGGAGTTTTCTGGTAGAGGTGATGATTGTTGAATGAGGATGAAGATTGAAGGTTGAAGATCTTGAATGGATCTAAGAAGATCCGATGAAAAGATGAATTTTCCGGCGGGATCTACAGTTACCGGCGACGGGAAGCGGTTACCGGTGATGGTTACCAGCAAGATTGGCCGGATTTGATTTCGCTGGCGAGTTGTTACGGTGGTTGCATGGCCGGCGGGAGAGGGGTGAAGGTGGCGCTACGTGGTGCTCTGCATGATGAGGGAGAGGACGCGTGGCCACGTGTGGGTGAGTGGGAAAGTGAGGTGTCGTGGCCTGAGAGTGTGAGACGTGGATCCTTATACTGTGACAAGTGGCGCATTGACTGGGCCTCCAAAGCTGACACTTGGCCCATTAAAGACGAAAATTGATTCAATTAACCTGATTAAAGTCTAATTAAAAAATCCATTAACTCTGACTTAAACTAAAGACTCAATTAATTGCAAATTAAAAGAATTAATGATGGTTAAGATGATAATTAAGGCTAAAAGACTCAATTAATTTGCTAACGAAAATTAATACTAATCATGATTAAAAAGCTGCTAATTAATACCTAATACATTTGATTAAAACCCAGTTATCATCTAGAAGTTTAAATCTATTAAACTCTAAACCAAATTAAATCTAAAAAGATTAAATCTATAAATTGGTAAAACAAATTCAATTAATATCTAAAAAAAAGATTAGCATCTATTAATTCCTAAACAAACTCAATTATTCTAAAAAGAATTAAATCTAGAAAAATGGTTTAAAATCTATTAAACTCTATTAAAATTCTAAAAAAAGAATTTAACCTCTAAAACTGTTTTAAAATATATTTAAAATGCTAGAAATTAAGGAAAAATCTAGAAAATGCAATAAAGCCAATTAAATCAATTAAAAAAAAGATGCGAGACTATAGCGAAATAAACGGTAAAAACCGGACACCGAAATGTCCTCAAAAACAACAGCAAGAGCTGAAAACACCGGGACGATCACAAATTCCACAACAAAACTTGCTTATGCGCACTGGTTTGAACTGCCTGAAACGTGATCAGAGGGCTGTAATCCCGATAAAGTCAATCTGACTGAAAAAATACAATGTACGCGGTATGCAAATGCAAATTGAAATGAGTTGAAACATAAGCCAAATTGCGAGAAGTGGTTGGTCAAATTTTGGAGTGCAACACTAATTGACTTTCCTTCTTAAAAATAAATCTAACTAATTAACTTTCCTTCTTAAAAATAAATCTAACTCTTTCTTTTTATAAATTAAATTTATATTTTTTAAAAAATAAATAAATCTAACCTTTCTTTTTAAGTTAAAACTAAAACTTTTTTTAAGTAATTACTAACCTTTTTAAAACCAAAATTCTAACCCCATTTTTAAAAAAACTCTAACTTTCTTTATTTTTGAATTCTAAATTTTTTTTTTATAATCCAAACACCTTCTTTTTAAAATTAAAATTCAAAATACCTCTTTTTAAATTTAAAGTTCTAACTCATTTTTTTAGACTTTTAATTCTAACATTTTTTATTATTAAAATGCTAATCTCTTCTTTTTTTATTGCCAACATCCTTTTTAATTTAATGGTAATTCAAGCCTTCTTCTCAACAAACATCCCAAAACCATATTTCGATTAATTCTAAATTTGTCTAAGTTTCATCTCATTCTTAACCTCATTCTCGATGATCCATGTACTCGTTGCTAACCTTTTTTATATTTTTTATTTTGTACATTATCTAACATTATTATTACTATTCACCTTGCATCACTATCACCTCTTATATCATTTCAACATTTTCATTGTTTATTAATTTTCTCAATGTTTATTTATTTCACCGATTATTTCCCCTCCGAAGGATAGGTCTAGCCGTTTGACCGTCGTATCAATAGTCCTTAACCCTTGCGTCTTTCACCTTTCAAACCTAGAAACTCTGAGTCGCCGTACTCATATGCTTAGGCGTCCCGCCGTGGACAGTTTTACCCTTTACCCTGGCATTAGGATAAGGAGTCGATGCACTCCTTATTAGGTTTCCCGTCGTGGAATACTTGTCTTACCCTTTTTCAATTCAATTACAACGTAGAAATCAGAGTCTCCGCACTCCACGTAAGCGCGTCCTTATGAACGTTTGCATCCCCATTGAAACCTTGACCACCGTCAAGAAGTTTATCTTCCTCCCTTTCGAGGGGAACTACGATTCCTCTGATTCCATCCCCTACCTCGGATACGTAGGCACAAGATGCGAATCTTGGCGAGTAAACTTAGGACTAACCCTTAGGTCTTTGTTTCATCTTTTAACCCTTAGCATATACCCTTAAGCAAATAACTATAGCAAAATATCAGCATTAAAACAAGAGGTTCCTGTAGAGTACTACAGAAGTTTTGGGTGTTTTTACCTTCCCTGAGCTTAACCAACCTGTTGCACCCTAAAATTTGACCAACATTTATTTACCCATCAAGTGTTTGAAGGTTGATACCTTTATTAGAAAGTTTAAGAGATCCTCATAGGAATTGGTTGAAACCAAGGTTGTGTGTCTCATAACTTGAGAGTTGTGGGTGCTCCTCAGATGATTCTGAGACTTTGAGAATGAACTTGAAGCTTTGAGAAAGCCTATGAGATGTCTTGAAAGCAATCATGAAGCCCAGAGAGGTCATTATGCAAGAATTCAGAAGATTCAGCCATGAATGGTAGAATTCGGGTTTGACTGGGTCAACCCTAGGTCAATTGAAGATTTGGAGAAGGTTGAGACCTAATCCAAAAGCCATGTGATCAGGGAGTGATGTATTGAGAGACTATAAGGATGATTCCTAGACCAACTCATCATGATTGAGGAGTTTGAGAAGTTTCAAGCTAGGGTTTCTAAGGATTGACAGTGTAAAATCCCCTAGTTTGATCCCTATCTTCCAGGTTGTTTTAGCTCAAGATTTGATTGTCATATCATCTTCCTCACAACATGAATATTGTAGAGCTTGTTCTTAGCTTTAATTTGAGTGGTAGAAGTCCTTGATAGGATTTGCAGAGCTCAAGTTATGGTTTTGACAAATTACAGGTCATCTGAGGTATGTGAATTTGGGTCCTTGAAAGTCACCCAACTTGCAGACAACTTTTGCCCTAGTAGGATGATTCCTATGATCTCTTGGTCAACATGAATGTTGACCATCTTCTTATCTTTCTAGAGAGTACTAGAAGTCCTTGATAGGATTTGTAGAACTCAACTTATGGCTTTGACAAGCCAAGGGCATTTTGGTCATTTGGAAGTTATAGGTCATTTCAAGCATATGGCCATATCTCCTACTTCCAAGCTTCAAATGGAAAAACCTTCAACATAAAAGTTGCTTAGAATGATGTTTTAAGGCTAGTAGGGTGGTCATGAGATGTTGGAAAGGCTCATATCAAAAAGTGATAAAAATGGCCTAAAAATGAGGCATAAGTTAATTCAAGTGAAATGGAAAATCATAAAATCCAAGTTACAAATCCAAACCATGTCATATGATAGGTCATTTTGACTCCAAATGACATTTTAAGAACAATGGTTCAGCCACAATTTTGATTTGAGGCTTTAATCTTAGGGTTCCTTTGTAAAAGTCTTGCTTGCATAATGGGGTACCAAACCAAAACAAAGAAAAGCTTAATAAATAAGGGAAATATGCATTGTATATTTTCCTAAATCTCATGTAAGGAGATATTCAAGTTGGTTACAAGCATTATAAGGGTTTTTGTCATGATATATCATGTGGTGAGAAGTGAAATGCAAGTTACCATGTCATGAAACTTCAAGTTCTTACTAGATTGATCTAGATGATTCTAGGAGGTTCTAGACCTTTCTAAATCAGTCTATATATTGATTACAATCTGCATTGGTGAATGGTTGGTGACAGTTGATGTTAATGGTGGTAGAGAATAGAGATTGAATTCAAAATTCTCCATTTGCAAATTGTATTGAAACTTCATTTTTCTCTTCATTACCCTTCCATTTTTCTACACAAATCTTCTCTACAAAATTGCTGAGTGTGTTCATGCTATCTTGAGGTTCCATTGATGAAGAATTGTAGGAGTTCCAAGTGAAATTGCAAGGGAGCAAAAGGCATTAGATCTTGAGATACAAGCCATTTCCATCAAATCTTATGCAAGCAGAGGATTGTTCATCACCTAAGGACTGTTCTTGAGGAGCTACAAGGTTTGGATTGAAGCTTTTCACCACCTACCATTGCAAGAAACAAGGTAAGCAAAATCATTCCTACACCCTATTTTAGGCATGGCTAGGATGAATTTTTATTGTAAAACCATTAGAGACAATTAGGTGGTTCATTTGGGTGAGTTTAAGATCAATTAGTGAGGTTTCATTAATGGAGGTTGATTCTTGATGGAGCTGGAATGAGTGATTTAATGGATGATCATGCAAGATATATGGCTGGTTTTGATGAGCATAACATGGGGATCATTTCTATATAAAGAATGTTGAGTTTGGTGAAGGTCGAAACTTGATGAAATTTTGAGATTGGCTTGGGTGTGCGTTCGGTTTGCATGATTTAGGGGGTATCATTGAAATCCATTGCCACAGTTGTGTTCTACGTGAAAAGTAGGCCAAGATTGGTTCTTAGATCGTGTGATTTGGCGGAGGGACGAGGGAGAACGAGAGGATGGAAGATTGATGCATGAAGCTTGCATTTCAATGGTGGTTCTGAAACCCTAAGTGTCCAAAGGTTGAAGATGGCTTTTCTGCCGTTAGATGCACGCGTGACTTGTTGACTGGAGGAAGATCCGATGGCTGATATTCAAACGCGAACTTGGAGGGAATTATGGGCGTGAAATGCCGCGTTTCACTAACGTACCAGCATGGGCTTTAGTGGATCATGCTTTCCACACCCCCTACGCGAGGCCCATCACATTTTAGCTATAATTCACTGCTATTCACACCGTTTTTTTTTTGTTTTCTTTAGCTTTTAATTTGTTTTTTCTGATTTGCATTGGGCTGAGGCGCGCGTTGCTTTTCGCCCCCCCCCCCCCCCCATATCTGGGCCCATCATGATAACAACTGAATTTTATTTCTTCTTGCACCCATCTCACTAATTCTCATATTAATATTACTCCAAATTTTATTTCACTTTAAAAATTCATAATAAAATGAAAAATGAATATTTTTTAATGAGACTTTTTTTCCCATTTTCCATTTTCTGTCTACAAAAATATAAAACCATAAAATTTCCATTTTATTTCATTTATATATTTTTTTGCATATTTTTACTTTTAATTGCTTTTTTAATTCTTTTAATTGATGCATGATTTTGTAGATTTTAATTAGGGTAGTTCCCTTAGGATTTTTAGTTCAATCTTTTTAGGATAGTTAGATGAATGTCTTAGGTTCCGCCTGAATTAATTCCATATTTTTGTGATAATTTTTAGGGTAGTTTTAATTAGGTAATTCTAGGTAGTATAGAATTTGATTAAAACTTTAGCATAGGTCAATAACAACTTTGGATTTAGGGTTTTGTAGGGCAATTTAGTCTATGGGGAATATATGGGACTTAAGGGTAGATATGTAGGGTCCCCTAGCATTTATATTAGGATTTAATAGAATAATATACTATTTTTAGTTGATTTTTGCATTGAATGATTGTTTGTGTTGCCTTTAGGGCATGCTTGTTTAGTTTGCTTTGCTTTGGAGTTTTCCTTTGGTTTGAGGAGCTTGGCATCTCATTGTGGAGCATGGTGGAGCATACTAGAAGATTGGTTGAAGACTTGAAGAGGCATTGGAGGAGTTTGAAGAGCTTGTTCTTCTTTTCTTTTTGTTGTTTTTAGGGTTAGGGATCAGGAAGAGCTTAGATGTAGATAATTTCTTTCTCAAACATGGATAGTATCCTTCACATCCACTCCTCCCTATGATGCAAAGTCCTTCCAGGGTATACACCTCTCTCCTTTGGAGGGATAAGTGCTATACCTAGGAGGTAGAACTTTTGAGGGAACCTTTCCTCTGATGTTGAACCCTTATAGGTCACCTTTGGTGATCAAATAAGCAGTTCAATATCCCTCAGCTTATTCAGTAAGTGATTTTTCTCTGGTTTGATTGTCTTGAGAGATGTCAGAGCCTGAGCATGAAGATGAAGACTTCATTGAAGATTATTGAAGAGGAAGAATCCTTGAAGACTGCCATTCCAGCTGAAGCTTGAAGAGCATGAAGATCAAGTTGATACTTGAAGATCCCTGAAGATTAGGTGAAGCCTGAAGGTGGAGCTGATCAAAGAAGCTGAAGCTTAAGGGAGAAGATGAGTTGAAGCTCATGTTGTAGGGTTGAAGCCTGGAGAGCAATTGATGATTGAAGTATGAAGACTTAGTTGCTGCTGGAGGAGCTGAGGCTTTCTTCTGTTTTCTTTTCTGTATTGTGTGTTTTGCTTGATTTATCTGTTGCATTAGATTAAGTCCATCTAGAATAAGTAAAATCTAGGAGCATGATTGCATTAGAGGTCGAGTTGCTCCCTCTGCTTGTATTGTTACTGCGTGGCTTTGCTTGCGGGTATTCGGTGGAGCCCAGCTCCCTTGCCCATGTGGTTTGTTTGCCTGATGGCATTTCATTTTATTTTATCTGTATGATTGCAGTTTACTGTTTATTGCTTGATAGCATGTTGTTTATATTTCAGTATGATTACTGTTATTTCATGACTGGCTTGAGGTTGAGATGAGCTTGTGGAGGCTGAAGCCCCACACACATTTCCTCCCTCACTTGCATTGCATGCATTTTACTGTTAAGCTGATGCTTTGTCTGTTTGGTGTATCATTGACATGATCCCTTAGGACTCTCATTTCCTTGGATAAGGACTTGATGATAGACTTTTAGGTTGAAACCTATGCATGACAACTTCTAGGAGTTCCCTGTTCAAACCTCAACCATAGGATGAATCCATGGCATGATAACAGTAGGACTTGATAGTCTCCCTCCTAGTTGGGCCTGTTCTCTTCTCACCTCAAAACAATTTAAGATACAGTAATCATGAATGATTTCTTTCGTACGCTACGAGCCTTAAGCTATCTAAGAAAGGATTGTGGGAGAGTTTCTTTTCCACAGTCTGGATGTTTACTATGGTACCCTTTGGGTGACATGCGGCGCATTCACTCTCAGGTCATAGTCTCTAGTGCGGTTGAAATTGCAAACACAATAAAAAACACTTCTTTCGTAAAAAACAGGAAATAAGCCGTAGTTTCCCGAACTACGTGAGCTCTGATCTCTCATGCCTGTTGAGAGTACGTAGGCACAAGATGGCGATGTCTTGGCGAGCTACCTTCCCCCATAACCCTTCGTAGGTCGAACTACGTTGACTCTGATTTCTCATTCTCGGATGAGAATACGTAGGCATAAAGTGCGACGCTTTGCCGAGTCATTTTTCTTTTCTTTTTCAGCCAGCCTTGATAGGTAGATAGAATAAAACCAACCCGTCCAAGTAAACTAACAAGCGAGGATCCCGTCGAGTACGAAGGACGTGAGGGGTGCTAATACCTTCCCCTTGCGTAACCGACTCCCGAACACAGACAATGGTTGCGACGACCTTGTCTTACCCTTTTTCGTTAGGTTTTTCCAATCGTTTCCTTTCCCGCTCTGAGGGATGAATAAAGAAAGGTGGCGACTCTTCTGTCATGCCGGCACCTTATTTTCGCGCAAGCGACACCTGGCGACTCTGTTGGGGACTCCAACGGTTCCCTGCGAGAGTCAATCCTATCGCTTGTATGTTTACTTGTTGGGTTGCGTTTATTTATCGCATTTTACTTCTCGCACTTTATTTCCCGCATTTTATTTTCAGTATAATATGATTATTTGTGCTATTGTGGGATGGGAGTTCTGATGAGTGAGAAACCAGACCCAGGCTTGAGTGCACTATAGACTTAGAGTGGAAATTAGTGGGCGCGTGCTTGCTTTGCAGGCACTAGCGTCTCATGAAATCCACGCTCAGACGAGGTTCATCCGGTTGGCTTCCCTTTCAACCCTTTGGGTTGAGACGGTTGCTGGTTTGGTGGATTGTCGACTCTGGGGACCGATCATTTGTGATTCAGCTAAGTGAGGTCTCTTCATGAGCTGGTGATGCCACACCTTCTGGGTATCGTATCACCCCTCTTGAAAGTTTGTGACGCTGATGAACGCATAGGATGCCGTACCTTGAGTTAGTTTAGGTCCATACCTGTGACTGGGATTGGGTTTATTGCAGGAAACTTTGACCTTCAGACTACCCGGTTTTCTTGACAGTGAATCAGTTATGTTGGTACCAGGGTTTCTCAGTTGCAGATGTGTCTGTTCTTGATAGAGCAGGTTTTGATCAGAGGATCTTATCATCAGGTGTTTGTCTGTTCTTGATAGAGCAGGATTTTGATCAGAGGATCTTATCATCAAGTGTATGTCTGTTCTTGATAGAGCAGGTGTGATCAAAGTATTGTCATCAGTTGTTTGTTCTTGATAGAGCAGATTTTGAGTGGGGTCTGAAGATCTCATCAGCAGATGTTGTTTGTTCTTGATAGAGCAGATTCTTGGGGTCTGAAGATCTCATCAGCAGCTGTATGTTTGTTCTTGATAGAGCAGATTTTGAGTGGGGTATGAAGATCTCATCAGCAGATGTTGTTTGTTCTTGATAGAGCAGATTCTTGGGGTCTGAAGATCTCATCAGCAGCTGTATGTTTGTTCTTGATAGGGCAGATTTTTGATTTGGGGTCTGAAGACTTCATCAGCAGATATTTCTTGATCATACATCCGAGGTCCTTATTATCAGACATTTGTTCTCGACAGAGCAGAATTTTGATCCTATGTGTATGGTCCTATCAGATGGTTGTTCTTAGCAGATCAGATCAGTGGTCTTACACCGGGGTTTTCTTCTCATCAGTGATTGTTGATACGAAATCTCCACAGCAGTTATCCGAATATATTATTGCATGACTGCATCTTGCATTAGTTTGCATGACATTTGCATTTCATTAACGTGTGTCTGTGTTGCAGGTACCTTTTCCCCGATCCAGGATTTCTTGCCTCCTATTATATTGTTATGGCCTCTCTCAGGAAGACCGTTGCGTACAAGTTCCCGACCCCTGATGTGTCGAAATTGACTGGTTTGATAGCTCTAGCAGGTGATTCTGTGAAGGATGAGTTCAGGAAGTCTTATGGCAGGTTGCTCAGTCTGGTTTGCAACCCTTCTACGTTCGAGTTGAATGGGTTGCATGCTCTGTTGCAGTTTTATGACCCTCCGCTGAGGTGTTTCACTTTTCAGGACTTCATTCTCGCGCCGACACTAGAAGAGTATGCTGATTTGATAGGTGTACCCGTCAAAAGGCAGATGCCTTTTGTCCACATGGATGCTGAGCCTGATCTGGCTGGGTTAGCTTCTTCACTTCATTTAGACGCCTCAGAGTTAGTAGTGACTAGTTGGAACAAGGTTCCTGGGTTCTCCTTGCAGTTTCTGGTAGTTAAGGCTCAGCAGTGTGCTAAGGACGGCTGTTGGGACGCATTCAATGCCATCCTCGCTTTATGCATATATGGCATTATCCTCTTCCCCAACATGCCCGATTTTGTAGACTTTGATGCATTTCACATCTTTGCTTCATGGAATCCAGTCCCTACTTTGATCGGAGATGTCTATCACTCAGTTCACTACAAGAATGAGAACCGGAGAGGGAAGAATGTCTCATGCTACGTACCGTTGCTGTACAAATGGCTTGATAGCCATCTGCCCAAGAGGGGTCCTTTTGTCTTATCTGCAGCCACAGCTGAATGGCCTGAGCGTCTGATGAGTTTATCTGCAGAAGATATTAATTGGTTCGACAGAGACAGGTTAGGTACTGAGGTGATCTTCAGTTGTAGTGGGTTTCCTAATGTACCTCTGATAGGTAGGAAGGGTTGCATAAACTACAATCTGTCGTTGCTGGTTCGTCAGTTCGCATATGCTTTGAGGACTCCGTCGAAGGAGGAGGAGGTACAGAAATCTCTGTACCTCACGGGTACTTTAGAGGGGGATTTGTTGTCCAAGCTTCGGCATGCGTGGAACGGTATTAGTAAGAGAGGAAAGCCTTTGTTGGGAAAGAGCAACAGTCAAGCCTACCCTCCATATTCAGCTTGGATCAGAGCCAGAGCCAACGCTATAGGATGCCATTTCCTCATGCCAGACCAAAGAGTCCTCCACCAATCGAAGAGCCTACTACTGTGTCCATGCATCAGCATAACTAGGTATTAGCTGAGCGGGATGAATTAAAGCGGGCGAACGCAGAACTGGAGAAGGAGTTAGCTCAGCTTCGAAGTGAAAGGAACGAGGTCGTTCATGCTTTCAAACAGCAGACAGAGTTGGTGAACCAACTGGGTATACACCTGGCGAAGCAGATTGCCGATCGTGAGCGCCTGGGCCAAGATTTCAGGGCTGTTAACGACGTATTAGCTACGAAGAAGCAGCATTTGGACGAGGCATATCGGAGGATATCTAAGTTCGACCAGCACTGGAAAACTTCCCTAGCCACCAGGAAGGAGCGAGAGGATAAGCTGATGCTGCAGATCTCTAAGCTTGAAGCCGAGGTGAAGGACAGTGAGCGAAGGTTTGATGAAGAAACCGCCCGCAGGTACGCCGCCGAAGGCCAACTCAACAAAGCCCTTGCCAACCTGAAGGAGTGCAAGCTGAAGTTTAAGTCTAAGAAGCGGAAACTGGAAGATTGCTTCGGCGAAGGAGCATGGGAAAGTTCAGTTCAGGGACTTCAGTATACCATTGCGCAGAGGGAACTACTCGTCGAGGGGTTGCTCACTTTTCCAGATCATCCGAAGACGAAGTAGTTATTAGCAGAGTATCGCGCCCGTGGCCGGACTGACTAGTTGTATTCCTTTTGTTTCGACCTTTGTTGTATGCTGACCATCACCAGACTTGTTGGCTGAGGTCACACTGTTGATTTGTCTTGTACTTGCTGATGCTATGTACTGCCTTGATAGGTCTTTCCTTATATATATGAGATTGATGTTTCCATGATTGGGCTCGGACTTCTCCTTCTTCTTATTATTATCAGCACTGGCACTAAGGCACTAGGATCGGGGAAAATCTCCCAAGCACACAGACACACGTATGTATCTGCATGAAGCATTTGCATGGCGTACATTTTGTTGTTTTTCCTAACCTTTAGTGTTTGCAGGTTTTTTCAGGTTCACAGGTTCCAAGCTGTTTCCGGTCTCCAGGATTGATCAGAGACTCATTCACCGTTATTCAACTCGAGCTAATCAGACAAGGATCATGGATCAGGTGCAGTAAGATGTTCAAGAGCTCCGTGAACGGATGGATCGTTTTATGGAACTAATGCAGGTGGTCGCTAATGGTCAAGACCAGCTTCGTACTTTGGTGCAACCTTTGATCTCCAGGGTTGATAGTAACGGCATACTTCATGGCGGGGCCGTGCCTACTCCTCCTCCAGTTGATACTCCGCAGAATGTTGTTCCTGTTGCCGGGGGCAACGACAGTGCTAATGGAAACGTGATGGCCAATATCGGACTCAATGCGACGGGCGTCGACAATGGTAGTCTGGGAGCTAACGTCAACATCGAGCCGGTCAACGGCAATGCTGGCGTCGGGAATCTGTTGGTGCCTCAACCGTGGCTTGAGGATCATCAGGATGATGTCTTTTCTCAAAGAGGTGCGGAAGCGGAGCTGAATGCTGAAGCGCGGCTCAGGTTCAAAGCACTGGAAGATAAAATGAGAGACATTGAGAATCAGAATGCGTTGGGCGTTGATATGTCCAAGCTGGGGTTAATTGCTGATTTCAAGGTACCTCCTAAGTTCAAGGTGCCTGTCTTTGAGAAATGTAAGGGTACTACTTGCCCTCGTGTCCACCTTCGATCATATTATAGAAAGATGTCTGCCTATTCCGACGATGAGAAGTTGCTGATGCACTTCTTCCAAGATAGTCTTTCTGGTCCATCCCTTGAGTGGTACATGGGCTTGGAGCCCACTACCGTGTGCACCTGGAAAGATTTCGCTGAAGCGTTTGTCCTCCACTATCAGTACAATAGCGACTTGGCCCCAAACCGAGTCCAGCTCCAGAACCTCTCGCAGAGAAATAATGAAGGATTTAAGGAGTACGCCCAGCGGTGGCGTGAGTTGGCTGCTCGGGTTCAACCGCCGATGGTTGAGCGCGAGCTCGTGCAGATGTTTGTTGCTACCCTCCCGGGAATCTACTATGAAAAGCTAGTCAGCGGCATGTCTGGGACGTTCTCTGCTCTCATCACCATGGGCGAGCACGTCGAGAATGGTATTAAGATCGGAAAAATTCAAGGTGAATCATCCTCAGCTGGAGGAGGTGGAAAGAAGCCTTATGCTGGTAAACGTCGAGAAGGGGATGCGAGCGCCGTCACCAACGCTCGGAGAAAGGGCAAGGGCCCTCAGCAGCAGATAGCCAGTATAAGTATCCCAGCAGCTCCGCAGCAGCAGCATCAGCATCAGCAACCGAATCAGCAGGGATATAGAAAGTACCAGAATCGGGCTCCTTTGACAAACCGTCACTTAGAGGCACCACCTATGTCGTATGCGTAACTCTTGCAGACTTTGCTTCAGCTTCAGTTGGTTCAGAAGAGGACGATGGCTCCCTTGGCAGGGGCACCTCCACCGGGGTATGACGCAAATGCCACTTGCAACTTCCATACAGGGGCGCCAGGCCATACAATCGAGAACTGCAAAGCCTTTAAGCTAAGGTGCAGGACCTGGTAGATGCCAAGATTATTAATTTCTCCGATAATGTGCCCAATGTCACGAAAAACCCTATGCCTAATCATAGGGGAGGCGGAGTGAATGCCATTATCGAGGAGGAGAGTGCAGATCTGTTGACTGATGTCAAAGACTTAAAGACGCCGCTTAGTTTCGTCAAAGCTAAGTTGTTGAAGAAGGGGTTCTTTCCAGGATGCGGAGAGTTATGCATGGATTGTGCTACACATTCTGATGGATGTGAGCAGTTGGTAGAAGGAATCCAAAGTCTGATGACTGAGGGTATTTTGCAGTTCAGCTGGAGGGCTGAAAGTGTGTCAAGGGAAGTAGTGTTGAAGCAGGCCGATGAAGTCGCCACCATCACCATTCCTCGCCGACCAATAACTATTTCTGCGCCCCGACCGCCTACAATCACTATCACCAAAGCCGGGCCGATCCTATTCGAGAGCACTAACGCTGTTCCGTGGCATTATGGCGCCGAAGTCTATTGCAATGGTCAGAAGTTAGAGATGGAGCCGTATGGGTCGACTGTGCAGAACCTCGCAGGAGTCAGTGGTATTACTCGAAGCGGAAGAGTGTTTGCACCGACAGAGGTTGTGGCAGAGAAAGTGGTCAGAGCTGATGCTGCTGATAAGGGTAAAGGCAGAGCCGTCGAAGAGGTCCCTTGTGGGGCAGAGAAGGATTTGCTAGTCAAAGATGCCGAAGAGTTCATGCGGTTAATCAAAAAGAGTGACTACAATATTGTAGACCATCTCCATCAGACGCCTTCGAAGATCTCTATTCTCAACCTGTTGCTGTGTTCTGAAGCGCACCGCAACGCGTTACTGAAGGTATTGAACGCTGCCTACGTACCGCAAGAGATATCAGTGAATCAGCTAGAAGAGGTGGTAGCCCATGTTAATGCTGGCAATGGGCTAGGTTTCACAGATTTAGAGCTGACTCCTAAAGGGAGAGATCACAACAGCGCCTTGCACGTCTCGATCGAGTGCAGAGGCACAATCATGTCGCATGTCCTGGTGGACACGGGTTCGTTGCTTAATGTGCTTCCGAAGAAGGCATTAATGAAGTTGGACACTCGTGGATTGCTTTGCACGCCCAGTGATCTGGTGGTGAAAGCATTTGACGGAACTAAGCGCCACGTTTTCGGAGAGTTGACCCTGCCAATTCAAGTTGGTCCGGAAACGTTCGATACGGTTTTTTATATCATGGATATCATGCCTGCCTACAGTTGCCTCTTAGGTCGGCCATGGATCCATGCTGCTGGTGCCGTGACGTCCACGCTGCATCAAAAGCTCAAATATGCTATCGGGGGAAGCATAGTAACCGTGTGTGGTGAGGAGGACATAATGGTGAGCCATTTGTCATCCTTTAAGTATGTTGAAATGGATGGCGAAATCCATGAAACTCTCCGCCAAGCATTTGAAGCCGTCAAGGTGAAAGAGGTAGCTCCTGTCGTCACAGAGAAGCAAGAGATGAATATCTCCTCATTCAAAGAAGCTCGGGCCGTCGTCGAAGCCGATTCCACCCCAGGCTGGGGGTATATTTTGGAAATACCGATCAAGTAGGATAAGTTTGGATTGGGGTATTCTCCTGAAGCTGAAGCTTCTTCTTCCTCGTCTAGTAGTTCGTCTCGTGGTAAGGGGCCGATCCTATTTACCAGTGGCGGAGTAATCTTCGAAAGCATCAACGCGGCGTCAGAAGACAGCGGGGATAGCGATTGTGATCTTGACGCTTGGATTCAACCAAGCAAGCCAGGCGAGCGCCTCAACAATTGGACCATCAAGGAAATTATCCAGCTGACAAGTGAAGAGTAATGATTTACTTTTTACAATCATTGTACAACCCTATGTCCTACCTGGGGCATAGTGGTTTTATTGTCAGGGCCTTATTGGATTATGTACATGCATTTTGTTAATAAATCAAAGGCGTTTTCTTCGTATTCAAATATTGTGTTCTCTGTTATTCCTGTTTTGTGTTTATTTTGAAAAATAGTAAAATGGCAACGGGGTTTGTGCTAACCTGCATATTCCTGTTTTAAACTTAACCCTTGTTATTGCAGGATCCACATAACAGATGACATCGACTCTGGACCCTCTACGGCTCACTACGACTTCGATTGCCCGATCTATCAAGCCGAGGAAGAGATTGATGAAGATGAAGACCTTCCTGAAGAGTTGGCCCGCTTGTTGAAACAAGAAGAAAAGGTTATTCTGCCTCACGAAGAGGATATTGAGATCGTAAATCTGGGTTCTGAAGAGCTCGTCAGAAATGTCAGAGTAGGGGCTGCGCTGCAGAATGATGTCAAGCATAGACTAGTCGATATGCTTCGAGAGTTTAGTGACGTCTTTGCTTGGTCATACGAAGATATACCCGGACTTGACACGGACATCGTGGTCCACCGCTTGCCGTTGCGTGAAGATTGCCCTCCAGTCAAGCAGAAGCTTAGGAGGACAAGACCAGATATGGCTGTAAAAATCAAAGAAGAAGTCCAGAAGCAGTTGGATGCAGGATTTTTAGCCGATACCACTTACCCTCCGTGGGTCGCCAACATAGTGTCTGTACCGAAGAAGGACGGTAAGGTACGCATGTGCGTCGATTATCGGGATTTGAATAGGGCGAGCCCTAAGGATGATTTCCCGTTGCCTCACATTGATGTGTTGGTCGACAGCACAACCCAGTTCTCCGTGTTTTCGTTCATGGATGGCTTCTCCGGGTACAATCAGATCAAGATGGCACCGGAGGACATGGAGAAAACAACATTTATCACCCCCTGGGGAACATTTTGCTATAAGGTAATGCCCTTCGGTCTGAAGAACGCAGGGGCCACTTACCAACGAGCAATGGTAACTTTGTTTCATGATATGATTCATCATGAGATCGAGGTCTATGTTGATGACATGATTGCAAAGTCCCAAACAGAGGAGGAGCATCTGGTCAACTTATTAAAGCTTTTTGAGAGGCTTAGGAAGTTCAAGCTGAGGCTGAATCCTAACAAGTGCACTTTTGGAGTGCGGTCCGGAAAGTTGCTGGGGTTTATCGTTAGTGAACGAGGTATCGAGGTTGATCCTGCAAAAATAAAAGCCATTCAAGAAATGCCAGCGCCGAAAACAGAAAAAGAAGTTCGTGGTTTCTTGGGCCGAATAAACTACATTGCAAGGTTTATCTCTCAGCTCACGGCCACTTGTGAACCGATGTTCAAGCTTTTAAAGAAAGATCAGGCGATTACTTGGAATGAAGATTGCCAGAAGGCATTCGACAAGATAAAGCAGTATCTTCAAGAACCTCCAATCTTGATACCCCCAGTGGCTGGACGACCATTAATCATGTACTTGACAGTTCTGGAGAATAGTATGGGGTGTGTTCTCGGTCAGCACGACGAGACGGGCAGAAAAGAGCATGCCATTTACTACTTGAGTAAAAAGTTCACTAAGTGTGAATCTCGATACTCGATGCTGGAGAAGACGTGTTGTGCACTAGCTTGGGCCTCCAAACGTCTACGACAGTATATGCTCAATCACACCACTATGCTAATTTCGAAGATGGATCCGATCAAGTACGTCTTCGAGAAGCAGGCTCTTTCGGGCAGGATTGCCAGATGGCAGATGGTGTTAACAGAATATGATATTCAATACGTGTCCCAGAAGGCCATCAAGGGAAGCGTATTGTCTGATTACCTTGCCGAACAGCCGATCGAGGACTACCAGCCGATGAAGTTCGAATTCCCTGACGAGGATATTATGTTTCTCAAAGCGAAGGACTGCGATGAGCCGTTGCCCGGCGAGGGGCCAGATAGGAAATCCCAGTGGAAGTTGATATTCGATGGAGCGGTTAATTCCTATGGAAGTGGCATCGGGGCTATCATCACGACTCCCCACGGATCCCACATCCCGTTTACTGCGAGACTGACGTTTCCAGTTACCAATAATGAGGCAGAGTATGAAGCATGTATTATGGGTCTAGAAGAGGCAATTGATTTGAGAATCAAGAATCTAGACGTGTATGGTGACTCAGCGCTTGTGATCAACCAAATTAAAGGGGAGTGGGAAACTCGTCAAGCGAATTTGGTGTCGTATATGAATTATGCCAGGAGGCTACTTCATCGAGTGGAACTTCATCATGTACCCAGGGCTGAAAATCAGATGGTTGATGCCTTAGCCACGTTGGCTTCAATGTATAAGGTCAATTTTCGGAATGAGGCTCCACGAATTGTCCTTTCGCGTCTCGATAGACCGGCATTTGTCTTTGCAATCGAGGATGCCGCCGATGGCAAGCCATGGTTCCACGACATCCAGACTTTCCTTATGACTAAGGAGTATCCTGCAGGTGCGTCAACCCAGGATAAGAAGACTCTGAGGAGGCTGTCTGGAAACTTTTATCTCAATCCTGATGGAGTGCTGTATAAGAGAAACCACGATCTCGTGCTACTCAGATGTGTAGATGAGAAAGAGGCGAGTATGCTCATGGAAGAAGTCCATGAAGGCACATTTGGTACGCACGTCGGTGGGCATGTTATGACGAGAAAGATCCTGAGAGCAGGATACTACTGGCTGACAATGGAGTCGGATTGCTTCAGATTCGCGAAGAGATGTCATAAATGCCAGATTTATGCTGATAAAGTTCATGTGCCGCCGTGCCCGTTGAATGTCATGTCCTCCCCGTGGCCGTTCTCCATGTGGGGCACCGACATGATAGGCAAGATCGAGCCCACTGCATCCAACGGTCATCGTTTCATTCTGGTAGCTATCGACTACTTCACCAAGTGGGTGGAGGCAGCCTCGTATGCTAATGTGACCAAGCAAGTGGTAGCTAAATTCATAAAGAGGGACATCATCTGTCGTTACGGAGTTCCCGAGCGGGTCATCACTGATAATGGTTTGAATTTGAATAACAAGATGATGAAGGAGCTGTGCCAGAGCTTCAAGATTGAACACCACAACTCATCTCCTTACCGGCCGAAGATGAATGGCGCCGTCGAAGCCGCCAACAAGAACATAAAGAAGATTTTTCAGAAGATGGTTGTGACGTACAAAGATTGGCACGAAATGATGCCGTTTGCATTGCACGGTTATCGTACGACGGTGCGTACGTAGACCGAGGCAACTCCTTTCTCCTTGGTGTACGGTATGGAAGCTGTCCTACCGTTAGAAGTGGAGATCCCCTCTTTGCGAGTTTTGGTTGATGTGAAACTCGACGAGGCAGAATGGATTACGAATCGCTTGAACCTGCTCAGCCTGATGGACGAGAAGAGGTTAGCATCGATTGCATTTGGTCGTCTGTACCAAAGCCGAATGAAGAAAGCTTATGATAATAAGGTGCGTCCTAGAAGCTTTCAGACGGGTGATCTCGTCCTGAAGAAGATTCTTCCGCCACACTCCGATCACCGGGGCAAGTGGACTCCGAATTACGAAGGTCCGTACGTCGTCAGCAAGGTCTTCTCGGGAGGAGCTTTGTTGTTATCCACGATGGATGGTGAAGATTTTGCATCCCCAGTGAACGCAGACGCAGTTTAAAAAATACTTTGCTTGAAATAGACCCGCTGGACAAAAAAGAAAGAGTCCAGGCAAAAAAGGGGCATCCCGGCGAACCAAAAACAGAATAAAAGGTTCGAGCAAAAATTAGGGATATATTGAAAAAATGTACACCCGCGAAGTCGAAAACCTACACTGGGCGGCTTCGGCAAAAAAAGGGTATCCCGGTGAACTGAAAACTCGTAAAGGGCGGTTCACGCAAAAGTTAGGGATTTGAATAAGCAAATGACTGCGTTCCGCGTGTGGACTTTCATTGTTTAGTGGTTTGGAAGACCTGAGGACCGTTTATTTGAATCAATCTCTTCCGAAGCTGAAGCGTCGGAGAAGTATCGAAGTCGAGTGGGTCTTAGAGGGATCAACTCATGGTGTTCGTCTACGCCTCGTTGCCGACATTTGTATATACTGATGTATATTTATGTTTTATTTTTGCGCGGCTTCCTCATTCCAGGAGCTTGCCTCTGTTGTAAAACATTTTTACCCATTCAGGGGTTCATTATCAATAAAATGCATACTATTCAGCAATTATGTTTGTCTGTTTAGCATTTATCTGTTTTGTTTGCGAAAGAAAACGCCGATGTTTTTGATAAAATGCGCATACATAAACTTACTGGCCTAGGCCATTGATTGTTGAAACAATTAAATACTTGAACATTGTCACGAGATAATAACCTTGATAGGTCCCTTTGAGAAGGGTATCTTATCTGTTTGCTTGTGTTGTTATAGGTGTAGCATATTCCAGACAGTGCACCGTGCGTATCCTCGAAGCAGGATGATTCCTCCTTCTCCAGCAGAGTTCAGTGGCTTCTCCTCGCAGAGTTTGAACGCTAGATAGCGAGCATTGATATGTCTCCCCATGCAGAGAGGATTCTCTTCCCCAAGCAGACGCATCCTGAAGGAACGTCACCTCATCAGCTGAGTCACGCGCCGAAGCTCGTATTCTTCCCCAGCACCGGGTCACAAGTGCAGATTTTGTAGAAGTGTTCAAGCGCCGAAGCTCGCATTCTTCCCCCGCACCGGGTCACAAGTGCAGATTTCATAGAAATGTTCGGGTGCCGAAGCTCGTGTTTTCCCCAGTAAAGTCGCCGAAGCAGGTGTCTCCCCCCGCACCGGGTCACAAGTGCAGGTTTCGTAGGAAACTATTCGTACGCCGAAGTATGCAGCAACTGATGGTGCCAGACTGAAGTCTCCAGCGGAATTGAGATTCCCCACCAGAGTCGTACTCTCTCTCGAAGTCGGATGGTTCCCTCTTCCCCAGTGGAGTGTTGGAACAACTGATGTTGTATTCCTCTGCAGAGCTGTGCTCTCCCCCGAAGTCGGATGATTCCTTCTTCCCCAGCGGAATTGAAATTCCTCATTATAGTCGTACTCTCCATTGAAGTAGAATGATTTCTCTTTCCCCGGCTGAGTTCGCAAGCCCCAAGAGAGCCGAATCCTGGGAAGCAGTAGGGACCATAATTGTTTTTCCCTAGCAAGGCGTTAAGCAGCCGATGCTGTATTTCCCCCCAGAGTCGCACTCTCTCCAGTGAAGCAAAATGATTTCTCCAGCCAAGTTTGCAGGTACCCAAGAGAGCCGAATCCTTGGAAGTTGGCCAGACCATGATTGGTCTCCCCTAGTGGAGTGTTGCAGCTGAATTTGTTTCCCCACGGAGTTCTTATCCCCAGAAGAGTAGCCGAGACGGCCGCGCAGTTTATTCTCGCGGTTGATGTCGCTTTCTCTCAGCAGGTCCAGATTCTCGTAGAGCTTCGTCCCCCTGCAGTAATCAACTGAAGTTGTTTCCCCTGCAACAGCCGAATGAAGATCATTTCCCCAGACGGAGTCCAATTGATAGTGGCGTGACTACGTTCTCCTCAGCAGGACGATTCCTCTATCTGAGTAGTTCTTCCCCCTTGACAGGAGGATTTTCCCCTCAGTATTTATTTTGCTGACGGGATAGCATCATTGTGCATGATTGCATAGCATATATCATAAACGCATAGCATTTCCACCGTGTGGAGCATGGCGCCAAAGTATATGCATAATAAACATGATCTAGGTTGCCACCGTTCTTGTTTTGCAGGTACTCCGCCGCTGAATTGATTGCTCAGGATGATTCCTGACATTCTCCCCAACGAAGTCGTTTGCTTAAGATGATTCTTAAGCCCCGGTGCAATCCCCAGAGTCGCTTGCTCAAGATGATTCTTGAGATCCCCAGCGAAGTCTTCAGTTCAAGATGATTCTTGAAATTCTCAGCAGGGCCGTTTGCTTAAGATGATGCTTAAGACCCCAGTGCAGTCTCTAGAGTTGGTTGCTTAAGTGGATACTTAGAGTCCCCAGTAAAAATCGCCCAGGATGATTCCTGAGGCCCCAAGAGAGCCGAATCCTTGGAAGCTGTTCAAGCCATGATTGGTTTGTCCCCGGCAAGAGTTACCCTGGATGATTCCTGGAATTCCCCAACAAAATGTTTGCTCAGAATGGCTCTTAGTTCAAGATGATTCTTGAAGGTCCCCAGGCAGAGTTATTTGTTCAAGATGATTCTTGAAGTCCTCAGTAGAGTTGAATCGTCCAGAACGATTGCTGGACCCCCCGGAGCGGAGTTACTTGATAGTTCTTCTGGTTCCCCAGCGGCGAAGCGTCATCCCTAGTAGGTTTTCTAACGGCGAAGTTGAAATCTCCTTTGAAGACTCCATGATTGAAGTATGACCGTGTTAATGAAGCAGTTATCTCAGTAATGCAGAATGCCTAACGGCATGATTGACTATGTATTACCGGTCACCGTGTGACCCATTCCCCAATGAAGTTTCTTCATCCTGACGGCGATGTCAGCTCCTTTGTAGTTCTTCAGCGGCGATGTTGGAGGTTTGTTTGTTTTGACGACAATGTCAGGTTATGTTTGTTTCCAGCGGCGATGTTGGATGCTTGTCTTTGACGGAGAAGTCAGATCATGTGTGTTCTCCAGCGGCGATGTTGAGTGTTTTGTGTGTTTCTGGCGGCGATGTCAGCTGATTTAGTGGTCTGACGGCAAGGTCAGATTATGCTTGTCCAGCGGCGATGTTGGGTATCTCTCAGAATTATGTTTGTTTCTGGCGGCGATGTCAGATGAGTTAATTCTCCAGCGGCGATGTTGGATGTTTGTCTTTGACGGCGAGGTCAGATTATGCTTGTCCGGCGGCAATGTTGGATATTAGTTTCTGGCGGCGATGTCAGGAGATTAGTTTTGACGGCGATGTCAGACTCTTTAGCTCCCCAGCAGAGATTATGGTTGTTCGACGGTGATGTCGAGTGTCTCTCAGAGTTATGTTTGTTTCCAGCGACGATGTTGGATGTTTGTCTCCAACGGCGATGTTCGGTATTTTGTGTCTGACGGCGATGTCAGATTCTTTGGTTTTCCAGCGGCGATGTTGGATATCTGTTTGATTCTGACGGTGAGGTCAGGTGATTTAGTTCTCCAGCGGCGATGTTGGGTATTTTGTTTGACTCCAGCGACGATGTTGGGTATTTTGTTTGATTCCAGCGGCGATGTTGGGTATTTTGTTTGTTTCTGACGGCGATGTCAATTTCTCTAGTCTTCCGGCGGCGATGTTGGGTGTTTGGTTGTCTGATGACAATATAAGCAGGATTTAATGTGAATAACTGACGGCGATGTCAGATCAGTATTTCTCTAGATAGTTGTCGTGCAACTACTATTCTAGTTTTCGAAGATTTGTTCCCTGCATAGTATCGTGTGCTCGTGCAGTTGGCAAATTTCCGGGTTTACCGGTATTCAACCGTCTCGCACCTTGATTGGCTGAGAGCCGTTCGCCCCTCACCCAGTCAGGTTCAAGCCGTTTGAATAGGGGCAGCTGTTGCACCCTAAAATTTGACCAACATTTATTTACCCATCAAGTGTTTGAAGGTTGATACCTTTATTAGAAAGTTCAAGAGATCCTCAGAGGAATTGGTTGAAACCAAGGTTGTGTGTCTCATAACTTGAGAGTTGTGGGTGCTCCTCAGATGATTCTGAGACTTTGAGAATGAACTTGAAGCTTTGAGAAAGCCTATGAGATGTCTTGAAAGCAATCATGAAGCCCAGAGAGGTCATTGTGCAAGAATTCAGAAGATTCAGCCATGAATGGTAGAATTAGGGTTTGACTGGGTCAACCCTAGGTCAATTGAAGATTTGGAGAAGGTTGAGACCTAATCCAAAAGCCATGTGATCAGGGAGTGATGTATTGAGAGACTATAAGGATGATTCCTAGACCAACTCATCATGATTGAGGAGTTTGAGAAGTTTCAAGCTAGGGTTTCTAAGGATTGACAGTGTAAAATCCCCTAGTTTGATCCCTATCTTCCAGGCAGTTTTAGCTCAAGATGTGATTGCCATCTCATCTTACCCACAACATGAATATTGTAGAGCTTGTTCTTAGCTTTAATTTGAGTGGTAGAAGTCCTTGATAGGATTTGCAGAGCTCAAGTTATGGTTTTGACAAATTACAGGTCATCTGAGGTATGTGAATCTAGGTCCTTGAAAGTCACCCAACTTGCAGACAACTTTTTCCCTAGTAGGATGATTCCTATGATCTCTTGGTCAACATGAATGTTGAATAGAATCTTCTTAGATTTCTATAGAGTACTATAAGTCTTTGATAGGATTTGTAGAACTCAACTTATGGCTTTGACAAGCCAAGGGCATTTTGGTCATTTGGAAGTTATAGGTCATTTCAAGCATATGGCCATATCTCCTACTTCCAAGATTCAAATGGAAAAACCTTCAACATCAAAGTTGCTTAGAATGATGTTTTAAGGCTAGTAGGGTGGTCATGAGATGTTGGAAAGGCTCATATCAAAAAGTGATAAAAATGGCCTAAAAATGAGGCATAAGTTAATTCAAGTGAAATGGAAAATCATAAAATCCAAGTTACAAATCCAAACCATGTCATATGATAGGTCATTTTGACTCCAAATGACATTTTAAGAACAATGGTTCAGCCACAATTTTGATTTGAGGCTTGAATCTTAGGGTTGCTTTGTAAAAGTCTTGCTTGCATAATGGGGTACCAAACCAAAACAAAGAAAAGCTTAATAAATAAGGGAAATATGCATTGTATATTGTCCTAAATCTCATGTAAGGAGATATTCAAGTTGGTTACAAGCATTATAAGGGTTTTTGTCATGATATATCATGTGGTGAGAAGTGAAATGCAAGTTACCATGTCATGAAACTTCAAGTTCTTACTAGATTGATCTAGATGATTCTAGGAGGTTCTAGACCTTTCTAAATCAGTATATATATTGATTACAATCTGCATTGGTGAATGGTTGGTGATAGTTGATGTTAATGGTGGTAGAGAGTAGAGATTGAATTCAAAATTCTCCATTTGCAAATTGTATTGAAACTTCATTTTTCTCTTCATTACCCTTCCATTTTTCTACACAAATCTTCTCTACAAACATTGCTGAGTGTGTTCATGCTATCTTGAGGTTCCATTGATGAAGAATTGTAGGAGTTCCAAGTGAAATTGCAAGGGAGCAAAAGGCATTAGATCTTGAGATACAAGCCATTTCCATCAAATCTTGTGCAAGCAGAGGATTGTTCATCACCTAAGGACTGTTCTTGAGGAGCTACAAGGTTTGGATTGAAGCTTTTCACCACCTACCATTGCAAGAAACAAGGTAAGCAAAATCATTCCTACACCCTATTTTAGGCATGGCTAGGATGAATTTTTATTGTAAAACCATTAGAGACAATTAGGTGGTTCATTTGGGTGAGTTTAAGATCAATTAGTGAGGTTTCATTAATGGAGGTTGATTCTTGATGGAGCTGGAATGAGTGATTTAATGGATGATCATGCAAGATATATGGCTGGTTTTGATGAGCATAACATGGGGATCATTTCTATATAAAGAATGTTGAGTTTGGTGAAGGTCGAAACTTGATGAAATTTTGAGATTGGCTTGGGTGTGCGTTCGGTTTGCATGATTTAGGGGGTATCATTGAAATCCATTGCCACAGTTGTGTTCTACGTGAAAAGTAGGCCAAGATTGGTTCTTAGATCGTGTGATTTGGCGGAGGGACGAGGGAGAATGAGAGGATGGAAGATTGATGCATGAAGCTTGCATTTCAATGGTGGTTCTGAAACCCTAAGTGTCCAAAGGTTGAAGATGGCTTTTCTGCCGTTAGATGCACGCGTGACTTGTTGACTGGAGGAAGATCCGATGGCTGATATTCAAACGCGAACTTGGAGGGAATTCTGGGCGTGAAATGCCGCATTTCACTAACGTACCAGCATGGGCTTTAGTGGATCATGCTTTCCACACCCCCCTACGCGAGGCCCATCACATTTTAACTATAATTCACTGCTATTCACACCGTTTTTTTTGTTTTCTTTAGCTTTTAATTTGTTTTTTCTGATTTGCATTGGGCTGAGGCGCGCTTTGCTTTTCGTCCCCCCCCCCCCCCCCCATATCTGGGCCCATCATGATAGCAACTGAATTTTATTTCTTCTTGCACCCATCTCACTAATTCTCATATTAATATTACTCCAAATTTTATTTCACTTTAAAAATTCATAATAAAATGAAAAATGAATAATTTTTAATGAGACTTTTTTTCCCATTTTCCATTTTCTGTCTAGAAAAATATAAAACCATAAAATTGCCATTTTATTTCATTTTTATATTTGTTTGCATATTTTTACTTTTAATTGCTTTTTTAATTCTTTTAATTGATGCATGATTTTGTAGATTTTAATTAGGGTAGTTCCCTTAGGATTTTTAGTTCAATCTTTTTAGGATAGTTAGATGAATGTCTTAGGTTCCCCCAGAATTAATTCCATATTTTTGTGATAATTTTTAGGGTAGTTTTAATTAGGTAATTCTAGGTAGTATAGAATTTGATTAAAACTTTAGCATAGGTCAATAACAACTTTGGATTTAGGGTTTTGTAGGGCAATTTAGTCTATGGGGAATATATGGGACTTAAGGGTAGATATGTAGGGTCCCCTAGCATTTATATTAGGATTTAATAGAATAATATACTATTTTTAGTTGATTTTTGCATTGAATGATTGTTTGTGTTGCCTTTAGGGCATGCTTGTTTAGTTTGCTTTGCTTTGGAGTTTTCCTTTGGTTTGAGGAGCTTGGCATCTCATTGTGGAGCATGGTGGAGCATACTAGAAGATTGGTTGAAGACTTGAAGAGTCATTGGAGGAGTTTGAAGAGCTTGTTCTTCTTTTCTTTTTGTTGTTTCTAGGGTTAGGGATCAGGAAGAGCTTAGATGTAGATAATTTCTTTCTCAAACATGGATAGTATCCTTCACATCCACTCCTCCCTATGATGCAAAGTCCTTCCAGGGTATACACCTTTCTCCTTTAGAGGGATAAGTGCTATACCTAGGAGGTAGAACTTTTGAGGGAACCTTTCCTCTGATGTTGAACCCTTATAGGTCACCTTTGGTGATCAAATAAGCAGTTCAATATCCCCCAGCTTATTCAGTAAGTGATTTTTCTCTGGTTTGATTATCTTGAGAGATGTCAGAGCCTGAGCATGAAGATGAAGACTTCATTGAAGATTATTGAAGAGGATGAATCCTTGAAGACTGCCATTCCAGCTGAAGCTTGAAGAGCATGAAGATCAAGTTGATACTTGAAGATCCCTGAAGATTAGGTGAAGCCTAAAGGTGGAGCTGATCAAAGAAGCTGAAGCTTAAGGGAGAAGATGAGTTGAAGCTCATGTTTTAGGGTTGAAGCCTGGAGAGCAATTGATGATTGAAGTCTGAAGACTGAGTTGCTGCTGGAGGAGCTGAGGCTTTCTTCTGTTTCTTTTCTGTATTGTGTGTTTTGCTTGATTTGTCTGTTGCATTAGATTAAGTCCATCTAGAATAAGTAAAATCTAGGAGCATGATTGCATTAGAGGTCGAGTTGCTCCCTCTGCTTGTATTGTTATTGCGTGGCTTTGCTTGCGGGTATTCGGTGGAGCCCAGCTCCCTTGCCCATGTAGTTTGTTTGCCTGATGGCATTTCATTTTATTTTATCTGTATGATTGCAGTTTACTGTTTATTGCTTGATAGCATGTTGTTTATATTTCAGTATGATTACTGTTATTTCATGACTGGCTTGAGGTTGAGATGAGCTTGTGGAGGCTGAAGCCCCACACACATTTCCTCCCTCACTTGCATTGCATGCATTTTACTGTTAAGCAGATGCTTTGTCTGTTTGGTGTATCATTGACATGATCCCTTAGGACTCTCATTTCCTTGGATAAGGACTTGATGATAGACTTTTAGGTTGAAACCTATGCATGACAACTTCTAGGAGTTCCCTGTTCAAACCTCAACCATAGGATGAATCCATGGCATGATAACAGTAGGACTTGATAGTCTCCCTCCTAGTTGGGCCTGTTCTCTTCTCACCTCAAAACAGTTTAAGATACAGTAATCATGAATGATTTCTTTCGTACGCTACGAGCCTTAAGCTATATGAGAAAGGATTGTGGGAGAGTTTCTTTTCCACAATCTGGATGTTTAGTATGGTACCCTTTGGGTGACATGCGGCGCATTCACTCTCAGGTCATAGTCTCTAGTGAGGTTGAAATCGCAAACACAATAAAAAACACTTCTTTCGTAAAAAACAGGAAATAAGCTGTAGTTTCCCGAACTACATGAGCTCTGATCTCTCATGCCTGTTGAGAGTACGTAGGCACAAGATGGCGATGTCTTGGCGAGCTACCTTCCCCCATAACCCTTCGTAGGCCGAACTACGTTGACTCTGATTTCTCATTCTCTGATGAGAATACGTAGGCATAAAGCGCGACGCTTTGCCGAGTCATTTTTCTTTTCTTTTTCAGCCAGCCTTGATAGGTAGATAGAATAAAACCAACCCGTCCAAGTAAACTAACAAGCGAGGATCCCGTCGAGTACGACGGACGTGAGGGGTGCTAATACCTTCCCCTTGCGTAACCGACTCCCGAACCCAGACAATGGTTGCGACGACCTTGTCTTACCCTTTTTCATTAGGTTTTTCCGATCGTTTCCTTTCCCGCTCTGAGGGATGAATAACGAAAGGTGGCGACTCTTCTGTCATGCCGACACCTTATTTTCGCGCAAGCGACACAACCCTCGAACCTTAGATCTCTCCCCGCATTGTGTTTACGATGCAAAACTAGGTTTTTCCTTTATTTAACCTTTCCTTCGGATAAATCAAAGATCGCTTGTGAAATAAATATGTGATTCAAATTCATTAATAATTTGATATCCTATTCTCACTGCAACAGAAAATGGCGACTTCACTAAGGACTACATTGAAATCCAATCTTTCGAGGGTTACCCCTATCTTGTTTTCGTTTGCTATTTTCTTTATTATCTGTTTGCTTGTATATATTATTGTTGTACCTTGCTTGGGGTACCATGTTGTTATGAGATAAGTCCTACACCCGGACTTGAGTGCAATTATTATAGGAAGGTAATATATTCGATGAGGCTTATAGGGAGTGATTCTCGACCAAGCTGACTTGAGAATCACCGCTCACTTAAGGCCTTCTTGAAAACTAGTATTGTTGAACGAGTAGTCGTGAAGACTTACTATTTTCGACTAGGAGTCTGTGATACTGGGGACCGTAGTTACCTAAACACAACTTTGGCCTTATTTAAGACGTAGTGTGGGGACTATGAGGGAGTATTCCCAAAATAGTTATTACATGATACTACACTCAAAAGAGGTTCTCTTGATAATATTATTAACCACCTAGTTAGTCGGGAAATTGATAATATCTGAAAGATGGACTGGTGACTTTGGGCACTCATTAGAACCCTTATTCTACAGGTACAACTAACCTTAGTACATACTTTTTTGGGATGGGTAGACCTTAACTCCGCTCATGTCCCTCTAACCTAGGACCCTTGTGTGCTTATGTATTTGTACATTACATCCATAAAGCACCATATCATTCCTAGTTTCAAGGAATTCAACAGTCCTTTGCAAATTCAAAAAGTCTTACATTTTAAAGTCTAAAACCTTTGCCAGCTTTTCCTAAAAATGTTTGCAATCGACCATTGAAATTCTTGAAACTATTGTATTACATCAGCATCATGTCTTGCATTGCATTCCTCCCTCCGGTTTCTCATTCTCGGTTCTCTCGCCTTCCAGTTCTGTCACCCTGAATTCTCTGCATCAGTACAACACTAGATCCCAAGCTCGGAAAAGGATGGAAGAGCATATTCAAGAGATTGATCGTATTAGCAATGAACTCGAAGATCTTCGAGGAAGTGTGGGGCAGATTATGGAGATGCTACAAGTTATGAATACAAAGATGGATACTCAGCTCACTGTTGTCTCTGAGATTACCGGTAATATTAGGGATCCTTAACCAGCTGTTACTGTTGCAAATGTACCTCCTTATGGTCTTCAACCCGGCTTGGTGCCTCCTACTATTGCTCAACCAGTTCAACAAGTAAGTCCTCTAAAGTTCAAAACTCCGAGCTTCGATCGTCATAAAGGAGCTACACGCCCGAGGAATCGCTCGATCAGGCATCACCGTAAAATGGCTTCTCATCAACCTTGGCAACATGAGCAAAATTATGTACAAGGTTATCCTGTTCAGTATGCTCAACAACCATATGTGACTGTTGTTACATCTACCTTCAATCAACAAGTTCCTACTTATCAGATGGTGCAATCGGCTCCTGTCTATCAGCCTCCGGTATATCAAGCACCTCCTAATCATCGACGAGCGCCCAATGCTCCTGCCTATCAACAGCCGCAGAATCAAGCACCTCATCAGAATGGTCCGAATAGGGGACAGTACAAGCCGTGTCCTCCGATTCTAATGACTTTTACCAAGTTGTACCCATCATTAGTGCAACAAGGTCTGATTACCACTAGAGCTTTGGGTCCACCTCCTAATCCTTTGCCCGCTAATTACAACGCCGCCACTCATTGTTTATTTCATGAGGGCGCGCCCGACCATGATTTAGAAAGTTGCTACGCTCTCAAGTACATTGTCAAAATTTTGTTGGAAAAGAAGATCCTGTTCTTTGATGATCCTCAACCGAAGATCAGGACTCCTCTCAGGGTTTCCCATTTGCAAAGTTCAAGCTCTGCAAAGCCTGTTTTCAACATATCTAAGCCAGTTACTACTACAGCGGATCAGCCGAAATCGATAATTATTCAGGAGCCTAGTCCATTTCATTTCAGTGATCCTCAAGACGACGTGACCATGATTGACAAAGAATCTAGGAAAGTTATTCCGAGGGAAGAATTGACGACTAATAAGGAGGATGGGAAAGATATAGCTGGGGTAAGCAAGATGACTCGTAGTGATCGTATTCATACTCCTCGTTTCAATGAGCCTCCGCCAGAGGAAACCACTACTACAGTGCCGACCTGGAATACAAAGACTTCATAAACTCCTTTAAAAGGACTTGCGAGACAGTTCATTTTGTTTAATTACATGTATTTTACTTCTTTGATTATAAAAGCATAATTAGCATGTACGAACTTGGTTTTTTTTGAATAATTAATGCAATGCATATGTTTGTCTTGAATAAATCCATTCGTATTCACTCACAAAAATCATTTTTCATAACTTATAATGCCAATTTTACCCAATCTCTTGCTTTGATAGAAAATTGGGAGGAGGAGGATGAACCAAAAACGCCAGGTCTCTTGTCGTATGCTTTTGAACGAAACCCTGCTGATGATGTAAGACATTGTTTCAAATCCCAAACACTAGAGATACAAGGAAGATAATCCCTCTTTAACCCCTTTGAGACTTGAAGTAGGAGTTTCTTTTTCCAAATAAAAAACCCTCAACTTTAACCTGGGGCAGGGTAGTTTTTCAGTCAAACCGATCGAGCGCTCAGACTCTCAAAAAGGAGGAGCGAACCTTCGAGAATCTATCCTTAACATACTAGGAAGTTAGAAGTCAATGACTATCCCTCGACTACTTAAAGAGTGGGGCAATCACAAGCCTTCAACAGAGTCACACGACTTGTGTAGAAAATATTGAATGAAAAAGATCCCGCTAAGTCAAAACCTATAAAGAAGACTTAGGCAAAACTGGGGCACCCCGCTGAACCCCGAGGTCAAATTCAAAAGACTTTATCCAGGAAAAAGCAAAAAAACAAAGGATTACAATAAAGAATCCCCGAAAATAGGTGAGTGATTGCCATGTCCAAAGCCTTAATGGTTCCTCGACCATATCAAATCTGATTGAGAGATGAGTGCTCATATACAGTTAACTGAATATAGGATTGGAGAACATCACGAAGAAGGGGGGTGCAAATAACTTTAAGCCTTTATCTGTTGTTTCTTAAATCGTGAGCCAGGCCACGATACAACCTCTAAAAGACCTAATTGAAGTAGGATCTCTTTTGAAAGCATACTCGACAAGATAATGTTTCCTGACTCTTATGAGCTATGCTCAATTTAACGTTGGTATCATAAATTAAATTCATGTCCTAACTAGTGATTTCGGTCATAAGTTATTGCGATATCCTTTTTCAAAAAAAAACTTCAAGACAAATATATATGTGCATTAACAATTTAAGGATTAGCATTTCATGCGTGTTGATTTTGCCTGATATCTTAGAAACTTACATATAGACGTCGCCAATGGAACTCGAAGATGCTGCTAAACAGGGGCAGGTGGTTTCCAAGTCGTTTACTGATGCAAGTCTGACTGCTATTTCTGGAGGACCCAGTCATAACACTGCCGATCCGGACCTATCACGTCGAGATCCTACAAATCTCTCCAAGAGTTTGAAAATAGTGGGGCAATTAGACTCCATTTTCTCTGTAAATGACTCTCTCACAAAGCAGGTACTCTGGGGAATTATGTTTTTCAAAATTGCGACTACTACAAAGTCCATTAAGATCAAAACTAGCATGTTTTACAACCTTCTTCATGCACCCGATAAATCTTACTCCAGGCGGTCTTTATTCCCCAGTAAGTCTCATCGTTGAAAAATCACTTTTAAATCATTGCCTCAACCTAGTCCTCAGCGAGACTTTAAGCTGACAATGCTTTGGATTAACCCGGTAATCTCCAGTGACTCTCAAGACTGTAGAGATCTCCCCTAAGTATCTTCCAAATGTTCCATGTCCTTGAGGACCCGCTCCTAGTGGAATCATTTATTCCTTAGTGAAATTGCCTTACTTTCCTCAGGAAATACTCCCCTGGAGATTGTTATTTTTCCCAAGAAGTCAAGATACTTTCCCTAGGAATGTCAGGTGAATTTTTCCCCAGTAAGTCTGATGAACTCTCCTCAGGGAAGTTTGATATATTTCATCCCCAGGGAAGTTGGATGTACCTTTCTCCCAAGAAGTTGATGTATTATTCCCAGGAAGTCGCTACGCTTTCTCCATAAAGCCGCCCAGCTCCACATCTTGCCCATGAAGCGAATATTTATTTTATCCCCGGAAGTCTCTAATCCTCAGATTTTCTTTGGCTGATTATGATTCATGATAGCAATTCCTCCAGGGAAGCCACGATATTGTATCCCCATGTAGAGGTCATGATATCGTATCCCCATGAGGAAGTCATGAGATCGTATCCCCAAGTAGATTGCTTTCTCCCTGGAGAAGTTTGGAACTTTGAAGCAAGAAAGAGTTACGCCATCAACTTTTACTATCCTTCGATAGATGTACCATTGCAGAGGTCACCCGGTATCCCCGTCGAGATGTTTATTTCATCTCATGTTTCCTCCTCTCATCTGTTTTGTCAGCATATGCATGTGCATCATCATAAGCATGGAATTTTCATACACATTAACATACACATTAACACACGCATTAGCATCTGCCTGTTTGCCATTCGTGTCATCCTTTATCGTTACCGCCGAGTAATTGGGTTTGTCCGCTCTCTCCAAGTAGATCGCCAGCCCTAAGCATAAAATACCTATTATTTCCAATTTCCCCACGGAGTTCAACCCTCGTGGATGATGGTTATTTCAGTTATCTTTCCACGCTAGGATAAGATAATCCCCATATGAGCTCATTCCCTCAATAGAATCTTGTTTGACAGATGCTTTCTAGCTCGATTCTAGATTGAACTTCGATCCTGTTGGTCGCCGAACCTACCTGGACGTGCATTTATTTTGCACTATCTTTCAGGAAGAGCCGCTTACAATGCCTTTGCAGATATGCGACCATTCTCGTCCGAGAAGCTTATCATTACATTACAATCTTCATTACATTACATTCAATCGGTATGCGACAGTTCTCGTACAAGAAGCTTATCATTACATTACATTCAATCGGTATGCGACAGTTCTCGTACAAGAAGCTTATCATTACATTACATTTTACATCCTTACATTACATTTTACAACCTTACATTACATTTTACAACCTATCATTACATTTTACAACCTCGACAAGCAGTTTTCATCCAAGAAGCTTATCATTGCTACTCTTGCAAATAAGCGGTAGTTCTCGCCTGAGAGGCTTATCCTATCTTCATCATGACTAGCAGCAAGTGGCCATCTCCATCGAGAAACTGGTTTCCATATCTCTTTCATCCTGAAGTGCGAGGAGGTTTATTTTACCCTTTAGTAAAAGAAGAAACTGAATCATATTTAGGGCACTAGATCTTGAAGTATGGGGAGGTTTATTTTACCCTTTAGTAAAAGAAGAAACTGAATCATATTCAGGGCATCAGATCTTGAAGTATGGGGAAGTTTATTTTACCCTTTAGTAAAAGAAGAAACTGAATCATATTCAGGGCATCAGATCTTGAAGTATGGGGAAGTTTATTTTACCCTTTAGTAAAAGAAGAAACTGAATCATATTCAAGGCATCAGATCTTGAAGTATAGGGAAGTTTATTTTACCCTTTAGTAAAAGAAGAAACTGAATCATATTCAGGGTATCAGATTTTGAAGTATGGGGAAGTTTATTTTACCCTTTAGTAAAAGAAGAAACTAAGACTTATTCAGGGAACACCAGACCTTGAAGCGTGGGGAGGTTTATTTTAACCTTTAGTAAAAGAAGAAACTGAGACCTATTCAAGGAACACCAAACTTTGAAGCATGGGGAAGTTTATTTACCCTTTCTAAATGAATCATTTAGTTAAATAAGAAGTTGGATCATATTTTGATCATGGAAGCTTATTTTCATGCAGATGAGCGATAGTCCCTCCAAAGGAGCTTATCAATCATGTCATCCTTTATCCCTAGATAAGCGACAATCTCTTTATTTGAGAGCTTATCTATCTTAGCATATAAGTCCCTTTCGAGGGGAACTACGACTACTCTGATTCCATCCCGTACCTCGAATACGTAGGCACAAGATGCGAATCTTGGCGAGTAAACTTAGGACTAACCCTTAGGTCTTTCTTTCATCTTTTAACCCTTAGCATATACCCTTAAGCAAATAACTATAGAAAAATATCAGCATTAAAACAAGAGGTTCTTGTAGAGTACTACAGAAGTTTAGGGTTCTAATACCTTCCTTGAGCTTAACCAACCCCCAAACCTTAGATCTCTCCTCGCATTGTGTTTACGATGCAAAACTAGGTTTTTCCTTTCTTTAACCTTTCCTTCGGATAAATCAAAGACCGGTTGTGAACTAAAGATGTGATTCGAATTCATTAATAATTTGATATCCTATTCTCACTGCAACACTAACGCACAATGCGCTCATCGCAAATAAATTGAAAAGTAACAAAATATAACATCATGAAAGCAAAAGTCACACGTCGAAGCGCAAAGTGGAAAAAAGAAAAACTGTGGGTTGTCGTTATGCTAAACCATCAGAAGCGCACACGATGTTAAATTAAAACGCAACGACAACCTAATAGAAAATGTTGCACGGAAATGAAGAAAATTCTAACAAAATGCTAACGCTTAACGCGATCATCGCAAGTGGATCGAAATAGCTATAAAAACCAACTCAAAGAAGCAAAAACATAAAGAAATGAATCTTAACGTACAAAAACATAATGTAACATAACTTAAAGTTAACGTGCACAAAATATAGCATAATACAACTAATCATGCAGAACTAAATGCAATAAAGAATGTCACACGTAAGAGTAAGAAAACCCAGTAACGTTGTTAACAAAAAAATGTGATAATCACAAATGAATCAAATAAAAAAAATGTCGTGCATGACAAATTCGATCCGTTTTCAACATAACAAAAAGTAAAAATCAAATAGCACAACCCAAGCATGTTATTATTACTACACTAATTACAAAACCATTATAACATATCAAATGTAACCAAAAAACAACCAACACACCAATACACGAAACAATACACGAATAGGATTGAAATGCAAAAATAAGAATAACTAACAAGAAACAGAATCATAATAGAAAAGGAAAACCAACCAAAATGAAAACACAACTTATTGTTGTTATTACGAGTCACTATGTTCGCATATCACAGTTGCATTGTGTAACCGGTGGCAAAAATCTAAATTGTATGTGTTGTACTAAGTTGTTGAGTTGTTGGAAATGAGTGAGTAGGAGAGAAACATGGTGATGGTGTTGTTTCAAGAATTTGGATGGCAAAGCTATTTGATGAGTTTTCGGTCGATTTGAAGGGTGTTAAGGAGGTTAAGGTGGTTATTTGGGTGGTTTAAAGGTAGTCCCGAAGGTGAAATATAGGTGGTGGCTAGGATAGCACATCGGAGGAGAAAGTAGAAGAAGGTAGAAAGAAAATGGCACGTTAGAGAAGAAGATAAGTGGGGGAACGATGTCACTAGAAAAAGAAAGAAATGAAAATAGTTAGGGTTGGGTCGATTAACAAAGAAGAGGAAATTTGAAAAGGAGTGATGAACAGGTTTTCTGAAGAAAATTAAAAACAGAACGTTCCTCTGAGTTCTCCTTTTGATTGAGAGGATCACCCTTTCTATTTTTCACCAATGGATTTGTGAGCTGTGACTCTTTTCAGCAAGCGCCACATGTATGTGTTAGTATTGTCACCTCCCTCATTCAAATGGTCACACTTAGTATATATATTACAATATAAGGGTTTTTAATTTGAATTAATGAAGAAAAAAAAGGGTCCTTTTGGTGTTTTAAGAGATTAAAATGAGTTTAAATCATTTAAACTAAATAAAATTTAAATATTTTCAATAAATAAAATAAAATCAAAATGAAGACATGTTTAATTCTTTTTATTTTTTCTCAACATTTTGATCAAAAAAAGAATTAAAATGAACAAAAATTGAGTGCGAAAATGATCAAAAAATAAAATAAAATGAATGTACTAAAATGATCTACGTGAAATAAACTTATGGAAAATAAACAGATAAAAATCAAATTTTACAGTAAGAAATGCTTAGTTGAAAAGGTTCAGGCTGATCAAAATGTGAACGTAAACGAGATCAAAAAAAATAAAATGAGTATGCTGGGTGAAACTACGGGAGCCGTAGATCAACAAAATAAACAGTTGTGGGCCCGGTCTCAAAATGTTTTTCCCATTTATTTTATGTACATTTGAGAAACGTTTCTACCCGTCTGTATGTAAAATTGAAATTTTAGTCTTGTCAATATTTTAAGCATCATGCGGAAAGAAATGCATATTATGATATGCAGATTATACAAATATCATGATGCATATTTCAATTTATTAATGGGAAAAATTAGGGTATGAGACAAGTATTGGAATAAGCTTGGGCATTTAAAAAAAATTGTTTTTCTAAGATGGAATTTAAGATGGTCTAAAGGGGATAACCCAAGAAATCTTAAATATATTAACTCAAAAGGAACCAAAATGATTTCTATAAAAAAATGGATTTTTTTTTGCTGGTATGGTTTTGTATAAAAGGCGATAACCCAAGATATCTTAAATAAATCTTAAATTAAAAAAGGTTGTGCAAAGCATCAGCTTGAATGTTCCACAAAAATATGGTTTTGATGGCTGAGGAACTTTTTAAAAAGTTTAGTGATATAGTTTTATCATCATTGAAGATATGTGATGTCATTCTCTTTAATGGTGGAGTTCTCAAAATCTCTTGAGAATTTGAGGTACAACACGTGATAAAGAATAAAACTCAAAAAACTATGATTAATCCCCTAGAAAGTGGTTATTTATGTGCCTATTGAATTTTTATTATTTTTAATAATATATTTATTTGTGAAAATAATAATTTAAGCAAGGGGTGCAAAGCTAAAAAAAGGGGTTGCAGAAAGAATAAGTAGGGCCCTAACGGACCAAGGAAGCTGAAAAAACTTCTCCTAATAGATTAATCCTAATAGGATAATCGTTTATGCACATTTGCAATTCAAATTCCACGCCACCCAATCGATTAACCCTAATGGACTAATCGATTAGACAACCATATAATTGTCATCGTCATCAATCAATTATCATAACTAATTTCATTTATTTCCCTAATAAATTAAAACCTTAGTTAATCGATTAAGGATTTCTACAAAAAGTTATTTCATACTCCTCTCTTTTCATAAAGTTTCATATTCTTTTTTCATCTTTTTACTCTCCATATTTCTTTTATTTCTTGAATGCTTGAGAGTCTTTTTGTGAGTTATACTTGAGTGTTAACATTCATCATCACTAAATGACATCTAAAAGAGTCAGAACCTCTAGAAGATCTGCTGCTCAAACATTATTCTCCAATGATTTTTCAATGCAAGATCAATAATATAAGTTTAATAGTGATTTTTAAATCAAGAATCTTCTTCCAACCTGCTATTTGGATCTTAGGTTCTTTGAAGGATGCCAATTTTACAATGTATTGGCTCAATCCAGGTTGAAGGACTTCATAAGTAGTGTCTGAAGAAAGATGTTTCCAACTTTAGTAAATACATTCTACTCCAACCATAACTATAAAGATAAGGTAATCACTTCTGAGGTTCGAAAGTACCTGATCTCATTGACTTTGGAGGAATTCACTGAAATTTATGATCTTCTGTACACCAGCCCATTGTACAAGCCAGATGAAATAGAAAAAAGTGATGATTTTAATTTTGTTAATGTTTCTCTCTCCTTCCTGTCAAATCTAAATGATGGCATCTCACTTCTTCCATTGTGGGTTATATGCACCAAGGTATTCGTCTCATTCATTATGTGGCAACAAAATCCTCATCACATGTAAGCAAAATCTTGGGTAAGTATCTAAAACTTATTTGGATTTAACTTGGGTTCTAAGAAACCAAGTTGAAAAAAATTAGGTATCACATGATGGAATGGTGGAGAAAAAGGATTTTGTGGTTGCCATATGGTGTTCTGAGCATGAAAATCTTAAGGCATATTGGCTTCAACCTGGAAAAATAAGAATCCATTAATGACTCGACAATGATAGAGAGACATGCATTGGAGCAGATGCGGATGTCCATCATCGATAGAATGGGTGTGCAGAAGCCATCCAAAACAAGAAGAGTTTCACAAAGTAAACAAGCGCTTAAGAAAAGAGGTATGTAAACTCTTGAGGACTTTTATTATGAGATCCCTAAAATGACTGCTACTAACTCTCTTATCCACCAATACCAAATAACATAAGAATAAAAGTAATAAGATCGATTATCTGGAACAAAAGCTTGTTGTGACCGGGATGCCATTACAATATGGGTTGTTTAGTGATAATGAAGAGGACAGTGAGTATTCCTTTCTTGTTTTTCTTATTTGTTTCTTAGTTTCTTTTCTTACTTTCTACTTATTTCCCTTTCTAACCACCTTCTATTTTTAATGAACAATTGTTTTAGTTGATTATTAAATGCATCCTTCTTTAATAATTTGTGATTTATGTGCTTGAATATGTTTTCCCACCTTGTTATTTATTTGTTTATTATTCTCTCCTTTTTTTATTATGATAAATAGGGAGAAGTATATTCTCAAAGGGAGTAGAGTATACTCTTTATATTTGTGATAGGGAGTTTAAGTGCTCCAATCTTTTACCCATGTTTTTGTGTTTCCTCCACCTCTTTGAGAGATGTGTTGTCATCGTCAAAGAAGGATCTTGAAGCTTAAGAGATTATGCATGCGAGGAAGTGTAAAAGCTTTCATGGTCCATGTCTGGGTCATCAGTGTTTTTTAAAGGTGTAAGAGTAATTCTCAAATTACTAAGACAACTCACACACTTACCAGAAAATGTTTTTAAAACTCTCAGAATTTGCTAAAAGACCTTAAATCCTATTGAAGAACTATAAAGGTGTTTGTGGAATTGACCAAGAGTGTTCCTCACCATTTAGAAAGAATTTTCTTATTTCCTAATCGATTATGGTCTTATTCTAATTGATTAGAACAAGGAAAAAGGCTTCTTCATTGGTTAGAAACACTCGCAATCAATTAAGACACACAACTATTGTAGAGTTTCTATTTTAGGATTAAGGTTGCCATGTTTTTGAAGCTCTTAATTGATTAACCATAATACTTAATGGATTAAGTCATTAAAAGGCTCATGGATCTTTTTCCTCTAGAGCTAAACTTTTCTCTTATAAATAGAGGACTTCTCCTCATTTTAAAATACACTATAAAATGTAATTAAATCATACATTCTCACTTTCTATTTTCTCTACTTTATTTCTCTCTATTTATTCACGAAGTGTCCTTAGTGATTTGAGAGTAAACAAATATTTGTGAGTTTTTCTTGTTGTTCTGGTGCTGTGAGAATATTGTAAATTACTCAATAGGGGTTTTCCTCTTGTATAATATCTTTGAGAGAAGTTGTTGTTTGACTTATGAGCTTAACTAATTAAAAAATTTGTTTGGTTCTTGAGATTAACCAGGTAAAATATCTGTTTGGTTTGTTAGCTCCTTCTATTAAAAGCTCATGTTTGGTTCTTTAGTTTGGTGGTAAAAAACTCTTTTTGATTTCTAATCTCGAGCTTGTGTAAAAACTTTGTTCAATTCTAAGATTAGCCTGGTGTAAGATCTCTCGTAAGCTTTGGGTTTAGCCAATGTAAAATCTCATGTTTGATTGTAAGAAATTTCACGGGCATAGCTTACGAAAAGCTTACATCTCATATAATGGAAACTCTTAAGAATAAATTCTTGGGTATAGGAGTAGGCCAAGTGGTTAGGCCAAACATGTTGAAGTAATTGATGTCTTTCTCTCTTCCCTTATCTCTTTACATTTTTATGTTACTTATTTATTTTAACTATATTTCTATCTCTTAATCTCTCTGATTTTCTTTATTTTACCTATTCTACATCCTTATCTCTATTTTATTTATAAAATAAACTTAAACATTTTTATAAATCAAAAGTTTTATATATGGGCATTGATTTTAAACCTACACAACTCACTCCCCTCCCCCGCCTTTTTGTGTTTGGAGTCACTTGTCAAACAAGGCCAACTTATCCAAATGTCATCTTATTGTTTTTATACTTAACAATGTCATCACTAGAGGAGAAGTACTGGAAGACACACCTATGTTAGACTTTATGCAGTAAACATTAGAATATTTACAAAGTACTAAAGGTGAGAAAAGTACACAAGAAGAAGAAGTTGAATTGGGTTTTCTGTTTTTTTAGTTTGCATCTGATCAGAGTTCAAAATCTAAACAGGTGTTCAAATTTTGGTTAATCTTAGCAGCGGAATGTTAACAGAAGCAAATAAATAATAGCATAAGACACAAAGATTTATATTGGTTCTGCCACCACTCCCCTTGCTTCACAAGAGATTTTTACTATAATCAAATCATGATTACAATCGCTTATGCATTATGCATATGATTTTTACATTTGCTTAGACCCAAAGTCCAAGACTTCTTTCTCAAGCTCCTCACTTGAAACTGCTTTCTTAGGTTTCACGAATCCAAGGCTTTCTTTCTTATGGTTGTAAAAGATGTATATGTTACATGTGACAATGGTGGAAATAAAGACATATGGAAATACTATGTTTGTAAATAAGTCTTAAGTGACATGTCCGAAGATATTTTATTTAACAAAAATATGATGGAAAATAAAGTAAGAGTTTATTTTTGTGGGAGGTAAAGATTTTTAAATTTAGATCTTCTAATTCATTTGTCTCATTCTCTTTCTTTATTATTTAGATCTCTCTTAGTTTCATGTTTTCTCTTGATTATCGCGTGCACACACACGCGAGCAGAGAGAGAGAGAGAGAGAGAGAGAGAGAGAGAGAGAGAGAGAGAGAGAGAGAGAGAGTATGGAAGGAGAAAAAATCAAGGACAAGATCCAAGTCTGAAGATTTATTGTGTTTTAATGAATTTAATGATGAATCTGGATTGATTAATGTATCTTTGGTGGATCATTATTTCACTTGGATGTGTTAGATATGTTTCTTCATGAGTATATTAGGTATATCTCTATTATTAACTTTTGTTTATCTTGGGCAAATTAGTTTTACCATGCATTAATAAAGAGTTATCTGATCAATGTTTGATGATTTTGTATGGTGAAGGGTTAATCGGGCTTTTGATTTTTTTTCTTAAAGTATATATAATTTACTGTGTTTTATTTTGTACCAAAAATTAATGAAAAATTAATTGTTATTAACAATCAATGAATGTGAGATGATTTAATCTAAATTGATGTGAAGAATAGGTTTTTTCTTTACGGTAAATATGCACTATGTAATTATATATAGATATATAAATGAATATGTAAACTTTTCACAAAAAGCTGGTTTGCCCGAGAGGTTAAGGGGAAGACTTAAGATCACATGCGCACTTATGTGCATGGGTTTGAACCCCATAGCCAGCATTTTTCCAAGATTCTCATATTTTTTACTAAGATTGAATAAAAATTATTTAAATGTTATTCAGAACGAAACAACTTCTCATGATTTTTATTATCCAAGTAGCCTAGTGAGTGGAATTGACTTTTTTAAAAGTGAACAAGTAAGATGTTGCAGGTTCGAATCCGCGCTCTTACTTTTCCAAGATTCTCATATTTTTTTACTAAGATTGAATAAAAATTATTTAAATGTTATTCATAACGAAACAACTTCTCATGGTTTTTATTATCCAAGTAGCCTAGTGAGTGGAATTGACTTTTTTAAAAGTGAACAAGTAAGATGTTGCAGGTTCGAATCCGCCCTCTTACATCTAATATACCTATGAATATGAGAATGTCCAGTCGTAAGAAATTTTACATAATTTTTTAATATATATATATATATATATATATATATATATATATATATATATATATATATATATATATATATATATATATATATATATATATATATATATATATATATATATATATATATATATATATATATATATATAACTACTCATTTTCCTAGTAACATTAAATTATATGTCAAACATACTCTTAGAAAAATATCCAGAAATTAAATCTTCATATTTTCATTTCCAGATAACTTATTCCTTAATTTTTTATGAATCCTTAAAAAAACGCCTCTATGAAGTACGTTTCTTCATTATTAGAGACATATTAACCCATATGTTATGTCATGATATAGTAAAACAAATGAACCAGAAAAACCACAAATAAAGACTCATTATACAAATCATAAGATTAATAAGTTTGGGTATGAAGGAAACATACACATTTATATCTTACAAATTTCGGAGAATAAGATTAATGTCTTGATGATTATAAGTCATACATGATTTGTAGAATGTTAGTGGAAGATTACGTTGGTATGAAAGACTCGGAGTATGAAGGAGTGTTATATATAAAAAAAATCGTTATATAAACCCGTTAAATAGAATAATAGGAGTATGAAGAAGCTATATATCTTAGAAATATATAAAACTTTGTTATATGAAAGAAATTATTACGTGCCCTTTGACATATTCTAAGATTTGAAGAATATATATATATATATATATATATATATATATATATATATATATATATATATATATATATATATATATATATATATATATATAGATATATATATATATATATATATATATATATATATATATATATATATATATATATATATATATATATATATATATATATATATATATATATATATATATTGTTCTGGATTGGGTTTGTGTCTGGCTCACTATTGGGCACGACCCAATCCAATTCGGTGTCGAGGACGACTCAAATGTTGGTCCAATCCATTAGGACCGTTGGAAATCACGTTCTTCACTTGCTCCTCACTCGAGGACATGTTATCAACTAACTCACGCACTTTGCGGAGCATTTTTGCCCTCCGTGACGGGGAAGTCCACCCACTATCCGAAGATTGCGAGACAGTTGACTCAGGATGATGGCCACGAGCTGGTCATCCCTACTTGGACGTAGGAATCCTGGCAGCCATCCGTTATGGACCTGAAAATCCAGTCCATAACAGAGACCTTTGGCCCAGCGCTGGGGGAATTATAAATACCCTCATATGCATGAGTGTCAGGAAGGCTAAATTTTCACTTCTTAACCTCTCTACGTGCCTTCTTTCACTCTGAACTAACTTTAGCATCAGAGTGCATGCTCAAACAACAATAAGTTTTTGGGGACGATCTCTTCTGGTCATCTCTCATGGTCAACATAGAGGCACTAAGCCCTACCTTTTCTTGTCTAGATCCACCTAATATTTCTTATTAACCCAAATATTCACATGCTTGTAATAATCAACCTAGATATAATGTGATCAACAAACCTTCTTTTGCACAAGCGGTAAACAATTTAGTATGTGCCATTTTAATGAGTGTGTTTCCTAAACCTAATATCGATGAAGATTAAATAGAAATAATAATTGATGAGGAGGAATATATTGTTGATGTTAACAAATGAAAAAAATTGCATGGTCGTACGATATGGCCAAAAGGGACTCAAATTTTGAAGGTGGAAGAGATTCATTATAAACTTATAGATCAATGGAAGTGTATTGGAAATTGATGAATTAGTTCACTTTGTAAAGGATTCTATGAGATGTCATTTTCATATTTGGAAGACCTTAAGAGGGTGCAATAAATTCATTCTTGGAATATCAACCAACATTTTCTCAAGTTGTTCAACTGGAGCAAGGATTTCAATCTGAATGTGCAACGCCAAACCAACTCTTTGAAGGTGTGAAAAGTACACAAGAGGGGGTTGAATTGTGTTTCGTGTTTTCTTATTATTTAGCTTCCAATCAGAGTCTCGGAATTAGAACTGATGTTCAGATTCTGAGTTAACTCAATTAGAAGCGGATACAACAGAATTAAATAAAATAAAAGCAGAAGACACAAAAGATTTATACTAGTTCCTCCTTTAACTGAGAGTAGTCCAATCCCCTTGTCTCGCAAGAGTTTTTCATTATAACCACTTCATGATTACAATCGCTTATGCTTCTGCATAAGACTTTTACAACTGCTCAGACCAACTGTCTAAGACTTTTCTTGCTTAGATCGCATGTCTAAGACTTACCCTTTACTCACTGTAAGACCCCAAAATTTTATCTCCCTTTTGTTAACCTTTTTTACTTATGCTTCATTTCATTTGCATATTCATTTATGCATTGCATTGTTCCTAAGACATGTGATCAAGAGTTCTTGACTTTTCTCAAAAGGAGGAGATGGTTCTCAAAACAAGGAGTAAGGATATAATCTTATCATCATGTTATTATTGAGTTACAAAGTCCTTTTACTCATCAAGGTATCCCGATCAAGATCACAATCATATGGGTTAAGGTTTTCAAGCATTAATCATACTCTCCTATCTTTTATGCATGAATTAAGGTTTTGATCTAAGGCAGCCTATGGCTATCTTCTTGATCAAGGCAAAGTTTTAGGGCTCAACACACATCCCAAGGGTTCCCTACATGTATCATGTTTCATCACAAGTCATTGCATAGGCCTCAGTCAATAGAAAAAAGGATTAGGGTTTCATCTGATCAAAAAAGTCAATTATGGCCTCACAAAGTCAAACTCTTGAGTTTTTGGTCAACCATGGGCATTTCAAGTCATCACAAGTGTTATTATGAAGATTGATCAAGGAGAATCAAGAAGAATCATAAAATCAAGAAGGTTGGCAAAATTAGGGTTTTGTTGGATTTTTTCTAAGTATCAAAATTAGAAATTGTACCTATCTTGCAAAAGGGAATATCTCACTCATCCTTGGGCCATTTGGTGCAAACCAAAGATCAAATTAAAGAGGACATCATGAAATACAAGTTTGTAGAAGAAAGAAAGTCTAACAGATGTCTAGATCAAGAGATATGGAGAGTTAAAGTTGGGAAAAAGGGGAGATTCAAGTTTCAACACTTAGAATTTTTTTAAGTGTGGAAATTCAGCTTGAGGAGCATGTTTTCAAGTCCATTTTTCTTGATGATCCTAGTTCAATATCATATTTATTCCAACATAAAAGTTGTTAAGCATCTTCAGCTTTCAAAGGATGCCAAGAACTCATCATTTGAATCCCTAGAGCTCAAGTTATGATGCTGCAAAGACATGCTCCTAAAGTTGCCAAACTTAGCAAGTTTTAAGGCAAATTTTGAAGCTAACTTCCAAGTCAAAATTCTTCATGATCCAAGCTTCATTTCAAAATATTTTCAACATGAAAGTTGTAGAGCTTCTTCTAAGATTTATTTTTATGTAAGTAACACCTCCATTGGATTTGTACATCTCAAGTTATAGCCTTCCAAAGTCAAGACATTTTCTTGTTTCAAGTTGGCAAAATGACTTTGTGACTTAGAATTTTTCATGCAGATTTGGGGTTAGTTTATGGACATGATTTCAAAGCAAATTTTCACAACTTTGTAAGCCTCATCTCAAGAGGCTTCAAACACCAATTTTGTTTACGTCATTCCCTAGTTCCATGCAAGCCCAAGAACTCATCCATTGGAGCTATTTTGATCAAGTTACACTCATGTAAAGTAGAAGGTATCAATAGGTTTCAAGGCACTTTTTGCTAGCGCATTGGTGAATCACCCTTGCAGCACATGATATCACACACATACCTCATCATTTTCTTTTCCAAAATGAACCAAGCAACATACACACCTCATGCTTCCCATTTCAAATATATTTCCAAAAGGAGAAAAGAGGAAATTGCTCCAATTAATTTCAACCTCACTCTCCCACGTGCAAACTTGATCACACTCACCTCATGCCTCATTTTCCACTCTGAAAATCACACAAAATCACCTCACCATGTGCCATAACCGTGTGCATTCTCTCTCACCCTCATTTTTCAAATTTGCATAACAAACTTCCTAACCAATTTTCACCCTCTCTCACGTTCCATACACACTATAAAGCCTCTCCAAAACCCTAAATGATTAATCACAACCTCATTTGCATCAGAAAACTAGATCAAAGCTTCATTTTGTCTCAAAAATTTCTCTCTTCGAGTTTCATTTTTCCAAGGGTTTCACTCTATTTTTTGCTTGATTCATTACTCTTCAAGCATAAGGAAGCATCCTGTGTAGTTTTCTCTTCATTCTCATGCAAGAACAAGAGCCAACAGAGCTACTCTGTTAAGTAACTTTCTTCCACTTGTATCTCTCATTCTAGATGCTATACTAGGTTCATATTAGTTGCATCTGAAGCCCTACACCTTGTAGGCCATGTTTGAATAGTTGTTGTCTCGATTTGATGAATTTTTAGTTTGTTTACCAAATATTCGTGCTCTGTTTTAAAGGTGTTATAAATGAATTTTTATGTTATATTTGTGTTCTACGTGAAAAATGCTTCAAGATGATGTCCAGGTTTTTTGTTTTTGGTTAAGTTTGCAGTCAACTCCGACATGTGTAGGCGGAGAAGACGAGCGGAGCTAGGCTTCAGCGTCTGCGTGTCTTACCTGATGTGGATGCACTTAATAGTTGACTGCATACATGTTGTTGATCTATTGTACTACGTGTTTAATTAAACGTCAGTGTGGACTTTCTTTTTTTGTTTTGTTTGCTGAGTGTTAGTTGATTTGGGTTGGGCTTGCTTCATAATTATTATTCACACCTCCCTCATCTTAAGCCCAAATGCGTGTAAACTATTTTCCTTTGTTTTCTGGAATTGCTATGACACCCGTTTTGCCTTGTTATTCTTTTTATTTTATTTTCTTTACATTTTAAATTTGATTTTTGTTTTAATTGTTTAATTCATGATAAAAATTGACAAAATTATGTTTCAGATTAATTGACCTCTTGAGAGAATTTTTCGTATTTTTTAATTTATTTTTCATTTAATTTTTGTATTTTATTTGAATTTAATTTGTGAAGGTGTTTTCCATGTTTACTCTTGAATTAAGGTTTGATTTCTTGATGCCTTTTGATTGCCTTCTTAAACCAATTTTTATAACATATTTTGGCACATCATTGATGAGTATTTGAGTGATGTTTTGATGCTTTGATGATGAATTTTTTATTGGTTCTTAATTGATTTTAATTGATCCTCGATGCATGCTCGATTAGCCTCTTACATGGGATTGTTTGATTCATTTTGGTGATACACTTATGCAATTCTTTTGGGATCCTATTCATGCTTAATATTTATTGTCTTGAATTGAATTAGAGCTTTGGATCCACATTTATTTGGAAATTTATCTATTTTTAATTGATGATTCAATTTGATAGTGTGATGAACATGATGCTTGTGTATTATTCACCTAGTCTTTTGATTTTGTTCTTGTGAATGATCCCTTTGATGCTTGGAGCTCTTGTGTGACTTAAATGGCTTGTTTGAGGTTTTGACCTTCATGTTTGGATGTCCATTGTATGATCATTTTTCCTTTATTGCCTCACATATTCATTTGTTTCCTTTTGTGGATAACTTTGGTTGATGAATACCTATCTTCTTGTTCATGCTTTGAATGTGATGCATCTTGTACCCTTCTTGTTGACACGAGTTTGCTTTGAATTGAAATGTTTGAGTGTGCTTCTGACCTTCATGTTATGATAATGGTGGATACTTACATATTTTTGATGCATGCCTTGAACTTGATCCTTGATGTTCCTTCTTGCTATCCTTGAGTTGATTTTAAATTAATGTTCATAATCATGCTACTGCCTCATCTTGATACCATGACTTAACCTTATTACTTGAACCATTTGTGACTTTTTTTCAAGAGATAATGGTTTACAAATGCATAATTTTTGTTATGGTTCATGTTGGATGGTGTTTGATTATGATACTAAGACATGTTTGCTTGTGCACTTCTTTGATTTCCTTTGATTACCTATTTGAACTTGAATGTGTGAGCACTTTGAGAATGTTCTGTGATGATTGAGAATGTATATGTTGATTGTGTGCTTTATCTATCTTTGATGTTCTAATTCATTTGATGAGGATGCCTTAACTTTAGCCTTGATGTGTGACACTTGTGAATTGATGATTAATTCTTCTTATATTGTGTTGCTTTTGAAGGTGAGATAATACTTAGAAGGGGGGTTGAATAAGTATGAAAGATTAAAAGCTTAGAATAAAAACACAATTATTTTTATCCTGGTTCGTTGAACTCAACTACTCCAGTCCACCCTTCCTAGAGTGATTTGCCTTTCTCAACAAGGACTTAATCCACTATTTAATCAAACAGATTACAATAGTAACACCTAAGAACAACTGTTCTTAGTCTTCTCAAGAGCTATTGATTCCAACTGAATCCTCTTAAGGAAATCCTTTACAATTAATGTAAATCTAATACAAGATTAAGAATGCTTCTAAAAAGCTTTAATCACAACAGTGATATTTCTCTTAAGTTTAAGTACAATGAAATTAATTCTAAGAAGAATATGAGAATATGAGAGCTTTGAATGTTTCAATTTCTTTTCAGCAAAATGTCTAACTGAAGAATTTGGTGGAGTCTTCCTTTTATAGGCAGCTGATCCAAGGAGAGCTGAGCGTTGAGAAGAGTGTCCCAAAAAGGTCTGAGCCTTTTTTTGTCTTCACATCAAGTGACCTTTCCTAGAAGAAGAAAGCACAGAAAAATCCTTTTTGTCTGTGTTCTTGTGTCTAGCATAAATGAGGAAAGAGACGTTTGATTTACTCCAACGGATATAATCTTTGAATATTTCTTCTTCAGTTTTCAACAAGTTCATCAGAGTCTGATTGGGTCAGAGTCTTCTAATGATGATCAGAACTTTGCTGGATCAGAGTCTTCTGCAGCATGTGTGCTTTCAGCGTGTTAAATATCAGAGCATATTTGAAACAGAACTTCAGTACTGGCAGCTTTAGTACTTTCAGAATCTTCTGTAGAAACTATGCTTTGAAAAACTCTTCATACAATATTCTTCTTAGCTTCAGATGCTTCTGACTTGTTTCAGATGCTTCTGCTTGCTTCAGATTCTTCTGGAGCTTCTGCTTCAGAATCTTCTGGAGCTTCTGCTTCAGAATCTTCTGGAGCTTCTTGCCTTAGATCCTTCTGGAGGCTACGCTCAGGATCTTCTGTTGGCAGCAATCAGAATCTTCTAATGAGTGCATCAGGCGCTTCAGAGTCTTGTTAATTTCTTGTATTCAATTCTGATTTGCTTCTAGAGTGTTAATATCTTTACTATCTGCAGTAAAAACTCTCAAGCAAATTTTAGAGTATATAATTCTTAAATACAAAATTTCCTAATAGTTATCATCAAAACAAAGAGATATTATTAAGAACCAATCTGTGTTCTAACAATCTCCCCCTTTTTGATGATGACAAAAAGCATCAGAAATTTTGTTTAATATAAAATATTTAGAATTATAACTCCCCCTGAGATGATGAATCTCCCCCTGAATTAAATACAGAAAAGGAATAGAAACTTCCCTTTTGTCTTGAGTAATCTTCAGAGTTAGATCTTGTTTGTTCTTTTAACATTTGAAGGTCAGAATGTCTTGCAGATTTAAGATTCAGAGTTTGATAACAGTCAAATGATCTAAGAGACTCAGAGTTTCTTTTAAAGAATTTACTTATCAAATGTTCTGAAATAGTCAGATTAAATGTTAGATAAAATAAATATGTCTGAAGGTTCATTCTGGTGAAGTTATATTAAACAGTTCAGATCTATATTTTCTCCCCCTTTTTTGTCATAAGCAAAAAGTAAAACTTTAAAGAGACAAATAAAAGGAAATAGTAAAGAAGATAAATCAGTGGAGAAAAAAAACTTTTATTCATTCAATAAATCAAGAGTACATAGGCAAACATCAGAAGATATAGCAATAAAGTACAAATGCAAACAACAGATGCAAAAAAATTAGAATGAAAAAAAAATCTAAGAGTGTTTGGACAAAAGCATCTTCAATAAATCTGTAATCTCAGAGGATGATTGCTCTTGCTTGGACATCCACTTAGCCATAGTTTCGTTCTTTTGATCTTGCTTTGACATCCATTCTGTCATATCCTCAGACTTCTTATCCTGCTTTGCCATCCAGGACTTGATCTCTGACTGGCCAGCTTCCAGAGCAGCAATCTTATCTTCAAAATCTGGGTGTTCTTTCTTTAACTCAGATGAAGAAGTATGATTAGGTTCTGGAGCTTGAACAAAGTCAATTTCCATTGGTTCTGTAGAGTCTGGAGCAGTGGAGTTAGAAAGAGGGTCTACCAGAGTCATAGCCAACGAATTTTCCTCAGATGCAATGTCAGTAGATTCTGTTGAAGGTGGAGGAGCATCTGTAAGGAGCAGAGGATCAGATTTCTTGACAGTCCAGAATAGAGTCCTTGCAGCCTCAGCAAATCTGAGCTTCACATCATCAGAACAGATGTTCTTCAGATTTGAGGCCACAGAGTTGAATCTGTTGATGAATCCATTCCAGATGATGTCAGATTCTTTGGCATCCATTGTTGCTGAGCATTTCTTCTGAACAGTACCTAAATACAACTGTATTTCTTGCAAAAAAGTTTGAAATAAATGATCAACATTAAGTCTGGGCTTTGGACGTAACAGAGTTTCCAGAGTTACAAGTTTAGGTTTGGGTGTAGGTGGAAAAATTGATTTCTGAATAGAGATCAGAGGAGGAGGATAATATGGAATGAAGGGTATCTCAGGAGATTTTTCTTTGGATCTGATTAAGGCATTTAACAAATGAGGTTTTGCTTTGGTGTGAAGGGTAACTACATCAAAAGGTTCATTTGAGTAGGGTTGGAAGGCAAATTTTGGGGGTTCATCAGATGTAACATTGTTATCAGATGTAATTGGCAGAGCTGAAGGCACAGCTTTATCAGATTTTGCAGAACAGGATATAGTTGCTAATGAATCTACATCTGATTTGGATTTTATATATTCAAGAATCACAGATGGAAGGGTCATTGTGGGTTTGGGTTTCAGAGGGTTGATGGGGTCAGATGGTTCAACTCTGTTATAAAAGTCTTTGAGTTTGAAGCCATAAGCTAAATTATGAAACAGAGATGATACTTGAGCACAAGATATAGAAGATCTTGGGTTTGAATTAGGAATCAATATCTCAGATGATGGTGCTGGTGTGGGAATAGGATCTGGAATGAGAGCTTTTGAAGGTATAATGGGTTCAGGTTGGTTTACCTCAGAGTATTTTTGAGATGGAGAGATTAGAAAATCTGGGTGGAGGTCTGATTCTGAGGAGTTTGAAGATGTGGTTGGTGTGTAGGAAGTAGAAGATACTTGAAACACAGTTTTTAAGGGTGTGACATCAAGAACTTCTGTTTCAGGAATGTGAGGTTCAGAAGTGTTGGTTGGTTCTGAAGGAATTTCAGATGGTTTTGATGGTTGTTCTGAGATGGGTGAAACAGATGGAATAGTGATTGGTTTTGATGAAACTTGAACAGGTGTAATTTTTGTAGGTTCAGAAGCAGTGGGTTCAGATGATTTTGATGATGGATCATTTAAAGATGGTTGATTATCAGAGGCTTTTTCTGGTTGAGATTCTTGTGGTTTTTCAGGTTGTTGTTCTTGTGGGTGCTGTTGTTGTTCAGATGGCTTTTGTTTAGGTGGTTCAGAGAATTTTTGTTGTACAGAAGGTTGTGGTTGTTGTTCTGTAGGTTGTTGTTCTGATGGTTGTTTCTGAGGAACAAAATGTTTGATTTGGATTTTTGGTTGAGATGATGGTGGTACAGATACTTTTGGTGTTGGAATTGATTGTGTTGTTGGTGGTGTTGGAACAAGTGTTTGTTTTTGTGGTGATTTAGAACTTGGAGCATTAACAGAAGTAGTTTGAGTAGAGGGTGGTTTTGGAACAGACTTAATATTAGAGTCATTTATAACAATTGTATTTGCAGAAGATACAGAAGATTTAGTACCTTTTATCTTGATCCTCTTGGCTGGTACATAAGAAGTGTCTTCAGATTCTTTTCTCTTCAAGAGCTTCTTTGGCTTCTCAGCAATCTTGACCTTCTTTTGAACAGGTGCAGCTTCTGCTGCTGGCTGAGTCCTCTTTCTTTTAAGTTGAGCTTCTTCTTCTTCTTCTTCTGCATCAGGTAGGGCTTGTCTTGCTAGTTGTATCACGTTTGCAGGAACAGACTTTCCTTCCTTCTTACATTCACCAATGTACATAACCACAATGTGTCTTGGCTCTTCAGCAAAGAACAGTGGAAAGTCATCTACAGGAACCCTCTTCTTACTGAGTTCAGACATATTCAGCTTCTTGGGAGCTGTTGTGAGTTCATCAACTATTTTGAGTCTCTGAAGACTTTTAGCATTCAGAGGCTTTCCCATTGTGAATTCCAGTTCCTCTGTAACTCCAGCAGCATACAGAGCAGAGACCAATCCATTCTCAGTTAGAAGATCTGAGATCAACCTTCCAAAAGGGATCCAGGTTCTGATCTTCTGTCCTTTCTCTTTCACATACTCTCTAGATGCATTTATATGGTTCCACAGATGCATAAAAAGAATATATGGAAGATCTACATTGGTGCTCTGACTGAGGCAATACATGAAATAGAGCTGTTCATTATTGACATAGTCTGGAGAATTAGTTGACTTCCTATGATGGATGCATCCCATGAAGATCTTGGCCCAGATCTTGTAGTCAGGCTTCAGATCCTTGAACTTGTTAGAAGCTTGACCAACAGTCATCACTTCTTCATACACCTCATCCATGTCCACACGCCCAGCTGACAAGTGGGAAACACCATCTGTTTCTTCATATCCAATCAACTTTCTGATCAGATCTTCTGTGATAATGATTTCTTTTCCCAGTACAGAAGATAGGATGAATTTGGGGTAAACTGAGGCATGGATCCAGAATTCTTTCACAAGGAGAGGGTAAACTGGTCCAAAAAGTCTATCAAAGTACTTAACCCATCCTTGAGCACCAATGATAGAACGAAATTCAAAGCCATTGTCTGCAAGTGAGTCAAATTCAACCATGGATTCACACAAAACCTCCAACTTCTCAACAGGAGTTAAAAGAGTTCTTTTGGGAGGAGAATAAGGAGAAACACCCATGTTTGCAGAAGTTACTGCAGCCATTGAAGATTGGAATTGAGTAGCTGTTGATGATGAAGTTGCCATTGAAGAATGCTTTGTCAAACGCTTAGGTTTAGGGTTTTTATGCAGAGCGAAGAGAAGATGAAAACGCATATAAGTTTCTGAGATTGTGAAAAGTGTGAAAGTGAAGACAAGTCATGTATTTATACTACAAACACTCAGGCATACCATCAGTCAGAATTTGCATGTTTTAACAAGCATTAAATGAAAAGAATAATAATCATTTCAAACATTAATTGCTTCTAACAATTTGGGGGGAAAACCAAGATTTTCACTATTCAAACTTCACCTCAAACGTCTCTTCAGTAATATACACGCCACCTCTTCAGATTTGGTGTGACACGTGTTTGCTTGCATGTGTTCTGAATTCTTTTGAGAAATGAAACGTTAACCAACGTTCAGATCTTCTAAGGATTGTTATTTCAGAGTTTCACAAGATAAATTATGTTGAGCAGAATAAGTAAGCAATCAGAAGAAATACTTCAGAGCATTGGGCATTTTTGCATCTGTAAAAATTTGCTTCTGACAAATATTATTCTGGACAAAAATCCATACCAATATTTTTCAGAATAAATTTGAATCTATCTTCAACAAGGGGTTTTGTAAAAATATCTGCCCATTGATGATCTGTATCAACAAAGGCTAAATTTATTATTCCCTTCTGAACATAGTCTCTGATGAAATGATGCTTAATCTCTATATGTTTTGCCTTAGAATGTAAAATGGGATTTTTGGACAAACATATAGCAGAAGTATTATCACAAAAGATTGAAATGTTACTTTCAAAAATTTGATAATCTTCTAGTTGACTTTTCATCCAGAGCATCTGCGTGCTACATCCAGCAGCAGCAATATATTCTGCCTCTGTGGTTGAAAGTGCAATTATGGGTTTCTTCTTGCTGTACCAAGAGATTAGGTTTCTTCCTAGAAATTGACAACTTCAAGAAGTACTTTTTCTTTCCACTCTGTCTCCAGCATAGTCAGCATTACAGAATCCAACTAATTTGAAATCATCAGATTTTCTGTAACACAAACCCACATTAGAAGTACCTTTCAGATACCTTAGAATCCTCTTGACAACTGTCAAGTGTGATTCTCTAGGATCTGATTGGAATCTAGCACATAGACAAACACTGAACAATATGTCAGGTCTAGAAGCAGTAAGATAAAGAAGAGAGTCAATCATACCTCTGTAGAGCTTCTGGTCTACTTTCTTACTTACCTCTTCCTTGCCAAGTGAGCTAGTAGGATGCATGGGAGTCTTTGCCAACTTACTATCAGCCATGTTAAATTTCTTCAGAAGTTCTTTAACATATTTGGTCTGATGTATGTAAGTGCACTCTGGAGTTTGATTGACTTGGATTCCTAGAAAAAATATGAGTTCTCCCATCATGCTCATTTCAAATTCTGCCTGCATACATGTAGCAAACTCCTTTCCAAGCATAATATTTGTGTATCCAAAAATAATATCATCTACATAAATTTGACAAATTAGAAGATCTTTCTTAATTGATTTACAAAAGAGTGTTGTATCCACTTTGCCTCTGATGAAATTTTTCTCCAGAAGGAAATTTCTCAATCTCTCATACCAAGCTCTGGGAGCTTGTTTTAAACCATATAGAGATTTCTTTAGTTTGAAAACATGATCTGGAAATTTTTCATTTTCAAAACCAGGAGGTTGATGGACATAAACTTCTTCTTCTATAATACCATTAAGAAAGGCACTTTTAACATCCATCTGATACAGAGTGATGTTATTTTGTGCAACAAATGAAATAAGAAGGCGTATAGATTCTAACCTTGCCACTGGAGCATAAGTTTCAGTGTAATCAATACCTTCTTGTTGACTGTACCCTTGAGCAACCATCCTTGCCTTATTCCTTTCAACTTCTCCTTTCTCATTTAGCTTATTTCTGAAGACCCATTTTGTACCAATTATATTGAATCCTTGTGGTCTTTGAACTAGATCCCATACATCATTTCTGGTAAATTGATTTAGCTCTTCTTGCATAGCAATAATCCAATCATTGTCTTGCAGAGCTTCATCTATAGAAGATGGTTCAATTTCTGACACCAGTCCAAATAGTGATGCTTCAGATGATCTTAGAAAGGATCTTGTTCTGATGGGATCATCCTTCTTTCCAATAATGACATCATCTGGATGAGAAGCTTTAATTCTGGATGATGATCCTCTAATAGTTGATTCTTCAGAAATGTTTAGATTATTCATCTGAGAAGTTAAAGGAGTAGCATCTGGCGTTGCTTCTGATTCCTTCACTTGAATTTTGTCTTCTTCTGGAACTTCAGAGTCAATCAAGACTACTTCCCTATCTGCAGAGTTTTCAGACTGCTTTGGCTTTTCAGAGCCAAGCTTATCATCAAATCTGACATGAATGGATTCTTCCACAATCTGTGTCTCAGTGTTGTATACTCTGTAGCCTTTAGAGCGTTCAGAATATCCAAGCATGAAACACTTCTGTGCTTTGGAATCAAACTTGTTCAGATTTTCCTTAGTATTTAACATATAGCAAATACATCCAAAGGGATGAAAATATGAAATGTTGGGCTTTCTGTTCTTCCACAGTTCATAAGGAGTCTTTTTCAGAAGAGGTCTTACAGACACTCTGTTCTGAATGTAACAGGCTGTGTTGATTGCTTCTGCCCAAAAGTGTTTTGCCAGGTTTGTCTCATTGATCATGGTTCTGGCCATTTCTTGCAGAGTTCTGTTTTTCCTCTCTACAACTCCATTCTGTTGTGGAGTTCTAGGACAGGAAAAATCATGAGCAATGCCATTTTCAGAAAAATATTTTTCAAAATATTTATTTTCAAATTCACCACCATGATCACTTCTGACTTTTATAATTTTGAAATCCTTTTCATTCTGGACTTGCTTGCAGAAGTCAAAGAACACAGAATGTGACTCATCCTTGTGTTTTAAGAATTTTACCCATGTCCATCTACTATAGTCATCAACAATGACTAATCCATACTTCTTGCCTCTGATGGATGCAGTTTTCACTGGTCCAAACAGATCAATATGAAGTAATTCTAGTGGTTTGGAAGTAGAAACAACATTTTTTGATTTAAAAGATGATTTTGAAAACTTCCCTTTTTGGCATGCTTCACAAAGATTAAGTTTATTAATCTGAGATATACGTCTCATATTAATATGGCCCAATCTTCTGTGCCAGACCCATTTCTCTTCATTAACAGACAAGAGGCATTTAACATTTTGAACTTTAAGTTCTGAAAGATTTATTTTATAAATGTTGTTTTTCCTCTTACCACTAAATAAGATAGAGCCATCCTTTTGACTAAAAGCTTTACAACATTTTTGATTAAAGGTAATATCATAACCATTGTCACTTAATTGGCTTATGGACAATAAGTTATGCTTTAACCCTTCAACAAGTAAAACATTAGTAATAGAGGGAAGTTTACCATTTCCAATGGTGCCAGATCCAATGATCTTGCCCTTCTGGTTCCCTCCAAACTTCACATCACCTCCAGATCTAAGTTCCAGGCTTTGTAACATAGACTTTTCTCCTGTCATATGTCGTGAGCATCCAGAGTCCAGGTACCATGATTGGTGTCCTGACCTTGCTGCTAAGAACATCTGCAACAGGAATTATTTTATTTTTAGGTACCCAGATCTTCTTGGGTCCTTTGGGGTTAGTTGGTTTGTAGGTTTGTCTAAACTTCTATTTTTCAACATAATGTTTATTCTGACTTGCCTTGGGTTTAAACACATAAGTATTCTTCTCAGAGCTTGTGTGTTTAATGTCATTTAAGTGACCAAATTTAAATTGAGAATACAGAGGTGTATTCTTGATGAAAAGTTTGTCAACAGATTTTGGATTACTTCTAGGTGAAGATTCATATCCAATACCTCTTCTGTTGTTCCCACTAACACCATAGATCATAGAAGCCATCTTGCTTCTGTCTATGCTCTTAGTAAGGAATCTCTGAAAGCTAGAGTCATATTTTTCTAAAATGTTTTCACATAACTTAGTCTTAGATTCATATTCTTGTTGAGTTATTTCAAAGTCATTTTTTATTTTCAGATTAATTTCTTTTTGCTCAACAAGTTCTGTCTTCAGAAGATCAATCTCAGATTCAAGATTGCTTTTCAGCTTCTTGTATTTGAGTTTGATATTGTTATAACTTTTAAGAACTTCTGATAAAACTTTTATAAGTTCTTCTTTGGTAAGTTTAGCCATTACCTTTTCAGCATCATCATCAGATTCAGAATCTGATTCATATCCTGAGGTTCCTTCATCCTGATCTTCTGTGCTGGCCATCAGTGCAACATTAGCACATTCTTCTTTTGATTCAGAAGATGATTTAGATTCATCTGAGTCATCCCATGTTGCCATCAGAACCTTCTTCTTTTTGTTAAACTTCTTCTTGGGTTTTTCTTTTGGAAGTTTGGGGAAATCATTCTTGTAATGCCCAGGTTCTTTGCACTCATAGCACACAACTTCTTTCTTGCCAGATCTTCTGTGCCCAGAAGATTCTTTTCTATGATCAGATCTTCTGAAGTTGTTGAACTTCTTTCCCTTGTGCTTCCAGAGTCTGTTTATCCTTCTGGACAACATGGATAATTCATCTTCTTCTTCAGAAGAAGATTCTTCAGAGCTTTCTTCAATAACCTGCAAAGCTTTAGCAGATTTATTAGATTTTAAGGCAACAGATTTACCTTTTTCTTTCTTCTGAGGTTCATCTTCCTCAAGCTCAATTTCATGGCTCCTCAGTGAGCTGATGAGTTCTTCTAAAGAGATCTTGTTCAGATCTTTAGCCATCTTCAAGGCACTCACCATTGGTCTCCATCTGGTAGGTAGACTTCTGATGATTTTCTTTACATGATCTGATGTAGAGTATCTCTTGTCTAGAACCTTTAGCCCAGCTGTGAGGATCTGAAATCTGGAGAACATAGCTTCAACAGATTCAGAGTCTTCCATCTTGAAGGCCTCATACTTCTGGATCAGAGCCAAAGCTTTTCTTTCCTTGACTTGAGAATTTCCCTCATGAGTCATCTTTAAGGATTCAAACATATCAAAAGCAGTTTCCCTGTTTGTAATTTTTTCATACTCAGTATGAGAAATTGCATTCAATAATATTGTTCTGGCCTTATGATGATTTCTAAAATCTTTCTTCTGAGCATCTGTCATAGATTTTCTATCTATCTTCTTGCCATTCCCATCTGTGGGATGAACATATCCATCTATGACTAGATCCCATAAATCAGCATCATATACAAGGAAAAAACTTTCAATTCTGTCTTTCCAGTAATCAAATTTCTCCCCATCAAACATAAGGGGTTTGGTGCTGATTCTGTCCCTTTCTTCATATTTATTATTAATGTTGGATGTTGTATTATCAGCCATAGTAACAACTAAATATATATCAAAGTATTTCTCTCTGGATCTTTACTGACAGTGTTAAGTGGTAGCACACACAGAACCAGGCTCTGATACAAACTGAAGGTGAGATAATACTTAGAAGGGGGGTTGAATAAGTATGAAAGGTTAAAAGCTTAGAATAAAAACACAATTATTTTTATCCTGGTTCGTTGAACTCAACTACTCCAGTCCACCCTTCCTAGAGTGATTTGCCTTTCTCAACAAGGACTTAATCCACTATTTAATCAAACAGATTACAATAGTAACACCTAAGAACAACTGTTCTTAGTCTTCTCAAGAGCTACTGATTCCAACTGAATCCTCTTAAGGAAATTCTTTACAATTAATGTAAATCTAATACAAGAGTAAGAATGCTTCTAAAAAGCTTTAATCACAACAGTGATATTTCTCTTAAGTTTAAGTACAATGAAATTAATTCTAAGAAGAATATGAGAATATGAGAGCTTTGAATGTTTCAATTTCTTTTCAGCAAAATGTCTAACTGAAGAATTTGGTGGAGTCTTCCTTTTATAGGCAGCTGATCCAAGGAGAGCTGAGCGTTGAGAAGAGTGTCCCAAAAAGGTCTGAGCCTTTTTTTGTCTTCACATCAAGTGACCTTTCCTAGAAGAAGAAAGCACAGAAAAATCCTTTTTGTCTGTGTTCTTGTGTCTAGCATAAATAAGGAAAGAGACATTTGATTTACTCCAACGGATATAATCTTTGAATATTTCTTCTTCAGTTTTCAGCAAGTTCATCAGAGTCTGATTGGGTCAGAGTCTTCTAATGATGATCAGAACATTGCTGGATCAAAGTCTTCTGCAGCATGTGTGCTTTCAGCGTGTTAAATATCAGAGCATATTTGAAACAGAACTTCAGTACTGGAAGCTTTAGTACTTTCAGAATCTTCTGTAGAAACTATGCTTTGAAAAACTCTTCATACAATATTCTTCTTAGCTTCAGATGCTTCTGACTTGTTTCAGATGCTTCTGCTTGCTTCAGATTCTTCTGGAGCTTCTGCTTCATAATCTTTTGGAGCTTCTTGCCTTAGATCCTTCTAGAGGCTACGCTCAGGATCTTCTGTTGGCAGCAATCAGAATCTTCTAATGAGTGCATCTGGCGCTTCAGAGTCTTGTTAATTTCTTGTATTCAATTCTGATTTGCTTCTAGAGTGTTAATATCTTTACTATTTGCAGTAAAAACTCTCAAGCAAATTTTAGAGTATATAATTCTTAAATACAAAATTTTCTAATAGTTATCATCAAAACAAAGAGATATTATTAAGAACCAATCTGTGTTCTAACAGCTTTAACATCCTTCTCATATTCATCGCTTTTATTCACCTTTGAGTTTTGGATTCCTATTTGTTGTTTGAGATTGACTTATATAATGTTCACTTGTGCTTGATCACATGCTCCCTTAAGGCTCCTAGTACAACTTAATTTCTTATTAAGTTTGGAGTAGGGTAGACATTAGCCTCTCAATCCTTTGCATAAAAACATTAGGGTAATATCTACTTGACCTCAACCTTAGGTCTATCTTTGTATGATAACATTAGGTAGACTTCCCCTTTTCTCATCCTCAACTATAGGGCCACATTGTATGACAACATCTAGGTGAGTTTCCCTTAGATTTTCTCTTTTCCCTTTGAGTCTCTCTTCTTTCTCAAAACAAAACCAAAACACTTAATAAATACGATGGCTATTGTGCGCCACGAGCCTTAAGTATATGGGAAATGATAAGCGGGAGCCCCTCTTACATTGTCTAGAATGCTTTGTATACATCCTCCCGTCTTGGATCGATCTTATGAAGCATTCGATCTTATGTCATAGACTTTAGTGCAATACGAATCTCAAAGAAAATAAATTCACTTATGTTAAAACTCTTAAACAAACTGCAAATCATTTTGTCCTTCTGGATTTTCCACTCAAACTTTTTCAGAAAGGGCATGTTATTTCCATTCTACTGCAAACAGGCATCAGCCCTAACTGTTGGAACGCGAATTTAGCATCTTTCATAAAAAAACACATAACAATCTGTAGGCCAAACTACGAATGCTCTGATTTCTTCATTCTCGTCCGAATGAAGATACGTAGACACAAGATAACGAAGGCTTGGCGAGCACTCTTCCCCCTTTCACCCGTAGTCCTCTGAACTACGTTGACTATGACTTTCCAATTGCACGAGGGAATACTTAGGCATATGATGGTGATGTCTTATCGAGTCCCCTTTTATTTTTATCCTTTTTGTTTTTTCCTCCTTATTTCTGTTAGCAAGTAGGCTTTAAATAAACACACCCTTTGATTAGAACAACAAGCGTGAATCCTATTGAGTACAACAGACGTGAGGGGTGCTAATACCTTCCTGTCACGTAATCAACTCCCGAACCCAGGATTTGGTTGCGAGACCATGTTCCTCTCCCTTTTTGAGGTTTCTTCGATCCTTTTCTTTCCCTTGTCGAGATAAATAACATTCGATCGTAACTATTTTTTCGCCAGTTATTTTTTGCAGTTGCGACACTCACACCATCAGACTGAGCCTCATACTCATCTGTCTTCTGGTTAAGACTTCCCTTTGCTTAGAGCATGTGTCTAAGACTTACGTTTTTCTCACACCATCATACTGAGCCGGTTGCTCACATGTCTTCTGGTTGAAACTTACCTTTGCTTAGAGCACATGTCTAAGACTTTCTTTTTACTTCATCAAACTAGATGAATAAGACTTTCACAGCCCAAGCACTTAACCGAGGAGACTTACGTAGCTTAAGCATTTTGGCTCAATATTTCTTGCTTGAATACTAATGAGACAATACTTTTTGCTCAAGCACATAACAAAAGACTTAATTTAAACTACTGAAGGCTCAGTAGAATATAGAACAATGTGTACATGATACACACATCAGAGGTATGAGAGATCCCCATAACAAAGGCCTAAAGAACTTAAGATTTCTCAATATATAAAGGGGTAAGAAATCTTAAGGCTTTTACAATTACAACCTAAAATAGAAAATCTGCATATTACATAGAGTTGATAATTGCTTGATCTTGCTACTCTTTCAACAGAAGAATCCTTGTTAAAATTTAGGCTTGAATCTTCAGCCATATATATAGCCTTTCCATAAACTAGCCATTGAGAAGGTTACTTGATCAAGTGTCTTTGCTTTTACTCCATAGTCCAAGAGATGTTGAAGATGGATGCACAACAGATTTCTGAATCGTGTGTAACACGTCTAACCTTTGAGCCTTCAAGAGGTTCTGTACTAATAGAGTTGTTGGGAGCAAACATCCATAGAATGTACCGGCGTTTCTTGAGCCTTGCAATCTTGTAGACTCGAGCTAACAGTCTGATAAGAATATACAACATGCTTTTAGTATTACGAATAATTCACAACTTTATCACCAACTCTGAATGGTACCAGAAGCTGATATACAATTACTAAGTGTAGAAACTCATTTGAATATTGAGGCCTTCAGTTTAGAGTCTTCGTCAAACCACACTAGAAATATTTCTTCAAACTCTACCACCAGAAGCTAGCAATGACGCAACTCCAAGTGTATCTTAAGTAAAATAGATTCTGATTATTTATGTACAAGAACAAGTACTGGCATAAATAAAACACACATCAAATAAACCATTGTTCTTTTAATACTTATGTTATGTTCAAAACTAAAAGAGAATATGTCAAGAACAAATCTTGTTCTAACAATCTCCCCCTTTTTGATGAAGACAAACACAAGTATTTAAAGGATAATGTTGGGAATTTGATTTTCTCTGTAACAACAAGGTATGAGGTTTTTAAGCTCCCATTGAGTCTGATAGCTTACAAATGAGTTTATTCTAGCATTAAGAACTACTTTTCAAGAAAAATAAATTAGTCTTCTTAGCAACATCAGGGTCCGAGGTTTGTAAGCTCCCCCTAAGTCAAATAGTTCCAAGGTTGAGGTTTGTAAGCTCCCCCTAAGTCAAACAGTTCCAAGGTTGAGGTTTGTAAGCTCCCCATCAGTTCCATTTTTAAGAACACCAAGATAATAGCATTTTAACACCTTTTGGCAACACCAGAATACAAGGTTTGTAAGCTCTTTCTGAGTCTCATAGGATAAATCAGAGGTTTGTAAGCTCAGTCTTAACACTATGTACAAGAAAGTTAAAATATGTCGCCCTTTTTAACTTTCCTTGGCAACACCAGAATATGAGGTTTGTAAGCTCCTTCTAGGTTTGATAGGCTAAGTCTGAGGTTTGTAAGCTCTTACTTAGACCTATGTATAAGAAAGTTAAAAATGCGCCCTGGGCAAGTAACAGAAAGTAAATGACAAGAAAATAAATGACCAATATGTATTCAATGGGTTCAGTTTCCACTTAAATACTTACTATTATTTCTCCCCCTTTTGTCACATCAAAAAGAATAAAAAGAAAAGAAGGAAAGAGAAAAAAATATCACTAATAAGTGTAGCTCAAATCATCATTACAAGATCAATTTCCAAGAAGGAAGAGTAATCAAGTAATAAGAGTCATTAAGGTTTGTAAAGTGAACACATTGAAGTCTTAGTGATCGTTACTATTCCAAGAATTAAACAAGGATTAATTTTAGACGCTTGGCATCCATAGAAGTCATTATAAAAACATCTCACTCCTAAGTCATTTTCATCAATCACCAACCTAAGGACATGGCAGCAGCAACTGAGATTCATAATGCATGTGTCATAACAGACGCAACTGAGAACTCTACAAGCTTGGCTATCCAATCCTCTCATAGGTGAGCTACTTATGAGTCCTCTACAACTATACCTCTGCTCTCAACACGACTTGCTTATGAATAAGCTACTTCAGCAGCACCTAAACGACCTTCAGAAGGTGGTTCAGCAGTAGCTGCCTTGAAGCCTCAGAGAAGAAGCATGAAGAGATTAAGGAAGAAGAAAATGAGGGTCAACAAGTCGTTCTACCGCTCTCTTCCAAACATAGAAGAGGAAGAAGTGATTGATTCAGAAGACAAGGATGTGGACTATAACAACAACGGACGCCACTGGGAACGTGATGCAATGGCTAGGGATGAATTATAGACAACATCTTGTACCCTTTGTTTGTTTTTAAAAATTTGTAATCCTCATTTAATTAATAAAAAAAGTTTTTTCAGACCAATACTTCTTTATCATGCATTTATATTCCAGAACTTTTCTTTAGACTTTTTGAAGGTACACTAATAAAGTGAAACTGACACAGAAAAGACAGTTTGAACAGATCAATCATAAAGTCATACTTATTCATAGAATCTTAATAGATTAGATTACATTACCAAAAGTCATTATTAAAATGTTGATTTAATCAGTACTTAAATAATATTAAACTCAAGACAATAAATGTAACACGACTATAAAAGGACTTTAGTAAGATTTCTTCCATCATCACTTAATCCCTAAAACACCAATATGTATAAGCAAAAGCAGATATGGGTTCCAAAGAGAGATTCCAGGAAGGTAGCATTACAAAATGCAGAAACTCAAGCAAATCAAAGCAAGATAGCAACTGAAGAACTTGCAAGCAAGCAAACAACTTCAGAAGTGCTCTCCTCTTCAGCATCCTCTTTAAAGACACACAGAAGAAAGAAGCCTTCTAGATCCATACACAGAAACAAATTGAGGAAAGAGGCTTTCGAGTTTTCTAAGGAAGAATGGCAAGATTTCTTAGACAATTTAAACATGTCAGATGATCCAAGGGAGTTCCTTAAGACACATCCATTAGACTAGAAAAATCTAATTGTCTTGTAATAGCTTCCTTTTCATTAATAAACTAAGTTGAAAATTTTGAGTTCTTTTATATATTTCATATTCTTAGTGAACAACAAGAGTAAATATTAATAAGTTAAGACTGAGCACAAGCATGAACAAACTCTAAAATTTACTAATAAGATGCTTAGTACAACAATTTTATCAACAATACAAAGCATAACTAGGCATAAATCTAACATCAAAATATTTTATAGATAGCTTCAAACTTGTCTCTCCAAATCTTGGAAGAACTAGTCTCAGAACTTATGTTAACCCCTTGCTGAACAAGCATTTCAGAAATAACTCGGCCAAAAGGTATGGAGAAGATCTTTCCCTTTTTAAAAGAAGAAAAAGACTTCTTTAGATGGTAAAACATAACTTGAGGAAGATCAATCTTCGAATTTGAACTAAGAAGTAGAAGCAGATCTTTTTCAATAGGGTCCACTTGGTCTAAATCTTGATCCTTAGGCAGTAAGTTTGAATTCAGAATCTGACTCCAAACAACAGCATTACGAAGAAGGTTAGAAACCACTGATGTATTAGATGGATCTACAAAGATACGTCAAGCATGAAGATAGTGTTCCCAAAAACGAGTTCTTGGAATTTCTCCAACTCCTCACAATTGATCACACTTGAAATTGCTTTAGAGGTTACTGTAATAGAAACACCAGTTACTCTAGACAAAATAGTATACACAGAATTTAGCTCAACAATGGAGGCATTAATCAAAAACTCTTTGACAAGACTTGAATAAGTGAAACCACAGAGCATCTCAAAGTAGTCATTCTACCTTTGTTTAGACACAGTCTCCTAGAAGTTGAAACCAATCTTAAGTAAATCATCAAAAACCACAAACTTTTCATTGATGACAACTAGCTGACTCAAAGGAGAATGAGCTGAAGAACTCATCTCATGTTTGGTTTAGTCAACACACAAACAAGAGGAAAAGAAGAAGAAGAAGAAGAAGAAGAAGAAGAAAGAAAGAAAACAAACTGAACAAGAATCTTACAGAAATAATAATCTTGTTAGAAAACGGACACAATGATGTTTCTCAGGACAGGGAATAGTAACAATAAGTACTAAAAGAGAAAACATCATTACCCAAAGGTTCTTTATCCAATAGATATTTCAATTCCACCAGATAAGTTTCACCTTTATGAAAGATTAAGTATTATAAAAGTTTTTAGAAAACTTTTTACTTAAACTGTTATGTCAGTAAAAAAGAATCTTCTTCTGAACCTCAGAAACTGAAAACTTTCAGAAGCAATCAACCATCAGAGTCTAGAAAGTCCAAATTTATACAAAGATATCATCTGTCAGTCACAAGTCTCTAAGATTCTATTCAGAACTAGCACTTTATCTTAAAACAAGAGTCATGAGTGATAGATGAATTGATTTGTCTTCTTTAGACAACTAACAAGCAATAGTATCAACACGAATGTGAGAAAACTATTTTCATAAATGTGATCATCATCTGGCTTGATAAGACATTTAGTATAGAAAAACACAATAGAGTTTCCTCTTAAATATTTATGAAGTTCTCTTTTTCAAAAGAACTTCTCTAGAGATCTAACAGAAACTTTGTATTTATATTTAAACAAATGTTTCAATGAATCAAAAGATAAGTCAGAAAAGAACAAACATACCACATTTTTTGTTTGGTCAGACTCGATTCAGTATTCAGACTTGACCAATAGAGTCTGAACACAACTTTAAGTAGATTCTGATTCAATGGTTGTCTAACCACTAATTCAACTATTCTCACCAAATTCAGTACCACCAGTACTTGAATCTGGGTTGTTGGCTCTTCTCCCAATCAATGTTGTAAACAACCTTATGGAAGATGCCTCTACTTCTTTCCTTGATATATATATATATATATATATATATATATATATATATATATATATATATATATATATATATATATATATATATATATATATATATATATATATATATATATATATATATATATATATATATATATATATATATATATATATATATATATATATATATATATATATATATATATATATATATATATATATATATATATATATATATATATATATATATATATATATATATATATATATATATATATATATATATATATATATATATATATATATATATATATATATATATATATATATATATATATATATATATATATATATATATATATATATATATATATATATATATATATATATATATATATATATATATAGCAGATACATTATGACACTCATATTTCTATAAGATCATACATGTAAGTACAAACAAAGTCTTTTATGCCTTACATCTTAATCTAACAGTAGATCATAAGTGTCACACCCTAACTTTTGACCGAAAGAGCCACTTGTTGCTTTTGTTTTTACTCTAAATTAATATTTATGTTTCGCGGCTAACCAGCTTGTACAGGTGCATTGATGACAAGTATAGACTCTTACAAACAAAGAATCCCAAGGATGTGACTGGTACATTTGAATTTAAAGTTCACCTTTCAAGAATTCAAGCTGGTGGATACCTCTGGCTAATGGGTATCTTGAAATTAAGTACGGACATATCTTTATGTGTGATTTCAAAGGACGACAGTTGAGGATGTTACTACACTGGTCTAATTTTGTTTCGAGTTAACTTCCCCTTTTCAAATATATATTCTATTAAGGAGTTTGCGGGATAAGACTCTAAGGGTTCTCAAGACGACAATCAAGACATTTGGTTCATTTATGAGTAATTTCCAAGTAGAGACTGAAGGAACAACTAACGGTAATATTGTCAGCTGGAAGGTCTCTTCTTAATTGGCTACGACCACATACAAGTTCTTCTGACATAAGGCATTGCAAATCAACGAGAAATACAAGTTATAATTTAAGCTACTGAATAAATTAGTGTTTCGCAAGGGAATTGGAACTATACAGAAGAAGTCTCGAAGTTGCAAGAGCAACTCTCCCTCTTTTTCATAATTATAATTCAAACTTTAATCCAATTAGCATTTCAAGATTTAAGAATCCAAGGCTTACAAGATTGAAAATTATACTTGCTAAAACTCTTTACAAAGCCAAATATCTGAGCCACCTCAAGAACATTTGGAGCTACACACGAACCATAACAATTACAACATCGGAGAATTACAAAACGTTAACAGCTACCACAAATCCTTAAGTCCTAATCCTAAGCCATCCAATGTCTCTTTGTGCCATTCCTACTTCGCACCTCGAGCATGCCACGCTAATCCTGAAGGCCCCCGCATATTAACCCGTTTCATGTGTACACTTGTGACGAACAGTAACAAATCAATTAGAACACAGAGCAGAGACTCACATCCAGGTTCGTTAACATACATTCGCTACACGTTAACAGTGGTCACTATACCAAGTTCAAAGTAACCGTCAAAACCGCAATTAAACAACAACCAAGATGCTACCAAGGAAGTTAATGAATATGTAGAGGATGCAATTAGCCATTCTGTGAAACATATTCTCAGTAAACAACTTAAAAGCTACAATGAAGGATTGTCTCCTGAATTGTTCAAATACAGTGGACTGTTCCAGGAAGCAATTGGAAGGTGCTCACTTGTCCTTCAACAATTTTCACAAGAATAACTTGCAGAGGTAGAATCTACAGTGAAGAAATACATCTCAGCAAACCATGCTCTAGATCAAATTTGTGGCTGCATCATTGTCTATGGATTCAGATTACGATACAAGAACGCGTAACCTACTAGAAAGCCTGAATGGAGTTTGCTTCAAGGACTTCCACAACGGCCTAACAGCCAAGCTGACAACTTTGGCTTGTTGATTTTCACCTGCATTCCAAGACGCGAAGTCATTAGTTGCGCCAAAGGTAATTGATAAAAAAAGGCTTGCTGTTTAAGATCACAAGAATGTTAAACGCATCTTCGAAGCCACTGCTCTTGCGACGACTCATAATTTTCTGGACATGAGATTTGGAGCTAAGGTCTCAAACTGGCAGAATTTCCACGGCTGTATTCATCAAAGGGGTACAACTTCCCATCATTTCCTAAGCTTTCGAAGTGCAACGTCGAACTATTAGGGCGCCGGAGCCATCGGAGATTGTTACCTGTTACAATGAAACAAATATTTCACATCAAATTCATCCCAATTTGGGAACTCATAAACATAAGGATAAGTACTATGATGGTATTGATAGTTTGGAATATGCTGGTTGTTTTGCTATGACTGAGCTTCACCATGGTTCAAGTGTCTAGGGTCTACTCAACGTCGCGGTTTTGGTTATGTTCAATTTGCTGTTGAGGCTGATGCTAACAGGGCCATGGAGCTGGAGAACGATTCATTGGTTGGTGGCCGGAAAATTGCAGTGAAGCACGCGATTCTCCGTCCTCCCCATGAAAATAGAAGATTGAAACCAAATCAAGAGGGCAAGGACAATGATCTCACAGAGTCAAAAATGATGATAAAGACAGTTTATTACTTGAAGCAGAGGGTTGCTAGAACAGTTATATTTGGTGGTCTTATGAATTCTGCCATGGTTGAAGATGTTCACCGTCAAGCCAAAGATATTGGCACTGTGTGCTCTACTAAGTCTCTCTCAAGGAATGATCTTCAGCAACATGGTCTGCTCCAAGATAGTTGTACTTTGGATGCTTCAGTTGTACTATACACTAGTGTAAAACCAACTCGTGTTTCTGTCGCAGCATTGCATAGAAAAGAGAATGCAACATAACAAAAAGGAAGAGTGTCTTTGACAAATCTGAATCATTGCAGCTTCCAACCAACCAGGCAATATTATCTTCAGAGTAGACCATGAAATTGCTAGCCAAGTTATTGATAACCTCCAAGTTAATAGAAGATAAACTTCCAAGTATCGGAGTCGCTTCCTCAGAGCTAGACACAACAACATTCTGACAAAGTGGCCAGGTGACAACGATTGCTCCAGCTAGTCTTACATTATTGGTTGAACCAGACAGCAGCTTACCAACACACCTTCTAAGCACAGTTTGCAATGCCCAATGTTTGGCAAAGATCTCTGCAGCCAACCTGCTTCAGAACATTCACTGCGTGCAACATAATAAAGACAACAACTATCATTGTCCGGGTGACAGTGGAAATTGCGAAAAGGAAACGAGGTTCAGATACGCGACAAACTAAACAACCAGAGGAATAAAGACAGAGATTGAAAAGTTTACCCTGCAAACACTTGAGACTGCTGCTCTTCGTCACCGGTTTTTTCGTGAAGGCCTCACCAAACGCATCAAGCACGAACTTTCCTTCTAGGCTTCTAACCCGCCTTCTAGCCCAAAACCTTCGCCACCTGTACCTGTCAGGTCACAGAAAGTAACAATTAGAGAATATTCCTGGAAGACAGAATATCCTATTCAGAAACCAAATCGAATCCAATCTCGTTTGAATCATAGAAATCAGAGATTGAAGTATCAATTAAATGGCTCATTACTGCAATTCTTGAAAAGGGAAGGTTTTCAATTGGATTTGTCCCAAATAGGAAACCCTAAATCAAATTCAATCAGCATTCAAGATTAATTTTCAATGCTCATCCAAGATGTCTTCCTATATAAAGAGAAGAATGAAAACGAAAACAAGGAGAAGAAAAAGCTTTCGCGGAAATCAAAGTCACCACAGAGCCAATTCAAAAAACACAGATCGAAAGGAGAGGGAACTTATCTTTCTTCCATCGATGGAACCATTTTCGACACCGCTGCAAACACTAATCGGTGGAGCTTCATCACCAGCCGCCGCTCCCAAATCTCGGTAAAATCACCATTCACGTTAAAATCTCTTATGCCATTGATATTTTGCTGTCTTGTTGCAGGTTTTAAATGGGGAATGAAGCGAGAATGAACAAGGAGAGGGAAAATGATGGATCAGATTCGCATCAAGAGAGACGGAAAGGGGGAGGCTAGGGTTCACGTTTTCCCTTTTCGATTTTGTTTGCAGGGATTCTATTTGATTTCACACATACACTCACTACACCACGCGTTAACCTCACAATCACCCGTTAATCTGTGTTTTTTATTTTATTAATTATAACTATAACTAATCTTTTTTTAGAATAAACTAACAGCCTTTTTAATTATAATCAATTTTATCTCTTTTTATTAATTCCCCTTAATAAATAATTAATTATTTTACCTTTTATTTAATAATCCCAATTAATCAATCTAATAACCAATCACTTATAATCAGTTTTAAAAATAACTAATAAACCTTTTTATTTTAAATTTAGCTTTTTCATAATTAGCTTATTCATTTAATTAGACAACTTCCTTTTACTAATTAACTCACTTTTTCTTTTTTTTTTTCTTTTATTCTTATTTTCTCAACTTAATAACCCTTTTTATTATTAACCAAGTATTTAGTCACTATTAAAACTTTCATAAAAATTTCATCTGTTTATCAAGTTTATTTAATTAATAATAATTTAGTTCCTTTTATAACAATAAAAATATTTCACTTCACTTAAGTTTTTATAATAAAATTAAGATCATTGTAGTTTTTTTTATAGATAATCCCATCTAAAATCAACTCATCTTGAAATCAATCTCTCGTTTAAAATCGACCAATTAAAATCAACTCACAGCATAAAATCTAATTCAATCATGCACCCCATTTGACGAGTCACTCTCACACACTTCAGCGCTTTCATACATCCGTGTATGCCTTATTTATCTGTTTTTACTTTATTCGCAATTTACATTACAGCAATTTACTTTTCTCGCATCGCATTCCGTCCAAAGGAAAAACCTACACATGATTCAACAATTGTGTGTAGTGCATCTCATTTGCATCATTCTCCCCCATGATCCTTGATCCCATTCAAGTCGATCTTTTAGGATAGACCCTACCCCATAGGAGGACCTTTGTCTTTATCTTTACAACATAGAAACAAACAATTAACTCAAAACAACAAATATTCAAACACAATAGAGAAATAGATGTTAATCATCTTAAGCGAGATAGAATCTCCACCCCACATCAATTACAATCAATACCGTAGGGACTTTGCCTTAAGAGAGATAGAGGCGTACATCGTCGATCAATATCCGAGTACTTGAGCCCTTCTCTTAAGACGATGCAAAGACTATTTTCCTACAATTTGTGGCGGTTAAATCTCCCTTAAAATGACAACGCATCTCTTCTCCTAAACCCAATCACAAAAACTACCCTAATCCCGTAGGAACTTTGACCACAGTCAAAGAACTCCTCAAACCCTTTAGAGGAACTACAGATACTCTAATTCTACTCCCGTAAGTGTCGCTCTTGCGAAAATCGGCGCCGGCTAAACAGAAGAGTCGCCACCGTGCGTTATTTATCCCAACGGAGGGAAAGGAAACGCTCAGAGTAAACCTAACACAAAACGGGAAAGGAATGGTCGTCGCAACCAAATTCCTGGATTCGGGAGTCGATTACGCAAGGGGAAGGTATTAGCACCCCTCACGTCCTCCGTACTCGACGGGATCCACCCTTGTTTTCTAGTACGGATTGTTACTCTATCTATTCTACAGGGTCAAGGGTTAAAAGAAAATAAAATGACTCGGCAAAGTATCGCACTTTATGCCTACGTATTCCCGTCTGGAACGAGAAATCAGAGTCGACGTAGTTCGCCTACCTACGAGAAAGGAGGGAAGGTTGCTCGTTAGGATATCACATCCTATGCCTACGTACTTTCATACAGCACGAAAGATCAGAGCAAACGTAGTTCGGGCTACGGAAGACGCAAGCTTGTCTGAGTGTCTTTTATCTCCTTATGAAAGGGTTTTTTTTCTGATTAAGAGTCCAAGCGGACAAAAAGGACACTTTGATATTTGTTTTCAGTCTTTTTACGCAAGAACTGTCTTTTATGATGTTTGCAATCTCTGACGCACTAGAGACTATGATTTGAGGGTGACTACGTCGTATGTCACCCTAAGGGTAACATACTAAGCAATCAGATTACTGTAGAGTGACCCTCCAGCAACCTTTCTCAAATAGCTTAAGGCTCGTAGTGTACGACATCGATTACCCTTATTACTGTGTTTTGAATTGTTCTGAGATAGAAGAGAAGTCTAAAAACCTAAGGTTTGAAAGGGAATCAAAACTACCCTAATGTTATCATGCGTGGATTACAACCTAATGTCTGTCATAATTCCCTCCTGCACAGAGGAAATCAGAGATCCTAGGGGATAAACGGAAAAGAAACAGCAGATATACAGTAAACAGTAAGATATGCATGAATGCAGCAATACAAGCGAGGCAAGAGAGTCACACTTAATCCTCGAACCTGAGAAAACAATAGGCAAAGTGAAACAACTTCACCTCAAACCTAAGGGAAAATCAACAGACAATATAGCAAAGAAAGCCACACCCAACACCAGCTCAGACAGCTAACCCCAGCTCCTACAGCAAACAGTTCAAACAGTACCAGCTCTGGCAGCTACAGTTGATTAACAGCAAAAGGTTGACAGTAACAATCTTCAAACAAGATCTCATCTTCACCTTCCAATGATATTCAAGCTTCAGGTAAGCTCTTATCTCCAATAATCTTCAGCTTTAGCAAGCACTGGGTCTCAACAATAGACAGCTTCAACCAGCAGCAAAACTCTGATCTTCAACAGATATCCATCTTGACAGGCACAAGCTTCATCTTATCCAGCCATCAATGAACTTATTATCCCCAATAAGCTTCCATCTTCAAGGCAAACACTCACAAGAGAGGATTAACTAATAGAGGAAGTTGGGAGGTTAAGAGGCTTAGTGAAAACCCAGGGAAATCACTAAGATCTTAACATAGTAGGTGAGAAGTATCCTCAAGGTTCTACCCAATAAAAGCATACTCTTCATCCCTCCTAAGGAGAGATGGAAATCTTTTAGGGGACCTTGTGTCATAGGAGGGAATAGAGGCACAAAAAGCTCTCGATGTTTGACAGAAGAAATCAGTCTACTCTAGAGCTCTCCCTATGTCTCCTAGCTCCTAAGTCTTCATCCAAAAATCTTCAAGCACAAGCAACTCAAGATTCAAGCATCATTATTTGTCTTCAATCATCCTCAAAGTCTTCATAGAATCCTCAAGCCAAGCACAAGCCTCAACACCCAAAGAAGAGGCCCAAAACTCCACAGACAAAACAACATCCCCAGAGGGAAACACATCCACAGCAACCAACTTGCAAAAGTCAAATCAAGTGGAAATATTCATCATAAAATCCTAGATTAATTTCTAAGGGACCCTAGCTATGTACCCTATACCCCACATTAACCCCAAGGCCTAGATCAAATTAAAAACCCAAGAACTATGTGTTGAAATGCACCTATGTCAAGTTGAACCCTAATTCTAGCACCCTAATGTTCCTTATTCAAAACTAATTAAAATTAAATCACAAAAATGTGAAATAACTCCATGGGGAACCTAATGCTTTAATCTAACTAAAACAAAAGGAATTACATCAAAATGTAAAATAAAATGGCTAAACAAAATTCAACAAAATGGATATACAAAATAAAATGCAATAAAAGCAGTTAAATGTAAAAATTCACAAAAAATAGAAAAATGACTAAAATGCTAATTTTATTTTTTTACAATTTTCTTGAGACAATTATGAGAATGTAGAAAAAAACTCCCATGCAAAAATGTTACATTTTCAATTTATTATGAATTTTCAAAGATCCTAAAAATAATGTGTAAAATAAAAGAAATATGATGAAAAAGAAAAAAAAAAGCGTGTCAAATAGCAATGCAGATTAGTTCAAATTACCAGTTGGGCCCAGAGGGGGGTGTTAATAGGAAAGCGCCTAAGCCCAATTATCCATCAGAAAATAAAACGAAAATAGAAAGAAAAAAAAGAAATTCGTGGTGCAGGAAGTAATGACATTTAGTGTATTTTCTATTGGGCTCTGAACAAGGGGTGTGGATATCATTTGGTCACTTAAGCCCATTGCTCCCTTTTAATGAAACACATCGTTTCATACTCAGACCCTTCCTTCACAAAATGAAAACGAATCCTTGCCATCAGATCCTCATTTGGTCAAAAGTCTTGCTCTAATCCAATGGTGGGAGAGTCATCTTCAACCTTCAAACTCTCATGGAGGGAAAAGCCATGGATGAACAGAGTTTGAACTTCATCTTCCTCCCAATCGTTCTCCCTCAAATCTCCATCAAATGCAAAAATTCAAAACCCTAACATGCTCCAAATTTCACCAGGAATTCATCTATGGTAACCAAATTCAATGAAACACAATCTAACTTAAAACACAAATCAAACTTCAGAATTTGGTCCATGATCAAAACTCACCAATCTTGAAATTGAGTGGCTCAATCTCTTCCCCACTTCATACTGAACATTTCTATCCATCAAATTATGATTATAACACCAAGAACAACAAGATACAAGCATGAACAGAAATTGCACCATTCTACTAATTGTATCTAAATCCACCTTAAAGCTACCAGAAAGCTCCACATTATCATCCACAATGAATCTAACTAATCAAAACCAATTGAAAATACCTAAATCAAGTTGTGGATTGAAGTTTACCTACCTGCAAATTTGAGATTAACAGAGGTATGAAATCTTCAAATCAAGTTTTGAGAACTTCAATACACCTTCAATGAGTCACAATCTTGCTTCTGTATGCAAAAGAAAGGGTTGAAACCTCTTGAATCTTGGAACCCGATAGTGAGTTGCAGATGAAAATTTTCAATGGCAAGAACACGATTCCTCCACCAATTTGCTTGGAACTTGATCTGGAAACACTCACTAGCATCAATGGAAGCAAATGGGATCAAGAAATTGGATGGAAAGGGATGAAATGCTTGTAACAGAATCTGAGTTGCAACCGAAAAATTTCAATCCCAATCTCTCTTCTCTCCTTCAATTCTCACCAACTCTGGCTTGAGATTACTTTATATGCATATATAGAGTATGAATGAAGACTCTAGAAAGTTCTAGGTTGATCCAATGAGAAACTCATCATCTCATGTCATGCTATGCACTCACACCAGCTCATGTTTTGCCTTGAAATTGCACTTGTTCTGAGTTGAGAATCTCTCCAAATGAGATATTGGAGGTGTATGGATGGAAAGGAGCCTTGTATTTGCTTGGAAATGAGGTTTTGCAATTGTGCCTTATGGTTCAAGTAACCAATTTACAAAGCAAGTCCTAAAAATAACCCTCAATTCAAAATTGTGGCAATGTCAATGTTCTTAAAACGCCTTTTACAATCAAATTGGTATGTCATATGCCTTGGTTTGGTTGTGTAGGTCAAAAACCCCAATTTTCAACTTTGGTTCATTTAAAATATACCTTCATTTTTAGGCCATTTTTATGATTTTGTGAAGCAAACCATTCCAAGTTCTCATGACCTCTTATCTAGCCTAAAAACATCATTTTTAACACATCTCATGTTGAAATTTTTTTCATTTGAAGAGTGGAAGATGGAGATTTGGACCTATGTTGAAAAATGACCTGTAATTCAACTTTCCCAAAATACCCCTGGGTTGCCAAGACCATAACTTGAGTTCCACAAATCATCTTGAGGACTTATAGTACTCAAATTAAATCTAAGATCAAGATATACAACTCTTATGTTGTCCAAGAATCCATTTGAAAACTCCTTCATAGGCAAAAGTTGCTTGGAAGTCAAGTGACTTTCATAGATAAATTTCAGTGTCCTCTGATGACCCATAACTTGCAAGAACCATAACTTGAGTTCTACAAATATTCTTGAAGACTTATAGTACTCAAATTAAAGCTATTGATAAGCTATAAAAGTTCCATGTTGACCAAGAATTCATTTGAAGCTTGCATTTTGACTTATCTGGCTTGGAAGTTTGACCTAAATTAGGGTTTTTACACTAAAACCCTAATTTAGCAACTCCTCTTCTCCTTGATTTCCCTTGATTTCTCCTTGGCACAACATCACACATATATCCACATATCAAATCATGAATTAAAAATTCTCCAAGTAGGCCTTGATGCCCTACAATCAATCATTTGACCTAGGGTTGACCCAGATGAAACCCTAGTTGACTGTACTTCCACTCTGGCTCTTGTACTTGAATCAATGGCTTGTCTCATCTTCAAAATGACCCTCTAGGTCTTCCATGATCTTTGTGCACATTCCATACCCACAATTCCATGCTCATACTCCGTTGATGATCTTCAACCCCCCCCCCCCAAGATTAGGAGAGAAATCCACTGGTTGACCCTCAAACTTTTCAAAGCTTCAACTCATTCCTTGATTACTTGGATGGTCTTGAGCTTGAATAAAACCCCTTGATGGGCCTATTTCTGATAAGAATGGCACTTGATCCCCTGTTAGATGACTTATTATGCTATGCTATGCAAATGATTAGACTATGTACATGACTTATTATGCAAATGACAATGCAATTGAAACATAAACCAGGTAAAATAGGTTGAGCAAATTTTAGGGTGCAACAGTAAGGATATATAGGCATAAGATGCGATATCTTATCGAGTATACTTAGATATAAACCCCTAGGTCTTTCAACCTTTAAGCAGATAAACCTTAGCAATAAACAAACATAAAGCAAGAGGTTCCTGTAGAGTACTACAGAAACTTAGGATGCTAGTACCTTCCCTAAGTTTAACCAACCCCGAACCTAAAACTCTCTAAACTTGCATTTGCATTGCATTGTGGGAATTTCGATCTTTATCCCTTCCTTTGGACAAATCAAAGTTCGATTTCAAAATGAATTAAAGATTCAAACTAATCAATAGTTTGGTATCCAAATTTCACCGCGACAGAAATGGCGACTTCACTGGGGACTCCTCTCTAGTGGGTTTCCCTACCTTGCTTTATTTATTTGTTTACTGCTTTATATCTGCTTATTTGCCTACTTGTTTCTTCGTTCTTTGTTGCTTTTTGGGTTTCTATCTTTGAGTGGTGAAACAAAGTCCTACACCCGGACTTGAGTGAACTTAAGATAGGATAGTGATATGTTCGACGAGACTTATAGGGAGTTGAATCCCGACCAAGTTGACTTGAAAATCACGCTCAGTTGAGACCCTTTCGAAAATAGTTCGGTTGAACGAGTAATTGTGAAGACTTTTACTATTTTCGATTGGAGTCTATGATATTGAGGACCATAGTTACCTTAACCCCACTTTGGCCTTTATTAGGACGTAGTGCGGGACTATGAGGGAGTACACCCGAAATAGTGCTACGCGATGCTACACTCAAAAGAAGTTCTCTTGAGAATATTATTAATCACCGAGTAATTGGGAAGTTGATAATATCCGAAAGATGAGCTAATGACTTTAGGAACCTTATTAGAACCTTGTTCTGCAGGTACAATCAACCTTTAGTCTGTGTCCTTTGGGAATGGGTATACCCTTTGACTCCATGCTCGTTGCAAACCTAGGGCCTTTGTTTGTTTATCTTTGTGTGTCCTTATGTGCTTACTTGTGTTTGTTGCATTCATATAGCATCATTTTGCATTAGATTTCATGGGATTCCCTTTTGTTTATGAACATTGTAGGTCGCTATGACTTCTAATGAAAGACACACTTTGAAGTACACTTTTAAAAGTCCTAAATTGGGTGACCTAAAGGAGTTGGTGACCTTGATTGAAGACCAAGGGAAGTTCAAGAGCAAGTATGGGAAGCTGATATCTTTATTGAGTTGCCAAGTAGACGAAGGGCTTCTTTCCACTTTATTGCAGTTTTATGATCCGCTTTATCATTGTTTTACGTTCTCAGACTTTCAGCTATTGCCTACATTGGAAGAGTATTCCTTTTCGGTTGGTCTACCTATTCTAGAGAAATCTCCCTTCCCTTTCTTGGAGAAGGACCCTGAGGAAAGATATATTGCTAAAGCTCCTTATCTGAAAGTATCCGACGTCAGGAGAAACTTAATTAGTAAGGGTGGTGTTTTAGGCTTAACTACGGATTTCTTAATCAGCAAGGCTATGTTTTATGCTGATTATACGAACAAGACCCTGTTCGAAGAAATCTTTGCCTTACTTGTCTATGGGGTATTTCTATTCCCAAGATTTGAAGGGTTTGTCGACTTTAATGCCATCAAGATCTTTCTAAAGAATAACCCAGTGCCAACTCTATTGGGTAATACTTATCATTCTGTACATCTCCGAAATCTTTATGGTGGAGGAATGATTACCTGCTATGTACCCTTGCTTTACAAGTGGTTCATTTCACACTTACCGAAGTCTCGCTCTTTTACAAATATCGGCAATGAACTTTGGTCTCCGAGAGTTATGGCATTGACCCACTCAGACATTGATTGGTATAACTGAGTGTATGATGGGACTTTAATTGTTGATGGTTGTGGTGACTTTGCTAATGTGTCGTTACTCAGTTTTAATGGAGGGATCAGTTACAATCCAGACTTAGCTCGTCAACAGTTGGGATTCCCGTTGAAGGAGCCACCTAAGAGTGTTCAAGTGGAAAGCATTTTCTTTAGGGATGACAAGGAACTCCGAGACAAGATTTTGGTTGCATGGGATCATTTGCACAAGAAAGGCAAGAGAAGCCTTGGGAAACTTAATTGTGTGTCCTTGGAGCCCTACCTTCAGTGGGTTAGAGAGAGAGCAATCAAACTGAAGATGCCATATCCTCGTCAAGATCCTATACCTCTGAGAAGGGAGCCCACTTACGTCTTTATGTCCAAAGCTGAAAAATCAGAGGTTGCTTTGAGGAAGTCGCAACGTGAGTTAGAGTCATGGAAGAACAAGTATCAAGTGATGGTTGCAGAAGTGGACGAACTTTAGAAAGAGAAAGATGAACTTCAGAAGCAGCTGCAGTTGAAGGATGAGGAGTTACTTCCTTGCAAAAAGAGGAAAGTCATGGAGGATTTATTTTTCTCCGACCCACAATATACTATTTGGAAGCTGATTGTGGACAACCTTATCCGTGAGAAGACCCAGTTGGAAGAAGAACTCAAGCAGCGGAGTTCAAAACTTCTTTAGGGCTTTCATCAGCTTTTATTTAGCTATTTATTTGGGACTTTTAAAAGCAATTACTTGTACTCTGTTTCAAAATTAATAAAAACGTTTTCTTTTACCGCAATGTTTATAAATAGTTGGGATCCCATGAAGTCTTATTCATCTTGCATTGCATTCTTTTTGTTCACTTCAAGAAACTCAATTTTATTTCACAGGTATTGTAACCATGGAGTTTAAGAGAGAAGCATTGGAGTACACTTTTCAGAGTCCTAACATTGAAAGCTTAAGAGAGCTAGCAGATCTCATCGAGAACCGTCACACTTTTGCAACAGAATATGGGGAAGTCTTCCGTTTCCTCGAGCTCAAGATGAAAGAAGGGTTGTTGGAGACTCTTGTTCAATTTTATGATCCGATGTATCATTGCTTTACCTTTCCAGATTACCAGCTGATGCCGACCTTGGAGGAATATTCTGATTTCTTGAGGATGCCTGTGACGGCCCGACCAATATTCACCGGCCAGGAAGAGATACCCAGTCACCAAGAAATTGCAAACGCTACTCATCTCAGCTCAGCAGATGTTCAAGCGCATTTAACCACCAAGGAAGGAGTCCTTGGATTCCCAGCTGATTTCCTGATCGGAAAAGTTTGTTACCATGCCGAAAGAAAAGAAGTCCTTATCTTGGAAGCCACCTTTGCTTTATTGGTCTATGGGATCTTTTGGTTCCCTAAGGTTGATGATTTTGTTGATAGGGATGCGATTAAGCTATTCATACTCAAGAATCCGGTTCCCACCTTGCTAGCCAACACGTACTATTCAATCCACTCGAAGAATGCCGAAGGGGGAGGACATATTGTTTGTTGTACCGCTCTGTTGTATTCATGGTTCATTGCTCGCCTGACTCGGCATTCGTCTATTTGGGAAGAGGAAGAATCACCCCATTGGCCCGAGATAGTTATGGCCCTTACTCACTCTGACATTGTGTGGTATGACCCTACTTATGGAGGTATATGTATGATTCCCAGCATCGAAGGATTCACTAACATACCGCTTATTGGGAGAGAAGGATGCATAAGTTACAACCCTGCTTTGGCCCGCCTCCAATTTGGGCATCCCATGACCGAAGTACCTGATCAAGCTCTGTTGGAAGGGATCTTTCTCAAGGAAGGAGAAGATCCATACCTGAAGACCGTCATAATTTATGCATGGGGATACGTCAATAAGGAAGGAAAGACTGCTTTAGGATACCCCAATTGTGCTGTCTCTGAAGAATATCTACATTGAGTGCGAGAAAGAGCTCTCGACCTCAAGATGCCATTTCCTTTTCACGAACCTATGGTATTGGCTTTTCATGATCCTGATTGGTTTGATGTGAGCGAAGTAGATCAATTGAAGGCTGCTTTGGATGAGGCTCGAAAACTGAAAGCCGCTTGGAGGAACAAGTTTTTCACCCTCAAGTTAGAGAAAGAGAATTCCCAGAAGCTGCCAGAGATAGAATTTGCAAAGAAGAGAAAGGCGCGAGAGGATTTATTTTCTTCTCACACCTCTTCCGGAACTGTCGCCAGAGATGATCTTCCCCCATCTGCTATGGCTTGGAAAGAATGTGTCGATCGACTCATCAATGAGAAGGCCGAGTTACAAGAACGCGTCAGTCAGTTAGAAGAAGAACTTCACGCACAGAAGGAGCATAGGGAGTAGATCCCCGAGTTTCTCTTTTGCTTTTGGTTCAATGTAATAAACTCTTAAAAGAGTACTCTGCTTTGTAATGCTTCAAATATCAAAATAAAATAAGTTTTTTCCAATGTTACAATACCGGAAAACAATTTGAGTTTCTTGAAGTTTCATACTCATTTGCATTTTGCATAAGCATATCATTGTTTGCATTCTAGGGTCTCACTCTTGCTTCATCTCCGCAGACAAGCTGAATCACCGGTACAACACTCGAGCTAGTCAACGCCAGAAGATGGATCAACTTGAACAAGAGAACAGGGTGCTCTGTGATGAAGTTGCAATTCTAAAGGAAAGTTTGGAGAGGTTGAATGGTATAGTTGAAGCTTTGTCCAATTAAGCCGCGCTTAACAACCAAGAGATTTCGAGGAATGTGATCTCTGAAGTGACGCCCACACCGATCCCAGTGGCGTCTTCTGTTGCTGAAATGACCTACAATATGCCTCAAGGTTTCCCGTGGGGATTGTCTCCCAATTTCTTTTCAACCGGTTACCGTCCCCCTGTGTCTGAGATCCCTGCTGTGACCACTGTTCAAGCTACTCTTGTAGTTTCTGCTGTGATGACTACTGTATCTCCACATGTGAATGCTATTCCGTACATTCTGGATGAGCCGATTTTACAAGGGTCGCCGACCGAAACTATGGGTTTGGAAGAAAGAATGGATGGTTTTCAGGACCAATTTTATGAAATGCAAAAGGAGTTGAAAGCCCTTCGTGGGAAGGATTTGTTTGGAAAGAGCGCTTTTGAGCTGTGCTTGGTTCCAAATGTCAAGGTTCCACCAAAATTCAAGGTCTCTGATTTTGAGAAGTACAAGGGGAATACTTGCCCTCAGAGTTATCTTATTATGTATGCCAGGAAGATGTCTGCCCAAACTGATAATGATCAACTGCTCATTCATTATTTCCAAGACAGTTTGACAGGCGCTGTGCTCAAGTGGTACATGGGGTTGGATAGTACGAAGATTCGAACTTTCAATGATCTAGGGGGAGCCTTTGTCAAGCAGTATAAGTATAATGTGGACATGGCTCCAGACCGTGATCAATTGATGGCTATGACACAGAAAGATAAAGAGAATTTCAAGGAGTATGCCCAACGTTGGCGCGAGTTGGTCGCGCAAGTCACACCGCCGTTAGAGGAAAAAGAGATGACCAAGATTTTTCTGAAGACCCTTGGTCCTTTCTTTTATGAGAAGATGGTAGCCAGTGCACCCAGTGACTTTACTGAAATGGTTAACATGGGAATGTGTTTAGAAGAAGGTGTCCGCGAAGGAAGATTGGCTAAAGAAGAGAATGCTCCTAAGAAGTATGAGAGTGGTTTTGTGAAGAAAAAAGTGCAAGGTGTAAACGCCGTTCAAAAGGGACAATTTAGGAAAAGATATTCGCCATCACACCAAGTTGCAGCAGTATCACCAGTGTTTAATGCTCCAACTTATCAGTTACAGTCTCTGCAACCGAGCCAGCAACCTCAGTCCCCCAGTGCTCAGCAGCCACAACCTCAGCAAAATCCGTAGTACCCTCAGCAGAATCGGCCATTCAACAATTAGGGTCGTGTGTATAGAAAGATAAACTTTGAGCCTATTCCTATGAAATATGTTGATTTGTTTCCAGCTTTGGTCCAGAAGGGTCATATTCAAACAAAAGCTCCACCTATGGTTCCGGCAAATCCTCCTCCCTCTTATAGAGCTGACAAGTTTTGCCCTTATCATCAGGGTGCTCCAGGGCATGATATTGAGAGTTGTTTTGGTATGAAAGCAGACGTCCAGAGGCTCATTAAGTGCGGAATCCTGTCCTTCAAAGATTCCGACCCTAATGTGCAAGCTAATTCGTTACCCCTGCATGGTTCATCCTCCGTTAACATGATTCAAGACTATTTGGCAGATGATGATCAGAAAGTTTCAGTTGAAAGGGCCGAAGAGGTTTGTGTTATAGTGCCTCACTTTAAGGAGGTGGAGCGTATCGAAATCGTGTATAATAGCAGAAAATCGGCTGTTACCCCGTTGGTAATCAATGTGCCTGGGCCTGTCCCTTATACTTCCAGTAAAGTTATCCCCTATAGATATAACGCTACAATGTTGGATAATGGAAAGGAAGTGCCTTTGCCCACTGTACCTTCAGTAGTTAACATTGCAGAAGTCAGTAGAGTAACAAGGTTTATACTGGCAGCAGATGTCAATTGGCAGCGGATACAACAGAAGTAAATAAGGTACCGGTAGAAGACACAAAAGATTTATACTGGTTCCTCCCCTAACTGAGAGTCGTCCAGTCCCCTTGTCTCACAAAAGCTTTTCATTATAACCACTTCATGATTACAATCGTTTATGATTCTGCATAAGATTCTTACAACTGCTCAGACCAACTGTCTAAGACTTTCCTTGCTTAGAGCGCATGTCTAAGACTTACCCTTTGCTCACTCCATCAGACTGAGTCGCATACTCATCTGCCTTCTGGTTGATACTTCCCTTTGCTTAGAGCACATGTCTAAGACTTACCCTTTGCTCACACCATCAGAATGAGCCGCTTGCTCATCTGTCTTATGGTTTAGACTTACTTTTGCTTAGAGCATATGTCTAAGAATTTCTTTTTGCTCAATCAGACTAGCTAAATAAGACTTTCACAGCTCAAGCACTTAAGCAATAAGACTTACATGGCTTAAGCATCTTGGCTCAAGACTTGTTGCTTGAATCCTAATGAGACAAGACTTTTTGCTCAAGCACATAGCAGGAGACTTAATATAAACTACTGAAGGCTCAGCAGAATAGAGAACAAGGTGTCATGATCCACGTATCAGAGGTACAGGAGATCACCATAACAAAAATCTAAAGTACTTAAGATTTCTCAATATATACAGGGGTAAGAAATCTTAAGGCTTTTACAATTACAACCGAAAATAGAAAATTTGCATATTACATAGAGTTGATAATTGTTTGATCTTGCCACTCCTTCAACAGAAGAATCCTTGTTAAAAATTTAGGATTGAATCTTCAGCCATATATATAGCCTTTCCAGAAACTAGTCATTGAGAAGGTGGCTTGATCAAGTGTCTTTGCTTTTACTCCATAGTACAAGAGACGTTGAAGATGGATGCACGTCAGATTTCTAAATCTAGTGTGTAACACGTTTAACCTTTGAGTCTTCAAGAAGTTCTGTACTAATAGAGTCGTTAGGAGCAAACATTCATAGAACGTACCGGCGTTTCTTGAACCTTGGAATCTTACAGACTCGAGCTGGCAGTCTGATAAGACAATACAACATGCTTTCAGTAGTATGAATAGTCCACAACTTTATCACCAACTATGAATGGTACTAGAAGCTGATATACAATTACTAAGTGTAGAAATTCGTCTAAATGCATAGGTCTTCAGTTCAGAGTCTTCGTCAAACCACATTAAAAATTGTTCTTCAGACTCTGCCACCAGAAGTTAGCAATGAAGCAACTCCAAGTGTATCTTAAGTAAAATTGATTCTTATTATTTATGTACAAGAACAGGAACCTGCATAAATAAAACACACATAAAATAAACCATTGTTCTTCTAATACTTATGTTATCATCAAAAATAAAAGAGAATATGTCAAGAACAAATTTTGTTCTAACACTCCCAAGTGTGTACTCGTATATCTGAAATAAAATAGGAGTATTAGCAGCCAAAAGTTATATTATATTTTCCATTCGTGGTAGTATTTTGTACACCCATCTGCATAGATAATAACATAAATAATTATATTTTTTTTATCATAGTTTTTTGGTTATTATGCACACATATTGGTGGATATCGACATGTCAGGTACGGTTCATGATAAAATAATGGTTAAAATGACATGTTTTTCTTTCTGAGTATGAAAATTTACCAAAATTTTGTAACTTTTGAAAAAATGTGGTTCATGCAAAAAGGATAAAGCACCTCAAGAACATAAGAAAAAAAAGTTTGAAAATCATAAAGAATCTAAGCATAATAAACCTATTGTGATGAAAGATGAAGATCATAAAGACATCATTAATTATGCTTGCAAAAGGTATATGGCAGAAAAGGAAAATAATGAGATTGTGAATAACCATGGGGTGTATAATAGGGAAGTGCATATAAATGGTCATACTAAAGTGAACTAGCATCTACTTGATAATGTAATCAATAAGGTTGGTGCATTATGAGGTGGTGCAAACTGAAATGGTGCAGCCAGAAGTGGTGCACATTGAAGTTATGCACAGTGAGGGTAACTGTCATCTAGTAATCATTGAATTTTTTTATCATTGGGGGTGATTATGTTAGTAAATACTATCATGATTCCTATCATGATTGGTACCTCTGATCAATACATTTTATGCACTTGGAAAGAAGGTGAGGTTATGCTCAGTGCAACTATTGTCTATTCCTTCACAAACTATCTCAAAGGAATAAGACTAAGGAGTTCCATAACTTACCTTTTTTGTTTTGTATAACTGATGAAGCTCTTAACAGAGGCATCACTCATTTTGATAATACTAGTAAGTTATCCCTAATAAAGGATGATAGAAATTTGTTAGTTCCATCTCATGTTATGTATGTCGATGGCCTGATGATATTTTGCAAAACGTAATTTGTTAATGTTAAAAGACTGAATGATCTTTTTGATACATATGGTTTAGTATCTGGAAAAATTATCAATCCTTCCATATCCACTATTAATTTTGATAGTATGTCTAGCAGAAGAAAGAATATAATTGCTAATATTCTTGGATTTAGCGTTGGTATACTACCAGTAATGTATATGGGAATTCCTATTTTTAGAAGTAAGCCTAAAATATCTTGTCTCCAGGGAATTGCATATAGGATCAAGTGTAAGCTCTCTGCTTGGAAGGAATGTTCACTTTCCATGGCAAGTAGGACGGAGCTTGTGAAAAGTAAAATTCATAGCATGTGTGTGTGTGTGTGTGTGTGAATTCCTATTTTTAGAAGTAAGCCTAAAATATCTTGTCTCCAGGGAATTGCATATAGGATCAAGTGTAAGCTCTCTGCTTGGAAGGAATGTTCACTTTCCATGGCAAGTAGGACGGAGCTTGTGAAAAGTAAAATTCATTGTGTGTGTGTGTGTGTGTGTGTGTGTGTGTGTGTGTGTGTGTGTGTGTGTGTGTGTGTGTGTGTGTGTGTGTGTGTGTGTGTGTGTGTGTGTGTGTGTGTGTGTGTGTGTGTGTGTGTGTGTGTGTGTGTGTGTGTGTGTGTGTGTGTGTGTGTGTGTGTGTGTGTGTGTGTGTGTGTGTGTGTGTGTGTGTGTGTGTGTGTGTGTGTGTGTGTGTGTGTGTGTGTGTGTGTGTGTGTGTGTGTGTGTGTGTGTGTGTGTGTGTGTGTGTGTGTGTGTGTGTGTGTGTGTGTGTGTGTGTGTGTGTGTGTGTGTGTGTGTGTGTGTGTGTGTGTGTGTGTGTGTGTGTGTGTGTGTGTGTGTGTGTGTGTGTGTGTGTGTGTGTGTGTGTGTGTGTGTGTGTGTGTGTGTGTGTGTGTGTGTGTGTGTGTGTGTGTGTGTGTGTGTGTGTGTGTGTGTGTGTGTGTGTGTGTGTGTGTGTGTGTGTGTGTGTGTGTGTGTGTGTGTGTGTGTGTGTGTGTGTGTGTGTGTGTGTGTGTGTGTGTGTGTGTGTGTGTGTGTGTGTGTGTGTGTGCGCGTGTGTGTGCGCGCGTGTGTGTGTGCGCGTGCGCGTGTGTGTGTGTGTGTGTGACATGGAATTTTATTTGGTTAGAAGACATTGAGAAGAGAAAAATTGATTTCTCTAGCTTGGCATAAAGTTTATAAACCTAGAGAGGCATAAGGGCTAGGTCTAAGATCCATTAAAAATATCAATAAATTTGTCATCCTTTGTTTGAATTAGAACTACCTCACTTCTGATCAACATTGAGCTATTCTGCTAAGAGATTATACCAAAAGAGAGTGGTCACATTATTTCACATTGACTCATCTATTTGGTATTCTATTAAATCTCATTTACATATTATTCAGGATAACCCTCAATGAAGAATTTGTAATAGTGACAAAATTTATTTATGGACTGACTGTTTTCTTAATGAACCTTTGGTGTACATTTTCCAAATTGATCTTTGTCATACCCCAAAAATGTCCTTACATTTTTTAATTTTTGTCTGGCTTATTGTTGCATCCCTCTGCATACATAACTATCTTTTTAGCCATTCATTTACATATAATCATTCAATCATCTGCATACATTCATGCAAAGTACATTTGCATCATCCATTTGTAATTACTTTTTTAAAATAGGCATCATGGTTTCAAAGTTTTCTAGTTATAACTGACAAGGAAACCGAAATTGCTTGATCTTTTAGCATTTATAGGCCATGTGTGTAACGCTCTGTATAATATATATCTAGAGTAATATCATACAAGTGTTATTATCTGATACTGACACCATCATAAGTGCCTATTAACATAATTTACATGCTTGACCATTTTAAAAAACATAAAAGAACAACAATGGTACAAGATATGGAAAGTGCCAAACAATAAAATCTAAGATCTCAGTACAATATCCATCATTGCACAAGATACATAATAAACAGCGAAAAACATAATTTAAGCTTCTCTTGAAACATCCATGCATAAATCCACTTGTAAACTAAACCTTTAAATAATACTTGAAAAACAACAACAATAACGGGGTGAGATAATAATCTCAGCGAATTCCCCTATCTTATGGGTTCACTCGGCTCTACAGGATTCTAATCAAATTCTACCTCAAGTCAAAAGGGAAAGGGATAAGACTTGAGTTCACATAATTCACAATGTATGAAAACATGTTTCTTGAGACCACCAACTCAAACAATCACTAATCGAAAACCATACCAAGGTAAACTTCCACGCTGCCACACCTACATCTAAGACTTTTAGTGTGGGTCACAGATCCTTGTATCTACTTTGACATACGAAATGGGTTCAGATTCAAGGTGTTTCCCACATGAATCGTCACTTTCCATGGGATCACTCCCCATCTCAAGTTTCTTACCTGTAGGCTCAATTCGTAAACACGAGACTCAAATGAATGAATTCAGATTTAAGGTACTCCCCACATGAATCGTCACTTCCCATGGGACTGCTCCCCATCTCAAGTCTCTTACCTGTTCACATATTATACTACCTTCATTAAATTCGATACCAATCTATCAATCACACATCTATATCACATAGAGCATTGGAATAGCTTTCCAACGCTTCCGATTGTGCCTCAATTTGAGTTACGGTTCATATGTTATGAAGGAAACAAGAAACGGAAAAACAAAATTTTGTCATGGTTGTTGTGCGACAGGAAAGCAAGAACATGTCACTTAGAGTTCGTTGTGTGACCCCTGAGCATGGCCTGGACAAAACCAAAACGCTACCATGGTCGTTGTGCGAGCTCTAGGAGGGGAGCTCGCTTTCAGCTCGCTGCGAGCTCGCTGCGAGCTCGTTGTGCAACCATAGCAGACGAGTAGGTTGCCTTCAGCTCGCTGTGCGACCGCGTCGTTTTCTAGAATCTCAGCAATGCGAAATGCAGGTCTTCCATGGCCAAAACCCAATTTTCTCAACACCCAACTATCCCAAAACATATTCAACTACTCACTTAAGCATGATATAACATTAATAAGCATGTAATCCATCAATTACCACAAGAAAACAACATTTTCATTTAATTCCCAAAAAACCCTAACCCACCAATGCTCCCATATTTTTCCTCCAAAGCTATACTAATTAATGAATCTCACCTTGATGAAGAAAATGGAATGAATCGATGATGTTGAATTCTTAGCTTCTTCCTCCAGGAGTTTCTTCTCTTCTTCCCTATTTCTCTTCTTTTATCCTTTTTCTTTCTTTCTTTATATCTCTTCTTACCAGCTTTCTTCTTTCACACGCACGCACGCACGCATGCACACGCGCGCGCACACACAGAGAAATATATATATATATATATATATATATATATATATATATATATATATATATATATATATATATATATATATATATATATATATATATATATATATATATATATATATATATATATATATATATATATATATATATATATATATATATATATATATATATATATATATATATATATATATATATATATATATATATATATATATATATATATATATATATATATATATATATATATATATATATATATATAATAGTGTAAAATATCCTCCTTAAGGTTCATTCATTTCAAGTTTATTTTACACGAGGTTAATTCAGAGGTCACGCAATTTAGAGGGAGAATTCATTAAAGGTCAAGATATTCAAATCCATCCTTCATTACCAAGTCAATAGAGTTTATTGATATTGGTCAGTCCCTTTCATCAATAATTGATCTCTTCAAAGTTTACTAGTTACTCTATTGATCCCAATTGACAATACTCAAAATATTTAGGAGCTCTAATTGTTCCAACTAACAACATATGGAGTAAACAGGAACTCAGTTGAGATCAACTGATATCCAATTGAACATTTAAAGGAATATAGGGTATTACAATGTGTGTGACCCCCTCATGGGTTTTATTCCATACATTAAGTCATTTAGTTGTGTGAAATTCATTCCTTAAGGTTCATTCATTTCAAGTTTATTTTACACGAGGTTAATTCAGAGGTCACACAATTTGGAGGGAGAATTCATTAAAGGTCAAGATATTCAAATCCATCATTCATTACCAAGTCAATAGAGTTTACAATTCTAAACATCCATTACAAACCATTACAAAGATACAAAAGTCTAAAACCTACAAAAATTACAACTTTGACCTATAGTTGACTTTGGTCAACGATTAACTTTTTAGTCAACATTCCAATCCTAACTCTAACTACAATGTTTGTTCACTCCCAAGTTATCCATAGCCTTGTTCTTGATTTCTCATCCAAACCTTCAAACTTCATGCCATGACCATGTATAGCCATCATGTTGCCAAAAACTTCAAGTCTTCAATCCATGCTCAACCCTGCCTTCCACCCTACACAAACACAATACCATCTAAAACATCCCTTAAATAACATTAACATGCATAAAAGGTATGTTACATTGCATAACATCACAAATTTCATTCAATTAGCATAGTAGATACAACATAGCAGTAGCAGTTCATAATAGAAATTAGCAGTAGTAATTTGCTAACAGAATTTCATAAATTAGCACATACAGTTAACCCATTCTAAATAAATTAATCTAAGTCCTTAACTGATTTCATTAACAAAAGGTTAACTTTGCATCTATTTTGACTTAACTGATTCTAACTATTAACACATTCTAGCCAAACCAATTCAAACGTGACTTAACCAATCTCCTTCACTAACCAACTTAACTAACTTTTTTTCTTCTCATAACTAATTGAAGCTTAACAGTTAACACATTGCAACTAACATTCTTCACAATCCAACTACACTAATTTCATTAACACCACTAACTGCATCTAACAGTTAACGAATTCGCATTGCATCATTAACAAATCTAACTGTTTTCATTTAACAGAGTCATAGCAGATTCCAATTCCTAAGACCATCTCCAACGGTGGTTCTTCAAATTGGTTTGCCAACTTGGCATTGAAATTGTCAACAAAAAGTTGTTCCAGCTGGTGAACGTTCCTTGCATAAGCAATGGTTCTTCATTTTTTTTATTATTAAAATAATTATTTAACTTGTTGGTTTTATTTTTATTTTTTTAACTTTTTTTTATTTATTATAAATATAAGTTTGTTGCAAAAATTTATAACAATCCTATTTTCTCTCACTTTTATTTACTATTTAATTTTAAATTTCTCTCTCACAATTTCATCATTTTATTCATAAATTATTATTTTCAATTTTATGTTTAATTTTAATTTTATGTTTAGTTTATATTTATAGTAATTAAAATTTAAATATTTAAATTATAATTTTAAATAAAATAAATTTAATATAAATAATATATTTAAGTAAAGTAGTGGGACCCAATATGGGTTCTTTGAAGTTGCACCATTGGAGTGAAAATTGAATAAGTTGTTTTAGAAGAGTGGGTCTCACAAAGAACCTAAAAATGGGTTGCACCATTGGAGGTGCTCTAACTACTTGGACTCCAAATCATTCTTCATTGGCGTTTAATTTTAAAGACGGTAATTAGGGTCCATATGGATTTTGGCTCAGTTTGAGTGTTTGAGGAGAAATTAAGAGAAAATGAGTTTAGATTATAATAAAGGATGTTGAAACAAGCAGGGTGATGATGGATTTGAGATGATTGACCCTCCGCTGCCGCCGAAGGCAATTTCCGGCGCGACGGAGTTGAACAACTCAGGCAAGGCATGAACAAACTAAACATGTGAGTTGAAACAAGGAAATGAACATGTGAGGAATGATCTGATGAGTGGCCAGAATTCCTTAGCACACGACTATCAATCTCCTGCACCTCCCTCTTGAAAGTAAGACATTCACAACCCTGGGCTTCCAGGACTAAACCCATATCCCAGGTTGCTGCACATACACCCTACCTGCTGCGCCTGGACCCCCTCTACGTCTCTCTCTTTTTTTTTCTTTCTTCTTTTCATTGATTTCTTTATTTTTCTTTTATTTTCTTTAATAGTTTTAAGTGAATTTTTCATTTCATTTTTTAAACATGAATAATTAGGATAAATAAATTATTAGATGTTATTTTTCTTAGTTTTTTTTTCTTCTCATTTTTATTCATACTTTTAGAATGGTGCATTTAGTTAGATTTAATCACTAATTTTTTAAGATTAACTTTTTAGCTAGTTTCTAATCAATGAGATAACACGCCATGTTTTCATTAGTGCTAGGTTGACTTTAGAGTTGAAGCTTGTTACGTTGATTCTCTTTAGGGTTTTTGTTGATGAGACCCTTATGCTTGATTTTCAACTGGATTTTATCCTAATTGATTAAGTTGATCAAAATTTTTTTTTGATAAGCTAAATTCTTTGACATGTGCTTATTTTCTATATCTAATTCAAGCGATCAGAAGACTCTTAATGGCTTGATGAGACTAGTCCCATGTGTTGGAACTGCTTTGGACCTCTCAAGACTTTATACTCAGGTCAATATAAGTTAAAGAGGATATTGCAGAGAAAATTGGACATTGGACTATTGTTCAAGCACCACAAAGATTCTTCTTCAACACTTGTTAGTTACGATTCAAATTGTGTGCCACAAGTCTTAAGTAGTGGAAAAGGAATGAGAGGGACAATTCATATCCTCATTCTCAATATCTTTGGATACAAAACAAATAACCTAGTTTTTCAAAGTATTCACTTTCACTCATAGATTTTAATGCAATTCGAATCAAATAATTGACAACTCTTCTTCCCCACAAACAACATTCAACACTCCAAAACTTCAACACTGCAACAAACTCCTCCTTGGACCAAACACACTCCCCTTTGGATACTGCTTTTTGAACCAAACCCCTCTCTAGCGTTATTTGCCTTGTCAGACCTTGTGCTTAGACAAATATTTCCCCTACGTGTTCGTCTTTTCAGACCTTGTTCTTAGAGGGGTTCTCTTCTCATTGCATGTTTTGTCTTGTCAGACCTTGTTCTTAGACAAACTCTCTTATCCCCTGCATGTTTGCCTTGTCAGACCCTGTACTTAGGCAAACTTCCTTCTCTTGCATTATTTGTCTTTTTAGACCTCGTGTTTAGACAAACCCTTTTCGGAAATTATTTTCCTTGTCAGACCTCATGCTTAGGCAAACACCACTGTTGTAGGTCTTGATCCTTGGATTTAGGCAAAATCTTACATTTCTGTATTAGCCACACTCTTTGATTAAGATGCACCTACCTTATGGATTCAAACAACATCACTTTTGGTTCAAACAATACTTTCATATAACCACACCTTTCACTTCACAACACCTTTGCAATTCAAACTCTTTCTTTTCAATTTAATAACCTCTTTATTTTTCTGGACACAAATCTTTTGCAAAAAAAAGTCTTACTTTTCAGTAAATAACTTTTATAATCTATTCGTTATCAGTCAAACTAAAATCTTAGAGCATTCAACCTAGGATCAAATTAGCTAACTGTCATATCCTAATTTTGGCCCTAAGATTCTATTTTTCGTTTTGCATCATCTGCATATCATAGCATGCACTTCATCTTGCATAATCTCCAAAATGTCAATCAGAATAAATTTGTTGGATTTACAGACAAACCGGTCTAAATTTATTTCAAAATCTGACCAAACACTATATTTTTTTCCAATATGTTTATTTCGCGCTGATTATTTTGGTATGGTCATTTTATTTTTTTGAGCACTTTTCTGCCCGACCTTTTATTTTGTTTTTTAATCATTTTTATTTAAATAATCATTTGATTTATTTATATTTAATTAGATATTTCATGTAAATTTTTATTTTTATTAATTAATTTTATTTTTAATTTGTTTATTAATATTGTCTTTTTAAAAAATACAAAAACATAATTTTTATTTTATTTTATTCTTGTCTTATCATAAAAAAAAACACAAAAACATGATTTTTAATTCTTTTTATTCTTGTCTTATTATAAAAACAAAAAAAATATAATTTTAATTCTTTTAATTCTTTTCTTATCATAAAAAACACAAAAACACGATTTTTTAATTCTTTTTATTCTTGTCTTATCACAAAAAACACAAAAACATGATTTTTAATTCCTTTTATTCTTGTCTTATTACAAAAAGCAACAAAATTATTCTGTTAATTGTTATTATCATTCTTGTCTATTTTCTAGTCTTATATATATGCATTAGAAAAAACAAAAAGAGACACACAAAAAAAACTTATGTCCCCTCATTGCTCTCTCTCTCTCTCTCTCTCTCTCTCTCTCTCTCTCTCTCTCTCTCTCTCTCTCTCTCTCTCTCTCTCTCTCTCTCTCTCTCTCTCTCTCTCTCTCGTTAAAACAAAATAAATAAATAAAAGAGACGTGATACTTCATCTTCACCCAAGCTCATGAATAACAACAACAAATCCGATTTTCTCTCAAGCTCATAATAAATCTGCAAAGCACTATGAAATTCTCTACATAAGAAACCAAAACATTGCAATCATGTACACCTTCGGCACCGTCCAACCTCTGTTTGTGGTATAACTTTCTCTTATCCCTTTTATTTTATGTTCATAAAAACTTTTTATTGATTTTGTTTGTTTTAGTTTTTAGAAATATTTTTATTAATATGTTAGGTGTTTAGAAATCTTTTTTTTCTCCTTTTATCAAAATAATTTTTTTTAATTAAAAAAATAATAAAATTTTAAAAAAAAATATAACAAGCATTTTATCTTAATATTTGTAATTGATTTTATTTTACTTTGTTTATATAGATTTATGTGAGTTGTCTAATTTTATTATTTATTTGTTTTGTTTGTGATTTTTTAATTATATTTATTTCTTTTATTTTCCATTAGCTAGAAAAACTAATAAATTGAGTAATAGATAAAATCAACTTTTTTTTATAAAAAAAGAATTAAAAAATAATAAATACTCGATCCAATGTCGCGACACTTTTTCTCAAGTCAAAACGGACGAGCTCATTTTATTTTCGTGCTTGTGCTTATTTCTTTAATTGAATTTACTTATAATCTTTTTATTTCATCCCCATCCGACAAAATGTACCCCGTTTCCATTAAGTGTAATAATTTTATCGCTTTCATCTTGAATTTATTTTAATATTTTATCCATCTCCCACTTACACGCTCAAACCATTTTCATACTAATTCTCGATTCAATATCGAACCCTTTTTCAAAACACCTTTGTAAGTCGATTATTTCTATGATCGCCATCAATCAAACCCAAAATATTCTTGATTCATATATCAAGTCATATCCTAACTTGTATGTCGACTACTTTTTAGCATCGACATTAATCTCATGCAAACACTTGCAGCTTTTCTTTGGTGGTGGTTTCGTTTACTAGGAGCACCCTTAGGAACTAGGAATCGACCTGAATTTTTCTCAAACCCTTGATCCAACATCAAGTGGTTACTTTCCTTATAAGTCAGTTGCCTTTTGCAATCGCCATCACACAAATTCAAAGTTCGATCTTTTATCGAGTATTTCTTTTCTTTAAACTAAAATCTCTTTCTTTTCTCAAAAATGAAAAAATATTTTAATCATATTTCTAATATGTTTCAGAAACCTTAATAAAAACATTTACCTCCCTTTCAACCTAATCTTAGGTTTAGAGTTTCTTAACTCTATGTAGGTGTTCTATCATAGACACTTACCTCTCCCCCTGGAACCTTAACCATAGTCAAGAGTTCATCACCCTTATTGAGGAGAACTACGAATACTCTGATTTCCTTTCCGTAAGGATACGTAGGCACGAGATACGATGTCTTGGCGAGTATACTTAGGAATAACACATTAGGTCTCCCTTTACCTTTTCACCCTTTAGTAGACAAATAACAAATAACACAATAAAACAAGAGGTTCCAGTAGAGTACTACAGATACTTAGAATGCTAGCACATTCCCTAGGTATAACCAACATCCGAACCTTAGATTCTCTTTTGCTTTGCATTACATTGCATATTTATGGGTTATTCATTCTTTTTCTCTTCCCTTGGATAAATTAAAGATCGGTGGTGAATTAAGATCCTGTGATTCAAGTTAATTCAATAGCTTGAAATTTGATTCTCACCGCATCAGAAATGGCGACTTCACTGGGGATTTTCCCTAAGAGGGTTACACCTAACTTGTTTTATATGTGTTATTTGTTGCATATTTGTATACTTTTATATATCTGTCTGCTTGGGTTATTACACACTGTTGTGAGATAAGTCCTAACCCAAACTTGAGTGCACTTATGATGTGATACATTCTAGGAGGCTTATAGGGTGTTGATTCCCGACCAAGCTAACTTGAGAAATCACCACTCAGTTGAGACCCTCTTGGGACAAGTATTGTTGAATGAGTATTCGTGAAAACATTACTACTTTCGACCTAGGAGCCCGTGACACTGAGGACCATTAGTTACCCTTAACCCAACTTGGCCTTCTTAGGATGTAGTGCGATGACTATGAAGGAGTACTCTCAAAATAATTGATACACGATACTACACTAAAAAAGAGGTTCTCTTGAGAATATTGTTAATTATCGAGTAATTGGGAAGTTGATAATATCCAAAAGATGTGCGAATGACTTTGGGCACCTATGTAGAACCCGTTGTACAAGTACTAATGAACCCATAATACATACCTTTGGGATGAGTAGACCATGACTCCATGCTCGTGATCTTCAAACCTAGGCCCTTGCTTGTTTGCATGTATATATGTGAATATGTGAATATGTGTATACCTGTGTTTGTGAATTTATTCATCCACACATTCATGCACCATTTTTCTAACATGTTTCAAGGAATTTAGAGTTATTTTACAAACATCATAGGTTTTACTGTGGATTTTAGAAGTTGTACTCCATTTTTATAATCCTTCAAATTTTCAATGAAATGAGACATTTTTAGTTATCAAATGTGTTATCCACTTTATGGTGTTTATAACATAACCTTTGAGTTCCTTGAAATTCATTTGCATTTGCACAACATGCATCATGTAGCATTGCATTTGCATACATCCTTTCCCTAAATAGCAGCTCATTCAGCCTTCTGTCCTTGTGGCATCTTTTGAGCTGATTTCTTGGCATTCATTCCGAGCTTGAAGTAGTTACTGAAGGAAAATGGAGAGGACAAATAATATGGATCCCATGTCAGGCTTTAGAGTGATGACTAACCCGATGTTTGGTTTTCCTCCTGGCGATAATGCTCCACAAGTGAATGTTCCTACTCAATCTCAGCCTATGCAAGATAACTTGGATGTTCAAGTTGATGGAAGAGACTCCCACTTTTTGAGGTATATGTGAAATCCTTAGAATGTCCACCCTATGGTAAATGTGATGATCCTAGAGTTACAGAGATCGAGGAAGGGTTTTGTGATCTCGAGGAACAATTGAAGATGATGAAATGACTTAATGCATCTGGTCTTAAGGCTCATGACTTGTGTCTAGTTCCGGGCGTGGTTATTTCCCTAAAGTTCAAAATGTTTTTCTTTGAAATATACAAGGGTGTTAGGTGTCCAAGGTACCATTTGATGATGTTTTGTCGAAAGATGACTGCTTATATTGACAACGACAAGATAATGATTCACTGCTTTCAAGAAATTTTATGTGGTGCATCCTTGAGGTGGTATATGAAGCTAGAAAGGAATCATATCCAATCTTGGGAATACCTAGCTGAAGTTTTTGTGAAGCAGTACAATCACAATATGGACATGGCTTCAGACAGCGATCAGTTGATGAGTATGAGTCAGAAGGACAACGAATCCTTCAGGGAGTATGCACAACGGTGGAAAGAATTGACAGCCCAAGTTCATCCACCACTTCAAGAGAAAGAACTGGCCAAGATGTTTCTAAGAACACTGTTACACAAATTTTGAGCCTTTACCCTTTGTTTCATAAACCGTGAACCAGGCCACGTTACAACCCTCAAAAGACCTAACTGAAATAAGGCTATTTTGAATGCACACTACAACAAGGTTGCGTAAGCTGACTCCAAAAGATCTTTGCAAATCATTTATTTTGGCAGTACACCTTTATTTTAAACTTTGAGCGTCGTGAACCACCGTTATTTTGACCAACGACTCATTTATTTTTCATCTTTCAAAAACGATTTTGGTTTCAAAAGTTGCATGAACTTTGCATTACCATGTTTGTATGAACACTTTTGTTTGCAAACTGGCTTTCCTCAAGGAATTTTCAAACAATCGAGAAACTTGGTCAAGTAATCCTATCAAGGGCAAGTTCCTTTTACATCATGTCTAAGAATCAGTTCAAGATTTGTTCAAGACAAGGTCTTATAAGATTTGGTTTATCCATAAGTTTTTTTCAAGACCCATACTGCGGCAGACCTTCCAGGGGAATAGTAGCGCAATCATCTACAGAATCAGACAAGCTGAAGTAATTATCAGTCTACAGACAGGTTTAATCTGGGGTAGTTTACTTGAAGAATCTCCAAGCATCTCTTCATCCTTCCTACAAGGACTATAAACTTGATACAATTTATAAGTGTGGTAGAGATGGGTTCAACAGTAACATCTTTAGTCCCTAAGCAGAATGGTAGTGATCTCCATGTTGAGGAATCACTTCTCTAGTCCTGTCATCTCACCAGAAGAGTCGAGCCTTGTTGTCGGCATCTGCATTTGCATTTGATCATATATAATAGCACATTCATATACATATTGTATATCATGAGCATTTCATCCTCATTTTCATCTCTCCCGAGGTTGTGTTTTATCCATTGTCTTACCTTGTGGTCAAAGTCCAACTCACTTGGCACCTACCAAACAGATTTTCATGTTGCGTCTATCTGACGTCCTTCCATATATAACATTTCTTATCCGATTGTTCTTCCCGATATGTCTGTTCCTCTTACATCCAATACCATTCTCAGATATTGTATTTTTTTTACCTTTCATTCAAAGCCATTATTGGATGTCTGGTATCTTTTTATCCAATGCCACTCTTTTGTTTCTCTCTCTGATGTTTTTCTAGAGTGAGTCTTTGTTCTCATGTTCTTCCAGAACTTATCCGATGCTTTTCCAGATATTCCTTTTGATTCTGATGTTTTTCCAGATTGAGTCTTTGTTCTGATGTTCTTCCAGAACTCTTTTGTTGCTTATCTGATGTTCTTCCAGATATGTCTTCAAACTCTTCCCGTACATTTAATGCTTTCCTGAATGTATCAGATGTACCTTCAGAGACTTGTCTTCATTGCATGCTCCTATAGATGTTTTCATTTTGTTTCTGGAGGTAGCCCATAGCTCATTCGGTGTTTTTCGGAGTGTCTCTGGTGGGTTTCAGAGTTCATTCGATGTTCTTCTGGATGTTCCTGATGTTTGTTTCTCCCTGTATATTTTCCTATGATTCCTGAAGATCCCGCTCGATCTCTTCATTTAAAGGAATGTCCCGAAAACTCCAGCACTTGTCGTTTACCTTATCCTACCGTCGTGTGGATCCTGTGTTACCCTGTCATCCTAGAGTGTCAGTCGGTCATGCCTGAATCCGTTGAACAATTACTCTTGGATACTCCCCAGTGGAGGCCGTCTCGTCGATGCCATCTCCATTGAGGATCCCATTCTTATCGTTTCATCCTAAAGTGATAACTGGTCGCGCTTGCACCAGTTGGCCATCGCTTTAGAATTCCCTAGTGTCCTGCTGTTCCCGTAGTGCATCGTATTCCCCAGTGTGGTTTGTTCGTCGCGTATATCCCCTGTGTTGTCATGTCGTCTGCATCCTTGCATTTATCATTTTCATCATACGCATCATACTAGAATCATAATATTGTCAGCATTATAGTTTGTCGTTTTGTCCATAGTGTTGCATATTGCTGCATCTAAGGGAAAAATTTTTTGTTATCTGTATTTAAATCCCTTTCACCATTATTTCTCATATTTTTATCACTCATATCATCCGGTGAAGTTATTTAAATAGGGGCAACTGTCATACCCCAAATTTTACCCTTAGATTATTAGGGTCATTTCGCATTTCATTTCATTATGCATTGCGTTTTAACTAACTGCTAACCGGTTTGTTCAGTCTGTTGTTGTTGCCGGAAAATAACGCTGGGTGCGATTTAATTTATGAAGAGCAGAAGGGCCGTCATCATAAACCATATGGAGTTGAGGGCGCTGAAATGTAATTGAATTTGGGTTGAATCAGTGCGAGAATCGGCTGCAAGGAATTTATTCTGGCCAGAGCACAAGTTCCCGGTTTTTCTGCTAGTTACCAGTCCATTTTAAAGGAACAGTGGAATTTCGGATCATGTTGAATTTATAATGAACATCTGTTGGATTGAGCATGATTATTAGCCGAGCTGGTTCAGGTTACCAAGTTAAATAATTCGAGATACAATTTGAATTTTCAAGGCGGAAGACAATTCATTTCGCCGTTTAATTGAATTTCTTTGCTTATCTGTTCAAGGCCGTATTCACCGGTTTTATTATCAGATACAAATTAATTCGCAAAGAGATTTGTTTGAACTCAGCGGTTACGTCGGATTTAAATCGTGCCAAATGATTAATTGTCGAATTCGGAGTTGGAACGTCACAACTTAATCAGATAATTTTCATTGGATAAATTTAATTAAATGAATTTATTTGAATGAGTTTAATCAGATGACTTTTAATCAAATGAATTTTAATCAGATGAACTTGGTCAGGTGGATTTAGTTGGACAATTGAAGCAGATGAATTTATTGGTATGGATTTAAGCGGATGGACTTAGTTGGACGAATTTATTTGTCTGAATTTATCTGGAGGAATTTAATCAGATAAATTCCATTAAATGGATTTATTCAGTTGAGCTTAATCGGACGGATTATCTGGTGAATTTAATCTAATAACTTTAGTCGGATAAATTTGATTAACTGAATTTATTCGCTTAAGTTTTATCGGATGAGTTATTTGGAGATTTTAATCGGAGGAGTTAAATCGAGAAATGTAGTCGGTCCGTTGAAAGTGGGATTTATTTATTTAAGTTTCTATATTTTTTGCAAAGTACTGGAAGTAATTGAAAAATTGAATTTATTTATTAAATTCTATTTTTACAAAATAAATTACGAAAATAAATTCCTAAGTACTAAAATCCCAATTTGTTCTAAAAGTGTCTTCGCGACCGTTTCTTCGTCTTTTATCCGTTCCAAACTTGCAAAAAAAATCGACAAGGAAAATAATGTTAAAGTTAGAATTAATTGAAGTTGGTTTTTCGGTCCCGATACCCTCAGTTAATTATCATCATCAGGTACGTCGGGAGGGTAACGTAATATTCTGCCGCTAGCTCCCGACTCCATTTCTGACCCCGGCACAAATCCGGCAGATTTCTGTTCTAATTGATCCAAGAGAGAGAAAAGTGATTTTTTGGAAAAGTGATTCTAGAAAAAAGTGCTTTTGGAAAAAGCACTTATTCTAAAAAATGGTTTTGCAAACAAGCCACAAACATGTTTTCCTCAAAAATTCTGAACAAAACGGATTAAACACAAACAAACTTTCCTCAAATCCAGTTCAAACCACAACAACCATAGGCAACAAAGATTCCTAGAAAATCTCCGACACGCCACAAATTCCTCAACAACAAATCATGAAATTCGCAACAACAGCCAACAAGTTTCTGAAAAATTGCAAAATTATCAGCAACAAATTCAGCAGAAAAATCAAAATCGCCCAGGCCCATATAATCAAAATATAAGAACGCATGTGAAGCATTAAGAAAGGGAGAGGATTTTCTGGAAAACCCAGCAGAAGGAAGAAATCAATGTCAAGATCACCAGGAACCCAACGACGGACGACCACTCAGAAGCCTCAGAAGGAGATTCATCATCGGCAAAAACGAATAACTCCCAGATCCGCCGCCGTAACACCGTCCCCATCGCGTCATCATCGTCAAGGTCAACCATCATCAAAAAATCACCGGCGAGACTGCTTCGAACCCGTAAAAGGTGAGCAGCTTCGCGGTTTTTGACTACATGTTTCGTTTCCTGTGTTTTTTTATCAGGTGGCCATGGCGGACAAGGAAGCGATATCAAGAAGAAGACGAAAAGATTTGAAAGCTCAACAATGGAGGGAGCATCGCCGCGGCTGTGAAAGAGGAAAGGGTCAAAAGAAAACCCTAGCAACTACATGCAACACCTCAGCCCCCAATTCCCCCAATTTATGTCATTTGTTTTTTTTTTATTATTATTTTATATTTTATAATTTAGTACATTTAGAATTATTAGAACCATATTTAAGTTTATCATTTTATAATTTTGTTTAGTTAGAAAATTAAAACCCTTTTTTAATTAAAACATTAATTAACATTAAAACCATTTTTTTAATTAAATAAAAAAAAATTTAGTTAAAACCTTTTCTTAAAATTAAATCTTTTTTAAAATTAAAAACCATTTTGTTAATCAAAACACTTTTAAAATAAAAAAACTTTTTCATAAATTAAAGTTTCTAAAATAATTAATAACTTTTCCTAAAAACATTAAAATTAAAATTAATTTTCAATTAATTTCAAAAAATTTCTTAAAGAAAAGTTTAACCTAAGTTTCTAATATTTCATTCTAATTCCTAACATAGAAAGTCAAAAGTAGAAATTCTTAACCTTGCCGTTTAATTTCGTCTAACTATTATGTGTTCCTTTCGTATTTCTTATTTGTACTTGTTTACTAACTCTATATTTTGCCGTATTTCGTTTTTCATGGTTGTAATTTATGTGAGGCAATCGTCGCTTTTATTTCGTTATTATTATTGCATTTTTCATGGTTGTAATGTACGCGAGGCAATCGTCGCTTTTGTTCCGTTATTATCCCTGCAAGTTCCCGTATTTCAATAATGTCGCTTATTCAATTTGTATTGCATTATTTACCGTAAATCCCTTCCGAAGGAATAGGTCTAGCCGTTTGAACGCCGCGTCAAGTCCTTACCTTTGACTATTTCACCTTTCAAACCTAGAGAAATCGAGTCGTCGTACTCATATTTTTAGGCGTCCCGCCATGGACCAAATTACCCTTTACCCTAGCATTAGGATAAGGAGCCGCCACACTCCATATTAGGTTTCCCGCCGTGGAATACCTATTTTCCCTTTTGATTTCAATTCAACTAATTTCAACGTAGAGATTGGAGTCACCGCACTCCACGTAAGCGCTTCCTTAAGAACGCTTATTATCCATTGAAACCTTGACCACAGTTAAGACGTTTATCTTCCTCCTTTTCGAGGGGAACTATGATTACTTTGATTCCATCCCCTACCTCAGATACGTAGGCACAAGATGCGAATCTTGGCGAGTAAACTTAAGACTAACCCTTAGGTCTCTCTTTCACCTTTAACCCTTAGCATATACCCTAAAGCAGATAATCAAGCAAAATAGTAAACTTTAAACAAGAGGATCCTGTAGAGTACTACAAAAGTTTATGGTGCTTATACCTTCCCTTGGATTAACCAACCCCTTACCTAGATCTCTCCCTGTATTGTTTACAATGCAAAAAGTAGGTTTTTCCTTTCTTTGACCTTTCTTTCGGATAAATTAAAGACCGGTTGTGAACTAAAGATGCGATTCAAATTAATTAATAATTTGATATCCTATTCTCACCGCAACAGAAAGCCAAGAAAGATAGAAGTGTTCTACACTTCTGTCTGGATGGAGGAATAATAAGATTAAACAATAAGCAACAGAATCGAGTATGCAGAATTTGTGTTATATATAGTAAATTTTCATAAGCCTTAAGATTTCTCAAACATTGAATATTATTAGAAATCTTAAGTGCTTAAGGTCTTTCTTAAGGTGATTACCCTGTACCTCTAATTTTGTATCAATTACACCTTATTCTCTATTTTTCTAAACATGATTATTTAGTAGTTTAGATAAAGTCTTTTGCTACATGCTTGAGCATCAAATTCTTTTGCTAAGAAGCTTGAGCCAAGTGAGTCTCCTGCTAAGTCTTGATCAGTTGTTGATTGAGCAAAAAATCTCAGACTGTGAGTCTGAGCAGAAGTCTTAGGCCTCAGGGGAAATAGCAGAAGTCTTGGGTTCATGAAACCTATGCAAAGAAGTCTTGGGCCTGAGGGGTTTGAGCAGAAGTCTTGAATTTGTGGAATCTAAGCATGGAAGTCTTGGACCGAGGGTCTGAGCAGAAGTTTTGAGTCTGAGGTGTCGCATCACTGTGAAGAGGGGCCGACAAGGACAAAAGAGTCGTCACCGTTCGTTATTTATCCCAAAGAGAGGGAAAGGAAACAATCAGAGAAGACCTACGAAAAAGGGAAAAGACAGGTCATCGCAACCAAATCTCACGTGCAGAGGCAAAATTTGCCTTGGTTAATCGGTTAACCATTTTGGTTAATCGATTAACACCCTTAAAAATTCAAATTTGTCCTGATTTTGCTATGGTTAATCGGTTAACCATATTGGTTAATCAGTTAACACCTTGAAAATTTGAATTTTGGCGCCTTTTGGAGGGAAACCTGTACATTAGTCTGTTTTCTTCCGTTTTAAGCCCTGTCCAGCCTTTGAAACTGTGAGAATGCATGAGATAGCCTGAATGTTGCCTCCTGAGCTACAAATTATCCTGCAAAATAATAAAATCGGCCGCTCGATCGCCAGGCAAAATAAATGCCAGAGCTCTTGATGCTCGCTGTTCAGTCTCTTGCACTAAAAGCGAACACTGAGCCAAAGTAAAACCTTGATCCCATGCCTCGAGAACAAATGATATGATATGCAGAAATGCGAAAATGAAAAGAAAACATAAGCCAAGTACAAGAAAAAGTTGGTCAAATTTCGGGGTACAACATGAGGGGCTTAAGCAAGGAAGTCTTGGGTTCTTGGAACCTAAGTAGAAGTCTTGGACCTAAGGGGTTTAAGCATGAAGTCTCGAACTGAGGATCTGAGCAAATAAAAATCTTATGCTTAAGTGCATAAACAATTGTAATCATGTTTTGGTTATAGTGAAAAACTCTTATGATGCAAGGGGACTGAACTATTCTCTTTTGGGAGGGACCAATATAAATATTTGTGTATTTTTTTTTATCTTTTATTTATTTCTGTTAACATTCCGCTGCAACATATAATCAGAATTTAAACATCATTTTAGATTTTAAACTCTAATCAGAGGCAAAAGTTAAAAAACAGAAAACACAATTCAACCCCCCATTCTTGTGTATTTTTCTCTCCTTTAGTTGGTATCAGAGCATGGTTTATGCATAACACTTAACAGTGATGCAAATAATGATCCAATGAGAAAAATATGTCTTCTAAAGAATTTCCTTAAAGAAGGAGTTAAGTACCACATGAAAAATATTACACTGCTAATCCTACCATATTCAAAAGGTGATTCTGCTGAATTTGAATGATGGATTAAGAAAAATATATTTTTAATTCATTGGTCTTAATAAAGGATTTTGATGAAGGTCTATAGAAGTTGATGGGGTAGAGATGATCAAAGTCTGGAAGTCTCACACCAGCTCAGAAGAAGTTTATTAAAAATATCTTTAGAGTTAGATGCATTTTGGTAGGTGCTCTATCCCATTCTACGTATATCAACATCATTGATATTTCTAATTCTCAAGACTATGTTTGAATCTTTGTGTTCTTATTTGAATGAAATCAGGTTAAATCTTATAAAGTTACACTTCATCTAATTTTTCAAGCAAATTCTAAGAAGTTTGCTTGCTTATATTAAACCATAAAGGCACATCTACTCAGAAAGTCAAAAGTTTGAGTAGACTATGTCTTTAAAGGATTAATAGGATTATTCAAATAAAAGAAATATAATTAGATGATGAAAAGTTGTCAAACAGATCATCCTTCCTCAAGCCTGTTGAAGAAAATTCCTCTGTAAAACAATCAGACATTTTAGACAATGTATTTATACAAAGCACCTTGTCATAATTATATACACAAGCTCAAGAATAGTCTGATAGTGAAATAGTTGTTTGAAAGCCTATTAAACCTTACAACTTACAAGCAACTATTACAACACTTTTTCACTATCATATTCTACAAAAGGACAAGTGTTTCGACAATAAACCCATATGATCCACATTTAATAGCCTCATAAGCGTAATAGGTTTTAGTATTTAATATGGCAATCATAGATGGAGTTTTGTGTGAAGTATGGTAAAGATAAAATGATGTGAGATTCTCTTTTAAACCTGTACTTCATAAGGTAGATTGAGGGGATTTTAATACGCGGAAAACAAATCATGTACATGTGAAGTATTCAACGTGTACTAATTATATTTTAATGGTGGTTAGAAATGGAAACGTCGTAAAATTATGGTTGTAAAAAATATATATGTTACATGTGACAGTGGTGGAAATAGAGACATATGAAAATATATTGGCTATATCATATTTTCAAATTAGTCTTAAATGATATGTCTGATGATATTTTATTTAACAAAATATGATAGGAAATAAAGTAAGAGGTTATTTTTGTGAAAGGTAAATTTTTTTAAATTTAGATCTTCTCATTCATTTTTCTCACAATCTCTTTTCTTACTATGTATATCTCTCTTAATCTCATCTCATATTATCTTTTGGTTATGTTTTTCTTTAATATTAAAGACACCTGCACACACACACAAACTGATAGACAAATATATATATAGATATATAGATAGATAGATAGATAGATAGAGAGAGAATATGGAAGGAGAAAAAATTAAGAAGACCATCCAAGTCCGAAGGTTCTTTGAGTTTTAATGAATTTAATGATGAATCTAGATTGATTAATGTAGCTTTGGTTGAACATTATTTCACTTAGATGAGTTTGATATGTTCCTTAATGAGTATATTGGGCAAGTATTTATTATTAATTTATGTTTATTTTGGTCAAATAATTTTTACCATGCATTGCATAAAAGGTTATCTGATCATTGTTTGATGATTTTGTATGGTGAAAGGTTAATCGAATTTCTGATTCTCTTCTTAAAGTATAGATAATTCACTGTGTTTTTATTTTGCACTAAAAATTAATGAAAATTTATTTTTTATTAACAATCAATGAATGTGAGATAATTTAGTCTGAATTAATGTGGAGAAGATGTTTTTTTTTCTTTTTGGGTTTGTGGAATTGTAGTATTGAAATTGTTTTAAAATTTGATTTTGGGTTATAAATTGTAATTACGCCTACTATGTAATCATATGCACATATATTAATGATTATGTAAAATATTTACAAGAAGCTGGTTTGCCCGAGAGGTTAAGGGGGAAGACTTAAGATCTTCTGCACATAAGTGTGCATGGGTTCGAACCCCATAGCCAGCATTTTTTATTAAAAAGTTATTTAGCCACCTCATAGCCAGCATTTTTTATTAAAAAGTTATTTAGCTACCTCATAGCCAGCATTTTTTATTAAAAAGTTATTTAGCTACCTCATAGCCAGCATTTTTTATTAAAAAGTTATAACAATATTTTTTGACAAAGTTCATCCTCCCTAAGCACTAGTGATCAAAGAAGTGTATTGGCACCCTCTTAAAGCATAATGGGTTAAGTGCGCATGGGTTCGAACCCCATAGCCAACATTTTTAAATAAAAAGTTATTTAGCTACCTCATTAACTCACATTGACTCCTTCATTTACAATGTTAAGAGTTTTCCAAACATGCGTGAATCGTATTTGTGTTAGTCTTGTTATAACTAACAATGACACTAAGGCATATGTTTCAAGTTTTATATAGGAACTTTGAATCCTAACAATATTTTTTGACAAAGTTCATCCTCCCTAAGCACTAGTGATCAAAGAAGTGTATTGGCACCCTCTTAAGGCATAATGGGTTAAGTGCGCATGGGTTCGAACCCCATAGCCAGCATTTTTAATTAAAAAGTTATTTAGCTACCTCATTAACTCACATTGACTCCTTCATTTACAATGTTAAGAGTTTTCCAAACATGCGTGAATCGTATTTGTGTTAGTCTTGTTATAACTAACAATGACACTAAGGCATATGTTTCAAGTTTTATATAGGAATTTTGAATCCTAACAATATTTTTTGACAAAGTTCATCCTCCCTAAGCACTAGTGATCAAAGAAGTGTATTGGCACCCTCTTAAGGCATAATGGGTTAAGTGTAATTAATACTAATGGTGTTGCTTTTGGTAACTCATGGGTGTCTACATGTGGTGGTATATTTTATGATAGATTTACAAACACCCTTGGTTTTTTGCTAGGTATTACTTATGTTTTTCATGCATAGACTTTGGTGCGATGATGGCCACTGAAATTTCCTATTCCCGAGGTTGGCAATTCTGTAGTTAGAGATGTGACTCTCTAATGGTTAGTCTTATTTTCAAAAATTCTTTCATGATTTGTGGCACCTTAGAATTAGATGGTTAAATTTTGTTAAGCTTACTTAGAATATATCTTTCATTATGTCTCATATTTATTGTGAAAGTAATCAATGTACTGATGGTGTTGCTAATATTGGTTTGCACATTCATGACACCCAATAATGAGATACCATATCTTCTAGCATTTATATGATTTTCTTAAGTATATATTATGTTAAGTATGTTTTAGGAGTAGTTCATTTTTCCCGTCACTTCGTTTTCCTTAAGGGTTTACAGGTAAAAGTTTTAATTAAGAATTTGGTTTATTTTGTATAAGCTCTTATTTGGATTTCAGCTTAGTTTTGTTATTTTGTTAAAATAATTAAGGAAATTTCTTATCCCACCCTAGCAGGTTGAAGAAGAAAACCAAAAATTCCCCTCGGATTCTGGAGATACATCTTTGGGCGCACGTTGTTAAAATTACAATGTTAACTAATCTAGACATGTATCTCTGAAATATTTTAAAACATATACCATGAACAACACTCTGAAAGGCATTTTACACGTTTATTGTTTCAGAGATGCATCTTTGTTTAGGGTACATGGTGTTGCTAATATTGGTTTGCACATTCATGACACCCAATAATGGGATACCATATCTTCTAGCATTTATATGGTTTTCTTAAGTATATATTATGTTAAGTATGTTTTAGGAGTAGTTCATTTTTCCCGTCACTTCGTTTTCCTTAAGGGTTTACAGGTAAAAGTTTTAATTAAGAATTTGGTTTATTTTGTATAAGCTCTTATTTGGATTTCAGCTTAGTTTTGTTATTTTGTTAAAATAATTAAGGAAATTTCTTATCCCACCCTAGCAGGTTGAAGAAGAAAACCAAAAATTCCCCTCGGATTCTGGAGATACATCTTTGGACGCACGTTGTTAAAATTACAATGTTAACTAATCTAGACATGTATCTCTGAAATATTTTAAAACATATACCATGAACAACACTCTGAAAGGCATTTTACACGTTTATTGTTTCAGAGATGCATCTTTGTTTAGGGTTTACAAAAATGCATCACTGCACCCTATCATAACAGTGCAGATTATATTTGTTTTATGGTTATGCAGCTGAAAGTGATTATTTATAAATGTTAAGAACCCTGTTATGTGATGAGATTTAAACCATATAATCTATATGCAAAAAAGACATATAAACCCAGATGGTCCAAAAATGAAATTTATAAATAAGGTCAAAATTCACGATAAAGTAGAATGAAGTGAAAATCAAATACAATCGATAATGAATCCAAAGTACAACTATTATATACTACTGCATATGCTGGACTGCAACTCCTCCGGCTCCTCGTGCTCCTCGGCGTCTACTACCCTCCATCCTCTAATGGTGTCTTTGGTACATCAGTGTCTCTCGTGCCTCTGTCATATTGGCATCTAGGACTTGTCTCACCTCAGATCCATCTAGAAAGATATCTCTTTCAATGACTGCCTACTCAATCTCCACTATATGACGAAATCTAGGCAAGACATCATGAGCATAATCTAACAATGTCTGCTCGTCCTATATTATATCCTGATGAGCTAGCCTTAGTGGATCTCTAGGAGCATCCTACATCATATACGGATGTGACACCCTAAAGAACCACCTGATGTACCCATCGAGATAGCTCCAATCGCTCTCAACTATGGTACTTTGTGCATGCTCTAGTACCAGATGACTAAGATAATCATCAAACATGACATCTACTTCTCTACGTGTTATAGTAGGAGGAGAAGATACAATAGTGTGTTTAGGAATAATCTGAGTGTACACAAACTGCTGCATGACGCGCTCAAGCAGATGGGAAAATGTGAGTCATGAGTCGCAAGCCAACCATCCCAAGTATTGCACTATGTTGTCAAATAGTCGCGTCTCACCATGATTGACATAGCTATTGAAATGTATATTCATGGTAACCAAGCAGTCAATATACGCTTTGAACGACTATATCACCTGGTTCTCTTTGAGTGGGGTAAATGCAGAAGCACGTAACATATCCTCAGTGTAAGTTGGTACACACGACCAGCAGATATGTGCAGGAAATGCTGGAGGGTGTTGCAAAAATGTAATGAAAATGACATAGAAACATTAAAATACCAATAAATATTACCGTCAGTAGTGTGATGTTGCATGTGACCCGCTTCGTCTTCCACCTACAACCCTTTGATAACTTCGAGTACAAGTAGACCAAAAAAGCTCCCCCAGTTGTACTCATGGATCTGCTTGAAGTCCTTGAAGTATCATAAATAGACGGCATCCACATAGCAATATGCTCTTAAATGTATTTTGAATGATGTCAAAAGTAGGTATATTAGATCCTTATGTATTTGGACCTTACAATCTTTGTCAAAATATGAATCATCATCATAAAACCTATAAGATTAGACTACATAAGCCACCACATGCCAAAATATGAGTTTTTTCACAAAATAACATGCATGGGTCGATACATACTAAAGTCAACTTTAAATAATTTAGTTCTGCCACAAATGGGTCGAAACAAATAAGAAATGGGTTAATATATCCTTCAAATGGGTAGAATCATTCTTGTTGGGATCAACTCAATTTGAAACATGTTTTCTAAAGTTTTGCCACTGCCTTGAATGAGTCAATACATTGATCGAATGGGTCGACTCATCTGATTTTTGAGTCGACTCATCTTGAAACGTTTTTCTTTGAATTTAGCTACTACCTTGAATGTATTGACTCCATTTTGTCTTGTATTGACTCATTTAGCTGATGTATTGACTCATTCCACTTTCGGGTCAATACATTATGTACCAAATTTTAAAATTGCATTTTGGCTAAAAATTTATTTTACTAATTTCTTCTTTACACATACCCATACTTATAAATACTCATTCATGCACCATTTATTTACACATGCACATATCCATACTTATAAATACTCATTCATGCACCATTCAAATTTTGTTAGTTATTTCATATTTAAACTTTTCAATACTTCATACCTCACTTCAACAATTTTACAGTCTAACTAACTAATGTCGTCATTCCTCTATCAAACTAGTATCTCTCTTCCTACTCCTCTGTCATTCACTCTTCCATCATAACTCTCAATCACAATATCTTTTATTTATTTGGTTAACATGAAATGTATGTATATTATGTTTGGATCTAATCATGTTTTGGTGAATAAAAAGAAAATTAATATGATGAAGTTTTAAATAGGGATGTAAATTAATATCCATGAATACCGTAAAACCCACATATTACCCGCTTAACGAATATCCCCATGGATATGGGGTAGATATGGATATCATATTTATCCAACGGAGCGGATACGGATATCACACTATCTGTACCCATGGACATCCATTTACATCCCTATTTAAAACTAGTTTTGTGAAATCATTTCAATCTAAATCATTGTAATTGATTTTTTATAACTTCAGCACAAGGAGAATCAAGCTTGGTGTATTGCATTGGAAATCATTTACGCTAAGTCTGGTTTATACTCAAACAACTTAAATTGATCTTGTTGATTGGATTTTCTCATCTTTCGAATACATTCTACTACGGTTATGCGCATATCTGATTCTACCAATAACGGTTCATATATACGAGAGTCGATCCAAATTCATTTCCGTTTTCCATAGAAAATATATTTCAAAACAAAATTTTATTAAGAAAATTTTCATTAGGCGATCTATTTAACCCCCTTCTAGATCATTTCCCTCGTCTAACAAGTGGTATCAAGAGCACCGATTTATCTTATGCTTTAAAATCTCATATTAGATTATGGCTTCCAAACCAAAGGGGTGTATAATAAAGCGATGATTTTCAATGGTGAGAACTATGGTTGTTGGAAGGATTGTATGTTTATCCATATCAATTCTGTTGATAGAAAAGTATAGAGTGACATCCAAAATGGCCCATTTTAAATTACCACGACCAATATGAATGGTGTTGTTGTACCTAAATTGAAAGCACAATGGAATGAGGAAGATGATAAAAAGTGGTCTAGTGATTAGAGAGCAATGAATATTATTGTGTTTCTCATTGCGAAACTGCTAAAGTTATGTGGGATGACTTAAAAATTGCCCATGAGGGTATAAATGAAGTCAAACAAGCAAATATTAATGCTTTAAATCAAGAGTTTGAACTCTTTCACATGGAGCATGGTGAAACCAGTGCCAAAATGCAAAAGAGATTCACTCATCTTTTAAACTGTTCAAATGCACTTGGTAAGCCAGTTTCCAATGATATTGTTACTAACAAAATTTTGAGATGTCCTAATAGGGAATGGTTACATAAGATGACCGCCATCAAGAAAGCTAACGATCTATTGACATTTGATACAACCACATTATTTGGTAAGCTTAACAATCATGAGCAAGTGCTCATTATATTAGAGAAGCCTGGGGAGAAGGTTAATAAAGAAAAGAACAAGGAAAATGAGGTGGAAAAAAAGTCAATTGCTCTTGTGGCTGCTAGTTCTAAGTCCACAATAAAAGAATATGATGAAAGTGGAACTAGTGATAGTGAGAAGTCGGATGATAAAGAAATGAGAATTTTTGTTAGAAATTATAATATGTACATTAAGAAAAATGGAATAAATAATTTTGAAAAAAATCTCATCAACTATAGAAGGCATTCAATACCTCAAGGGAAGATGAGAATAAGAAATAAAAACCTAAAGGTTCATGCCATAATTTTGGAAGAGCCGATCATTACAAGCTAGATTATCTATTACTTAAGAAGGATAATGGAAAGGGCCAACAAAAGAAGCCTGAAAAGTCTAGAAAAGTGTACATCACATGGGTTAGTGATAGTTAATCTTCCAAGACGAGTAGCTCAAGTGAAAGTGATGATTTGGAAAATCTTTGCTCCATGACCAAGCAAAAAAAGAAGAATGTAAGTCATTCCAAGCACAAGAAGAAGAATGTAAGTCATTATAAATATAAACCGTTATACCCTAATTTTAAATCCTAATACCCCACCTCACTTGCATCTTCATAATACATCAAGATCACTAACTTGATTGTCTCCTAACTCTCTCATCTTTGGGTCTTCCTTTACAGAGATCACCAAGCACCTTTTTGTGTATCTTTTTTCTTTATGTTAAATGCTTCATATTTCAATAACCATTAATCAAAATACCAAAATTATTTATTGTATACTTTTGTTTCTTTGCAATGTAGGATGTTATATCAAGAACACCAAGCATGATTCATCAGCTAGGGGTTTTCTCCCTCAAGGATTGAAGTGTGGTAAATCATTGATTCCTAAGGGCTATCTCATCAAAATATGGCTTCTAATGACAAAGTAGAAGGCTTCAATCTCATTTTGATCAAAGACATGTCAAGGTTTAGTAGCTTGTCTCTCAAGAAAAGTCAAAGGTTTATGTGTTTATTTCCATGCTTTCATCAACAAGTTACCTCAAGATTTCGTCAATTTAATTAAGGGAAATTCAAAGATACATTATTTTGAGTTCACATGATCATCCATGTGCTTTGAAATGCAAGGAAAACTCAAGTTTACAAGTTGATTCAAGGAAGTTTGACCTAAAAAGTCAACTTTTCAAGTCAAAGTTCCAAAGATCACAACTCCTTCAATTATCAATATTTTTAATGCTTCTTTTTACATATGACTCTTCTTAAAATTCTCTTAAAATTCTATTTACATGACAAGATCCAATTATGCTTGGAGGATCATCAAATTTTTAGAGACATTATAGGCCATTTCTGGACTTAGTGAAAATTTGCCTATCTGCAAGTAACTTTTTCTCAACTTCCAAGGACCATAACTTCTTTAATTTTTAACATATGGAGCTCATTCTTTTTGCATAATATCATTTGTGATGCTCTCTACAAGATTACTTCAAAGGTTAGAGTCAAATTAAGCTTGGAAGGCCATGGAATTCATTAATACATTATAGGTCATTTTCAACCATTTGAACTTAGAAATTTTCAAGTTTGGTTTGCCATATTTTTGTGCCAACTTCAACATGACATAACTTTTTGCTCAAGCACCCACATGAAAATTTTCTCGGCACATTATGAAATTTTCCCCATTGATGCAGACATGGTTACCTGGAACTGAAATTTTGCACCATGATCAGATTTTTACCTCAATCAAAACTTAATTACAAGCCAAATTATCATGTGTTATGCATCTAAGCATGATTAGTGAAGTCACCAGAAGTTAAATGACTCATGAAACACGTGGTTTGTCTAAGTTTTGATGCATTTTTCAAGTCACACTTTTACCATGATGAGGGTGCACAAGATTACCCTAAATTTCCACTCAATTCACCCTCTCAATATTCCATCATCTTCAGCTATAAATAGAGGATCTTACTACCTTCATTTCCAAGTTTTTGAGAGCCAAAAAACTCTTGTTCCACCTTCAAATTTTCTGCAAAAAATTATCTATCATGTTTTGATTTCCAGCCACTTTCAATCCTTTTTCTTGATTCAATTAGCTTCATCGTGTTCTCTAAAGCTTCTGCAACAAGAATCAAGCTCTAAGAGTCCCTAAATTGCTCGAACCAAATCCAGTTTCAAAGCTTTATAGATCATTTTTAGACAAGGTAGTTTGAAGCTCCATATTCAATCAAACAAGTTACCACAATATAGTACTTTGCTTGCTGAGTGTTTCCCCTAACCTAGATGGTGTTGATTGTTCATGTTCATCATTTAATATTTGTTTTCATGTTTTTCATTCTTTTGTATTTTCATTGAAGTCTCTTTACTCCCTTTCAATAAATGAAAATGCGGAGTGAAGTTAAGTTCGCCTTGATGAGACGGTTGCAATGATGGTGGTCTCATGCTCTCATATTATTATTTAGCGATCTCCGGTGACTGGTCACCAGAGAAGATGACCGGAGAGGGGGACGATGACACTTAAAAATGAGACACACTAACATTTTGTTATGTTTTCATTGGTCCAATTCAAATTAGATCACGTGTTATTTCTGAACTAATTTCCACTGTACATAACATTTATAGACTGTTAGATCTGCCAAGTCAGATTAATGAAATAGATCCAACGCGTGTGGTTTTTTTCTATTTTATTTTATTTTCTGAATTTATTTTAAAATTGCATTTTCTTTTAAAAAATTATATTAAATTCATTTTTAATCCAAAAAATACCAAAATAATTTCTAAATTTTACTTTTATTTTTATCTTTCTGATTTAATATTTTTCATATTTTATTTTCATCATTTTCTATTTTTCATGTTTTTTCTTTTTTTTGAGCATTTTAATTAGTTTAAAAATATTTTTATGCATTAAAAAATTTTCAAAAATTTTACATACCATTCTTGTCTTGTTTCTGACTCACATAATTTTTCCTGGTCATTTGTGATTTGATTTGATGCATCATTTGTATTTTCATATTAATTTTCATTTTAAATTTAATTTTAAAAATCATTTTAATGCATTTGATATATGTTTAACTTATCTTGAGTGTTGTTGGCCTTGGATCTTGGTTGACTTAGTCACAAGTCTCATCAAACTCAATGGATCTTAAGTGTTAATGGGGTGAAAACCTTAATCTACCAAAATGGATGATTGATTTTGATGATGACTTGATTATCACTTAGATTCAATTTGGTTGTGCTATTTTTGTTTGATCCTCTCTTCTTCATCCCTTCCTTTTTTTTCCACCCTTCTTTAATAAAATAGAAGATGTGTGAGCCATCCTGTTCATGATATCTTTAGTGGTACTTGATGAACTTTCACCATTTCAAGTCTACCATTTGATTGATCATTTAATTAATTGAAGTACTTAGGATTGATGCATAAGTTTGTCCAAAGTGCTATGAGAGGTTAATTGATGTAATGGATTCATCTTTCCTTGACTTAGGTCTTGATCAACCTTTTGTTGACTTGTGCTATATGTTTTAGGAGTATGATCTTTATATCATATATCTAACATGTATGGTACATAAATTGTTATTGACTGACCTCCTATAGTATGATCTTCCTTATAGACTGTGACACGATTGCTTAACATATCGCTAAATTTGTCCCTAATCGGAAAGTGATCATTTCGTCCAATTTTAGATATAAGTCATTTTTAATTTAGATGTACATCTCCTATCTCCATAGTGTGTAGATTCTTTTTCACCTAAGAGAGCTAGTGACATACTTGTTGATTGTATCCAAGTTGGAGACATTCTCAAAGGATGATGCAAAGTTCTTACACTTGTTGGATTGATTAGTTGAGTAATCTACTTTAAATAACAAAATGTCTTCATTAATACTAACACTAAATTTAATTGTACTAACATTTATTTTTATGTCATTTACTTTTATGCACATTTACTTTCTTGCACTTTATATTGCTTTATTATTGTAATTTCATATCATATTATTCATCTTGTTTATATTTATTCTTTTTTCTCTTTGTCCACTTGGACTTTCTTTTTCTTTTAAGACATTAATAAAGGTTTAAACATTTAAAAAAAAATCTTAATATGCTTCCTTGGACGTTTTGGTGACTATCCTTTGCTCATGGATGATGAACTCAGAATTAGGTTCCTTGCCTTATGTTTTAGAGTGGTAACTTGACACCTTGAATGTTATCTGGTACTTTGACCTTAAGAGACCTCTTTGAAGAATTGGCTTGGAGATTTGGGTTTCATTGATGCTTGGTTATTTCACTGCTTATCTTATTGGTTATCATGTATCTTGAATCCAAAGGATGGGATAACTTGTATCTTGGTTAGATCTTTCCTTCCTTGACTTTTATTTTATTGTTTTAGAATAGCCTCTTCATCTCATTCCCTTCTTATATTTTCAAATTTTTCTCCCTTTTTCAAAATCTTCCTTCTTTCAAACTAAAACCACTTTTTTTTTTAATAAACCTTAACTTTGTCAAGTGAATTTTCAAACTTATTTTATTAATAAATGCTAATCAATCTTAAGCATACTTAGACCATTTTCATAAGACTTAAAAACATATTTAACTCATTCAAATCATTTTGTGTCTTTTGTGCACTTTTTGTTTTAATTTTTTTCATAAAGTTTAGACATGAGTCATTTTCATAGTTGAGATTTAATCCTCCTATCCCCATAGTATTGTTTGAAATTAGTTGATTATTTTCCACCTTAGAGAGTTAGTGGTATACTTTTTAATTTTATCCAAGTTGAAGCCCTTCTCATGGTGATGCAAAGGTCCATTTTCACATATTTGTGGGTTATTAGTTGAAGCCTTCTCCTTAAAATGACAACTTGTCTTTTCATTTAAAGTGAATCATAACAAACCATTTTGGTCATTTTTACCACGAACTACAAGGTTTTGATCCTCCATTGTACTTTGTGGGTACGTAGGTACGAGGCTTAGGAAGTCTTGTCAAACAAAAAATTCTAAAAAAAAATACTTCTCTTGTCACCTCCACAATCTTTTGCAAACAACACTTTTTTAAGTCAAATGCTAGATTTACAAAAAGGTTCCTATAGAGTACTGTAGACATTTTGGGTGCTAACACCTTCCCTTTGCGTAACCAATCCCCTTATCCTGCCTCTATTTTTATTAGTTTTTAGTTTAAAACTTCTTTAGATTTATTTCTCTCTTTTCCCTTTCCTTTGGATAAAATAAAAGTGCGATGGTGACTCTTGTTTTGTGAGTTATGTTAATCAATAGCTTAATAGTTGTCCCTAGTGCGTTGAGCCTATCTTGGTTTATATTTATTTTGACTATATATGTTGTTTGTTGTTGTTTATTTTATTTTGGTGCTTGGTGATATCTGAGTGGTGAGATAAGTCCTATACCCGAACTTGAGATCACTTATGATAGGAGGGTGGTAAAGAAAATAGAACTTGCCTAGTATAACCTACCGGTTAGGGAGCTTTGACCTGCTTATGTTATCCTGGATCTCGTTTGTGCCTGCATTGCATTTGCATATCATCACATTTGCATTTCATTTGCATTGCATATTTTCCCAAAACCAGAAAGCTCATCCATCCTTTGTCCATAATCCGCAGCTGATTTCCCGACACCCGTATCGGACTTGAAGCAACTTTGGGAAGAATCATGAGCTCAGAAGAACAGAACCAGTTTGTGTCAAGAGCAGATGTTGACTTGATGAAGAACCAGTTGGACCAACTTGTGGAAGCTATGTTAGCCTTGACAAGGAGAGAGAACAACCCTCAACAACCTATAGTCACCGAGAACGACATACCTCGGCCTGTGCGGATTCCTGTTGAAGATCAGGTTATACAAGAGCGTCACCCTATTCAGGATGAGCATGCCTCGTCTCATGATGCTGTTGAATACCATAGCTTTGCATTCACTGCGCCGAATTCCCAAGGGGAAAGCCTGGTGGTGAATAATGAACGACCTCAGGATGTTGAATTTGCTGAAAGATGTCGTGTGTTGGAAGAGAAAATTGAGGCCATGAAGGGGCGTGATACTTCTGAGCTGAATGCCTTAGACCTGTGTTTGGTACCCGAACTTGTAATACCTCCAAAGTTCAAAATGCCAAATTTTGAGAAGTACAAAGGAGATAGCTGTCCGAAGCAACATTTGGTAATGTTTTGCAGAAAGATGACCTCATATGCTCACAGTGACAAACTCATGATTCACTGTTTCCAAGACAGTCTGAGTGGGGCATCGCTGAGTTGGTACATGCAGCTAGAGAGTAGCCATATCCAGTCATGGTCGGACTTAGCCAACGCCTTTGTGAAGCAATACCAATATAATCTTGATGTGGCTCCCAGCCGCACACAGTTGCAAAGCTTATCTCAAGAGGAAAACGAGTCCTTTAGAGGATATGCTCAGAGATGGAGAGAGGTAGCTGCTTGCGTTCAACCACCATTCTTATATAGAGAATTGGTTGACATGTTCATAAATTCGTTGCAAAGCCCATATTTGGAAAAGATGATGGCAAATGGGACATCCAACTTCTCTGATTTGGTATCAGTAGGAGAACGCATTGAGAGCCATCTCAAGGGTGGAAAGATCCAAGACACCTCGAACATCCCAGCCAGTGAAGGTGAATCGGTTGTTAGCTCCCGAGAGGAAGAAGAGGATGAAATTAATACGATCAGGGACACTCCCCAGCCTCCATCCTCGGTACCTTACCTTCAGTACCCAAGCATCTCAACTGTTAAAAGTCAGCAATCCTATGGGTCTACCTGTGGGACTCCGGTCTCTTCACATGGTCAATATTCTCCTATCAATAGAGGTCCCCAATATCAACAGCAGGTTGCACATCAACATGCTCCGCAACGACGACGTTACTATAATCAAAGACCAAAGAGACACTTTGATTCATTACCAATGCCATACAATCACGTGTGTTGCACCCCAAATTTTGACCCCTTAGATCCTCATCATAATTGTAGCATCATACTCACTTGATTAACTAACCTTAACCCATTTCAAGTTTATCTTTGTCAAGATGCAGATGAATCAGGGTTCCGTACCGTCAAAAATCGAGGCTTCAATGGTTTGATCAATAAATGTATTGGATTGATTCAACTATAAACATTGGATCAAGTATGAATCCAATTCGAGGTTGTCACCCAGGAATTAAGAACAATGCAGTTCAGGATACCCGATTAGGGTTTTCGATCAGGAAAAGTCAACTGTAGTTTGAATTTTAATTTAAAAGGTGTTCCAATGGTGGGATAATGGTCCATGAAGTTCCTATGGCTTAGTAAAGTCTACTCAAGAAGTTTCAAGGCCTCAAAATACCCGGAACATCAACAGTCGACTCGGTAGCCACCGATCGATCGTTCGGTTGATCGAAAAGTCAACTCTTCACTCATGAGGAATTTGACCTTAAGATGGGAATAAAAAATGGTCCTAATGGCATATTACACCTACCCATGAATTTTCATGACCATTGGATCAAGGGTTAGGGAGTAATCGCAAAAGTTGGGAAATTAAGGTTTTGAAAAGGGCAAAGCCATAACTCCTTAACCACACAAGGGTTTTTGACCTAGTTTCAAGGGGAATGAGTTCCTAACACAAGCATAAATGTTTTAGTACCTAATTGGGGCTTTCTAAAAAGTACAAGTGGGTTCCATAACTCTTCCTGGTTAGAGAGAACCGAGGTCCACAAGTTGGCAAAAACTCACATTGGCAAAACCAGGTCAACATAAGTTTTTTTTATTCCAAAACCTCTCCAAATTGATGTTAATCAAAGACTAAGCCTCATTTATGATGTTTACATTGTTAATAAACATGTTTAACATCAATTCCCACGAAAATGGACCAAAGATCAAAGGAAATCATTATTTAATGCAAGTTGTAAAAGTGAATAGTGAAGAAAGAGAAAAAAGGTGGTTATCCTTGTCAAATCATCAACTTTAATTCAACAAGTCACCTTCTATCCTATCAAGAATGATGAAAAAAATCTATGGGGCATGGAGAATATCTTATTAGAGTGTCTTAAAGACAAAGATGAAGATTGCATTGGAAAACTCAAAGATTTTCATGATGGAAGGTTAAAATTGGCAATTTGCTTCACTTTTGCCCATACCTTGATCCAAGGCCTTTGGCTATAAATAGAACTCACTTACTATATCACAAACACAAGTTCCATGTTAGAAACCAGCTAGAACTTTCTTCCTTACACAATCACAAGTTCTTACAAAATCTCATTAAGTTTCCAAAATCCCTCAAAATTTTCTTTTGAAAAACACCTTTCAAAACCATTTCCAAACTTCTTCCAACTCAAGAAACACTTCAAACACATAAAGTATGATGTATTGAAGCTATCCAAGTCATTTCCACACTTATGTAACAAGATCTTGGAAGAGCTCTCAAGATCTCTGGTTTTCTTATTGCTTAAGCTTGCTTTAAGAGGTAAACCTAAAACTCATAAATGTGAACTTTCCACTTGCATTCCACATGTTACCATGACTGTTTTTTTTACCATGATGATCTTGAAAATTTTCAACTTGTAACTTGATTTTTCTTGTGAGATTGATCTTGTATTATTCTTAAAATTTTGTTAACATGTTTAAATAATCAAATTTGTTTGATTCATTGTCTTACCATGTGCATTTTATTCCTTTTATCATTTAGATTTTCATGTTTTGTTCATCCAAACATCAAAAAATCATAACTCATCCATTTTTCATCATTTTGAACCCATTCTTTTTGCATTGTGTTTGTCTTGATGCCTAATTTCATGTGATATTTTTTAATTCCATGTTCGTTCATATTTTCATGCCTTTTGGTTGCTTGTAAGTTGCCTTTGTATTGAGATCGTTATCTCGCGTATGTAGATGAATTTCTTTTTCACCGTGATCATTTGTGTTATGATATTCACTCATTCTCAGTTATACTATGTTATTTAACATGCTAGGGTACTCTCCCTTGGTTGTTACCATGATTTCATATTGCTTTCCTCCTAAATTATGAGGTTAAACTAATTTGCTTGTATTTGATTGTCATCGATACATGTGGTTGTTACCTTCAATCTTTGTTAAGATATACCTTTAATCTTTGTTAAGATATGCTTTCATCTTTGTTAAGATACACGATCTTTGGTTGTAACCATGCCCCTTTTGTTTAAAGTATTGATTACTTTGTTAATTATTTCTTCCCCAAGTGATGGAACTTTTTTAGTTCTCATCCAAGTTGCCTCATCTCCTCCCTTCCAAAGGAAAGTCTCTCTATTGACCCTTGGGTCATAGATAGCTCAATACCCTCATTGGCCTCGAAAGAGCCTTAACCCCCTTTTTGGTCTGGATAGAACCAATAGGATATAAACTCATAGGTCTGGATAGAACCTTCCCCTCTTTTGGTCTGGAAAGAACCAATTGATTCCTTAGTTCGAGCCCGAACTACGACCGCTCTGATTTCTCATTGGACAATGAGAATACGTAGGCACAAGATGCTATATCTTGACGAGAAACCTTCCCCCTCACTAGGAGTGTTTACAACTAGAACCCTAGGATAGAGTTGTTAACTCTATGTAAGGATCATGGATATGATCACTTACTTCCCCCTTTGAGTGTTACAACATAGACATAGAGAGTTTTGTGAAACTCTACACAAACATTATTATGTTTGTTCCCCTTTGAACCTTGATCGCAATCAAGCGTTCTTCAACCCTAGTAAGGTGAACTACGATTGCTCTGATTCTATCCTAGTTAGGATACGTAGGCAGAGGACGCGATGTCTTTGCGAGCAAACTTAGAAACAATCTTAGGTCTTCATCTATCATAACCTTCACCTTTTTACCCAATACCCAAACCTCAACAAATATTTAACAAACTTAGCATACAAATAAACAAAAGGTTCCTGTAGAATACTACAGATGTTTAGGATGTGAAATACCTACCCTATGCATAACCAACCCCCGATCCCCGAATCTCTTAGCGTTGTTGTAACATCGCGCAAAAGGGTTTTTCTTTCTTTAGACCTTTCCTTTGGATAAATTAAAGTCCGGTTGTGAATTTAAGAATTAAGATTCAAGTTAATTCAATAGCTTGGTATCACGATTCTCACTGCAACAGAAATGGCGACTTCACTGGGGAGACTTAAACTTGAGGGTTTAGCCTATTTTGTTTGATTGTATGCTATATTTGTGAATATTTGCTCAACATGTATATTTGTTAATATTTATGCTTGTGTGTTGGGTGCTTTGAGTGGTGAGACAGTCCTATACCCGGACTTGAGTGCACTTATGGTAGGATGGTGGTATATTCAAGAAGGCTTATAGGGAGTTGATTCCCGACCAAGCTAACTTGAGAAACCACCGCTCAGTGTAGGCCCTTTTGAGAGTTAGTGATGTTGAATGAGTATTCATGAAAACATTACTACCCTCAACAAAGGAGTCGTTGACACTGTGGACCTTTAGATTACCTCTTTACCCCACTTTGGCCTTATTAGGACGTAGTGCGATGACTATGAGGGAGTAGTCCCGAAGTAGTTGATACGCGATACTACACTTGGACGAGACTCTCTTGAGAATATTATCGATTACCGAGTAATTTGGGAAATTGGTAATATCCGAAAGATGGGTTGTTGACTCTGGGAACTCTGTTAGAACCCGTTCGGCAGGTACAAATTAACCCATAGTACACACCTCTTGGGGATGGTTAGACCTTTGACTCCAAGCTTTTACTTCAAGCCTAGGAGGTATTTGTGTGTTTATATGCATTGTATTTATGAATACTTGCCTTTGAATGGTGTGTGCATCATCTCATCATATCATCATAAGCATATCATGTCGTAACTGGTTTTGTAAAACTCAGTCGATCTCTGGTATTTTTTTAAAAAAAAGTTGTAACTTTTTTCCAACGATTGATGAAATGAAGGTTTTGACCCAATCAATCTTCCGAGTTTTGTAAAACCAGTTTTCTCTTTGCATTGCATTTTGCATTATGCATTTTCTTTTCTCAGCCTTGCGTCTTTGTCTACCTCTTGTTCAGAGAGAGAGAGAGAGGGATACCTAGCACGCATTCGGGACCAATGGAAACAATGAACGAGCTTTTGAAAGGACAAGAAGCCTTGAAGGAGGAAATCAAATTCCTCAAATGTCAGATGAATTGGGTTCTAGAGACATTGCAGAACATGATGAAAAAGGAAGGTCACCTTGACCATGTGACGTCCAGAGAAACTAGGGATGCATTATCTCCGATGATTCCTCCAACTCAAGGACATTCTCGGTATCAACCACCAGATAACCGTCAATCGCGTCAGCACACCCAACAAAAACCAAGGAAACCAGAAAGTCTGTTTCCAATGTCACACAATCAGATATTGCCAGACTTGATCCAAGGAAAATTGATAATACCAAAGGAGTTGAAACCAATAATTCCTCCTCACCCCCTGAACTGTGGTACCAACGCTAAATGGGACTATCATACTGGGGCACTGGGACGTTCAACTGAAGTCTCTCACCAGTCGGTGTTTGTTCCACCTTAAGGTTCTCAAAGCCGGAGACTGAACAAGAAGAATCATGTCAGAAAAAATAAGACTTGCGGTAAACCAACTCCAGTACCGTTAAGCAAACTTTACCCGCTACTGATTCAGAACTCACTAGTGACTCCACGATTGTCCAATCTGGTGCCAGGACCATGGCATAATGCGAACCTGAATTGTGAATTTCACAAAGGAGCTGAAGGACACAACTTAGATGCATGTATAGCATTGGGTTATCTTGTGCAAGAGCTAATCATTGACAAACACTTGATCCTCGAGGAAGACCATCCAAGAGTGGAATGTGGATATCATACTGGGACCACAGGGCACCTAGTTGAAGAGTGTGAAAGTTTTAAACTGAGACTGCAAGAGCTACTGAAACCTCAGGAGGATAAATCAAATGACAGTGCTGTGATTCCTAAATCCAAAGGCAAAGGACCCGTGAGACCCCTCATAATTCTATATCACAAGGAGCAAGTGATGGTTGGAGGTGTTTCCCCACATGGGCCTAAAATTTGAAAATTGTTTTGTTAAACAATTTTAATTCCCTAAGGCTGGCAGCTGTAGACTGTTTCAACATTTTGTTGTGTTTTCTTTGCATTTGTATTGCTCGTAAGCTGTTGTTTATTTGAATTTGGCAATATTAACGAAATGTTTGTGCATCTTTTGATTAAGTCCATTCGTTTCACTCTTTCTTTTTCCTTTCATTGTTATGAAATACGAAAAATGCAAAATTTTCTTTTCTTTACTAAACTGTTGTTTAAAGCAAAGATTGGGGAGGATGATGAAAATCATGTCCATAACTGCTGTTGATATGCTTTCAATGTAACTTTGTCGATGATGTAAGGCATTGTTTCAATCCCTAAACACTGGAGAAATAAGGAAGATAATCCCTCGTTAACCCCTTCGAGCCTAGAAGTAGGAGTTTTCTTTCTTTACAAAAACAAAAACCTTAAATTTCAAACTGGGGGACGGGTAGTTCTCGGTTAACCTAAAAATATGTGCATACAAGACACTTTTCATATAAAGGTGGTGCACTTAGGTTTTCCTTCGTACACAACAAGCAAGTGTCGAAGATGCTTTTCGGCATAAAAGACGATGTTGGTTCACCGTATCCATTAAACTAGGTAGTCACCTCCTTTCTCGAAAAAAAAGGGAAAAAAGGAAATTGAAGAGCCCGCTAAGTCAAAACCTATGAAGGAGACTTAGGAAAAAATGAGGCATCCCATTGACTGTATAACCGAACAAAGAAGTTTAGACAAAAGTCAGGGATAAACAAAAGAAAGGAGTTTTGTAAGATTCTTCACTTTTAAAACTCCTCAAATAGCAAAAAGCTATCAAATGCTGTAAGGGAGTTGTGACTACCCTAGGTTTGTAAACCATCACCAACTATCATCAGTTCAAGTCTTAAGCCTGTAAGAACCTGAATGTATAGTTTGAGTTAACTAAGCGTAGGATTGGAGTTCATCATGGAGAGTGGGTGGGACCAAATAACCTTGAGCCTTTATCCTTTGTTTCATGAACCGTGAACCAAGCCACGTTACAACCCTTAAAAGACCTAATTGAGGTAAGGTTGTTTTGAAAGCATATTACAGCAAGGTTGGATAACCTGACTCCTAATGATATTTGTTAATTGTGTGTGTTCATCACTTTATCCATCATTTGTAAAATGATTGGATCACTTTCACTTTGATCACTTGATCACTCCGCCGTGTGTGTTTCATCAAAAAATGTTTTCAAAAGATTGCATGAATTTTACATTGAAAATTGCCAATTTTTAATGAACAGCATTGCGTGCAAAACAATCCAATATCAAAGGAATCCCAACAAGCGCTGTCAGCTAGGGAATTTAAATTGATAAAGGAAGCTCAGCCTGGGGCAACCAATTTGAAGGATTTGTTAATCATTTGTTGTAACATTCAGCTAATCAGAGCCAACCAGGTCAAGATTAGATGAAACTCTCGATGAACAGTTTAGTCTGGGGCAATACTTTTGCAGTTACCAACTAGTAGGGGCAAGTTTGTTACCCAGTCGTTACTTCCATAGTCTGAAGACTTTGTTGTGCAAGCACCGTTAAATTGGGGCAATCACGTCGAGATTTGAAAATCTCTCTAAGTGTTTGAAGACATTGAAGCATCTTTATGTCGTTTCTTTTGTAAAAGCATCCTTATGACTTCTTCTCACAGACTGTGTAATCTGGGGCAGAAAAAGTTGAAGACTATTTGTCGCAAGAGCCGTTGCTCACTTGAAAATGGCTATTATCGTAAAGGGGCATAAATGTTTTGTTCTCATGATGCCCTTTGTCAGCTCTCCAGTTAAGTTGTGTTGATCTGGAAATCTCTCGATGTAATTTTCCTTCAACAAAGAATTCAAACTCATGATGGCAATCCAAGTGAAGTCCTGAGGTTTTGGCCTAAGAAGATTACTCTCTCCCAAAGAAGGTGGTAGCCTTGAAGTGGAATTGTTGTTCTTCATGATCATCCCTTTGATGTCCAATCTTGGTAAAGCTTGGTTGGGTCTCTGTGTCGAGATGTTTATTTCATCTCCTGTTTTGTTTTGTCTGTTTCGTCAGCATAAACATAAGCATGCCATAAAGCATAGCATCCGTGCATCATTGCTATCCCTGGTTGCTACCTGTTCCTGGTTCACTTTGGTTCCCTCCTCAGTGATTGGGTGCGTTGTCTCTCTCTAATAGAGTTGTCAGCCCTTAAGCATAAAGCGTCCATCCTTTATCAATTCCCGACAGAGTTTAATCCTCGTGGATGATGGTTGCTTTAGTTATCTTTTTCCATGATTGGATAAAGTGAGTCCCCATTCGAGTTCATTTCTCAATGGTTGGAGTCTTGTTTGACAGTTTCTTTCTAGCTTGATCCTAGATTGAACTTCGGTACCTGTCGGTCGCCGAACCTACCTGGACGTGCATTTATTTTGCAATGTCAAGAAGAACATCTTATATTGCAATACAGGTGAGTGGCAGTCTCTTTGGAGAAGCTTAACCTTCATTAACGATAAATGGCAGTCTCTTCGGAGAAGTTTAATCGTCTTCAGCGATAAATGGCAATCTCTTCGGAGAAGTTTAATCGTCATCAACAGGTGAGTGGCAGTCTCTTGGGAGAAGCTTAACCTTCATCAACGATAAATGGCAGTCTCTTTGGAGAAGTTTAATCGTCCTCAGCGATAAATGGCAGTCTCTTTGGAGAAGTTTAATCGTCATCAACAGGTGAGTGGCAGTCTCTTGGGAGAAGCTTAACCTTCATCAACGATAAATGGCAGTCTCTTGGGAGAAGTTTAATCGTCCTCAGCGATAAATGGCAGTCTCTTCGGAGAAGTTTAATCGTCATCAACAGGTGAGTGGCAGTCTCTTGGGAGAAGCTTAACCTTCATCAACGATAAATGGCAGTCTCTTCGGAGAAGTTTAATCGTCTTCAGTAATAAGTGGCAGTCTCATTTAAGAAGTTTATCTTAAAGTCGACGCACGGTTGTAACCAGCATTGTTTGAAAATCCAGTGGATACTGGTATAAGTAATTTTGGTGTTGACCAATCATATTTCAAGAAAGGCCCGTTGGCAACTGGAGTTATGAAAATCCATGAACAACAAATACTGACAATTTGGTTGTATATCATTCCAAACTAAGTCACGATGGTTGCCATCCCAAGCTCAGGTTGTGTACCTTTGGAGATGTATTGTTTGATCCCAAGCTCAGGTTTCGTACCTTTGGAGATGTATTGTTTAACTCCAAGCACAGGTTTTGTACCTTTGGAAGAGGTTTATTTCTATCCCGAGCACAGGTTGTGTACCTTTGGAGATAGATTGTTTGATCCTAAGCTCAGGTTGTGTACCTTTGGAGATGTATTGTTTAATTCCAAGCACAGGTTTTGTACCTTTGGAAGAGATTTGTTTCTATCCCGAGCACAGGTTGTGTACCTTTGGAGATAGGTTGTTTGATCCCAAGCTCAGGTTTCTTACCTTTGGAAGATGTTTGTTGCCAGTCCAAGCACAAGTTTTGTACCTTTGAAAGATGTTTGTTGCCATCCCAAGCTCAGGTTGTGTACCTTTGGAGATGTATTGTTTGATCCCAAGCTCAGGTTTCGTACCTTCGGAGATGTATTGTTTAATTCCAAGCACAGGTTTTGTACCTTTGGAAGAAGTTTGTTTCTATCCCGAGCACAGGTTGTGTACCTTTGGAGATAGATTGTTTGATCCCAAGCTCAGGTTTCGTACCTTTGGAAGATGTTTGTTGCCAGTCCAAGTACATGTTTTGTACCTTTGGAAGATGTTTGTTGCCATCCCGAGCACAGGTCGTGTACCTTTGGAGATGTATACTTTGGATCTCGAGTTCAGAAATTCCCAGAAGCTAAAGTGGTTACATTTGCATGAGTATTATATATCCTAATGTATTGAGGATGTATTTTGATCCTAAAGCAGTGAGGGTCTTCACCCAATCCTATTGTGTTGAGGGTTGTGTCTCTACTGTATCCTAATGTATTGAGGGTATTAGTTTTTGTTCCTAAGGTATTCAGGGATATATTCGGTATCTTGATTTGGTCGTCACCAACAATTTTCCAAACCCAGTCGTCACTGGTTATGTTATAAAGCCAACCAATCGTCATTGGAGTCCTTTTGATTCGGTTTTCACCAATCTTTGCTAAAAAATCTAGTGGTTACTAGTATTTCCTTCTAAAACCAATGGTCATTGGTACTTGAGTTGGTCGTCACCAAAATTCCCTAAAAAGTCCAATAATTATTGGCATCGCCTGGAATCCAATAGTTATTGGTACCTGTTTGATTTGGTTATTACCAGTCTTTTTGAATCTAGTAGTTACTAGTATTACCTTCAGATCCAATTGTTATTGGTGGCTTTTGATTTGGTTATTACCAATCTTTCTAAGTCTAGTGGTCACTAGCATTGCTTGGAAAATCTAGTTTTCACTAGCAGTATCCAGTACCAGTTGTTATTGGTATACCCATGGATTTGGTCGTCACCAGTTACCATAAGTCCAATGATTATTTGCATCGCTTAAATCAGATTGTTATCACCACTTTGGTCTGGTCGTTACCAAACTCTGTGAAAATCCAATGGTCATTGGTCTCCTGGGACTCGGTCGTTACCAATTTCTCCATTTAAGTCTAGTGGTTACTGGCATTATCCAGAATTAGTTGTTATTGGTATATCCTGATTTAGTCATCACCAGTCTCCTCTAAGTCCAGTAGTTACTGGCATTGCTTAAAAGCTAATTGTTACAAGTTGATTGTTACCAACTTCCCCAAGCGAAGTCCTGTGTTTTACCAATATTGTTTGGAAATTCCCAATTGAAATTGGAACTTCGATTTGGTTGTCACCATATCCCCAGGAAGTCTAGTAATATTTAGCACGTTTTGGAAACCAAACTTTGGATTGGTCATCACCATCCTGCCCAGTAAGTCTAGTGGAAACTAACACTGTTTGAAGCTATTTGTTATTCTGGTCGTCACCAGTTTCCCCGGTTGAAGCTTTTGCTTTTCCAATCGAGTCTCGGAGAACTAGTGGGTACTAGTTTCCCCGGCACGTCCGGTCTTGTTTCTAACCTTTTCTTGAAGATCCCGTTTGAACTCTTCGTTATAGGAAATTTCTCATCTGGTTATCCCCAGTGAGACTCGTGTCTCCATTCTGTATTTTCCCTGTTGAAGCTGTGCTTCCCCAGTGGATTTATTCCCCAACGAAGTTTTCCGCATTGGGTTTCTTCCCCAGTGTGGTTTGCGTTTCTTTTCTTTCGTTTCCCCAGTGAAGAATTGTTATCTTCCCCGGTGGACTTCCTCATCTGGTTATCCCCAGTGAGATTCGTTTCTCCTTTCCCCAATGAAGATGTGTCTTCCCTGGTGGAATTTGTGTCCCCTGTGTGAAAGATTTCCTTGATAAGCATCTTTAGTCATGTCTGAACTATCTTGCTTACTTGGTCTTGAATCTTTCCCCAATGTGTTGGGTCCCTCGTGAGTGGTTACTCGTCGTATTGCCGTTCTTTTATATTTGCTCGTGTGTCTGCATCTGTCTTGCATTCAAGCATCATAAAACACCATTTAGAACTCATTGCATTTCAGTATTGGTCCTTTTGCATACCATCGGATCTAAGGGACAAAATTTTTGGTTTGCTATATTTAAAAACCTTTCACTACGATTCTATGAGGATTGTCATCTCTCATTGCCATCTAGTGAAGATATTTAAATAGGGGCAACTGTTGCACCCCAAATTTTGACCCCTTAGATCCTCATCATAATTGTAGCATCATACTCACTTGATTAACTAACCTTAACCCATTTCAAGTTTATCTTTGTCAAGATGCAGATGAATCAGGGTTCCGTACCGTCAAAAATCGAGGCTTCAATGGTTTGATCAATAAATGTATTGGATTGATTCAACTATAAACATTGGATCAAGTATGAATCCAATTCGAGGTTGTCACCCAGGAATTAAGAACAGTGCAGTTCAGGATACCCGATTAGGGTTTTCGATCAGGAAAAGTCAACTGTAGTTTGAATTTTAACTTAAAAGGTGTTCCAATGGTGGGATAATGGTCCATGAAGTTCCTATGGCTTAGTAAAGTCTACTCAAGAAGTTTCAAGGCCTCAAAATACCCGGAACATCAACAGTCGACTCGGTAGCCACCGATCGATCGTTCGGTTGATCGAAAAGTCAACTCTTCACTCATGAGGAATTTGACCTCAAGATGGGAATAAAAAATGGTCCTAATGGCATATTACACCTACCCATGAATTTGCATGACCATTGGATCAAGGGTTAGGGAGTAATCGCAAAAGTTGGGAAATTAAGGTTTTGAAAAGGGCAAAGCCATAACTCCTTAATCACACAAGGGTTTTTGACCTAGTTTCAAGGGGAATGAGTTCCTAACACAAGCATAAATGTTTTAGTACCTAATTGGGGCTTTCTAAAAAGTACAAGTGGGTTCCATAACTCTTCCTGGTTAGAGAGAACCGAGGTCCACAAGTTGGCAAAAACTCACATTGGCAAAACCAGGTCAACATAAGTTTTTTTTATTCCAAAACCTCTCCAAATTGATGCTAATCAAAGACTAAGCCTCATTTATGATGTTTACATTGTTAATAAACATGTTTAACATTAATTCCCACGAAAATGGACCAAAGATCAAAGGAAATCATTATTTAATGCAAGTTGTAAAAGTGAATAGTGAAGAAAGAGAAAAAAGGTGGCTACCCTTGTCAAATCATCAACTTTAATTCAACAAGTCACCTTCTATCCTATCAAGCATGATGAAAAAAATCTATGGGGCATGGAGAATATCTTATTAGAGTGTATTAAAGACAAAGATGAAGATTGCATTGGAAAACTCAAAGATTTTCATGATGGAAGGTTAAAATTGGCAATTTGCTTCACTTTTGCCCATACCTTGATCCAAGGCCTTTGGCTATAAATAGAACTCACTTACTATATCACAAACACAAGTTCCATGCTAGAAACCAGCTAGAACTTTCTTCCTTACACAATCACAAGTTCTTACAAAATCTCATTAAGTTTCCAAAATCCCTCAAAATTTTCTTTTGAAAAACACCTTTCAAAACCATTTCCAAACTTCTTCCAACTCAAGAAACACTTCAAACACATAAAGTATGATGTATTGAAGCTATCTAAGTCACTTCCACACTTATGTAACAAGATCTTGGAAGAGCTCTCAAGATCTCTGGTTTTCTTATTGCTTAAGCTTGCTTCAAGAGGTAAACCTAAAACTCATAAATGTGAACTTTCCACTTGCATTCCACATGTTACCATGACTGTTTTTTTTACCATGATGATTTTGAAAATTTTCAACTTGTAACTTGATTTTTCTTGTGAGATTGATCTTGTATTATTCTTAAAATTTTGTTAACATGTTTAAATAATCAAATTTTTTTGATTCATTGTCTTACCATGTGCATTTTATTCCTTTTATCATTTAGATTTTCATGTTTTGTTCATCCAAACTTCAAAAAATCATAACTCATCCATTTTTCATCATTTTGAACCCATTCTTTTTGCATTGTGTTTGTATTGATGCCTACTTTTATGTGATATTTTTTAATTCCATGTTTGTTCATATTTTCATGCCTTTTGGTTGCTTGTAAGTTGCCTTTGTATTGAGATCGTTATCTCGCGTATGTAGATGAATTTCTTTTTCACCGTGATCATTTGTGTTATGATATTCACTCATTCTCATTTATAATATGTTATTTAACATGCTAGGGTACTCTCCCTTGGTTGTTACCATGATTTCATATTGCTTTCCTCCTAAATTATGAGGTTAAACTAATTTGCTTGTATTTGATTGTCATCGATACATGTGGTTGTTACCTTCAATCTTTGTTAAGATATACCTTTAATCTTTGTTAAGATATGATTTCATCTTTGTTAAGATACACGATCTTTGGTTGTAACCATGCCCCGTTTGTTTAAAGTATTGATTACTTTGTTAATTATTTCTTCCCCAAGTGATGGAACTTTTTTAGTTCTCATCCAAGTTGCCTCATCTCCTCCCTTCCAAAGGAAAGTCTCTCTATTGACCCTTGGGTCATAGATAGCTCAGTACCCTCATTGGCCTCGAAAGAGCCTTAACCCCCTTTTTGGTCTGGATAGAACCAATAGGATATAAACTCATAGGTCTGGATAGAACCTTCCCCTCTTTTGGTCTGGAAAGAACCAATTGATTCCTTAGTTCGAGCCCGAACTACGACCGCTCTGATTTCTCATTGGACAATGAGAATACGTAGGCACAAGATGCGATATCTTGACGAGAAACCTTCCCCCTCACTAGGAGTGTTTACAACTAGAACCCTAGGATAGAGTTGTTAACTCTATGTAAGTATCATGGATATGATCACTTACTTCCCCCTTTGAGTGTTACAACATAGACATAGAGAGTTTTGTGAAACTCTACACAAACATTATTATGTTTGTTCCCCTTTGAACCTTGATCGCAATCAAGCATTCTTCAACCCTAGTGAGGTGAACTACGATTGCTCTGATTCTATCCTAGTTAGGATACGTAGGCAGAGGACGCGATGTCTTTGCGAGCAAACATAGAAACAATCTTAGGTCTTCATCTATCATAACCTTCACCTTTTTACCCAATACCCAAACCTCAGCAAATATTTAACAAACTTAGCATACAAATAAACAAAAGGTTCCTGTAGAATACTACAGATGTTTAGGATGTGAAATACCTACCCTATGCATAACCAACCCCCGATCCCCGAATCTCTTAGCGTTGTTGTAACATCGCGCAAAAGGGTTTTTCTTTCTTTAGACCTTTCCTTTGGATAAATTAAAGTCCGGTTGTGAATTTAAGAATTAAGATTCAAGTTAATTCAATAGCTTGGTATCACGATTCTCACTGCAACAGAAATGGCGACTTCACTGGGGAGACTTAAACTTGAGGGTTTAGCCTATTTTGTTTGATTGTATGCTATATTTGTGAATATTTGCTCAACATGTATATTTGTTAATATTTATGCTTGTGTGTTGGGTGCTTTGAGTGGTGAGACAGTCCTATACCCGGACTTGAGTGCACTTATGGTAGGATGGTGGTATATTCAAGAAGGCTTATAGGGAGTTGATTCCCGACCAAGCTAACTTGAGAAACCACCGCTCAGTGTAGGCCCTTTTGAGAGTTAGTGATGTTGAATGAGTATTCATGAAAACATTACTACCCTCAACAAAGGAGTCGTTGACACTGTGGACCTTTAGATTACCTCTTTACCCCACTTTGGTCTTATTAGGACGTAGTGCGATGACTATGAGGGAGTAGTCCCGAAGTAGTTGATACGCGATACTACACTTGGACGAGACTCTCTTGAGAATATTATCGATTACCGAGTAATTTGGGAAATTGGTAATATCCGAAAGATGGGTTGTTGACTCTGGGAACTATGTTAGAACCCGTTCGGCAGGTACAAATTAACCCATAGTACACACCTCTTGGGGATGGTTAGACCTTTGACTCCAAGCTTTTACTTCAAGCCTAGGAGGTCTTTGTGTGTGTATATGCATTGTATTTATGAATACTTGCCTTTGAATGGTGTGTGCATCATCTCATCATATCATCATAAGCATATCATGTCGCAACTGGTTTTGTAAAACTCAGTCGATCTCTGGTATTTTTTTAAAAAAAAGTTGTAACTTTTTTCCAACGATTGATGAAATGAAGGTTTTGACCCAATCAATCTTCCAAGTTTTGTAAAACCAGTTTTCTCTTTGCATTGCATTTTGCATTATGCATTTTCTTTTCTCAGCCTTGCGTCTTTGTCTACCTCTTGTTCAGAGAGAGAGAGAGAGGGATACCTAGCACGCATTCGGGACCAATGGAAACAATGAACGAGCTTTTGAAAGGACAAGAAGCCTTGAAGGAGGAAATCAAATTCCTCAAATGTCAGATGAATTGGGTTCTAGAGACATTGCAGAACATGATGAAAAAGGAAGGTCACCTTGACCATGTGACGTCCAGAGAAACTAGGGATGCATTATCTCCGATGATTCCTCCAACTCAAGGACATTCTCGGTATCAACCACCAGATAACCGTCAATCGCGTCAGCACGCCCAACAAAAACCAAGGAAACTAGAAAGTCTGTTTCCAATGTCACACAATCAGATATTGCCAGACTTGATCCAAGGAAAATTGATAATACCAAAGGAGTTAAAACCAATAATTCCTCCTCACCCCCTGAACTGTGGTACCAAGGCTAAATGGGACTATCATACTGGGGCACTGGGACGTTCAACTGAAGTCTCTCACCAGTCGGTGTTTGTTCCTCCTTAAGGTTCTCAAAGCCGGAGACTGAACAAGAAGAATCATGTCAGAAAAAATAAGACTTGCGGTAAACCAACTCCAGTACCGTTAAGCAAACTTTACCCGCTACTGATTCAGAACTCACTAGTGACTCCACGATTGTCCAATCTGGTGCCAGGACCATGGCATAATGCGAACCTGAATTGTGAATTTCACAAAGGAGCTGAAGGACACAACTTAGATGCATGTATAGCATTGGGTTATCTTGTGCAAGAGCTAATCATTGACAAACACTTGATCCTCGAGGAAGACCATCCAAGAGTGGAATGTGGATATCATACTGGGACCACAGGGCACCTAGTTGAAGAGTGTGAAAGTTTTAAACTGAGACTGCAAGAGCTACTGAAACCTCAGGAGGATAAATCAAATGACAGTGCTGCGATTCCTAAATCCAAAGGCAAAAGACCCGTGAGACCCCTCATAATTCTATATCACAAGGAGCAAGTGATGGTTGGAGGTGTTTCCCCACATGGGCCTAAAATTTGAGAGTAGTAATGTTTTCATGAATACTCTTTAGCTGGTGTTTCTCCACAGTGTTTCCCCTCAGGAGGATAAATCTGACTCCTACATATTTGCTAATCTTCTGTATTGGTGTCATATTCTTGCGTAAGGTGTTTCCCCTCAACAAAGGTGTTTCCCCTCAGGAGGATAAATCTGGAAGCATACTACAGCAAGGTTGCGTAAACTGACTCCTACATATTTGCTAATCTTCTGTATTGGTGTCATATTCTTGCGATATCTGTTACACACCAGCTAAATTAGCACTGCGTTTGGACTAATAATCCACTCGTCACTCACTTTTACATCATTCCAATAAATGATATTTTCAAAACTTGCATGACTGTCGCATTAAAATTACCATTTTTTGAATGAACAATTTTAAATTGCAAATCAATACTCGACACAATGGAATTCCAACAAAGAGCAATTAAAGAGGAACCTGAACATTCGCTGGTACTGATACGAATCAAGACTACCTCGTGACCTTGTGAATCTGGGGCAAGTCTTTCCGAGGTTTAAATAGAGGCATGCTGCTGCGAAATCTAAGACACTGGGGCAATCATCGTAGACCATGTCATGGTATAAACCTTTAAGGAAAAATTATCAAATACCCAGCAGACCGGGGCAGACTAGATTGAACAGGGGTAGTATCCCTCCTTACTTTCAAGTTGGTTAAGCAGACTGTGCCAGATGCTAGTAACTGTTGAGTTCACAATAAGCGTCAAAAGCCTTAGGGCAGAGCAAAAGCACGATCAACATGCATTGGTTAAGTCGCTACGCTCGCATATTCAACATGCTTTGGTTATGTCGCTACGCTCAACATTTGTAAGCCGTCATGGCACATTGGCTAGAAGTTAAGGTTCTCCCAGGAATAAGCAGCCAACTTCTGCAAGGATCTAACTTGGAGCACCAAAAACATCCACATCTGTCTTATGAGCATATCATTATCAGATACCGTGTGTCGGGAAGTCAAATACTTTCACCAAATAAAGTCCACTTTTGTTGGCATCCCTTAAAACTCCAAAAGTCCATCTTTTATTGGCAACTACATAAAAGTCCACCTGACTGGCATCATAACCCAAAAGTCCAACCCCGCTTGGCATCTATTAAAGTCCAATTTGTATTGGCAATCAATAAAAGTCCAACCCCGCTTGGCATCTCTTAAAGTCCAACCCTGCTTGGCACCTCTCCTAAAGTCCAATTCATATTGGCAACTACCAAATAAAGTCCACTTCTGTTGGCATCCCTTAAAACTCAAAAAGTCCATTGGCAACCCTTAAAAGTCCAACCCCGCTTGGCATCTCCTAAAGTCCAATTTGTATTGGCAACTATTAAAAGTACAACCCCGCTTGGCATCTCTTAAAGTCCAATCCTTTATTGGCAACTACCAAAGTCCACCCTTGTTGGCACCTTCATAAAACCAATCTCCTGCTTGCATTCACATATGCATCATATAATTGACATGTATCATACGCATACATAGCACGATCATTTCCTCTTTCAACCCCTGAGTTAATATGTCTTTATTTTCTCGACCCCCGAGTCGATATTTGCCTTTTCCTCCTTCAACCCCCGCGTTGATATTTTGTTTTTTCCGACCCCCGAGTCGATATTGTCTTGTTTTTTCTCAACTCCCGCGTTGATATTTACCTTTCTTTCAACCCCCGTGTTGATATTTATCTTTCTTCAACCCCCGAGTTGATATGTCTTTATTTTCTCGACCCCCGAGTCGATATCTTTGTTATCTTTTTCCTTCGACCCCCCGAGTCGATATTTACCTTTCTTCAACCCCTGCGTTGATATTTTATTTTCTCGACCCCCGAGTCGATATTTACTTTTTTTTTCGACCCCCGAGTCGATGTTGCCTTTATTTTTTCTCGACCCCCGAGTCGATATTTGCTATTCTTCTTCAACCCTCAAGCTGACTTGTTGTTCTGATTTATCCTCGACCCCCGAGTCGATGGTATATTTGCTTTTTTTAACCCCCGAGTTGATGTGCCAGTATACCCCGTAAATCGTTTCACCTTGTTGCATCTAGTCTTAAACTAGAAATAAAGCCTTACCAAAGTCCGTTACCCGGTTGTATTCTCATGCGCATTGCATTTCAATCATTTGCATTCTCATATACATCTTGCATTCCATGGTAGTTGCATATTCGTGTATCACATAAACACATAACATTGTTGTCCCCAGCGACATAGCATAACAGGATCCAGGATCAGTTCAGCAAGCATCTTGGTCAGCCCTCCATCAAAGTCGGCAGTATTTCTTTGAACAAAGTTGATATGCCACACGTGCTCATAGAATTTCTATTCCCCAGTAAGTCATTCTTCAACCATGCAGTTGATAATGATAATTCCCAACAGCTGTTGCTCTTGTTTCTCCCCAAGCAGAGTTTATTTTAAAAGTCTTTTATGATCTTTTCCCCTGCTGTTATTTCTATATCTTTTTGCATTTGCACTTTTTTCTTTGTAGGACAAATTTTGGGGTCTTCTTGTATCTAATTGACTTCCACCCTAAAAATGAACGCCATGCAGTAGTTCATTCTCTCAGGTTCAAGGCAACTAGATAGGGGCATCTGTCATACCCCAAATTTGTCCTACCTTTTAAAAAAAATTCATTTGTTCGACTTTATTTTTTAATTTCGCATCGCTTGTCTAGCGTAGCGTATTTTTTTCAACAAAAATAAGCATTTTCACTTTTTAGCCCAATAAGAGTGTGACATGTGGCTTAATGTTGTCTTTGAGTTTTTTATTCTATTTGTATTTTTGTAATTTCTTCTTTTCCAAAATTTTTTTTATAATTAGAAATATTTTAGTTATGTTTTAAAATATATAGGTACATAATATTAATTTTGTTTATTTTAAAGTTTTGTTAATATCAGTTTTGTTATCTTGTTAATATTATTAATATTTAGAATTTGAGAAAATTATTGATTAATTGTTAATAATAAGTGATTACTATTGTTTTTATTTTAATTTGTTTTTTGTATTTTGTAAATGTTTATTTTTAATGTAGATATTAATTTCTATAATTATATTAAATTAATAGCTTTAATGTTAATGAAAATAAAAAAGAGGATTCAGAATTTTGAAGGAGATCAGGCCCATATTCAACGGCCCGTAATGGTTGTGGATTCACTAGCATTTAAGAAAAATTTCAGAATGAGAAAAGGGGAATTACTGTTCACAAAAACCCTAAATTAAATCACTGTTCATCAGAACCCTAAACGGTCGCCCTCTTTCTAACCCTAATTTGATCACTATTCATCACCCTCAAAAAGCCCAAAATCGGCGCCGGATCCTCAACCCTAGAATCCCAATCCACCGATCTCCTCACTCACTCTTTCACCAACACAATCATCTTCCTCAACCGCCCAACAACAACATCATCACCCTTCGTTCTTGGTTACTACCACCAGCACAACAATTTGAGTCTGAATGTTTCCAAATTCACAAACGCTAAATCAAAAACCAGAACTCACCACCATGATTCAATCATCCATACCACCACTGTGTTTTATCCCCTGAACTCTACCCAGCACCATCATCGGAGGTCCTCTTTCCGTCACCATAAAAAAACCCATCGTGACTTCCTTCTTCTCCCTTACCCCACGTGAATCGCAACCCAAAAATGACTCAAACCTTCAACCTCATTTGTGATTCACCACCGTAGCTTGCATTGCGAATAGAGAAACGCATTGCTGAAGCTTCAATTCGGATTTCTGGTGTATTAATTTGGTGACCTATACCTAACAAAGGCGATTTCCTTCAAGATTTGGAGTCCGAAGCATCAGTTTAATAAAGCTCCGAGTGAGCAACATTCTTCAACAACTGCTACACAACATATTCAAAGGCTCGCGTGTTTCCGAATTTGTAGCCACACTCACAAGGGTTTTATCTTTAACTTAGCCATGTTTCCTTCGTTTTTGACTTTTGTGAATTTTTGTCTCTGTTCTGTTTGGTTTGCTATCTGCTGTTTGTGAAGGTTAAGAGGTTCTAATAGTTTGATATTAATTTGGTTTAACGCAATGTCCACCTATTTAATCTGCGGGAGCATATCGTCATTAGCAAGCAAGGGTTCCAAGTTATTCATCTCTGTAACTCATCAATGACAACACCCTGATTGTTATGATTGATTTAGTACCAAAAGAACTCAATAGCTCACAGCATTAATAATGACTCGAGTCTGGAACATTGGTTTGGTTAACTAGGGTGCATTGCTACCATTCGGCATAGTGATAACGAACCAAAACCGATTATGTTACGCGGTTACAACGACGCCTCTTACAACAACAACTTGGTGGTCTCGTAAATTATTAGTCTCATATCCGTGCCGATAGGCATAATTTATGTTTAAATCTTTGCCTCTGTTGGTGTTATGCGTTTATGTGCAGGTTATGGGGTGCGTGATTTCGAAGTTGAATCCAACTCAATTCACTTTGACAACAGTAGGTTGATGTCCAACCCGGCCTCGTAGCAGCAGATTCACCGTAACACACTCTGGCGATGCTTTTCATGTGCTCCGACCATCATTATCTCAAGTCACATACACACCTTCAGTGATACGCAATGGCCATACAACAACTATGCCATGGTTTCAAAGCAACCCTCCTAAGTGACAAAGGACTCGGCGGTTTGCCACGTTTTGAGACAAGACGGTGACAAGCTTTTGGGGACAGAAATGAATGCAAAAAGTATATAGGTTGCGCCCATGATTCACACAATTACACGACTTTGGTATTATTACGGTCTGAATTTATGTTAGTCAAAACCTCATAATGTTAGTTTTGTATAGTTGGTATATATATTTCGATTTGGTCTCATCGCAATTCAGATGCGTTTTGGTTGAGTTTGTCCTTTTATTTTTAACTGATATTGTTCTGCTAAAGTTAGTTGCTGCCAAGGTTAAATTGTTGGCATTCAAAATTCAACAACACACTACTGAAACAATAATAATAAGAAGTTGAACTCATGTCAACCATTCAAGTCTATTCTTTTGTCAATTTTTGAGATTGCGAAGGTGGTTTTTCTGTGTTGGGGTCGCTGTCTGTGATTGATCTATATGCAGGTGGTGGATTTTCTTGATTCAAGATTCAAACTCGAGTTGCCTCTCGCTGTGATCTCGCCGAGTTCCACCTTACGGAGCAGTCTCTTCAACTCGATGCTCATGCGGTAACTCAGCCTTCTGATTAAAGTTGGTTTTAGGTAACAGTGAAGTTTATATTTGTATTTGAATTTTGTGGGGATACATAACTGCATAGTGGCTGCCCTGCTACATATTCCTCTGTAAATGAAATGTACTAAAATGTTGTTGATGTTGTTTTATTAGTGTAGTTATGTAATTTTATTTTTGAAAGGTTGAAGGGTATGTTTTGGTCATGTTGCGCTACCACAATTTAAATGTTGTGGACTTCGAATAACATTCCGGGTTAAACTCCATGTATTGAGCTGCTGAGCTGCTATGGATATTATAACTTATAGCAATTTATTTGCTGTTGTTGTTTAGGCATGGTCTGTTTCGTTAATTCCCGCTGCCATAGTTATGTATTCATGTCACTGTGACTCAATTTTGCAGTGGTATTTTATGTTTGGAATTACTTAGTGTTGATACAAGCTTCACAGGTTTAAAGAATATTGTTGATTGTACTGCTCCTGGCCTTGTGTATCAATTTTACAAGTCATTTATGTTGAACTTTCTTTTGGTTGTAAATATATTTCAAAGTAAGTATAAGGTGCGCATGATTTTTGACAGGCACTAATAAGATGTTATGAGCATGTTTTATGCCCATGTTAGTTCAGGTTGCAAACACGGTATTCACCCGCAAGCAGTGAAGACGCACCTGTCGGATGGTTCTTCACTCAATTCCTTCTTAGACCATGTAACTAACAAGCTTAACAAAGTGTCACAATGGTTTCATTGGGATTCGTTTTGTTTAACCAAACAACTTAAAGTAATTATTTTCAAAAGCTAAGATTTTGGTTTAAAAGCCAAATAATGTTTTGATTTGATTAAATTATTTTCCTAATTAATTTATCGAAAGTAGTGGGCTCTTGGGGTCTAGCATCCTTGAGTCCTTGAACAACCGCTCTCGAGGCGCACGCTCTTGAGTTGTGGTTGTTCCGTCTTTTGATTTTCAAATAGTTTTTCATTTAGTTTAATTGAGACTTATAAAAGATATTCTTATTACTATCAGATATTTGTATAAGAAATTTCCAATTATTATTATTATTATTATTATTATTATTATTATTTTTTAAATATAAATTTCAAAATTATTATCAAATAGATTTTTTTAAAATATTAAACTTTAAAAAAGACTACTTTATTAATTAAGTTAAAATTTCTTTCTAAGATATTAAACTTTTTTTCAAAACAATTAATTATAATTAGCTTTTCTCAAAATATTTTTATAAGCAATTGATTAATTTATTTTATATATGAAAAATTAAACTATTTTTCTTAATCAAATTTCAAAACAATTGAATTCTTGGATCTCGCCTTCCTAGAATTTCTGAGGGACTACTCTCGAGGCGTACGCCTTGAGTTGCGGTCTCGTTGTTCATTTTTAAAATGTTCAATTCTTTTCAAAACCTTTAAACCCTTTTCTAAAATAAATTTCTCAATTTAGTCAAGTATTTCCTTTGATCACTATACACAACATTTTAAAGCTTAATCCTGGGCTTCCTTACAGTGACACCTATTTGATCAATTATTTCTAGTTGGTCACTTAGAAGACTAACCCACCTTGCTAGTGCACACGTTTAAAACTCGAATTCAAACCTTGACTCCTTTCGAGCCATATTTCAAAACATCCAAGAGGAGGAGCTTGGAACTAAAACTTGCACGCAATTTCAAGGGTCAACGGAACCACTCCGTTCGGTAACTTTCCTTACTTTCAATCTTATATTTCTAGAATACTTAGCGCGCCTAATCCGAACACGCTAACCTACTCAAATCATTTTTCTTAATTAAATTACACAAGTATTGAGTTCTTGGAGTCGCACACTCTTTGAACTCGATAATGACCACTAATGAGGCGTACGCCTTGGGTAGTGTGTCGTTCAAACTTTTGTTCCTAAAACACTTCCTCTAATTATTTGGACAAGTACTTTCACTGTCCAACAAATATATTTTATAATTATTGGGATGAAAAAGATGTCGTTGGGATCTAGCATTCCAATGATACCCCGACTAATTGGTTACGAGGCCGACGTCTTGTTTATCGAATAGTTGTCATTCCTCCTAAATATACAATCTGTTTAACCTCGTCTCTCACCCTCGTGTGATTGAATCTAAATCTCCCTCAATATAAACCCTAGTATGTTTCTAAACCATACGGAAAATCTAAACTATTTTCTTGATTAAATTACGAAAGAACTGAGTTTTTAGAGTCTTGCACTCCTTGAATTTTTGAGTAACCACTCTTGGGGGCGTACGCTTTAGGTTGTGGATTACTCAACCTTTCGTCTATAAAACACATGCCCCAACTATTTGGACAAATATCGCCATTGTCCATTCAAATACAATTTCATAATTAATTGAATGAAAGAGGTGTTGTTGGGATCCAGCATTCCAATAATATCCCGATTAATTGATTACGAGGCCGACGTCTCGTGTATAGAGTAGTCGTCATTCTCCCTTAAAATATCCAATCCAACTCTTTTCTCGCCCTCGTGCGATCGAAACTTTCTCAAACATATTTCGTAATTATTCGAATGAAAAAGGTGTCGTTGGAATCTAGCATTCCAATAATGCCCCGATTAATTGATTACGAGGCTGACGGCTTGTTTATAGAATAGTCGTCATTCTCCATCAAATAACCTAACCAAATTCCTCTTTCTCGCCCCCGCGCGATCGAAACCCTAAATACATGTTCAACCATTCCAACTCTTTTCTCGCCCCGTGCGATTAAATCTTCCCAAACACTAATTTCTCGCCCTCATGCGATTTCCAACCCAAACACTTTTCCTAAAGAACATTGTTTAGTCTCTTCTTCCGCACATAATAAACTCGTGCTTCAGCCTCCCCTAGCGAGCAGACAAGCCAACATTTAGCAGTTAGACTGCGACCTAAACTCTCGTTCGACTCAAATACACTTTTTCTCCAAGAACATTGTTTATTCCTTTCTTCTGCGCATAACAAACTCGTGCTTCAGCCTCCCCTAGCGAGCAGACAAGCCAACGTTTAGCAGTTAGAACGCGACCTAAACACTCGTTCAGTTTCAAACCCTTTTACCGTAGCTGGCCGAACTACGGCTGCTCTGATTTCTCATTTATCAATGAGAATACGTAGGCACAAGATTGTGATGATCTTGGCGAGCACAATCCCTTCTTTTTCCCGTAGTCCCACGAACTACGAATGCTCTGATTTTCCACTTCTTACAAGTGAAGATACGTAGACACAAGGGCCCCAATCCTTGGCGAGCACCCTATCTTAAAACCACTCATTTCCACATAGGAGAAACCTTAGAAGAAAACAAACAAGCGTAGCTAACTTTACGCTCGAATCGAATCAAGAGGTTCCCGTTGAGTACAGCGGACATGAGGGGTGCTAATACCTTCCCCTCATGTAATCGACTCCCGAACCTAGAATGTGGTTGCGATGACCATGTTCTTATCCCTTAAAGGTTTTATCGATATTTTCCTATTCCATTCATGGAATGAATAAAGTTCGTTGGCGACTCTGTTCGAACGTATTTTCCGCGTCCATCGCGAGGATCGTATTTTTCGAGGTACGACAACATGACATTACTTTTTGTTAGTTCCATGATTCTATGATTGGCTAAAGTTTGGTAAAACATGATTCTACACTAATGTTAAGTAAGATGTTATAACATCTTCATTAACTGTTATGACAGTACTACTGTCATGTGTTTCAAATAAGATGTCGAGTCAGATGCCATGACATCTTCGTCTAGTACAACAGGCGCTGCTACTTTATATCTCTTGACAAAGGTGTTTTTGTTTGATGTGATTCTCTTGGATATACCTCATCGTTATGCGCAGGTCAAGGAGATTTATTAGGAACAACGTGCATATTTAATTGGATTTCATAAAAAGGATCTTTGAGACTTTTTAGAAAACTATAAAATACTTGTTTCTACTTTTATGGAGAAGATTCTGCAGAAGATTTACAATGAGAAGATTTGGAATTTGATTTGATTTGATCAAATATGAGTTGGTTTTAATTATGAGAAGATTTGGAGTTTGATTTGACTTGATTTGATCGAATCTAAATTGGTGTTAATTATGAAAAAATTTGAAGAATTATTTGATTTGATCAAATCTGAGGAAGCTTTTGCTAAATTCCAAGCCCATACTACAAGAGTATATAAATAAGGACTTGCTAGACCTAAAGAAGACAAGCATTCACAACAAGAAGATCTTGGGTGCAAAATAAGGGTTTAGGATTTTGAGAGTCTCTTGTGTGTGTGACTTTGTAAGTCACCCTTTATATCTTTTGATACATCGTGGTAGACATATTTAGGTTGTATATTGTTCTTGATTGAAGTTGTTAAGCAAGATCAAGTATTCTCTTTGAAGAGTGTCTTCTAAAGCTTATTCATTTGTTGTTATCACTGTTGTGATTGAGGGGGAGTGAAAGGTGTCTCATATCTAGGAGTGTCCTAGGTAAAAGTTGCACTGGTAGGGATTAAGTGAGGGGTTGTAAACGGGGGAGATTAGCTCTAAATTGATACTACTGATAGTGGATTTCCTTCTTGGCTTGGTAGCCCCCAGATGCAGTTGATGTTGCACCGAACTGGGTTAACAATTCATTATGTTATTTATCTTTCTGCATTTAATATTCTGCTCAATTTAAATGGTTAGATAAATTGTTCTTTCAGTCTGCAGATGTTACAACATATTTCATGACACCGTTAATTCTTAAAGTAAATCAAAATGCTCGTGTTCTGTCCTTGTTATGGTTAAGCAAAGATCAATTTCTAGGACATCTAAGATCTGCATACTAGAATTTCAATTTGGTATCAGAGCAGACATTCTCTCTGTTCTGGATGAGATCTTGTGACATACTTTCTGGTGTTTTAAACAAGGAGAAGTTCTAGCTAATTTGATGATCTTGCTAAATGTTTGAGCTGCTGATGGGTTCTTGAGGATTTGTTGCTTATGGAGTTAAGGGGGAGTTTGTGTTTATTCCTGCTTTTGAAGGATTCTGTGTATCTACTGCTGTGCTCTCTGATATAGGAGCTTTTGTGATTTGTTGAATGTGTTTTGGAGAGATCAGATCATTCATTCTGATATACTCAAGGGTATTGATGGTTGAGATGAGTGTTCTGGATCACGAGGAACAACTCTGATGATTGTTCAATGTTTCTGAGGAGTTTCTACAACAACTGCAGGAGGAGTGGCTACTTCTTCTGTATGGTGTCCTATAAGATGTTTTGACACCTTGTTTGGGGCATGTTGAAGATGGTCCTTGGTGGCTCCGCTGCATTTTTCTCTGATGGAAGAACTCTGGTAGTCTTGTTATTATACTGTTGCGATGGAAGAAAGATTAAGAAAGATCTTGTTTATTGACTTCTATGCTCTGAAGATCCTCAGATTGGATTACTAATTAGATAGTAAGTACAAGTGGTTATTGTATCAAGAACCATATTGTATGGTGTCTGTGAGATAATTAGCATGTCCTAACTGATGTTAGAACATCATTTTGTTTGCTGAACTTGGGGTTCAGATTGTGGAAGTTGATACTCACTAGTTGAATCAGAAGCGTTGTAACTTATCATATGGGAGAATGATGAGGTAAATACTTTCTTCGATTATGGGGTGTCTATATTGTTCTCTGACTCAGGCTGAGGCCAGAATACTTGTGGATAAGTGTTTTCTTCTGCTGCAAGTAACTCTAGAAAGAAGTGGATCATTTTGATACCTATGAAGCAAGTAAGCTGAGGATTTCTGGAAAATGGATCTTATGGGAATGGCATCTGGGATAACTAACAAATTAAGAGGCTCTGCATGTCTCTTTAAGGAATGTGAAGCATTCCATGTTCGATTATATTTTTTCAAGGAACATGGATATCTATGCCTGTAAAATTCAAAGTGGATCTGTACAGGGCCTGGATGGGTTTAGGCGAGAGGGATCAATGATGATTTTGGTCTCAATCCAAGAGTTCGTTATAGTTCAAGGATCCTAATCCTGGTACCTTCTCACTGTATGAGCATGAAGTTGGTCATGAGATATAATGTGGTGATCTTGGGTGTTTCTTGTTGAAAGGAGCATCTTTTATAAAAGATAGGGGTATAGCTTCTGTTTGATGGGTGTACTATTGTGGTACATAGGTTGCTTGTGGTTCAAGCAGTAAGTGAATGAGTTCAGCAGGTGTGTTGAACAAGGAGTGAGCTCTTGAAGACATGAAGATGAGTCATATGTTTTCCATTCACGTTAAGGTGTTCTTCTGGAAAAAGAGCACTGGTTATCCTTGATATGGGGAGGTATACTTCTATCTAGGATCTGTTGCTGCAATAGTACAATTATTTACCAAAATTGTTTTTGGGTGTAAGAAGTGTGTGATTGTATGTCTCTATGAGGATGGAATGTCAGACAAGACGTTGTGACATTGTGTTACTGTTCTAGCTCATGGTGAACTTGACAGTGTTTTTTTTGGTTTTTTCATTGGGTATCAATGGATCAAATCAGATATGGACAAACTTATTGGGAGTAATATGAAGGTGGGAGCATTATGATCTGGGTTCCACTAAAGGGATTTTTGGTCAGCAGGTTTTTGGGCCTCTATCCAAGTGTTTTGTCTTGCATTTGTATGACTGGTGAAGATCAAGACACCATCAGCCTTGATTTTGTGCATATGGAGGGACATTCACCCTGACATCTTGGAGATTTTTCTAGTCTTTCAAAGCTGGATCTGAGTGATCTTGCAGATAGTTATGTCTATCCTGTGACTACCTCTGCTATTAGGTATGGTTCTTGTGTGGTTTGTGAAACAAGGGGTGTAGAGTTGCATGTGTTTCTAGTGTGTAAATATGAGGATGTTGAAGTGAGTCTTCATATGTTTGGGTTTTCTCTTTTCAGGGGAGTGCTGATTGTGCATGACAGGGGGAGCTGTGTACCTGTCTGATGTATAGCTGCATTGTTGTAGCCTATACAAAGTTTGTTGACTCTCAGGCAAATTTATGTTCTTGGACCACTGATGAGGTCGTAATGTCAGACAAGATGTCTTGACATTGTGCTATCTGGTGTAATTTTCTTTTACCTTGACAATGTGATTATGGGTCTGACTTTGTGAGACTGTTGGTTTGAACTAGAGTTGTGCTTGCTTCTTATGAATGACCTAGGAAACAACATTGGTTATTGTCTGGGAGAATTTATTTTTCTCTGCAGAATATTTGTGTGTCTCAAATTGGGGATTTAAAATCACTTGTTACTTGTGGCATTAGCAAGTATTTAATTGATTATCCTTTTAATTGGCGATGTCAAAAGTGTCACTCCTGAAGGTGCAACTTCGGACAAGGCAAGAACTCAAGATTCAATGACTATGTTCATGGGGTAAAACTATGTGGAGTTTATACTGTGGAGGTTGTTTCTCATCATGATAAAGCATGGTGTATGATTGCTTGTCATGAAAATGGTCATGGTGAAGAATCGTTTTGTCCCGGCTATTGATGGATCTATGCAAACGAGTAGTAGATAGAAAGTAAAAGGAGAAGTAGTTTATGTCCATGACTTGGTGCTTGACTGATGAACGAATCATTTCTTAAGGTGCTTAAGAATAATTATTGTTTTTGTAATGTCAAACAAGATGTTTGAACATCATGTCTCTGAGGAAGCTACATGAGAGTTTATTTCTCTCTATGATTTTCTGGTGTATATGATAATCTGTTAAGCTGAGACCTTCATGTGTATGAAATGTATGGATTACTATGGAAATAATAATTCATGTGGTTGGTATCTTAAGAACCAAAGTGAGTGGTAAAGGAGTTGATGTCATACATGATGGGCCGGAATTAGGATTGTGATGCTTGATACTCACAATTTGATTTAGAAGTGTTTTATTTAATCATGCTGGAGTATGATGTGGAGGTAGTGGTCAAGACTTCTCTAGATCATGGTGTAAAGTAGTCAGTGTGCTTGTTCATTTGCATAAGTTAGATATAAAACTTAGTGTTCTGAGTTATGTTGGGATCAGAATGCTTATGGGAAGGTGGCTTATTCTCCTGGAAGTGATCTGGATATTGTGAAGCAAGAAAATTGAGAGTTTTGTTCCAAAGTATGGTAGTAATGTCAAGCCGAGTGTGCATGACATCGTGCCTATCCAAGGAGTTATGATAATGTGTGTGGATGCGCAAGGCCATTTATCATATATGTTCTAGGTGGGTGAATAGTTCAGGGTGTCAGGATATATTCTCAAGGAGCTATGGTATCTGGATCTGTATGAATCAGGATTGTTTTTACAGTGGTTGAGTATGTTCAGCAGGGGGATTTAGGTCTTTGTCCATGGATTGTTGCTGCAGTGGTGCAGTCTTTATATTGATTGAGGATCAAGAAATTTGTGTGTCTCTTAGGAGGTTGTGAGATTTCAGACTAGATATTCAGATACCATGTGCAGTTTTTCAGCTGAAGTCTTGCTTCGAAGCATGGTGATTCTGGTTCAGTTTTTGGGTTCGGCTCTGATTGATGTGTTATGAGTTTATGTGCGTACACTTACTCCAATTTTTGTCAATTTTTGGCTAAAAAGGGGGAGTAAAGTATTAATGTTATCTGTTGTCCTGGTGTTATGTCACATGGATTGACATGATGACCAACATTGTGATAGGACTTTGCTACTGCTAAGGAAAGAGTAGTGTGTTGTTATTGCTTGATAAATGCAACTATTAAGGGGGAGCATGATAGTTTGTGAGGCTGAATGTATTTGAGGAAACTACTGTTGTTGTTGCACTGATAAGTCTATATTTCAAGATTTATCATGGTTTGGTTGTTTTAGCCAAAATTTTCCAAAGGGGGGGATTGTTAGTTCCCTGATTCTATGATTGGCTAAATTTTGGTAAAACATGACTCTACATTGATGTTAAGTAAGATGTTATAACATCTTCATCAACTGTTATGACAATACTACTGTCATGTGTTTCAAACAAGATGTCGAGACAGATGTCATGACATCTTTGTCTAGTACAACAGGCTCTGCTACTTTATATCTCTTGACAGAGGTGTTTTGGTTTGATGAGATTCTCTTGGATATACCTCATCGTTATGCGCATGTCAAGGAGATTTATTAGGAACAAAGTGCATATTTAATTGGATTTCATAAAAAGGATCTTTGAGACTTTTTAGAAAACTATAAAATACTTGTTTCTATTTTTATGGAGAAGATTCTGCAGGAGATTTACAATGAGAAGATTTGGAATTTAATTTGATTTGATCAAATATGAGTTGATTTTAATTATGAGAAGATTTGGAGTTTGATTTGATTTGAATTGATCAAATCTAAATTGGTGTTAATTATGAAAAGATTTGAAGAATTATTTGATTTGATCAAATCTGAGGAAGCTTTTGCTAAAGTCCAAGCCCATACTAGAAAAGTATATAAATAAGGACTTGCTAGACCTAAAGAAGACAAGCATTCACAACAAGAAGATCTTGGGTGCAAAATAAGTGTTTAGGATTTTGAGAGTCTCTTGTGTGTGTGACTTTGTAAGTCACCCTTTGTATCTTTTGATGCATCGTGGTAGACATATTTAGGTTGTATATTGTTCTTGATTGAAGCTGTTAAGCAAGATCAAGTATTGTCTTTGAAGAGTGTCTTCTAAAGCTTATTCTTTTGTTGTTATCACTACTGTGATTGAGGGGGAGTGAGAGGTCTCTCATATCTAGGAGTGTCCTAGGTAGAAGTTGCACTGGTAGGGATTAAGTGAGGGGTTGTAAATGGGGGAGTTTAGCTCTGAATTGATACTATTGATAGTGGATTTACTTCCTGGCTTTGTAGCCCCCAAATGTAGGTGATGTTGCACCGAACTGGGTTAACGATTCATTGTGTTATTTATCTTTCTGCATTTAATATTCTGCTCAATTTAAATGGTTAGATTAATTATTTTGTCAGTCTGCAGATGTTACAACATATGTCATGACACTATTAATTCTTAAAGTAAATCAAAATTCTCGTGTTCTATCCTTGTTATGGTTAAGCAGAGATCAATGTCTATGACATATGAGATCTACATACCAGAATTTCACTTTTCCTGATCTGAAAGTTTGAGAAGTTGATGACTTTAGAACCCTTTAACCCATCTTGGCCATTTTAGGCCGTAGTGCGGTGAATATTCAGGTGTAGACTTGAATTAGTTATTACGCGATACTACACTCAGACGAATTTCTCTTGAGAATATTGTTGGATGATAAGTAGTCATTTAAGTTGATAATATCTAAAAGATGCAATCACGACTCTGGGAACCTTTTAGAACCTTGTTGTACAGGTGAATATTAACCCTAGTACATACCATTGTGGGTGGTCCTTACCCTTGGCTCCATGCTTATGACTCAAAAACCTTTACCTTGTTTGTAATCTTGTGTGTGATTGTTTCATCATGACATCGTCCATTCATAAACTTTCTGTTTCAATCAGTTTTCAAGGATCTCAGAGATTTTCCTTTGCAAACATCGAAGATTTTGTGATTATGGACATTGGAAGGATAAATACTTATAAGTACAATTTATGAGTTCCTGATCTTAAAGATTTGAAAAAGCTAGCATCCTTTGTAGTTGATCCAGTGGATTTCAGATCTCGTCATGGAAGACTCTTGTTTGTTCTTTCTACCAACATTGAAGACGAAATTCTAAATACTCTTGTGAAATTCTATGACCTTGTCTACCGTTGCTTTACATTTCATGATTATCAGTTGTTTCCTACCTTAGAGCAGTACGCTTATCTCTTGGGTATACCAGTTTCTGATGAGGTTCCTTATACTGGTTTGGAGGAAGTTCCCAATTCCCAAGTTATTGATGCAACCGTTCATTTGAGGAAATATGATATAGATGCTAACCTTGTGGTTAAGGGAGGCATTAAAGGATTGACTTCTATGTTTTTGGTTGAGAAAGCTACTTCATTTGGTGATGCTGGTAGCACATTGGCGTTTGAGGCTATTTTTTCTTATCTATGGATTAGTCTTGTTCCCTAACATTGACAACTTTATGGATGTTAACACTATTTAGATATTTTTGATAGGGAACCATGTTCCAACTTTACTTGGTGATATATATTTCTCTATCCATCATAGAAAGTCTAAGGGAAATGGTACCTGTTGCGGTGAAATTTGGATGTCAAGCTATTGATTAACTTGAATCTTAATTCATTTACAACTGGTCTTTGATTTATCCGAAGGAAAGGTTAAAGAAAGGAAAAACCTAAAAGGGAGAGATCTAAGGTTCGGGGGTTGGTTAAATTTAGGGAAGGTATTAGCACCCTAAACTTCCGTAGTACTCTACGGGAACCTTTTGTTTATTTTTTTTATTTATTTCATTAATTATTTTGCTTTAGGGTATATACAAAGGATTGAAAATTAAAAAAAGACCTAGAGGTTAATTCTAAGTTTACTCGGCAAGACATCACATCTTGTGCCTACATATCCTTACGAGAATGGAATCAGAGTAACTGTAGTTCCCCTCAAAAGGGAGGTTAGAGACTTCTTGACTGTGGTCAAGGTCTCAAGGGGAATAAACGCATCTTAAGGACACGCTTACATGGAGTCTTAAACTCCGATCTCTATGTTATAAATTGTTAAGTGCATTAGGGTTAGGTTAGTTCAGAGACTCCAATCTCTATGTTAAAAAAATGTTAATTAAAATTAAAATAGGGTTAAATTAGGGATTCCACGGCGAAAAACCTTAAAACAGAGTACGACGACTCTTTTGGCCTAACACTAGGATAAAAGCAATTTTGCCCACGGCGGGACACCTAGGCTAAACAGGGTTTGATCCATTAAAGGGGTAAGGCTATTGACTCGGCGGCCAAAAGGCTGGACCTAATCCTTAGGAAGGATAAAACTGTAAAAAAATGTGAAAATATGACAAATCATTATATGGAGGAATAATTAAGGTACAGAAATAAGAAAAGTAATAAAGGCAGAGGGTATAAAGAAACAAAGAAACATTTCTGAAAACATGAAGAATATGAAAATATGTAATGACACTTAGAATGAAGTGAGGGAGGAAAATAGTGTGGGGATGTGGCCACCACAAGCACATCTCAACCTCGAGCATGCACATGAAATGCCAAAAGAAAAGTAATAAAAGGGTACATAAAATGACACGACAAACATCAAACATCAGGAGTTCCTTACAAAAAGGTTTTAATTTTTTAATATTTTAATTAAAAATTTTTTTTTAATTTTTTTATATTTTAATTATAAAAAAGGTTTTAATTTTTTAATAAAAATATTTAAGTTAAAATTATAAAAAAAATTAAGTTTAAATTATATAAAAAAAAAGTTTTGGGGGGAAAAGTCTTTTCAGTTTTTTTTAGAACAAAAAAGGCTTTTCATTCCAAAAAAAAGCTTTTCAGCTTTTTGGGAACAAAAAGATTTTTTTTTTTTCGGAACAAAAAGGCTTTTCAGTTTTTAAAAAAAGGTCTTACTAAAAAAGAGGTTTTAATAATAAATAAAAAAAAGGTTTTGATTTTTAAAAAAGGTTTTGTTAAAAAAGGGTTTTGATATTAAAATCTAGGGACCTAAACACACATGGAGATTAACATGGCAAAATATGCACATAAACATGAAAAAGCAAAAGGTTTAGTAATTTAACGGACCTAAACACATTAACATGGCAAAATATGCATATAAACATGAAAAGGCAAAAGGTTTAGTAATCTAACCTACGAAGCGGAGGTTTGCTTCGGTAAATGTGAAAAAGGTTTGAATAAGGGAACACTAACGAGCTCCAATCCTTCTGACGAGTTGTGGGAACGACCGCCTTTCTTCTCTGGGGATCTCCTTTGTTTCTCCCTTTCTCTCTCCTCTTTTCTGAAGAAAAACCTGCTGACCCCCTTTTCAACAAAGCAACACATGTATATATAGGGAACAAATTAGGGTTAACACCAAATTGTCAATAATGTCCCTAAAGCCCATTTTAAAGCCCAAACTAAATAATTAGTTAAGAAAAAATAAAATTTAAATAATTGTAAATAATTAAAATAAACTTAAAATAAAAACTAATAATCCTATTGATTCCTAAAATCAAAAATATTATAAAAAGAACAAAATTTTTTCTAATATTTTTTATTTTATGATTTTTTGGATATTTTTATGAATAATTTAGAAAAAAGTGAAAAAAATAATATTTTAAAAAATGATTTAATTAAAATACGAAAATAATAATTAAATAATAATAAAAAACTATTTTTGTTATTTTTTAATGAAGGATAGAAAAATTTAGAGTAAAAATAATAAAAAACCAAAAAGTGACAAAGGTGAGATTCGAACTCTCAACCTCTCACACTCACAACTCCTTACACATGTCCTCTTGCCAATTGTGCCATTTTTACTTTTTAGAAAAAAAATACATGCCATATGATATTTACCTGCAAAAAGTCAAACGACTACACAAATTTGTTAGTAATTGATTAAATGCAAGAAAAATGCAATGAAATGCGACGACAAATCTTAGGGCAAAATTTGGGGTATTACAGTTGCCCCTATTTAAATAACTTCACCGGGTGATTTGAGCAACGGAGACTCGAGAAATCATGGTGGAGGGATTTAAATACAGATAACCGAAAATTTTGCCTTTAGACGCAGTGCTATGCAATGATATGGACAAAACAAAACGAACTATAATGCTAAATATGATATAAATCTGATATGATGCGTATGATGAAAATGACAAATGCACGGATACAGACGAAACAACGTCACAGGGGACGACCCATCGAGGAATTGCACTAGGGAAGAAGACATGTCATATCTGGAAGAACGTCGGATAGACACGACACAGAATTGTTGATAGGTGCCAAGTAAATTAGAAATTGTCCGCAAGGTAAGACGCGGGTAAAACACGAGCTCAGGAGAAAAACGCAAATGGGGATAAAACACCCATGATGCCAAGTAAATAAATTTTGCCCACAAGGTAAGACGCGAGTAAAACACGACCTCAGGGAAAAAAAAGTAAATGGGGGTAAAACACCATGATGTTAGGTAAACCCAGGAATATCTGGTAAACGGGGAATAAAACACCCGGGATAAAGGTACATGGGGGATAAAACACCCAAGGATAGAAGGTAAGTGGGGAGTAAAGCACCCAAGATAGACATGTAAATGGGGAGTAAAGCACCCAGGATAGAAATGTAAATGGGGAGTAAAGCACCCAAGATAGAGAGGTAAATGGGGAATAAAGCACCCAAGATAGAAATGTAAATGGGGAGTAAAGCACCCAAGATAGAAATGTAAATGGGGAATAAAGCACCCAAGATATGCACATGTATAGGAATTATGCTATGACATATGATCAAATGCAAATGCAGACATCGACGACAAGGCTCGACTCTTTCGGTGAGATGACAAAACTGGAGGACTGATTCCTCAACACGGAGATCACTGTCATTCTGTTAAACTGTATCAAGTTGATAGTCACTGTAGGAATGATGAATAACTACTTAGGGATTATGCAAGTAAACTGCCCTAGGTCAAATGAACTGATAATTGCTTCAGCTGTCTAATTCATGGAATCGACTGTTTTGCTGTATCCTCGGAGGGCTTGCCCCAGTCTGGGTCTTGAACAATTCTCTGGATAAACCAAATCTGAGAAGATATTGCCTTGAACAAATCTTGAACTAATTCTTTGACAGGATGTAAAAGGAATTTTCCCCTGATAAGATCACTTGACCAAGTTTCTCATTGTTTGAAAATTCCTTAGAGGAAAGCTAGTTTGCAAACAAAAATATTCATACAAACATGGTAATGCAAAGTTCATGCGACTTTTGAAAAATTATTTTTGAAAGATGGAAAATACATGAGTCGTTAGTCAGAACAAGGCGGTTCAAGACACTCAAAGTTTAAAATAAAAGTGTATTGCCAAAATAAATGATTCGCAAGGATCTTTTGGAGTCAGGTTACGCAACCTTGCTGTAGTATACTTTCAAAATAACCTTGCTTCAATTAGGTTTTTTGAGGGTTGTAACGTGGCCTGGTTCACGGTTTATGAAACAAAAGATAAAGGCTCAAAATTTATTTGTACCCACCCAATCTACGTGATGATCTTCAGTCCTATGCTCAGTTAACTCATACTATGCATTCAGGTTCCCATAAGTTAGGGATTTCATTGATCGTAGCAGTGATGATTCAGAAGTCAAAGGGACCTATGAAAAGGCAGCCACTACTCCCCTATAACATTTGATTGTTTTGACATTGAGGATTTTCAAGATAAGGATTTAAAAATCTCTTTGTATTATCCCTAAATTTTGCCTGAACTGTTTATTTTAGAGTTTACAGTCAGCGGGATGCCCCAGTTTTGCCTAAGTCTCCTTCATAGGTTTTGACTTAGCGGGCTTCTTTTGCTTTTTTTTATATTATTTTTTTGTGTGAAGGAAAGTGACTGTTTGATTTTAATGATTACGGTGAACCATCATCGACCTTTTGATTAGAAAACATCTTCGACACTTGTTTGACGTGTGCGAAGGAAAATTTGTTAATGAAAGGTGTATCGTATGAACACACAACCAAGTTAACTGAGAACTACCCATCCCAAGGTTAAAATTGTGGGTTTTTTGTAACGAAAGGAACTCCAACTTCTAGGCTCGAAGGGGGTAACGAGGGATTAACTTCCTTATTTCTCCAGTGTTTGGGAATTGAAACAATGCCTTACATCGTCAACAAGGTTTGATTGAAAGCATACTGACAGCAATTATGGGTATAACGTTTTCGTCATCCTCCCTCCGATCTTAGCATATCAAAATTTTGGACAAGAAGTAAACATTTGAAAAATAAAGCATAAAGATGCAAATAAATGGACGGAAATGAATTGAATCAAAAGTCGCAATGCTTATTTCATTAATGAAAGTACAAACATAATTAAAAGCAAACAACTTAAACAAAATAAGGAAAGTGCAAACAACGAGAAATAAAAGGCCTAGTGACAAAACTTCATTTCTGATGTACTGGCAAGGGATTTTTCTGAACATCCGGATGACTGTCTGTAAAATCAAGTATTCCAGTTCTAACCAATTCACATACTCTAGCCTTCAATGCAAAACAATGCTCCAAGTCATGGCCTGGGGCACCCTCATGGGAAGCACAATGGAGATCAGCCCTAAATCCAGCCGGAGGATTAAGAGAAGGTGGTAAAGCCTTTGTAGTAATCAGTCCTTGCCGGACTAAGTCAGGATATAGCTCTGTGTAAGTCATGAGAATAGGATCAAAGTGACTCCTGTTCCGTTTCTGGTCTGATATCTGTGTCGAGGAATCAGCTTGACGACTCAAAGGTACACTAGAAGACGATAGGACCAAGAAGGAGAAACTGGGGGACAAATGCAATGCAAAAATGTGATGCTGATGCCATGCAATGGTTTCAAGAATTTCAACGGTCGATTGCGAATATTGCTTTTTAAGAAAGTTGGAAAAAATTTTAGACTTTAAAATGTAAGGCTTTTCGAATTTGCAAAGGACTGCTGAATTCCTTGAAACTAGAAATGATATGATGCTTTATGGATGCGAAGCACAAATACACATAAGCAAACAAAAGGTCCTAAGTTAGAGGAACAATGAATGGAGTCAAGGTCTACCCTTCCCAAAGTGGTGTGTACTATAGGTTAATTGTACCTGCAGAACAAGGGTTCTAAAAAAGTGCCCAAAGTCATCAGCCCATCTTTTGGATATTATCAACTTCTCGACTGACTCAAGGGTCAATAATATTCTCAAGAGAACCTCGTTCGAGTGTAGTATCGCGTAGCAACCATTGTAGGGCTACTCCCACATAGTTCCCGCACTACGTCCTATATAAGGTCAAGATGGTGTAAAGGTACTACGGTTCCCAGTATCACAGACTCCAATCGATAACGGTAAAAGTTTTCACGACTACACTCGATCAACCGAACCATTTTTGAAAGTGTCTCAACTGAGCGGTGATTCTCGATTTAGCTTAGTCGGGACTCACTCCCTATAAGCCTCGTCGAATATATCAGCCATCCTATCATAAGGTTGCTCAAGTCCGGGTGTAGGACTTATCTCACAACACAGTAACTCCAAGTAAGGTACCCCAATATAAACATACAAGTGAGCAAAATATATAATAAAACAAATATATAAAGAAAAATAAACAAAATAGGGATAACCCTCAATAGTTAGGAGTCCCCAGTGAAGTCGCCATTTTCTGTTGCGGTGAAATTTGGATGTCAAGCTATTGATTAACTTGAATCTTAATTCATTTACAACTGGTCTTTGATTTATCCGAAGGAAAGGTTAAAGAAAGGAAAAACCTAAAAGGGAGAGATCTAAGGTTCGGGGGTTGGTTAAATTTAGGGAAGGTATTAGCACCCTAAACTTCCGTAGTACTCTACGGGAACCTTTTGTTTATTTTTTTTTTTATTTATTTCATTAATTATTTTGCTTTAGGGTATATACAAAGGATTGAAAATTAAAAAAAGACCTAGAGGTTAATTCTAAGTTTACTCGGCAAGACATCGCATCTTGTGCCTACATATCCTTACGGGAATGGAATTAGAGTAACTGTAGTTCCCCTCAAAAGGGAGGTTAGAAACTTCTTGACTGTGGTCAAGGTCTCAAGGGGAATAAACGCATCTTAAGGACACGCTTACATGGAGTCTTAAACTCCGATCTCTATGTTATAAATTGTTAAGTGCATTAGGGTTAGGTTAGTTCAGAGACTCCAATCTCTATGTTAAAAAAATGTTAATTAAAATTCAAATAGGGTTAAATTAGGGATTCCACGGCGGAAAACCTTAAAACAGAGTACGGCGACTCTTTTGGCCTAACACTAGGATAAAAGCAATTTTGCCCACGACGGGACACCTAGGCTAAACAGGGTTTGATCCATTAAAGGGGTAAGGCTATTGACTCGGCGGCCAAAAGGCTGGACCTAATCCTTCGGAAGGATAAAACTGTAAAAAAATGTGAAAATATGACAAATCATTATATGGAGGAATAATTAAGGTACAGAAATAAGAAAAGTAATAAAGGCAGAGGGTATAAAGAAACAAAGAAACATTTCTGAAAACATGAAGAATATGAAAATATGTAATGACACTTAGAATGAAGTGAGGGAGGAAAATAGTGTGGGGTTGTGGCCACCACAACACATGAAATGCCAAAAGAAAAGAAAAGTAATAAAAGGGTACATAAAATGACACGACAAACATCAAACATCAGGAGTTCCTTACGAAAAGGTTTTAATTTTTTAATATTTTAATTTAAAAAAGGTTTTAATTTTTTTATATTTTAATTATAAAAAAAGGTTTTAATTTTTTAATAAAAATATTTAAGTTAAAATTATTAAAAAAATTAAGTTTAAATTATATAAAAAAAAAGTTTTGGGGGGAAAAGTCTTTTCAGTTTTTTTTAGAACAAAAAAGGCTTTTCATCCTAAAAAAAGGCTTTTCAGTTTTTTGGGAAAAAGCTTTTCAGTTTTTTGGGAACAAAAAGGTTTTTTTTTTTCGGAACAAAAAGGCTTTTCAGTTTTTAAAAAAAGGTCTTACTAAAAAAGAGGTTTTAATAATAAATAAAAAAAAAAAGGGTTTTGATTTTTAAAAAAGGTTTTGTTAAAAAAGGGTTTTGATATTAAAATCTAGGGACCTAAACACACATGGAGATTAACATGGCAAAATATGCACATAAACATGAAAAAGCAAAAGGTTTAGTAATTTAACGGACCTAAACACATTAACATGGCAAAATATGCATATAAACATGAAAAGGCAAAAGGTTTAGTAATCTAACCTACGAAGCGGAGGTTTGCTTCGGTAAATGTGAAAAAGGTTTGAATAAGGGAACACTGAAGAGCTCCAATCCTTCTGACGAGTTGTGGGAACGACCGCCTTTCTTCTCTGGGGATCTCCTTTGTTTCTCCCTTTCTCTCTCCTCTTTTCTGAAGAAAAACCTGCTGACCCCCTTTTCAACAAAGCAACACATGTATATATAGGGAACAAATTAGGGTTAACACCAAATTGTCAATAATGTCCCTAAAGCCCATTTTAAAGCCCAAACTAAATAATTAGTTAAGAAAAAATAAAATTTAAATAATTGTAAATAATTAAAATAAACTTAAAATAAAAACTAATAATCCTATTGATTCCTAAAATCAAAAATATTATAAAAAGAACAAAATTTTTTCTAATATTTTTTATTTTATGATTTTTTGGATATTTTTATGAATAATTTAGAAAAAAGTGAAAAAAATAATATTTTAAAAAATGATTTAATTAAAATACGAAAATAATAATTAAATAATAATAAAAAACTATTTTTGTTATTTTTTAATGAAAGATAGAAAAATTTAGAGTAAAAATAATAAAAAACCAAAAAGTGACAAAGGTGAGATTCGAACTCTCAACCTCTCACACTCACAACTCCTTACACATGTCCTCTTGCCAATTGTGCCATTTTTACTTTTTAGAAAAAAAATACATGCCATATGATATTTACCTGCAAAAAGTCAAACGACTACACAAATTTGTTAGTAATTGATTAAATGCAAGAAAAATGCAATGAAATGCGACGACAAATCTTAGGGCAAAATTTGGGGTATTACAGTACCATCATTTGATGCACACCTTTGTCGTACAAGTGATTTATTTTGCACTTGCTGCAATCACCTTCTTTCAAGGAAAACAATAACTGTTTAAAATGGTCTTAGAGGATTATGTCCCTTACTCATGCTGATATTACTTAGTGTTCTTCTGTGTATGAGAATGTCAAGATTATTGATAGTTATGGAGAATTATCCAATGTGCCTCTTCTTGGTAGACAAGGTGGAATTAACTACAACTCTAGTTTAGCAAGACGCCAACTTGGTTATATGTTAATGGATAAGCCTAATAGCGTTCTATTAGAAGGTTTATTTTTCAAAAAAAGGAAGGACTATCTTGGTTTAGAGAGAAGAATGGATCAAGTTTGGCACAACACTCATAGGAAGGGAAAATGAGAGCTTGGAAGACAAGTTTGCATTGCCTTGGAACCTTATACACTTTGGGTGAAGGGCAGAGCTAAGCAGCTCAAAATGCCTTATGCTTTTGAGAAACTCATGTCTGTAGTAGTTATTACACCACTCCCCATTCCTTATGGAGATATGGAAGCACTTCAAGATGCCTTAGCCCAGATGAAGCCGGAAAAGGATTGTTGGGAATCCATATTTCATGCTTCAAACCTCGAGAAGCTAGAGTTGCAGAAGCAGTTGAAGGAGAAAGATGTCTTGATAAAGTTGCTTGAGCAACATGCTGTGAAGAGACATGGAGAGCATTTATTTTCCTCTACTACTTCATCATCTCATCCTCCTACTTCTAGTGCTTGAAAAGGTATTATGGATCAACTCGTGTTAGAGAAGACCACCATGAAGGATAGCTATGAAGGGGAGATTAAGAGACTCCAAAGGAAGTATCAGCTTGGATCATCCTCATATGTGATTCCTTAGGATCCTTAGGATCTAGCTTTTTCTTATTGTTTTTTGATCCTTTGTAACTTGTACTTCTAAGTGTAACTCTTTCCAATGTTCAATAAAATGAGGTTTTATCAATATTTCAAAAAAAAATTATTTCTTTATTATGTTTGCAATTGCTTTATATTTTAAAGATCCTTGAAAATTGAATGAAACATTTACATTGCATTCACATCATTTTGCATTGGATCTTGCTTTGACAGGTGTCTTATTGCTTTCTTCCTGGTTTTCTCATAATTCAAGTTGTCGCACCACTACAACATGCGTGCTAATTCTTAGAGAAAGATGGTGGATTACTTGGAACAAGAGAACCATGAACTTCGTGAAGAGGTTACAAGTCCCCGTGCTGGTATGGAGAAGCTTAATAAACTAGTTGAGTCTCTATTTGCCTTACAAAATCAGTCTCCTTGTCCATCTACTCCTCAGGCTACTCTGCCCCAATCAATTGTTATTTTTGAAGTGGTATTTGTGCCCATTTTTGTGACTCCTGTCAGTGTTCCTTCTCATCAGATGCCTCCTAGATTTCCTTGTGATATGACCTTGAACTTTATGCCTGAAGGATACAGACCTGCTGCTGAAATTCCCACTGTCCAACATATTATGACAATCCCTCAACATGTGGTACATGTTGCCCCACAGATTGATGAACCTTTTTTCCACGTTGAAGCTAGTGAAAGCCAGGGTATCTATGATCGGATGGACGAGTTCCAAGATCAGTTTGAAGATATGCAATAGGAGATTAAGGCTTTAAGGGGAAAGGAACTCTTTGGAAAGAATGCTCATGAACTTTGTCTGGTTCCTAATGTGAAGATTCCTCACAAGTTCAAGGTTCCCTACTTAGAGAAGTATAAATGAAATGCTTGTCCTTTGAGTCATTTGGTGATATCTGCTCGTAAGATGTCCATTGAATGGACAATCATCAGTTGTTGATTCACTATTTTAAGGATAGTTTGACTGGCGCCGCACTAAAATAGTATATGGGCCTGGACAGTACTCAGATCCGCATCTTTAATGATTTTGGAGATGCCTTCGTTCACCAATACAAGTATAATGTTGACATGGCAACGGACAGAGGTCAGCTCTGTGCCATGTCCCAAAAGGATAAAGAAACTTCTAAGTAGTATGCGCAAAGGTGGTGCGAGATTGTCGCACAAATCAATCCCCCACTTGAAGAGAAGGAAATGACAAAATTATTTTTGAAGACTCTAAATCCTTTCTATTATGAGAAGATGATTGCAAGCGCTCCCAATGATTTTATAGAAATGGTAAACATGGGGATGAGATTAGAGCAAGGTGTCCGTGAAGGACAGCCTACTAAAGAAGGAAATTCTGCTAGAAGTTCTAAAAAATGTGGAGGGGGACTTTCTAAGAAGAAAGATGGTGAAGCCAATGCCATTTCCCGAGATAGACGTAGAAGGAATTATGGTAGGAATGTTCGGCATCGGCAACATGTTGCATCAATTACTCCTGTTATCAGTTCAACTCCCGTTGTTCAGGCAATTCCAGCCCATCAATAACAACGTACACACCAACAAAGCAATCAATAAAACCGTGTCCAAAAGAAAGTAGAATTTGATCCTATTCTTATGTCTTATATGAAATAATATCCATCTTTGATCTAGAAAAATCTTGTTCAGACTCAGACTCTTCCAACAGTTCCTAAGGATATTCGGTGGTGGTATAAGCCAGAAGCCCATTGTGCCTTTCATCAAGGAGTGTTTGGGCACGGTATTGAAAATTGTTATGCTTTGAAGTAAGAAGTGAAAAATCAAGTCTGGAGTGGTATTCTATCATTCGAAGAATCTGGGCCGAATGTACAATTAAATTCGCTGCCTAATCATGGCAATGCCACTGTAAATATGGTAGAGGGGGTCCCAGAAAGTACCAAATTTTTGATATCAATCTGTGTAGAAGATCTCTAGTTGAAATGCATGCTACTCAATACGAGTTAAGCTATTATGAGCATAATCGTGCTGCTGGTCCTATATGTTCAAGAAACCCTCATGGGTGTGCAGTTGTGAAAAAAGATTTGCAAGAGATACTTGATAAGAAATTGATTTAGATTGATGTAGATAGAAATAAAGATAATTATGTGAATGTTATTATTCCACACTTCAATATTCCAGAGCCTGTGGTTATTTCTTATAATGGTTAGAAGTCTGCTACTTCTCCTTCGGTTGTTCGTTTGGCGGGTCCTGCGTCTTATGTTTCTGACAAATTTGTTTCGTACAAGTATAATGCTACAATGGTAGAAGATAGCAAGGAAGTCCATATTCCTTCTCTTTCTTCTGTGGTGAGCATTGCTGATGTTAGCAGGGTGACCAGAAGTGGTCGAGTATTTTCCTATGAACCTCCAAAAATAGTAGACGATGTCTCTGTGAGAAAGTAGGTTCAAGTTGATAATATTGTTTTGCAATCTGGTGAAACCAGTGGTATGAATCAAAATTCTTATAATGATGAGATGTTAAAATTTATAAAGAATAGTGAGTACAATATGGTTGATCAAATGTTGCATACACCTTCAAAGATATTTGTTTTATCATTGTTAATGAGCTCTGAGGCTCATAAGGGAGGCCTTGAAAAAGGTTTTGAAACAAGCTTATGTATATCATGACGTGAGGGTCAATCAGTTTGTTGGCATTGTGGCCAATATTACCACATGCAACAACTTGAGCTTTTTTTATGACAAATTTCCCGAAGAGGGGAGAAATCATAACTTAGCATTGCACATCACTATGAATTACTAAGAAGATACTCTTTTTAATGTGTTGTTGACACTGGCTCATCTTTGAATCTTATGCCAAAATCTACTCTGTCCAGACTCTCCTATTAAGGTGCTCCTATAAGGTATAGTGGAGTGGTTGTTAAAGTTTTTGACGGTTCAAGGAAGACAGTGATTGGGGAAGTTGATCTCCTAATCCAAATAGGTTCGTGCTCATTTCATATTACTTTTCAAGTAATGGACATTTGTCCCGCCTATAACTGCCTTTTGGGTCGTCCATGGATTCATGAGGCTGGAGTTGTCACTTCGACACTCCACCAAAAGCTGAAATTTGTGAAGAATGGGAAGCTAGTTGTGGTTGATGGTGAGCAGGCTATGTTGGTCAGTCATCTGTTATCTTTTTTGCATATTGATGCCGACGAAGTTGTAGGAACTTCGTTCCAAGCTCTTTCTATCATTGATGATGATGTTAAGAAGAATTAAGCCTCCATGTCTTCTCTGAAGGATGCTTAACATATTATGGAGAATGGCCCATCTGTTGGTTGGGGTCAGATCATTGAGCTTGATGAAAACAAGAATAGGGATGGTTTGGGTTTCTCGTCTGGTTCAACCCGAAGAGATTTGAAGTGTATCCCATAGGTGCTTCTCAGCGCTAGATTTATTAATGCCAAAGATCAGTCTGTTGCTGCTATCTTTGAAGATGACTCAGATAAGGATTTGCCGAACTTTGTGACACGTGGAATGGTCTCTCAGAACTGGACTGCCATTGACGTTCCTACTATTGTTCATGCCTCAAAGTAATTTGCTTTTGTTATTTTCAAAAATTCTTTCACTCTGCCCAAGGTGAAAATGAATTATGTGGCCTTTGTTTCAGACTTTATCATTATTAATAAAATGTTATTTTGTTATCTATTTGTGTTTTGTCTTTTTTGCTTTTTTGAAAAATGGTAACATAAAAAACCTGAAATAATAATTGTCGCTATGCGAAAAATAATCAGCGAAGACACAGAGTCGCCATTGAACATTATTTATCCCAACGGGAAAAGGAAAACATCAAGAAAACCTCAGAAGGGATAGAACATGGTCTCGCAACCAAATTTGGGGTTTGGGAGTCGATTACGCAAGAGGAAGATATTAACACCCCTCGTGTCCGTTGTATTCAACAGGATCCACTATTGTTGTTCTAATAAAAGGGTGTGCATATCTAAAACTTACTTGCTAAGAGAATGCATGAATGAATTTATTATGGAAAAACAAAAGGTTTTTTATTATTGAGTTCGTCCAAATTCTGCAACCCAATGCCTACGTATCCTAGAGGAAATTAGAACTCTGTAGTTCTTGTTAAAAAAAGTTTGCTTTGTTTAGTGTTTTTTATGACGATAGGAGCATGTACTTTGTACAAATGATCCACACGTATCGCATACAAAATACTCTAAGAATAGGTTAGGAAAGACTCCCGCTCATCTTTTCCCATGTACTTAAGGCTCGTAACGTATCATACGCATCATATTTATTAAGTATTTTGATGTTGATACAAGAAAAGATTTTTGTTTTAAGAGATATAAAAAGGAAAGGAAAATCCAGGGGAAAACTCCATCCTAACTGTTGTCATGCAAAGTTGTCCTAAAGTTGGGATGAAAGGGAATTTCTACCCTAATATTATCATGCAAGATGGACCTATGGTTGAGGATAAAGGGAAAATCTACCCTAGTGTTGTCATGCTTAGATAAACAACCTAATGTTTTCCTTTAATTCAATTAATCAAGTTAAACAACTTAATTAAATCGAATCCAAGGACTCCTAAAGGATCATGCAAGAGCAACAAGAAATCAGGCAAGAAGAATCCACAAGTTTCATCATGTATCAACAAGCTCACACATTTGAGCAAGCAATCATTAACATGCCTTTGAATAATTCATGGAACTTAAACAAGTAAGCATGTAAACAAATTGATCACCAATGCAAGTTGGCACTGCAAAAGGAAGCTAAACAGCTCAAGAAACACCCACAAATATCAACCATATCTAGTAAAGGATGATAAATGAGGAAAGGATCCAAAATAGTCCCAAAACAACAAGAAAAACACAAACTTCCAGGCGTAACCAGTTACGTGAATATGGGTAACTGGTTACCACATTCAAAATATCACTTCCCAGGGCATGCAAAAGGGTGGTAACTGGTTACTTGATATTGCGTAACCAGTTACACTGTGTAAAAACAACAAAAAACCGGCAGAAACAACTTATTTCAGAATCACTTATCTGCACCAGATCAGAATGCTAGAGCATGCAATTGAATAAGAAAATTACAAAAATTATGAGCAAACAAACACCAATACATCAAATCATGTAAATCAATGAATCAAACAACACATAAATCACAAGAGACTACATTGTGAAATTGAAAAATAAGCTGAAATAGTGTTAGATCCAAAGGTTGCCAACCTTCAAGGCTGAGATTTGCCTTGGTAATTGTTGCAAAACTGAAAATGATGAATGTAATTAAGAAAATCAGAGATGTAAGAAGCTCCTCACAAGAAAACTGAAGAACAATGCAATGAATCGATCAACTCTAGATTTGCTTCGAAAATCACTTCAAAAATCAAATTCCAAGCTTAAATATGAAGTAGAACCTACTGTTGCTGCAAAATTTGATGTAAAGGAAGTGATGAAATGTAGGTTAAGCTCAAAGACTAATAAGCTTCAATGAAAATCTTTGTTAACTTTAATGGTTGAGCTTTGGTGAGGTTAGGGAAGATGATGAAAATGGAGAGAGTGAGAGAAAATTTCTGCAAAAGTGAGAGAGAATAGAGTGTGTGATGTGTAGATATTCTGAAATTTGGTGAATAATGGTTCTCTCTTACAAGAATGAGAGGGTTTGTTTAAATAGCAAATAGGTATGGAGAAAAATGTGGCTTGGAAATTTACTTGGAGTGGGGTTTGGAGCAAAGTATGGAGTTAGTTAGACTCAACTCGGTAAGTTGAATCAATAACTCGGTTAACCATGAGTTAACTAGGTTGCAAATCACAAGATCATTTGGTTTACAATGAGAGTGTATGGTAGAATTTAATTGGAAATGAAGTGGGGGAACAAATGTGGATTAATATTTGCTGCAATGTAGCATGGTTCTAGAACATTCCCAAAGCACATGAGTGAAGCATGCAAATGAATGGGAGTGATAGCTGCTACAGCACTTGTAACACACTGAATTTGGCAAAAACTCCCAGGTGTAACCGGTTCCACATACCAGGGTAACCGGTTACCAGCTTCAAAAATTCAAATATGGCGCTTTCTGGAGGAGTGGTAACCGGTTACCAGAATTTGGGTAACCGTTACCACAGTGCAAAAATGTGAAAATTTCCCTGTTGCAGCCTTTTTTGAGCACAACTTTGCATCTAAACCTTAACCTTTGATAATGCCCTTGAATAATACTTGAAATACGATGAGTGACCTGTCTCAAACCCTAGATAACCTATGACTAGCCTAGATTCCAAGTAATCTCATACGATATATAAGCAAAATAAATGCTATAGATTTATGATGTCGTTGATTTGGCTTTGAACACCTGAACTAACAACTTGGCCTGAACCTGAAGGATTGAGACTCTGATCTCTTTGCTTTTTCCTACACGATTTGGGTAGAGAACTTCATACTACAAGAAATAGCCTTGATCCCGTGTCTTAAGAGCTCATGAAAATGAATGATTGTGATGTTGTGACCAAATGGAGATGCATATGAATGAGAAACACAAGTTAGTTATGGTTAGAAACAATAGGGGAGATTTTAGGGTACAACAACTGCCCCTATTCAATCGACTTAAACCTGAAGGTAGGAAAAGTAACGATTTTCAAACATTCAATGTATAAGGGGAATTTAATACCAAAGAACCATAAAATTTGCACTTTGGGGGTGAAATAAATATAAAATTGATAGGGTGCCAACTGAAGGTGGACTTAAAAGGATGTCGGTTGAAGGTGAACTTAAAAAGGGTACCAGCTGAAGGTGGATTTAAAAAAAAATGTCAACTGAAGGTGGACTTAAAATTGAATGTCATCTGCAGGCGGACTTACAACATGGATACCAGCCGAAGGTGGATTTAAAGGTGAATGTCCTCCAAATGCGAACTTACAACAAGGGTGCCGACCGAAGGCGGACTTACAACGAGGGTGCCAACGGAAGGTGGACTTTGAAAAGGGAATGTTGGCTAAGGACAGACTTACAACCAAGGGTGCTAGCCGAAGGTGGACTTCAATAAAAGGATGCTGACCGAATGCGGACTTTGAAAAGGGAACACTGGCCAAAGGCAGACTTATAACCAAGGGTGTCAGCCGAAGGTAGACTTTGAAAAGGGAACGTTGACCAAAGGTGAACTTACAACCAAGGGTGCCAGCCAAAGGTGGACTTACAATGAAGGAAAAAAGGTATTCTATGAAGGTTACGATCTTCTAGGACTATATCAACGAGTTGCTTTCGAGAAAAGCTTAAATTGGTTTATACTTCGATGCATGTTTGAACTTTTCCATGGTGTAATGCTCCATATCAAATGGAAATGCTACATATTTTGAGGATGCAATGTGATGATGATCACTATATACTAGAATGAAAAGAGAGGACCCCCGTCGGGGAAATGCGCGAGAAAATAGACAACTTTTTTAGGGAGAGGATCATCAAGATTTGATCTCCTATAGAGAGATAACAAACTGTAACGCCAATAACTACCGGTGCTACGAACTCTATCGGGGAATCATTGAGGGAATTGAGAAATCTTGTGGAGAGATGTGCCAAATAAGATTGGACTTTGACCTTCTAGAGATGCCAATAACTATTGGACTTTAATTTGCTGAGGATGTCGATAATCGTTGACACTACTAACTTCACTGGGGAACAATACCAGAGATATTACTAGAAAATGCCAATGACCATTGGACTTTAACTTGTGGGAATCATCATCATCTCTACTCTGTAGGGAAGAGGAAACTCTGACTTCTCACCATCTCTGAACTGCTTGGGAATATTCCATCATCTTACGCTGCTGAGAATAAGGAATTCTCCTACACTACTGGGGATAAGGAACCTCTTGTACCATGCTTTTTTCTTGGGGAAAATGAGCACTCTCAACAACTTACTAGGGAAAATATGTTCTGTGAAATCCTGCTAGGGAAGAAATCAATGGCCTCGTGCTGGAAAACCTTGACTCTACTGGGGATGTTACATATGGACTATTAACATAATTCCAGCAGATGTGATATAACAAATTGTGCCCTGGCACAACATGGCTACCTTAGTACCACCTAGGCTACTTCAAAATGTCAAGCAATTTCAATTGTTTTAAGCATGTTCTTGTAAAAGCTTCAATGTTTTTAAATGGAATCTTGATAAAAAAAATTGGATGTTTTTGCAAACAAAACAGTAAAATAAAAACAACGGGGAAGCTATTTGAGTGAAAAAGAAATTTTATTGATTGAAATTAGCCTATAAACAGACATTTACATCGGAAAGTAATTCCTAAAAGAGTTAATTGCATAAAAACAAAATACAAAAATGGCAATATAGGAATAGATTTCCACTGAGTTTCAATCCTGCTATGGCCCTTGTGTATAGGAATGTCGCTACGTCGAAAAAAGGTGCCGAAAATAACATAAGAGTTGCCACCGTTCGTTATTTATCCCAACGAGAGGGAAAGGAAACGATCAGAGAAAACCTGCGAAACGGGATAAGGTCGGTCATTGCAACCAAATCTCGAGTTCGGGAGTCGGTTACGCAAGGGGAAGGTATTAGCACCCCTCACGTCCGTCGTACTCGACGGGATCCATGCTTAGTTGTCTATCTAAAAGGGTGATTGAAACTATCTAACTAAAGGTCTGGGACAAAAGAAATGAAAAAGGACTCAACAGAGCATCGCCGCACCTACGTATTCCCGTCTGGTACGAGAAATCAGAGTCAACATAGTTCGGCTAACTACGGGTGAAAGGCGGGGAAAGGTTGCTCGCCAAGACATCACATCTTGTGCCTACATACTCTCAAAAGGTATGAGAGGTCAGGGCAAATGTATTTCGGGCTAAATAAGAACGCCAGTTTGTTCATCTGTTTTATCCGAGTAAGGTTAACAAACAGTTCTAGCAGTTTGGTGTATGCATCTCGACCATTGGAGACTTAGGCATTACTGTTTGCGATAGAACTAAGAGTTAACAACACTCTTTTTTATGAAAATGCTTTCCATTGCTAAAGGGTCCAAAGGGACAAAATGAGTTTGATCATTTGTTTTTGTCTTTTAAGGAGAAATGTTTTTGAATGAACGTTTGTAATTCATATTGCACTAGAGACTATGACCTAGGAGTGAATGTGTCGCATATCACCCAAAGGGTGATACACTAAATACTCTGGTTATTAAAAGGAAACCCCTCAACAACCATTTCCTAAGTAGCTTAAGGCTCGTAACGTACAATACTTATTAGCCTTTATTAGGTGTTTTAAGATTGTTTTGAGATGAGAAGAGAGAAAGGACTCTAAAGGGGACTAAATCAAAACCCTAAAGTTATCATGCATCATGGTCCTAAAGTTGAGGTTAAGAAGGAAAACTACCTAATGTTTGTATACATGTATGGAAGCCTAATGTCTATCATCACTATCCTTAAACAAGGAAGTGAGAACTCCTAAGGGAACATGGTAATGAAAAGAAAAGAAGCAACATGCAATACTTGAATTGAAATGTGAATATAAATGGATGCACATGCAATGCAACATTACAAGAAAAGGGAGGACACCTCAACCTTTAATGCAAATAAGAGATACACAAAGAGAAAACACACAAGCAAGGGAGAAAATTGTGTGGGGTAAAGACTTCCACAAGCTCATCTCTACCTTTAAATGCAAGCAAAGTGCACAAACATGCCTTAAGGCTACTAACTTAATCATGGAATGAAATATAAACCAAAAGAGAAGTGGGAGAAGAAGAGAAAACGACCATGTCATTTAACCAAAGTCTCATCATGACTTGTACAAAAATGCACAAAATATCCTCATGGTTCATCATTCAAGTTAAGCTTCCAATACCTCCAAAGGAGGTATTGAGCAACCTTAAATGATGCTCCAAGGTCCTTGGACATAGGTAAATGAAAGAGAAGAATTTACATAAAGCATTTGAAAAGAAATGTATAAAAGATTATAGAAGAATCATGTTGAGGAAGTGAAGATCATTCAAGTTATACACATGAAAAGCCTTACATGAAAGGTCTAAAAGAAAGCAAAACCTAAACAAGTTATGAACATGATCAAGGGCTAAAGTTGAACATACAAATTCCTTATTATGTCTACAACATGGATATGCAAAGATAGGATGCTCAAACAATGAACAAAATTCAAATAAGATCAAACTAGCACAAGTGTTAGGGTGGAAATGATACAAGGGTGTCCTAAAGTGTAAAATACACTAAAAATGACAATCTAATCCTAAAAATTCCAAGTAAATTCCTATGAGACTTGTCTGGTGTTAGGAACCAGGGGTCAAGATTGTGGGGAAAACATCTAAGCCTAACTAGGAAAACAGAGGGCAAAGTTCTAGGGATGTCCTAAGAACTAGTGTAATGGGAGGTCTTAAAGGTTCAACCAAAAACCTACTCAAATGGTATTAAATCAGAGGGAAAATATATCATAAAAATCCATAAATGTGTCAAGGATATGCACAAAAGAGATCAAGCATTTATATGAAGAAATCATCAGAAAATAAAATCAAGAATGCAAGATGTGCAACTTTTAATCCAATTTAAACACTTCCAAATGAACATTTATTTTTAATTGAAAAATATTTAGAAAAAATAAAACCAAAAATTCCTAAATTCAATTTACATCTTAAAGTGGTTAGAAATTATTTTTGTGAGATTTGTTGACATTTGGAAGTGTTTTAATTTGATTAAAATAAAATAGATTATGAAATAAGAAAATAATGAAAAGAAAAAGAAATTGGAAAATCCATGGTGCAAACAGCAATCAAGATACGTTGAAAACTGTGGGCTTCAGGAAGAAGGGGGTTCAATTAGCAACTAAGGCCCAGGTCCATTGCAAACCGTTTAATGAAACGGTGTGCTTTGTGTTCCTATGTGGCAGTCAATATTCAGCACAAGGTGAGACGCGCGCAAGGCCCTTGGATATATCAGTCAACACGTCTAATGGATCAGGAAGGCACACGTGGCTCTTAAGAGATTTAAACATTCACCGGTGGAGGGAAAATTTCAGATGACGGAGCACAGCGGCTCCGGTCATCTTCTCCGATGATCCAAAATCTCAGGTTGAGCAAAATCTCACCAAATCTCACAAACTATAGTCTAAGCTTATCTACTCTCTCCACTGATCATGAACCCAATGTTATCTAAGCCTAAAACATCCTAAACCATCCAACCCGATCCAAAACAAAATCAATCAGTCATTACAAATTATCACTAACATCAAGCAATCATAACCAGAATCCATCTACAATGCTTAAGGATCATGAAAATGCAAGAATGGCATGGAATTGCTACCTATACAAAGTGTAATTTGGAAAAGTAGGTTACCTAACGGAATACCTTCGTTGGACCTTGAAACTTGGATGATTCTTGATGCAAACGATCCAGAAAGTGCCTATAATCTTCAATGAAGCTTCAGGCGTGCTCAATTTTGCTTGAAATTGGATGAATCAGATAATTCGAATTCCACTTGTTCTTGAGTTTGTGTAACTGATTTCTTGATCAAAAATGCTCCAAATTCTCTTCTGAGAGTTTGTATATGATGCCGAGTTTATATGGAATGGATCCAGATGCAAATAAAGCCCAATCAAAGCCCATTTCAGTCCAATTGAAATCCAAAATTTTTTGTGTTGTAAGCTTCACATCACGCATGAAACAGAGCTCCCAAGGCTTGAAAACTGACTCAGCTAGCTTGCTTGCAATATCAATTGATCCAATGGCTGGAGATTGTTCCTCAATTTGATCCTATGGTGTGATTTGAAAGTGTTACTTCCATGTGAAGCAAGCTTGAAATTGGCCATGAAAATGCTATCAAATTGCAAATCCAAAATTCGCATCATGTTTAATATGTTTTGTGGACTCAAAAAATGTACACATTTGATTGAAATTTGTTCAAAATGAATTTATTTGATTTTATGGCTTTTAAGGCTTTTCCATGGAATTTTCCTTCACCAATTCTTCAATCCAAGCTTCAACCGTGACACGTGAGGGTTTGGTAGTGAAAAAGATATTATTTGAAGCAAGTTTGATGTTGGAAAAAGTTCCATTTGAGGTGTGCAAAGCTGTGAAATTGACCTATGACAAAATGACCTATAATCAAAGTTTCCCAAAATACCCCTGCCTTGCAAGCTTCATATCTTGAGCTCGACAAATCAGATGGAGGAATTCTAGTACTTTTTGGAAAGCTAAGGTCATAAGGAAAAACTTTCATGTTTGGGTCAAAATAAGGAGAAACATCCTTCTAGGTCAAAAATATCTTGGAAGTTGGTTGACTTTTGTTGACCAAAATCACATTCATCTGATGACCTGTAACTTGCCAGCTTCATAACTTCAGTTCTAGAAACCCAATGGATGAGTTATAGTACTCAAAAGAAATATAGAAACATGCTCTACAAGTTTCATGTTAGGGTCAAGATTAGATGAGACTTTCATCTTGAGATATGTGGTCTTGAAGTTGGGCACTAAACAGGGGATTTTACACTGACAAGCTTAGAAACCCTAGCTTAGCAACTTCTCACATTCTTGATTCTTCTTGGTTTGATCTTGGAATAACTTCTTAGAAATCTCAACATAACATTCCATGATCACAAAGACTTGGAATTGAGTCTTAATATCCTTCAAATTCACAGTTGACTTAGGGTTAACCAGATGAAAACCCTAACTGCATCACCTTTGACTGTGGCTTCTTACACTTGGTAAAGTGAAATGAATAAGCTCCATAATGACCCTTAAGACATTTAATGAGCTTATATAATGTTCTTCATCCATAACCATGGATCCAATATCATTTGATAGTCTTCACATGGCCTCCCAGATAGGAGATGAACCATATTCATTCATCTGCTCTTTCAAAGAACTATGACCTTCTTCTGATGGTGATGTGCACTTGATAGCTTGAATAAGACCTCTTGATTAGGCTTGGAAATTTTGATAGTCTCCTCTTGCTAGGCACATCTCTCTCAATCTCCTGTACATGGGCAATGATATGCAAATGCTAATGCTATGAGAATGCAATGAAACATAAAACCAGGTAAAGAAAAGGTTGGGCAAATTTTGGGGTGCAACAGTTGCCTCTATTCAAACGACTTGGGCCTGACTGGGTGAAAAGTGAACGGCTTTCAAACAATCAAGGTAAAAGATGGTTGAATACCGACGAACCCATAAATTTTCCAACCGTAGAAATAAACTGCAATCTCTTTTTGGGGATAATAATCTCCGGAAAAACTGAACTAATTGCAAGAATACTCCGCTGGGGAAGAGAAGCTTAAACCAAGCAACTCTGTTGGGGAAAATATAGTAGGACAAATGCGTCCATCAAGGATTACGTCATGGTCTGGATACCATGTAGATTGAAGGGTAACACATCAAATTGTCAGAACCTGGATACTCAATGACCGGAATGCCAACGAAATTTGCCGGAGCCCAGACACTCAACGTAGGGACCGGAGCCTGAACGCTCAACATAGGGACCGAAGCCTGAACGCTCCATGTAAAAGAGGTGATACCATAAATTAGGAATTTACCGGAGTCCGGATACTCAACATACTGACCGGAACCTGACTACTCAACGAAATAAACTGGAATAAACCGGAGCCTGAACGCTCAACATAAAAGCTGGAGTCTGCATACTCAACATAAAAGCTGGAGCCTGGCCACTCAACGCAATACCCGGAGCCTGGATGCTCAATGAAATAGCCGGAGCCAGAATGCTCAACGTAATAGCCGGAGCCAAAATGCTCAACGAAATAACCGGAGTCTCATTACTCAACGAAATAGCCGGAGCCAGAATGCTCAACATAATAACCGGAGATATCATAACATTTGTCGGAGTTTGGTTACTCGACGAAATAAGCCGGAGCCTGGACGCTCAACGAAAGTGACCGGGGTCTGGATACTCAACGGACGAAAGAAAAACCCATCTGAAACCGCCATAGTCTGACTACCACACGAGCCAGAGAAATCGCATTTAAACTTGTCATGGTCTGGAAACCATATGTCTGATTACTAGAGTCTGAATACTCGACGTAAGTGACCAGAGTCTGGATACTCAACGAAATAATCGAAATCCATCACAAGTTGGAAGTTTGCCCGGGGCCTGAATGCTCAACGTAATACCCGGACCCTGAACGTTCAACGCAATAAGAAGTTCATCATAAATAGGAGATTTGTCGGAGTCTGGATACTCAACGTAAATAAACTGGAGCCTGGATGCTCCACGAAACAAAGAACATTACATCTGAAAGTCGGGACACCATACAGGCGCAGGAATAACCCTTCAATTACCGGAGTCTGGATACTCAACGAAATTGGAATCACTGAAAATTTGTCGGAGTCTGGACACTCAACGCGCACGAGAAATTACCACATATTAGAAATCGGCCGGAGTCTGGATACTCAACGAACAAAAGAACTCATCACACATATACTCATCAAGGTCTGAATACCACAGGAGTTCACAACAATGCCACCAACCGAAGTTCGACGATACTGCTGGGGAATAACATGAGCCGGGGTCGGAATACACACATCACGTTTGCCGAGACTGAAAACCGCACAGGCAAGGATAACCATCACCTGTGGGAGATATACATGAAAACATAGAGGCAACAACTTGGCTTATGTTTTGGAATGCATATGTTTGAAAATAGCGTAATGCTCTATACGAAATGGAAATGCTACACATTTGGGTAGATGCTATGCACGGATGCAAGATGCAAAAGAACCGCTCCAGCAAAATAAATGCTAGAGAAACTAAGCCAACTCTGCTGGGGAAAGAAGCAACCCTGCTGGGAGTAGTTTACACGTGCCAATAACAATTGGACTTATCCTGAGGAAAAGAAACCTGGATGGCTAACTCAGCTGGGGAAAATGCCATGGATGAACTTCCAAAATAAGAACTCTTATGGGAGATAAACGAATCCACTAGGGAAACAACAATTTGCTAAAAAGCCCCTTTCACCTGCTGGAGAATTACAATGCCATGACTGGCCTTCCAGGACACGGCTCCCCTGGAGACCGGAAAATTCAGCTGAGGATAGACAACCAGACGCTGGAATCAATCTTCCCTGCCGGGGAGAATACTACTCTGCGGGGAAATCAACTCTGTCGGAGACCTTGGTCTGAACTACTGAAAGCTGAATATTTACAGACAATCTGCTAGAGAACACTGCGTACTAAATCACTCCTGGGAAAGATTCCACACCTGCCTGGTGGAAGGAAATCCGACCTCGACTTGCTGGGGAGTAAGCATATACTTGCAATCTGTGGGGATTAAACGTGTATCGACCAACTGCCAGTGACAAAGGGTACAGACTTAGCTGCTTCTTTAACCTGCACTCAACTCTACCGAGGATATAGATGCAAACTCCAATTGCTGGGGAATGGACCCTGGTTGGGGAGAATCTATCTTTGCTTGGGGAGACAAATCAATGCTCACGGTCCAATGTTCAGACTCTATGGGGAAACACGATTGAACCTGTTGAAGGGACTCCCCTTCTGCTTGGTGGAAAGAAATGCAACCTTGACTCACTGAGGAGTAGGCTCAATACTCTGCATATACCTCTACTAAGGATATTGAGGACATATCCCCGACGAATGCCCCAGGGGTCATGACCCTGCAAAAATGAACAAACCAGACAAGACATCCTGTACAAAGGGCACATCTCAGTCGTCATTAGTGACGTTGTTCAAATGATTCAAAGTTTTAACGATTATTGGCCAAGGCCTGCAAGTTTATGCAAGTGCAGTTTATCAACAACATCAGGCGTTTTTCACAAACAAAACAGTAAAAGTTAAAACAAGACAAACAGAATACTGAATAGTATATGTTTTATTGATAAACAGCCTGTAAATAGGCAAAGTTTTACAACAAATGCAACCCCTGAAAAGAGGAAGTTGCGTAAAAGCATACAAATATGTACAGAAATAAACAACAGTGTACAGACATGTCGGCAATGTGGTGTAGACGAACAACATGAGCTGATGCCTCTACGACTCGCTTGACTTCGATGTCTTTCCGATAATCCGTCTTCAGAAGAGATTGATTCGGATAAACGACCCGCAAGTTCTCCCAAACCACTAAGCAATGAAGTATCACACGCAGATCGCAGTCATTTGCTTTTTCAATTCCTAACTTTTGCGTGAACCGCCCTTTCGGGTTTTCAATTCACCAGGATACCCATTTTTTCCTAAGTCGCCTTTCCAGGTTTTCGACTTTGCGGGTTTACATCTTTTCATTTATATCCCTAACTTTTTCCCGAACCTATTCTTTAAATGGTTTGCCGGGATACCCCATTTTTCCCTGGAATTTCTTTTTTTGTCCAGCGGGTCATTTTAAGCAAAGTATTTTATAACTGCGTCTGCGTTCACAGGGGATAAAAAATCCTCACCATCCATGGTGGATAACAACAAGGCTCCTCCAGAGAAGACCTTTCGCACAACGTATGGACCTTCATAGTTGGGAGTCTATTTGCCCCTATGATCTGATTGTGGTGGGAGAATCTTCTTCAGCACAAGATCGCCCGTCTAAAAGCTTTAAGGGTGCACTTTCTTATCGAAAGCTTTCTTCATTCGACTCTGATATAACCGACCATATGCGATAGACACTAGTCTCTTCTCATCCAGCAGGCTGAGATGGTTCAATCCGTTTCATATCCATTCTGCCTCATCGAGCTTGACATCGACCATAACTCTTAAAGAGGGAATCTCGACCTCCAATGGTAGGACCGCTTCCATACCATATACCAGTAAGAAAGGCGTTGCCCCGGTTGAAGTGTGCACCGTAGTACGATAACCATGAAGAGCAAAGGGCAACATCTCATGCCAATCCTTGTAAGTGACAACCATCTTTTGCACTATCTTCTTGATGTTTTTGTTGGCCGCTTCAACAGCGCCATTCATCTTTGGACGATTGGGTGTTAAGTTGTGATGCTCGATTTTGAAGTTCTGGCATAACTCCTTCATCATCTTATTGTTCAGATTCAAACCATTATCAATAATGATTTGCTCGGGCACTCCATATCTACAGATGTCGTCCCTCTTTATGAACCGGGCTACGAATTGCCTGGTTACATTGGTATACGAGGCTGCTTCGACCCATTTGGTGTAGTCGATGGCAACCAGGATGAAGCGATGGCTGTTGGAGGCGGTTGGCTCAATCTTTCCAATCATGTCAATGCCCCATATAGAGAAAGGCCACGGGGATTCCATAACATTCAACGGGCTCGGCGGTACATGAATTTTGTCTGCATAAATCTGGCATTTATGGCATTTCTTCGGAAATTTGAAACAATCTGACTCTATAGTTATCCAATAATACCCTGCCCGTAATAGTTTCTAAGACATTGCATGCCCACCGGCATATGTACCGAAAGTACCCTCGTGGACTTCTTCCATAAGCAAGCTTGCTTCTTTCTCGTCCATGCATCTAAGTAACACCGAATCATAGTTCCTCTTGTAAAGAACACCATCTGGGTTCAAGTAAAAATTTCCAGACAACCTCCTCAGAGTCTTTTTATCCTGAGCCGAAGCTCCTGGCGGATATTCTTGTTTCTTGAGGAAGTTTTGTATATCATAGAACCACGGCTTGCCATCGGCAGCTTCCTCGATGGCGAATACAAATGTCGGTCTGTCGGGGCGAGAAATGACAATTCTGGGAGCATCATTCCAGAAATTCACTTTGTACATCGAAGCCAACGTAGCCAGAGCGTCTGCCATCTGATTTTCTGCTCGACGCATGTGATGGAATTCTACTCGATTGAAGAATGGCAACAACCTTCTTGCGTAATTCATGTAGGGAATTAGATTGGGCTGACGAGTCTCCCATTCTCCTTTGATTTGATTAACAACAAGTGTTGAATCGCCATACACATCAAGATTCTTGATCCTCAGATCAATGGTTTCTTCTAAACCCATGATGCACACTTCATATTTTGCTTCGTTGTTGGTGCACGGGAATGTTAATCTGGAAGTGAATGGGATGTGAGTCCCATGGGGAGTCGTAATGATTGCCCCAATTCCACTTCCGTACGAATTAACAGCACCATCAAATATAAATTGCCACTGAGAACTCCTCTCTGGCCCCTCGTCGGGTAGTGGCTCTTCGCAGTCCTTCATCTTAAGGAACATGACATCTTCATCAGGAAACTCAAACTTTATTGGTTGATAGTCTTCGATAGGATGTTCAACAAGGTACTCGGACATAACACTTCCCTTGATGGCATTTTGAGAAACATATTGGATGTCGTACTCTGTCAGTACCATTTGCCACTTGGCAATCCTGCCTGAAAGCGCTTGCTTTTCGAAGACATACTTGATCGGGTCCATCTTTGAAATCAGCATGGTTGTATGATTAAGAATATACTGTCTCAAACGTTTGGCAGCCCACGCGAGTGCACAACACGTTTTTTCAAGCATTGAGTAACAGGACTCACAATCTGTGAACTTTTTACTCAGATAGTATATGGCGTGCTCTTTTCTTCCGGTCTCGTCGTGTTGACCGAGAACGTAACCCATGTTTTCTCAAGAACTGTTAAGTACATGATTAATGGTCTTCCAGCTACTAGAGGTATCAATATCAGAGGTTCCTGCAGATATTCTTTGATTTTGTCAAATGCCCTTTGGCAATTATCATTCTAGACGACCGCCTGATCTTTTTTCAACAGCTTGAACATTGGCTCACACGTGGCCGTCAGGTAAGATATGAACCGAGCAATGTAGTTCAACCTCCCTAAGAAACCACAAACCTCTTTTTCTGTCTTCGACGCTGGCATATCTTGTATAGCTTTTATTTTGGCAGGATCGACCTCGATTCCCTTTTCTCTAACAATAAACCCCAGTAGTTTTCCAGACCGTACTCCGAAAGTACACTTGTTAGGATTTAACCTCAACCTGAATTTCTTGAGCCTTTCAAACAGCTTCTGCAAATTGACCAGATGTCCCTCCTCCGTTTGGAACTTTGCTATCATGTCATCAACATAGACTTCAATCTCATGATGAATCATATCATGAAACAAAGTGACCATAGCCCGCTGGTAAGTTGCCCCTGCGTTTTTCAACCCAAAAGGCATTACCTTGTAACAAAACGTCCCCCACGACGTAATAAACGTCGTCTTGTCCATGTCTTCCGGTGCCATCTTGATCTGGTTATAACCAGAGAAACCATCCATGAAGAAAAATACGGAAAATTGAGTAGTATTGTCGACCAATACGTCAATGTGAGGGAGCGGGAAATCATCTTTAGGGCTCACCTTGTTAAGATCTATGTAATCAACACACATCCGTACCTTGCCATCTTTCTTAGGCACAGGCACTATGTTGGCTACCCACGGAGGGTAAGTTGTCACGGCTAGGAATCCTGCGTCCAATTGCTTCTGGACCTCTTCCTTGATTTTTACAGCCATGTCTGGTCTCGTCCTTCTAAGCTTCTGCTTGACCGGTGGACATTCTTCACGTAACGGTAGGTGATGAACCACGATATCAGTATCGAGCCCAGGCATGTCTTCATAGGACCAAGCAAAGATGTGAGTATACTCTCGAAGCATCTCGATCAGCCTTTGCTTGATGTCACTCTGCAGGGCAGCCCCTATTCTGACATTTCTGACAACTTCTTCAGAACCCAAATTGATGACCTCAATCAATTCCTGATGAGGCAGAATGATCTTCTCTTCTTGTTTCAGGAGCCTAGCTAGCTCTTCTGGCAGACCCTCATCTTCATCAATCTCTTATTCAGCTTGATATATCGGATGATCAAAGTCGAAGCAAGTCATAGAAGGTTCTTGATCGGTGTCATCTGCAATAATGTGAGTCTCTTCGTGCGCCACTTGAATGACCTCCTGGATAGTCCAGTTGTTGAGGCGCTGCCCTGGCGTGCTCGGCATGATCTAGGCATCCATGTCGTAATCTCTATCTCCTTCTTCACTATCAGAAACACCATTAATGTGCTCGAAGATGACACCTCCCGGAGTGAACAACACTGGTCCTTTGTATCATGGCACGCCCTGAGAGGATGATGAAGATGTTGGGTGGTACCCCAGACCAAATTTATCCTGTTTATCGGGAATGTCCAAGATCTGACCCCAACCCTGCACTGCCCCGGCTTGCACTGCTTCTTGGGCCTCCTTAAAAGACGATAGGGCCACTTCCGGCGCTTTGTTCATAACAGGGGATTTGTCTTTAACCTGGATTGTTTCGAATGCTTGACAAAGAGTTTCGTGGATCTCCCCATCCACTTCCATATATTTAAACGACGATAAATGGCTAACCATTATGTCCTCTTCTCCACATACGGTGACGATACTGACACCAACCATATATTTGAGTTTCTGATGCAATGTAGAGGTCACAGCTCCTGCTGAATGTATCCATGGACGGCCTAATAGACAACTATAGGCGGGCTGGATGTCCATAATGTAGAACACTGCATCGAACACTTTGGGTCCCACCTGAATAGGCAATGTCACTTCTCCGAACATAAATCTTCTGGTACCGTCGAAGGCGCGCACCACCAAATCACTTGGCGTGTAAATCAACCCTTGCATGTCCAGCTTCATTAGGGCTTTCTTTGGAAGCACATTCAAAGACGATCCAGTATCAACTAGTACATGCGACATCACTGCTCCCCAACATTCAATCGAAATATGTAATTCATTATTGTGATTGCGGCCCTTTGGCATCAAATCTAGGTCAGTAAAACCAAGATTGTTTCCTACGTTAACCTGAGCAACAACTCCTTCGAGTTGGTTAACTGAAATTTCTTGAGGCACGTACGCATTATTCAATATTCTTAGCAACGCATTGCGATGAGCTTCTGAGCAAAGCAACAATGATAATATGGAGATCTTAGAAGGAGTTTGATGTAAATGGTTGACTATCTTGTAGTCGCTTTTACGAATCAGCTGCATAAACTCTTCTACGTCTTTCGCCAATAGTTTTCTCTCTCCAGCCGGAGAGGTTTCCTCTACCACCACTTTACCCTTTCCCTTGTCTTCTTTATCAGCCACCACTTTGGGTGATGAAAAGACATGAACACTTCGGGTAATCCCCCCTGCACTAACCAGATTCTCCACTGACTCCGCAGGTGGACTCTTCAAATCTAGCTTCTGACTGTTAACATATACCTCGACTCTATAATTCCATGGAACAACCTTGGTATCCTCAAAAGGTACAGGACCAGCTTTTGTAATGGTTATTGTTGGTGGTCTAGGAGTAGAAATGGTAATAGTTTTGTATGGGATAGAGATCGTAGCAATCTCATCCCTCTGCTTGGTTATTACTTCTCTAGATCTGCTTTCAACAGCCCGATCAAACTGTAGAACCCCTTTGTCAATCAAACTCTGAATACCGATTCTCAATTGATCACAATCGTCCAGGTGGCAGGCACACTCAGCGCAGAACTCCCCGCATCCTGGGAACACTCCCCTTTTCAGCAATTTTGCTTTCATGAAGCTCAATGGCGTCTTCAGCTCACTGATATTTGCTATCAAATCCAACCCATCATCTTCGATTATTTCACTGACTCCGGCTTGTCCGTGGTTTGGCATAGGATTTTGTATAACGTTGGGAACATCATTGGAGAAGTTAACTGCCTTGTTATCAATCAAGTCTTGCACTTTAGGCTTGAAAGCCTTGCAATCATCAATAGTATGACCAGGTGCCCCGGAATGGAACTCACAGCATGCATTCACATCATAACCGGGCGGAGGCGCACCTTTCAATGGAGCTAGGGTCCTCTTCTGGATAAGTTGCAATTGCAGCAAAGTCTAAAGTAACTGCGAATACGACATTGGTGGCGCATCGAATTGTCTGTTTGTCGTTCGAACCCGATCCGGAAACCTTTTGTAGCCTTTTTGATTCTGCTGATTCTGTTGTGGTTGTTGTACTGGAATTGTTACACTGGCGACCTGTTGATGCTGGTTATTCCGATACTGACCTCTTCCTCTTCCCCGAGAACTAGACATAGAACTAGTCTCCCCTTCTCGCTTTTTACCACTAAACACTTTCTTTCCGCCTCCAGCTGAGGGCACCTCTCCTGCTTGAATCTTCCCGAGTTTTATCCCGTTCTCCACTCTTTCTCCCGTGATTATCAAATCTGAGAAACTGTCGGACATACTACCGACGAGCTTGTCGTAATAGACACTAGGTAGAGTGGCAATGAACAAATCTATTAACTCGTGCTCCACCATTGGAGGCTTCACCCTCGCTGCGAGTTCACGCCACCTTTGTGCATACTCCTTGAAGCACTCATTATTTCACTGGGAAAGATTTTGAAGTTGGACCCTATTTGGAGCAAGGTCGCTATTATATTGGTAATGCTTTACAAAAGCTTCAGCCAGGTCTCTCCAGCTTCGGACATGGGTGGGCTCCAGCCCCATATACCATTCAAGAGACGGCCCGAACAAGCTCTCCTGGAAGAAGTGTATCAGTAGTTTCTCATCGTCCGAATAGGCGGACATCTTCCTGTAGTAAGAGCGCAAGTGGACCCTAGGGCATGTGGTGCCCTTATATTTATCAAAGTCAGGGACTTTGAACTTTGGAGGCACTTTCAAGTCAGGGATGAGTCCCAAGTTGGCCATGTCAAGGCCCATGGAATTTTGATTCTTAAGGTTTTTCATCTTGTCTTCTAACCACTTGAACCTTCTGCTAGCTTCAGATGTCATTTTAGCTCCGACGTCTCTCGCCGAGATAATATCCTCTTGTCGATCCTCATTCCAAGGTTGATGCATATTACCATGGGCAGCACCATTAACATCATGACCATACACATCACCGACACCAGCATTTCCAGCATTACCCATTCCACCAGTATTGCCATTAGCCCCACCAACATTGCCCTGGGCTCCACCAACATTGCCCGGGGCTCCACCAACATTGCCATTGGTTTCAAAGTTACTGTTTCCCATTCCAGTCGCATGCACATTAACTCCACCATTAGCAGCACCAATACCATTACCAGTTCCAATCCCTCCAGTAACAAGGATATTCACAACAGGTACAGAATTGTCAGCATGAAGGGTCTCAACAAGTGGAGGGTTTGCAGCATTTCCTTCATGCAACACTCTGTTACTATCCACGCATGCAATCAAGGGCTGCACTAGAGTCCGGAGCTGCTCCTGTTCGTTGGCAACACCTTGCATGAGTTCCATGAACTGAATCAAACGGTCTCTCATCTCCTGTATCTCTGACTGGATTTGTTCCATTGCTCTTTTCTGGTTTCCTCGAGTAGCGTACCGGTGAATAGCCTGGTTGTCTATCCTGTAACACAACTAACAGAATAAACAGGGATAAGATAAACGGTCCTGTTGTACCTGTAATACAAAAATGCTATGAAAACATGTATGTATGCAACAGGAAAATTTCCCCCTTAATTCAAGTTCTGGGAGAAGGCACAACAATGGAAAACCCCATAGACAAGCAATAGCAGAAACTCCTCATATAAGTGGAAAGCCATGCAGGTAGCGTACAATCATAGTCAACTGAGTACAAGCAGAAAGGACCTCAACCAACAAGGCTGGTGATGGTCCATACACACAGCATAAGCAACAACAGATAGACGGAAAGATAATCAAGCTGGATGGTGAGATCGGAAGTCCTCCAACAACTTCTGAGTCTCGGGATGGTCATGTCTGGTGAGTAGCCCCTAAATCAGCAGCCCTCGCTGACTAACGGTACACTGTAGGACCCTAGAGTAGTCTTCACAGGCTCCTTCCCCAAAACAATCTTCAAGCTTGCATCTCTTGGAGTCAGCTCTCAACCTGCAATCTCTCAAGTTTGCAATAGCCTCGTTCAACCTGTACTCAGTGTCACGTCTGAGCAATGCTTCCTCTGAAACCTTCTCGTCTTTGGCTTTCAACTGAGTCTTCAATTTGCTGATCTGCAGCTTCAACTTGTCTTCGCGCTCTTTATGGTTGGACAAGGTGGCATTCCACTGGGCGTTGAATTTGGAAATCTCCAAATAAGCTTTGTCCAAGTCCTGCTTCTTGGTGGTAAGAACACTGTTAATAGCTTTCAAATCCAAGCCTAAGTGCTCAAGAGCGCTGGTCTGTTGAGTTAATTATGTACCCAACCGGTTCACGAGTTCAGTTTGCTTTTTGAAGGAGTATACAACATCATTCTTCTCTCCCCGGAGCTGAACAATTTCTCTTTTTAACTCCCCGTTGGCTTTCCATAGCTCTTCTTTTTCAGCCCATAACTGATTGTATTTCTGAATATCTACCATGGTCGGCTCCTCAATCATGAGGGGGTATAAAGGCGCAACTGAGAGAAACGGCATCAGAAACCTCTTCGCTCTATCCTGAATCCAGCTCAAGTAGGGGTCGTAGGCAAGACTATCACTTTTCCCCAACAATGCTTTTCCTCTCCTGTGAATGTTATTCCAGGCGTGCTCAAGTCTGGCCAACATATCATCATCCAACAGTCCGGTGAGGTACAAAGATTCCTGTACCTCTTCTTCCTTAGGAGGATCCTTCAATGCATATCCAAACTGCCTAATCAATAATGACGGATTGTAGTTGAGGCACCCTTCCTTCCGATTAGAGAAACATTAGGAAACATGCTGCAGCTGTAGATGACCTTTGTACCGAGTATATTCCTATCAAACCAAGTGATGTTCTCATCTGAAAAACCCATCAAACGGTCAGACCACTGCAATGTACCTGCAGAAGTGACAATAGGACCTGTCTTGGGCATATGGTTGGCAAACCACCTGTATAATAATGGAACACAGCAGGATACATTTTTCCCTCTTCGGTTCTCATTCTTGTAGTGAACCGAGTGATAAATGCCACCAAGCAGTGTGGGTATCGGATTCCCTGAGGCGAAGATATGAAATGCGTCCAAATCTACAAACTCTGGCATATTGGGAAATAGAATGATGCCATAGACACAGAGGGCTAGAATGGAATTGAATACGATCCAACATCCATCTAGGGCGCACTGTTGGCCTTTTCAACCAGAAACTGAAAGGAGAAACCAGGCACACCATTCCATTTAGTCAAATTTCCTTCTATCTCTGAGGCGTCCAGATGTAATGCTGCAGAAAGCTTAGCCATATTAGGCTTAGCGTCTGTATGGAAGAATGACATCTGATTCAGAATAGGCACATCTTACAATGCAGAATATTCTTCCAAGGTAGGTGCGAGGACGTAATCAGGAAATGTGAAACATCTAAGTTGTGGGTCGTAGAATTGCAAGAGAGCATACAAACCATTCATCTCGTACACCGAAATATTGCAAACAAAATTGAGCAGTTTCCCATAAGATTTTCTAAAGTCTTCCATTACCTCTCTATCAACCATGGAAATCAACCTGAGCAGAGGACTAATATCTGGATTAGGCAGCTTGTAGGCAACTGTTTTCTTCAGGGGTTCCATGTCGGAAGCAGATAGCAAGATCACTAGAACGGAGGGAGGAGATATGCACCTGCAACATAAATACATGTTAATAAGATGCAGATGAGAATGCAAATGCAAATGCAAAGATGCCAACAGGGGATCAAGATTGTTGTGTTGTAGCTTGAGAAGAACCGGCGCTTCGCTTTGACAAGAACAATAGCACAGCTCTGACAATAGGAACCACTGATATCAACAACTCAGATTCATACTGCAAAAAAAACCGGGTAATCTGAAGGTCAAGGTTTCCTGTATAACCCAATCCCTCTCACAGGTATGGACCTATCCACTGATAAGGTTCGGCATCCTATGCATTCATCAGTGTCATAGACTTCCGAGAAATGATGATACATTCACCATTTCTGGTTTGCCATCATCACCTCCCAAAGAAGCCTCACTTAGCTGAATAAAAAATGATCGGTCCCTAGAGTCGACAACTCTCAGATCCAAAATCCCCTCAAGCCCAAAGGGCTGGAAAGGAAATCATCAAAGAGAATCTCATCTGAGCGCGAATTTCATGGGGAACTAGTACATTACAAAGCATGTACGCCCCCAACTATGACCTAGGAGTGAATGCGTCGCATATCACCTAAAGGGTGATACACTAAACAGTCTGGCTATTAAAAGGAAACCCCTTAACAACCATTTCCTAATTAGCTTAGGGCTCGTAACGTACAATACTTATTAGCCTTTATTAGGTGTTTTAAGATTATTTTGAGATGAGAAGAGAGAATGGACTCTAAAGGGGACTAAATCAAAACCCTAAAGTTATCATGCATCATGGTCCTAAATTTTAGGTTAAGAAGGGAAACTACCTAATGTTTGCATACATGTATGGAAGCCTAATGTCTATTATCACTATCCTTAAACAAGGAAGTGAGAACTCCTAATGGAACATGGTAATGAAAAGAAAAGAAGCAACATACAATACTTGAATTGAAATGTGAATATGAATGGATGCACATGTAATGCAACATTACAAGCAAAGGGAGGACACATCAACCTTTAATGCAAACAAGAGATACACAAAGGGAAAACACACAAGCAAGAGAGGAAATTGTGTGGGGTAAAGACCTCCACAAGCTCATCTCTACCTTTAAATGCAAGCAAAGTGCACAAACATGCCCTAAGGCTACTAACTTGATCATGGAATGAAATATAAACCAAAAGAAAAGTGGGAGAAGAAGAGAAAACAACCATGTCATTCAACCAAAGTCTCATCATGACTTGTACAAAAATGCACAAAATGTCCTCATGGTTCATCATTCAAGTTAAGCTTCCAATACCTCCAAAGGAGGTACTAAGCGACCTTAAATGATGCTCCAAGGTCCTTGGAGAGAGGTAAAAGAAATAGAAGAATGTACATAAAGCATTTGAAAAGGAATTTACAAACAATTATAGAAGAATCATGTTGAGGAAGTGAAGATCATTCAAGTTATACACATGAAAAGCCTTACATGAAAGGTCTAAAAGAAAGCCAGACCTAAACAAGTTATGAACATTATCAAGGCCTAAAGTTGAACATATAAATGCCTTATTATGTCTACAACATGGATATGCAAAGATAGGATGCTCAAACAATGCACAAAATTCAAATAAGATCAAACTAGCACAAGTGTTAGGGTGGAAATGATACAAGGGTGGCCTAAAGTGTAAAATATACTAAAAACGGTAAACTAATCCTAAAAATTCCAAGTAAATTCCTATCATACCCCTATGGTGTTAGGAACCAGGGGTCAAGATTGTGGGGAAAAAATCTAAGCCTAACTAGGCAAACAGAGGGCAAAGTTCTAGGGATGTCCTAAGAACTAGTGTAATGGGAGGTCTTAAAGGTTCAACCAAAAACCTACTCAAATGGTATTAAATCAGAGGGAAAAAATATCATAAAAACCCATAAATGTGTTAAGGATATGCACAAAATAGATCAAGTATTTATATGAAGAAATCATCACAAAATAAAATCAAGAATGCAAGATGTGTAACTTTTAATCCAATTGAAAAACTTCCAAATGAACATTCATTTTTAATTGAAAAATATTTAGAAAAAATAAAATCAAAAATTCCTAAATTCAATTTACATCTTAAAGTGGTTAGAAATTATTTTTGTGAGATTTGTTGACATTTGGAAGTGTTTTAATTTGATTAAAATAAAATAGATTATGAAATAAGAAAATAATGAAAAGAAAAAGAAATTGGAAAATCCATGGTGCAAACAGCAATCAAGATACGTTGAAAACTATGGGCTTCAGGAAGAAGGGGGTTCAATTAGCAACTAAGGCCCAGGTCCATTGCAAACCGTTTAATGAAACGGTGCGCTTTGTGTTCCTATGTGGCAGTCAATATTCAGCACACAGTGAGACGCGCGCAAGGCCCTTGGATCTATCAGTCAACACATCAATGGATCAGGCAGACACACATGGCTCTTAAGAGATTTAAACATTCACCGGTGGAGGGAAAAGTTAAGATGACGGAGCACGGTGGCTCCGGTCATCTTCTCCGATGATCCAAAATCTCAGGTTGAGCAAAATCTAACCAAATCTCACAAACCCATAGTCTAAGCTTATCTACTCTCTCCACTAATCACGAATCTGATGTTATCTAAGCCAAAAACATCCTAAACCATCCAACCCGAACCAAAACAAAATCAATCAGTCATTACAAATTATCACTAACATCAAGCAATCATAACCAGAATCCATCTACAATGCTTAAGGATCATGAAAATGCAAGAATGGCATGGAATTGCTACCTATACAGAGTGTAATTTGGAAAAGTAGGTTACCTAACGGAATACCTCCGTTGGACCTTGAAACTTGGATGATTCTTGATGCAAACGATCCAGAAAGTGCCTATAATCTTCAATAAAGCTTCAGGCGTGCTCAATTTTGCTTGAAATTGGATGAATCAGAGAATTCGAATTCCACTTGTTCTTGAGTTTGTGTAAGTGATTTCTTGATCAAAAATGCTCCAAATTTGCTTCTGAGAGTTTGTACATGATGCTGAGTTTATATGGAATGGATCCAGATGCAAATAAAGCTCAACCAAAGCCCATTTCAGTCCAATCAAATTCCAAAATTTTTGGTGTTGTAAGCTTCACATCACGCATGAAACAGAGCTCCCAAGGATTGAAAAAAGACTCAGCTAGCTTGCTTGCAATATCAATTGATCCAATGGCTGGAGATTGTTCCTCAATTTGATCCTATGGTGTGATTTGAAAGTGTTACTTCCATGTGAAGCAAGCTTGAATTTGGCCATGAAAATGCCCTCAAATTGCAAATCCAAAATTGGCATCATGTTTAATATGTTTTGTGGACTCAAAAAATTCACACATTTGATTGAAATTGGTTCAAAATGAATTTATTTGATTTTATGGCTTTTAAGGCTTTTCCATGGAATTTTCCTTCACCAATTCTTCAATCCAAGCTTCATCCATGACATGTGAGGGTTTGGTAGTGAAAAATATGTTATTTGAAGCAAGTTTGATGTTGGAAAAAGTTCCATTTGAGGTGTGCAAAGCTGTGAAATTGACCTATGACAAAATGACCTATACTCAAAGTTTCCCAATATACCCCTGCCTTGCAAGCTTCATATCTTGAGCTCCACAAATCAGATGAAGGACTTCTAGTACTTTTTGGAAAGCTAAGATCATAGGAAAAACTTTCATGTTTGGGTCAAAGTGATGAGAAACATCCTTCTAGTTCAAAAATGTCTTGGAAATTGGTTGACTTTTGTTGACCAAAATCACATTCATCTGATGACCTGTAACTTGCCAGCTTCATAACTTGATTTCTAAAAACCCAATGGATGAGTTCTAGTACTCAAAAGAAATCTAGGAACATGCTCTACAAGTTTCATGTTGGGGTCAAGATGAGATGATACTTTCATCTTGAGATATGTGGTCTTGAAGTTGGGCACTAAACATGGGATTTTACACTAACAAGCTTGGAAACCCTAGCTTAGCAACTTCTCACATTCTTGATTCTTCTTGGTTTGATCTTGGAATAACTTCTTAGACATCTCAACACAACATTCCATGATCACAAAGACTTGGAATTGAGTCTTAATCTCCTTCAAATTCACAGTTGACTTAGGGTTAACCAGATGAAAACCCTAACTGCATCACCTTTGACTGTGGCTTCTTACACTTGGTAAAGTGACATGAATAAGCTCCATAATGACCCTCAAGACATCCAATGAGCTTATATAATGTTCTTCATCCATAACCATGGATCCAATATCATCTGATAGTCTTCACATGGCCTCCCAGATAGGAGATGAACCATATTCATTCATCTGCTCTTTCAAAGAACTTTGACCTTCTTCTGATGGTGATGAGCACTTGATAGCTTGAATAAGACCTATTGATTAGGCTTGGAAACTTTGGTAGTCTCCTCTTTCTAGGCACATCTCTCTCAATCCCCTGTACATGGGCAATGATATGCAAATGCTAATGCTATGAGAATGCAATGAAACATAAAACCAGGTAAAGAAAAGGTTGGGCAAATTTTGGGGTGCAACAAGGAAGCTCCCAATACTCTGCCTTTTAAAGAAGACGACTGGAAAAATTCCTATTTGTTAGACGATGACACTGATCTAGAAGGGGGGTTGGATATATCACTAATTTTTAATAATTTGCGCTTTTAAAAAATTATTCTAAAATATGGAAAGCGGCCTCAGATCAAAACTCGTCTAAACAAACCTTTTTTGGAAAGGTCGAATATGCAAAACCGAATGGAATGATCTTGATAAGAGAGTAGAACCAATACGGTTCCCAATCAATTATTCAAATAAAAGCCACTTAAAGTGAACCAGTTTCCAATGCTTAATTGAGAATAAATTTTGAATTGGAAATATAACAAACAGTTTGTGTGTTATCAATATATCAAACACTTGGAATGCGAAACACTCCAAGTCAAATTTCCTTTGAATTTGTAGTGCAAAATGTTTCACTTGCAATCAAAGTGATTGTAATGGTTTTACACAATTGTTTGAAACACTACAAATTCAATCGAATTATTGCTAACAATTGATTTCACACAAACTTCAACAATATAAACATAAAGATATATATATATATATATATATATATATATATATATATATATATATATATATATATATATATATATATATATATATATATATATATATATATATATATATATATATATATATATATATATATATATATATATATATATATATATATATATATATATATATATATATATATATATATATATATATATATATATATATATATATATATATATATATATATATATATATATATATATATATATATATATATATATATATATATATATATATATATATATATATATATATATATATATATATATATATATATATATATATATATATATATATATATATATATATATATATATATATAGAGAGAGAGAGAGAGAGAGAGAGAGAGAGAGAGAGAGAGAGAGAGAGAGAGAGAGAGAGAGAGAGAGAGAGAGAGAGAGAGAGAGAGAGAGAGAGAGAGAGAGAGAGAGAGAGAGAAAGAAAGACACCTGATTTGTTTAGGCAGTTCACCTTTCGTCCTCACTTCGGGTACATCTCCCCTCAATTCTAAATTAGAATTGAGATATGTATAAAATTTGTGTGCAATGTTCAGTACAAGAGAAGTCCTAGATAACTAACAATCTAACCCAATTGTTGAGGTTGAGTCTAACCACTTCTCTCCTCTTGACTCCACCTGAATCAAGTGCATTAAACACTTCGAACAAACCTTAGGTTACCGCTATTTACTTGACCGAACCTTCTGTTCTTCAAGTCTTTCACTTGGCTGATTTTGATCGCAAGATGGTTGACCCCAAATCTTCCAAAATAATCTTTTGGTTACCATTACTCCCTTGATCGAACCCACCGTTCTTCAAGCCTTTCACTCGGCTGAATCTGTGATGCAAACACTTGTACAAAAACCCCTAATTCTTTCAAGATCTTGGAGAACAAAACCCCAATGGTTTTATCAAACAAAAAACCCATTGAATCTCTACCAAACCTTGATTTAAAAATCCTACATTTGGACGTTATCACTCTTGACAAAGCACAATCAATAAAGATGATTATATGTGACTATTAATGAACATATTTGTGAAAGTGAATCGTAGGCACAAGGGGATGGTTATAGGATAGAGTGCTCGCCAAAGATTGGGGCCCTTGTGCCTAAGTATGCTCATTCGGATGAGAATGAGAAATTAGAGCGTCGTAGTTCGACTACGAAAGAGGATGGGGAAACGGAAGATGGAGGGGATTGTGAAATAGTGGAGGAAAAGGGAAATATGCTAGCCAAGATCATTGCAATCTTATGCCTACATATCTTACATTAAAGAATGGATGTAGAATCAGAGCGTCTGTAGTTCGTGGTAACAACCACGAAAATAAATGGGATTGAATTGGTTTTGAAGTGGGTACGGATGACGATTACTTGAAGCGTAAGAAAGACTTCTCAGGCCCAAGTAATCGGGAAAGCGAGTCAAAAACTTGATTATCTCTCTTTTTCGTCATGGAAAGAGTTGTGTTTGAAAGGTGAGGGTTTGAACTGATGACGATTACTCAAAGCTTAAGAAAGACTTCTCGGGCCCAAGTAATCGGGAGAACGAGTCAAAGACTTGACTATTTCTCTTTTTCATCTTGAAAAGAAAGTGGTAGAAAGGTGAGCTTGATCGGATGACGACTACTTGAAGCTTAAGAAAGGCTTCTCGGGCTCAAGTAATCGGGAAAGCGAGTCAAAGACTTGACTATCTATCTTTTTCATTGCAAAAGAAGTTGTGTTTGAATGGTATTTGAATAATGAGCGGTTGCAATCGGACGACGATTACTCGAAGCTTAAAAAAGACTTCTCGGGCTCAAGCAATCGGGAGAGCGAGTCAAAGACTTGACTATTTCTCTTTTTCATCACGAAAAGAAAGTTGTTTGAATGGTATTTGAAGTGATGAGAGGTTGAACGTTGTCGAGTTGTTAATGTTATTTAAAGGCGTCAATTGCTCACACACGAGTAAGATAACTCGCATCCAAAAAATTGAAAGCAAGATCAAAGACTTAATCCCATTCTTTACACCTTGAAAAGAGTTAGATAGTTGTTAATTGATTAATAATTTAATTGATAAAATCCTCTTGGCGTTGGATCAAGGGTTTTTCCTATTTTCGCGTGCAAAACGTGTGGGAATGGAAATGGTTTGAAAGATGGATCGACGACAAGTCAAGGGTTTGGATTGAAAACGGAACCGGCTTGACTTATGCATCAAGGCTCAGGTTGTGGGAAACGATACTAGTCATTGAGGGTGCCCCCAATATCGAAACCACGGTGAAAGTGTGCAATAGGTTGATGGCGAATGCGGACGTACGGAGGGTGTTTGAAAATGGCTCGATGATGGATCGAGAATTAGTTTGAAAATAGTTTAATCTACGCTAGTCCTTATGGGTACTCCTAAAAGATAAATCGATAATCAAAGGAATACGAAACATACATCGGAATGGGACAGGGCTACATGTAATCTACACGGGATTGCACGAAATAAAGGGTCTCATTGTCAGGTAGCCCAAGAGAAAGCCGTGTGTGTGCAATGTGTCCTAAACTACGCCTTGAGCAAAGTTGGGCACAACTCCATGTTAGGGTTCCTGCAAATGACCAATGATCCAACAGTCCACCAATTTAGGATTTTACGGTTTCGATCATTTATTAAGTGTTTTTGGATATGGGTGAATAAGATTAGATGAATATGATAAGAGTATGGACAATATGAATAATATACAGGACAATAATAATAATATTTGACTGAATTTAAAGCAGTTGATATTTGAAAGAAAATAAAAGTTAGTGTTTAGTTTGTTTAGGAATTAAATCGGGACAAATGTAACGCTAAACCGTCGTAGCTCGACTTATGATGAAAGTCGAACTATAGGAGGTCGCATAAATTAATATCAGTGCTAGAAACAAGATGGAGAAATGATATCGAGAATCATTCTCTAATTTAATCGTATCGCACGGACAAAAGAAAGGTGGAATCTCGTCTTAATCGTAAACATCATGTCGATTAATCGAAGGTAGCCTATCACGATCCCAAAGTAAAGAAAATGACCCAAATAGTCATTTTCCATAGATTTGAAATCGAGAAGGTTATCGACTTCGATAAAATGGCGTTTATGAATCGAAAGACATCATAGATCAAAAAAATTATTAAAAATGGAAATGAAGAAGAAATTGAAATAGAAAATAAAATAGTCTCGGATAAATCGTTATCTACCAATAGTTTAACCGATAACAATTCATGAAGTTTCGTCATTGACCGAAAAAATGATAAAATGAATAAAAATCGAAAATGAAAAGTTAAAAAGAAGGTATGGTCTCGGATTTGTTGTTATTCATCAATAGTTTGACGAACTACAACTTAGAGGTCTCTTCATCGACCCTTAACATGAAAGAATAATAAATAGAAAAAAGAGAAAATAAAATTGAAATGTAAAAAAATAATTGCAAAATATTAGCAAAGCTTAATAAAACATTAACCAAAATAAAGCCATCAAATTATTACAAAATCCAAAAACTTAACAAGATTTTTATTTAACAAGATTATGGGTTAAAAAACAAAATTTATAGAAACAGGGGTGTAAAAATCGGATGGGTGTGTGAGCATGGATGTGGATGAGAATCATATGGGCTCGAAGGCCCATCATCTCATATAGCTAGCACAAGAAATAAAAAATCTAAAACACAGCCACTTGGGCCTATCAGCCCGATAATCTCCAGCCAATTCTCATGACCTGTTTTAGAAGCAAATTAAGTTTTAAAAAAAGAAACAGGTCTCACCCACGTACAAAAAAAACCTTTAGAACTAAGAGTAACAACAATAAATTAGGGAAAATGAAAAAGAAATATGCTCAAAATCATCGTCATCATTGCACTCGCAGAACACACGGCGCCGACGGGAAACCTCACCCTTAGCTTCTCAATTGATCTTGTTAAGAAAATGTGGTTGGGCCTAACTCAACCCTACAAAACCGGTTTTATAGGGTTGAGTTAGTCCCAACCATATTTCTTAACATGGTATCAGAGCCTGGTTTAAGATCCGGTGGGCCACCTTCTATGGTTTCCGCTATCGGGCCACCCACCATTTATTTCCACGCTTCAGTTGTCCAGTCCTGAGCGTGAGGGTGTGTGTTAAGAGTCCCACATCGGACAATATATGGCATGAACATGTGTTTATAAGTGGGGGCAATCCTCACTCTACCAAATGGTTTTGTAGGGTTGAGTTAGGCCCAACCACATTTCTTAACAGATCTCGGTGCGATCCTCCTTCTTGCTTTCTCTTCGTCTACCTCTCATTCTCTTCTCCTATTCTTCATCTTCTCTATTTCTATTTGGGTTTCGATCTATCTTGGTGGCTTGGTTCTTTTCAATTTGGTGGAAGTTTTTTTCCTGCAAATTTAGGGTTACAGAATGAGGTTTGTTGGGGTTTGAAGAGCGATTTCTGGATCTATTGTGATTGTTGGGGTTTACGTGTGGTTGTTAGAAGATGGAAGGTGAAGTATCAGTGTTAAGGTTTAGGTGTTTGGAGGTTTTTAAGGTTGAAGAAAAGGTTTATGTGTTGTTTAGGGTTGAAGGGTAACACTTAGGTTTGTAGAAGAAGGTTGTTGCAGTTATGAATGAAAGAAAGGTTTTGGGGTTTTTTGCAGGTTTTTGAAGATGTTCTAAGAAGAAGCCCCCAAAATTTCTTTGTAATGGGTTTTTTATATCATAAAAATATGAGGTCTCCCTTGCCCTTATGCGAACGTTTGAGGGTTAAAGATAGTAAAGGGTGTATTGTGGATCGTACAGATAGTACATGATGCTAGTCGCAGATCATGTGCGAAAGGTGGATAGTGATGGAAGGCTGATGTGTTGTCCTGTGTGTGGTGTGTTACTTACGGTACGAAACTGTTTCTGTTTTCATCTTCCCTTCTTTCATTTTTCGTGGCTCCTCTTTTATGCATTGTGGATCAAAAACGGGCTTGGGCTGCTTGAATCGTTTTTGGACTTACTGGTTGTTGTTGCGAGTGATGATGATTGGTGCCACAGAGCTGCTACGCGTCATCCTTTTATATCAATGAATGCAAGGTGAAATCAGGAACTTTGAAGGATTTTCTTACGAAAAGTTATGTTATTTTCTTTTGCTGTTGTTGTTCTTTGTGCATAAAAATTGTGTACGGGATACCGCTATGGTTTTGTGTTGTGGCTATGGTATGCACTGCGAAGATATACGGTTCTGCGCCATTATGGGTGTGTACGTGATGGCAAGGCTTCACAGGCAACTTTCATTTGGCAATTGTGGCACATGAGTTTTTTAGTATTTTTGTTTTTATTGTAATGAATTGGACTCAAACCCCTTCTTTTTTTATTTTTGTGAATTATGGTTAGCTCAAGAATTTCAAATGGGCCTCTCATTGTCTTTTTTTTCTATTTACAAATGGCTTTTTGTTTGGATTTGGATTGAAAGTAAATTAGTGACTTATGACTTAAAAAGATGGTAATATGGTTACTAGAAACAAATTGTGCTTTAGAAACAGTCATGGGCTTGTTGTTGTTTTTGTACATTCCATGAGCTTATCCCTCCTTTTTTAGATACTTGAATCCAAAATTATAATACTCTTTGCACCTTCCATAATGCATTTAACCAATTCTTGAATTTTGACCTATTTTCACCAATCCTTAGGATATAACTGTTAAGTGAACAAACTTGACTTAATTTTGAATTAAATAGCATGCTTAACTTAAGCTTCAAGAACCATCCTTGAAACCAAGATTTATCATTCTAAATTCTATACTAAAGTCAAGCTAGTCATGAATCAAAAACGTAAATCAATCTATGATAAATGATACCAGAAGATTGAATCCATCTTGAAATGCTCTCGGACTAAATAGAAAACTTGTATTCTCCATGTACCAATGACAAGCACATGGATCACATGATCAGGACTTGTAAATAACTTGACACATTATCTAATTGCCTTGCCTTTTGATTGCTCCGTAACTGAAGCCCACCCGCCAACTTGAATCAAGCATAAAACCTTTGAATTCTGCATACCCTGACTTTGATCTTGAAACAAATCTGGCCTGACCCAAAATTTAGTCAGAATCAAATAAACTTTAATCTCCACTACAAAAATGCCTGACCTGACAACCCTGCCTGAAACCTGATTCAACCTAGCAATACCTCGAACATAAGCAACATATTTTTTTTTAATTTTTCTAAATAATGGTCGATTAATAACATGTTTGAACTTGTGGTTTTCTTTTGATGGTGTATTCATGCAATTCTTGTTGATATATTTTCCATGCTCAGTCTTGATTGTTTTAACATGAGTTTAAGCTTTGTTTTCATTTTTGTATGATCATCTAGGTGCCTCAAATTGATTTTTCAATGTGATGATGTTTGAACATGAACGTGTCTAATTCTTGACCTAGCTTTAGGACTAGCTTTTTGAATGGATTTTCCTTGTGGTTCATGATTCTTGTGTGATTCAATTCCTTTGTTTAAGGTTCTGATTTTCATGTTATGTGTCCATTGTATGATCACTTCCCACTTCTTTATTCACATGTTTTCTTGTATGGATGATTTGAGTGTTTCCTTAAGCATGATTTGAACTTGATCTTTCTTGAACTTGCTTGATATCTTGGATTTGAATGCGATTTGAATCAATTGAGTTTTCTTCTGACCTTCATATTATGGTGTGCATTACTTGATCAATTTTCACTTTGTACCTTGCTTGAACACATGTTTTCGTTTGAAGTTGATCACGGTGTAGGCTTTCCTTGTTTTGGTGAATGTTTTGAAGTGGATCCTTGTTGATTCTTCTTGAGATTCTTAAGTTGATATTTGGAGTGATATTCATGATATTTATACTTGCCTAATTCGTTTTTCATCTTGTTGAATTCACTTTGATTTGGTATGTTGCTTCATGGTCTTCAATTGTGGTTCTAAAACAAGTTTTCTTGTGCACTTCTTTGTTTGTCTTCATCTTTTCTTTTGAATTTGAAAGTGTGAACACTTTGCCCATGATGATATGATGTTTGATAATATGAGATTGATTGTGTGTTTTATCTATTTTTGATGTCTTGATTCATTTGATAAACATGCTCTAATCTTGGTGTGACACTTGTGCTTTGATGTTGAGTTCTTTTCATCTTGTGTTGCTTTGATACTTTCTTACTCTTCATCTCTTTCTTTCTTCTATGAGTTTTAAGTTTTCTTTTTGTGATTGATTAGTATAATTTTTACTTGTGTTTGTTCACATGATCCCTTAGGATTCCTAGTTCCACTTAATTTATGATTAAGTTGGAGGTAGGAGAGACATTAGGCTTTCAATCCTTTGCATGATAACAATTAGGATAGTCCTTTTAAAACCTTAACTTTAGGTCTATCTCTTTGCATGTTCTATCCCAACTTTAGGACCATTGTGCATGAAAATATTAGGAGTCGTTTTCCCTTAGTTGTTTTTTTTTCAACCTTTGAGTCCTCTCTTTTCTCATCTCAAAACAACATTAACACACTTAATAAATACGATGAACATTGTGCGCTACAAGCCCTAAGTATATGGGAAATGATGAGTGATGGGTCTCTCCTTACTTGATGGAAAGGCTCAGATAGTAAGAATAATATTATCATTCAAACCCTCTAAGACATATGTCTTGGTTTGGAAATCATGATGATATATACATCTGGTGAAGATTAGCATTTGTTCAAAGATTGAAATCTGATGATGTTAGAATGAAAGCTCAAGAAGTCATCGTGCATCTGCACAATGTTCAAAGACTCTTATGAAGATTGCAACAAAAAGAAGAAATGATTCTAGTTGTCCAGCTAGAAGAACTCATCAACGATTGTAGAAGTTGAACGCACTATGATTCTAAAAAAGTTATACATATGGAATTCTACAAGAGTATTGAATCATGTAAACGGTTGAGATTTGAGTAACCGTTGAGAATTGAGAAGTTAACCCCTTTAACACATTTCCAGGTATTTGAAGAGGTTATGCCTCATTTTAAGACACGTGTCCGTTTGCAATCCATGCTCAGCAGTTATTAACCTAAATAACTAGACGTGTCTTAGGATTATATGCTAGTAGTTATCACCTTAATCGTTTCTTTTCCCTAGTACTCATAATTATCATAATTGTCTCTATTTATATTCACATCACATCATATGACACACATACGCTACATCTTGTCACACCTTTATCTTTAAAACCCTTTTGTTCTCTCAATCCTAAACCGTGTGTGCCTCCATACTACTCAAACAAAAAACAACACGTCTATGGAACAAAGCTTAGCTCTCCAAAAACAGCGCTTGGAAAATCATCTGAACAATGATCCAAAAATCACATTGGCTTTACCTATTGAACTATTGTCTGTTATCTCTAAACGTAATGTAGAATTTAGAGATCTTACTGCACATGGTTTTGACTTCTTAGAAACGCTTGAAAGTCAAGGTTGGAATACATACTTTGATCTTCTTAAAGAACCAACGTTTCAGGAACTTGTCAAGGAATTCTAGGAAAATGCCCATGTTATGAACAACACTCTGTTATGCTCAAGTATTAAAGGTCATGACATAAACATTCAGTTGGAAGACATTGTTAAACTTCTATCTCATGACAACACTGGATATAAATGCCACAACAGAAGGGAAGCTATGCTGAGTAATAGGCTATGTTATTCTAAGTATATTCAAATGATCACTCCTACCATATTCAAAGATGTTAGAACACAGATTGGTTCTTAATAATAACTCTTTGTTTTGATGATAACTGTTAGGAAATTTATATTTAAGAATTATATACTCTAAAATTTGTTTGAGAGTTTTACTGTAGATTGAAATAATATTAACTCTCTAGAAGCAAATCTGTTTTGAATACAAGAAGTTATTCTGACTCTGAAGCGCCAGATGCACCCTACAGAAGAATCTGTTTGCTCCTTACAGAAGATTCTGAGCGTAGTCTCCAGAAGGATCTGAAGCAAGAAGCTCCAGAACATTCTGAGTCAGAAGCATCTGAAGATAAACAGAAGGATCTGAAGCTGAAGCATCTGAGATATAGAAGAATATTGATTGAAGAGTTTCTCAAAGCATTAGTCTACAGAAGTTTCTGAAAGTACCTACGCTGCCTAGTACTGAAGCTCTGTGTCAAATATGCTCTAATGATCAACACGCTGAAAGCACACATGCTGCAGAAGACTCTGATACAGCATAGTTCTGAATCTCATTAGAAGACTCTGATCCATTCAGACTCTGAAGAACTTGCTGAAAGCTGAAGAAGTAATTTTCAAGAATATATCCGTTGGAGTTATTCAACGTCTCTTTCCTTATTTGTGCTAGACACACTTACACAGACAAAAAGGATTTCTCTGTGCCATCTACTTCTAGGAAAGGTCACTTGATGTGAAGACAAAAAGGCTCAGACCTTTTGGGACTCTCTTTTCAACGCTCAGCCTGCATGGATCAGCTGCCTATAAAAGGAGAACTTCACTACATTCTTCAGTTACACAATTTGCTGAAAAGAAATCATATTATTCTAAGCTCTCATTATTTTCATATTTTTCTTAGAATCTTATTGTACTTAAACTTAAGAGAAAAATCATTGTTGTGATAAAAGCTTTATAGAAGCATTAATACTCTTGTATTTAATTTACATTGATTGTAAAGGATATTCCTTAAGAGGATTCAGTTAGAATCAGTAGCTTTTGAGAAGACTAAGAACTGTTGTTCTTAGGTGATACTATTGTAATCAGTTTGATTTAATAGTGGATTAAGTCCTTGTTGAGAAAGGCAAATCACTCTAGGAAGGGTGGACTGGAGTAGTTGTTAAACGAACCAGGATAAAAATAATTGTGTGATTATTTTTTAAGTCTTAATTTATCATACTTATTCAACCCCCCCTTCTAAGTATTATCTCACCTTCAGTTGGCATCAGAGCTCCGGTTCTGACTGTGCTACCACTTAACAGTGTCAGTAAAGATCCAGAGAGATATACTTTGATATATATATATATATATATATATATATTTATTTGTTATCATGGCTGATAATTCAATGTCAAATATTAACAATAAATATGAAGAGAGGGATAGGATCAGCACCAAACCCCCAATGTTTGATGGGGAGAAATTTGACTACTGGAAAGACAGAATTGAGAGTTTTTTCCTAGGATATGATGCTGATCTATGGGATCTTGTCATAGATGGATATGTACATCCCACAGATGGGGATGGCAAAAAGATTGACAGAAAATCTATGACAGATGCTCAGAAGAAAGACTTCAGAAATCACCACAAAGCCAGGACTATATTACTGAATGCTATTTCACATACAGAGTATGAGAAAATTACAAACAGGGAGACTACTTTTGATATGTTTGAATCCCTTAAAATGACTCATGAGGGAAATTCTCAAGTTAAGGAGACAAAAGCTCTGGCTCTGATCCAGAAGTATGAGGCTTTCAAAATGGAAGACTCTGAATCTGTTGAAGCCATGTTCTCCAGATTCCAGATACTCACTGCTGGGCTGAAAGTTTTGGACAAGGGATATTCTACGTCAGATCATGTAAAGAAAATCATCAGAAGACTGCCTATCAGATGGAGACCAATGGTGACTGCCCTGAAGATGGCCAAAGATCTGAACAAGATCTCTCTAGAAGAACTCATCAGCTCACTGAGGAGCCATGAGATTGAGCTTGAGGAAGATGAACCTCAGAAGAAAGATAAAGGTAAATCCGTAGCATTAAAATCTAACAAAACTGCTAAAGCTTTGCAGGTCATTCAAGAAAGCTCTGAAGAATCTTCTTCTGAAGAAGAAGATGAGTTATCCATGCTGTCCAGAAGGATTAAAAAACTTTGGAAGCACAAGGGAAAGAAGTTCAACAACTTCAGAAGATCTGACAACAGAAAGGAATCTTCTAGTCACAGAAGATCTGCCAAGAAAGAAGTTGTGTGCTATGAGTGCAAAGAACCTGGGCACTACAAGAATGACTGCCCCAAACTTCTGAAAGAAAAACCTAAGAAGAAGTTTAACAAAAAGAAGAAGGTTCTGATGGAAACATGGGATGACTCAGATGAGTGTGAATCATCTTTTGAATCAGAAGAAGAATGTGCAAACGTTGCACTGATGGCTAGCACAGAGGATCAAGAGGAAGGTACCTCAAGATATGAATCAGAATCTAAATCTGATGATGATGCAGAAGAGGTAATGGCTAAACTTACCAAAGAAGAACTCATTAAAGTTTTAACAGAAGTTCTTAAAAGTTATAACAACATCAAACTCAAATACAAGAAGCTGAAAAGCAATCTTGAATCTGAGATTGATCTTCTGAAAACAGAACTTGTTAAGCAAAAAGAAATAAATTTGAAAATCAAAAATGAATTTGAAATAACTCAACAAGAATCTGAATCTGAGACCAAGTCATGTGAAAATATTTTAGAAAAATATGACTCCAGTTTTCAGAGATTTCTCACTAAGAGCATAGACAGAAGCAAGATGGCTTCCATGATCTATGGTGTTAGTGGAAACAACAGGAGAGGCTTTGGATATGAATCTTCATCTGGAAGCAATCCAAAACCTGTTGACAAACTTTTCATCAGGAAGACACCTCTGTATTCTCAATTCAAATTTGGTCACTTGAATGACATTAAACACACAAGCTCTGAGAAGAGTACTTATGTGTTTAAACCCAAGGCAAGTCAGAATAAACATTATGTTGCAAAACAGAAGTTTAGACAAACCTACAAACCAACTAACCCCAAAGGACCCAAGAAGATCTGGGTACCTAAAAACAAAATAATTCCTGTTGCAGATGTTCTTAGCAGCAAGGTCAGGACACCAATCATGGTACCTGGACTCTGGATGCTCACGACACATGACAGGTGAAAAGTCTATGTTCCAAAGCCTGGAACTTAGATCTGGAGGTGACGTGAAGTTTGGAGGGAACCAGAAGGGCAAGATCATTGGATCTGGCACTATTGGAAATGGTAAACTTTCCTCTATTACTAATGTTTTACTTGTTGAAGGGTTAAAACATAACTTATTGTCCATAAGTCAATTAAGTGACAATGGTTATGATATTACCTTTAATCAAAAATGTTGTAAAGCTATTAGTCAGAAGGATGGCTCTATCCTATTTAGTGGTAAGAGGAAAAACAACATTTATAAAATAAATCTTTCAGAACTTAAAGTTCAAAATGTTAAATGCCTCTTATCTGTTAATGAAGAGCAATGGGTCTGGCACAGAAGATTGGGCCATATTAATATGAGACGTATATCTCAGATTAATAAACTTAATCTTGTCAGAGGGCTCCATAATCTGAAGTTCACTTCAGATGCTCTTTGTGAAGCATGCCAGAAAGGGAAGTTTTCAAAAACATCTTTCAAATCAAAAAATGTTGTTTCTACTTCTAAACCATTAGAACTACTTCATATTGATCTGTTTGGACCAGTGAAAACTGCATCCATCAGAGGCAAGAAGTATGGATTGGTCATTGTTGATGACTTTAGCAGATGGACATGGGTAAAGTTCTTAAAACACAAGGATGAGTCACATTCTGTGTTCTTTGACTTCTGCAAGCAAGTCCAGAATGAAAAGAATTTCAAAATTATAAAAGTCAGAAGTGATCATGGTGGTGAATTTGAAAATAAATATTTTGAAAAATATTTTTCTGAAAATGGCATTGCTCATGATTTTTCCTGTCCTAGAACTCCACAACAGAATGGGGTTGTAGAGAGGAAAAACAGAACTTTGCAAGAAATGGCCAGAACCATGATCAATGAGACAAATCTGGAAAAACATTTTTGGGCAGAAGCAATCAATACAGCATGCTACATTCAGAACAGAGTGTCTGTTAGACCTCTTCTGAAGAAGACTCCTTATGAATTGTGGAAGAACAAAAAGCCCAACATTTCATATTTTCATCCTTTTGGATGTATTTGTTATATGTTAAACACTAAGGAAAATCTGAGCAAGTTTGATTCCAAAGCACAGAAGTGTTTCATGCTTGGATATTCTGAACGCTCTAAAGGCTACAGAGTATACAACACTGAGACACAGATTGTGGAAGAATCCATTCATGTCAGATTTGATGATAAGCTTGGCTCTGAAAAGCCAAAGCAGGTTGATATCTCTGCAGATAGGGAAGTAGTCTTTATTGACTCTGAAGTTCCAGAAGCAGACAAACTTCAAGTGAAGGAACCAGAAGCAACTCCAGATGCTACTCCCTTAACTTCTCAGATGAATAATCTAAATATTTCTGAAGAGTCAACTATCAGAGGATCATCATCCAGAATTAAAGCTTCTCATCCAGAGGATGTCATTATTGGAAAGAAGGATGATCCCATCAGAACAAGATCCTATCTAAGATCATATGAAGCATCACTATTTGGACTAGTGTCAGAAATTGAACCATCTTCTGTAGAAGAAGCTCTGCAAGACAATGACTGGATTATTGCCATGCAAGAAGAGCTAAATCAATTCAGCAGAAATGATGTATGGGATCTATTTCAAAGACCTCAAGGATTCAATATTATTGGTACAAAATGGGTCTTCAGAAATAAGCTAAATGAGAAAGGAGAAGTTGAGAGGAATAAGGAAAGGCTGGTTGCTCAGGGGTACAGTCAGCAAGAAGGTATTGATTACACTGAGACATATGCTCCAGTGGCAAGGTTAGAATCTATACGTCTTCTTATTTCCTTTGCTGCACAGAATAACATCACTCTGTATCAGATGGATGTTAAAAGTGCCTTTCTTAATGGTATTATAGAAGAAGAAGTTTATGTCCACCAACCTCCTGGTTTTGAAAATGAAAAATTTCCAGATCATGTTTTCAAATTAAAGAAATCTCTATATGGATTAAAACAAGCTCCCAGAGCTTGGTATGAGAGATTGAGTAATTTTCTTCTGGAGAAGAATTTCATCAGAGGCAAAGTGGATACAACTCTATTCTGTAAAACAATAAAGAAAGATCTTCTAATTTGTCAAATTTATGTAGATGATATTATTTTTGGATCAACAAATATTATGCTTGGAAAGGAGTTTGCTACATGTATGCAGGCAGAATTTGAAATAAGCATGATGGGAGAACTCATATTCTTTTTAGGAATCCAAGTTAATCAAACTCCAGAATGTACCTACATACATCAGACAAAGTATGTTAAAGAACTTCTGAAGAAATTCAACATGTCTGACAGCAAGCTGGAAAAGACTCCAATGCATCCTACTAGCTCACTTGGCAAAGAAGAGGTAAGTAAGAAAGTAGACCAGAAGCTCTACAGAGGTATGATTGGTTCTCTTCTTTATCTTACTGCTTCTAGACCTGACATATTATTCAGTGTTTGTCTGTGTGCTAGATTCCAATCAGATCCTAGAGAATCACACTTGACAGCTGTCAAGAGGATTCTAAGGTATCTGAAAGGTACTTCTAATGTGGGTTTGTGTTACAGAAAATATGATGATTTCAAATTAGTTGGATTCTGTGATGCTGACTATGCTGGAGACAGAGTGGAAAGAAAAAGTACTTCTGGAAGTTGTCAATTTCTAGGAAGAAATTTAATCTCCTGGTATAGCAAGAAGCAACCCACAATTGCACTTTCAACCACAGAGGCTGAATACATTGCTGCTGCTGGATGTAGCACGCAGATGCTCTGGATGAAAAGTCAACTAGAAGATTATCAAATTTTTGAGAGTAACATTTCTATCTTTTGTGATAATACTTCTGCTATATGTTTGTCCAAGAATCTCATTTTACATTCTAAGGCAAAACATATAGAAATTAAGCATCATTTCATCAGAGACTATGTTCAGAAGGGAATCATAAATTTAGCCTTTGTTGATACAGATCATCAATGGGCAGATATTTTTACAAAACCCCTTGTTGAAGATAGATTCAATTTTATTCTGAAAAATATTGGTATGGATTTTTGTCCAGAATGATATTTATCAGAAGCAAATTGTTGCAGATGCAAAAATGCTTAATTCATCTGAAGTATTTCTTCTGTTTACTTATTCTATTCTGATTAATATTTCTGATATGAAACTCTGAACTAACCATCTTTAGAAGATCTGAACGTTGGCTAACGTTTCATTTCTTGAGAGAATTCAGAACAGCATGCAAGCAAACACGTGTCACACAAAATCTGAAGAGGTGGCGTGTACATAACTGAAGAGACGTTTGAGGTGAAATTTGAATAGTAAATATCTTGGTTTCCCCCCCCCCCCCCCCCCAAATTGTCAGAAGCATTTATTGTTTGAAATGATTTTATTCTCTTCATTTAATGCTTGCTCAAAAGTGCGTTTCTTTCTGACTTTTGATGTGCCTAAGTGTTTAGTATAAATACTTGTTGTGTATTCACTTTCACACTTTTCACTCTCAGAATTTACATGCGTTTTCATCTCTTGTTCTCTCGGCATAAAAACCCAAAACCTAAGTGTTTGAAAAAGCAATCTTCAATGGCGTCTTCTTCATCAACAACTGCTCAGTTTCAATCTACAATGGCTGCTGTGACTTCAGATAACTTAGGTGCTGCTCCATATTCTCCTCCAAAGAGAACTCTTCTCACACCTGTTGATAAACTAGAAGTGTTGTGTGAATCTATGGTTGAATTTGACTCTCTGGCTGACAATGGGTTTGATTTTCGCTCCATTGTTAGAGCTCAAGGATGGGTGAAATACTTTGATAGGTTGTTTGGACCAGTTTACCCTCTACTTGTGAAGGAATTCTGGATTCATGCATCTGTGTATCCCAAGTTTATTTTATCATCTGTGCTGGGAAAAGAGATTATCATCACAGAGGATCTGATAAGAAGATTGATTGGTTATGAAGAAACAGATGGTGTTTCCCACTTGCTAGCTGGGCGTGTGGATATGGAAGAGGTTTATGAGGAAGTTAAGACTGCTGGACAAGCTTCTAACAGATTCAAAGATCTGAAGCCTGATTACAAAATTTGGGCCAAGATCTTCATGGGATGCATACATCACAGGAAGTCAACAAATTCCCCAGATTATGTCAACAATGAACAGATCTATTTTATGTACTGCCTTAGTCAGAGCAACAAGGTATATCTTCCTTACATTCTGTTTATGCATCTGTGGAATCACATCAATGCATCTAGAGAATCTGTGAAAGAAAAAGGCCAGAAGATCAGAACTTGGATACCTTTTGGAAGGTTGCTCTCAGATCTTCTCACTGAAAATGGTTTAGTGGCTGCTCTGTATGATGCTGGGGTTACAGAGGAACTAGAGTTCATTATGGGAAAGCCTCTGAACGCTAAAAGTCTTCTGAGACTCAAGATTGTAGATGAACTCACTACTGCTCCAAAGAGGCTGAATATGTCTGATTTGAATAAGAGGGTTCCAGTATCTGACTTTCCTCTATTCTTTGCTGAAGAACCCAGACATATAGTACTGATGTATATAGAGGAATGCAAAAAGGAAGGAGTACCTGTTCCAGCTAATGTGTTTTAGCTTGTCAAACAACCACTACCAGATGCAGGAGAAGAAGAAGAAGTACCACTTCAGAGGAAAAGGACTCAGCCTGCAGCAGAATCTGAACCTGTCCAGAAGAAGGCTAAGATTGCTGAGAAACCCAAGAATCTCTTAAAGAGAAAGGATTCTGAAGAAGCTGCCTCTGCATCTGCCAAGAGGATTAAACTAAAAGGTACTAAGACTTCTGTTATTTCTAAAAATGTTGTTATTAATTATTCAACTATTAAGTCTGTTCCAAAACCACCTGTTACTCAAACAACTTCTGTTGCTGCCCCTAGTTCTGTCTCACCTCAAAAACAAAACACTACTTCTGTATCAAAAACACCTCAACCCAAAATACACATCAAACACTTTATTCCACGTCCACAACCAACAGAACCACAACCAACAGAACCACAACCAACAGAACCACAACCAACAGAACCACAACCATCAGAATCACTGCCATCAAAACAACAACAACAATCTGAAAAACAAAACTCTGATCAACCACAAACAGAAAATCAACCACAAACTTCTGAACATCCAGAAAACCAAACCACAGAAGTTCAACCAGAAAAAGACTCTTTCATACCACCATCAAATACTCCATCTTCTGAACCTGTTGCACCTGTTACTTCTGAACCCACAAAAGTAACTTCTGCTCCTGTTTCATCAGAACCACCATCCCAACAATCTGATACTCCTTCAGAACCTACTCATATCCCTGAGACAGAAGTTCTTGATATCACTCCATTAAAAACAGTGTTTCAAGTCTCTTCTACTTCTTGTACACCTACAACATCCTCCAATTCATCTGAATCAGATATCCATCCAGATTTTCTTGTCTCTCCATCCAAATACTCTGATATGAACCAACCTGAACCTGAACCTGAACCTGCATCAACCATACCTGCTAAAACTCCTATTCCAGATCCTTTGCCTCCACCTGCACCTTCATCTGAGATGATTGTTCCCACGTCCAATCCATCATCATCTGGTATATCGTGTGCCCAAGTTTCTTCTCTTTATCATAATTTATCTTATGGTTTCAAACTGAAAGATTTTTATGATAGAGTTGAACCTTCTGAACCCCTGAAACCTCTGAAACCAAAACTCAGACAGGCTCTTCCATCTGTAATCCTTTCATATATTCAATCTATGAACAATGAAGGATCCTTAGTCACTATATTTGCTACATCTGGTAAAGCTGTTGTTTCAGCTCTGCAACCTGCATCTGATAACCCAGTTGCATCTGATAAACCATCAACCTCTGCTTTCATACCATACTCTAATGAACCCTTTGATGTTGTTTACCCACGCTCAAGACCAAAACCTAATCTGCTTAATGCTTTAAACAGATCCTTACCTCAAAAACCAGAAATTCCTTTCATTCCATATTATCCCCCTCCTCTGATTTCCATCCAAAAATCACTGCTACCACCTACTCCCAAACCTAAACACATGACTCTGGAAACCTTGCTTAAACCACCACCCAGACTTAATATTGATCATTTATTTCAAACGTTTTTGCAAGAAATACAGATGTCTTTAGGTACTGTTCAGAAAAGATGCTCTGAAACTATGGATGCAAATGAAACTGACATCATCTGGAAAGGATTCATCAATAGATTCAACACTGTAGCTTCCAATCTGAAGAACGTCTGTTCTGATGATGCAAAGCTCAGAGCTGAAAGAACTCAATTCTGGATTGTCAACAAAACTGAACCTCTGCTTTGTTTGGATGCTCCTCCTCCTCCATCAGAACCAACTGCCAATGCATTGACTATGACTCTGGTAGAACCCTCTTCAGGATCTCCAGAACCAATGGCAATTGACTCTGTTCAGGCTGCAGAACCTCCACCTTCTTCATCTGAGATAAAGTCAGAACATCCAGACTTTGGAGACAAGATTGCTGCTCTGGAGGCTGGTCAGTCTGAAATAAAATCTTGGATGGCAAAGCAAGATAAGAAATCTGAGGACATGACAGAGTGGATGTCAAAAAAAGACGAGAAGAATGAGACAATGACTAAGTGGATGTCAAAGCAAGAGCAATCTTCATCTGAGATTACAGACCTATTGAAGATGCTTTTGTCAAAACACTCTTAGATTTTTTTTCATTCTAATGTTTGTGCATCTGTTGTTTTGCATCTGAATTTTATTGTTATATCTTCTGTTATCTACCAGTGTACTCTTGCTCTGTTATGTTAAATGAATCAGTTTTTCTCCATTGAATTATCTATTTATTGTTCCTTTTATTTGTCTTTACTAAAAGTTTTTACTTTTTGCTTATGACAAAAAAAGGGGAGAAAATAAAGATCTGAGCTGTTTAATATAATTTCACTAGAATGAATCTTCAGACATATATATTCTATCTAATATTTAAATTGACTATTTCAGAACATTTGATAAGAACACTCTATAAAAGAATCTCTGAGTCTCTCAAATCATTTGCTTTTCTATCAAACTCTGAATCTTATATCTGCAAGATATTCCGACCCTAAATTGTTACAAGAACAATCAAGATTTAACTCTGAAGATTACTCAAGATAAAAGGGAAGTTTCTATTCCTTTTTCATATTTAACTCAGGGGGAGATTCATCATCTCAGGGGGAGTTATAATTCTTTATGTTCAGTTAAATAAAATTTCTGATACTTTTTGTCATCATCAAAAAGGGGGAGATTGTTAGAACACAGATTGGTTCTTAATAATAACTCTTTGTTTTGATGATAACTGTTAGGAAATTTATATTTAAGAATTATATACTCTAAAATTTGTTTGAGAGTTTTACTGCAGATTGAAATAATATTAACTCTCTAGAAGCAAATCTGTTTTGAATACAAGAAGTTATTCTGACTCTGAAGCGCCAGATGCACCCTACAGAAGAATCTGTTTGCTCCTTACAGAAGATTCTGAGCGTAGTCTCCAGAAGGATCTGAAGCAAGAAGCTCCAGAACATTCTGAGTCAGAAGCATCTGAAGATAAACAGAAGGATCTGAAGCTGAAGCATCTGAAATATAGAAGAATATTGATTGAAGAGTTTCTCAAAGCATTAGTCTACAGAAGTTTCTGAAAGTACCTACGCTGCCTAGTACTGAAGCTCTGTGTCAAATATGCTCTAATGATCAACACGCTGAAAGCACACATGCTGCAGAAGACTCTGATACAGCATAGTTCTGAATCTCATTAGAAGACTCTGATCCATTCAGACTCTGAAGAACTTGCTGAAAACTGAAGAAGTAATTTTCAAGAATATATCCGTTGGAGTTATTCAACGTCTCTTTCCTTATTTGTGCTAGACACACTTACACAGACAAAAAGGATTTCTCTGTGCCATCTACTTCTAGGAAAGGTCACTTGATGTGAAGACAAAAAGGCTCAGACCTTTTGGGACTCTCTTTTCAACGCTCAGCTTGCATGGATCAGCTGCCTATAAAAGGAGAACTTCACTACATTCTTCAGTTACACAATTTGCTGAAAAGAAATCATATTATTCTAAGCTCTCATTATTTTCATATTCTTCTTAGAATCTTATTGTACTTAAACTTAAGAGAAAAATCACTGTTGTGATAAAAGCTTTATAGAAGCATTAATACTCTTGTATTTAATTTACATTGATTGTAAAGGATATTTCTTAAGAGGATTCAGTTAGAATCAGTAGCTTTTGAGAAGACTAAGAACTGTTGTTCTTAGGTGATACTATTGTAATCAGTTTGATTTAATAGTGGATTAAGTCCTTGTTGAGAAAGGCAAATCACTCTAGGAAGGGTGGACTGGAGTAGTTGTTAAACGAACCAGGATAAAAATAATTGTGTGATTATTTTTTAAGTCTTAATTTATCATACTTATTCAACCCCCCCTTCTAAGTATTATCTCACCTTCAAAAGATGGTAAGGATTCTAACTTAGCCTCAAATCTGTATGATAATCTAAAAGTCTAGCTCAATATCATATATAGCAGCATTTTTCATTCACCAAAGGAAAATCCAACAAAAGTGGATTTTGATCTAAAGTACATGCTATTCTATCTGGCCAAGATAAAGAAAATCAATCTACCAACATTTCTCTTCAACTATTTACGTGATTATATCAAAGAGAATAGTATCAAATTAAAGAACCTGGATTCCTTATGGAAGGTTAATATCTGTTATTCTTACTGATAACAATATTATAGAACTGATAAACCCTCTAGTAGCACCAGAAATTATTAACAGAAAATACTTCCATAGTGGAGATGAGGTGAAGTTGGGAATAATCAGGATATCTTCAGTGTGCAAACTAGAAAAAGGTTCAAACAAAAAAAGGAAGAGAGCAGTTGGTGAAAGTAGTTCAATTAAGGAGAAAGAAGGGAATGAAGAGGTTTCCATTAAAAAGAATTTTACAGAAACCTCCTTGAATCAAGAAGCTCAATCTGATGAGCCACCTTCCTCTAAAGCAAATTTGTTCTCTCAAGTATTGAATACTTTAAGAGATGTGCAAAAAGATCAGAAGATACTCAAAGCAAAAATTGATGAGCGAGGAGAGGTCAATAAGAGAATTTTGGATATGGTCACTCAGCTGTTTCATAGAACCTTTTCTAACCCAAAACCTTAGGCACTATAGGATACCTTTTGCTTTATTTATTTTTGGCATACCATCATTATTTATCTTTGTTATATTCAATTAGTATTAATGAAATCTTCTTTTCTGTCTTTTTAATAGTCTTTATAATTCTTTGTCAATTTCTTTTCTATACCTTTTTGATTTCTGACAAAGGGGGAGAAAGTGATATATGATTTTGATATCTAATATAAAAAATCTCAGCCCAAATATAATTCAAATATGTTTATTTCTAACCATATGTTTGAGAATTGATCAAGAACTTTGCAAAAGTTCACTGTATGTTAGAATAGGCTATCAGAAGACTGGAGAAGATTTTATCAGAAGAGACAAGACATATTAGAATCTATGATATATCAGAATACATAATTTGTATTTGATAGAATATCAAAGATATGATCAAGAAGCAAGTGATGTGCATCAGAAGCCAATAATCAAGAAGATTATATCAGAAGTATTTGTACAAGAGATCAGAAGATATAATCATCAGAAAACATGTAAAATAAAGAAGAATGCTAAAAAAGCTTGATATCATAATGTATGAATATATGGTGTTGACCAATAAATTATTAGAAGCAAAGAAAAATCAAAAAGGATATCCATAAGTTTCACGCAAATATCCAAAACTTGTCAGAAGTTGTTAACTTTCTAAAAGAATGCTTCAATTGATTCAATTGGAATCTAAAATTCAAATGGTATCTAGACTCCATCTTTAAAAGAATGTAAATCTTTTGGAAATCAAATCAAGTCATTGTCATTAAAGAAAATATTTGGTTTCTGAACCATCAAATGACATAAGGATATGCACACCTATTGGTGATTTGTGCTAAGATATTGAAGATTTGGTTTTGATACATGATGCATGGCATATAAGAAAGTATCTCCTAGTTTCTGATATATAATGCAAGACATCAAGTCTGTTAAGACAAATCAGATTATGATACGTCTACAGTATTCTGATAGCAAGCTAGGTTCTGAGATGAAGACCAACCAGTTTTAGTCAGATTCTGATGAGACGTCTATGGAGAAGTATTCCTTCTCTATTACTTAAATTGAAAATTCAAAATCATTTTGTGAGTCTTGGGATCAGGGGGAATCTGAACAAGCATAAATGAATTTTGAGAGTAACAAAGTCAGGGGGAACCCGTTAAGCTTATCTCTGACTCTGTGAATTTATGGTGTTTACCCTATACAAATTGTTTATCAAAATATATTATTTGTCATAATTAAAAAGGGGGAGATTTTAAGAACAAGATTTGGTTCTACCTCTGGCCTTTGAGTTTTAATGATAACTGTACATGTTATCTAAAAGAACAATTTTGTATGATATGGTTTCTGTCTAGTGTGTGGCTAATGACAATATGATTCTGACTTTGATAAGAAGATGTGTAACGTCATCAGACTCTGATTATCAATACTCTGGAAGGAAACATATATGTGTATAAGATTAAGTCAAGATTCAAAAATACTTCTAATGCAACGGTTCTAAGGAACGTTAGTAACGAGGTTTCGGATTGATACTTTATAAGTAATCCTAGAAGGATTTACAATAAATGCGCTTTCTATTTTTACAGCTCTGAAGATTCTGAAGACATGGTTCTGGTGAACAAAGCTCTGAAGATTCTGAAGACATCATTTATGAAGATCAAGTTCTGAAGAGTTTTTGATGACAAGGTTCTGATTGAACGAAGTGTTGAAGACTCTGAAGACAAGAGTGTGCCTAACAAAATATGAAGACTCTTAAGATGAAGTTCTGATAGAACAAGCTCTGAAGACTCTGAAGATAATGCTTATAAGAAACCAAGTGCTGAAGATTCTTATGACTAGGTTCTGCTGAACGAAGATCTAAGATCCTAAAGACTGTGGTTCTGAAGATTACACAAAGAATGACTCTTCTACAACATGCTTCATCAAGTTAACATCTGAAGCCTCTGAAGATGCTAGAAGACTAAAGATAAGAATGGTTTTGAGCTGAATATAATAGTACTAAAACTCTGTGACCTCTATCTCGAACATATGGCACAAGCGCAACTATTTGTACAGTGATGTTGACCATTCCTTCATGTGAACGTTAGAATATTTCTATTAGAATATGTTTCCAAGAATTCCCCTCAACATATTTATTCTCTCAAGCTCTATAAATTGAATATCAAGAAGCTTAAAGAAAAGATTTAAAAATTAGCTGAATAGATTGCTAATTGCTAATAGTTGATTGTTGTTGATAGCACGCTATGCAAAGCCAAAGTACTGAAGAAAATGCTATAAGCTGAAGCCTAAATGAAGAATGATCAATGAAGAAAAATCTGAAGCAAACTGTTGAAGTGCGTATAACGATGCAACATGCTAAACCATGTATAACTAGTCAAGTGAAACATCAATAAGTGAAGCATAGTAACTTAGTTAATCTTGATGGTTAAACTAGAAGATGCATTATATGCTGAAGAAAGGAGTTCATAAAAAAGAAGCTTAAAGCTCATAAAAAGAAGTCGTAGTGCTCATCAAGAAAGCTTTTAAGCAATACAGAACTAATGTATTATAATCTCTCAGAGATTCATTCTTTAGATAGTGTTTTGTATTAGAAAGCAAGGAGTTATTGCTCATATCTTGCTTAGAAACACTTCAGTCTTCATGAAATTTATCTGTGTAATCAACTTGTAAGAAGCATATTAGTGCACAAGAAAATCCTTGTAAAAGGTGTTGTTTCTTGAGCGGTCGAGTAAAGACCAGAATGCTTGAGATGACTAAGTGTGTTTCTAACAGCTTAGTGAATGATTTTCCTTGAGCGGTCGAGTGAATACTAGAATGCTTGAGAGGGCCAGGTTGTTTATAACGGCTTGGAGGTTGATTCCTTGAGAGGCGAGTGGAATCCAGGATTCTCAAGAAGGCAATGGAAGGTATCCATTGTGGTTGTAATCATTGATGATTATTGGATTAAGTCTTGGTGATAAGGCGAAATCACCTTGGTGGATGGACTGGACTAACTTCGGTAACAGTGAACCAGGATAAAAACTAATTGTATCATTTATTTTTATTGTCATTGTTAGATTTATCTTTCTAATTCAAAAAAAGGGGGTAAGATATGAAACTCAATCCAAACCCCCATTTCTTGTGTTTCGCAACCTTATTCCTATCCGATTTGCAATTGGCAAAATCAGAATTGGAATATCCAACCAAATTACAACCGCTTCCATTGGAAAGCCAAAGCCCAAACTTGGATGTTCCACAAAGGTATCTATGTATACACTTTACGGATTTCAAATGTGATTCTTTGGGACGCGATTGATATCTAGCACACATACAAACACTAAACATGATATCTGGTCGAGATACAAGGAGATATAGAAGAGAACCTATCATACCTCTATACTTCTTCAGGTCAATGACCTTACCGTTTTCATCACAATTTAAGTTCACATTTGTGGACATTTGAGTGTCAATAGATTTTACGTTTTCCATATCAAAGCGCTTGATTAGATCATAGCAATACTTTGTTTGGCTCACAAAAGTCCCTTCTTAGAGTTGTTTGATTTGTGTTTGATTTGAAGTCCAAGGAAGTAGGTTAGATCTACCGTCATACTCATCTCAAAATCACCCTGCATTAGCTTTGAAAATTCCTTGACCAAGTGCATACCAGTAGATATTAAAATAATGTCATCTATATAAACTTGGACTAGAATTGAGTGATTTCTTTGACGCTTAATAAAGAGTGTAGTATCAACCTTCCCTATTGAGTATCCTTGATTGAGTAAAAATTTGCTATGTCGCTCATACCAAGCCTTAAGGGCTTGCTTGAGACCATACAAAGCACATTTAATTTCATAAACGTAATTTGGATACTCACGACTTTCAAAACCGGGAGGTTGAGATACATAAACTTCTTCATTAATATATCCATTTAAGAAAGCATTCTTCACATCCATTTGATATAATTTGAAATCTTTTGAACAAACATAGGCTAGAAAAAGGCGTATATGTCATACCCCAAATTTGTCCTACCTTTTTCAAAATTTTAATTTTCCCGACTTTGTTTTTAATTTACATCGCTTGTACAGCGTAGCGTATTTTTCAACAAAAATAAGCGTTTTCACTTTTTAGCCCAACAAGAGCGTGCCACGTGACAATTGTTTTTGTATATATTTATAATTTCTTTTTTATGATATGTAATATATTTAAATATTAATTAATTAGATTAGAATAGATTTAAATTAGAATTTAATTATAATTTAGAATTTTAATTTAGAAAAAAATAGATTTAACAAAAAATAGAATTAAATTTTTTTATTTTTATTAGAAATTAGAATTAAAGTTGTTAGAATATAGTTAAAAAGTTAATTAAAAATAGATTTGTTAATTAATTAAAAAAAACAGAAAAGTTAAAAGAAAAATAAAAGAATTGAAAATGAGAGACACGGTAGAGATATTTTGAGAATTAGGGTATAGTTTGCTATAAATTGGAAGACGCTACTGTTCATTCTCTTCTCCAATTCCATCCAAAAACCCTAGCCGCAATAACTTCTCTTGTCCCTTTCACTGAAAATCCTAGCTGTCAACTCATCTCTTTCCTCTTCTTCTCACACCACGAGAAACCCTTTTTCTGTTCCCTCAAATCCACTGCCCTCATAATAACCCACTCTCTATTGAAACCTAACTTCCATTAAAGCTTCAACACACTTCTCAAACATCACCGCACCACCAGAGCAACTGCAACAACCACAGACTCACCATCAAATTTCTCATTACCACGACTTCGTCCATTTGAACCAGCCGCTGCAAAGTCTCCAACAAACCATCCACAGCAGCCTTTTGCATCGGGCTTTCGAGCTTCAACGGTGACGAGTGTTCTGCATCCCTCAGTTCTGTTGCAAACAACGTTCAAGCGGTCCCTTTCTGATTTTGACAAACCGCTTATTTTGTCAAATACTGCAACAATCTTTGGTTTGCCTTCGTTTCGATTACGGCAAACCGAAGTACTACAGATCTGCACCACTGCAAGTTTGGTTTTCCACTCAGCGTTTACATAACTATATCTCATTTTAGTTGTTGCTTGCGATCCGATTTCGTGCAAGTGTTATTGTTCCTCGCCGGGACATTGTTGCAGGTATGAGTAATTTTCATGTGTCCTGGAACTAGAGGATTAATTTTTTCTCCTATGCATTTTGTTTTATAAAATAATAGTTGGAAGCTTAGAATTATACTGCATTTTCTCCTTTACAGATTGAGATTACATAGTTCTCATATGGCTTTTATTCTTCTGTGCTTAGTATACTACATATTAATATAAATGGTTTATGTTCAAAAATTTTAATAAATATTTATACTAATTTATAGTTTGTGCTTAGAGTATTTTTTTTATATTTTTTATTATTGAATATTAATGTAGGTTGTTTGTGTTCATAATTTCTTTTAATAAATGTTGATACCTATAAATAGTTGGTGTTTAATTTCCTTTTAATGATACATACTGGGAGTTTTCGGATGAGTTCATGGTTATTATATTCATATTCTATTGTTTTTTAATCTCTCATATAATGTTCTTGGAAGAGTTGTATTGCATATGATAATCACTCTCACCTTTTATTCAGTAGGATCTTACTATTCATTTTATGTAATGTGAAATCTTAGTTTGGCCTTAGGGAATAATTTGTTCCATACTATCATGGCATTTGTTTATGGGTTCTAATTCTTATATTTGCTTTTAAAAAAAAGAGAATAAAATAAAATCTTAAAAAAAAACTTGTTTTGATATTACATGGTGTTATACTTAATATTTCTCAAAATTATCTTATTAGTATATTACTATATAATATTAATAGAATTTAGTTAAGTTTAGACTCATTGTTTTGTATAAATTTATTTAATAATTTTTATGTTAGTGACCATTGTGGTGTATTGATATTGGTTTGTACATGTCTTTATTTCATTACATTTTAGATTAGATCTAATTTTCGGACTAGACTTTTGATATGTTGTTATGCCACTTAAATTTCTAAACATTAATTTGATGTTCTGCTGCGTTATGACTTCGGTGTATGATATTCTCAATGTTGTCATTACAAAAAAATCGGCTTTAGAGTACATTGTGACAAACTCGATTCGATCTATTTTATGTATTCATTTTTGTGTCATTTCATCCCCATTTGAACAAATGTACTCCAATTCCCACAAAATGTAATAATTTTTATCGCTTTAATGCTTCAAAACCCTTTTAAAAAATAAAATTCTCGATTTATCGAGCCGTTTTCTACCCTTGTAAGTCGAGAGCTTTTAAAGTCTCGCCATCGACCTTCGATCACCATACACAACATTTTAAAGCTTAATCCTGGGCTTCCTTACAGTGATACCTATTTGATCAACTACTTCTAGTTGGTCACTTAGAAGACTAGCCCACTTTGCTAGTACACACGCTTAAAATTCAATTTCAAACTTTGACTCAGTTCGAATACTTTTTCAAAGCAAATTAAATCTTTGAAATCTAGCATTTCTTGGATTTTTGGATGATCATTAGCGAGGTGTACACCTTAAATAATGTATTATTCAACTTTTCGTTTTAGTACACTATTTTGAACAAAGAAATATCATAGGAATCTAGCATTCTGTGTGATATTTCTGTCGTTCCTTCGAACATTCGCCAAATGAAAAAGGTGTCGTCGAGATCTAGCATTTCGATAATGCCCCAATTAATTGGTTGTGAGGCCTACGTCTCATTTATCAAATAATTGTCATTTCTCTCATTTTTCAAATCCAATCTCACGTCCTCACATCTCGTACCTCAAATTATTTTCGTACCTCACTTCACTTCAAATCTTTTTCAAACATTTTCTCGATCAAACTTCGAAAGAAGGAGGTTCTTGGAGTCTAGCATTCCTTGAATTTTCGAGTGAATAATTCTCGAGGCACGCCCTTTGAGTTATTATTCATTCAATCTTTCGACCTTTTTAAATATCTTTTTTCGATCAAACTTCGAAAGAAGGAGGTTCTTGGAGTCTAGCATTCCTTGAATTTTCGAGTGAATAGCTCTCGAGGCACGCCCTTTGGGTTGTTATCCACTCAACCTTTCGACTTTCTTTCAAACTCAAACGTTTTCAAACATCCTCCTAAGACGAGTGCTCGTACGCATTCGCAACCTTTGACACTTCGCACACACATTCACAATTCCTCGTGGTCTCGATATGAGGAGCACCCTCAGGGACTAATATCGTTTCTCACAATCCTAACACTTGACACGTCGTCAAGTCGGTTCCATCTTCAATCAAATCTTCGACACGTCGTCGAACCAGTTCGAAACAATTCCCTTTTGGCCTCGCATGCCATTTTTCGATTCGATCTTCTTACAAACGTTTTTTTTAAACTTACGAAAGAGGGATATTCTTAGAATCTAGCATTCTTTGAATATTCGAACGAGTAACTCTTGGACGCGCCCCCGAGTTGTTATTAGTTCATTCTTTCGATTTCAAATATCCAACTCTCATCTTCAACTCATTCAACCCAATTTCCGAAAGAACTGAGTTCTTGGGATCTCGCATTCCTTGAATTCTTGAGTGACAAGCTCTTGAGGCACGCCCTTAGGTTGTTTGTCAGTCACTCTTTCGTCTTCCAACTCAACTTCAACCCATGTCAAACCTCATATTTTTCGTGGTCGTCTCCACGAACTACGGACGCTCTGATTCTTTATTCATTCTTGAATATAAGATACGTAGGCACAAGATTGCGATGATCTTGGCGAGCACACTTCTATCCATCTTCCGTTTTCCACCCAATCTTTTCCCGTAGTCGAACTACGACGCTCTGATTTCTCATTCTCGTCCGAATGAGCATACGTAGGCACAAGGGCCCCAATCCTTGGCGAGCACCCCATCTTCTAACCACCCCATTCCCCTAGCATCTTTATCTTTTACCCTACCAATTCTACCTTTATCAACGAGAAGAAAACCAGTAAACCTAAACAACACTCCCCACAATTACCTTAAGAGGTTCCCGTCGAGTACGACGGACGTGAGGGGTGCTAATACCTTCCCCTCACGTAACCGACTCCCGAACCCGGAACTTGGTTGTGACAACCCTGTTCCTATCCCTTTCGTTTTCAAGAGGTTTTCTCGATATTTTCCTCTCCCGTTTATTCGGGAAAAATAAAGTTCGGTGGCGACTCTGTCGAACCACAATTTCCGCGCCTTTCGCGCGAGGGTCGTATGTTCGAAATGTCTCCGTGATTTTTCGAGGTGCGACAGGTGGTGACTCTGCTGGGGACGCATTGCTCCATGCAAAGAGAGAGTCGAGCCTATCTTTTGGTTTGTGAGGAGTGTTTGCTTTTTATTTGTTTTCTTTTTGTATTTGTTCTCTTGTAGATTTTATTTGTGCTTGTTATCTGGGCCTGTTGGTTTTTGGGATGGCATCATGAGTAAGGCTCTACACCCGAGCTTTGGTAAAAGCAGAGAGAACACATAGTTTAGAATTGGTAGTCGAGTAGTGTTAGTCTCCAAGGACTTGCTCCTTGTGGGCCTAGCATGAAAGCTCCTCCAGAGGAGACCTATTCGTAGATCTCGTTGTAACACAGCTAGCCTGTCGCACGACTTGATTAATGAAGGGTCCGTGATTCTGGGAACCTTTTGTTAGCACCAGTTCCGATATTGGTGGTCGTGTAGTGTTAGTCTCCAAGGACTCGCTCCTTGTGTGCCTAACACGAGGACTCCGCTCAGGAGAGACCTTATCGTCATTATCGTCGTAATGCAGCCAGCCTGTTGCGTGACGCTAATACGACTAGTGTCCGTGATCCTGGGAACCAAACATAGAAACCATCCCGTGAGTGGGTCTATGGGCAGAGTGTTTAGACCTTCCCGTATAATTTGTACCTGTCACTTTTCTTTGAGCAGGAATTATGGTTGCTTATCTATTACAGTTACCAGCTTCAGGAGTTGTTGGAGTTGTAGTCCTGTGATCCTGGATCTTGTATCTTGCATTGCATCTTGCATATCATTTGCATTGCATTTCATATGTTGTGCATTTTGCATTTCCAGTCCTTCAACGGAATCTTATGTCTCCGTTCCTTCTTCTCCAGTAAATCAAGCTGATTCCTCGACACCAATACGCAACTAGAGCCAATACAAGACGAGTGATGGAGCAGATTCAACAGGAGCAAGTCGCCTTCAGGGAAGAGTTGGATTCCATGAAAGGAAAGATCGACCAGATCCTCGAAGCCATCCTCACAGCCAGGAGAGAGGAAGAACAGCGTGAAGCCGCCGCTGTCGTCAACCACAATGGACAAGGGTCTACTGCCATCCCTTTGGTTCAAATTCCAAGTTCTCATGGGATGCCGCTGAACCTCAACAACGCAGTCGAAGGAAATACTTCTCAGCCAATCCCAGCGCCTGGAGTTACCGTTGGAGTTATCCCGCACGCCCAGCCTGCTGCTGTGCAAATCCCGGTTCCTCATGTTGAAGATACTCTGATGGACCAGTATGACGATGTTCAGAATTATCACGCTGCTATCCCCATTGCCAGTCCTATTGCCGCTCAGGATTCAGAAGCCATGAAGATGTGCCGAGATCTAGCCGAGAAACTCCGCGCCATGGAGGGGCATAATTCAAATTCTTTCAGTGCTCTGGAATTGTGTTTGGTGCCTGATGTTGTCATCCCTCCAAAGTTCAAGGTGCCCGAATTTTCAAAGTACAAAGGTCTCAGTTGCCCGAATATTCATCTGAAGATGTACTGTCGCAAGATGGCTGCTTATGCCAGAGACGAGAAGCTCATGATCCATTGCTTCCAGGATAGCTTGTCTGGGGCATCACTCGAATGGTATATGCAGCTGGAGCGTAATAGTGTACGCACTTGGGCCGAGCTAGCTGATGCATTTGTCAAGCAGTACAAATACAACACCGATCTTGCTCCAAATCGTACTCAGCTTCAGAGTATGACTCAGAAGGACAACGAATCCTTCAAGGAGTACGCACAACGATGGAGAGAGCTAGCCGCAAGGGTGCATCCGCCTCTTGTTGACCGTGAACTGATTGACATCTTCATGGGCACTTTGCAGGGCCAGTATTATGAAAAGCTGATCGGTAGTGTCTCCGCTGGATTTTCTGACTTGGTGATCGTCGGTGAGAGAATTGAAGAAGGACTGAAGAGTGGGAAGATCCCAGGAGGTTCTAACAGCCAGGCTAGTGCCAAGAGGCCTTTTAATGGATACAAGAAGAAGGAGGGCGAAACAAATGCCATCTTCGTGCAGAAAGGGCAAGCTTCTCAACAAGCTCCTGCTCCTATGTCTTATCAAGTTCCCTACTATCAGTATCCATATGTTGCTGCTGCGCAATATGCTCCAATGCCTTATCAGCCAGCTGTTCATGCAGCGCAAGCTCAGATGCCAAGGCAACAGGCTCCTCAGCAACAAGCCTACAACCAGCAAGGATATCAGTATCCTCCTCAGCAACAGCAGATGCAAGCTACTCAGCAACGACAAGGTGCTCGCCCACAGCGTCCGCAGAGAACATGGAGACCAGATAGAGTCTTTGATCGTCTACCAATGCCATATGCCAAAATCTTTGCTCAGTTGATGGAGAAGAAAGCTATCGTTCCGAGAGATTTAGCTCCTCCAACTATCATTCCTGCCGATTACGATGCAAATGCCCATTGTGAGTTTCATAAGGGCGCTCCAGGTCACACCATTGAGGACTGCAGGGCTTTCAAGCACATAATTCAAGACATGATCGACAGGGATGCTATCAACTTCAATGGGAAGTCTCCAAATATCATCAACAATCCGATGCCACCAGTCAACTAGTGCCAACAATCACTTCCAGTCAAGTTCATACCCCGAAGAAGGCAGTCATGTTGCCATTTCATTATTCGCAACTTCTTATGTTTTGTCTTTGTTTATTTAAGTACTGTATGCTTTGAACAATTGCCATTCGTATTTGGTTTTCATTAATGTATTGTTTATGCATGTTTTGATCTAGTTATGTCGTGTTCACTCTTTTTACTTATCACCGACACATTTATTCACTCCACTCTATTCACTGTTGTTTAGCATGATTTGAGGGAGGATGATGAAAACGAGATACCCATAATCGCAAACTGTATGCTTTCAGACCAAATCTCGTCAATGATGTACAGGCATTGCTTCAATTCCCCAAACACCGGAGATATAAGGAGTTAATCCCTAGTAAACCACTTCGAGCCTAGAAGTAGCAGTTTCCTTCGGATATTCAAACCTTTACACTCAACCTGGGGCAGGGTAGTGTTCAGTTAATCCATTCCCGTATTCGAATCAATATCTAAAAGACGGTTGTCCATCAAAAACCCATGCCATGGTAGTCACAACAAAATCAAAAAAATCAAAAGCCTGCTAAGTTAGACACCTTAGAGGGGACTTAGGCAAAATCAAGGCAATCCCGATGGATCTGACAAACGAAGTCAATCCATGCAAAAGTTAGGGATCAAAACAAAAACAAAAGAGGACCCCGAAACCCTCAACACAAAAACAAAATAGGATTCAGTGGCCACCCAAGTCAAGGGGCACTAACATCCATCAAAAAATCAAAATAAAGGTGACTGCCGCGTCGAGCAAACCTTGAACCATCAAGTTTATACCGTCAAGACAAGTGTAGAATTAACTGAGCGTAGGACTGGAGATCATTACGAAGAAGGGGTGGGTACAAATCATACTTTGAGCCTAATATCCTTTGTTTCATAAACCGCAAACCAGACCATGTTACAACCCTTGAAAGACCTAATTGAGACGAGGTTTATTCTGAAAGCATACTATCGCAAGGTTGCGTAACCTGACTCCTCACATGATTTCTAATCACAAGCATTGGTGTCATTTCTCTTGATATATCTTTCACACCAATCAAATTAGCACAACGTTTGGGCTAGCAGTCCATTCGTCTCGCTATCACGACACTTCAATAAAACGATACTTTTTCAAAGTCTTGCACCAAACTTTGCATTAATATTACCATTTATGAATGTACAATTTTAACTGCAAAACAGTGCTAGGTATCCAAAGATATTTCAGCAAAGGGTAATCAAGGAAGAGCTTGACTTTCAGTGGCGTACACGTGGCAAGATAATTTCAGAGCCCACAGGCTGGGGCAAAGCATTCAACAGCTCGAGCAGGGGCAAGTCATCCGAGTTCAACTTCCATATGTCAGAACTGGTTAAGCTGGGGCAGGCCACTACCATGTTCAAACTGGGGCAAGACCAGGTCGTCCTGACCATCAAACAGAGTTGCAACCTTCTCTGAAGCAAATTCATAATCACCAAGTACCTGGACTTGGGGCATCCAGAGCATCATCTTCTGCTCCGATCGTGACGTCTTCAACAAGCTGCGTGTCGAGGAAATCAATCCCTCCCACCACCCGAAGTCCAATCTGCATTGGCAACTACCTAAAGTCCACCACGCTGGCATTTCCACCTGCATTTCCAATGACCCGTCGGCATCATATGCATCATACGCATTGCATTCATCATCATAAGCATTTTTGCGTCACATACATACCAATCATACCATACTTCCCCAGCTCTTGCATCTCCGCTCATCAGCATTTGCCTTTGCATGTCCACTCATATGGAATATCATCCAGCATTCATATATGCAAGTCAAGGTCCAGGATCAACCCCGAAGATTTCCAAGACCGTCGACCGCTCAGTCAGGGGCATTTTCCACAAGATGGTGGGTTTATCCCACAATTTTCAAAGAGCTTCAAAGCAGTCATCAACCCAGTCAGGGGCAATCTTCTGCAATTGTGGGTCTCTCCCATCAAAATTCGAAGTTATTCAAAGCAAGATTCAGCCCAAGCAGGGGCATTCTTTTCAAGACCATGGGCGTCTCCCATGACGTATTTCAACCTTGCGGCTGATCAGAGATGCAAATCAACATTCAGCCTAATCAGGGGCATACCATTCAAGACCGTGGGCGTTTCCCACGAAGTTGTTCAACCTTTTGTTGGGCAAATCCAAGAAGTTCAGTGCAAGATCCAACCCGAACAGGGGCATCTTCAGCAAGACCGTGAGCGTCCCTCATGAAGTTGTTCAACCTTTTGTTGAGCAAGACAAGACATCAAGACAAATTCAGCCCAGTCAGGGGCATCCTCTTCAGAATTCATGGGCGTAACCATGAAATCATTTCAGCAAATTATGATCTCCAAGCAAGACGGTGGGCGTACCCCGTTGTTTCATTTCAATCCAATCTTCCTCTCAGGGATTCCCCAGTGAGTTGTACCCAGCAAGCGTGACCGTTGTCAACTGCTTTACTATCATCCTTTTGGTGATAGTCGAACTTCGTCAGTTCACCTTAGCCTGCATCCTTTTGGTGTTGGTAAACTTCAGATTGGTGTGGTCCTATCATCCTTTTGGTGATAGCGACCTGTGTGTTGTGTTTCGCTCTACCCTCCTTTTGGTGGTAGGTTTGGTACTTCGTCGGTGTCAGATTGTGCGATTGTTTTAGTTGTGTTTTCGCTCTACCATCCTTTTGGTGGTAGGTCTGGTACTTCGTCGGTGTCAGATTGTGCGGCGTTTTCTTTTATGTTTTCGCTCTACCATCCTTTTGGTGGTGGGTCTGGTACTTCGTCGGTATCAGATTGCGCGATGTTTTTATGTTTTTGCTCTATCATCCTTTTGGTGATAGGTCTGATACTTCGTCGGTATCAGATTGCGCAATGTTTTGTTGGTGTTTTCGCTCTACCATCCTTTTGGTGGTAGATCTGATACTTCGTCGGTATCAGATTGCGCGATGTGTTTATTCGTGTTTCGCTCCGTCATCCTTTTGGTGGGGGGTCTATCATGGTCATTAATGATAGATTGTGCGATATTTTGCTTTGTGTCTCGCTCCGTCATCCTTTTGATGGAGGGGTCTATCATGGTCGTTAGTGATAGATTGTGCAATTTGTTTTGTGTTTCGCTCCATCATCCTTTTGGTGTTGGGTCTATCATGGTCATTAATGATAGATTGCGCGATATCTTGTTTATGTTTCGCTCCATCATCCTTTTGGTGTTGGGTCTATCATGGTCATTAATGATAGATGGTGCGATATAGTTTGGCGTGAGTCTCGCTCCGTCATCCTTTTGGTGGGGGGTCTATCATGGTCATTAATGATAGATTGTGCGATATTTTGCTTTGTGTCTCGCTCCGTCATCCTTTTGATGGAGGGGTCTATCATGGTCGTTAGTGATAGATTGTGCAATTTGTTTTGTGTTTCGCTCCATCATCCTTTTGGTGTTGGGTCTATCATGGTCATTAATGATAGATTGCGCGATATCTTGTTTATGTTTCGCTCCATCATCCTTTTGGTGTTGGGTCTATCATGGTCATTAATGATAGATGGTGCGATATGGTTTGGCGTGAGTCTCGCTCCGTCATCCTTTTGGTGGTAGGTCTGGTACTTCGTCGGTATCAGATTGTGCGATTGTTTTTTTTGTGCTTTTGCTCTACCATCCTTTTGGTGGTAGGTCTGGTGCTTCGTCGGTATCAGATTGCGCGATGTTTTCATTTATGTTTTCGCTCTACCATCCTTTTGGTGATAGGTCTGACATTTCGTCGATGTCAGATTGTGCGATTTGCGTTGTGTTCCACTCCGTCATCCTTTTGGTGGGGGGTCTATCATGGTCATTAGTGATAGATTGTGCGTTTTGCTTTGTGTTTCGCTCCGTCATCCTTTTGGTGAGGGTCTATCATGGTCATTAATGATAGATTGTGCGATATTGTTTGGCGTGTGTCTCGCTCCGTCATCCTTTTGGTGGGGGGGACTATCATGGTCATTAGTGATAGATTGTGCGATATTGTTTGGCGTGTGTTTCGCTCCGTCATCCTTTTGGTGAGGGTCTATCATGGTCATTAGTGATAGATTGTGCGAATTTTGTTCATCTCGCTCCGTCATCCTTTTGGTGGGGGATCTATCATGGTCATTAATGATAGATCGTGCGATAGTGCTTTGCTTTGCCATCCTTTTGGTGGTAATAGCTGTGTGTGTTTCATCCCATCATCCTTTTGGTGATGACGACTTGTGCCAGCTTACTCAGAGGTTTACATCATCCAGCATTTTCAATTCTCAAGCATCTCTTTTCGTTTCGGACAAATTCAGGGTCTTCTTCATATCTAATTGACTTCTACCTCAGGAATATGAACGCTAATGCAGTTCATTTTCCTATGTTTAAGCCGATTAGATAGGGGCATCTGTCATACCCCAAATTTGTCCTACCTTTTTCAAAATTTTAATTTTCCCGACTTTGTTTTTAATTTACATCGCTTGTACAGCGTAGCGTATTTTTCAACAAAAATAAGCGTTTTCACTTTTTAGCCCAACAAGAGCGTGCCACGTGACAATTGTTTTTGTATATATTTATAATTTCTTTTTTATGATATGTAATATATTTAAATATTAATTAATTAGATTAGAATAGATTTAAATTAGAATTTAATTATAATTTAGAATTTTAATTTAGAAAAAAATAGATTTAACAAAAAATAGAATTAAATTTTTTTATTTTTATTAGAAATTAGAATTAAAGTTGTTAGAATATAGTTAAAAAGTTAATTAAAAATAGATTTGTTAATTAATTAAAAAAAACAGAAAAGTTAAAAGAAAAATAAAAGAATTGAAAATGAGAGACACGGTAGAGATATTTTGAGAATTAGGGTATAGTTTGCTATAAATTGGAAGACGCTACTGTTCATTCTCTTCTCCAATTCCATCCAAAAACCCTAGCCGCAATAACTTCTCTTGTCCCTTTCACTGAAAATCCTAGCTGTCAACTCATCTCTTTCCTCTTCTTCTCACACCACGAGAAACCCTTCTTCTGTTCCCTCAAATCCACTGCCCTCATAATAACCCACTCTCTATTGAAACCTAACTTCCATTAAAGCTTCAACACACTTCTCAAACATCACCGCACCACCAGAGCAACTGCAACAACCACAGACTCACCATCAAATTTCTCATTACCACGACTTCGTCCATTTGAACCAGCCGCTGCAAAGTCTCCAAAAAACCATCCGCAGCAGCCTTTTGCGTCGGGCTTTCGAGCTTCAACGGTGACGAGTGTTCTGCATCCCTCAGTTCTGTTGCAAACAACGTTCAAGCGGTCCCTTTCTGATTTTGACAAACCGCTTATTTCGTCAAATACTGCAACAATCTTTGGTTTGCCTTCGTTTCGATTACGGCAAACCGAAGTACTACAGATCTGCACCACTGCAAGTTTGGTTTTCCACTCAGCGTTTACATAACTATATCTCATTTTAGTTGTTGCTTGCGATCCGATTTCGTGCAAGTGTTATTGTTCCTCGCCGGGACATTGTTGCAGGTATGAGTAATTTTCATGTGTCCTGGAACTAGAGGATTAATTTTTTCTCCTATGCATTTTGTTTTATAAAATAATAGTTGGAAGCTTAGAATTATACTGCATTTTCTCCTTTACAGATTGAGATTACATAGTTCTCATATGGCTTTTATTCTTCTGTGCTTAGTATACTACATATTAATATAAATGGTTTATGTTCAAAAATTTTAATAAATATTTATACTAATTTATAGTTTGTGCTTAGAGTATTTTTTTTATATTTTTTATTATTGAATATTAATGTAGGTTGTTTGTGTTCATAATTTCTTTTAATAAATGTTGATACCTATAGATAGTTGGTGTTTAATTTCCTTTTAATGATACATACTGGGAGTTTTCGGATGAGTTCATGGTTATTATATTCATATTCTATTGTTTTTTAATCTCTCATATAATGTTCTTGGAAGAGTTGTATTGCATATGATAATCACTCTCACCTTTTATTCAGTAGGATCTTACTATTCATTTTATGTAATGTGAAATCTTAGTTTGGCCTTAGGGAATAATTTGTTCCATACTATCATGGCATTTGTTTATGGGTTCTAATTCTTATATTTGCTTTTAAAAAAAAGAGAATAAAATAAAATCTTAAAAAAAAACTTGTTTTGATATTACATGGTGTTATACTTAATATTTCTCAAAATTATCTTATTAGTATATTACTATATAATATTAATAGAATTTAGTTAAGTTTAGACTCATTGTTTTGTATAAATTTATTTAATAATTTTTATGTTAGTGACCATTGTGGTGTATTGATATTGGTTTGTACATGTCTTTATTTCATTACATTTTAGATTAGATCTAATTTTCGGACTAGACTTTTGATATGTTGTTATGCCACTTAAATTTCTAAACATTAATTTGATGTTCTGCTGCGTTATGACTTCGGTGTATGATATTCTCAATGTTGTCATTACAAAAAAATCGGCTTTAGAGTACATTGTGACAAACTCGATTCGATCTATTTTATGTATTCATTTTTGTGTCATTTCATCCCCATTTGAACAAATGTACTCCAATTCCCACAAAATGTAATAATTTTTATCGCTTTAATGCTTCAAAACCCTTTTAAAAAATAAAATTCTCGATTTATCGAGCCGTTTTCTACCCTTGTAAGTCGAGAGCTTTTAAAGTCTCGCCATCGACCTTCGATCACCATACACAACATTTTAAAGCTTAATCCTGAGCTTCCTTACAGTGATACCTATTTGATCAACTACTTCTAGTTGGTCACTTAGAAGACTAGCCCACTTTGCTAGTACACACGCTTAAAATTCAATTTCAAACTTTGACTCAGTTCGAATACTTTTTCAAAGCAAATTAAATCTTTGAAATCTAGCATTTCTTGGATTTTTGGATGATCATTAGCGAGGTGTACACCTTAAATAATGTATTATTCAACTTTTCGTTTTAGTACACTATTTTGAACAAAGAAATATCATAGGAATCTAGCATTCTGTGTGATATTTCTGTCGTTCCTTCGAACATTCGCCAAATGAAAAAGGTGTCGTCGAGATCTAGCATTTCGATAATGCCCCAATTAATTGGTTGTGAGGCCTACGTCTCATTTATCAAATAATTGTCATTTCTCTCATTTTTCAAATCCAATCTCACGTCCTCACATCTCGTACCTCAAATTATTTTCGTACCTCACTTCACTTCAAATCTTTTTCAAACATTTTCTCGATCAAACTTCGAAAGAAGGAGGTTCTTGGAGTCTAGCATTCCTTGAATTTTCGAGTGAATAATTCTCGAGGCACGCCCTTTGAGTTATTATTCATTCAATCTTTCGACCTTTTTAAATATCTTTTTTCGATCAAACTTCGAAAGAAGGAGGTTCTTGGAGTCTAGCATTCCTTGAATTTTCGAGTGAATAGCTCTCGAGGCACGCCCTTTGGGTTGTTATCCACTCAACCTTTCGACTTTCTTTCAAACTCAAACGTTTTCAAACATCCTCCTAAGACGAGTGCTCGTACGCATTCGCAACCTTTGACACTTCGCACACACATTCACAATTCCTCGTGGTCTCGATATGAGGAGCACCCTCAGGGACTAATATCGTTTCTCACAATCCTAACACTTGACACGTCGTCAAGTCGGTTCCATCTTCAATCAAATCTTCGACACGTCGTCGAACCAGTTCGAAACAATTCCCTTTTGGCCTCGCATGCCATTTTTCGATTCGATCTTCTTACAAACGTTTTTTTTAAACTTACGAAAGAGGGATATTCTTAGAATCTAGCATTCTTTGAATATTCGAACGAGTAACTCTTGGACGCGCCCCCGAGTTGTTATTAGTTCATTCTTTCGATTTCAAATATCCAACTCTCATCTTCAACTCATTCAACCCAATTTCCGAAAGAACTGAGTTCTTGGGATCTCGCATTCCTTGAATTCTTGAGTGACAAGCTCTTGAGGCACGCCCTTAGGTTGTTTGTCAGTCACTCTTTCGTCTTCCAACTCAACTTCAACCCATGTCAAACCTCATATTTTTCGTGGTCGTCTCCACGAACTACGGACGCTCTGATTCTTTATTCATTCTTGAATATAAGATACGTAGGCACAAGATTGCGATGATCTTGGCGAGCACACTTCTATCCATCTTCCGTTTTCCACCCAATCTTTTCCCGTAGTCGAACTACGACGCTCTGATTTCTCATTCTCGTCCGAATGAGCATACGTAGGCACAAGGGCCCCAATCCTTGGCGAGCACCCCATCTTCTAACCACCCCATTCCCCTAGCATCTTTATCTTTTACCCTACCAATTCTACCTTTATCAACGAGAAGAAAACCAGTAAACCTAAACAACACTCCCCACAATTACCTTAAGAGGTTCCCGTCGAGTACGACAGACGTGAGGGGTGCTAATACCTTCCCCTCACGTAACCGACTCCCGAACCCGGAACTTGGTTGCGACAGCCCTGTTCCTATCCCTTTCGTTTTCAAGAGGTTTTCTCGATATTTTCCTCTCCCGTTTATTCGGGAAAAATAAAGTTCGGTGGCGACTCTGTCGAACCGCAATTTCCGCGCCTTTCGCGCGAGGGTCGTATGTTCGAAATGTCTCCGTGATTTTTCGAGGTGCGACAGTATAGCCTTAAGGCGAGCAACCGGAGCATAAGTCTCCTCATAGTCAATGCGCTCCTCTTGGTTATAAACTTGAGCCACTAGTCAGGCTTTATTATGAGTTATTACTCCATTTTTTTCTAGTTTGTTCTTAAACACCCATTTGTACCAATTACTCGATGGCCTCGTGGAGGGGGACAAGGTCTCATTCCTCATTTCTCTTGCATTTCCAAAAACTAATTTTCATCAAGTAAGGCCTCTTTGGAGTTTTTAGGCTCAATTTGAGAGATGAAAGCAAAGTGATAACAAAAGTTACTTATCTTAGAATGTGTAGTTACTCCTTTTGTGATATCTCCGAGAATATTTTCGATTAGATGATCCTTAGAGGATTTCCATGCCAAAGGAAGGTCATCGTTGCTAATTGGATGATCCTCCTCAATCTTTTTAGAGTTGTGATCTTCCCCATCCTTAACTTTCTCCGATTCAAGTTGATCAATCCCTTCTTCAGAGTCTTGGAGTATGTCTTTTGAAGAAACACTTGTACCATGAAAAGAAATACCTTGCCCGACAATTTTCGGACAACATTTATCAAAAGCAACATGCACAGATTCTTGCACAAAAAGTAAACTTTTATTGTACAGTCTATATGCTTTGCTAGATTGAGAGTATCCGGGAAAGATACCTTCATCGGCTTTTGAGTCAAATTTGCCAAGATTTTCTTTTCCATTATTTAAAACAAAACATTTACACCCAAAAACATGAAGATGTGATACATTTGGTTTCCTACCTTTTAAAAGTTCATAGGGAGTTTTGTTGAGAATAGGGCGTATAAGTACCCTATTCAACTCATAACATGTCGTACTAATAGCACCGGCCCAAAAATATTTAGGAAAACCACTTTCATTTATCATAGTTCTTCTTAGCTCTTCTAAAATACGATTTTGATGTTCCACCACTCCATTTTGTTGAGGTGTTCTTGGAGCGGAAAAATTATGATCAATTCCATGTTTATCACAAAATTCCTCAAAGAGGTGGTTTCCAAATTCACCTCCGTGATCGCTTCGGATAGTAACGATGCTAGAATTTAGTTTATTTTAAGAAACCTTGGAAAACTTTTCAAAAGATGAAAAAGTTTCACTTTTACTAGCCAAGAAAATGGTCCAACAAAATCTAGAGTACCCGTCTACAATAACAAAACCATAGTAATTTCCACCCAAGCTTTTGATTCTAGATGGTTCAAAAAGGTCCATATGAAGAAGTTCAAGAGGTATCAATGTAGAGACAACATTTTTACTTGGAACTTGTGGAATTAGATGTTCAACCTCTCTCTGCAAGTTACTCAGTTCACTATATTCGAAGGAATTTGGGAGGTTTAAAACCCCAAAATCTAACGTATTTTTTCCTGCCGTCAATTATGATGTTGATTTTAAGTGACATGGTGTCCATTATACCAAATAGACGGCAGATACCAAAAGTGTGGACGGAAATTTTTTAGAAAGACCATTCTTAGAAGAAATGTTTTTATAAAAACTAAAACTGAAATATGAGTTATTTATAAAGACCACAAACATACTAATCCTATTATAAATCACTCTCCTTTTGCATTTAAAACCATTTGTTTAAAATTCAAAATAAAAATACCTCAAGCATTTATGTTTAAGGACCGATATCAGTTATCGTTGAAATTTCAAACAATTTTAGTACTACTGATAGAGAGCTAAAGCAAGAACTTTAACAAAGTATAAAAAAATTCAGTAAATAAAAGATAAACTAAACAATAAAAGGAATTTGATTTGATTAATTCCAAATAAATATTACACTTAATATAGAACTCTTAATGCATCATAGCCATACTCGTGCCATAATCTCAAAGCCCTAAGAACATTCTAGAAATATTGAAATAACAATTAATTTATCAAAATATTAAATAAACTAGTATTATTATAACCCTCTATCATTGTCGACGGGTTTACTTGAACCTTCTCCTCAAGGTTCCAAAATAATTCAATTTTTTTGTGTGAAATGAATGTTTAATTTGTAAAAGAAATGACAAGACTTCCATTTGATTTCTCTTCCTAATGTCCACTGTTTGAACAAGATTTGTTTATGACATATATCTATTAGATTTTGATGATAAAAAAGTATTAAAAGAACAATGGTGTTATCTAATGTATGTTCGAAGTATGCATGTTCTAAGGCTTGAAAAGAAGGCATTCAGAATCTGATATAAAGACGCATTTAAGAGGAGTTGAGTTACTAGCTTCTGGTGGATCAGAAGCTGAAGAACACTCTCTAAGTGATGTCTGGCATAGACTCTAAAGCTGAAAGCCTCAACATAAAAAAAGAAACATATCTTCTCTACACTAAGTTAATGCATCAGCTTCTGGTGAAAACTCAGAGTTAGTAATAAAGCTTGAGTTATTTGTACTGTAGAAAGTAAGTTGCATTATCAAATCAGATTGTCAGCTAGTGTCTATATTCACAAGGCCAAGAAGAGTTGACATGCTTTACATATATCTACTCTCAACGAATATATAATACAATATTACATGGAAGACGCAATGTTGAAACATGTTACACAATGGATTAAGATCCTTTGGTGTATCTCTCATCAACGTCTCTTGTACTATGGGAAAACAAAGGCATTTTTTTAAGTTATCTCTTCCAACTGCTAGTTTTTTACAACTGCTATATAAGTTACTGAAGTCTTCAACAAGGAACAATCAAAAGAGAAATATATAAGGAAAGCCAAGAAGGATAGAAGTGTTCTACACTTCTGTCTGGATGGAGGAATACCAAGATCAAATAACAAGCAACATAATCGAATATGCCGAATTTTTGTTATATGTAGTAAATTGTCATAAGCCTTAAGATTTCTCAAACATTGAATATATTAGAAATCTTAAGTGCTTAAGGTCTTTGTTAAGGTTATTACCATGTACCTCAGATTTTGTATCAATTACACCTTGTTCTCTATTCTACTAAACATAATTGTTTAGTAGTTTAGATAAAGTCTTTTGTTATGTGCTTGAGCATCAAAGTCTCTTGCTAAGAAGCTTGAGCCTAGTGAGTCTCCTATTATGTTTTAGAGAATTGAAAGTCTTGATCAGTTGTTGATTGAGCATAAAATCTTAGACTGTGAGTCTGAGAAGAAGTCTTGGGCCTGAGGGGCTGTAGCAGAAGTCTTGGGTTCGTGGAACCTGAGCAAGGAAGTCTTGGGCTTGAGCATAAGTCTTGGATTTGTGGAATCTAAGAAGGGAAGTCTTGGACTGAGGGTCTAAGAAGAAGTCTTGAATCTGAGGGTCTTAAGCAAGGAAGTCTTAGGGTCGTGGAACCTTAGCAGAAGTCTTGGACCTAAGGGGTTTAAGCATGAAGTCTCGGGTTGAGGGTTTGAGCAAAGAAAATTATTATGCTTAAGTGCATAAGCAATTGTAATCATGTTTTATTTATATTTTTGGAGGAACCAATATAAATATTTGTATGTTCATTATCTTTTATTTACTTCTGTTAACATTCTGCTACAACATATAATCAAAATCTAATCATCAGTTTAGATTCTGAACTTTGATCAGAGGCAAAGTTAAGAAAGAGAAACCACAATTCAACCCCCTACCCCCCCTGTTCTTGTGTATTTTTCTCACCTTCTGTTAGTATCAGAGTATGGTTTGTGCACAACACTTAACAGTGGTACAAATAATGATCCAATGAAAAACATATGTCTTCTAAAGAATTTCCTTCAAGAAGGAGTTAAGTACCAGATGAAAAATATTACACTACTAATCCTACCATTTTCAAAAGGTGATTCTGCTGAATTTAAATGATGGGTTAAGAAAAATATATATTTAATTCATTGGTCTTAATAAAGGGTTTTAATGAAGGTCTATAGAATACTCTTGATAAAAGTATTACTATAAAAGTTGATGGTGTAGAGATGATCAAAGTCTGAAAGTCTCTCGCACCAGCTCAAAAGAAGTCTATTGAATATATCTTTAGAGTTAGATGCATTTTGATAGGTGCTCTATCCCATTTTGAGTATATCAACATCATTGATATGTCTAATTCTCAAGACTATCTTTGATTCCTTGTGTTCTTATTTGAACGAAATCAGGTTGAAGCCTATAAAGTTACACTTCATCTAAATTTTCAAGCAAATTCTGAGAAGTTTGCTTGCTTATATTAAACCATAAAGTCACATTTACTCAGGAAGTCAAAAGTTTGAGTATACTATGTCTTGAAAGGTTTAATAGCATTCTTAAAATAAAAGAAATGGAATTAGATGATGAAAAGCCGTCAAGCAGATCATCCTTCCTCAAGTCTGTTGAAGAAAATTCCTCTGTAAAAATAATCAGAAATTTTAGACAATGTATATATACAAAGCACCTTGTCATAGTTATATACATAAGCCCAAGAATAGGCCGATAGCGAAATAGTTGTTTGGAAGCCATTAAACCTTACAAGCAACTATTACAACACCTTTTCACTATCATATTCTACAAAAGGACAAGTGTTTTTGCAATAAACCCATATGATCTACATTCAATAAAAAAGAGGTTGCCTCATGATTGTAATAGGTTCGAGTATTTAATAAAACTAAAATAAGGATGACATTTTGTAAGGACATGTTTCTTTACATGCACAAGTCAAAGACTCAGAAAGATAACATGAAATTTACTAAAATATAAACACAAGTACGGAACATTAAAATTTAAGGAAACACATGATAGAGCATTATGTCAAACTCAATTTTTTCCATAAATATTCGGATTCTAAATAATTCGATAGTAGAAAATTTGTCTAATATAACATACCTTAGATTAAAGGCAAGTCTTATAAACCTGGTCAAGTGAACAAACTAGTAGTCATAAAACTGAGAAGATTAGAGTCGCCAATCTACACAAACATCTATATCAATCCACTATAGTGAAGGTTGAATGATGAATGATGTTTTTTTAACTATTAGGAAGAGGAAATTAAGTGGATTGAGTGGTGTGATTATAAATATGTGTGATTATAAAGGTGTGAGTTATAATTCTAAAGGATTGGGTGGTGTGATAATAGATTTAGTTTTTATAGAGGAAATTAATATGGCAATTGTAGATGAATTTTATGTGAAGTATGGTAAAGATTAAATGATGTGGGATTCTATTTTAAATATATACTTCATATGGTAGATTGAGGAGATTTTAATATGCGGAACACAAATCATTTGCATGTGGAATATTCAACGTGTATTAATCATATTTTAACGGTGGTTAGAAATGGAAACGTGGTAAAGTTATGGTTGTAAAAAATGTATATGTTACATGTGACAGTGGTGGAAATATAGACATATGGAAATACATTGGCTCTATCATATTTTCAAATTAGTCTTAAATGATATGTCCGATGATATTTTATTTAACAAAAATATGATGGGAAATAAAGTAAGAGGTTATTTTAGTGGAAGGCAAAGATTTTTAAATTTAGATCTTCTCATTCATTTTTCTCACACTCTCTTTCCTTATTATTCATATCTCTATTAATCCCATCTCATGTTATCTTTTAATTATGTTTTTCTTTAATATTAAAGACGCGTGCACACACATAAACAGATAGATAAATAAATAAATAAATATATATATATATATATATATATATATATATATATATATATATATATATATATATATATATATATATATATATATATATATATATATATATATATATATATATATATATATATTTATTTATTTATTTATTTATCTATCTATCTATCTGTTTATGTGTGTGCACGCATCTTTAATATTAAAGAAAAACATAATTAAAAGATAACATGAGATGGGATTAATATATATATAGAGAGAGAGAGAGAATATTTTAGGAGAAAAAATTAAGGAGATGATCCAAGTCCGAAGGTTCTTTGTGTTTTAATGAATTTAATGATGAATCTGGATTGGTAAATGTAGCTTTGGTTGAATATTATTTTACTTGGATGTAGGGCTGGAAATGAGTCGAGTCGAGTCGAACTCACCTCAGCTCGGCTCGACTCATTAAGAATTGGTTCGAGTTTGAGTTCGACACGAACTTTTTTTTAAGCTCAAACTCGACTCGTTATAAGTTCACGAACAGTTCGGTTTAACTCGTTAGGTTCATCTCATTAGGTTCAGCTCACATGATTCACGAACTTAAAAACTATTTTTTAAAATATATATTTTTTAGTATATTTGACATTTTAAATAAATATATTTTTAAAAAATAAAATATTAAAATAAAATAAAAGTTATCATATTGAAATTTAACTTTATCTTCGAAATCTACTAATTCAAAACCTACACAACTTTCAAAAGATATATTTGAGAGTCTAATTCAAAAACTACTAAATTGAAGATTAAATTTGTCTAAGATTTGGAGTAAATATTTAAACCTAATCTTAAAAACAGTATAATTCTTCTTATATGTAATCGAGTTGACTCATGAATCTAACGAGTCGAACTATGTATAGTTCAAGTTCAACTCATTTAGTTAACGAACTTAATTTTTCGCTCATACTCAACTCATTAGGTTCATGAACCTAGTTCAACGATTTAATTGTCGAATCGAATTCCGAACTATTTTCGAGTTGGTTTGTTTCATTGCCAGCCCTACTTGGATGTATTTGAAATGAGTATATTGGGCAGGTATTTATTATTAATTTTTGTTTATCTTGGTCAAATCATTTTTACGATGTATTGCATAAAGGGTTATCTGATCATTGTCTAATGATTTTTTTTTGTATGGTGAAAGGTTAACCGAGTTTCTGATTCTCTTTTTAAAGTATAGATAATTCACTGTGTTTTATTTTGCACTAAAAATTAATGAAAATTAATTTGTTATTAACAATCAATGAATGTGAGATAATTTAATCTGAATTGATATGGAGAAGAGGTTTTTTTTTTCTTTTTGAGTTTGTGGAATTGTAATATTAAAATTGTTTTAAAATTTTATTTTGGTTCTAGATTGTTCTGCTATAAACTGTAAATACGCATATTGTGTAATCATATGCACATATATTAATGATTATGTAAAGTATTTGCAAGAAGCTGGTTTGCCCGAGAGGTTAAGGGGGAAGACTTAAGATCTTCTGCACATAAGTGCGCATGGGTTCGAACCCCATAGCCAGCAATTTTTGTTATAAAACTCTCTCAATCACCAATGACACTAAGGCATATGTTTCAAGTTTTATATAGGAATTTTGAATCCTAAAAATATTTTTTGACAAAGTTCACCCTCCCTAAGCACTAGTGATCAAAGAAGTGTATTGGCACCCTCTTGAGGCCTATTGAGTTAAGTGTAATTAATACTAATGGTGCCGCTCTTGGTAACTCATGGGTGATTGCATGTGGTGGTATATTTTATGATAAATTTACAAACACCCTTGGGTTTTTGCTAAGTATTTAGGTATTACTTATGTTTTTCATACATAGACTTTGTTGCGATGATGGCCACAGAAATTGCTTATTCCATAGGTTGGCAATTTTATGGTTAGAGATGTGACTCTCTAATGGTTACTCTTACTTTTAAAAATTCGTTCATGATTTGTGGCACCTTAAAATTAGATGGCTAAATTGTGTTAAGCTTATTAGAATATATCTTTCATTATGTCTCATATTTATTGTGAAAGTAATCAATATACTGATGGTGTTGCTAATATTGGTTTACACATTCATGACACCCAATAATGGGATACCATCTCTACTAGCATTTATATGGTTTTCTTAAGTATATACTATGTTAAGTATGTTTTATGAGTAGTTCATTTTTCACGTCACTTCGTTTTCCTTAAGGGTTTACAGGTAAAAGTTTTAATTATGAATTTGGTTTATTTTTGTATAAGCTCTTATTTGGATTGCAGCTTAGTTTTGTTATTTTGTTAAAATGATTACAAGAATTTCTTATCCCACCCTATCAGGTGGAAAAAGAAAACCTAAAATTCCCCTCGGATTTTGGAGATACATGTTTGGACGCACGTTGTTAAAATTAAAATGTTAACTAATCCGGACATGTATCTCTGAAATATTTTAAAACATATACCGTGGACAGCACTCTGAAAGGCATCTTACATGTTTATTATTTCGGAGATGTATCTACATTTTGGGTTTACGAAAATGCATCACCGCACCGTACAAGAACAATGCAAATTATGTTTGTTTCATGGTTACCCAACTGAAAGTCATTATTTATAAATTTTAAAAACCCTGTTATGTGATGAGATTTAAACCATACAATCTATATACAAAAAAGACACACACACACACACACACATACACACACACACACACATACACACACACACACACACATACTGTCGCTACTGCGAAAATCGGCGCCGGCTGACAGAAGAGTCGCCACCGTGCGTTATTTATCCCAACGGAGGGAAAGGAAACGCTCGAAGTAAACCTCGCAAAAAACGGGAAAATGTATGGTCATCGCAACCAAAACCTGGGTTCGGGAGTCGATTACGCAAGGGGAAGGTATTAGCACCCCTCACGTCCGTCGTACTCGACGGGATCCACGCTTGCTTGGGTTGTCTACAGGATGCAAAAACAATCTATCTACGGCTGCTAAAACTAAACGGAAGGAAACTGACTCGCTAGAGCGTCGCACTCTATGCCTACGTATTCTCAAGAGAGAAAGTCAGAGTCAACATAGTTTGGGAAACTACAGGGAAATTGGCTCGCCAAGACCTCGCGTCTTGTGCCTACGTACTTCCACACAACATGGAAGATCAGAGCTTACGTAGTTCAGGCTAACTACGGCTAAACTGGGTGTTCTCACACAGCAGTGAGAAATTAAACTGGTTTTAAAGGTACGGGAACCTATGGGAAAAACTATGGTCTGGTCTCAAATGCCCTCGGGCAAGAGAAAAGGGGTAACATCAGTCGTCAGCGGGAAAGTCTCGATCGCACAGCCGCGAGAGAACAAAAGTTAGTTGTTAGTGTGCTCGCTAGGATATCGCATCCTATGCCTACATATCCTCGTCTGGTACGAGGAATCAGAGCAGCTGTAGTTCGGCTACTTCGGGACCACAACTCAAATCTCGTTTTATTAACATTCTGAAAAATGGTTACAATGATTGAATACTGAAAATAAACCCCTAGGAAATACTATCCTATCCTATCCTGAAAAATCGAATGGAAAATAGTCCCCTAACAAGTGGACTTCTAAACTATCCCTAAAATAAAACTCCATGAAGGAAATACACTCTAAAAAAATATTACATCTACACTAATATTTTTTTACTATTTTTTTTCTATTTTTTCAACAATTTTCAATATTACTTTTCTCATTTCCTTTCTTTTCTTTTTTTCTATATTTCTTCCTCTTTTTCTTTTTCTATTTTCAATATTTCTTTTTCTTTATTGTATTTCTTTTTTCCAATCTTTTTCTCTATTTTTTTCATATTCTTTCTTTTTATATTTTTTCTACACTTCACATTTTTCTTTTCTATTCTCATTTTTCTTTATTATTTTCTATTCAAAAAAAACTAAACAAAATAAAGAAAAGAAAACAAAAAAGGGGGGTACAGCAGTTACAGGGGGGTGCTGCTAGAAAAAATACAAAGTAAAGTTGGGCCCAGCCCACCACAAACTTCAGCCACAACAAAAAAGGGGGAGGGGGTGAAATAAGTGAAATAGAGGGTGATGCCAGCAAAAAGTTCGTTGGGCCTAGCCCACTGACCCAGGATCCACACGGAGGGGGGGTATGAGGAGTAAACGGAGGGTGTATGAACCGAAAAACCAATGGGCTTGAGGCCCAATCCAACACACAGCCCTCTCTCTCTCACGCCTCAAACCCTAATCCTTCTCCTTCATTCCCAATTCACTGTTCACCTTCCGCCGTTCTCCCTCTCTCAGCTTCTCTCTCGTTTCACCGCCTCCGTCCCAACTAACTTCTTCCTCTCAAACTCAAACAACTCATTTCACAACCACTAAAACAACATGAACAAACTAAAACAAACAAATTCTCGCAAATCTTCTGAATGACTTGATCGAAAGCTCGCCTGTGAAGACCAACAGATGAAGATTAAGGAAATTCGCTTGAAGGTTTTATGAAGTTCTGGAGATGTTTTGAAGTTGGCCGTTCTTGATGACGAACGATGAAGTTGCTCATTAAAAGTTTGACGATGATTCTGATGAAGAACTGGAAAAATTGTTAAGGATGGAGGTTGATGAAGGTTTTTGCAAATCTGATGAGGATCTGGAGATTCGATTGAAGGCTGATGATGTTTGTTGACGGTCGTTGGTGAAGGTTCTTGAAGATTTATGGAGAAGGTTTCATGGAGATTGGATAATGATGATCGGAGATGGTGATCGGTGGAAGGTGATGATGAAAGGTGAGAGATGGAGATTCAGAAGGATTTCTGGAGTTTTTTGGATTTCCGGTGACGGGTATGGCGGCCGGAGGTCGTTAGGGTTGTCGCCGGCGGGTTGTTGCGGAGGTTGCATGGCCGGCGGCCATGCATCCGATGAGGGAGGAGGTGGTGCCACGTGTGGGTAGAAGGTGGCGCATGTGAGACGCGTGTGGAAACGTGGCAGAGAGAGGGGTGATGGGGAAAGTGATGTGGCCTCGTGAGAGTGAAAAACGTGGATTCCTTCTGGGTGCAACACGTGTGCTCTTATTTATATACTGCTGGTAAAGATTGAAATGGACTCAGCCTTGGGCTCAGACTAAATGGGCCTCCACCATCCAAAACTGGCCCACGAAATATTAACAAAACCCCACGAAAAAACTGAATGAAACAGGTTAATGATGGATTAAAATGACTAATGACCCTAATTAAATCTGATAACTAATCACCCTAAACAATTTATTAAAATTCTATTAATTCTATATTAATATCTATAAGACTAATGTCTATTAATTCTAAAAAAGAAAATCTATTAAAATCTAAAAACTATCTATTTAATATTCTATTAATCCAAAACTAAAATTTATTTATTTATTTAAACTCTACCCTATTTATTCTAAACTCCTATAACATCTATATAAAAAAACCTATTTATTAATAAAAGAAAATCTATATCTATTAAGAAAATGATTAAAAGAAATCTATTAAAACCCTATAATATTCTAAAATTGATCTTAAAGCTATTTAAAACTATTTAAAAAACTATTAATATTCTAAAAATGATTAAAAAAACTATTTAAATTCTAGAAAAATTATAAAGCCTATTTAAAATCTACAAGAAGCTATTAAATCCTAAAAATGCAGACAAAGGCAAATAACCAGAAAAAAAAGAGAGCGCGAGACCAGATCGAGGCAAAACAATAACCAGATACCAAAAAATCACTGCATAAGCTGAAAACACCCGGGAAGCGCGCGACTTCCCAAAATAACCTCTGATTATCTGCACCGGTCTGAGATACCTAAAATGCGACAGCAGGGCTGTAATCCCGATAAAATCACCATGATTGAGGAAATGCACTATATGCAATATGTAAATGCGAATGCGAGATGCGTCGAAACATCGAGTCAGATACGGGACCCGGTTGGTCAAATTTTAGGGTGCAACAGCTGCCCCTATTCAAGCAGCTTGGACCTGAATGGTTGAAGAGCGCTCAGCCTTTGATCATTCAAAGGTAGAAGATGGTTGAATACAAATGGAACCCTGAAATTTGCCAACCGCAAAAAATAAACTGCAAAACTGCTTGAGAAATAGCGTCTAATAAACTGAAGTCTGATTGTAACGGCAACAACTGGTCAATTATCTGATAAATTCTCTGCTTGTTTTTTTTCAACATCAATCACCTGTGTGACACCACAGATACTGATTCTTCGGAATAATGCTTCAAAAAGCAAACACCTTCCCATCTATTATGGGATCTTTTCTGTCGACTCATGGTTCACGGCGAACCTGAGGAGACTCTCCTGGGGAATTCTGAATTGAACTGCCTGGCACCTATTTCGACGAAGGCGGCAGCTTCAGAAGTTCGATATGTGTCAATCTTTCTTCGTTTTTCTTTCCAGTGCTGACGTAACAACCAGATGTGAAGAAGTCACTCCGCTGGGAGAAGAGAAGCTTAACCAAACAACTCTGCAGGTGAACAAATTCGAAAGCCAATAGATAATCGTCCTGGTCTACGTTTCGACATGCGTATGCTTGAAATGATGCAATGCCCTATATGACATGTAAATGTTATGCATTTGTAACTGCAATGCCCTATACAGCATGAATATGCTATGTATTTGATAGATGCAAATCTGACGATATATGCAAATGCTAATGTAAGCTCGAGCTGCCAGAGAACTCCAGGTCTAGAAACAGCTTGGCAAAATAAATGCCGAAGGTAGACGCCAACTCCGCTGAAAGTAACCTGATAACACAGAATCATCTCAGCAAAATAAATGCTGGAAGAGGGAAACCAAATCCGTTGGGGATAACCGTCCTGCTGGAGAAATGAAAGGCAACCCTGCTTGGGGAGAAAGAAAAAACAACTCTACTCGGGGATGTTCTCTTCAAACCATTGGCAACTGATTGTGCTCTGTGGGGATTGACCCGAACGGGGGTTGATTGCGCGCAGCGCACTGCCGGAAATGCCCCCACTATCAAGGATATCAATCTTAATCTGTTGGGGATACTCTTGATCCTACTCTGATACGGGGTAAAATACAATCTCGACCCTTCTGGGGATAATACGCAACTTTCATCTGCTGAAGAGGAGTAATTCTGATTTAACAACGTCCGCAAGGAATTCAGACATTACTCGGAGCACTGGTATCCGTCGAGCTTCGTATCGGGGAACATGACGATATGCGGGTCATTGGGAATTACTGTGTCAGATACCTTTTAGGTTTTTGTTTTTACTGGTTTAGAACAAACATGGACTATGTACACAGTGGGAGATATGGAAAACACTAGAGAGAACTAGCATTCAAAGATAGACTACCAGACGAGAACTGATAGGAAAATAGGTTAGGAAAATTGCACGAAAATTGGTTTTTGAACATCAGACAAGGCTGACTGGATAACAGACTGAGGCATAGACAACCAGGCGAGAACTGGCTACAAGCTGACATGTACCAGACGAGAACTGATACAACAATAGGTTAAAAAACGAAAACAACCAGACGGGAACTGGTTGGAAGTTGACATGCATCAGGCGAGAACTGATGTTTACGGAAATAGAGCGACGATACGAAAGGCAGTACCAGGCGAGAACTGGTATTTACGGAAACAGATCGACAATACGACAACTGGGTTAAATGAAAACAGGTACCAGGCGAGAACTGGTATTTACAGAAGCATGGGCCAGACGAGAACTGGTTACCGGTTTGCCAGGCGAGAACCGGACTTTGGAAACGACTGGTTACTGACACGTAACAGGTTTAAACTGTAGGATAACGCTTCACCGACAACACGGCTCTTCTTATTTAGGAGGTTCAGGTTTTTGATAAGGGTATTGACACGATTCCCTGATACTCCACTCTGGCTGGGGATAAACAAACTGGCTTGAACAACTTGCCCCAGTACACTCAGCTGGGGATAAAAGACTGGTTTGAACCACTTGCCCCAGTACACTCAACTTGCCCCAATCTAACTCTTGGGAACACCTGCTCTGAACAGCTTGCTATGAGACGACCTCGAGATTACTTGCCCCGGTATCTATACGACAACAGAATTCAATCTCCATTAAACCCCTATCAACCCAGCTGGTTTCAACATTCTCTGCAGTGACTTGCCCCTGAATGAGCGTTCTAGCGACTTAACCTGATCTGATTATCCACCTGAAGTATCTGCTTTCAAATCTCCACGTTCTGACTAATTGCCCCTGATTGGGTCTCGAGAAGACTCACTTCTGATCAACTGCTTCTCAAACAAACTGCCCCTGATCAACTGAAGCTTCGGGACTTGTCCTCAGACTAACTGATTCCGAACTTACTGGAAGATGATGCCCCTGATTCACAGGTCTTCACAACATACACCATCCTGGTTCAGACTGCTGAATTACTCAGTCCTGCTTGACGATTCCCTGTTGGAATTTCTTTCATGCCAACTACTAACCTGCAATTAAAACTGTCTATTCACGAATGGTAATTTTAATGCAGTGCTCATGCAGATTTTGAAAAAAATTGAGCTGTCACTCATTTACATGCTATGATTGAGAGTGACGAATGAACCAAAGTTCAAACGTAGTGCTTACGTGGTCGGTGAAAAACACAACAAGGATGTGACTGGCAAGTCAAGAAGGAGTCAGGTTACTCAACCTTATCGTAATGCGCTTTCAGAATAAACCCTACCTCAATTAGGTCTTTTAAGGGTTGTATCGTGGTCGGGTTCACGGTTCGTGAAACAAAGGATATTTGGCTCAAATTTTGATTTGTACCCACCCCTTCTACGTGATGTTCTCCGATCCTAATGTTCAGTTAACTTGGCACAAGCGCTCGCTTCTTCGAAAGGTATGTTGAATGGTAAGGACCTCAATTAAGGAACTCACAGGGCTTTTCCTGAGTGATAGTTACTCCTTCTTCGCTTTCGGTGTCTGCGTACACGACTTTGTGACTTGCTGGGGAAATTTTTTTTCTGATATCCCTCCTTTTTCATTCTTTTGATTCCCTAATTTTTGCCTGGACTGACTCCTTTTGAGTTCTTTTCGTTTTTTTCTTTTGAAGTCCAGCGGGATGCCCCTGATTTTTGCCTAAGTATTAGCCTTCCAGCTTTTCTTTCTTTTTACTTAGCGGGCTTTCTTTTTCTTTCCTTTGGAACAAAGTCGTGTGACACTGGTTGTCTTGATTGCTCCGAAAGGATTGTAACTGTCTCACCCCTGATTGGTGAGTTTTGACCTTTTGAAAGGTATAAACTGTTTGATCCTCGAAAGACAACATTCCTCTGTAAGACTTGAATGCTCGGTCAAGTTAACTGACAACTACCCTGCCCCGGGTTAAGATGTGAGGGTTTAAAAGTCCGAAAAAACTTCTACTTCCTGGCTCGAAGTGGTTAACAAGGGACTAACTCCTTATATCTCCAGTGTTTGGGGGATTTGAAATAATGCCTTGTACGTCATCGGTAAGGTCTTATCTGAAAGCATACGATCATCGGTTATGAGTTTATTTTCGTCATCCTCCCTCCTATCTTTGCTAGTCACAGGGATAAAGTGGAGTGAATAAAATGCAAGTGTCAGTGCAATGCAGTAAATGAGCGACAACGACATGATTAATTCAGAAAAATGCATAGTCACTTTATTATTATCACCATTCGAAACATACAATGTTTAAGAGCAGGTAGTAACTAACAGAAAAGAAACTACAAATGCAAATGATATAAAGGTCTGAGGACTGCCAATGTCGAGGCACCCGCCTATCTGGACCACTGGCTTTTGCTGGGGAATACTTTCCGAGTCTACGAGCTTAGACAGCTGAGCGGTTGGTATGAACAAACAGAAATCCTTCTCGAAAGGAAATGCGATCTTGGTCAATCAACTTATGTACCTTCGCCTGAAATGCTTTACAATCTTCCGTCGAATGCCCCGGAGAACCACCATGATAACCGCACTGAACGTGGGGATTGTACCCAGGAGGGTAAGGTTTTGGAACTGGCTTAAGAGCTTTAGGTTCCACCAAAGAACTCTGGATCAAAGATGGTAGCAGCTGGTTGTACGGCATAGGCACTGGGTGAAAAGGAGCCTTCCTTCGTTCCAAATTGTTGCGAGGTCGATTCTGATTCTGACGTTGAGTCTGATAACCTCGGCCACGAGTTCGCTGCTTTGCACTGGAAACGACATAAGATTCCTGATAGGGTGCCCTAGGCACGTCTGTCTGTTCAGTATGACAAGCCACAGGAGGTACTGATCTCTGATAAGATGAAGAACCAACAAAATTTACTGATTCGCTTCGAGGATATTCAACTTTTGGCATGACTGCATTGATCACAACACCTTCTTCATTCTGATAGTCACAAGGATATTCAGTTTCACCAGCTTGATCATTTGAAGTAATCTGAATCTTCCCAATTCTTATGGCATACTCAAGGCGTTCTCCTAATGTTACCACGTCAGAGAAACTTAATGGAAGTCCGAGCAATCTGTCGAAGTACGGATCTTGTAGGGAATCTACAAACATGCTTGTCAACTCTTGGTCCAAAAGCGGTGGATGCACTCTAGCAGCAAATTCTCTCCATCTCTAAGCATACTTCCTGATAGGTTCATTGTTCTCTTGAGACAATTCTTGCAACTGCATGCGATGGAGAGCTATGTCTAGGTTATAATCGTACTGCTTCAGAAAAGCTCTGGCTAAATCCATCCATGACTGAATCTGACTTCTCTCTAACTGCATATACCACCTCAAAGATGCCCCAGTCAGACTATCTTGAAAGCAATGGATCATCAGTTTGTCATCTCGCACAAACGAAGTCATTCTTCGACAGAACATCATCAAATGTTGCTTCGGACAGCTATCTCCCGTGTACTTCTCAAATTTCGGCACTTTGAACTTATACGGCAACACTAGGTCAGGAACCAAACACATGTCTACAGCATTCAGGTTAACAGCATCTTTCACTTGCAAAGCTTTCATTCCCTCTTCCAACGCTCAGAGTTTTCTATCCGTCTCAAGAGCTCTTGGATCTACCATCCTGGCTATTGGAATATCTCTTCGGTAATTCATCACAGGGAAAGCAACACCTTGATTGTTAACAGGAGGAGGACGTTCATTTCGGGCAACAAACTGCTTATGTCGACCTCGGTTCTCAACAGAAGGCTGTACAACTTGGTCTGCAGTAACGTTGTTCACTTGCGGGAAGTCTTCCATAGAATCATACAGAGGGTTGGACGTCATAGTGAACCCTGCCAAAGTGTTAGGAGACTGGAGATTGCCTTTAGACATAGCTACCAATAGTCTTCAGCTGACTTCAATGCTCGATTCTGCTCAAATCTACTCAACCGCTAGGTCGGTCTCTGACAATCAACAACTGCTCAATCCAAACTCCGGGTAATCACCTTCAGGAAACAAAGGCTGGATCAGAACTCTGGCTAACTGGAGGATGATATGCAATATGATGCAACACTGATATGCACATGATATGCAAGATGCAGCAAACAACGGGACCACAGCCCCCACACAAATCTGAACACTGCTGCGCTGTTGACGGAGTACGTTCGCTCTGAAGAGAGGACCAAAATAACGGGTAGGTTAGAAGTCAAGTTTCCTGCAAAAAAAAACCCCCCACTCACAGGTATGGACCTATATCTGACAAGGTACGGCATCCTATGCGGTCGTCAGCGTCACAGACTTTCAAGACTGACGATACGATTCCCAGAAGGAGTGGCATCATCAAGTCTTGAAGAGGCCTCACTTAGCTAACTTCCAAATGATCGGTTCCCGGAGTCGACAATCCAACTAACCAACAACCCCTTCGACCCAAAGGGTAGAAAAATAAGTCAACCAGAAGAACCTCGTCCGAGTGTAGATTTCGCGGGACACTAGTACAAGCAAAGCCGGTACGCGCCCACTAATCTCTACTCTAAGTCTAAGGTGCACTCAAGCCCAGGTCCGGCTTCTCACTCAAGCATAGAACACCCGTCACACCCCAACAGCAACAGATAATATCAATAAATAAACCCCAATAGACAAGCAAACAAGCGCTAGGATTGACTCTCTTAGGGGACGTTGGATCCCACATGCGTGGGGAACTATCGCAGTCCCCAGCAGAGTCGCCAGCTGTCGCTACTGCGAAAATCGGCGCCGGCTGACAGAAGAGTCGCCACCGTGCTTTATTTATCCCAACGGAGGGAAAGGAAACGCTCGAAGTAAACCTCGCAAAAAACGGGAAAAGGTATGGTCATCGCAACCAAAACCTGGGTTCGGGAGTCGGTTACGCAAGGGGAAGGTATTAGCACCCCTCACGTCCGTCGTACTCGACGGGATCCACGCTTGCTTGGGTTGTCTACAGGATGCAAAAACAATCTATCTACGGCTGCTAAAACTAAACGGAAGGAAACTGACTCGCTAGAGCGTCGCACTCTATGCCTACGTATTCTCAAGAGAGAAAGTCAGAGTCAACGTAGTTCGGGAAACTACAGGGAAATTGGCTCGCCAAGACCTCGCGTCTTGTGCCTACGTACTTCCACACAGCATGGAAGATCAGAGCTTACGTAGTTCAGGCTAACTACGGCTAAACTGGGTGTTCTCACACAGCAGTGAGAAATTAAACTGGTTTTAAAGGTACGGGAACCTATGGGAAAAACTATGGTCTGGTCTCAAATGCCCTTGGGCAAGAGAAAAGGGGTAACATCAGTCGTCAGCGAGAAAGTCTCGATCGCACAGCCGCGAGAGAACAAAAGTTAGTTGTTAGTGTGCTCGCTAGGATATCGCATCCTATGCCTACATATCCTCGTCTGGTACGAGGAATCAGAGCAGCTGTAGTTCGGCTACTTCGGGACCACAGCTCAAATCTCGTTTTATTAACATTCTGAAAAATGGTTACAATGATTGAATACTGAAAATAAACCCCTAGGAAATACTATCCTATCCTATCCTGAAAAATCGAATGGAAAATAGTCCCCTAACAAGTGGACTTCTAAACTATCCCTAAAATAAAACTCCATGAAGGAAATACACTCTAAAAAAATATTACATCTACACTAATATTTTTTTACTATTTTTTTTCTATTTTTTCAACTATTTTCAATATTACTTTTCTCATTTCCTTTCTTTTCTTTTTTTCTATATTTCTTCCTCTTTTTCTTTTTCTATTTTCAATATTTCTTTTTCTTTATTGTATTTCTTTTTTCCAATCTTTTTCTCTATTTTTTTCATATTCTTTCTTTTTATATTTTTTCTACACTTCACATTTTTCTTTTCTATTCTCATTTTTCTTTATTATTTTCTATTCAAAAAAAAACTAAACAAAATAAAGAAAAGAAAACAAAAAAGGGGGGTACAGCAGTTACAGGGGGGTGCTGCTAGAAAAAATACAAAGTAAAGTTGGGCCCAGCCCACCACAAACTTCAGCCACAACAAAAAAGGGGGAGGGGGTGAAATAAGTGAAACAGAGGGTGATGCCAGCAAAAAGTTCGTTGGGCCTAGCCCACTGACCCAGGATCCACACGGAGGGGGGGTATGAGGAGTAAACGGAGGGTGTATGAACCGAAAAACCAATGGGCTTGAGGCCCAATCCAACACACAGCCCTCTCTCTCTCTCACGCCTCAAACCCTAATCCTTCTCCTTCATTCCCAATTCACTGTTCACCTTCCGCCGTTCTCCCTCTCTCAGCTTCTTTCTCGTTTCACCGCCTCCGTCCCAACTAACTTCTTCCTCTCAAACTCAAACAACTCATTTCACAACCACTAAAACAACATGAACAAACTAAAACAAACAAATTCTCGCAAATCTTCTGAATGACTTGATCGAAAGCTCGCCTGTGAAGACCAACAGATGAAGATTAAGGAAATTCGCTTGAAGGTTTTATGAAGTTCTGGAGATGTTTTGAAGTTGACCGTTCTTGATGACGAACGATGAAGTTGCTCATTAAATGTTTGACGATGATTCTGATGAAGAACTGGAAAAATTGTTAAGGATGGAGAGTGATGAAGGTTTTTGCAAATCTGATGAGGATCTGGAGATTCGATTGAAGGCTGATGATGTTTGTTGACGGTCGTTGGTGAAGGTTCTTGAAGATTTATGGAGAAGGTTTCATGGATATTGGATGATGATGATCGGAGATGGTGATCGGTGGAAGGTGATGATGAGAGGTGAGAGATGGAGATTCAGAAGGATTTCTGGAGTTTTTTGGATTTCCGGTGACGGGTATGGCGGCCGGAGGTCGTTAGGGTTGTCGTCGGCGGGTTGTTGTGGAGGTTGCATGGCCGGCGGCCATGCATCCGGTGAGGGAGGAGGTGGTGCCACGTGTGGGTAGTAGGTGGCGCATGTGAGACGCGTGTGGAAACGTGGCAGAGAGAGGGGTGATGGGGAAAGTGATGTGGCCTCGTGAGAGTGAAAAACGTGGATTCCTTCTGGGTGCAACACGTGTGCTCTTATTTATATACTGGTGGTAAAGATTGAAATGGACTCAGCCTTGGGCTCAGACTAAATGGGCCTCCACCATCCAAAACTGACCCACGAAATATTAACAAAACCCCACGAAAAAACTGAATGAAACAGGTTAATGATGGATTAAAATGACTAATGACCCTAATTAAATCTGATAACTAATCACCTAAATAATTTATTAAAATTCTATTAATTCTATATTAATATCTATAAGACTAATGTCTATTAATTCTAAAAAAGAAAATCTATTAAAATCTAAAAACTATCTATTTAATATTCTATTAATCCAAAACTAAAATTTATTTATTTATTTAAACTCTACCCTATTTATTCTAAACTCCTATAACATCTATATAAAAAAACCTATTTATTAATAAAAGAAAATCTATATCTATTAAGAAAATGATTAAAAGAAATCTATTAAAACCCTATAATATTCTAAAATTGATCTTAAAGCTATTTAAAACTATTTAAAAAACTATTAATATTCTAAAAATGATTAAAAAAACTATTTAAATTCTAGAAAAATTATAAAGCCTATTTAAAATCTACAAGAAGCTATTAAATCCTAAAAATGCAGACAAAGGCAAATAACAAGAAAAAAAAGAGAGCGCGAGACCAGATCGAGGCAAAACAATAACCAGATACCAAAAAATCACTGCATAAGCTGAAAACACCCAGGAAGCGCGCGACTTCCCAAAATTACCTCCAATTATCTGCACCGATCTGAGATACCTAAAATGCGACAGCAGGGCTGTAATCCCGATAAAATCACCATGATTGAGGAAATGCACTATATCCAGTATGTAAATGCGAATGCGAGATGCGTCGAAACATCGAGTCAGATACGGGACCCGGTTGGTCAAATTTTAGGGTGCAACACATACACATACATACATACATACATACATACATACATATATATATATATATATATATATATATATATATATATATATATATATATATATATATATATCCAGATGGTCCAAAAATGAAATATATAAATAAGGTCGAAATACACGATAAAGTAGAATGAAGTGAAAATAAAATACAATCGATAATGAATCCAAAGTACAACTATTATATACTACTTTATATGCTGAACTACAACTCCTCTGGCTCCTCATGCTCCTCGGTGTCTACTACCTTCCATCCTCTAAAGGTGTCTTTGGTACATCAGTGTCTCTTGTGCCTCTGTCATAATGGCATCTAGGACTTGCCTCACCTCAGATCCATCTGGAAAGATACCTCTGCTAATGACTACCTACTCAATCTCCACTATACAACAAAATCTAGGCAAGACATCATGAGCATAATCTAACAATGTCTTGTCCAATAGTATATTCTGATGAGCTAGCTTCAGCGGATCTCCAGGAGCAGTCTGCACCATATACAGATGTGACACCCTAAAGAACCATCTGATGTACCCATTGACATAGCTCCAATCGCTCTCAGCTATGGTACTTTGTGCATGCTCTAGTACCAGATGACTAAGATAATCATCAAACATGACATCTACTTCTCTATGTGTCATAGCAGGAAGAGAAGAGACAGTGGGTTGTTTAGTAATAATCTGAGTGTACACAAACTACCACATGACGCGCTCAACCATCATGAGTATAACACTATGTTGTCAAATAGTCGCGTCTCACGGTGATCGACATAACTGCTGAAATGTATATTTTCGGAAACATAGCGGTCAAGATACACTTTGAACGGCTCTGTCACCTGGTTCCCTCTGGGTGGGGTAAATGCAAAAGCACACAACATATCCTCAGTCTAAGTTGGCACACACGACCACCTAGAGATACGCAGGAAATGCTGGAGGTTTCATGCCTGAAAAGTGTTGCAACACCTGAATCATCATTAAGGTTGTTGTAAAACTGTAATGAAAATGACACGTAAACATTAAAAGACCAATAAACATTATCGTCAGTAGTGTGATGTTGCATGTGACCCGCTTCATCTTCCACCTACAATCCTTTGATAACTTCGAGTACAAGTAGACCAAACAAACACCCTCAGTTGTACTCATGGATCTGCTCGATGTCCTTGAAGTACCGTAAATAGACAACATCCACATAACAATATGCTCTTAAATGTATTTTGAATGGTGTCAAAAGTATGTAGCATAGATCCTTATGTATTTGGACCTTACAATCTTTTTCAAAACATGAATCATCATCATAGAACATATAATATTATATTACATAAGCCACCACATGCCAAAATATGAGTTTTTTTTTCACAAAATAACATGCATGGGTTGATGCAACTTGTGGATCGGTCGATACATACTGAAGTGAACTTTAAATAATTTAGTTTTGCCACAAATGAGTTGAAGCAAATAAGAAATGGGTTAATATATCCTTCAAATGGGTTGAATCATTCTTGTTGGGGTCGACTTAATTTGAAACATGTTTTCTAAATTTTTGCCACTGCCTCAAATGAGTTGGTACAAATGAAAAATGAGTCAATACATGGATCAAATGGGTCGACTCATCTGAGTATTGAGTCGACTCATCCTGAAATGTTTTTCTTTGAATATAGCTACTACCTTGAATGTATTGACTTCATTTTGTCTTGTATTAACTCACTTAGCTGATGTATTGAATCATTCCACTTTCGGGTCAATTCATTATGTACCAAATTTTAAAATTGCATTTTTGCTAAAAATTTATTTTACTCATTTCTTCTTTACACATACCCATACTTATAAGTACTCATTCATGCACCATTTCTAAGCATTAAAACTGGAGAGATATAAAGAATTCTTATCATCTTCAACCTTTCTTGATGCATTCATCAACTACATATAATCGTTTTTTATTGTTTGTTGGCAAGTTAATATTGATAAGGTCCAATATAGGTTGTGTAATCAAAATTGGTTTGAGGTTTTCTTTGGAGGTTTCAAGGATAAAACCTTTATGGTTTTTACTCCAAGATCAAGGGTTGATTTGGAAGTTTTTGCATAATACTTGTAAATTTGGATTCAGCCATATGAAGGCTAGAAAGGGAGTTCTTGCAAAGGAGTAGCAATAATCGGAGGATCAGTTGAAAGGCTTAGGGAAAGACTTTGCAATTTAGATTCAGCCGAGTGAAATATTTGGAGAACAAAATGTTCGATCAAAGGAGTAACAGTAATAGGAGGACCATATTGGAGATCTTGTGTGACTTGATCTTGCTAAGGTCAAGGATAGAGAAGGACCTAAGATCAACATCAAACATAGGGTTTGGGGTTTTAATTTCTACATTTTTCTTATAAACTGATATTGCAAAGTTTAATTAATATATCTCAATTTGGTTTTTAATTGAGGGCACACATACCCATAGTGAGGATAATTGGGGAACTGCCTAAAAAAATCTTAGTGTTATCTCTTTCTCTTTCACTCTATCTCTTTCACTCTCTTTTGATTTTAAGAACAATTACCGAGTAATTTGAATTGTTGAAAATCTTTCACATTTCATTCAAATTTTATTAGTCATTTCATATTTAAACTTTTCAATACTTCATACCTCACTTCAACAATTTCACAGTCTAACCAACTAATGTCGTCATTCCTCTATTGAACCAGTGTCTCTCTTCCTACTCCTCTGTCGTTTGCTCTTCAAGCATAACTCACAATCACAATATCTTTTATTTGTTTGGTTAAAATGAAATGTATGTATATTATGTTTGGATCTAATCATGTTTGGTGAATAAGAATAAAATTAATGTGATGAAATTTTATTGTTAAATTAAGAGCGAATTTTATGGATGTTATGTGATAATAACTTTTTGTGTCTTTAAAATAAACTAAAAATACTTTTTTCAAAAAATAATTTTTATAAAAAAAAAATTATCCATGAATATTTGTAAATATCTGCGGATACTGTAAAACCCGCGGATTACCCGCTTAACGGATATTTGCATGGATATGGATATCATATTTATCTAACGGAGCGGATACAAATATCACACTATTCATCCCCATGGATATCCATATACATCCCTATTTAAAACTGATTTTATGAAAGCATGTCAATCTAAATCATTGTAATTGATTTTTTATAACTTCAACACAAGGAGAATCAAGCTTGGTGTATTGTATACCAAGTGTTCAATAAAATTACTGTACACTAAATGTTCGACAAAATTTCTTAGTCAAGTTTTATTTTAGTTGCCATTGGTAATCATTTAAGTTAAGTGTGGTTTATATTCAAACAACTTAAATGAACTTGTTGATTGTATTTTCTCATCTTAAATACATTTTATTACGGTTGTACGCATATCCGATTCTACCAATAACGGTTCATATAGACGAGAGTCGATCCAAATTCATTTCCGCTTTCCATAGAAAAATATATTTCAAAACAAAATTTTATTAAGAGAATTTTCATTAGGTGATCTATTCAACCCCCTTCTAGATTATTGCCCTTGTCTAACAAGTGGTATTAAGAGTAGTGATTTATCTTATGCTTTAAAATCCCTTATTAGATTATGGCTTCCGAACCAAAGGGGTGTATAATAAAGCGACGATTTCAATGGTGTGAACTATGGTTGTTGGAAGGATTGTATGTGTATCCATATCAATTCTATTGATAGAAAAGTATAGAGTGACATCCAAAATGGTCCATTTGAAATTACCAAGACCAATACAGATGGTGTTATTGTACCTAAACTGAAAGCACAATGGAATGAGGAAGATGATAAAAAGTGGTCTAGTGATTGGAGAGCAAGGAATATTCTAATCTCCGCTTTAGGAGTTGATGAATATTACTGTGTTTCTCATTGTGAAACTGCTAAAGTTATGTGGGATGCCTTAAAAATTTCCTTTTAGGGTATAAATGAAGTCAAACAAGCAAAAATTAATGCTTTAAATCAAGAGTTTGAACCTTTTCACATGGAGCATGGTGAAACCATTGCCAAAATGCAAAAGAGATTCACTCATATTTTAAACCGTTCTAATGCACTTGGTAATCCAGTTTCCAATGATATTGTTACTAACAAAATTTTAAGATGTTTTAATAGAGAATGGCTACCTAAGGTGACCGCCATCAAGGAAGCTAACGATCTATTAACATTGGATTCAACCATATTGTTTGGTAAGCGTAAAAAACATGAATAAGAGCTCATTAGATTAGAGAAGCATGGGAAGAAGGTTAATAAAGAAAAGAACAAGGAAAATGAGGTGGAAACGAAGTCAATTGCTCTTGTGGCTTTCCAAGTCCACAATAAAATAACATGATGAAAGCGGAGCTAGTCACAGTGAGAAGTCTGATGATAAAGAAATGAGGATTTTTGTTAGAAAGTACAATAAGTACATCAAGAAAAATGGAATAAAGCATTATGACAAAAATCTCATCAACTATAGAAGGCACTCAAATACCTCAAGGGAAGATGAGAATAAGAAAGAAAAATCTAAAGGTTCATGCCATAATTTTGGAAGAGCCGGTCTTTACAAGTTGGATTATCCATTACTTAAAAAGGATAATGGAAAGGGCCAACAAAAGAAGTTTGGAAAGTCTAGAAGAGCTTACATCACATGGGATAGTGATAATGAATCTTCCAAGGTAAGTAGCTCAAGTGAAAGTGATAATTTGGAAAACCTTTGCTCCATGACCAAGCAAAAAAAGAAGAATGTAAGTCATCCCAAGCACAAGAAAAAGAATGTAAGTCATTCTAAATATGAACCATTATACGCTGATTTTTAACCCTAAGACCCCACCTCATTTGCATCTTCATAATACATCAAGATCACAAACTTGGTGTCTCCTAACCCTCTAATCGTTGGGTTTGCCTTTGCATAGATCACCAAGCACCTTTGTGTGTATCTTTTTCCTTTATGTTTATATGCTTCATGTTTCAATAACCATTAATCAAAATACCAAAGTTATTTATTGTATCCTTTTGTTTCTTTGCAATGTAGGGTGTTAGATCATGAACACCAAGCATGATTCATCAACTAGGTTTTTGCTCCCTCAAGGATTGAAGTGTGGTCAATCATTGATTACTAAAGGCTATATTATCAAAGTATGGCTTCTAATATCAAAGTAAAAGGCTTCAATCATCATTCAATCTCACTTTCATCAAAGACATCTCAAGACTTAGTAGCTTGTCTCTCAATAAAATTCAGAGGTTTATGTGTTTATTTCCATGCCTTCATCAATAAGTTACCTCAAGATTTGGTCAATTTAATCAAGGTACATTCAAAGACACATTATTTTGAGTTCCTATTATCATCCATGTGCTTTGAAATGAAAGGAAAACCCAAGTTTACAAGTTAATTCAAGGAAGTTTGACCTAAAAAGTCAACTTTTCAAGTCAAAGTTCCAAAGATCACAACTCCTTGAATTATCAATATTTTTGAATGCTTATTTTTGCATATGAATCTTCTAAGCATCCTCTTCAAATTCTCTTTACATGGCAATATAAAATTATGCTTCGAAGATCATCAAAACTTTAGAGACATTATAGCTCATTTGTGGACTTAGTGAAATTTTGCCTATTTACAAGTGACTTTTTCTAAAATTTCAAGGATCGTAACTTCTTCAATTTTCAACATATGGATCTTATTATTTTTTCACAATATCATTTGTGATACTCTCTACAAGATTTCTTCAAAGGTCAAAGTCAAATTGTGCTTGGAAGGGCATGGAACTCATTGATACATTATAGGTCATTTTCAACCATTTGAGTTTAGAAATTTTCAAGTTTATTTTTCTAGATTTTTGTGCCAAGTTCAACATGACATAAATTTTTTCTCAAGAATCCAAATGAAATCTCTCTTGGGACATTGTGAACTTTTCCATGATGTTAACAAATTTCAAAAAGAATGGGATAAAAAAGCCTCTTGTACAAGTTACCTCATTGATGCACACATGGTTACTTGGAACTGAAGTTTTGCACCATGATCAGATTTTTACCTCAATCAAAACTCAATTACAAGCCAAATTATCATGTTCTATACATCTAAACATGATCAGTTATGTCCTCAGAAGTTAAATGACTCATGAAACATGTGGTTTAGCTGAGTTTTGATGCATTTTACAAGTCACACTTTTACCATGATGAGGGTGCACACGATTACACTGAATTTCCACTCAATTCACCCTCTCAGCATTCCATCATCTTCAGCTATAAATAGTGGACCTTACTACCTTCACTTCCAAGCTTTTAAGAGCCAGAAAACTCCGCTCCACCTTCAAATTTTTTGCAAAACGTGATCTATCGTGTTTTGATTTTCAGCCACTTTCAATCCTTTTTCTTGATTCAATTAGCTCCATCGTGTTCCTTTGAAGCTTCTACACCAAGAACCAAGCTCTCAAAGTCCCCGAATTGCTCCAACCAAATTCAGTTTCAGAGCTTCTCAGATCGTTTTTGGACAATGTAGTTTGAAGCTCCATTTTCAATAAAACAAGTTACCACAATGTAGTCCTTTGCTTGATGAGTGTTTCCTCTAACCTAGCTGGTGTTTATTGTTCATGTTCATCATTTCATTTTTGTTTTTGTGTTTTTCATGCTTCTGGGTTTTCTCTGAAAGTCTCTATACTCCCTTTCAATAAATGAAAATGGGGAGTGAGGTTGAGTTTGCCTTGATGAGACGGTTGCAATGATGGTGGTTTCATGCTCTCATGTTACTATTTAGCAATCTCCAGTGACTGGTCACCAGAGAAGATGACCGGAGAGGGGGACGATGATACTCAGAGATGAGACACACTAGCATTTTGTTATGTTTTCATTGGTCCAATTTGTCGCGGTGAAATTTGGATACCAAACTATTGATTAGTTTGAATCTTTAATTCAATTTGCAACCGAACTTTGATTTATCCAAAGGAAGGGATAAAGATCGAAATTCCCACAATGCAATGCAAATGCAAGGTTTAGAGAGTTTTAGGTTCGGGGGTTGGTTAAACTTAGGGAAGGTGCTAGCATCCTAAGTTTTTGTAGTACGCTACAGGATCCTCTTGTTTTTATATTGTTTATCGCTATGTGTTTATTTGCTTAAGGTATAAAGACCTAGGGGTTTATTATCTAAGTATACTCGATAAGATGTCGCACCTTATGCCTACATATCCTTACGGGAGTGGAATCAGAGTATTTGTAGTTCCCCTAAAGGGTTAGAGGAGTTCTTTGACTGTGGTCAAAGTTCCTACGGGTTTAGGGTAGTTGATTGATTGATTTTAGGAGAAGGGATGAGTTGTCATTTTAAGGGAGATTTAACCGCCACAAGTTGTAGGAAAATAGTCTTTGCATCATCTTAAGAGAAAGGGCTCAAGTACTCGGATAGGGATCAACGAGGTACGCCTCTCTTAAGGCAAAGTTCCTACGAAATGATTGTATTGTTGTGGGGTGGAGATTCTATCTCGCTTAAGATGATTAACATCTTTCTCTAATGTGTTTGAATATTATATTGATTTGAGTTGTTTGTATTGTGTTTATTTCTATGTTGTAGGAGAAAGGTCCTTCCTATGGGAAGGATCTATCTTAATTGATCAACTTGAATGGGATCAAGGATCGAGCGGGAGTGTGATGCAAATGAGATGCACTACACACAAGTGTTGACTTATATGTAGGTTTTTTCTTTGGACGGAATGCGATGCGAGAATGTAAATTGCGATAATTGTAAATTGCGGAAAATAAACCAGGTAAATAAAACCATACACAGACGCATGAAAGCGCTAAGTGAGTGAAAGTGGTTGTGAGTGTGAGTGGACTCGATGCGGGGACGCGAGCGTGCGCGACTGATTAAGTTTTACGAGGTGAGATTGATTTTAGATGAAGTTGATTATTTTATTGTTATCCGGTGAGAAATTAGATTTTTAGGAAGGTTCAAATAATTGTTTAATTTATAAATTTTCAAGCAAGATTAAATTAGATTAAGGAATAAAAAATAGCTTTCTAGATTTTAAGAGAATGATGATTTATTAATAAGTAAGTGCACAGTTGGTTATTATTATCAAATAAAAATCAATTAAGTTTGAAATAAGTTTCTTAAAAACAAATGATTTTAACAAAAAAGTTATTTAAGAAAAGGGGTCTTATTAAATAAATGGTTTTTTTTATTTAACCAATAAAATAAATATATTATTTTATTTTTAATAAAAGTAGGTTTTTATTATTTTTTTATTGTTTAAAAGGTGAACAAATTATTATTATTTATTGATTAATAGGTTGGTTATTAAATTGATGAAATTAAATAAATGGTAAAGTGGATAAATTGAATTTATGGAATAAAAAAGAAAAAGTTGATTAAAAAAGTGAACGTTGATTAAATAGATAAATAAATTAGTTAAAAAAAAAGGTTAATTTAAAATAAATAGGTTACTAGTTGTTTGTTTTTTATTTATTTATAAAAAGGCTAAGGTAATATGAGTTTAGATTAATTAAGTTAAGGATTATATTAAAGTTAAATAAATTTATCATACTATAAAATATTTATTAAATTAAAAGATGAGTAAATTGAAAATAAATTGATTAGTTAAAAGAAAAAAACTTAGGGTAAACTGAATAAGTTCTAAGTTTGATTAATTAAATGTTTTTTTTAAAGTTAATTACAGTTAATGATGGATTAAAAAATTGGTTAGGAATTAATTAAAGGTTTAGTGGGCTAATTAGGGTTAATTAGCCGAGATTAACTGAGGCGGGGTGATTACGTGTGTGCGGGGTTACGAGGGTGTATGGTGTGCTGCGAGTGTGTAGCGTGAGATCAAATCCGTTGGAGATTTGAGTGTTGTGAGTGGTGGATGTATCGTGGTTACAGTGGGCATACATACATCAGATTACAACAAAATTGAAATGGGAACCCTAATCCCCCAATTTCCCTTTTTCGTCGTTCCCTCTCGTCTCTCTCTTTCTCCTATTTCTTCTCTCTTAACGCGACCTTCTTCGTCCTTCTTCCTCTCTCAACGCCCTTCTTCGACCTTCTTCCTCTCTCAACGCCCTTCTCCGTTCTTTGCTCGTTCAACTTCTTAATCCCCTATCCTATTCCTTCTTTCGAGCCTGAAACACAAACAAACGCATAAAAAACTTCAATAGATTTGACGCGAACAGGAGGATTACCATGAATTGTGAACGATGCAGGATGGTCTTTTCCGGCGATGACGCAGGAGACGGTGGCTCGCGGTGATTCGAGGAGCTCCGGTGGTGGTTTCAACGAAGATTCACGGTGGATGAACTTGAGGTTTTGTGAAGGCTATCGAATTCTCTCGTGGTGGAGCTCAAGAAAGATTAGTTTCTTATCTCTTTTATGATTTCGGGTTTTTTTTGTGAGGGTTTTTGATTTGGGGCTTTGATTTACTGTTGAATTTTGGGATTTCTCTGTGTTTTAATTCTGCTCTCCTAATCCTCCCCCCCTTTGGTTCAGATGTGGACTCCTTTTATAGCATTCAGGTTACAAATCGAATTGATAGGTAATAATGAACCTTCTCTTTCCGTACCAAATTGTTTTGGAAATTATTTGAATCTGTCTGAACTCATTTGGAAAGAAAGTTAAGCATTGCCTTAAAGATGTATTGTCTTGATTTCAAATTATCAGTATTGGATTCTTAACTCCTCTGTTTTAAATAATTGTTCTCTTGCGAAATGCTCTGAGTTTTGACTTATGTTTTATGCTTCGAATTAGATATGATATGTGTTTTAGTCTCTTTTCTTCTTTCATGACATGTTGCTTGAGGAAATGACAAAGATACGGAGCCATGGATAAGTCGTGACATAAGATGAACTTGGAGGGACGAAGAATTGGCACGGACCACTCATTTTCCTTAGGAGCCTCTCGGTGGGGGATTAAAGGATTGTTAAGAACAAATGCTTCCCTAATCTATACCTAATAGTACTATACTAAAAATGAGTGACATCTGAGGGTCGCAAGATTAACTGGAAAAGACACGACCATTGAGACAATGTTGGATTTAGAGATTAGCCCTTTCAAAGCCCTCAAAGGTCACCCACCACCACAATACTCCAAAACAAGGTAAATCCTATCATTGGTCTCTATAGCTTCAAAAAGTCGAATGATGTTAGGGTGATGAATAATTCTGAGAATAGTAATCTCTTCTTGAATTAACTCTTTTGAATCATTGCTACTATTTGTTTTTGCCAGGTTGAGGGAAATTGCGGCATGGAGGGATTGGAGATTTGCTGCAGTTGAGATACGACTATGAAACAGAAGATTAAGGTTGAATTCTAGGACTCGCAATCCATTGATTCTGTTTTTGATGTGTTCTTTAGTATTATACAGAATGTATGAGGTTGTCCTATTTGCAGACTGAGTAACTGTGGGACCCCAATCATTATGTGCTCTTTTTTAAAGGTGCTCCTACACCAGCAACATGCAGACATGTCATAGATGTTCCACTTAAAATATTGAATTTGTTGAAGAGATTATGATCCTCGAAATCAGTCACAGGGAGATTTGTAGGCCATGACCCTCTTGAACCAAGAAACAACCAAAGGAGATGGTTTAATACCAAGACCTATTGTCTTGAAAGGGATGCTTGCTTTAACGTTTGTAGTTATTCCTACTGCAGGAACAGGGTGGGTGCTGCAACCTCCAGACGTCTATCGGGATATGCTCGTCCTAGACACCGCGAGTTGTCACTAAAGAGCTTAAGTGGTGATGGCTTCGACAACTCTGTATTCGGAAGAAATGCTTTATGAGTCTTCATCTGCCGACTTCTTTCTTCTTACACTTAAATTCTTCTCTAACAGTGTGTTGTTCTGATGCTGATTGCTTAGCAGGGGATGACTATTTTGAAGTGTCTTGCAAACAGAAGTCGCACTCGACTACTTTGAGACTCTTTAACGTTTCTCCAGGCTTCGACATGGGATGCCTGATTTCCGGCTATGCAATTAGTGAATTCACTCTTGGAAGCGGCCTGCTGCTTTAGAGAAACGGGATGCGTCAAAGCTTATTGCCGATATCTGAATTATTGGCTGTGATCTGAGAAATCCCCTTCTATTTGGTTACGTTGCAGGGTATGACTTAAGTTCCTTTCCACCTAAAATTTCCTGGGAGTACACCTTAAATCTGAATGATAAACCAAGTCCTGTTATTGAACTGCAGGTTGTGGGTACGTTAGAGCAGCAAGGGGTATTCCGTGGTTCGGAAAAAAATGTTGCGTAAAGAGCCATTGTCTTCATGGTGTAATTAGGAGTTTGAAGTGAAAATTCGCCGGATTAATGGAGGCAGTACTCTGATACATGTGTGTCCCGTTCCAAGAGTTGTGATAACATGAAGACTGCTAGATTATAGGAGCTATGTCGCAGCCTTCGTAGCTTGGAAAGTCGCCATAGGTAAGTCTGACATGAATTCCTCGATTTTACAGTTCGATTATCTTTTCTTCAGCTTGTGAGTACTTAACTTTTGTGCTTCCATATTGCATATGTAGAAATTTCAAGCAGATGTTCGAGGGTGTTGCCGACGGGAGCTGCGTTGAGTTATTCGTGTCGGAAAGAATACGCCTTTATTAATAGCCTCATTGTTTTGCAGCTTGTGCTTTAACCAATCGTCGATCCATCTGTTCAATACTGACGCCTTACGATGTTTTGGAGTTCATGTACCAACAATATACTGTTCCAGCATTGGAAAAAACCATGTATTTGAAACAGATAAATCTTCAACTTCCAAATTCGATGGTATAGGAGCTGATCCAAGGCAATGCATGAAGCCTGTTTCCCTATCCCAGGTAGCAGCACAGTGATAATCAAGTGAGCTCTCAATAACTGCACAAATTCTCTCAATAATGGTTGGTGTTGACATTTGTTGTTTGTTGTTGCAGGTGAGGGCCTTGCTGTTGTTGATTTCATCTTGAGAGCCGTTAACCCTGGCGGTAACTTGGTCCTTTTTGTAGGATAACAAACCGAGTGATGGCTGCAGATACAAGGATGGTGGTTACAAAGCTAGCTCTGCTTAGATCTTTTTGTCTTCTTTGGAGTTTATGCGTGGTTTAAATAGCTTCCCTGTTTATTGGCAGGTCTGCAGGTCAAGTGATGCAGTAGTTCGCGGCGCTGCCATTGGTGCTGAGGACTTTGCTACTGATGTCTCAAAATAAGTGTCGCTGCTGCCAGTATTTAAGAGGGTCTAATAGTGATTCGTTTTGAACCAGTGGTAACGCGAACCGTTTCTAGCTTCTCTTATCCATGGCAAACCAAAATACCTCGCGACTGTCGCTTGTCACACCCTCATTTTCGCCTTTAGCCTTTATACCCTACATTCGCCATATCATACATCATTTTATTGCATATCGAGCATGTGGGTACGGATTGGGGCGATTTGTCATTTTCTATGAGATAACTTGTCTATCTTGGACTACATGGAAGGAAAGGTTCATCATTTAAGGTTTGATCTAAGTTGGAAAGTCTATTCTTGTAGATTTCTTCAAAGAGAAGTTACTTGACAAAATGTTAGGATATGCAAGTCCATAATTCAATACTTCATCCATTTCAAGCGTAATGGTTCTAGGGAAATCCATCATTCAAGATTAGAGGCATGAATATTACCAAGAGAAACTTTATGACATTACAAGAATGTCATTTGTTACAACATATCCAACTCTAAGTAATGATTAGAATTTATTGCTAATCTTCATTCAAGCTTCTAATCAAATTCATGCCACACCAAGTCCACCTTATGCTTACAAACATCCAAGAAATATGTAAGGATTAAATCAATATTGGATTGTTTTAAGACCAAGATTATGCATGTTAATCATAAGCAAAATAGTCCCATGCAAAAGTGACAAATTTCCTCATGTCACAAAATCTACATGTCACAAGACCAAAGGCATAACATGTGACAATGCTTCTACACATCAGAATTTTCAAAATGCTGTCAAGAATTGGTAGCATTGACCAAGAGGAGATGTCCAAGCACAAGCCAACAAAATGGGTGCAAGGCACAAGGTGCTGCAGAAAAATAGCATAGGAAAGTAGTGCAGAAAATGCAGCATAGCACCTTGCATGGAAATGGAAAGAAAGAGAATGACATAAGGAAAGGTGGTAAGAAACATTGCCCCATGAAAAATCTGAAGTGTGGGGAGGAGTGAAAACCCTAGAAGGAAGAGATAAGAGGGGGGCTGTAAAGAAGAGAAAAAACATTGATTCACTACACATTCATCCATTCTACACACTTGCAAAAACCAGAAAATAGAGAGAGCAAACAATACCCTAAAAAAACCAGAAAAATAGGAAGCTTTGCAAACTAGAAAAGAGAGGGTGAGATAGAACCAAGAATACCACTAAAGAGCAGAACCTTCACAACCTAGAGTGAGTAGTAAAGCAAAACCAAGGAGGACTTGCAAGAAGAAGAAACTCTTGGGTATCCATTTCCTCAAACTTTTCTCTTTTTATTTCTTTGCTCTCATACTCATTTTGTTTACTCTTTTTATGTGTTGAACTGTACATATCATGTAAAGGTTCCAAAGGGACCAAAGAACCGTTCTTAAGAAATCACAAAAACGAAAGAGAAACATAGAAAAGTTAGGTTTTTTCACTCTGGTAGCCTGACACGGGCCGTGTCACACAACACGGCCACCCGTGTCACGCAACACGGGCCGTGTCATACAACACGGCCACCCGTGTTGCCCCTCTGTTTGAGATTTCAACGTCCAAAAACCCCAGGCCTCTCAACACGGGCCGTGTCACACAACACGGCCACCCGTGTTGCAGCTCTGTTTGCCCTAAAAATCAATTTTTCACCCAGACTTTACAACACGGGCCGTGTCACACAACACGGCCACCCGTGTTGCACCTCTGTCACACTCCAAAACCCACATTGCATGCACCCTATGACACGGGCCGTGTCATACAACACGGCCACCCGTTTTTATTGCATGTCTCGATTTTTTTTATGCGACTAATCCCATATGTTTGTATGATTTTAGTATGAATGTTGCTATTGTCCTTGGTGACTTTTGATTCCAAAAACCATTTTCAAAAACAAACTCTCGATTTTATCGAGCCATTTTCAACCCTTGTAAGTCGGCCGCCTTGTGCGTCCGCCATCGACCTTGTTCATATCACCTTAAATACTTTTACAAACAATAAATCTTGATCCAACGTCAAGTGGTTCTCTTTTCTCATAAAAATCCAAAACACAATAACATAAACGATTAGAATTATGCACCACGAACTTTAAAGTGGTAGAAAAGGAATGAGAATGGAGTCCTCCTACACTCATTCTGAATGTTTTGGATACAAGGCGCTCGACTTGGTTATTCGAAACATTCGTTTCTATCCAAAGTCTTCTGTGTATAATCCTAATCAAGAACAATTTCTCTTAAGAAACTTAAAAATAACATCAACTCATCAAGCCTATTTTCGCCTTAGGGCATCAATAAAAACCCTTTTTTCAAGGTATAAAATCAACCAACAAACAACAATTTCACAAGCCTCCGAACTACGGAGCTCTGATTCTTCACTTCTTTTAAGTGAGGATACGTAGGCACAAGGGCCACAATCCTTGGCAAGCATTAAAATAATTAAACCAACCCCTCTTTTCCGTAAGCAAGCAAACTCTTAATAAAAACACCCATTCACGCGAGATAACCTAGGAGGTTCCCATCGAGTACGATGGATGCGAGGGGGTGCTAACACCTTCCCCTCGCATAACCGACTCCCGAACCCTAAGACTTGGTTGCGATGACCACGCTCTTTTCCCAAAGGTTTTATCGCTATTTCCCTTTCCCTCCGTGGGATAAATAAAATCCGGTGGCGACTCTGTGTCATTTTTCGCGTAGCGACATCGCTAACATTTTGTTTTGTTTTGCAGGCTGTTATATCCTCTCTTCATGCTCCAAATCTCTCAACTTGAGATGTAGTTCATATGTCAGAAATGGTGTTGGAAAGCCCTTGATTCACATGTATTTTCATCTTTCCCCTGAACACGTTTTGACGGTGCATAGATTATGGCGGTAACGGTAATATAACGGTAACATGTATTTTCAACTTGGATGTTACAATCTTATTATGTTCACTGATTAGATCCACGTGTAGTACACCAAATCAATTCTAATATGATACGAGTTAAGTTTCTCCACTACAAACCAGATAACCCCACTTGATTAACTTGCAACCACTGAACTCAAAACTCGAATTAAATGATTCCTCAAATATTGAATTCCAGAATTAACTTGTACTACAAATGCCTCAGTCTAAGAGTCTGTGATCTCAGTTCCTGTACGAATCCTGTCTTGCCAAACCTTCCTTGGTAAAGAGAGAAAACTTGAAAAGGACCAATATCTTGATTTAAAGGGATCTAATTATAAAAACTCCGCCAGAGACATCTTTAAAGCAAAAATACCTTGCACACACTCGTTAGTCGCACATAAAAGTAGAAAGGGTAAAATGTAAAGAAACACACAAGGAGGTGGGATCTTAAGGTCAAAAATTAGGTTGCGACAGATGCCCCTATTTAAGTTACTTCTGTTCGGAGATATGGAGATCGAAATCTTCGTCTCGACGAGATAGGAGGGACTTAAATAAAAACATTGCACGAATTTTTTTTTTTTTGGCCTTAAGAAGCCACCACATACATATGATATGCAATGATATGAGAATGCAAAACAGACGGTCCTGTGAGGAAATGATGTCACAGGGGAAAAACTGGACACGACACCCAAAGAACAGACTCAACGACGCAAGACGCAATGAGAAGAGACAACGATCATCATTGCAGATTCTCCAAAATGAAGATAAGATATAATAATACCACCAGGAGTACAGTAGCTTGAACAGTGAAACGAGATCTTGAAAGTGAAGGGTAGCCCGCTACCAACGTGCGACGGCCTAAACAAAGTACATCCGGTTGAAGCAAAGAAACGCGTGTTACCTACTACCAAACATATGGCAGCCTAAGAAAAGGCGCCTGGCCCAAAATATGTGTGTTACCTACTATCAAGCATATGATAGCCTAAGAAAAGGTGAACACTAAAGGAGAAATGACCTACCACCAAATATATGGCAGCCTAAGAAAAGGTATCTGACCAAAAGAAAGGTGTATTACCTACTATCAAATATATGATAGCCTAAGAAAAGGTAATAATCAAAAAGAAGAGATCACCTACTACCAAACATATGTCAGCCTAAGAAAAGGCGTTTGACAAAAAAGAAAAGGTATATTACCTACTATCAAATGTATGATAGCCTAAGCCAAGGTAATAAACAAGATGAGAGATCACCTACTACCATACATATGGTAGCCTAAGAAAAGGCGTCTGGCCAAAAGAAATGGTGTATTACCTACTATCAAATGTATGATAGCCTAAGCAAAGGTAATAACCAAAAGATGTCGAGATCACTTACTACCAAACATATGGTAGCCTAAGAAAAGGTGTTTGGCCAAAAGAAATGGTGTATTACCTACTATCAAATGTATGATAGCCTAAGCAAAGGTAATAACCAAAAGATGTCGAGATCACTTACTACCAAACATATGGCAGCCTAAGCCAAGGTGTCCAACCAAAAATGCGTGTTACCTACTATCAAACATATGATAGCCTAAGAAAAGGTGAACACAAAAGGAAAGATGACCTACCACCAATCTTAGCAGCCTAAGCAAAGGTGTCTGACCAAAAAGGATGGTATATTACCTACTATCAAATGTATGATAGCCTAAGTCAAGGTGTTTGACCAAAATCAAAATGTTCCAGAGATTATAAAGCTTCAACGGGGATCTTCAAGAGATGTAAGCTTGTTGATCAGTAAAATATGTTCTCTCAAATGAAGAGAGATCCATTGTAATAAACCTCGTCAAACCTCTCGGGAGTGATGCCCTTTGATGGAATTAGCTTGTGTGATAGACTCGTTGGGGAATACGTCCTGAGGAGTATCTTGTTGTAGTCATAAAATATGTATCCTTGTAAGTTCTCGAATAAGGAGAAACATTTGTAACGTTTTTGATGCATTTCTCTGACAGATTTATGGGAGAATGCCTTTTGATGAGTTGGTAATCTTGGTAAACCCATTGGGGATGGACGGATTGTCTTGAAGAGACTGCCATTTGTCGTTTCGAAGGAGATCCTGACCAAAATGAGTTGCTCAAATAAAGAGGAGGTCGCAGTCCAGATATAAATTGTTGAGAAGCTTCTGATAACGCTGTTGGAGAAATATCTGTCTTCAAAATTTATCTACATAAAGACCATTCTTGGGGAGCCAAGTGCAGAATAGATGCACACTTAATCCATAATCAAAAGTTGGAGATGTCCACAATGTGATTGTCGAGGACCGAAGTTCAATTCAGGAAATAACTGAAGAGAAATTGTCAAGCAAGACTCGACCATTGAGATATGAACTCAAATGAAATTATACTGAAACAACCGTCTTCCACGAGGATCGAACTCTGTGGGGAAATAGAAGCATCGCGCTTTTTCTGCCTAGGGATGACAACACTACTTGAAAGAGAAGACACACCCAAATTACTCAGGGATGAACACAGTCAAAGTGACAGAACAAACAAACACGAAGATGCAAAAATGCATGTGCCATGCTATCTATCTATATGCTATGCGTATGATAACCAAAATGGAGATGAAAAAGCATCCCAGGTGGAGGGCACTCAAACTAAATCTTCACAAATCAAACATTGCTTGGAGAACTTCCATGGATAAAATAAATATCCAGTTCATATGGGGAAATCGGGGTTAATAAAACTGCTGAATATACCGGAGTCGAGGCTTCGTGGGGATGAAATAAACATCCGATTTGCTGGAGAGGTGAAGCTAATCCGCTCATTAGGAATTATCAAGTCACTAATTGAGGTTTCACGTGCCCCAAGTCAAGTGGTTCATGAGAAAAGGTCATCTCGAGAGGATTTTGTAGAGAACATGGCGTCTAAATGCCCCACTGTCTTCAAACTTTTGTAGAGATTCGTAGAAGCTCGACGTAACTGCCCCTGATTGACGGTATTATGACCGAGTCTTCGAAAAATAACTCTTTAGGAAGTCAAACTTGTACGGAGTGAACCAAATGGAAACAAACTTGCCCCAGTTTAGCAGAGTCTTCAAATTCCAACAAACTTATTATTGATACTCATGTGTAAACTTTCTAAGATATCAAACAAGGTTAGTAAGTCAGAAATGTTAATTATGAAATTATCAATGCAACATACATTTGTCTCGAAGTTTTTGAAAAGAGATATTATAATAACTTGTGATCGAAATCACCAGTTAGGATATGGATTAATTTTATAAAGCCAACAAAATTTGAGTGTGGCTCAAAGGAGTCAGGAAACAATATCTCATAATTAGGACTTTATGGGTTATATATATGGGTTTAGTTTATGATTTGTAAAACAGAGGATAAGAGTCAAAGTATATTGGTGCCCACCCAAATTTTTTGAAAGATGTCCATTTTTTGATACCCTGCCCCAGGTTAAAAACGAGGTTTTGATTGGGAGAGAAAAAAAAAGATCTTTTCTCAAGGCTTAAAAGAAAGGTTGACTATTTGTGGTGTTTTATGAGGTTTGAAACAAGGATGCCTCACATCATCAGTAAGGTTGTTTATTCAAAAGCATACAACGAGAGATCCTGCGTTTTACTTCATCATCCTCTCTCCAATCATTCACCAAAGTGAGAGAATTGGGTATAGTCGGCATTATGAATTATGAGAAATGTTTTACGAGTGAAACGAATGGATTTCTTCAAGACAAACATTTTATTGCATTAATTATTCAAAATAAACAAAACATACAAGTCAAACATGCTTGTAATCAAAGAAATGGAATACGCATAAGAAAACACCCTGATGAGCTCTTCGTAGCATTTTATTCGGTCTTTGTATGGAATGGAGAAGCTTGTAGAATTGTCTGATATGTAGCCTTTAGATTCATCTTCAGGCACTATATTGATATGAGCTTCTCGAATAACCTTGGATCATGTTCGAGGATGGACCATGCTGAGGTGGCGGATTATCTTGCACATAAGGAATGGAACCCTTAAAGGATAAAATTCCATCCTTGACCAACCTTTGCACGTCTGCCTTTAAACCGTAACAGTTCTCAGTATCGTGGCCTGGAGCACCTTGATGGTATAGGAAAAATTTGTCAGCTTTGTACCAGTACTTTAGGTGGAGCTCTCGTCTGGATGTGACCCTTTTGAATCAAAGATGGGAACAAGTCAGCGTATGTCATCGGGATGGGATCAAAGTCTAATCTTCTGTGTACACGACTCTGATTGTTGAATGGTTGATTTTGTTGATGTTGTGGCGGATGAACCGCAGCAACCTGATGTGATGGCGGATACCCTCTCTTGGATCGCCCCTGCTGCACAACACTTGCCTCATGTTCTCTCTTTTTCATAAAACCACTCCCATACTTCTTAGCATTATTGGGAGCACTCCCTTCCTTGACTAATCTTCCTTCACGAACCCCCTCTTCCAAGCGCATGCCCATGTTTACCATCTCGATGAAGTCACTGGGTGCACTTGCTACCATCTTCTCATAAAAGAAAGGACCCAGAGTCTTCAGAAAAATCTTGGTCATTTCTTTTTCTTCTAATGGCGGTATGACTTTAGCGGCTAACTCGCGCCAACGTTGAGCATATTCCTTGAAATTCTCTTTGCCTTTCTGAGCTATGGCTCTCAACTGATCACGGTCCGGAGCCATGTCCACGTTATATTTGTATTGTTTGATGAAGGATCCACCTAGATCGTTGAAAGTTCGAATCTTCGCACTATCCAATCCCATGTACCACTTGAGTGCGGCGCCTGTTAGACTGTCTTGGAAATAATGAATGAGAAATCGATCATTGTTAGTTTGTGCGGATATTTTCCTGGCATACATGATGAGATGACTCTAAGGGCAAGTATTCCCTTTGTACTTCTCAAAATCAGGGACCTTAAATTTCGGGGGAACCTTGACATTTGGAACCAAACATAAGTCAGAAGCACTTTTTTCGAACAGTTCTTTCCCACGAAGGGCTCTTAATTCTTTCTGCATCTCAGAAAATTGGTCTTGAAAACCATCCATCCTCTCTTCAAATCCCACAGTTTTGCTGGGTGTCCTATGGAGAATTGGTTTGTCTAAGATATATGGAGTAGCGTTCACTTGCGGAGGTGCAGTAGTCATGACAGCAGTAATTGCAGGAATGGCTTGAACAGTGGTTGCAACAGAAGCCTTGGGAACAGGTGGACGATAACCGGCCGGAGTGAAATAAGGAGGCATCCCCCACAGGAAACCTGACGGCATGCTGTAGGTCACTTCAGCAACAATAGACACCACTGGGATCGGTGTTGGTACTACTTCGGAGATAACGGTCCCTTGAACTTCTTGATTGTTGAGTGCAGACTAGTTAGACAGAGCTTCAACTATACCATTCAACCTTTCCAAACTTTCTTTCAGAGTTGCAACTTCGTCAGGGAGTACTCTGTTCTCTTGTTCCAATTGATCCATCTTATAGCATCGACTGGCTCGAGTGATGTACTGGTGATTCAGCTTGTCTGTGAAGATAAAGCAAGAGTGAGACCCCCCCAGAATGCAAAGGATGATATGCTGATGTAAAATGCGAAATACAAATGCAAGAATGCAAAACAAAAGGTTTCATGGAACTCAAGTATTTATACTGAATACCAAAGAAAACTTGTTTATTATTTTTTGATATCGATTACAAACGAACATTCTCATGAGAGTCCTGACCCAATAGCTAAATAAAAGCTAGTAAAAGTCCTAAGGAAGTCCTTCATCGTGCTTCTTGATTTGCTCTTCTAACTGAATCTTTTTGAAGATAAGTTGTCCACGATCGACTTCTAAAGAATAGTGTGATAAGGGAAAATAAATCCTTTATCTCTTGTTGGAAAATAAGGGAGGAAGCCCTTGATTACTTAGATCTTCGATGTTGATGATAGCTTTTTGAAACCTCATTTGATCCTTAATAATAAAGGAAAGCCTCTTATATTTGTCTTTCGAGTTCTCTTCAATCTAATCTCCTACTTCCTTAGGCCATCCAAGTTAGGACTCTTAGAAGAATATCTCAAAAATATTTTTTGTAATCCCTATTGGTTCTATAATGTTTATAAATAAACTCGGGATTCCATGAAACCAATGCAATATGATGCCTTATGGATGCAACAAACACAGGTAAACACATAGAAACATAAGGATAAACAAACAAAGGGGGACCCTAGGTTTGGCAACGAGCATGGAGTCAAAGGTATACCCATTCCCAAAGGATGTGGACTAAAGGTTATTGTACTTGCGGAACAAGGTTCTAATAAGGTTCCTAAAGTCATTAGCCAATCTTTCTGATATTATCAACTTCCCAAGTACTCGGTGGTTAATAATATTCTCAAGAGAACTTCTTTTGAGTGTAGCATCGCGTAGCACTATTTCGGGTGTACTCCCTCATAGCCTCGCACTACGTCCTAATAAAGGCCAAAATAGGGTTAAGGTAACTACGGTCCTCAATATCCTAGGCTCCAACATCGAATATAGTGCATGTTTTCACAATTAAGGACTCGTTCAACAATACAATTTTCGAGAGAGCCTCAATTGATCGTGATTTTCAAGTTAGCTTGGTCGGGATTCTACCCCCTATAAGCCTCTTTGAACATATCACTATCCTATCTTAATTTTTCTCAAGTCCGGGTGTAGGACTTTGTCTCACCACTCAAGAGTATCAACCCAAGAACACAAACAAATAAGCAAGTAAACAAGTAAGCAAATATAAGCAAATATAAACATAAAGAAAACAAGTTAGGGAAACCCACTAAGGGTCCCCAGTGAAGTCGCCATTTCTGTCGTGGTGAAATTTAGATACCAAACTATTGATTAGTTTGAATCTTTAATTCAATTTGCAACCGAACTTTGATTTGTCCAAAGGAAGGGATAAAGATCGAAATTCCCACAATGCAATGCAAATGCAAGGTTTAGAGAGTTTTAGGTTCGGGGGTTGGTTAAACTTAGGGAAGGTGCTAGCATCCTAAGTTTCTGTAGTACTCTACAGGAACCTCTTGTTTTTATATTGTTTATCGCTATGTGTTTATTTGCTTAAGGTATAAAGACATAGGGGTTTATTATCTAAGTATACTCGATAAGATGTCGCATCTTATGCCTACATATCCTTACGGGAGTGGAATCAGAGTATTTGTAGTTCCCCTAAAGGGTTAGAGGAGTTCTTTGACTGTGGTCAAAGTTCCTACGGGTTTAGGGTAGTCGATTGATTGATTTTAGGAGAAGGGATGAGTTATCATTTTAAGGGAGATTTAACCGCCACAAGTTGTAGGAAAATAGTCTTTGCATCATCTTAAGAGAAAGGGCTCAAGTACTCGGATAGGGATCAACGAGGTACGCCTCTCATAAGGCAAAGTTCCTACGAATTGATTGTATTGTTGTGGGGTGGAGATTCTATCTCGCTTAAGATGATTAACATCTTTCTCTAATGTGTTTGAATATTGTATTGATTTGAGTTGTTTGTATTGTGTTTATTTCTATGTTGTAGGAGAAAGGTCCTTCCTATGGGTAGGATCTATCTTAATTGATCAACTTGAATGGGATCAAGGATCGAGCAGGAGTGTGATGCAAATGAGATGCACTACACACAAGTGTTGACTTATATGTAGGTTTTTCCTTTGGACGGAATGCGATGCGAGAATGTAAATTGCGGTAATTGTAAATTGCGGAAAATAAACCAGGTAAATAAAACCATACACAGACGCATGAAAGCGCTAAGTGAGTGAAAGTGGTTGTGAGTGTGAGTGGACTCGATGCGGGGACGCGAGCGTGCGCGACTGATTAAGTTTTACGAGGTGAGATTGATTTTAGATGAAGTTGATTATTTTATTGTTATCCGGTGAGAAATTAGATTTTTAGGAAGGTTCAAATAATTGTTTAATTTATAAATTTTCAAGCAAGATTAAATTAGATTAAGGAATAAAAAATAGCTTTCTAGATTTTAAGAGAATGATGATTTATTAATAAGTAAGTGCACAGTTGGTTATTATTATTAAATAAAAATCAATTAAGTTTGAAATAAGTTTCTTAAAAACAAATGATTTTAACAAAAAAGTTATTTAAGAAAAGGGGTCTTATTAAATAAATGGCTTTTTTTATTTAACCAATAAAATAAATATATTATTTTATTTTTAATAAAAGTAGGTTTTTATTATTTTTTTATTGTTTAAAAGGTGAACAAATTATTATTATTATTTATTGATTAATAGGTTGGTTATTAAATTGATGAAATTAAATAAATGGTAAAGTGAATAAATTGAATTTATGGAATAAAAAAGAAAAAGTTGATTAAAAAAGTGAACGTTGATTAAATAGATAAATAAATTAGTTAAAAAAAGGTTAATTTAAAATAAATAGGTTACTAGTTGTTTGTTTTTTATTTATTTATAAAAAGGCTAAGGTAATATGAGTTTAGATTAATTAAGTTAAGGATTATATTAAAGTTAAATAAATTTATCATACTATAAAATATTTATTAAATTAAAAGATGAGTAAATTGAAAATAAATTGATTAGTTAAAAGAAAAAACTTAGGGTAAACTGAATAAGTTCTAAGTTTGATTAATTAAATGTTTTTTTTTTAAAGTTAATTACAGTTAATGATGGATTAAAAAACTGGTTAGGAATTAATTAAAGGTTTAGTGGGCTAATTAGGGTTAATTAGGGGAATTAGTGTTAATTAGCTGAGATTAACTGAGGCGGGGTGATTACGTGTGTGCGGGGTTACGAGGGTGTATGGTGTGTTGCGAGTGTGTAGCGTGAGATCAAATCCGTTGGAGATTTGAGTGTTGTGAGTGGTGGATGTATCGTGGTTACAGTGGGCATATATACATCAGATTACAACAAAATTCAAATGGGAACCCTAATCCCCCAATTTCCCTTTTTCGTCGTTCCCTCTCGTCTCTCTCTTTCTCCGATTTCTTCTCTCTCTTAACGCGACCTTCTTCGTCCTTCTTCCTCTCTCAACGCCCTTCTTCGACCTTCTTCCTCTCTCAACGCCCTTCTCCGTTCTTTGCTCGTTCAACTTCTTAATCCCCTATCTTATCCGTTCTTTCGAGCCTGAAACGCAAACAAACGCATAAAAAACTTCAATAGATTTGACGCGAACAGGATGATTACCATGAATTGTGAACGATGCAGGATGGTCTTTTCCGGCGATGACGCGGGAGACGGTGGCTCGCGGTGATTCGAGGAGCTCCGGTGGTGGTTTCGACGAAGATTCACGGTGGATGAACTTGAGGTTTTGTGAAGGCTATCGAATTCTCTCGTGGTGGAGCTCAAGAAAGATTAGTTTCTTATCTCTTTTATGATTTCGGGTTTTTTTGTGAGGGTTTTTGATTTGGGGCTTTGATTTACTGTTGAATTTTGGGATTTCTCTGTGTTTTAATTCTGGTCTCCTAATCCTCCCCCCCCCCCCTTTGGTTCAGATGTGGACTCCTTTTATAGCATTCAGGTTGCAAATCGAATTGATAGGTAATAATGAACCTTCTCTTTCCGTACCAAATTGTTTTGGAAATTATTTGAATCTGTCTGAACTCATTTAGAAAGAAAGTTAAGCATTGCCTTAAAGATGTATTGTCTTGATTTCAAATTATTAGTATTGGATTCTTAACTCCTCTATTTTAAATATTTGTTCACTTGCGAAATGCTCTGAGTTTTGACTTATGTTTTATGCTTCGAATTAGATCTGATATGTGTTTTAGTCTCTTTTCTTCTTTCATGACATGTTGCTTGAGGAAATGACAAAGATACGGAGCCATGGATAAGTCGTGACATAAGATGAACTTGGAGGGATGAAGAATTGGCACGGACCACTCATTTGCCTTAGGAGCCTCTCGGTGGGGGATTAAAGGATTGTTAAGAACAAATGCTTCCTTAATCTGTACCTAATAGTACTATACTAAAAATGAGTGACATCCGAGGGTCGCAAGATTAACTTGAAAAGACACGACCATTGAGAGAATGTTGGATTTAGAGATTAGCCCTTTCAAAGCCCTCAAAGGTCACCCACCACCACAATACTCCAAAACAAGGTAAATCCTATCATTGGTCTCTATAGCTTCAAAAAGTTGAATGATGTTAGGGTGATGAATAATTCTGAGAATAGTAATCTCTTCTTGAATTAACTCTTCTGAATCATTGCTGCTATTTTTTTTTTTTGACAGGTTGAGGGAAATTGCGGCATGGAAGGATTTGATATTTGCTGCAGTTGAGATACGACTATGAAACAGAAGATTAAGGTTGAATTCTAGGACTCGCAATCCATTGATTCCATTTTTGATGTGTTCTTTAGTATTATCCATAATGTATGAGGTTGTCCTATTTGCAGACCGAGTAGCTGTGGAACTCCAATCATTATGTGCTCTTTTTTAAAGGTGCTCCTACACCAGCAACATGAGGACATGTCATAGATGTTGTGGAGGCAAATCGCCACGTATCACACAAGTCTGCAAGACATTGGTAAATGCAGGTTTCGATGATGACAAATTCCTAGGATATACTGGAAAGTATGAATTCCAGATCCACTAAACCAGATGCAACATATCACCCACCATATCCTTCTTTCGCTTGTCTTAAAATTTCTGAAATGAATATACTTTGAGTTGACAAAATACAATCATGACTAAAGGCATGAAAAACTTCAAACTAATGAAATTTTGCAGGCTTGCAGGACATGGGTCGACCATAGGGTTGGCGTATCCATCAGAAAAAGGGCAAATCAGTCAGCGCACAAAGCATGCATCGACCATAGGGTCAGCGCATGAAGGAATGATATTCCAGCGGGTCAACGCATAAAAGCATTGGTCGACAATAGGGTCGACGCACAAAGGAGATGAATTTCAACGGGTCAGCGTACGCCGACTGTATGGTTGACGCACACTGATGAAATTTCTAGAAATCCAAAACAATACAGGCCATGCGTCGACGCACATACCTGTTATGGTCGACCGTTCGCGCGGAAAAACTGTTTTAAAATAGTTCCCTCTCATATTTGAAATACTGTTATGTCCTGAATTTTGTTGGCACTATATATACTTGCTTAAACACTTGTGTCTAACAACATTTGATATTCTTTTGATTCATGTGTTCAAAAACAAGAAAGAGTGAAATAGGTGTCCAAGATTCATCATCTTCATCTTCAACATCTCACAACATTTCAATTACACACAATCATTTTTGAAATGCATGTGTGAGAGATTCAAGGTGATAAGGTTCGAGGCTTAGATTGGAGAATTAAGCTTGGGTTGAAGATTGCGACAGGTTCTTTCTTGAATAAAACCATTGGGGTTTTGCCCTCCAAGATTGGTTCAAATTTTGGGGGTTTTTGGACGAGATTCTTCATCAATGATCAATCGAGCGAAGGTGATTGTGAAGAGGTGGTCTTCACAAGTCTAGTAGCGGATTCGGTGATTTTGAAGGGAAGATCTCGGGTTCGATTTGGTGCTGTTGAGATCAGCCGGAGCCAAAGGTTTGAACAACAACGTGTTCTTCAATAAGGTGGCTGGAGTCGGAGGTCCATCAACACAAATCGAAGAACTTGATTCAGCTTGAATCAAGGGGCAAGGAGTGAAGGCAACTTTCAACACATTGAGATTTTTGTTGTATATTTGCTGCTCAATCCTTGTATAAACTGTTCATTCAAACATGTGATATCTATATAATATATCTCAATTCTAGTTTTAGAATTGAGGGCAGACGTACCCCGAAGCGAGGACGACGGGGGAACTGCCTCACCAAATTACTTGTCTTCTTTATTTTCAGCATTTACGTTTCAGCTCAAATAAGTAATTTTTGTGTAAGCTCTATTGTCAAAATTGTGATATTAATTGAGTAAGAGGTTAAAACTTTGTTTTTAACTTTAAAGTACAACAATACATTGTACTAGGTTGGTTGAAATCCCTTACTCAACATAAACATCACTTGGAGTGTTTTTGCACACCAAGTGTTTGACATATTGCTTGAACCAAAATTATCTTACTTGTGTATCTAGTTTTGGTTTGATTTTGAATCATTGGAACTAGGAATCCTTACAACTGAAGTAAATAATTGATAAGCGTAGTTTGTGTTGTGATTCTGTTTTTCCGAATTGTCATTAATCCATAGGCTTACGTATATCCGGTTTTCCAATAACCGTTCGTTTTAGACTATATTTTTCCTCGGCCGCTTCCGCACTTAAAACACCTTTAAAACCAATTTTAAATTGGTAGCGCCGACTCAAATTTTAATTGGGGATCTATTCAACCCCCCCTTCTAGATCCGGGCCATAGTCTAACAAGTGGTATCTAGAGCTCCGGTTATTCGGTGCTTCAAATACAACGAGATAGAAAATGGCAAACGAACCTAAATGGGCGTACAATAGGGCTCCTGTTTTCAACGGTGAAAATTATAGTTATTGGAAAGACTGTATGCGTGTGCATATAAACTCCATAGACAGAAAAATATGGAACGTTATCCTTAATGGTCCAATAGAAATTACTATGACCAATGCGGATAATATAGTTGTGCCAAAGCCTGAAGCACAATGGACCGATGACGATGAAAAAAAATACAATTATGATTGGAAAGCTAAAAACATCTTAATCTCCTCATTAGGTGTAGATGAATACTATCGTGTATCCCATTGTCCTACTGCTAAGGCCATGTGGGATTCACTACAAATAGCCCATGAGGGGACAAACGATGTTAAGTTGGTTAGAATCAATACATTAACTCAAGAGTTTGATCTCTTTTTCATGGAGCAAGGGGAAACCATTGCTGACATGCAAAAGAGATTTACTCATCTCATCAATCGTTTACATTCATTAGGTAGGCCTGTTTCCAATGATATTGCTACTAATAAGATCTTAAGATGTCTAAACAAGGAATGGCAGCCTAAAGTGACCGCCATCAAAGAAGCACATGATCTTACCTTATTAGACTTTGACAATATTGTTTGGTAAATTACAAGAGCATGAACAAGTACTCTTGAGCTTAGACCAACGCGAAAAGATGGAAAAGAAAGACAAGACGAAGGTGAGTGAAAAGAAATCTATAGCTCTCAAGACTTCCTCCTCGAAGTCTCAAGCAAAAGAGCAAAATGATTATTCCTCGAGCGATGAAGAAGAAGAGGACACAAACGAAGATATGGGGTTGTTTGTTAAACGGTATAACCGTTACGTGAGAAAGAACGACATCCAACATTCCGAGAAGAACTTGGTAAACTTCCGGAAACCATCAAGACACTCCAAGGATGATGACTCGAAAGGTAAAAAGACTAGAGGGACGTGCTACAAGTGTGGAAAGCCCGGTCACTACAAACCGGACTGTCCAATGAATAAAAAGGGAAAGGACAAGGAATCATCAAAATCACACAAGAAATCATCAAAGCCTAGGAGAGCGTACATAGCATGGGAAAGTGACAGCGACTCTTCCTCCTCTAATGAAAGTTCTAGTGATGAAGAAGAGTCTGTGAATCTATGCCTCTTCGCAAATCAGAAAAATAAGAAAAAAAAGGTCTGTCACTCTAAATATGATAAGTCCTCAAATATGTTGCATTCAGAATTACAAACCGCATTTCATGCCTTACACAATGAAGCAGTTGAAGCCTTCAAGAAACTTGCTTCTAATAAGAAAATCTTTACGTATTTAGAGCATAAAGTTAAAGATTCCGAAAAGAAATTAGACGACCTTAAGGCTTCCATTGTGAAAGGCAATGAATCGGATTGTAAAGACGATAGAAATCCTTTCAACTTCGGGTGTGGTACTTGTCATATTTGGCAAGGTGAGGTTAGAAACCTCAAGGACAAATTAAACAAAGCACTTGAGCCTAAAGTTACATTTGCTATTGATAAAAAGGATTTTAGAAAAAGTATGATTAACCCATACCAAAAATATGCATATGTAATTAGGGATCAAGCAAGTGAAAGTGTCTCTGAAGTTGATTTTGCTTGCTTATATTGTTGCAAGAAAGGCCACTCCATTGGTAAATGTCGGTTTAGGAGATTTCTTGTTCCTAATGGCATCTACCAATGGTTTCCCAAACGCAACCATTTTGTCGCTAACCTATTAGGACCCAATATGCCATTGGGTACCTCCTTGTGCTAATTATGTTTTGACAGGTGAAATGTGTCGAGACCACCGAGAGAAGATGGGTTCTCGATAGTGGGTGCTCAAGACACATGTCTGGAGACATATCCTTATTCATAGACTTTGTGCCTAAGAATAAAGGGTATGTAACTTATGGTGATAACAACCGCAGAGCAATACTAGGTAAAGGTAGTGTAGGTAATCCCGCCTCTACTATGATTTCCGACGTATTGCTTGTCGAAAACCTTAAACATAACCTGCTTAGCATTAGCCAATTTTGCAACAAAGGATACAACGTATCCTTTTCAAAAGAGTGTTGCAAAATTGTGCATGAAAATGATAAGAAGAATATGTTTAATGGTTTTAGAGTAAACAATGTATATATGCTTGACTTAAATGAAGTATCATTAACAAGCGAAAAATGCCTCATAATTATGAGTGAAGACTCATGGCTATGGCATAGGCGTTTAGCGCATGTTAATTTTGACTTACTCAATAAGGTAGTCTCAAAAGACCTAGTCTTAGGACTTCCCAAAATAAAGTTCACCAAGGATCACCTTTGTGATGCTTGTCAAAAAGGGAAGCAAACGAGGATCTCATTTAAATCCAAAAAGATAATTTCAACAACGAGACCTCTTGAACTTCTACACATGGACTTGTTTGGGCCGTCTAGGATCAAAAGTCTAGGAGGAAACTATTACGGGTTCGTAATAGTGGATGACTTTTCTAGGTTTTGTTGGACCATCTTCTTAGTAAGTAAAAGTGATACATTCGCCGCTTTTGAAAAGTTTGCTAAGCTTTCCCAAAATAAGTTAAATACAAACATAGTGTCCATTAGGAGCGACCATGGAGGTGAGTTTGAAAATCACTTATTTGAGGAATATTGCAGTAACCATGGTATTGATCATAACTTCTCCGCTCCATGCACTCCTCAACAAAACGGGGTTGTGGAGCGCAAAAGCTGTATTTTAGAAGAATTGGGAAGAACAATGATTAACGAAAGTGGTTTACCTAAATATTTTTGGGCCGACGCCATTAGTACGGCGGGCTATGTTTTGAATAGGGTACTCATTCGCCCCATTCTAAACAAAACACCGTACGAACTTTTAAAAGGGTGAAAGCCTAATGTTTCTCACTTGCACGTGTTTGGATGTAAATGTTTTGTATTAAACAATGGAAAGGAAAACTTGGGCAAATTTGATTCCAAAGCCGATGAAGGTATCTTTCTCGGATACTCTCACTCGAGTAAAGCATATAGAATATATAATAAACGATTACTTGCTGTAGAAGAGTCTGTGCATGTTACCTTTGATGAGTCCTACCCGAGAAATGTCGGAAAGGATAGTGTTGTTCATGGTGCAGGTACATCCACTGAAGACATACTCAAAAGTGGCAAGACGGGGATTGATCAACCTGACAAAGCCAAAATTGAGGAGGATAAGGATGCACACCGTGATGCAACAGAGGAAGTTCATCCGCTTTCAAACGACGATCTTCCTCAAGAATGGAAGTCATCTAAAAACCATCCAATTGAAAACATTATTGGAGACATCACAAAGGGTGTAACAACTCGAGCTAAGCTAAGTAATTTATGTTATTACTTCGCTTTCGTGTCACAGATGGAACCTAAAAACCCTAAGGAAGCCCTACTCGATGAACATTGGTATTTGTCAATGCAGGAGGAACTGAATCAGTTTACTAGAAATGAGGTTTGGGACCTTGTCCCTCCTCCACGAGGTCATCGAGTAATCGGCACCCGATGGGTGTTTAGAAATAAACTGGACGAGAACGGAGTAATAACTCGCAACAAAGTGTGTTTAGTCGCGCAAGGGTATAACCAAGAGGAAGGCATCGACTATGAGGAAACCTATGTGCCGGTTGCCCGACTCGAGGCTATACGCCTTCTACTTGCTTTCGCTTGTGCGAAAGATTTTAAGTTATTTCAAATGGACGTCAAAAGTGCGTTCCTTAACGGGTTTATAAATGAAGAAGTCTATGTTGCTCAACTACCTGGTTTTGAGTCTCATGAGTATCCTGATCATGTCTATAAACTGAAAAGAGCTTTGTACGGTCTTAAACAAGCTCCTAGAGCTTGGTATGAGAGACTAAGCAAATTCTTACTTGATCAAGGCTACTCAAGAGGAAAGGTTGATACTACTCTCTTCATTAAACGTCAAGGAAAACACTTAATTCTTGTACAAATTTATGTTGACGATATCATATTTGGATCCACTAACATGAATCTCGTAAGAGAGTTTGCTAAGCTTATGCAGGGTGAATTCGAGATGAGTATGATGGGTGAACTCACATATTTTCTTGGGTTACAAATCAAGCAACTGAAGGAAGGAACATTCGTGAGACAAACAAAATATTGTTTGGATCTTCTCAAGAGATTTGACATGGCAAATGCAAAAGCCATAGACACCCCTATGCCAACATGTGCAAATATGAGTAAAGATGAAAGTGGCAAAGATGTTGAGGTAAAAAGGTACAGAGGTATGATTGGCTCGCTTCTCTATCTCACTGCTTCGCTTCCCGACATTATGTTTAGCGTGTGTATGTGCACCAGATACCAATCATGTCCTAAGGAATCCCACCTAAAATCTGTCAAATGCATACTTCGATACCTATCTGGTACTCCGAAGTATGGATTGTGGTATTCTAAGGGTAATGATTGTTCATTGGTAGGCTTCTCTGATTCTGATTTTGCCGGTTGCAAATCAGATAGGAAAAGCACCAGTGGCACATGTCACCTATTTTCAAACTCTCTAGTTAGTTGGCACAGCAAGAAACAAGTGTTTGTTGCTCTGTCAACCGTCAAAGCGGAATACGTAGCCGCCGGTAGTTGTTGTGCGCAAGTCTTATGGCTTAAACAACAACTATTGGACTTCAATTTGAAACTAGAATGTATTCCAATATTTTGTGACAACACCAGTGCTATAAATCTTACCAAGAATCCGGTGTTACACTCGCGTACCAAACACATAGAAATTCGACACCATTTTCTTAGGGACCATGTAGAGAAAGGTGACGTTGTCTTTGAACACGTCGATACTAAAAACCAACTAGCGGACATTTTCACAAAGCCGCTAGCCAATGAGCCCTTCTTTCATATCCGTCGAGAACTTGGTATTCTCGATATTTCTGATCGGGTTTAACAATTGCTACGTTCAAATTTAATATACTTACAACTATGTTTTTGTACCACTAACAATCGTTTTGAGTTTGTTGCAAGTGCAAATCTGTGGTTAACTAGAGGAGTCGGTATATAGGTGATATTGCTCCTTTCTCCTTCTTTTTCTTCTCTCTCTCTTAGCATTCATGACTTGAAAATAGCTATATCGTTCTACAATCATGGCACTTATATATGTATATGACTGTTGCTGGTTAATACTATGTGTGTTGAATGCATGTCATATTGTGAAAAGATGAATAGGCATGATAAATAGGCAAGTGTGACATTCTGCATAACTTAAAATTGAAAATTTTGAGTTTTTTGAAGGTTTGAGTCGACCTTAACAGGACAATGGTCGACGCATACTGTTAATTTTCAAAATTATCAAAAACTGTACAGTATGCGTCGACGCATGCAGGGCTATGGTCGACGGCTCGCTTGAAAACCCAGAAATTTTCTCCTTTGAAAAACGTTCCAATTTCTCTCTCCCCTACATTAAATGTGTTATGATGTTTTGACATGATATTCATCTTGTGAATTGCATCTAGACACCTAAATTGTCTCCTTGGGTAGATTCTATGACCCATATCACGGCTACCCTCAAGACTACCAACCCTCTCAGCACTCATCACCTCATCCGCCGTCGGATAACTCTGAAGTCATTACTATGATGCAGTAAATGCAGTTAGAACAACAAAACTTCATGAGGCGTCAAGACAATCAGATGGAGCAGATTAGAGCTGAGCTCCATGCCCAAAATGAAAGGTTCAATTCATTTTCTACTCGGATGGACGCCCGTATTGACTCTCTGGTTGAATCACATGAGCGGCAAGATTGGGAAATCACCAACTCTCTTAGTCATCTCAACATGTTCGTCGAAGCCTTTTTGGACTTCTCGGATCCTTACCACAATCCAGATGTTGCATACCGAGGGAGAGGACGAGGACGGGGTCGTGGTTATTAGATTCATAGTTGCATATTTCATATTTGCTTATATGTTTTCGTCTGTGTACTTTTCATTTATTTTGTATTATGTGTGCCTGAACTTTCATTACATGTTTTCGCCATTATCTATTAATTCAAGATTTTTTGTTCATTATCATGCTTGTGTGTGATGTTTGGTAATTAACTATCACCTATTGTCCATTCTCTGTTAATTGATGTGTTCCTCTTCTCTTTTTGATGGTGTCAAAGGGGGAGAAGACAATGTAGCAAGCAAACACCAAAGCCAAGTCAGGATATTAACAGTTCAGGATACTAACAACATTTGATGGTTGTTTATTCTACAGCCTTATAGTGCAAAAGAAAGGGGGAGCTTGTGTATACTTGTGTGTATACGTTGCATATTTGGTGTTTTAACTGTATACAGGTTGTCATCATCAAAAAGGGGGAGATTGTGGAGGCAAATCGCCACATATCACACAAGTCTGCAAGACATTGGTAAATGCAGGTTTCGATGATGACAAATTCCTAGGATAGACTGGAAAGTATGAATTCCAGATCCACTAAACCAGATGCAACATATCACCCACCATATCCTTCTTTCGCTTGTCTTAAAATTTCTGAAATGAATATACTTTGAGTTGACAAAATACAATCATGACTAAAGGCATGAAAAACTTCAAACTAATGAAATTTTGCAGGCTTGCAGGACATGGGTCGACCATAGGGTTGGCGTATCCATCAGAAAAAGGGCAAATCAGTCAGCGCACAAAGCATGCATCGACCATAGGGTCAGCGCATGAAGGAATGATATTCCAGCGGGTCAACGCATAAAAGCATTGGTCGACAATAGGGTCGACGCACAAAGGAGATGAATTTCAACGGGTCAGCGTACGCCGACTGTATGGTTGACGCACACTGATGAAATTTCTAGAAATCCAAAACAATACAGGCCATGCGTCGACGCACATACCTGTTATGGTCGACCGTTCGCGCGGAAAAACTGTTTTAAAATAGTTCCCTCTCATATTTGAAATACTGTTATGTCCTGAATTTTGTTGGCACTATATATACTTGCTTAAACACTTGTGTCTAACAACATTTGATACTCTTTTGATTCATGTGTTCAAAAACAAGAAAGAGTGAAATAGGTGTCCAAGATTCATCATCTTCATCTTCAACATCTCACAACATTTCAATTACACACAATCATTTTTGAAATGCATGTGTGAGAGATTCAAGGTGATAAGGTTCGAGGCTTAGATTGGAGAATCAAGCTCGAGTTGAAGATTGCGACAGGTTCTTTCTTGAATAAAACCATTGGGGTTTTGCCCTCCAAGATTGGTTCGAATTTTGGGGGGGTTTTTGGACGAGATTCTTCATCAACGATCAATCGAGCGAAGGTGATTGTGAAGAGGTGGTCTTCACAAGTCTAGTAGCGGATTCGGTGATTTTGAAGGGAAGATCTCGGGTTCGATTTGGTGCTGTTGAGATCAGCCGGAGCCAAAGGTTTGAACAACAACGTGTTCTTCAATAAGGTGGCTGGAGTCGGAGGTCCATCAACACAAATCGAAGAACTTGATTCAGCTTGAATCAAGGGGCAAGGAGTGAAGGCAACTTTCAACACATTGAGATTTTTGTTGTATATTTGCTGCTCAATCCTTGTATAAACTGTTCATTCAAACATGTGATATCTATACAATATATCTCAATTCTAGTTTTAGAATTGAGGGCAGACGTACCCCGAAGCGAGGACGACGGGGGAACTGCCTCACCAAATTACTTGTCTTCTTTATTTTCAGCATTTACGTTTCAGCTCAAATAAGTAATTTTTGTGTAAGCTCTATTGTCAAAATTGTGATATCAATTGAGTAAGAGGTTAAAACTTTGTTTTTAACTTTAAAGTACAACAATACATTGTACTAGGTTGGTTGAAATCCCTTACTCAACATAAACATCACTTGGAGTATTTTTGCACACCAAGTGTTTGACATATTGCTTGAACCAAAATTATCTTACTTGTGTATCTAGTTTTGGTTTGATTTTGAATCATTGGAACTAGGAATCCTTACAACTGAAGTAAATAATTGATAAGCGTAGTTTGTGTTGTGATTCTGTTTTTCCGAATTGTCATTAATCCATAGGCTTACGTATATCCGGTTTTCCAATAACCGTTCGTTTTAGACTATATTTTTCCTCGGCCGCTTCCACACTTAAAACACCTTTAAAACCAATTTTAAATTGGTAGCGCCGACTCAAATTTTAATTGGGGATCTATTCAACCCCCCCTTCTAGATCCGTGCCATAGTCTAACAGATGTTCCACTTAAAATATTGAATTTGTTGAAGAGATTATGATCCTCGAAATCAGTCATAGGGAGATTTGTAGGCCATGACCCTCTTGAACCAAGAAACAACCAAAGGAGATGGTTTAATACCAAGACCTATTGTCTTGAAAGGGATGCTTGCTTTAACGTTTGTAGTTATTCCTACTGCAGGAACAGGGTGGGTGCTGCAACCTCCAGACGTCTATCGGGATATGCTCGTCCCAGACACCGCGAGTTGTCACTAAAGAGCTTAAGTGGTGATGGCTTCGGCAACTCTGTATTCGGAAGAAATGCTTTGTGAGTCTTCATCTGCCTACTTCTTTCTTCTTCAACTTAAATTCTTCTCTAATAGTGTGTTGTTCTGATGTTGATTGCTTAGCAGGGGATGACTATTTTGAAGTGTCTTGCAAACAGAAGTCGCACTCGACTACTTTGAGACTCTTTGACGTTTCTCCAAGCTTCGACATGGGATGCCTGATTTCTGGCTATGCAGTTATTGAATTCACTCTTGGAAGCGGCCTGCTGCTTTAGAGAAACGGGATGCGTCGAAGCTTATTGTCGATATCCGACTTATTGGCTGTGATCTGAGAAATCCCATTCTATTTGGTTACGTTGCAGGGTATGACTTAAGTTCCTTTCCACCTAAAATTTCCTGGGAGTACACCTTAAATCTGAATGATAAACCCAGTCCTGTTATTGAACTGCAAGTTGCGGGTACGTTAGAGCAGCAAGGGGTATTCCGCGGTTCGGAAAAAAACTGTTGCGTAAAGAGCCCTTGTCTTCATGGCGTAATTAGGAGTTTGAAGTGAAAATTCGCCGGATTAATGGAGGCCGTACTCTGATACATGTGTGTCCCATTCCAAGAGTTGTGATAACGTGAAGACTGCTAGATTACAGGCGCTATGTCGCAGCCTTCGTAGCTTGGAAAGCCGCCATAGGTAAGTCTGACATGAATTCCTCGATTTTACAGTTCGATTATCTTTTCTTCAGCTTGTGAGTACTTAACTTTTGTTCTTCCATATTGCTTATGCAGAAATTTCAAGCAGATGTTCGAGGGTGTTGCCGACGGGAGCTGCGTTGAGTTATTCATGTCGGAAAGAATACGCCTTTATTAATAGCCTCATTGTTTTGCAGCTTGTGCTTTAACCAACCGTCGATCCATTTGTTCAATACCTACGCCTTACGATGTTTTGGAGTTCATGTACCAACAATATACTGTTCTAGCATTGGAAAAGCCATGTATTTGAAACAGATAAATCTTCAACTTCCAAATTCGGTGGTATAGGAGCTGATCCAAGGCAATGCATGAAGCTTGTTTCCCTATCCCAGGTAGCAGCACAGTGATAATCAAGTGAGCTCTCAATAATTGCACAGATTCTCTCAATAATGGTTGGTGTTGACATTTGTTGTTTGTTGTTGTTGATTTCATCCTGAGAGTCGTTAACCCTGGCGGTAACTTGGTCCTTTTTGTAGGATAACAAACTGAGTGATGGCTGCAGATACAAGGATGGTGGTTACAAAGCTAGCTCTGCTTAGATCTTCTTGTCTTCTTTGGAGTTTATGAGTGGTTTAAATAGCTTCCCTGTTTATTGGCAGGTCTACAGGTTAGGTGATGCAGTAGGTCGCGGCGCTGCCGTTGGTGCTGAGGACTTTGCTACTGATGTCTCAAAATAAGTGTCGCTGCTGCCAATATTTAAGAGGGTCTAACAGTGATTCATTTTGAACCAGTGGTAACGCGAACCGTTTCTAGCTTCTCTTATCCATGGTAAACCAAAATACCTCGCGACTATCACTAATATTTTGTTTTGTTTTGCAGGCTGTTATATCCTCTCTTCATGCTCCAAATCTCTCAACTTGAGATGTAGTTCATATGTCAGAAATGGTGTTGGAAAGTCCTTGATTCACATGTATTTTCATCTTTCCCCTGAACACGTTTTGACGGCGCATAGATTATGGCGGTAACGGTAATATAGTCGTGAATGAGTTTCTATTTAAGTGCGATTGTGTTGGAGGTCAATTAACTGAGTCCGTGTTTCGGTTTGCAGGAAATGGCGATTCAGCATCTCAGATGTAGTGCGGTTCTTGATGGCTAGCGAAGTGGTGAAGAGGCTTTAATGCATTTCCAATGAGTTCCCGCTCTCAAACAAAATCAGCTGGTTTTTATTGCTTTACAGGAAGAGTTATCCGTTTGAGGGAGATAACCATGGCCAGCATAATTGGAACAAAAGTTCCTGCTGTGCCCGTTATTGCAAAAGGGTGGGAGGCGCCATCCACAATATGCCCGTTATGAATGCTTGGAGATTGGGTGAGAGTCCTGCTAGGGTCACCCTTACTGTGTATTACTGAACCATGTGGTATTCTAATTGTAGCGCCAATATTTCTAGCCTTATGTAATCAACCTGGTTTAGAAGTAATCAAAGTTATTTTTTTTCATATGCCCAGCGACTGAAATAATGTAAATTGTCCACAAATGTAAATGATCAAATGTTGTTGGGGATTTTTAATCAAAGTTAAGTGTACTCCTTTGAAGCTTGACTGACTAAACCGTAATTCGTATTCAATCCTTAAATCATAATTTCTTAAAGTTTGAGAATTTAGACCAACATGGAGACGGGTTTAAATTCCGATCTGAGCTCGTTGAAGAACGAAAATCTTGAAGTTAATACAACCAACACAAGATGGGTAATGGGATATATGTCGATAATAAATGCAATCCATAGGAACATGACTTTAAGGATTTCTGTACTTGGATGTTACAATCTTATTATATTCACTGATTAGATCCACGTGTAGTACACCAAATCAATTCTAATATGATACGAGTTAAGTTTCTCCACTACAAACCAGATAACCCCACTTGATTAACTTACAACCATTGAACTCAAAACTCGAATTAAATGATTCCTCAAATATTGAATTCCAGAATTAACTTGTACTACAAATGCCTCAGTCTAAGAGTCTGTGATCTCAGTTCCTGTACGAATCCTGTCTTGCCAAACCTTCCTTGGTAAAGAGAGAAAACTTGAAAAGGACCAATATCTTGATTTAAAGGGATCTAATTATAAAAACTCCGCCAGAGACATCTTTAAAGCAAAAATACCTTGCACACACTCGTTAGTCGCACATAAAAGTAGAAAGGGTAAAATGTAAGGAAACACACAAGGAGGTGGAATCTTAAGGTCAAAAATTAGGGTGCGACACAATTCAAATTAGATCTTGTGCTATTTCTGAACTAATTTCCACCATGCATAGCGCTTCTAGACTGCTAGATCTGCCAAGTTAGATTAATGAAATAGATCCAAAGCCCGTGGTTTTTTCCTATTTTATTTTATTTTAAAATTGCTTTTTCTTTTAAAAATTCATAGTAAATTCATTTTTAATCCAAAAAATACCAAAATAATTTCTAAAATTTTCTTTTATTTATCTCTTTCTGATTTTATATTTTTCATGTTTTATTTTCATCATTTTCCATTTTTCATGATTTTTCTCTTTTTTTAAGCATTTTAATTAGTTGAAAAATATTTTTATGCATCATTTGCATTTTCATCTTAATTTTCATTTTAAAATTAATTTTAAAAATCATTTTAACGCTTTAAATTCATATTCTTGCATTTTATATTTGTTTGACTTATGTTGAGTGATGTTGGCCTTGATGGTTGATTTAGTCACAAGTCTCATCCTCTAACAGAATCCTTCAGTGAGTAGATTCGACTAGCAATATAATGAGGTCAGCTAATCTAGATATTTTTCTTAAGAATGCAGACCAAGTGAACCTCAGCTTGATCCACCCGAGAGTAGCCATCTTTATTGGGACACAGGATGTGCGAAATAATCCACTGCAAGATTCTATCAACAAGTTTCAATTTTCAATCGTGATCGATTTCGAAAAGAGGTCACTAGCGAAGATGTTGGCATCATAGGGTTTCTTCAGCATGGAATTCAAGGCCTCCTTGAAGTCATAACCAGCCACAGTACGAACATTTGTTGCCTTAATGATTGGCTCAGCAGACAAAGGAGACATATTGAACATATTTTTCCATACTGAGTCATTAACACAAACCTTGTTATTTCCAAGCTTGATATTAAACTCAAAACCCTCCAAGTTACCTTGAAGTCCAGTGGAAAAGACTCTTATTAAGTCTTCATTATATTTAACATTATATTCTAAGAAATTGTTGAAATTTTGCTCATCTAAAAGGTCAATCACTTCTTGTATATGCATTCTCTCAGCAACTCTTCTATAGTAAACATGTTGCTTAACTATGGATCTTTTGCTAAAATTGTTCTCATAAATCTCAGAGTATTCAGGAGGTAAGAGAGAGATAGCTGTTACCGGTAATGCAGCTCTAGATGGACCAGCTTGAGCGAATGGAGCTCAAGTAGTTCTTTTTCTGGTAGCTCTTCTTGTAGCCATTTGATTAACTTTGTAAAGATAAAGAATAGTAGAAACAGAGTTTTTCCTTTTGGGAAAGATAGGAGAAACTAACTTTACCCTTTTGATGGAGAAATTAGATTTTGAAGAGGACTTTGGGAAGATGAGAGGTAAAGAGATAGCCTTGAGTAGGTGCAATGAACAATGCAAATGCTAATGATGATGTAGTTTGAATACATAATATGAAAATAAATGCATTAAATGAATTAAGGAATTTGAACAGTTCATCAAAAATATTATCCAGCATCATCGTACGACGCGTCGACCTATGTAGGTTGTGCATCGACGCATACTGTAAGAACAAACATAATGAGAAATTCTTAGGGTTTGAGTCGACCTGAAGGTCAACCTGAGAAGACCCGCTTTAGAAACATGAAAAATTGCAGTTTTATGAGTTGACCGGAATCCTGTGTAGGTCGACTCGTACAGTTGAAAATAACACAATTCATTAATTTGGTTCAAACAAGCATCCAAAATACATAAATAGACAGCATACTCAATTTTCAAACATGCAAAGGGATGAAACATGCTTAATCATTAATTAAACATCAATAACACATAGCTTGATACATTACTTTACACGAATGAGGTGAATGCGAGAGTTTGTGAAATAAGGAAAGATAGTACCTCAACTCCATTTGATAGCTAATTCCCTCACATATGGATCTATACTTCTTCATTTGTTAGATAAAAATATGAACAAAGCACATATATATAAAGCATATGATAATTTCCTCCTAAACAAGATCTGAGATGTCGAGAACACTGAGTTCCCTACGGATGCGAAAGAAAGGCTCTGCAGCGAGTGGTTTTATAAAGATATATACAAGTTGATTCTTAGTATCAGCATGCTCAAATACCACATCAACCTTCTCCACATGATCTCTAAGGAAGTGATGGCGTATTTCGATATGCTTGGTGCGTGAATGTAATACAGGGTTCTTGGTTAGGTTAATGGCACTAGTGTTATCACAACAGATTAGAACACGTTCAAGTTTTAGATTAAAGTCAAGCAATTTTTGCTTAAGCCATAAGATTTGAGTGCAACAACTACCGGGCGCAACCTATTCCACTTCGGTTATTGACAAAGAAACAGAAACTTGCTTTTTGCTATGCCAACTCGCCAAAGAATATGAAAATAGATGACACGTACCACTTGTGCTTTTCCTGTCCGATTCACAACCAGCAAAGTTGGAATCAGAAAAGCCAACCAATGAGCAATCATTACCCTTAGAATACCAAAGCCCATACTTTGGAGTACCAGAGAGGGCTTTACAGCTTTCAAGTGAGATTCTTTGGGACATGATTGATACCTCGCACACATGCAAACATTAAATATTATGTCCGGTCGAGATGCGGTAAGATAGAGGAGAGAGCCAATCATACCTCTATACTTTTTCACCTCTACATCCTTACCATTCTTGTCTCTGTTGAGATTTGCACATGTAGGCATCGGAGTGTCAATCGCCTTGGAGTTTGCCATGTCAAAACGCTTGAGAAGCTCAAGGCAATATTTTGTCTGGATCACAAATGTACCCAATTTCAGTTATTTAATTTGCAATCCAAGGAAATAGTTGAGCTCCCCCATCATGCTCATCTCGAACTCTCCCTGCATTAATCTAGAAAACTCCCTTACCGTATTCATGTTAGTTGATCCAAAAATAATAGCATCAACATATATTTGTACAAAGATTAAGCGTTTTCCTTGACATTTAATGAAGAAAGTTGTGTCAACCTTTCCTCTTGAGTACCCTTGATCAAGAATAAATTTTCTAAGACGGTCATACCAAGCCCTAGGGGCTTGCTTGAGTCCCTACAAAGCTCGTTTTAACTTGTAGACATGATTAGAATACCCATGGGATTCAAACCCGAGAGGTTGGGCTACATAAACCTTTTCATTTATATATCCATTGAGGAAAGCACTTTTTACATCTATCTGAAATAATTTAAAATCTTCCGCACAAGCAAAAGCAAGCAGAAGGCGTATAGCCTTGAGTCGGGCAACCAGCGCATAAGTTTCCTCATAGTCGATTCCCTACTCTTGGTTATACCCATGCGCGACCAATCGCGCCTTATTGCGAGTTATAACTTCGTTTTCGTCTAGTTTATTCCTAAACACCCATCAGGTGCCAATTACTCGATGGTCTCGCGGAGGAGGGACAAGGTCCTAAACCTCATTTCTTTTAAACTGATTAAGTTCCTCTTGTATTGATAGGAACCAACGTTCATCGAGTAATGCCTCTTTTGGGTTTTTAGGCTCAACTTGAGAGACGAAAGCAAAGTGATAACAGAAATTACTTAGCTTAGATCGAGTTGTCACTCCCTTTGAGATATCTTCAAGAATATTGTTGATGGGGTGGTCTTTAGAAGACTTCCATACTAGAGGAAGACCATTGGTGTTGGTCGGATAAACTTCCTCAATCCCTTCATGGTGGTGATCTTTTTCCTCCTAAACTTCCACTGGGTTAGGTTGATCAATTCCTTTCTCAGCGTCTTTGAGTATGTCTTTAGAAGATACATCTGCGCCATGAAATGAAATACCTTTCCCGACATTTTTCGGATAAGACTCATCAAACATGACATGAACAGACTCCTCAACTATAAGTAACCTCTTATTGTATATTCTATAAGTTTTACTTGACTGAGAGTATCCGAGAAAGATACCTTCATCTACCTTGGAGTCAAATTTACCTAGACTCTCCTTTCCATTGTTTAATATAAAACACTTACAACCAAAAACATGAAGGTGAGACACATTTGGCTTCCTCCCTTTTAAAAGTTCATACAGAGTCTTGTTAAGAATAGGATGGAATAACACCCTATTCAAAACATAACAAGCCGTACTAATGGCATCGGCCCAAAAATATTTAGTAAGCCCACTTTCACTGATCATAGTTCTTCCTAATTCTTCCAAAATTCAATTTTTACGTTCCACGATCCCGTTTTGCTGAGGGGTACGCGAGCGGAAAGTTATGATCAATTCTGTGTCTACCACAATATTCTTCAAAAAGATGATTTTCAAACTTGCTTCTATGATCACTTCTAATTGATATAATGTTTGTGTTTAACTTGTTTTGAGAAAGTTTAGCAAATTTTTCAAAGGCGGAAAAAGTATCACTCTTGCTAGCTAAGAAGATAGTCCAACAAAACCTAGAGAAATCATCGACTATAACAAAACCATAGTAGTTACCACCTAGACTCTTAACTCTAGATGGTTTAAAGAGGTCCATATGAATAATTTCAAGAGGTCTCGTAATTGACACAATGTTTTTAGATTTAAACGAGATCCTTGTTTGCTTCCCTATTTGGCACGCATCACATAAGTGATCCTTTGTAAACTTGATTTTGGGTAAGCCAATAACTAGGTCCCTAGAAACTATCTTGTTTAGCCAGTCAAAATTGACATGCACCAAACGTCTATACCACAACCATGAGTCCTCACTCATAATCACAGACATATGTCGCTGCTCAATGATACTTCACTCAAATCCAGCATATAGACATTATTTACCCTCAATCCATTAAACACGTCCTTCTTTTTATCATTATTGTCAATCATGCAACAATCTTTTGAAAAAGATACTTTGTATCCCTTGTCACATAATTGACTAATACTTATGAGATTGTGTTTAAGGCCATCAACTAGCAATACATCAGAGATAATAGTAGACAAGGGATTACCTACACTACCTTTCCCAAGTATTGCTCCCTCGTTGTTGTCTCCATAGGTTACAAATTCCTTCTTCTTTGCCACAAAGTCAATGAAGAGAGATATGTCTCCTGTCATATGTCTTGAGCATCCACTATCGAGAACCCATCTTCTCTTAGTAGGCTCAAGACTTTGTACCTATAAAAAACATCAACGAAAATAGGTACCCAATTGTTTATTGGGTCCTTGGTTGTGAGCGAAATCTTGGTTGCATTTAGGCAACCATTTATAAACCCCTTTAGGAACTAAAACTCTCCTAAAGCGACATTTAGCAATGGTGTGATCCCTTTTGCCACAATACAAGCAAGTAAGGTTAACTTTTTGTATCACTTTTGTTATCTTAATTTTTGACCACATACATATGTATATTTTTTATAAGGATTAATCGTACTTTTTCTAAAATGTGCTCTATCAATAGCAAAAGTGATTTTAGGTTCTAGAGCCTTGTCAAGTTTGGCCTTGAGAGTTTTATCCTCCTTTTGCCAAATATGACAAGTATCATACCCAAAGTTTACCCATCTACTTCTTTCTTCCTCACAATCCACCTTTGTTACTTCCGCCGTGGATTCCTTTAGAGCCTCCAATTTCCTTTCGGAATCGAGGATCCTTTGCTCCAAATGAGTAAAAATTTGTTTGTTTGAGGTCAGCCGTTTAAAGGCTTCCTTGGCTTCATGGTGTAAGGTATCAAAGGCAGCTTGTAATTCAGAATGAGACAATCTAGTAGAGTTTTCATATTTAGCATGTTGTACCTTTTTGTTTTTCTTCTTTTGATGAGCAGAGAGACAAAGGTTGACGAATTCTTCTTCGTCACTTGAACTATCATCCTCAGATGACTCGCTATCACTTTTCCAGGCGATGTAAGCTCTTCTAGGCTTAACTTGTTTCTTATGTGACCGATTACTTTCCTTTCCTTTATCCATTTTCATCAATGGACAATCTGGCTTGTAGTGTCAAGCTTTTCCACAATTGAAGCACGAACCTATAACTCTACTCCCTTTATTACCTTCATTCTTAGAAGACCTTGATTGTCTTCTAAAATTGACGAGATTCTTTTTGGAATGTTGGATACCATTTTTCTTTACATAGCGATTGTATCGCTTCATGAACATCCCCATATCCTCATTCGTTTTGTCATCTTCTTCATCACTCGAGTCACAATCACTCAGCTCTTTTGCATGGGACTTTTAACAAGAAGCTTTTAGAGCTATAGACTTCTTTATCGTAGTTTTGGTATTTTCCTTCTTTTCCTTTTTCTCAAATTGCTCGAGACTAAGAAGCACTTCCTCATGTTCTTGGAGCTTTCCAAAAAGGGTTGTAAGGTCCAAAGTCATAAGATCATTTGCTTCCTTTATGGGAGTGACCTTTGGTTGCCACTCCCTGGTAAGATATCTTAAGACTTTGTTAGTAGCAACATCATTAGAAATTGTTCTACCAAGTGAATTTAGTCTATTCATTAAATGAGAAAATCTCTTTTGCATGTCAATGGTTTCCCCTTGCTCCATGTGAAAGAGATCAAACTCTTGAGTACAAAGTATTGATTCTATCTAGTTTGACATCATTTGTTCCCTCATGAGAAATTTGCAATGAGTCTCACATAGCTTTAGCAGCCATACAATGTGAAACTCTATAGTATTCATCAACTCCCAAGGAGGAGATCAGAATATTTTTAGTCTTCCAATCGTAATTGTACTTTTTCTCATCTTTATCATTCCATTGTGCGTCAGGCTTAGGCAAAACAATGTTATTTTCATCGATCATGGTTATTTCCATAAGACCGTTCAATATAACATTCCATACATTCCTGTTAATGGAATTTATATGCACGTGCATACAATGTTTCCAGCAACTATAGTTTTCACCATTGAAAACAGATGCTCTATTGTAAGCCCTTTTTGGTTCATTTGCATATTCTAAGAATTTATATGCGAAGCATGGAATTAACAGGTGCTTTTGATACCACTTGTTAGAAGAAGGCACATATCTAGAAGGGGTTGAATAAATCACTTATTAAACACAGAGTCGGCGCTTACCAACATTTGGTTCTTTTTAAATTTTAAGCGGAAGCGGCCGAGGAACTATATTCGTCTAAATGAGCCTTTATCGAAAAGATCAGATATACGCAAAGCCTATGGAATCCGATAAAGATGAGATTTAGAATCACTAATTTGAACACACTTCAACTAGATTTTATTAACTTTAAGGTTGGACAGTTTCCAACGTGTGTAAAATATAACCCAATTGAAAAGAAAGCATAATTGTTTGTGTTCACGCGATTAGTCAAACACTTAGTGTACAAGGAACCTCAAGTGAATTTCAATATGTGAATGAAGTGCTATAATATTAAATTACAATCAAGGATTGTAATAAGGTTTCTAAAAATGGTTCAGCACTACACACACCAGAATTTTAATCAACTAAATTGCTTGCTTATAAACTAAAAAATTCAGCAATGGAAAAAGTAAAGAGAGAACACAAATTTATTGAGGCAGTTCCCCCGTCGTCCATGCTCGGGGTATGTCTTTCCTCAATTCTAAAAATAGAATTGAGACCTGTATATATATAACCTGTTTGCAAATGTTTACAAGAGAAGCAATAGAATTCAAACAATCCAACCCAATTGTTGATGCAGAGCCTATGCCTTTTCTTCCCTTGATTCAAGCTGAATCAAGTCCTTCAAACATGATGAGTAAACCTCCGGTTACGAAACTCCCTTTGAACAACTCTCTGGTCTTCAAATCTTGCCTGGATGATTTCAAACACCAACGATTTGAACCCAAATCTTCCTATCACAATCCTCCGGTTACCGCTACTAAACTGACAAAACCTCCCGTTCTTCAATTACCTTCGCTCGGTTGAATCTGTGATGGACCAATTTATGCAAAAAACCCTAAAATCTAAGATTCTTGGAGGACAACTCCCCAATGGTTTTATTCAAGAAAACACACTGATTTCTCAACCTAAACCTGATTACACCAATCCTACGTTTGGTGTTATCACCTCAATGATGCAGAATACACAACAAAAATGATTATGTTTAGTTGTTGAGAAAATGAAGATAGAGGATGAAGATGATGAGAACCAAACCAACGTATATTTTCACTTTTCTTATTGTTGCGTGAAGAATGAGCTAACTCAATATATATGCAAGTGTGAAAACAATTAACCAACTTAACAAACACTTTGACAGCTTCACATAACAGAATTTTGGTGAAAAACACATGAGTGGTCGACCTATAGAAAGGGTAGGGTCAACCTGAGCTCTCCCGATTTCAGACTATAGAGAAAACAGTACTTCGTGTCGACCAGAACAGGTCATACATCGATGCAAAGGACACAAATTTAGACAAACAGAAATGTACACAGTATGAGTCGACCGGAGGGTCGGCGTGAGCACTCCTGAGAGTAATCCAAAAAAAAAGAGTCGACCTAAATAGGTTATGAGTCAACTCAAAGGCTCAGAATATGCAAATTTGCATTTTTTTCATGTATTTAGCTACTTTTAAGATACCCTAACATATCCCAAACTAGACCAACATGATCAAACCTATATGGAGCATATATTGTACTATTTCTATATGGACCTGAACATGTTTTTGACCAATGTTTGATGTAAGAGAAATAAGGTATGCATATGCGACATGTTGATACCGTCCAAAGTACATTTTTCTACCTATGTATGTTTTGACATCATTAAAACAAGTATAGCTAAGTATGAGGAACTTTTCCCTCACAGAATGTTGGTGCAATGTACCAGAGAGCTATGACTACTCTTTTCCATGACATGATGCACAAGGAAATTGAGGTATATGTTGATGATATGATCGTTAAGTCAAAGACTGAGGAAGATCATGTTGAGCATTTGCTGAAATTGTTTCAACGTCTAAGAATGTTTAAGCTCCCTTTGAATCCATATAAATGTAATTTTGGTGTCCGCTCCAGAAAATTGTTGGGTTTCATTGTCATCAAGAGAGGCATTAAAGTTGATCTTGATAAAATTAAAGCTATTCGAGAAATACCTTCACCCAAGACGGAAAAACAAGTAAGAGGATTCTTGGGATGTTTGAATTGTATCTCTATATTTATACCCAACATGACTGCCACATGTTCGCCAATATTCAAGTTGCTTCGTAAATATCAAGATTGTGTTTGGACATATGATTATCAGAAGGCTTTTGATTGTATCAAAGAATATTTGCTTGAACCTTCTATTTTGTCTCCTCTAGTGAAAAAATGACCTTTGATTATGTATCTAACTGTGTTTCAAGAGTCTTTGGATTATGTTCTTGGTCAACAAGATGAATCTGGTCGAAAGGAATATGCCATTTATTATTTGAGCAAAAGTTTCACTGATTGTGAGTCTCAATACTTCATGCTTAAAAAGACTTGTTGTGCTTTAGCTTGGACTGTTAAACGCCTCCTCCAATATATGTGGAATAATAGCAATTATTTGATATCCAAAACGGATCCAATAAAATGTTGTTGTCAGAATATGATATTGAATGCCGAACTCAGAAAGTTGTAAAAGAAAGCATTTTGGCTGAACATTTGTTTCATCGGCCAATTGAGGATTACCAATCCATCAGGTTTGACTTCCCTGATGAGGATGTCATGTATTTAAAAGCTAAAGATTGTGATGAGCCATTACCTGAAGAAGGGCCAGATCCTGGATCCCGCTGGGGTTTGGTTTTTGATGGAGTTGTTAATGCTTATGGCAATGGTATTGGGGCAGTTATTATTACTCCTCAAGATGCTCATATTCCTTTCACCGCAAGGTTGATGTTTAATTGTAGAAATAATATGGCAGAGTATAAAGCGTGTATGATGGGTCTCGAAGAGGCTATTAATTTGAGGATCAAGATTCTTGATGTATATGGTGATTCTGCTTTGGTCATTAATCATATTAAAGGAGAGTGGAAAACCCGTCAACCTAGTTTGGTCCCTTATAAAGATTATGCTAGGAGGTTGTTAACTTTCTTTAATAAAGTTGAGTTTTACCACATGCTTCATGATGAAAATCAGATGGCATATGCATTGGAAACTTTGTCTTCTATGATTGAAGTAAGTCGTTGGATTGATGTGCTGAGAATTGATGTTACGCGTCTTGATAGACCTGCATATGTGTTTACAGCAGAAGTGATCAAAGATGATAAGCCTTGATATTATGATATCAAATATTTCCTTCAGAGTCAAGAGTACCTACTTGGGGCATCCAAGAAGGATAGAAAGACCTTGAGAAGGTTAGCTGGTAGTTTCTTTTTGAATTAAGATGTGTTATACAAAAGAAATTATGACATGGTATTGCTCAGATGCGTAGATAGACATGAAGTAGACATTTTAATAACAAAAGTTCATGAAGGATCCTTTGGTACTCATGCCAATGGATATGCAATGGCAAAGAAATTGTTAAGAGCATGTTACTATTAGATGACAATTGAATCTGAATATTGCAAATATGCGAAGAAGTGCCATAAATGCCAGATTTATGTTGACAAAATTCATGTACCTCCAACTCTTCTCAATGTTATCTCATCTCGTGGCCTTTATCCATGTGGGGAATTGATGTGATTAGAATGATTGAGCCTAAAGCGTCGAACAGACACCATTTCATATTGGTGGCTATTGATTATTTTACCAAGTGGGTTGAAGCAGCATCGTATGCCAATGTGACCAAGCAAGTTGTGGTCTGATTTATCAAGAATCAAACTATCTGTTGGTATGGCACTCCAAGCAAGATTATCACTGATAACTGGTCAAATTTCAATAATAAGATGATGAAGGATTTGTGTGATGAGTTCAGGATTAAGCATCATAATTCTTCTCCCTACAGACCAAAGTTGAATGGGGTTGTTGAAGCTACAAATAAGAACATTAAGAAGATTATTCAAAAGATGGTTGTAACGTACAAGGAATGGCATAAGATGCTCCCTTTTACTTTGCATGGGTATCGTACATTCGTTCGCACTTCAACATGGGAAACCCCTTTCTCTCTTGTATATGGCATGGAAGTAGTGCTCTCTGTAGAGGTTGAAATCCCGTCAACAAAAGTCTTGATAGAAGCTAAGTTGACTGAGGCTGAATGGTGTCAAAGTAGATACGATCAGTTGAACCTAATTAAAGAGAAGAGAATGAAGACCTTGTGTCATGGCCAATTATATCACCAGAGAATGAAGAAATATTTTGACAAGAAGGTTCGACCTCGTGTGTTCAGAAAAGGGGACCTTGTGCTCAAAAAGATCTTGAATTTTACGACTGATTCTAGGGGCAAGTGGACTCCTAATTATGAAGGCTCATATATAGCGTCTCGGTGGGCTGAAAACTCGAAAGAGCGTTCCAGGAAAAAATTAGAGACTTAAACAGAAAATAATCATCCCAATAGATTGGAAACCTGAAAGGGAAATCTATGCAAAAGTTAGGTATTTTGGCAAGTAACTGCATCAGCTAGTCTTGATCACTTGAAGCAACATTGCCTATCAATGTTTCTCATTCAACCATTCTTGACGAAGATTTTGAGCACAGTGGAGTTCAGAGTTGTTAGAGAGGATATTGGTCATTGTATTTCAATGTAACCCTTTCCATGTATTTACTATTTTTCAACTTTGTAATGACCCATGGGGTTACGCCCTTTGCAGACTATCATTCTATCAACAAAATTTAGGCCTTTGTCCCTTTGTTTGCAATTCTTATTTTATTTCTGTTTGCAAAGTTTCATTTATTTTTTATGATAATTTTTTAAACAAATAAATAAATGAATAATCATGCTTTTGAAAACTATAAAACATTTTTCTTTGATTTATGAACATTAAAAGAAATGCCAATGGCTACTCCAAGAACGGTAAGATCTCGAAGCACAAATTTCGATGTTCTCCCCAGTAGATTTTGTTGATGATCTCCCAAGCAAAGTTTGATCTTGTTGATGAATTTCTCAACTGAGCGCTAGTTCAAGCATCCCCAACATGAACTCCCTTGTTAAGTCTTAATTCAGATTTCTCCATCCGAGTATGGTTCTTCTTCCCCGGCCTGTTTGTGATCAAGCATATATATATATATATATATATATATATATATATATATATATATATATATGCAATTGTGATATTGGATCCCACCTTATTTTGTGATAAAACTTGGTGAGGAATCCCTGGTAGGTTTCTACCTCCTCTTTTTTGGTCTGTTGCTCTTATGGCCAATCTGAACCATATCTTTTTCTCTTAAGAAGTGTTGAGATAGCAGTCAACTGTTGAGTTTTCTCTCACCCGATGTTGAGTTTTAAAATTCCTTGAAGGTTGACTTTCTACTATGATGTTAACTTCTTAATTATCCCCGCAAGATCAAGATGTTTCTCTCAAGGTTGTTAGCACCCAGAGAATTATCTTTGTTGATTCCTAGCGGAAGTCATGCAATTATTATTACTGGTTGCGAAAGATAGGATATGGTCCTCGTCAGGTCCATTTTTTCCCCAGTGAAGTTGCCAAGAAGAATTTTGTATCTAGAAGATTGACTATTGGAAGATTCATTTTTCCATCTCCTATAGTTGTTAGTAGGTTTTTATCCATATTGTTACGGTGTGTTGGACCCATGGAATCTAATATTTCCCCAAGAGTGCCAGTTCAATTGATTCCCAACCAAGCACTAAAATTGAGAATTCCTCAGTCAAGTCGTGATTAAGATTTTTCTCCAGCTGAGTATGGTTTACTTCTCCAGTAAGATTATGATCAGGCAATTGTAATTCTTGAAACCTGTCTCACCTTGATATGGAATCTCTGGCAGAGCTGTTTTCCCTCATGTTATGATATTATTGCTTCAGTTGCTCCCCGAGCATAGAGCAATGTTGTTTCCTTCTAAGTGTTGAGCTAGTAGTAAACTGTTGGGTTTTCTCCCACTTTATGTTGGGTATTGATTTAAAATCCCCACAGTTTGACCTTTTGCTATGATGTTAACTTCTTGTATATTCCCAACAAGTTCAGGGTGTTTATCCTTGGAGGTGGTTAATCCCTAAAAAATTTCTCTAAATCCACTAGATTGGTGACTCCCTAGTAGATGTTTTCGCATCCCTATAAGAGTTTTGGCTATGCATTATTTTCCCATAAGGTCTTTATCTTTCTGCAGCAGAGTGCATTTGAATTTTTTTCTCATTTCCAAGAAAAGTTTATGCTGATGTGTTTTCTCCATCGGATCTTTCATTCCCTTGAAGCGGAGTTCATGTTGTTATCCTTTTTGTGGATCATTGATGTTATAAGATTGATATTTGGGTTTATTTCCCCAAGCAGTATCTTTCCTCTCCCCAGATAAATTTTAAGCCTTGTAGTAGGATTTATTTTCCTTTTATGGTTTTTTTTAACCCCTGCAGGATTTCTTTAACTGAATCCCTTGCAGTACCTCCATTATCTCCATCTTACTGAGATTAGCCGAGTATTCGGTTGTACTATGGTGATTGGTCGTACCCTTTTTTCCTTGTTGTTTTTATCAGCATATTCATACGCATATCCATAGCATGTGCATTGATTATTTGTGCATAGCATTCTTTTGTTGCATTGTGCATCTTGCATTTTTTTGGTGCTTCCTCGTTCTCTGGTGATTTTTTCCCATGTAGTGTGTGTGTGTCTTATCTCTAATAAAGTGTCACCTTTAAGAAGAAAGTGTTTATCCTTTCTAATTCCCCATTGAGTTTATTCCCCGTGGAAGCTGTTTTATTTTAGATTTCCTTTTGAGTTCATTATCTGGATGGAATCAATCCCCGGTTGAGATATTTTCTCATTGGGTCGAGTCTTGTTTGATCATTTCTCTCCAGTTTGTTCCTGGATTGAATTTTGGTCTCTTGAGTTTATTACCTTGTTAAAGTTATCACTCGTTTGGTAGTAGGTAATATATCTCTCGTGTTTTTGTGGATGGTTGCCATTATTTAAGCTACCTAGTAACCGGTAGCTAGTAATCCTTTCTTTCAAGTTTTATTACCTTTGTTAAGCTACTCAGTAACTGGTAGTTGGTAATATTTATTTTCCTACCCAACAATAGGTAGTTGATATCTTTTCCCTGAGTTTATTGCCTTGTTAAAGCTATCACTTGTTTGGTAGTAGGTAATAACTCTTCCTTTCTTTAGGTTGATTACCTTTGTTAAGCTACCCAGTAAATGATAGTTGGTAATCTTTCATTCAGGTTTATTACCTTTGTTTAAGTTGTCACTTGTGTGGTAGCTGGTAATATTTCTCTTCCTACCCAACAACAGGTAGTTGATCATCTTTTTTTCCCGAGTTTATTACCTTTTTTTAAGCTACCCAGTAACCAGTAGTAGGTAATATTTCTCTTCCTACCCAGTAACAGGTAGTTGATTTGTTTCCTCCTAAGTTTATTACCTTTTTTTAAGCTACCATTCATTTGGTAGTAGGTAATATACCTTTTTTCTTACTCTACCCAGTAATCGGTAGTTGGTAATATTTTTCTCCCTGGAATAATTGCCTTGTTAAAGCTATCATTTGGTTGGTAGTGGGTAATCTCTTCCCCGGTTGAGTTGGATTCCTTTTCCTTAGTGGAATTGGATATCCCTATGTTGTTGTTTCCTTTTCCCCGGCGAAACCTTGCTTGTGTTGGTAAGTTTCCCTCATTGGAATATTACTTTTTTATTGTTCCCCTGCGGAGTCTCTTTTCTTTTCTTTTTCTCTCAAGCAGTTTGTTTGTCTTCTTTGGCATCCTTTTCCCCACAAAATCCTTTGCATTCATTTTTCATATCATATCATGTGGATTTTGCGGTATCTTAGCATTGAAAATTGGGTTTTTTTGTTGTATTTAAGCATCTCCAATCCCGCCGAGACGAAGATTTCAATTTTCATATCTTCAAATTGAAGAAACTTAAATAGGGGCAGCTGTTTTACCCTAATTTTTAACCCTAATACCCCACCTTATTTTCATCTTCACAATACATCAAGATCACACACTTGGTTGTCTCCTAACCCTCTCATCTTTGGGTTTGCCTTTGTAGAGATCACCAAGAACTTATTTGTGTATATTTTTCCTTTATGTTTATATGCTTCATGTTTCACTAACCATTAATCAAAATACCAAAAATATGTCTTGTATCCTTTTGCTTCTTTGAAATGTAGGGCACTATATCAAGAACACCAAACATGATTCATCATCTAGGATTTCGCTTCCTAAAGGATTGAAGTGTGATCAACCATTGATTCCCATGGGCTATATCACCAAACCATGGCTTATAATATCAAATTAAAAGGCTTCAATCATTATTCAATCTCATTTTGATCAAAGACATCTCAAGGTTTAGTAGCTTGTCTCTCAAGAAAAGTCAAAGGTTTATGTGTTTATTTTCATGCCTTCATCAATAAGTTACCTCAAGCATTGGTCAATTTAATCAAGGGACATTCAAAGACACATTATTTTGAGTTCATATGTTCATCAATATGCTTTTAAATGCAAGGAAATCCCAAGTTTACAAGTTGATTCAAGGAAGTTTGACCTAAAAAGTTAACTTTTCAAGTCAAAGTTCCGAAGATTACAACTCTTTCAATTATCAATATTTTTGAATGCTTCTTTTTACATATGAATCTTATAAACATCCTCATCAAATTTTCTTTACATGATAAGAGTCAATTATTCTTGGAGGATCATCAAAAGTTTTGAGACATTATAGGTCATTTGTGGATGTAGTGAAATTTTGCCTATTTGCTAGTGACTTTTTTATCAAATTTCAAGGATCATAACTTCTTCAATTTTCAACATATTGAGATTATTATTTTTGCATAATTTAATTTGTGATACTCTCTAAAATATTGCTTCAAAGGTAAAATTCAAATTATGCTTGGAAAACCATGGAATTCATTGATACATTATAGGTCATTTTCAACCATTTGGACTTGGAAATTTTCAAGTTTAGTTTGCCATATTTTTTTGCCAACTTCAACATGACATAATATTTTTGCTTAAGCATCCAAATGAGACCTTTCTTGGCACATTCTTTTACATGATGTTAACAAATTGCAAAAAGAATGGGATCAAAAAGCCTCTTGTACAAGTTGTCTCATTGATGCAAACAAGTTACTTGGAACTGAAGCTTTGCACCATGATCAAATTTTTACCTCAATCAAAACTAAATTACAAGCCAAATTATCATGTGTTATGCATCTAAACATGATAAGTGAAGTCCCCAAAAGTTAAATGACTCATGAAACGCGTGGTTTGACTGAGTTTTGATTCATTTTCAGGTCACACTTTTACCATGATGAGGGTGCACACGATTACACTAAATTTACACTCAATTCACTCCTTTCAGAATTCCATCGTCTTCAGCTATAAATATAGGACTTTACTACCTTCATTTCCAAGCTTTTGAGAGCCAGAAACCCCTGCTTCACCTTTAAATTTTTTGCAAAAATGTGAGCTATCATGTTTTTATTTCCAACCACTTTCAATCCTTTTTATTGATTCAATTAGCTCCATTGCGTTCCTCTTAAGCTTCTGCAACAAGAATCAAGCTCTAAGAGTCCCTGAGTTGCTCCAACCAAATCAAGTCTCAGAGCTTCTCAGATCGTTTTTGGACAAGGTAGTTTGAAGCTCCATTTTCAATCAAACAAGTTACCACAATGTAGTCCTTTGTTTACTGAGTATTTCCCCTAACCTAGATGGTGTTTATTGTTCATGTTCATCATTTAATTTTTGTTTTCGTGTTTTCATTCTTTTGTGTTTTCTCTAAAATTTTCTCAACTCCCTCTCAATAAATGAAAATGGAGAGTGAGGTTGAGTTTGCCTTGATGAGACAGTTGTAATGATGGTGGCCTCATGTTACCATTTAAACATCTCTGGTGACTGGATCACCAAACAAGATGATCGGAGAGGGGGACGATGACACTCAGAGATGAGACACGCTGGCATTTTGTTATGTTTTCATTGGTCCAATTCAAATTAGATCCTGTGTTATTTCTAAACTAATTTTCATCGTGCATAGTGCTTCTAGACTATAAGATCTACCAAGTCAGATTAATGAAATAGATCAAACGCACATGGTTTTTTCCTATTTATTTTACTTTCAGATTTCATTTTAAAATTGCATTTTATTTTAAAAATTTATAGTAAATTCATTTTTAATCCAAAAAATACCAAAATAATTTCTAAAATTTTATTTTCTTTTTATCTTTCTGATTACATATTTTTCATATTTTATTTTCATCATTTTCTATTTTTCATGATTTTTCTCTTCTTTTTTTTAGCATTTTAATTAGTTTAAAAATATTTTTATGCATTAAAAAATTCTCAAAAATTTGATATAACATTCTTGTATTGTTTCTGACTTGCATGATTTTTCTTGGTCATTTGTGATTTTATCTGATGAGTCATTTGCATTTTCATCTTTATTTTCATTTTAAAATTAATTCTAAAAATCATTTTAATGCATTTTAATTCATATTCTTGCATTTTATATTTGTTTGACTTATGTTGACTGTTGTTGGCCTTGGATCTTGGTTGATTTAGTCACAAGTCTCATCAAACTCAATGGATATTAGGTGTTGATGGGGTGAAAACCCTAATCCACCAAAATGGATGATTGATTTTGATGATGACTTGATCATCACTTGGATTCAATTTGGTTGTGCTATTTTGGTTTGATCCTCTCTTCTTCATCCCTTTATTTTTTTTCTTTTTCACCCTTCTTTGATCAGTTGGAGGTTGTGTAGGTCATCTTATTCATGAGATCTTTAGTGGTACTTGATGAACTTCCATCATTTCAAATCTACTATTTGATTGATTATTTGATCAATTGAGGTACTTTGGATTGATGTATAAGTTTGTCCAAAGTGCTATGAGAGGTTGATTGATGTAATGAATCCATCTTTCCTTGACTTAGGTCTTGATCAACCTTGTTTTGAATTGTGCTACATGTTTTAGGAGTATGATCTTTATATCATATCTCTAACATATATGGTACATAAATTGTTATTGATCAACCTTCCATAGTATGATCTTCCTTATAGGAAGTGCTATGATTGCTTAACATAGCGCTAAATTTGTCCCTAATTGGAAAGTGATCATTTGGTCCAATTTCAGATATGAACCAATTTTAGTTTAGATGTAAATCTCATTTCTATATAGTATGTAGATTCTTTTCCACCTAAGAGAGCTAGTGACATACTTGTTAATTGTATCCAAGTTGGAGCCCTTCTCAAAGGATGATGCAAAGTTCTCACACTTGTTGGGTTGATTAGTTTAAAATCTAATTTAAATAACAAAATATCTTCATTAATACTAACACTAACTTTAACTGCACTAACATTTATTTTTATGTCATTTACTTTTATGCACATTTAATTTTAAGTCGTTTACTTTCTTGCACTTTATATTGCTTTATTATTATCATTTCATATCATATTATTCATCTAGTTTATTGTTGTACCCCAAATTTTGACCCCTTAGATCCTCATTATCATTTTTAGAAGCATGATCATGCATTATCTAACCCTAAATCAGTGCAAGTTTATTATTGTCAAGTTACAGATGAATCAGGGTTCTCGCACCGACAAATTCAAAACAATCAAGGAATGATCAACCAATGATTTGGGTCAATTCAATCATGGAATGAAATCAAAGATAATATCAAAGTCAAATGGGAAGTCAATTTGAAGAAATCGTTTCAGAATCAAGAACAGTGCAGTCAGGAGGCCCCGATTAGGGTTTTTAACCAGTGGAAAGTCAACTGTTGGTTTGACTTTGATGTTGGAAAAGGTTTTAATGGTGGAAGTGAGGTCCATGAAGTTAATATAGGCTATTAAAGACTATTCAAGAAGTGTCAAAGTCCCAGGATGTCCAGAATATCAACAGGCGACTCGATCGGCGCCGATCGATCGTACGGTTGACCGAAAAGTCAACTCCTCGAATTTTGAGAATTGGAATCCAAGTTGTGAATAAAAGTTGTTCCTTATGTCATAATGGACTTGCATATCAATTTTCATGATCATTGGATCAAAGATGAGAGAGTAATCGAGAAATCGGGAAATTAGGGTTTTGAAAAGGGCTAAACCGTATCTCCTTAACCACACATCCAATTGAGTTGGTTCTAGTCTAATTTGAAAGCTCTTGGCAAGTCCTAAAAAAGTCCCATACTAGTCCACAACCAGAAAATGCATACTTTTTGAGATAGAAGCAAAAACATTCCTAGAAGGGAAAATAACTTAGAAAATTTCTAAGTTATTTTCACTTTTAAAACTTGTGTGCAGCCAACTTCAAGGGGATTTTTCAACTAGTTTCAAATAGAATCAAGATTTCTGGCCAACACGAAAGTTTTATTACTATGTGAGGGCTTTCTAAATTGTACTAGAACATCTCAAGAGGAGTTATGAGCAGAAAGTTACATAGGTGCAAAGTTGAGGCTTTCACACTTTAGTCCCACATTGGCCAATTTTCAAGAATGACTTATTTCACTAATTTTGCCAAATTTTCTTGATCCAATTTGTTGTATGTGATATATCAGATATGTGTAGCATGAAACAAGAGAAAATTGTGGAGGAATATCCCAAAATCAAAGCTTGGACTTCATTGCCATACAAGTGGGCAAAGTTGCCAAGTTTGACAATTCCAACCATGAGGTGTAAAGTGAAGTTGCACCAGCCCTTCCCTATGGTTTCTAGCCTGCTACAAACATCAAAAATCAGTGGGAAATGTTGACAAAATAGCCTTGTATCAGAACCAATGATGAAAACCCTCCCTTGAAGGTTTGCTCCAAAATATCACAAGTTTGCTTCATGATGAAGAAAGGTCCCTAGCAAGCACCTCAATCTATTTTCCTATAAAAGGAGGGCTCATTCACCTCATTCCACACACAATTGATCTGATAGAAACCATAGAGAATCTCTGTTATCACAATTTCCACTCCTTGCTTCAAATTCTCAAAAACACCAAAATCCATGAAAACACCTAAAATGGTCATGAAGTGAAGATTGCTCAAATTCATTTCTATCATTTCCAATACCTCAAACACCCTCCGCACAACTTCTAAATATCATATAGAAGGTGTATGATACTTTAAACCACCAAGAAACTTCAAAAATCAAAAAGTCAAACTTCTACCTACCATACTTTGACCAAAAGCCACAAAAATCACCAAAACTAGTCCTAGGCACATTCTTGGCATTCTAACCACTCTAACACCTCACAAATGACATTTCTCAACTGTCCAAGTGTCGCTACGGCGAAAATCGGCGTCGGCTGAACAGAAGAGTCGCCACCGTGCGTTATTTATCCCACGGGAGGGAAAGGAAACGCTCAGAGTAAACCTCGCACAACACGGGAAAGGTATGGTCGTCGCAACCAAAACCTGGATTCGGGAGTCGGTTACGCAAGGGGAAGGTATTAGCACCCCTCACGTCCGTCGTACTCGACGGGATCCACGCTTGCTTTCGGGTATGGATTGTTATTCTATCTACGCTAAAGGTCTGGGGTAAAAAGAAAATAAAATGAAAACAAAAATGACTCGGCAAAGTATCGCACTTTATGCCTACGTATTCCCGTCTGGAACGAGAAATCAGAGTCAACGTAGTTCGCCTACCTACGGGAAAGGAGGGGAAGGTTTCTCGCTAGGATATCGCATCCTATGCCTACGTACTTTCATACAGCATGAAAGATCAGAGCAAACGTAGTTCGGGCTACGTACGACACAAGCTTGTCTTTGATTGATTTTATTCCTTCTGAAAAAGGTTTTCTTGATTAACAGTCCCGGCGGACAAAAATGACGCTTTGATGAGTTCACGTTCTTTTACGGAAGAAGTGTCTTTTATTGTGTTTGAAATCTTTATTGTGTTTTTCTGTTTGTTTTGAGAAAGAAGAGACAGAACTCTAACCTATGGTTGCGAAGGGAATTAAACTAACCTACTGTTATCATGCATGGGTTAAGACCTAGTGTCTATCATGCTCCTCTCTTGCACAGAGAGAAACAGAGATCCTACGGGATAGGCAGAAACAGAAACAACATCAGCTATAATAAAGCGGTAAAATGCATGGATGCAACAGTACAAGCAAGGCAAGGGAGTCCCACTCAACCTCGAACCTAGAAAACAATAGGCAAAAGTGAACAGACTTCACTTTCAACCTAACAGGTTAAACAGCAAACAATACAGCCAGGAAATCCAAACAATACATCAACAAATGAAATACAACAGCAAAAGAAACAGCATCAGCAGCTCTGAATCAACATCTGGCTTCAAGTAATCTTCAATCAACTACAGGCTTCAACAAGCATCAATCTCCATTTTCATGACCTTCAGGCAAGGGCTTTGATCATCAGTCTTCTATCTGCAATGGCTTTTCTTCAAGCTCAAACCTCCAGGATGAGGGATCAGTCACAAGAGTGAATTGGGTGTTAAGCAATCAGCTGACTACCAAGGGTGGTGAACAGACTGCTTCTAACACAAGAGACATTTTCTCTCAAGAGTTCTATCTCATAGACACTATCACCAAGCCTTCCAAAGGAAGGGGGTGAGTGTCTTAGAGAGACTCTGAATCACAGAGAAGAATGGATGCAGACAAGGCAATCCATGTTTGAGAAACAAACTTTCTAACCTAGAGCTCTGCCTAGCTCCTAAACCCTAGTCTCCTCAGCATCTGCTAGCAAGAACCTACTCCTCAACTCTGGCAGTTGATCTTCAACCTCTGGATCTCCAATGGTCTTCATCTCCTCAAGTCTTCAGCTCTCCCAAGGCCCCAGACAATCCCAATACCCAAGCAAGCAATCAATAAATCCCCAGAGGGCACACCACACCAGTCAATCAGATATACAGACAGTATTAATAGCAGTAGGGGAATCCTGACTTTTTCTAAGGGATTTAATAACTACCCATAGCCCCTATAGTCCCATAACTAATCTAGTCAAACCCTAAGTCCTAAGGGAAAGAATCAAACCTCCTAAGTCATCACCTAAAAAAACCCTAATTTGTTCATGTTGTTCAAGCCTACATTAATCACCTAAAATTAATTCCTAAAAATGGGAACTAAATTGAATCTACAAGTTCAACATCTCATCTAAACAACATAAAAAGAATGAACAAAAAATATGAAAGCATTTAGTAGAACAAAAATTAATAAAATCATGCATGAAATGAAGCTATTTAAAATGACATTTATTTAGAAAATATGGAAAAAATATGAAATAAAAATAAAAATGCAATTTTATTTAATGACAATTTTCTACACATCCTAAAGAAAATGATGTAAAAAGAATGGATTAAAAATGATTTTTTATGTATTTATTATGAATTTTTAAAAGTTGGTAAAATTAAAGTGAATTAAAAAAAGAATTGAATTAAAATGAGAGAGGGGGGGTTAGAATATCAATTCGCTCCAGTTATATCCAGGATGGGCCAACAATGGTGGGGTGCGCGTAGCATTTCATATCAGGCCCAGAACAAGTCAGCACTAATGAAATAATAAAAGGACGCAGGGGGGGTGAAAATAGGAATAGAATCACGTTCAGAATGGATTGGGCTTGGTAACTGGGGGGTGGGGATATCAATACTCGCTCAGGCCCGCCCGTTTCAATTAATGAAACGGTGCGTTTAGGGCACCAACTCATCTCCCTCCAAAATCTGCTCCAAATAAGAGCCACACGATTGGCTTGGGGGTCAAAGGTCCAACGCGAAATGGACCGTCCAGATTTCGTCTTCCTCATCAGTTCAAATGAGTTAGGGTTTATACTCCATGAATGCCATGCACGAGCCAACTTCAAGCTCTCAGTTCTCCCTCTCCAATCCATGAAACGCCACGCTATAAACATGAAAATCACTCTAAATTCCTCCCTCTATACGCCTATGGTCTTAGATTGCTCTGAAACTCAACAAATCAACAAACCCGATCGAGACAAGTTCTGGTTACCATGAATATACTCTGCAATTCATCATCACAATTCTCCATCAAACCTAGACTAAACTCTTCCATGACTAATGGTGATTATCCTGCGCTAACAACCTAAGATTCTAATGCACTAAGCCACGAGTTCCAAGCCCTAACAGTTTGGTACACCTGCTAACAATTGCCTCTATTCAGCCTCAAATTCATCTAAACTAACCTCCTAACAGCATGGATCATGAATATACTAGTAAAACTACCTAAATCTCCCTAGATTGAGTAAGTTAGAAAGATTTTCACCTTGAACAAGCTTTAATGGAGGCTGAGTAATCACGTGGATTCAGGCTCTTGTATGCTTCAATCTTGATCCATTCTTGATGTACTTGATTCTGTTTGCAATATTTGGATGAAACTTGGCTTGGATCTTGATCTACAACTGAATTTGCAGCTTGTATGTTCTTGAAGAAAGTGCACGAAAATGGATTGATCACACCTTGTTCTTGATTGAATTCTGATCTATGATGATGAATCAGTATAATGAAGTTGATTTTGATGATGATTGGTGAAGAATTTGAGGAATTGAAGTGAAAATGCAATGAGAAAGAATGAGAGAATTTGGGAAATTCTTGGTGAAAAATGAGTCCAACCCTTGATCAATCTTCATTTCATGAATATATAGGGCTCACATGAACATTCTAGATCCATCTTACACATTCCCTTGCCTTCCAACTTTGATTCATTTTGGCTATGTTTCTTAAAATGCAAGTAACCAAGGATAACTTTGAAATCTTCCACTAAACTCAAAAAAGTGCTTGAACCATTGTCTTTAGAATGTCTTTTCCATTCAAAATCATATATTGGAAGTCTCCAATTGGACTTATAAATCTCCCAAACCATTTTCCATTTTGACTTTATTCAAATTATAAGCCATTTTAGTTCAAATTTGGACCAATCATGCAACTTCATGTTATGAGCTTTTCCAACAATTTGTGACCTTCTTTATAGACTTAAAATGTCATTTGGAGCAAGTTTGATGTTGTAAGTTTTTCCATTTGAGGCCTCCTTGTATGAGTTTTGGACATGAGTTAAAATGACCTGTAATTCACAAATGCCCAAAATACCCTTTGCTTGCCAAGACCATAAGTTGAGTTCCACACATAATATGAAGGCATACTATACCATTCTAGAAAGCTAAGACAATGAGGAACAATTCTTATGTTGACCAAGAATTCATTTGAAATCTCCTTGAGGGGTAAAACTAGCTTGGAAGTCAAGTCACTTTCACAGACAAAATTTCAGATACCTCAGATGACCTGTAACTTGCAAGGACCATAACTTGAGTTCTATAAATCTCCTTGATGTCTTCCACCACTCAAATTAAAGGTCTTGAGATCCTCTACAAGTTTCATGTTGGCCAAGAAGCCATTTGAAGCTAGCATTTTGACTTATCTTGCTTGGAAATTTGACCTAAACTAGGGGATTTTACACAGAAACCCTAATTTAGAACCTCCTCTTCTCCTTGATTTCTCTTGATTTATTCTTAGCATAACAACATATCTTTATTCTCCATGTCAAATTATGAACCCCACATCTCTCCAATAGCCCTTAATGCCTTTCAATCAGTCAATTGACCTAGAGTTGACCCAGGGTTGACCCAGATGAAACCCTAGTTGACTGTCTTCAACTGTAATTCTTGTGAATTCACCAATGACTTGTCTCCTTCTCCAAATGACTTTCTAAGTCCTCCAAGATGTCTAGATACTCCCCGTGCCTTCAATTCACAGCTCATACTTTCCTTGATGATCCCCAGATACCCTCAGCCAGGAGATAGATTAACTGCTTGACCCATTGACTTGATAGCTTTCAAATTCTTTTCTGATGACTTGAATGAGATTGAATCAGGATAATAACCTCTTGATAGGCCTCTAGAGATGAGAATAATGATTGGTCCCCCTGTTGGATGACTTGCTATGCTATGCTATGCAGATGATTAGATTATGTACATGACTCTATATGCAAATGCTAATGCCATTGAAACACAAACCAAGTGAAATAGGTTGAGCAAATTTTAGGGTGCAACAACTGCCCCTATTCAAGCGACTTGGACCCGATTGGGTGAAGAGCGAACGGCCTTCAACCATTCGTGGTACGAGACGGTTGAATACTAAGAACCCGGAAATTTGCCAACCGCGGAAATAAACTACACCACTGCTTGGGGAACGACATTCATCAACTGAATCTAACTGTTACAGCAACCAACTGATCCATTAGCGACCGTGCTGGGGATTCTTTTCATCAGCCTGAGAAAGATTCTATCATCGAAGAAAATCTCAACTACACTTGTCCATGTTAGGACTCTGCCTGCCGTCAACACGAAGAAATCTCGGCGACCTTGCTGGGGATAACTCGTCTGCATTTCATGAGGAATAAATCGTCCACGTTAGGAATAAACTCTTCCACGTTAGGAATAAACTCTTGTCCACGTTAGGCATAACATCTTGTCCACGTTAGGAATAACCTTGTCCACGTCAGGAATAAACTTGTCCACGTGAGGAATAAACTTGTCCATGTTAGGACTCCATCGCCCACGTTAGGACTCCCCTTTCCACGTTAGGAATAACCTTTCCACGTTAGGAATAACCTTTCCACGTTAGGAATAACCTTTCCACGTTAGGAATAAGACTTCGTCTGGATCTGTCCACGTCAGGACTAAACTTTCCACGTGAGGAATACACTCTTTTTTCCACGTAAGGAATCTCATTTCTTTTCCACGTAAGGAATCATTTTTCCACGTAAGGAATACAATCTTTCCACGTTAGGAATCACATCTTTTCCACGTTAGGAAACACCTTCTTTCCACGTAAGGAACACCTTTTTCCACGTAAGGAACCACATCTTTCCACGTAAGGAATACATCTTTCCACATAAGGAATACATATCGTCTTGATTTATCCACGTAAGGACTCACATCTCGTCTTGATCTGTCCACGTAAGGACTCCCATCTCGTCTTGATTTATCCACGTAAGGACTCCCATCTCGTCTAACACGAAGAAATCCCGTCAAGATAGGAATAAATTGTCCACGTCAGGACTCATTTCTCCATTGGTCCCAACCCACAAACTTCTTAGCACTGACGTGACAGCGATTTTGAGGCGGACTCTACTGGGGATATCTGGAAACCAAACTACCGGACGCCTGTTCTGATAACCGGCGGCAGCCTCTGAAATTCTGATTCCTGAAACTCTTTGATGACAAATAACTCTGCTTGGGGACAAAGAGAAACTTATCCTGGCAACTCTGGCGGGGAAAATAAGAGACATTTGCATAAATGACTCTGTTAGAGACAAAGAGAATCTCATCATGCTAACTCTGTGGGGGAATACTGCCGAAACTGACATTATCATTGGATGTCTCATGCCAAGACCTTGAATGTTTGATTGTTCATTTGAGCAAGAGTTCTCTTCGCCTGAACTGCTAGAGTACAGAAACTGCTTCAGCAAAATAAATGCTGGAAGGATAATGCCGACTCCGCCGGGGATAGCCAGATGCTACAGAATTATTCCAGCAAAATAAATGCTGGAAGGGTGAAGTCAACTCAGCTGGGAAACTGGGAACTCCAATCAAACACCCTGTTGAGGTAACCCCCTGCTGGGGAATATAACTTTGCTGGGGGATAGCAGATGCGCATAGTTCGATCGGACTTTCTGCTGGAAAGTGAACTGATATCACCAGTATCTCTGACAAAATAAATGACAGGACCCACCATCAACTCTGCTTTGGAGAGTCTTGATCTTCGAGTTCCACTGGAAGGAATGAAAACACTTGCAAAGAGAATTCCGCTGAGGATGGGATGATTCTCTTGGGATGAATTAACTGACTCCACTGGGGGAGAGTGCATGACCCTGCGGGGAAAGACGAACCTGTCTGAATACAGCCTTACGATCTTAGAATCGCCAAACTCTGTTGAGGACGAATAACTTTTCTGGAGCACGTCCTTTGGATAAGCTACGGCTAGCTGGGGAATTCTATCCTTCTTCAGGAAGAACATGCATGCCCTGCGTGGGGATCAAGTCTTTCGTTATCGCAATCTTTTGATCATCTTCCTCGTATGGTTATGAAACCTGTAACAACACAAACAAGACAAGACAAGCCTATGCAATCACATCAATTCAGGTTAGTGACGTTACACTCAGTTAATTCAAAGCTTTAGCAATTGTTGGCAAGGGCCAGCGATGTTATACTCATGCTAGCTTCATCAAACTTAGGCGTTTTATCATGCACAAAACAGTAAAGAACAATGTCAAATACTGAATAACGTATTTTATTGATCGGGCCCCTGAATGGGCGGAGTTTTTGTACACGGGATGTAACTCCTGAAAAGAGGAAGCTACGCAAAGCAAATACATAAGTATGCACAAGAAGCATGAATATTTTGACAAATTAAATTTTGTACACATGTCGGCAACGGGATGCAGATGAACACCACGAACTGATCCTCCCATGACTCGCCCGACTCTAATGCTTTCCCGGTATCCTCACTTCTGAAGAGATTGTATCTGATAACTGGCTCCCCAAATATATTCTCCCGCATTGATGCTCATTGTAATATCAAATTCGGACCGCAGTCATTTGCTTTTCACATCCCTAACTTTTGCGTGAACCGCCCTTTACGGGTTTTCAGTTCACCGGGATACCCTTTTTTGCCGAAGCCGCCCAGTGTAGGTTTTCAACTTCGCGGGTGTACATTTTTTTCCAATTTTATCCCTAATTTTTGCCCGAACCTTTCATTCTGTTTTTGGTTCGCCAGGATGCCCCATTTTTGCCTGGACTCTCTTTTTTCTGTCCAGCGGGTCTATTTTAAGCAAAGTATTTTTTAACTGCGTCCGAATTCACAGGTGACGCAAAGTCTTCTCCGTCCATGGTGGACAACAATAAAGCTCCTCCTGAAAAGACTTTTCTGACAACGTATGGCCCTTCGTAGTTGGGGGTCCACTTGCCCCTGTGATCTGCTTGCGGCGGGAGAATCCTTTTCAGCACAAGGTCGCCCGTCTGAAAGCTTCGCGGAAGTATCTTCTTGTCGTACGCTTTCTTCATTCGTCTTTGGTACAAACGACCGTATGCCAGAGAAGCTAGCCTCTTCTCATCCATCAAGCTCAGTTGATTCAATCTATTCGTTACCCATTCTGCCTCGTCCAGCTGAACGTCTCGCAATACCCTCAGAGAAGGGATCTCAACTTCCAATGGTAGTACCGCCTCCATTCCGTATACCAACGAGAACGGAGTTGCCCCGGTTGATGTGCGTACCGTCGTACGATAACCGTGCAAAGCGAAAGGTAGCATTTCATGCCAATCCTTATAAGTCACCACCATTTTCTGAACAATTTTCTTGATATTCTTATTGGCCGCCTCAACAGCGCCATTCATCTTGGGTCGGTAAGGGGAGGAGTTGTGATGTTCGATCTTGAAATTCTGACAGAGCTCCTTCATCATTTTGTTGTTCAGATTTGAACCATTATCCGTGATTATCCGCTCGGGAATCCCATATCGGCAAATGATATCTCTCTTGATGAATCTAGCCACCACTTGCTTCGTTACATTCGCGTAAGACGCCGCTTCCACCCACTTGGTGAAATAATCGATTGCTACCAGGATGAACCGATGCCCGTTAGAAGCCGTCGGCTCGATCTTTCCAATCATATCGATTCCCCACATCGAGAATGGCCACGGAGATGACATCACATTCAGAGGACTTGGAGGCACGTGTATTTTGTCAGCATAGATTTGGCACTTGTGGCACTTCCTCGCGAACTTGAAACAATCAGTTTCCATCGTCAGCCAAAAGTAACCTGCCCGCAGCAGCTTTCTCGTCATAGCATGCCCACCAGCATGCGTACCAAAGGCACCTTCGTGAATTTCCTCCATGAGAAGCTTTGCCTCTTTCTCGTCTACACAACGCAACAACACCAAATCGTGGTTTCTTCTGTACAAGACGCCATCTGGATTCAAATAGAAATTACCCGCTAATCTCCTGAGAGTCTTCTGATCTTGACTGGATGCCCCAGCCGGATACTCTTTGTTCTTCAGGAAATTAAGGATATCAAAATACCAAGGTTTGTCGTCAGATGCTTCATCGATAGCAAATACATAAGCTGGCCTGTCCAACCGAGAGATAGTGATTTGGGGAGCTTCGTTCCAGAAGTTGACCTTGTACATGGAAGACAAAGTGGCGAGAGCGTCAGCCATTTGATTCTCTGCCCGCGGTACGTGATGCAATTCAACCTTGTCGAAGAAAGGCAACAATCTCCTTGCATAATTCATGTAATGTATCAAATTGGGCTGACGTGTCTCCCATTCCCCTTTTATCTGATTCACTACCAGAGCTGAGTCTCCGTATACGTCTAGATGCTTGATTCGCAAATCAATGGCTTCTTCGAGCCCCATTATACAAGCTTCATATTCGGCCTCATTGTTGGTAACGGCAAAGGTCAATCGGGCAGTAAACGGGATATGCGACCCGTGCGGCGTAGTGATGATTGCCCCTATTCCGCTACCGTAAGCATTCACAGCTCCGTCAAATATCATTTTCCACTGGGACCCCAACTCTGGTCCTTCGTCTGGCAACGGCTCTTCGCAATCCTTCATCTTTAGGTACATGATATCCTCGTCAGGAAAATCAAACCTCATTGATTGGTAATCTTCAATAGGCTGCTCCGCCAGATACTCAGACAGCACACTCCCCTTTATAGCCTTTTGCGAGACGTATTGAATGTCATATTCAGTCAAGACCATCTGCCACCGGGCAATTCTACCTGACAACGCCTGCTTTTCGAATATATATTTGATTGGATCCATCTTCGAGATGAGCATGGTTGTATGATTCAGCATGTACTGCCTCAAACGCTTGGCGGCCCAGGCTAGCGCGCAACAAGTTTTCTCCAGCATTGAGTATCGAGATTCACAGTCCGTAAATTTCTTACTCAAGTAATAGATCGCATGCTCTTTTCTCCCCGTCTCGTCGTGTTGACCGAGAACACAACCCATGCTTCCCTCAAGAACCGTCAAATACATTATCAAGGGTCTCCCTGCCACCGGGGGTATCAAAATAGGAGGCTCCTGCAGATACTTCTTTATTTTATCGAACGCCTTTTGACAATTTTCGTTCCACGTTACAGCTTGATCTTTCTTCAACAACTTGAATAATGGTTCACACGTAGCAGTTAGGTGAGATATGAACTGGGCAATGTAGTTCAACCTCCCTAAAAACCCGCGCACCTCTTTCTCTGTTTTAGGCGTCGGCATTTCTTGAATTGCTTTTATCTTAGCAGGATCGACCTCTATTCCTCTTTCGCTTACGATAAACCCCAGCAGTTTACCCGATCTCGCCCCGAAGGTGCATTTGTTAGGGTTCAGCCTCAGCCTGAACTTCCTAAGTCTTTTAAACAACTTCAGCAGATTCACCAGATGCTCTTCCTCCGTCTGGGATTTGGCAATCATATCGTCAACATAAACTTCGATCTCTTTATGCATCATGTCATGGAAAAGAGTCGTCATCGCACGCTGATATGTTGCCCCAGCATTTTTCAAACCAAAGGGCATCACTTTGTAGCAAAATGTTCCCCACGGCGTTATGAAAGTAGTCTTCTCCATATCCTCTGGCGCCATCTTAATTTGATTATAGCCTGAAAAGCCATCCATGAAGGAGAATACGGAGTACTGAGCAGTATTATCAACTAACACGTCAATGTGAGGAAGTGGAAAATCGTCTTTTGGGCTTGCTTTATTCAAATCTCTATAATCCACGCACATTCGAACCTTGCCATCTTTCTTTGGCACTGGTACGATGTTGGCAACCCATGAAGGATACTTTGTCACAGCCAGGAAACCAGCGTCCCACTGTTTCTGAACCTCCTCTTTGATCTTCATTGCCATATCTGGTCGCGTTCTGCGAAGCTTTTGTTTGACCGGCGGGCAATCTTCTTTCAGTGGCAGGCGATGCACAACCATATCTGTATCGAGCCCCGGCATATCTTCATATGACCAAGCGAATACATCATTATACTCTCGGAGCATTTCAACCAGTCTTCGCTTGATATCACCCTGCAGTGCGGCTCCGATACGAATATTCTTCTCAACCCCTTCCGACCCCAAATTGATAATTTCGATGACCTCGTCGTGAGGCAGAATGGCTCTTTCCTCTTGCTTCACTAACCAAGACAGTTCTTCAGGAACGTCGCTATCTTCGACAACCTCTTCTTCAGCCTGGAATACCGGGTGCTTGAAGTCGGGACGAGTCATAGGTGGTTCAAGGATGTCATCTGAAAATGTTATCCTGCAAAAGGAATGGTTAAGTGCTTCAAAATGCGTATAAAGCGAATAACCACGTTGCCATTTTATTGAAAAATACAAAACAAGAAAGACAGGGATTACGGTATTTGCACATGAAAAAAACGCCATTTATTTAATGATTAACACGCAATGTTTATAACAACACAGCCCTAAGCAAATCCTGATGCCCCGGGCAAGACATCAGATTATTCAACAATTAATAAAGCAAAGCATTACTGTTTAAAAGTCACAGGAACAAGCTCCTGAATAGACCAGTTGCACAGTCCTTGTCCTGGCGTGCTTGGCTGAATCCAGGCATCCATATCACAGTCGCTGTCTCCTTCATCAGACTCCGAAACAGCATTGACAGTTTCATGACATACTCCACTGGCAGAGATGATAATCGGCTTTCTGAAACGGGGGGCCCCCACGGAAGGAGTTGATGACGACGGTCGGTACCCCAGCCCGAACCGGTCCATCTTCACAGGAATGTCCAGCACTTTGCCCCAGCCTTTGGCTTCTCCTGCTTCCACTAGAGCTTGAGCTTCTTTATACGATGAGACAGCTATCTCTGGCACTTTGCTCGGCCCGGGACCTTCGTCCTTGATGCGCAAACCTTCGAATGCCTGGCATGGCGTTTCGTGGATCTCTCCGTCGACTTCCACATATTTAAATGACGATAAATGGCTGACCAGGATGTCTTCTTCTCCGCACACGGTGACTACACTGTCTCCGACCATATACTTTAACTTCTGATGCAGGGTAGACGTGACGGCCCCTGCCCCATGAATCCAGGGTCTTCCAAGCAAGCAGCTATACGCAGGCTGTATATCCATGATATAAAATTCAGTTGCAAACACTTCCGGCCCCACTTGCAGAGGCAAGGTAATCGATCCGAAGACTGTTCTCCGCGTGCCGTCAAACGCTCTGACTACCAAATCACTGGGCGTACACAAAATCCCTCGAACGTCCAGCTTCATCATCGCCTTCTTGGGCAGCACATTCAGAGACGACCCGGTGTCAACCAATACGTGCGACATTACCGATCCTCTACACTCAACAGATACGTGTAATGCCATATTATGATCTCTCCCTTTCGGAGTCAAGTCAAAATCGGTAAAGCCCAGACTGTGGCCTGCATTCACATGTGCCAATACTCCTTCTAGCTGATTTACGGATACATCCTGGGGTACAAAAGAAGTGTCCAGGACTTTCAGCAAAGCATTTCTGTGAGCTTCCGAACACAACAGCAATGACAGGATAGATATTTTGGACGGTGTCTACTGCAGATGCTCCACAATCTTATAATCACTTTTTCGAATCAAGCGCATGAACTCTTCTACATCCTTCGATGCTGCTTCTTTTTCACTTGCCTGCGCTGGAACATTTTCAACCGCTTTCCCTTTTCCTTTCGCTAGTCTTTCAGCCTCCACTTCAGGAGATATAAAGATCCTGCCGCTCCTTGTCATGCCTCCTGAACCAACAACATTATCCACAATCTCCGCTGGCTGCTTGCTAACATCAATCTTTATCCCGTCACAATACACCTCTAACCCATATGACCATGGGACTGCTCTCGTGTTCTCGTACGGGATTGGCCCGGCCTTAGTTATGGTGATCGTTGGGCGCTGAGCTGGTGCTGCAATAGTGATCGTCTTCCGAGGAATCGTCACCGTGGCCACATCACTCCGATTATCCACCACTGCCCCTGCAGGCTCGTCAGTTGCCGCTCGATCAAACTGCAATATGCCTTCATCAATTAAGGCCTGAATGCCTTTCTTCAAATCCTCACACCCCCCAGCTAGGGTCCAACAATCTAAGCAATACTCGTTACAACCTGGGTAAACACCTCCTTGTAACAGTCGGCTCTTTATCTCGCTCAGCGGCGTCTTCAAATCTTCAACATTCATAATCAGATCCAACCCTTCCTCAGTCAGCACGGCGTTTGCCCCATGATTAGGCATGGGTTTCTGGACTATATTCGGACCTGCCGTTCCGAAGTTGATAGTCTTGTTGTCCAAAAGATCCTGCACAACGTGCTTAAAAGCATGGCAACCTTCTATATCGTGGCCCGGGGCCCCAGAATGAAACTCACAGTGCCTGCTTGCATCATAACCGAACGGGGGAGCTCCCGTTATCGGTGCCAGGGTTCTTTTCTCTACCAGATTCAATCCCAACAATGTCTGCAATAAATCGGCATATGTTGAGGGAGGCTTCTCAAACACTCTTCTCGGCTTACTACCCTGGAATCTTCGTTGAGCTTGCTGTGCCCCTTGCTGAGGCTGCTGCTGCTGTGGCATTGGTTGCTGCTGAACCGGTTGTTGTTGCTGGATTGGTTGTGGTTGATATGGGATAGTAACACTCGACACCTGCTGCGGCTGACGATATTGACCTCGTCCCCTGCCTCGGCCTCGGCCTCGGCCTCCAAATACCGCGCTGGCCTCGCCCTGACGGCGCCCACCATAAGCTTTCCTATTACTGTCAGATGCAGTTGATTCCTCGACTTGGAACTTTCCTTGCTTAATGTTACGTTCAATCTTTTCCCCCATCAGAATCAGGTCTGAAAAACTGGCCAGAGACGTATGAAATAGCATATCATGAAACAGCCCTGTGAATGTGCCGACAAACATATCATTCATTTCCTTATCTTCCACCGGAGGACGGACCCTGGCAGCCATATCGCGCCACCTTTGCGCGTACTCTTTAAAACTCTCCCCCTTCTTCTGCGAAAGCCCGGCCAACTGGACCCGATTGGGTGCCAGGTCGCTGTTATACTTGTAGTGAGCCACAAACGCCTCCGCCAATTGCTTCCATGTCTTGATATCAGTTGGCTCCAACCCCATGTACCACTCTAAGGAAGGGCCCGATAGACTATCCTGAAAGAAATGCATTAGCATTCTTTCATCAGTGGAGTACGCAGACATCTTTCTGTAATAAGCTCGCACATGCACTTTCGGACATGTGTCTCCTTTGTACTTATCGAACGCAGGAGCTTTGAATTTAATTGGCACCCTCAAGCCGGGTACCAAGCCCATGGTTGCCATGTCCAAACCCACAGCACTCTGGTTTAGGACTCCCTTCATCTGCTCTTCCAGCATTCTAATCTTTTGGGAATCATCCATTGTCCCTTCAAAACCTCCTCCGGAGAAGGCGTCCTCCTGCTGATCTTCTTGCCACATACCATTTCCAGCTCCGTACCCATCATATGCATTATTACGTCCAGCTCTGATCTGATTCATCCCCGGACCTCGGCCTCTGTTGTCGTACCCTTGAACACCTCCAGCAGGACCAAAAGCCATAAATCCAGTACCGTTTCCGTTTCCAAAGCCTCCGTAACCCTGGTTGACCATACCATAACCATCCTGCCCAAAGCCTTGAGCATTAAAGCCATACTTCCCAGTGTTATCGAATCCCTGATCGTTGAATCCGAACCCAGTATTGACAAAGCCATTGCCTCCTAGATTATCTCCCAAATTGACATCACCCAGCCCAGCATTATGGACAGCAGTCTCATTCCCCACTCCAACGTTACCATTCACAGCAGCGGTAGCGTTGTTGACGTTAGCAGCAGGTATATTGACTACGGGCGGAGCCACCGGCGTGGGAGTGTCGTCTCCATGAGCAGTATCAACCCGGACAGACTGATGATCTTCATTACCATGACCAGCGTTTCGAGCCAACAGAGGCTGGACCATGGCCTGCAAATTCTCCTGCCCTTTTGCTATAGCTTCCATGGTCTGCATGAAGAGGGCGAGCTTCTCGCGCACATCTTGCATCTCGTTCTGCATTTGGTCCATGATTTTCCGACAGTTGGAGCGTGTAGAATAGCGGTGCGGATGCTGATCTGCAATCCTGTTAAGTACCTGGTACAGAGCAGGAAATAAGACACCCTCCAAAGATTACCTGTAATGCAATATGAATATGAATGCAATGCAATGTGTCTGTGCATTAGGGAAGTTCATTCCCCCAGTTCTAGTGCGAAGGTGCCGGTGCAGTGACAGTGCTGACAATAGGAATATCGGAGCTGAATCATAGAAAGCCTCATATATTGCAGAGAGAATCAATAAGCCCAGGGTACAATATTGCTGGGAATACAAAGAAGGCATGACCTCAACCAACAATCCTGGTGATGGTCAGCACTATGCAAATAAAGCATACAAGTTACTATATGAAATGATCAAATCCTCCCGAAAGTCTGGTATTCCTCTATCAACTTCCTGGTCTCCGGATGGCTTGGTCGATCAAGCAGCCCTTCAACAAGCTGATTTCTCCTCTTAAGGACACGACGTACGTCTTCAGCAGTTTCTTCCCATGTGGCTTCCCCGAAGCAATCTTCTAGCTTTCGCTTCTGAGACACTGCTTCATCTCTGGATTTGATTGCCTTGTTCAGTGCATGCTGGACACTATACCGGGTCATCACTTCTTCCTCACACTTCTTGATGCTAGACTTCAACTGCTCTTCGAGGTCGGAAATTTGCTGCTTCAACTTATCTTCCCTCTTCTTGTTGTTAGTGAGTGTAGCATTCCAAGTCTTATTGCAAGAGGAGATCTCTCGATGTGCCGCGTCGAGCGCTTTCTTTTTGGCTTCCAGCATGTCATGGGAGCTTCTGAACTCTTGCCCCAGACGTTCGCGCTTTTTCTTTTCCTCAGTCAACTCAGCCCCTAACCTGTTTAGCAGCTCGATCTGTTGCTGGAAAGCATATACGGCCTTGTTTTTCTCGCTGCGTACCTGGGCTAACTCTTGCTCTAACCCTTCATTGACCTTCATCATGGCTTCTTTTTCCTTCACAACTTGTTCATAGACTTCTCTAGAAACAGTAGTTGGCTCTGCTACCGGAACGGGAACAAGAATTGGTGCATCTGGGAATGGCATCTTCAACTGACTAGCCCTCTCCTGAATCCAAACTCTATAAGGTGCATAGGCCTGACAGTCATTCTTTCCTAACAACGGCTTCCCTTTGCGGTTAATACGTGTCCAGGCATGTTTCAACTTGGCTAATAACTCCCCCTTTACGTCACCAGTGAAGTACAGAGATTCCTGTACTTCTTCCTCCTGAGGTGGATTCTTCAGCGCATATCCGAACTGGCGAATGAATAGAGAAGGGTTGTAATTGATACACCCTTTTCTTCCGATCAACGGCACATTAGGGTACCCAGAACAACTGAAGATAAGCTCGGATCCCAGCAGATCTCTATCAAACCACTCCATGTCTTCCGACGATAGCCTCATCAGGCGCTCTGGCCAACCAACTGGGACTGTAGTCTCTGCAACAGATCCTCTCTTAGGAAGGTGACTCTCAAACCACATACTCAACAAGGGCACACACAGGTGAACATTCTTCCCTCTTCCCTTCTCATTCTTATAATGCAGTGAGTGGTAGAGATCTCCGAGTAAGGTAGGTACAGGATTACCAGCGGCAAACAAGTAGAAAGCATCAAAGTCCACAAAATCCGGTATATTGGGGAACAATACTATGCCATAAATGCACAAAGCCAACACAGCATTGAAAGCGACCCAGCACCCGCTCTTGGCATACTCTTGGGCTTTACCAACTAAGAACTGGAGTGAGAAGCCTGGAACTCCACGGGAAACAGTAGTCACAAGTTCAGAAGCATCAATATGCAAGGCTTTTGCCAAATCCTCCGGCTTGGGCTTAGCGTCATAATGAATGAATGGAACCTGGTTCTGCACGGGCAGCTCAACATACTCAGCGTATTCCTCCAGGGTTGGTCCCATAATAAATTCAGAGAACGTGAAGCACCTCAGAGCAGGGTCGTAGAATTGCATCAAAGCATACAGCCCATCTAACTCTACCTCTGTAGGTTTGCACACCAATCTCAGTAGTCTACCATAGCTCATCCGGAAGCTCCTACGAACACCCTCATCAGCAAGAGAGATCAACCCAAGTAGAGGAACAATATCAGGCGTAGGCAATTTGTAAGCAACCGTTCTCCTTAAGCTAGTCATGATCAAACACTCAGAAGTCTGGGCACTAGAACTAGGGAAATGCAAATGCACCTGCAGCACAGACACACGTTAGTGAAATGCAAATGGCAATGGATATGCGGTGATGCAATGCAAGTAACATGCAACAGGGACCAAAGCTGTAGCTGAATAGCCTGAACCCAATCAAGAAAGGTCTCAGATAGACCATCCAGAAGTCCTCAAACCCTGGTCTCAGATATACCTCAAACAAAGCTCCAATATTGGTCTCTGATAGACCCCATAATCATAACCTGAATGGTCTCTGGCAGACCTCAGATCATATCCCCCACTGGTCTCTGACAGACCTCAGAACACATCTCCAAATAGTCTCTGACAGACCTCGGAACACACCAACTGGTCTCTGACAGACCTTAGAACCCTCCATAAATATCCAAGGTCCTGATCAACAAACCGGTGGTCTGAAGGTCTAGTTACCTGCATAACCCTGAATCCCCTCACAGGTGGGTGGCCCTATAACTGGCACAAGGTACGGCATCCTATGCGGTCGTCGGCGTCACAGACTTTCAGGGTTGGTGATACGATTCCCAGAAGGAGTGGCATCATCAAATCCTGAAGAGGCCTCACTTAGCCAACTTCCAAATGATCGGTCCCCAGAGTCGACAATCCAACTAACCAGCAACCCACGCCAACCAAAGGAAGGGGCAGGAGGCCAACCAGATGAACCTCGTCTGAGTGTAGATTTCATGGGACACCAAAGCAAGCAAAGCAAGCGGGCGCCCACTAATTTCTACTCTAATTCTAGGTGCACTCAAGCCCAGGTCCGGCTTATCTCTCAATATCAGAACACCCGTCACACCCCAGATACAGCAATAAAAATCAATATATATAATGCTGAAAATAAAGGTCAGAAATATAAAATAACTCCATACAAAATCCTCGACGGGAAAACAAGCGTTAGGATTGACTCTCTTAAGGGACGTTGGATCCCAAATGCATAAGAACCATCGCAGTCCTTAGCAGCCAGGGGACGTTGGGTCCCCAGCAGAGTCGCCAGCTGTCGCTACGGCGAAAATCGGCGCCGGCTGAACAGAAGAGTCGCCACCGTGCGTTATTTATCCCACGGGAGGGAAAGGAAACGCTCAGAGTAAACCTCGCACAACACGGGAAAGGTATGGTCGTCGCAACCAAAACCTGGATTCGGGAGTCGGTTACGCAAGGGGAAGGTATTAGCACCCCTCACGTCCGTCGTACTCGACGGGATCCACGCTTGCTTTCGGGTATGGATTGTTATTCTATCTACGCTAAAGGTCTGGGGTAAAAAGAAAATAAAATGAAAACAAAAATGACTCGGCAAAGTATCGCACTTTATGCCTACGTATTCCCGTCTGGAACGAGAAATCAGAGTCAACGTAGTTCGCCTACCTACGGGAAAGGAGGGGAAGGTTGCTCGCTAGGATATCGCATCCTATGCCTACGTACTTTCATACAGCATGAAAGATCAGAGCAAACGTAGTTCGGGCTACGTACGACACAAGCTTGTCTTTGATTGATTTTATTCCTTCTGAAAAAGGTTTTCTTGATTAACAGTCCCGGCGGACAAAAATGACGCTTTGATGAGTTCACGTTCTTTTACGGAAGAAGTGTCTTTTATTGTGTTTGAAATCTTTATTGTGTTTTTCTGTTTGTTTTGAGAAAGAAGAGACAGAACTCTAACCTATGGTTGCGAAGGGAATTAAACTAACCTACTGTTATCATGCATGGGTTAAGACCTAGTGTCTATCATGCTCCTCTCTTGCACAGAGAGAAACAGAGATCCTACGGGATAGGCAGAAACAGAAACAACATCAGCTATAATAAAGCGGTAAAATGCATGGATGCAACAGTACAAGCAAGGCAAGGGAGTCCCACTCAACCTCGAACCTAGAAAACAATAGGCAAAAGTGAACAGACTTCACTTTCAACCTAACAGGTTAAACAGCAAACAATACAGCCAGGAAATCCAAACAATACATCAACAAATGAAATACAACAGCAAAAGAAACAGCATCAGCAGCTCTGAATCAACATCTGGCTTCAAGTAATCTTCAATCAGCTACAGGCTTCAACAAGCATCAATCTCCATTTTCATGACCTTCAGGCAAGGGCTTTGATCATCAGTCTTCTATCTGCAATGGCTTTTCTTCAAGCTCAAACCTCCAGGATGAGGGATCAGTCACAAGAGTGAATTGGGTGTTAAGCAATCAGCTGACTACCAAGGGTGGTGAACAGACTGCTTCTAACACAAGAGACATTTTCTCTCAAGAGTTCTATCTCATAGACACTATCACCAAGCCTTCCAAAGGAAGGGGGTGAGTGTCTTAGAGAGACTCTGAATCACAGAGAAGAATGGATGCAGACAAGGCAATCCATGTTTGAGAAACAAACTTTCTAACCTAGAGCTCTGCCTAGCTCCTAAACCCTAGTCTCCTCAGCATCTGCTAGCAAGAACCTACTCCTCAACTCTGGCAGTTGATCTTCAACCTCTGGATCTCCAATGGTCTTCATCTCCTCAAGTCTTCAGCTCTCCCAAGGCCCCAGACAATCCCAATACCCAAGCAAGCAATCAATAAATCCCCAGAGGGCACACCACACCAGTCAATCAGATATACAGACAGTATTAATAGCAGTAGGGGAATCCTGACTTTTTCTAAGGGATTTAATAACTACCCATAGCCCCTATAGTCCCATAACTAATCTAGTCAAACCCTAAGTCCTAAGGGAAAGAATCAAACCTCCTAAGTCATCACCTAAAAAAACCCTAATTTGTTCATGTTGTTCAAGCCTACATTAATCACCTAAAATTAATTCCTAAAAATGGGAACTAAATTGAATCTACAAGTTCAACATCTCATCTAAACAACATAAAAAGAATGAACAAAAAATATGAAAGCATTTAGTAGAACAAAAATTAATAAAATCATGCATGAAATGAAGCTATTTAAAATGACATTTATTTAGAAAATATGGAAAAAATATGAAATAAAAATAAAAATGCAATTTTATTTAATGACAATTTTCTACACATCCTAAAGAAAATGATGTAAAAAGAATGGATTAAAAATGATTTTTTATGTATTTATTATGAATTTTTAAAAGTTGGTAAAATTAAAGTGAATTAAAAAAAGAATTGAATTAAAATGAGAGAGGGGGGGTTAGAATATCAATTCGCTCCAGTTATATCCAGGATGGGCCAACAATGGTGGGGTGCGCGTAGCATTTCATATCAGGCCCAGAACAAGTCAGCACTAATGAAATAATAAAAGGACGCAGGGGGGTGAAAATAGGAATAGAATCACGTTCAGAATGGATTGGGCTTGGTAACTGGGGGGTGGGGATATCAATACTCGCTCAGGCCCGCCCGTTTCAATTAATGAAACGGTGCGTTTAGGGCACCAACTCATCTCCCTCCAAAATCTGCTTCAAATAAGAGCCACACGATTGGCTTGGGGGTCAAAGGTCCAACGCGAAATGGACCGTCCAGATTTCGTCTTCCTCATCAGTTCAAATGAGTTAGGGTTTATACTCCATGAATGCCATGCACGAGCCAACTTCAAGCTCTCAGTTCTCCCTCTCCAATCCATGAAACGCCACGCTATAAACATGAAAATCACTCTAAATTCCTCCCTCTATACGCCTATGGTCTTAGATTGCTCTGAAACTCAACAAATCAACAAACCCGATCGAGACAAGTTCTGGTTACCATGAATATACTCTGCAATTCATCATCACAATTCTCCATCAAACCTAGACTAAACTCTTCCATGACTAATGGTGATTATCCTGCGCTAACAACCTAAGATTCTAATGCACTAAGCCACGAGTTCCAAGCCCTAACAGTTTGGTACACCTGCTAACAATTGCCTCTATTCAGCCTCAAATTCATCTAAACTAACCTCCTAACAGCATGGATCATGAATATACTAGTAAAACTACCTAAATCTCCCTAGATTGAGTAAGTTAGAAAGATTTGCACCTTGAACAAGCTTTAATGGAGGCTGAGTAATCACGTGGATTCAGGCTCTTGTATGCTTCAATCTTGATCCATTCTTGATGTACTTGATTCTGTTTGCAATATTTGGATGAAACTTGGCTTGGATCTTGATCTACAACTGAATTTGCAGCTTGTATGTTCTTGAAGAAAGTGCACGAAAATGGATTGATCACACCTTGTTCTTGATTGAATTCTGATCTATGATGATGAATCAGTATAATGAAGTTGATTTTGATGATGATTGGTGAAGAATTTGAGGAATTGAAGTGAAAATGCAATGAGAAAGAATGAGAGAATTTGGGAAATTCTTGGTGAAAAATGAGTCCAACCCTTGATCAATCTTCATTTCATGAATATATAGGGCTCACATGAACATTCTAGATCCATCTTACACATTCCCTTGCCTTCCAACTTTGATTCATTTTGGCTATGTTTCTTAAAATGCAAGTAACCAAGGATAACTTTGAAATCTTCCACTAAACTCAAAAAAGTGCTTGAACCATTGTCTTTAGAATGTCTTTTCCATTCAAAATCATATATTGGAAGTCTCCAATTGGACTTATAAATCTCCCAAACCATTTTCCATTTTGACTTTATTCAAATTATAAGCCATTTTAGTTCAAATTTGGACCAATCATGCAACTTCATGTTATGAGCTTTTCCAACAATTTGTGACCTTCTTTCTAGACTTAAAATGTCATTTGGAGCAAGTTTGATGTTGTAAGTTTTTCCATTTGAGGCCTCCTTGTATGAGTTTTGGACATGAGTTAAAATGACCTGTAATTCACAAATGCCCAAAATACCCTTTGCTTGCCAAGACCATAAGTTGAGTTCCACACATAATATGAAGGCATACTATACCATTCTAGAAAGCTAAGACAATGAGGAACAATTCTTATGTTGACCAAGAATTCATTTGAAATCTCCTTGAGGGGTAAAACTAGCTTGGAAGTCAAGTCACTTTCACAGACAAAATTTCAGATACCTCAGATGACCTGTAACTTGCAAGGACCATAACTTGAGTTCTATAAATCTCCTTGATGTCTTCCACCACTCAAATTAAAGGTCTTGAGATCCTCTACAAGTTTCATGTTGGCCAAGAAGCCATTTGAAGCTAGCATTTTGACTTATCTTGCTTGGAAATTTGACCTAAACTAGGGGATTTTACACAGAAACCCTAATTTAGAACCTCCTCTTCTCCTTGATTTCTCTTGATTTATTCTTAGCATAACAACATATCTTTATTATCCATGTCAAATTATGAACCCCACATCTCTCCAATAGCCCTTAATGCCTTTCAATCAGTCAATTGACCTAGAGTTGACCCAGGGTTGACCCAGATGAAACCCTAGTTGACTGTCTTCAACTGTAATTCTTGTGAATTCACCAATGACTTGTCTCCTTCTCCAAATGACTTTCTAAGTCCTCCAAGATGTCTAGATACTCCCCGTGCCTTCAATTCACAGCTCATACTTTCCTTGATGATCCCCAGATACCCTCAGCCAGGAGATAGATTAACTGCTTGACCCATTGACTTGATAGCTTTCAAATTCTTTTCTGATGACTTGAATGAGATTGAATCAGGATAATAACCTCTTGATAGGCCTCTAGAGATGAGAATAATGATTGGTCCCCCTGTTGGATGACTTGCTATGCTATGCTATGCAGATGATTAGATTATGTACATGACTCTATATGCAAATGCTAATGCCATTGAAACACAAACCAAGTGAAATAGGTTGAGCAAATTTTAGGGTGCAACACCAAGCTGTTAGAAACCATTGGAAACCCCTATCTCTTCATTTGGCATCATAAGTGCATTGTTGCTTAAAGTTGAAGAAAAGTTCAAAGGCAAGAAAGTGAAGTAAGAGGTCTCTGGTTTTCTCAACTATTCTAGCATATTCAAAAGGGTCATCAAGAGGTATGTAACTTGTCTCCATTGGCTTTTGTGTCATTTTTCATGATTTTGGCATTTTAAGCATTTTTGTCCATTTTTGAAGTTATGAGCACATCAAAGCATATCAAGCAACTCAATTACCATTTTTTGCATAAGTTGTTGTTTTACCAAAATCACATTTCCAGCACTTCATAACAGTCATTTAGAAGTTGTTAGCACCATCATTTGGTTTTAGAAGCAAGTTGTTTGAAAATTCACATTTCAAAAATACACATGTTCACAAAAGCACATTTTTGCAACTTACACAGCTTTTTTTCATCACAGCATGATATAGGTCCCATCTTTTGCATAAACTCTTTCCTTATTATTTATGTGGTGTGTGTACATGATCTCCATGATTTGAAACTGATTAGAACTTGACTTTCATGTCAAAATGCACCTCTTTTCATCAACATACAGCAGCTGTCATTTTTTCAAAAAGATGAGAATTTCAGAAAATTAATACCACCATCATGTTCCTCATATTTTTCTAGGCCAGTTACATATAAAGTTTGCTTAATTTGGATAAAAATTGAGGAAGTTATGATATGTTTTGCAAAACCATAGAAATGTTCATGCATCATATAAACATTAAGGTACAGCTGCTATTGAATTTTTCAAAAGAAATGAATTTCAAAAAAACTAACACCACCATCCTCTTCCTCTCATTTTTCTACCCAAGATCCATATAAAATTTGCCTCGATCCGATGAGTGGTTAGTAAGATACGGTATAAAACGTATTTGGTTTCGATTATGTATCCATGTCATTATGCATTCAAAAGCATACAAACACACCAGCTATCGTTTTTTTCACTAGGTAAACAATTTGGAAAAACCACCACCACCATCCTCTTCCTCTCATTTTTCTACCCAAGATCCATATAAAATTTGCCTCGATCCGATAAGCGGTTAGTGAGATACGGTATGAATCGTATTTGTGTTGATTATGTATTTTTGCCCAGCCATGGAACCAAACAAGGCATGTATATTTATGGTTTCCATTTGATTAATGGATGTAACAGCCGCTTCAGCGGTAGAGACTCGCGCGTGTATCAGTCTTGGCATGGGTTCGATCCCTTGTGATAACCTTTGCTGCCACTTTTCCTCATTTTTGTACATAAACTTCAAAAATTCGTAACTCTCTCATTTTTTATCGTTTTTCACCCGTTCTTTTTTCATTGTGTTTATTTTAATGTGTACTTTCATTTCATAATTTTATTTTCCATGTTTGATTATTTTTTCACCACGTTTGATTGTGCGCGATCCGCGCGTCAACGGTACTAACCCTATTTGGTTGCAGATGAAATTTAAAAGGTTTCCTCTTGTGTTTTCTCAGGAAAATTGATTGTTATCATGTCTATATATGTTTGTCAACATGTTAGAAATTTTACCTTGAATTATTATCATGTTTACCTCATCTATTTGTTAACAGTATTCCAGGTACGAACTGTCGTCACGGTTCTCGTACTGAATCAGCTGCTTTGATTGTCATCATTGCTTTTAACCTTTAAATATCTTTTTTCATTGGTTGTCACCATGATTATGTTTGTATAAAGTTTGTATTTCATTTTATCCCCAAGCGATGAAGCTCGTTAGCTTTCGTCCAGTTGCCAATAATACTGTCACTCCAAAGGAAGGTCTGTCCACTTGACTGTCAATGTCTTGGACCAAAACCTCTGCTATCCCTTGACTTTATTAAGTCATTTTAATCCTAATTTAGAAACCTCTAGACTTTGCTTGAAGTCTAAGAAACCCACCCATACTAGGAGTGTTCTTCAACTAGAACCCTAGGAAAGAGTTCGTCAACTCTGTGTAAGAATCATCGTCATGATTTCTTACTTCCCCTTTTAATTTAGACTAGGGAGTTTTGTCAAACTCCGCACAAGCATTGTCATGTTTGTCCCCCTTTGAACCTTGATCATCATCAAGTGTTCTTTTCCCTCGTGAGGTGAACTACGATTGCTCTGATTCTATCCTAGTCAGGATACGTAGGCAGAAGGTGCGATGCCTTTGCGAGCAAACTTAGAAAACCACTTAGGCCTTTTTATTTATTTTATCTCAATTCCCAATCCTTAAACCATAGTGCACAATTCACAAACTTAGCAAGTAATTAAACAAAAGGTTCCTGTAGAGTACTACAGATGTTTAGGGTGCTAATACCTTCCCTAGATATAACCAACCCCCGAATCCCCGAATCTCTTAAAGCGTTGTTGTCACAACGCGCAAAAGGTTCTTTCTTTCTTTAGACCTATCCTTTGGATAAATTAAAGACCGGTTGTAAAAAGAAATACGGTTCAAGTTAACTAATAGCTTGATATCAAATTTTCACCGCAACAGAAATGGCGACTTCACTGGGGATCATTGCTTTTGCTTTTATTTTGAGGGTTCAACCTATTTTGTTTAACTAATTGCTATCTGTGAATACTTGCATATATTTTGTGCTCTGTTGGTTTGGGAAACTTGAAATGGTGAGACAGCACTACACCCGTGCTCAAGCGTACTTATGATAGGAAGGTGATATATTCAAGAAGGCTTATAGGGAGTAGATTCCCGACCAAGCTGACTTGAGAAAGTCACCGCTCAGTGGAGGCCCTTTAGAGAGCTAGTATTGTTGATCGAGTATTCGTGAAAACAATGCTACTTTCTACATAGGTGCCCATGACACTGAGGACCTTTAGATACCTTTTCCCCCACTATGGCTTTACTAGGATGTAGTGCGGTGACTATAAGGAAGTAATTCCAAAGTAGTTGATACGCGATACTACACTTGGACGAGACTCTCTTGAGAATATTATCGACCACCAAGTATTTGGGAAATTGATAATATCCGAAAGATGGGTCGAGGACTCCAGGAACTCTTTTAGAACCTTTGTTCTGCAGTTATGGAAACCTTAGTACATACCTTTGGGGTGGGTAGACCTTGACTCCTTGCTCATATTCTCCAAACCAAAAACCTTGTCTGTTTACTTGTGTAAATCTGTGAATATGTGATTACCTGTGTTTGTGCATTCATGCATCCATAAACATCATGTCATAAAAGTTTTATGGAACTCAGAGTCGTTTATTTATAAAATATCAGGAAATTCATGGACAACGGAAAAAAGAAAACTATAAAGTACACTTACAAAAGCCCTAATATAGATGAGATTGAAAGGTTGAGCACTCTGATCACAGATGTAGAAGGATTCAAGAGCAGGTACGGGAATTTGTTGTCTCTACTGAAAACAAGGAAGAAAATGGATTCGGGACTCCTTTCCACATTACTCCAGTTCTATGATCCACTTTATCACTGCTTCATATTTCCGGATTATCAGTTAGTGCCAACACTTGAAGAGTATTCCTGTCTGATTGGGTTACCCATCCTTGATGCATCTCCTTTTCCCGTCATGGAGAAGGACCCTAAAAAGGAAGAAATTGCTAAAGCCACACGTATCGGGTTGGTAGACATTCAGAAGAACATGGTTACTAAAGGAGGAATCTTTGGGCTGACTGCAAAATTCTTGATTGGGAAGGCTCAGTATTATGCCGATCACTTGAGTATGGATGCTTTTGAGGCTATTCTAGCCTTACTTATTTATGGGATCTTTCTTTTTCCGAGCTTTGACAACTTTGTGGATCTCAATGCCATCAAAATATTCTTGAAGAAGAATCCAGTACCTACTCTACTAGCTGATGCTTACCACTCTGTTCATCAAAGAAATCTTCACAAAGGAGGAATGATCGTCTGTTGTGTTCCGTTGTTGTATAAATGGTTCGTTTCTCATCTACCCAAAGCCCATACTTTTTGGAGCAAAGGATGGTGGTCTGAAAAGATTATGGCTCTTACTCACTCCGATATTGACTGGTACAGCCGTAGTTATGATGGGATCAAAATCATTGATAGTTGTGGAAGCTTCGGGAATATACCTCTCCTTGGTACAAATGGGGGAATCAGCTATAACCCCGTGCTTGCTCGTCGACAACTTGGTTATCCGCTGAAAGACAAACCCAGCAGTGCTCACGTAGAAGGTATTTTCTTCATAGGAGTTTCAGAATTAAAAGATGAAATTCTCAAAGCATGGGGGCATATACACAGGAAAGGAAAAGAGGACTTGGGAAGACCTAACTGCATCTCTTTTGAACCTTATCTCCAATGGGTACGAAAGAGGGCCATTCAGTTGAAAATGCCTTATCCTCCACAAAAGCCTATGGTATTAATAGAAGAACAACCATTGATTTTCATGTCTGAGGAAGAGAAGCTGAAGATCGCACTGAGGAAGTCACAACAGACTGAGGTATCCTGGAAGTACAAATATCAGGTTGCTATGGAAGAGAACGAGGAACTCCGCAAACAACTTCAATTGAAAGAAGAGGAAGCAGTTGCAAGCAAAAAGAGGAAGGCACAGGAAGATGCATTTTATTCCAACCATCAATCAACCCCTTGGAAAGCTATGGTAGACAAACTTATCCTTGAGAAAGCACAGGTAGAAGAAGAGCTCAGAAGAATCAAGAAGAGAGAGGATTTTCTTTTAGAGCATATTGAGTTGTAATATTAGGGCTTCTTGTAAGATGTACTAAAATCTTTTGTAATACCCTTTTTGAAAATCAATGAAATGAAAGGATATTTTGGTAAATTTGAGTTCCATGAAACTTTTGCATTTACATTTGCATTCTTTAAATATTTACAAATAAAGCTTTTATTCCCTTGAATGTTTAAAAAATCTGCATTTTGCACGTCTACATTTCATAAGCATCGCATACGCATGTTCCTGAGTCGTGTCTCATTCCTCTGTCTTGTCTTCAGAATCACACTGAGACCTCGCCATCAGTACAACACACGAGCCCAAGCTCGCTTAAGGATGGAAGAACAGAACTTAGATGTAGACAGAATCGACAATGAACTCGGAGAGCTCCGAGGAGGCATGGGACAGATCAGGGAAGCCTTACAAGTCATCCGTGCAATGTTGGACACTCAAGCCACCGTTGTCTCTGAAATCACTACAGAACCAATCCCGACAGCTGTTACTATTGCCAATGTGCCAACCTATGGGTTACCTCCAGGCTTTGTGCCACCGCCGAGAGTCACTCAATAGACAATTCCCTTGGGAGGTGAGATTCCACAAGTTATTCCCACCTACACTCCAGCTACAGTTCAGGTTCAAGCACGCCCCATCTTTCATAATCCACCACCGGTATACGAAGGACCCGAAGGGTATGAAGAGGAAAATGAATCACATGAGAGGTTGAGGGAGAGTGTTGAAACGATAGGGAGAAAGATCCGAGCAATGGAAGGAAATGATACCTTTGGCACTGACGCCAGAGAAATGTGTTTGGTATCTGGACTAGTAATACCACCAAAGTTCAAAATCCCAAATTTCGATCAGTACTCAGGAGCTACTTGCCCACGAACTCACTTAATCATGTACTATAGAAGAATGGCAGCACACGTCGAAGACGACAAGTTAATGATCCATTGCTTCCAAGACAGTCTGAAAGGAGCTCCAGCAAAATGGTATCTAAGTCTAGATCAGTCCAGAATCCACAGTTTTCAAGATTTGGCAGATGCATTCATGAAACATTACAAATATAATATGGATATGGTACCTGACCGAAGGCAGTTGTTGAACATGTCCCAGAAAAGCACAGAGTCATTCAAAGAATACGCTCAGCGGTGGAGAGAAACAGCATCCCAGGTAGAGCCACCCCTAAGTGAGAAGGAACTGACAGACTGGTTTGTTGACACAGTGAGACCAGAATTCTATGAGAAAATGATCAGCAGTGTGTCTGCAAGTTTTTTAGACATTGTAGCCGTGGGAGTAAGGGTAGAATTGGGGATGAAAAGTGGAAAGGTAGCCAGCAGCTCTGGCAGTTCTAACAACAGCAGTATTAAGAAGGTCAGCAGTGGGTTTCACAAGAAGAAAGAAGGTGAGACAAATGCCATAATGGGGACAAGAATCCGTACCATGAGACCTCCATATCAGCAATATCAACCGCCTCAACAAAGTTTCTTCCAGCCAATCCAGCCTAACTATGTTCAACAGTTTCATCAACAAAGACCCATGTACCCGGTACAGTATGCCCCTCAGCAATATGTGGCAGCTGTGACCCCAGCATTCAACCATTCCACTTCAAACTATCAACCAGGGCGACCAGCGCCCATGTATCAGCAAAACCAGCAAGGGCATCAACGAGCGCCCAACGCTCCGCCCTTTCAACAAAATCAGCAGCAGAGGGTACCACAGCCCAGGCAACAATACCAGAACCGGAGGCCAACAACAAAACCTCCACTTCCACAAATACCAATGACGTACACTGAGTTATATCCATCTTTGGTCCAACAGGGGTTGATCACGACAAGACCACTTAATCCAGATACCACATCTCCATATTATAACCCAAATGCTCATTGTGCTTTCCATGAAGGTGCTGCTGGCCATGACTTAGAAGGTTGCTTTGCCTTAAAACATCTGGTAAGAGAGTTGATGGAGAAGAAAATCTTGTCCTTTGATGATGTACCACCTAACGTCAAAAGTAACCCACTGCCAAACCACGGAAGGGTCAATGCCATTGAAAAGGCAGATGAAGAGATAATTAATGATGTGTCAAAAATCAGAACGCCATTGAAGACATTGCATGATAAGCTGACAGAAGCAGGGTTGTTGGGAGATGTTCATAACCAATGTGAAAAACGTACCGTTAGTTCCAGTGGATGTAATGGGATACGGGAAGATATACAAAGATTGATAAATGAGGGGATGTTACAAGTATGTGGTAAGGAAAGGAAAGAAGAGGTTTCTGTAATAGAGCCAGTTTTCGACCTATCCAGGAAAAGAGAGAAAGTTCCAGTGTTTAACAGGGGTGCAAGGCCAGTTTTCAACAGAGCTGCTATAGGTCAACCACGACCAATCGTAGTTCAGAAACCAAGACCGTTCCATTATGACAATACAAAAGTTGTTCCGTGGAAATACGATGTGACCGTGGTAGACCAAGAAACGGGAAAGATTGTTCAGACAGATAATCAGAAGGATGTGACCAATATTGTCGGCACTAGCAAGATGACCCGCAGCAGTCGGATCTATCAGCCAAAAGAATCAGTAGCTATTCCAAAGGAAGTCATTCCTGCTGTGGTAATCAAAGAAAAAGAAGCTTCAAACACAGAAGAAGAGAATGATGAATTTTTGAGGATTATCCGAAGAAGTGATTACAAGGTGATAGATCAGCTTCATCAGACACCATCAAAAATATCAATCTTGTCACTCTTGATAAATTCTCCAGCTCACAGGGAAGCATTACAGAAAGTATTGAGACAAGCACATGTAACCAAAGATATTTCACTTGGGCAGTTTGATTCAGTAGTGGCTAACATCACGGCATGCAATACTTTGAGTTTCAGCGATGTCGAGTTACCAAAGGAAAAACGTGATCACAATCGTGCACTACACATATCCATCAAATGCCAGGAAGATACTTTGGCACGAGTACTGGTCGACACAGGATCCTCGTTAAACGTACTACCCGCAAGATCACTGTCCAGACTAGCCTATGCCGGGGCAGAGATGAAACCAACCTCATTAATTGTAAAAGCCTTTGATGGTTCGAGGAGAACGATCATCGGAGAAGTAGAATTACCAATCTTGGTGGGACCCCATGAGTTTAACATTGTATTTCAGGTGATGGACATAAATCCAGCTTATAGCTGCTTACTGGGACGTCCCTGGATCCATGAAGCAGGGGCAGTAACTTCTACCCTACACCAAAGAATGAAGTTTGTGGTAAATGATAAGCTGGTGATTGTTCATGGTGAAGAAGAATTAATGGTCAGTAATCTTTCATCATTCCGGTACATTGAAGCAGAAGAGAATGCACTAGAGACATCATTCCAAGCACTAGAAATAGCAAACGCAGTGATGATAGAGGAGACGGTGGCAAAAAGTAATCCAACTTTCGCATCTGCTCAAGGCGCCAAAGCTACGCTGGAAGAAGGCACTCCCGCAGGATGGGGAGAGGTCATTGAGGTAAAGCCGAAGACGAACCGCCAGGGGTTGGGTTACAAACCAACTCAAAGTGAAGAACCGAGGCATGACAACAGCCGGCCAAAGGCTATTCAAGAAATATTTATCAGTGGCGGTTTTCAAATTAACGCCGTGGAAGGAAATCTTGAAAGTGAAGACATAGAAGCACTAGTGTATCATGACGAAGCTACTCTGAACAACTGGGAGGCTATCGAAGTTCCTGTAGTTTTTCCCGAGTTAAAGTAATTTGTTGTTTTTCTTTGTTATTTTTAAAAATCTCCATAGTCGTGCCCAAGGCTATAGGAATGTTTTGTAAGGGCCCCATGCTTTCAAAGAAATATCAATGAGAATGGACTATTTTGTTAAAAATCCTCGTGTTTGTTCCTTTACCGTCTTTTGCTTTTACTTTGAAAGAAAAATGGCAATACAAAAAACCAAAACAAAAACAATTTTCTCTTTCTCTGTGTGTGTTGCATTTGTTGATTGTGTGTTTTAATAAAGTAAACCCTTCAAACATGCAGTGATGACCATAACCCCATTGAATCCTGTGACCATGCATCTCCTCCTGACCTTGATTCACCAATTTACCAAGCTGAAGACGAGGATGAGGACTGTGAAATTCCTGATGAACTGGTAAGATTGGCCCAAAAAGAGGATGCAGAGCTTCAACCCCATAAGGAACAGGTAGAAGTTATCAACCTTGGTACCGAAGAAGATAAAAAAGAAGTCAAAATTGGGGCAGCCCTAGGGGTAGAAGTAAAACAGCAGTTAAAGGAACTCTTAAGGGAATATGTAGATGTGTTTGCTTGGTCTTATCAGGATATGCCTGGTTTGGATACAAACATAGTGGTTCACAAGTTACCACTCCGACCTGAATGCCCACCGGTTAAACAGAAACTCAGAAGAACCAGACCCGACATGGCTCTCAAAATCAGAGATGAGGTAAAAAAGCAGATTGATGCAGGCTTCCTTGCAGTGGCCAAGTATCCAGAATGGGTAGCCAACATTGTTCCTGTACCAAAGAAAGATGGAAAGGTAAGGATGTGTGTGGATTATCGAGATTTAAACAAAGCCAGTCCAAAGGACGACTTCCCTCTACCACATATTGATACTTTGGTAGATAATACAGCTCGGTTTGCAGTGTTTTCCTTTATGGACGGGTTCTCTGGTTACAATCAAATCAAAATGGATCCTGACGACATGGAAAAGACAACCTTCATCACTCCATGGGGCACCTATTGTTATAAGGTTATGCCATTCGGTTTGAGAAACGCAGGGGCAACTTATCAAAGAGCTATGGTGGCTTTGTTCCACGACATGATGCACAAAGAAATAGAAGTATATATGGATGACATGATCGCCAAGTCTCAAAATGAAGAAGACCATATAGAACATTTGTTGAAGTTATTCAAAAGACTCCGGAAATATCAGTTGAGGTTGAATCCTGCAAAGTGCACTTTCGGAGTCAGATCAGGAAAATTACTCGGTTTTATTGTCAGCCACAAGGGGGTTGAAGTGGATCCAGACAAAGTTCGTGCCATTCAAGACATGCCAGCTCCGCGGACCGAAAATCAGGTTAGAAGCTTCCTTGGAAGGTTGAATTACATATCCAGGTTCATTTCCAATATGACCCCCACCTGTGAACCGATCTGCAAGTTGTTACGAAAGGATCAAACGGTCGTATGGAATTCTGATTGTCAAACAGCGTTCGATAAAATCAAAGGTTATCTCCAAGAACCTCCAATTTTGATACCACCCGTTCCAGGAAAGCCTCTCTTTATGTATTTGACAGTGCTTGAAAACTCAATGGGTTGCGTTCTGAGTCAACAAGACAAATCTGGACGGAAAGAACATGCCATTTATTATCTGAGCAAGAAATTTACTGATTGTGAAAGCAGATACTCACTCCTAGAAAAGACTTGTTGTGCTTTAGCATGGGCCGCTAAGCGTTTGAGGCAGTATATGATTTGTCACACCACTTTATTGATCTCGAAAATGGATCCAATAAAGTACATCTTTGAGAAACCTGCACAAACCGGAAGACTCGCCCGGTGGCATATGCTACTATCAGAATATGATATTCAATATGTGGCTCAGAAATCTATCAAAGGCAGTGTGTTATCAGAATATCTCGCAGATCAACCTGTCGAAGATTATGAACCTCTGAAGTTTGATTTTCCGGATGAAGATATCATGTTAGTAAAAGATCGTGAAGAAACAAGTTCTGACAAAGGTCAACAGACAGAGAATTGGTGGAAAATGATGTTCGACGGTTCCTCCAATTATAGCGGACATGGCGTAGGTGCAGTTTTAATGAATCCTGAAGGTGGTTACACTCCGTTTACAGCCAGACTAGACTTTGATTGTACAAACAACATTGCTGAATACGAAGCATGTATCCTTGGTCTCGAAGCAGCCATTGATCTCCAAATCAAAAATCTCGAAGTCAGTGGAGACTCAGCATTGGTTATCTACCAAGTCACGGGTGAATGGGAGACAAGACATGAAAACCTGATCCCTTACAGAGCTTATATCGTTGAAACGATCAAGTATTTTGACGAAATCACCTTTAAACATGTTCCAAGAGCAGAGAATCACATCGCCGACGCTTTAGCCATGCTGGCCTCAATGTGGAAAACTAGAGATGTCAACGATGGCACACTTATCAAAATTGAACGCAAGACAGAGCCTGCTTACTGTCAAATGATTGAAGAAGAAACCGATGGCAAGCCCTGGTATCATGATATAAAGAATTATCTGTTGAAGCAAGAATATCCCACAGATGCTACGGCACTTGACAAGAAAACACTAAGACGATTAGCATCCAAATTCTTCCTCAGCAATGGTGTACTTTACAAAAGAAATCATGATATGATCTTACTCAGATGTGTTGACAAAAGAGAAGCGGACTTGTTAATGAAAGATGTTCATGAAGGAATGTTTGGTACTCACGCCAACGGATACGCCATGTCCAAAAAGATCTTGAGAGCTGGTTATTACTGGTTGACTTTAGAAACCGACTGCATTCAGTACGCCAGAAAATGTCACAAATGTCAGATCTACGCGGACAAAATGCATGTGCCTCCAACACTGTTGAATGTATTGTCGTCGCCATGGCCTTTCTCTATGTGGGGGATTGACATGATTGGGGCAATTGAGCCAAAAGCTTCAAATGGACACCGTTTCATTCTGGTTGCCATCGACTATTTCACAAAATGGGTTGAAGCTGCATCCTACACCAATGTTACACGTCAAGTGGTGGCTCGTTTCATTAAAAAGGAGATCATCTGTCGCTACGGGATCCCAAGCAGAATTATAACAGACAACGGAACCAATCTGAACAACAAAGTTATGAAAGAATTATGTGATGACTTCAAAATCGAACACCACAACTCTTCCCCTTACCGTCCAAAGATGAATGGAGCTGTGGAAGCTGCAAATAAAAACATCAAGAAGATCTTGCAGAAAATGGTTAAAACCTACAAAGATTGGCATGAAATGTTACCATTTGCCCTGCACGGATACAGAACCTCCGTCCGCACTTCCACAGGGGCAACCCCCTTTTCTCTGGTATATGGAATGGACGCAGTTCTTCCCATCGAGGTCGAGATACCATCCCTCAGAGTCATCATGGAAACCAAGTTAGAAGAGGCAGAATGGATTAAAGAAAGATTTGATCAGCTGAATCTCATCGATGAAAAGCGCATGTCTGCGATGTGTCACGGCCAGTTGTATCAAAAAAGAATCAAGAGGGCGTTCGATAAAAAGGTCCGTATCAGAGAATTCCGCGAAGGAGAACTTGTGCTCAAGAAGATCTTACCAGTTCACAAAGACGCAAGAGGGAAGTGGATGCCTAATTATGATGGCCCCTTTATTGTGAAGACAGTATTCTCTGGAGGTTCACTGATCCTTACTACCATGGACGGAGAACAACTTACACACCCGATAAACTCTGACGCAGTTCGGAAATATTACGCCTAAAAAGTACCCGATAAACCGGAAAATCCAAAAGAACGGTTTATGCAAAAGTTAGGGTAGAAAAGAAAAAGAGAAGGAAAGGAAAAAGAGAAAAGAAATCAAAAAGCTCGCTAAGTTGAAAACCCGAAAGGGCGGCTTAGGCAAAAATGAGCGTCCCGGTGGATTGAAAACCCGAAGGGGCAATCCAGGCAAAAATTAGGGACAAAGGCGTTTCGCTGCATCAGACAAAGCCATCAACACTGCAGACTCAACAAAGATTCATCTCAACAGCTCTCGTCAGAAGCAAGGATCTTGGAGAATTCTAGTCTTTAGGGATAGTTAGGTCACAGGATTCAATGTAACCTTATCCACTTTTGCCATTTTACTTGTAAAAATTTCCATGGAATATTGTCATTGGCAAGATTTCATCCTTTAAATAAAATCAGCTTTTTGAGCCTCTCTTTCTTGTGCAAATTATCAGTTCCTTATTTTCTTTGTTATGCAAAATACCGTTCGTTAATCAACGATTATTTTTGAAAGCATTAAAATCCAGATTTTTGAAAAAAAATAACTTGGAAATATTTTACAAAATGTTTTAATTTGTGAAAAAACTCGAGGAAAATCATACATTCCCCGAAACTTCAGGGTAGCAGGAGTCTTGATGCACAGTCAGAATTTACATTCCCCAATGAAATGCTAGCAAGTTGGGCGACGAAGAGTCCTTTGGCCATGCATGATTACCAAAATTGAAGATTATCCCTCAGGATTTCTTGTGATGATATGAAGGTTCCTCCCCCCAGCGAAGTATTTCTGGACATCTGTTGAATTCACCTCAGCAAAATTTACCTGCAGGCTTTATTCCCCAGTAGGTCTTCGGGTTTATTTCCCAAGTCTACGTACACCCCTCATCGTGGGATCAGTGTGATTCGTTTGTTCCCCGAGTTAGTCACCATCTATTAATCCCCGCAAAGTCTAAATTGTTACTCACTTCGTTTCCAAGTAAGTCCAGTCGTCACTGGCACTAAATAAAAGTCCAATTGTCATTGGCGCCTTTTGGTCTGGTCGTTACCAACCTTTTCCCCGGTAAATCCAGTCGTCACTGGTATGGTTCCAATTATTATTGGTATCTTGTTAGTTGTCACTAACTTTCCCCATGAAGTCCAGTCGTCACTGGCACTGCCTAAATCCAATCGTCATTGGTATCTTGAGGTTTTAACCAATTTTTCCCTTTGAAACCCAGTCGTAACTGGTATCATCATCTAGAGTCCAATCGTTACTTAGAAGTCTATTTCAGTTTGGTTATCACCAATCTCCAGCTAGAAGATCTGGTGATCCCTAGCATTTTTGTACAACCAATTGTCATTGGTATTCCTCGGTATGGTCGTCACCATCTTCATTAAAAATCCAGTCGTAACTAGCATTGTTTAAAACCAATCGTTATTGGAACCCTGATTTGGTCGTCACCAATCACCATTAAAAGACCAGTCGTCACTGGCATCGCTTGGAATTCTGGTCGTTACCAATTCCCCAGGAAGTCTATTGATTACCAGCACGGTGTGAACTATTTGCAGAAGCTGAGGATGTATCCCCAGTTGATCCATGTTCCCAGACAAGTCTCGGAGATCTAGTCGTCACTAGTATCCTCCACGTGTGATTAGTCTTATTTCTAGTCCATTCCTGAAGATCCCGTTTGAACTCTTCACTATAGGAAGTTCCTCATCTGATCATCCCCAGTGAGGTTGTATCCAGTCTTTCGCTTCCCCAATGAATCCTGATTCTCTTTTCCCGATGGAATTAATTTTTCATTTCCCCAGTAGAAGTCTATTTTTCTCCCCGGTGGAGTACCTCTGTTCCAATAAGATTGTCATATTTATTGGATTTGTCTCTTCCCCATGTGAAGTTTTCCTTCTTACGCTAGCAGTCATGTCTGAACTGTTAATTTAGTTTTTCAGTACGAGTCACCAGTGTCGAGTCCTTGTATTTGTCACTGTTTGTTTACTGTTTCTTTTATCATTATCGTTGCGTCTATGATGTTTGCATTCAAGCATCATAAAACATCATTTAGAGTGCATGGCATATCATAACTTGTCCTTTAGCATGGCATCGGATCTAAGGGACAAAATTTTCGGTTATCTATATTTAAATACCTTTCACTGCGATTTAACGAAGATTGTCATCTCTCGTTCCCCATCTAGTGAAGATATTTAAATAGGGGCAACTGTTGTACCCCAAATTTTGACCCCTTAGATCCTCATTATCATTTTTAGAAGCATGATCATGCATTATCTAACGCTAAATCAGTGCAAGTTTATTATTGTCAAGTTACAGATGAATCAGGGTTCTCGCACCGACAAATTCAAAACAATCAAGGAATGATCAACCAATGATTTGGGCCAATTCAATCATGGAATGAAATCAAAGATAATATCAAAGTCAAATGGGAAGTCAATTTGAAGAAATCGTTTCAGAATCAAGAACAGTGCAGTCAGGAGGCCCCGATTAGGGTTTTTAACCAGTGGAAAGTCAACTGTTGGTTTGACTTTGATGTTGGAAAAGGTTTTAATGGTGGAAGTGAGGTCCATGAAGTTAATATAGGCTATTAAAGACTATTCAAGAAGTGTCAAAGTCCCAGGATGTCCAGAATATCAACAGGCGACTCGATCGGCGCCGATCGATCGTACGGTTGACCGAAAAGTCAACTCCTCGAATTTTGAGAATTGGAATCCAAGTTGTGAATCAAAGTTGTTCCTTATGTCATAATGGACTTGCATATCAATTTTCATGATCATTGGATCAAAGATGAGAGAGTAATCGAGAAATCGGGAAATTAGGGTTTTGAAAAGGGCTAAACCATATCTCCTTAACCACACATCCAATTGAGTTGGTTCTAGTCTCATTTGAAAGCTCTTGGCAAGTCCTACAAAAGTCCCATACTAGTCCACAACCAGAAAATGCATACTTTTTGAGATAGAAGCAAAAACTTCCTAGAAGGGAAAATAACTTAGAAAATTTCTAAGTTATTTTCACTTTTAAAACTTGTGTGCAGCCAACTTCAAGGGGATTTTTCAACTAGTTTCAAATAGAATCAAGATTTCTGGCCAACACGAAAGTTTTAGTACTATGTGAGGGCTTTCTAAATTGTACTAGAACATCTCAAGAGGAGTTATGAGCAGAAAGTTACATAGGTGCAAAGTTGAGGGTTTCACACTTTAGTCCCACATTGGCCAATTTTCAAGAATGACTTATTTCACTAATTTTGCCAAATTTTCTTGATCCAATTTGTTGTATGTGATATATCAGATATGTGTAGCATGAAACAAGAGAAAATTGTGGAGGAATATCCCAAAATCAAAGCTTGGACTTCATTGCCATACAAGTGGGCAAAGTTGCCAAGTTTGACAATTCCAACCATGAGGTGTAAAGTGAAGTTGCACCAGCCCTTCCCTATGGTTTCTAGCCTGCTACAAACATCAAAAATCAGTGGGAAATGTTGACAAAATAGCCTTGTATCAGAACCAATGATGAAAACCCTCCCTTGAAGGTTTGCTCCAAAATATCACAAGTTTGCTTCATGATGAAGAAAGGTCCCTAGCAAGCACCTCAATCTATTTTCCTATAAAAGGAGGGCTCATTCACCTCATTCCACACACAATTGATCTGATAGAAACCATAGAGAATCTTTGTTATCACAATTTCCACTCCTTGCTTCAAATTCTCAAAAACACCAAAATCCATGAAAACACCTAAAATGGTCATGAAGTGAAGATTGCTCAAATTCATTTCTATCATTTCCAATACCTCAAACACCCTCCGCACAACTTCTAAATATCATATAGAAGGTGTATGATACTTTGAACCACCAAGAAACTTCAAAAATCAAAAAGTCAAACTTCTACCTACCATACTTTGACCAAAAGCCACAAAAATCACCAAAACTAGTCCTAGGCACATTCTTGGCATTCTAACCACTCTAACACCTCACAAATGACATTTCTCAACTGTCCAAGCTGTTAGAAACCATTGGAAACCCCTATCTCTTCATTTGGCATCATAAGTGCATTGTTGCTTAAAGTTGAAGAAAAGTTCAAAGGCAAGAAAGTGAAGTAAGAGGTCTCTGGTTTTCTCAACTATTCTAGCATATTCAAAAGGGTCATCAAGAGGTATGTAACTTGTCTCCATTGGCTTTTGTGTCATTTTTCATGATTTTGGCATTTTAAGCATTTTTGTCCATTTTTGAAGTTATGAGCACATCAAAGCATATCAAGCAACTCAATTACCATTTTTTGCATAAGTTGTTGTTTTACCAAAATCACATTTCCAGCACTTCATAACAGTCATTTAGAAGTTGTTAGCACCATCATTTGGTTTTAGAAGCAAGTTGTTTGAAAATTCACATTTCAAAAATACACATGTTCACAAAAGCACATTTTTGCAACTTACACAGCTTTTTTTCATCACAGCATGATATAGGTCCCATCTTTTGCATAAACTCTTTCCTTATTATTTATGTGGTGTGTGTACATGATCTCCATGATTTGAAACTGATTAGAACTTGACTTTCATGTCAAAATGCACCTCTTTTCATCAACATACAGCAGCTGTCATTTTTTCAAAAAGATGAGAATTTCAGAAAATTCATACCACCATCATATTCCTCATATTTTTCTAGGCCAGTTACATATAAAGTTTGCTTAATTTGGATAAAAATTGAGGAAGTTATGATATGTTTTGCAAAACCATAGAAATGTTCATGCATCATATAAACATTAAGGTACAGCTGCTATTGAATTTTTCAAAAGAAAGGAATTTCAAAAAAACTAACACCACTATCCTCTTCCTCTCATTTTTCTACCCAAGATCCATATAAAATTTGCCTCGATCCGATGAGCGGTTAGTGAGATACGGTATAAAACGTATTTGGTTTCGATTATGTATCCATGTCATTATGCATTCAAAAGCATACAAACACACCAGCTATCGTTTTTTTCACTAGGTAAACAATTTGGAAAAACCACCACCACCATCCTCTTCCTCTCATTTTTCTACCCAAGATCCATATAAAATTTGCCTCGATCCGATAAGCGGTTAGTGAGATACGGTATGAATCGTATTTGTGTTGATTATGTATTTTTGCCCAGCCATGGAACCAAACAAGGCATGTATATTTATGGTTTCCATTTGATTAATGGATGTAACAGCCGCCCCAGCGATAGAGACTCGCGCGTGTATCAGTCTTGGCATGGGTTCGATCCCTTGTGATAACCCTTGTTGCCACTTTTCCTCATTTTTGTACATAAACTTCAAAAATTCGTAACTCTCTCATTTTTTATCGTTTTTCACCCGTTCTTTTTTAATTGTGTTTATTTTAATGTGTACTTTCATGTCATAATTTTATTTTCCATGTTTGATTATTTTTTCACCACGTTTGATTGTGCGCGATCCGCGCGTCAACGGTACTAACCCTATTTGGTTGCAGATGAAATTTAAAAGGTTTCCTCTTGTGTTTTCTCAGGAAAATTGATTGTTATCATGTCTATATATGTTTTTCAACATGTTAGAAATTTTACCTTGAATTATTATCATGTTTACCTCATCTATTTGTTAACAGTATTCCAGGTACGAACTGTCGTCACGGTTCTCGTACTGAATCAGCTGCTTTGATTGTCATCATTGCTTTTAACCTTTAAATATCTTTTTTCATTGGTTGTCACCATGATTATGTTTGTATAAAGTTTGTATTTCATTTTATCCCCAAGCGATGAAGCTCGTTAGCTTTCGTCCAGTTGCCAATAATACTGTCACTCCAAAGGAAGGTCTGTCCACTTGACTGTCAATGTCTTGGACCAAAACCTCTGCTATCCCTTGACTTTATTAAGTCATTTTAATCCTAATTTAGAAACCTCTAGACTTTGCTTGAAGTCTAAGAAACCCACCCATACTAGGAGTGTTCTTCAACTAGAACCCTAGGAAAGAGTTCGTCAACTCTGTGTAAGAATCATCGTCATGATTTCTTACTTCCCCTTTTAATTTAGACTAGGGAGTTTTTTCAAACTCCGCACAAGCATTGTCATGTTTGTCCCCCTTTGAACCTTGATCATCATCAAGTGTTCTTTTCCCTCGTGAGGTGAACTACGATTGCTCTGATTCTATCCTAGTCAGGATACGTAGGCAGAAGGTGCGATGCCTTTGCGAGCAAACTTAGAAAACCACTTAGGCCTTTTTATTTATTTTATCTCAATTCTCAATCCTTAAACCATAGTGCACAATTCACAAACTTAGCAAGTAATTAAACAAAAGGTTCCTGTAGAGTACTACAGATGTTTAGGGTGCTAATACCTTCCCTAGATATAACCAACCCCCGAATCCCCGAATCTCTTAAAGCGTTGTTGTCACAACGCGCAAAAGGTTCTTTCTTTCTTTAGACCTATCCTTTGGATAAATTAAAGACCGGTTGTAAAAAGAAATACGGTTCAAGTTAACTAATAGCTTGATATCAAATTTTCACCGCAACATTTATGTTTGTGCCTTTTTCTCTTTATCCACTTGGACTTTATTTTTCTTTTAAGACATTAGTAAAGGCTTAAACACTTTAAAAAAAACTCTTAATATGTTTCCTTAGACTTTTTGGTGACTATCTTTTTCTCATGGATGATGGTCTTATAATTAGGTTTCTTGTCCTATGCTTTGGAGTGGTAACTTGAGATCTTGGATCTTATCTAGTACTTTGACCTTGAGAAACCTCTTTGGAGACTTGGCTTAGAGATTTGGTTTTCATTTGATGCTTGGTTATTTCTCTACTTATCTTATTGCTTATCTAGTGGCTTGAATCCAAAGGATGGGATAGCTTGTATATCTTTCCTTTCTTGCCTTTTATTTTATTGCTTTAGGATAGACTCTTCATCTCTTCCCCATCTTAAAATTTCAAAATCTTCTCCCTTTCTCAAAAACTTTCTTCTTTCAAATTAGAACCAATTTCTTAATAAACCTTGACTTTGTCAAGTGCATTTTCAAACTTATTTTCTTAATAAATGCTAATCAATATTAAGCATACTTAGACCATTTTCATAAGACTTAAAAAATATTAACTCATTCAAATCATTTTGTGCCTTTTGTGCACTTTTTGTTTTAAAAATTTTTTCTTAGAGTTTAGGCATGAGTCATTTTCATAGTTGAGATGTGATCCTCTTATCCCTATAGTATTATTTGAAATGAGTTGATTCTTTTCCACCTTAGAGAGTTAGTGGCGTACTTGTTGATTTTATCCAAGTTGGAGCCCTTCTCATGGTAATGCAAAGGTCCATTTTCACATAATTGTGGGTGATTAGTTGAAGTTTTCTCCTTAAAATGATAATTTGTCTTTTCATTTAATATAAATCATTACAAACCATTTTGGTAAACTTTACCACGAATTACGAGGTTTTGATCCTCCATTGGACTTTGTAGGTACGTAGGCACGAGGCTCAGGAAGTATTGTCAAACACAAAATTATAAAAAAATACTTCTCTTCCCACCTCCATAATATTTTGAAAACGACACTTTTTTAAGTCAAATGCTAGATTTTCAAAGAGGTTCCTATAGATTACTATAGACATTTTGGATGCTAACACCTTCCCTTTGTGTAACCAACCCCGTTACCCTGTCTCTGTTTTTATTAGTTTTTTTAAAAACTTATTTAGGCTTTGCTCGCTCTTTTCCCTTTCATTTGGATAAAATAAAGGTGTGGTGGCAACTCTTGTTTTGCGAGTTAAGTTAATCAATAGCTTAATCTCAAATTTTCCCACTACATGAATCTATTGATGAAATGTCTTTTTCTGAATTACAAATTTGTTTTGAAGATCTATATGGTGAAGTGGTAGATGCTTTTATAAGGTTGGCTTCAAACAATATTTTCACATTATGAAGCTAAAAACGGAAAAATAATTGGAAGATCTTAGGCAAACCATGTTAGATGTTAAAAAAGATAAGATTAAGGATGAGAAACATTCTTGGTTTGGTTGTGAAACTTGTCACATTTGGTAAAAAGAGGTTAATATTTTAAAAGCCAAATTATACAAGGCATTAGAACCAAAATTCACCTTCTCTATTGATCCTACAAAATTCAAAAGATATTTAAATGTACCATACAATAAGTATAATTATGTGGAAAAGGAATCTAAAAGCGAAAGTCGCTCTCATCGTCACTTGACTTGTCACTATTGGTGTAGGAAAGGCCACACCATTGCTAAATGAAAATTTATAAGATATTTGGTTCCTAAAGGTGTATTTCAATGGTTACCCAAATGCAACGATGTTTCCACTCACCCTCAAGGACCCAATGAAAATTGGATACCTAGATTTATTGATTGACTTTGTAGGGAAAATGTCTTGATTGCTTGAAGAAAGTATGGGATCTTAACAAGGAAAACTCAAGGCATATAAAAGGTAACATCTCCTTATTCATTGATTTTCTGGAAAAGAAGAATGATGTTGTGTCCTATGAAGTTAACAAATATAAGTGTCAAATCATGAAATATGTAGTGTAGGTAAATCCCCCTTTCACTACTATCTTTGATATTATAATTTGTGAAAATACTTACTATTATTAAGGTTGAATACATCACCTGTGATATATTGTATCTAAGAAATGTCAGGAAAGTTCTTTTGATACAGATGATTCTTTAGAAAACATACTTAGAATCACCAAAGATGGATTGATCACTCGGAGATGATAGAACTTGAGAAGAAGAAAAGATGAACATCAAGTCAAGAGAAAACAAGTCTTCTAAAACATCTTGTAATCTTGACTAAAAGAGAGACAATACACTTTTAAATAAGTATTTTCAATCATCTTTTAAATTGTGTTTCAATTCTTATCTTAAATCACTTAGTTTTCCTCTTTGATGAGCATTGGCCTAAGGGCATGTTACTTGAGTTAATATCATTATGTGGGACCTTGTCCTACATTCGTGATATCATCAATATATAGGTATTAAGTGTATTTGTGAAAATGAATTGGACAAAATCAATTTGATAACTAAGGGATTTCATCATTGGCTATATAAGTAAAAGAAGTGTAGATTATTTCCTCTGTCTTTCGTCTGTGAGGTATTTTTTTCACTTCTTTCTTTGCACGTAAGTTTATTTTAAAACCACATGTACTACTTGTATGCCAAATTCATTTATGTTTTTCATAGAAAAATATTTTTCAAATCAGAGTTTTATTTAAAAAAAATTCATTAGGCGATATATTAAAGCCCCTTTGTAGATCGTTGCCATCTTCTAACACTATGGAGTCCCACCTGCTCTTCATCGTCTCTAGCCTATTCTGCTCTAGTGATCTCATTTGTGTATACCTTTTTCAGGAATTCAAACCTAGCATGAGCTCATCTAGTTTTTTCAAACTCCCTCATGGCATCCTCTAGGACAACTCTCAAATAGTCTACCATCATACCAAGTGCCTCATCTTTGTTAATCCTTCCATGATCTAGAAGTTCCCCATGATTGGAATATCTAGCAAACACGTCACATCATCGAATGTGATAGACATCTCACTAAGCAGGAGATCAAATGACGGGGTCTTGGTGTGCCATCTCTTCATGAATGTATTAAGCATCTCATGGTTAACTGTAATATAACTAGTCCTGGACAAGTCCTTTATCCCAGTTAAGTACAAAGAATCCTGAAACCACTCCCCATTCGGCTGAGGCAAGTCAGTAATCTTCCGCCCATGGTTAATAAACTTAAGTGGATCACAGTTCAGCAAAAAAATAAATAGAAACTTGTAATATAATAATAAACGTAAATTTTAAAAAAAATGAATCCAACTAATTTTACCTCTCCGTCCTAGATATGTCTGGCAGTATGGTCTGGGTACAGAGGCAGTAGTAACAACTCTATATGGCCTCCTCCAAATGCATGAGGTGGCACTGACTCAGCAACCTCATCAACCGGAGATGGAACTGGCTTAGAAGCCTCATCATCATGAGGTATCTCTGGTACCTGAGGTGGCATTAGTGCATGAGGTACCATCGGTGACTCGGGTACCTCTGGCGTCGAAATAGGTGAAACTTATCACATGCGGGAGGATGGAGGTAGTGATGTGTAGGCAGGTGAAACATGTCTCCTAATGGAAGAAGAAGGTGGAGAAGCATGAGCCTAAGAAGTAAATGCCTCTGAAACCCAACTTTTCTCCCTCCACACTGATACATGTTGTACAATCCTCTCGTGCCTCAATTTTTCATCTCTATCAGCCATTATGCCTGTAAGTAAACCAAACAATTAGTACAAGAAACCATACAAGCAAGAAAAGCAATAACAACAAAAAACAGATTGAAAATTTACGGAAATGCATCTCTGGTTACTATGCAATCAAAACGTTAAAAAAATTCCAAAGATACATCTTCGAAATTTTCTGCAACTTTCCAGGTTTGTCAATGGCGGCAATTCAGACATCAAACCCCAAAAATAACGGTTTGATCATTATTTTTAACCAACAAACATTTTACAGTATGTATAAACTATTATTCATGCAACTTCGACTAATTTCTTACATAAATCATCAATTTATACTCATTTATACAAAAGCTAAAAAAATTCAAAACATTAAAAACTTACAAATTTAGAGTTTACTTCAATATTGAATAATGTCTCTGATGTACTTGTCGTTGATTAAAGAATCTTTGAACTTGGTTGTTTGATTTTGGACTTGTTTGATGGAAGAACCTTTGAGAGAGTTTGAGAAAAAAAAATTGTTTTTTTTAGAAATGAAGAAGAAGAATGGTTCTGGTGCGACTTAAACTTCAATATCGTCCGGAGATGCATATCTGAAATATTTACGAAAATGCATCTCCAAAGTTTTTTTAACGTTAATTTAAAATTCTATTTACTCAGTGTGTGTTCAAAAATACATCTCTAAAAATTAAGAGTATTTTTGTTTTTGTTTTTTAGGTGGTACCTTAATAATATATATGGTGCATTAAGAAATCTCCATAATTAAACATGTTAAAGAAAAATTAACATGCTAGGAAAGGAAAAAAAATTCTTAAATGGACCAGTATAGAAACTCTAATGCTCAAAAAAGATTTTCAACCTCCAAATTTTTCAAAAAATTGCAAATAAATCTTTAATAAATTTTAAAATTGCAAAATGGTTCCTATTTTTTATATTTTAAATTTAACACAAAATTTATAAAATTTATAAAAATGACTCTAAAAATTTAACAATGAATTATTTTTATACTCCATTTAAACAAAAAAAATTTAAAATCAACTAATTTCAATTGAATTATTTAAATTGCTTAAAATTTTTAATTTCCTTAAAAATTCTCAACTATCCCGTTTAAACACACTCTAAAAGTAATTTAAAAAGATTTAATCTACTGGTTTGAACATTGCAGTGTTATATTTTTGTATGTATTATCACCCTCTAATTTACAAGAAAACTCAAAAAAAAAAAAATTAAAATCTTAGGGTTTGTTTGGAGGGGAAGGGAGGGAGGGGAGAGAATATTTTAAAATAGATGTGTTTGGTTCAATTTTTTATAAGGGGAGGGGAGGAGATTGGAGGTAATCAGAATCCCTCCTGGAACAATTTTTCATCCCCCGAATTCGGGGTTTTCGGAGGGGGAGGGAGAGGAGTTATGATAATATGTATTTTTATTATATTGACAAAATTATACTCACTTTTATTTAATAAATTTTTTAATTGTCTTTATTAATATTATACTTAATTTTTGTCACCATATTATAATTTCTTCATTTGTTTAATAGCAACTCCATTATTTTTATTATTATTATTGAACTTTTTTTCTCCATGTGTTTTGTTCTATTCATTTTTATTTAATATTTTATTTGTAATAACTTAATTATTTTATAATTTGTTGTATTATATTACATATCAATATATAATTGTAATAAGAGTTATATATTATGTACAATTTAATCTTATAAATATGTTATAGGATTAAATGGATCATTGATCATCAAGATATTTTAGAATATTTTAAATGTTAAATATTTTGTGTTTAATTATTTATGTTTTTTATGAATACTTTTTTTTATCATTTATTTAGCATGATTGTTATAATATTTTAAAGGTAAAAAAGTAAATTAGTTTTAAAACACATCCCCTCCCCTTGAGAACCAAACATATATTTGAATAAAACTTCTCTCTCCCCTCTTCTCCCCTCCCCCTCTTATAAACCAAACGTACGTTTAAGTAAAATACATCCCCTCGCCTCCCCTCTCTCTTATGAACCAAACATACGTTTAATTAAAATATATCTCTTCACTTTTCCTCCCCTTTATTAAAATCTCTCCCCCCTACTCCCCTCCGTTGAACCAAAATGACCCTTAGCGAGGAAAAAAAATTGCAATGTAAATCAAAATTTTAAGATATATTGCTACTCTAACAGAAAGTAATAGCAAAATTATTTATAGCAAAATTTCACAAACACTTTATCATTGAAATCTTGAGATTCTTTCCGTGAACGAAGCCAAACTAAAATTTCAATTCCTCACTTGTTGAGATGCCACACGATGCATAAGCTTCATGATTTATCTTTTGTTCCTAATAACACTCTTTGCCTTTATTAATCAATGGCTTCATATTGGTTCACAGTTTCATCACCCGGATAATAATAATAATATTATCTCTGCAAACATAAGATTATTTAGCTACAATAAAACACATCCTTGGAATTTGTTTATCAGATTCACAACTCTTAGAAAATATTATCTGGAATTTGGGAAATTACATGTTTAACCTTTCTCTTTAAATTACTCACTTCATTATATTCGAAGCAATTTAGAGAGGTTTGAAACCTCTGCAATAAATGAAGAGACAACAAACTAGTCAATTGAGCAAAAGAGATGAGGATTGTTTCCTAGAATTTAACCTTAAATTAACAACACTCCAAACCTTCTATTAATTCGCAACTAGAATCGGGCTGAAACCATTTAATATTAAACTGGACTATTGAATCAGATTAATCAATCAGTACCGTAGACTAGATATTAACGATGATGATGGTGAAAACAAAACCAAAATAAAAAAATCCATTAATTAGAAGCCAAAAAAACTTTATCATTACCATTCAAGAGTCATCATCACATTACCAATTCAACTTGCACATATAGTAACAATAAAAACATACAACTAAAATACATTCACAAACACACACACATAACATTCTTCATCTTCAAAAAGATGAAATCATTATTTCTGAAAAATCTCCACTCTTGAATATTATTCTTCTGCTGACTTCACTGGCTTAACAAGTGTCGATGGAAAATCAAGCAGCACAATATTCTCAATAGCTGCGGAAAACTTTTCAGAAAACTCAACATGATTAGGATGGCTCTGAAATGCAGCAAAATCTTCTTTCTTGTTGAATGTCATCAAGAATGCATGAGTGAAACCTTGTCTCAACACATCTAGGCTTTCAACATCTTGTCCCCTATATTTAACACTTACTTTTAACACCGCATGTATAAAAACGTTGTTAAAAATGTTTAAAGAAATGACTATATATAATACATACCATTCAAAGGATTTGACAAGATCAATCTCTGAGACCAGCTTCTCCATTCCTTTTGTGAGGTCTTCGACTACTACACCTTCTTTGAACTTAACAATCACGAAGTGCTTGAATTCTTCCATGGCTACCATTTTTGTGAAGAAAGCTTGTTACTAGGAGTCTTAATATATATGCACAATTTATGCTTCAAAGTTCAAATTATCTTACTGTCTTGATCTGTCAAAGTGTCAGAACCCCACGACCCATTTCATTACTATGTTGGTAGTAATCAATTTATGTAATACTATTACAACACTATTACATATTACTTCAATCTTATATTTATATTAATGTGTTAGTGTTAATGCTGTGTTTTTTATTCGTAAAAAATTAATTAAGGTTTTAAATAATAGTTATAGACGTGATCGCAATTGCATTAAGGATTTCATAATTTAATTAAAATAATTTGGGATAATATAATATATAATAATTTACATTAAAGTTTACAGTCAAACGTTTAAAGTAAATGAACTAAATAAAGCAATAAAGTCTCTGAAAAACAACATAAGAAAGAGGTAAAAATAAACATAAAATTATATAATTTATGTTTAAATAGTACTCACTCGTTTTAAAATTTATGGTGGTTTTAACAAATAAAATTAATTTTTAAAAATATTTTTTATTAAATTATAGTAGAAATAATATGTATTTCTTATATTATATTTATGTTGTTTAATCTTTATTATTATATTAATATATTCATGATATTAATCTTATAAAAATTTAGTTTTTTACAACTGGGTTTAAATACAGGGTATTGTCAGTATAAAATAGTTTTAGACATACAACCAAGTAAAATGTCTACAATTATCATGTAATTTTTTAAATAAAAATATATTTTATTCTAATATATAATTTTGATTGATTGACAGTGTAAAATAATATATTTTCTTCTTTTCTCTTTACAACAAATGTCTTAAATGTCTTAAATGAAACTCAATTTTTTACACCGACGTGACGGTAGCTCAATTGATATAATTGATATATTATATGAATAGGGCTGGAAATGAGTCGAGTCGAATCGAAATCATCTTTGTTCGACTCAATTTGTTAAGAATTAGTTCAGTTTAAATATCATTTTAAGTTCGACATGAATTTTTTTTTAACTCAAATTCGACTCTTTATAAGTTTACGAACAATTCAATTTAGCTTGTTAGGTTCAATTCAATTGCTTCATAAATTTAAAAGTTATTTTTTTAAAATTAATTTTTTTATATATATTTGACATTTTAAATTAATATTTTTTTAAAAAAAATATTAAAATAAAATAAAAGTTGTCAAATTAAAATTTAATTATCTTAAAAATCTACTCATTCAAAAACTACACATCTTTAATGAGATATATTTGAAAGTTTAATTCAAAAACTATTCAATTGGAGTTTAAATTTGTTTCAAATACCCACAACTTCATCTAAATATTTAGGAACTTTAGAAATTTAATGAAATATTGCACCAAAAGTCACTAAAATTTGATATATTTTCATCACATAACTATTACACCACTTGCAATCTTCATTACACATATTATTTTATCAAATGATATAATGTCTCCAACAAAGATAACACTAAATGCAATTGTCAGTTTTACTGTCATAAATAGTATGGAATGGATAATATAGATTAAAATTTGAAATAAATCTTTAAATCTATTCTTAAAAACAATATAATTCTTTTCGTATATAATCAAGTTTACTCGTGAATGTAACAAGTCGAACTATGTATATTTCGAATTCAATTCATTTAGTTAACGAATTTAATTTTTCGTTCATATTCAACTCATTTAATTCATAAACCAAATTTAACGATTTTATTGTCAAACAGAGTTCCAAACTATTTTAAAGTTGGTTTGATTCATTGTCAGTCATATACATGAATATTAATAGTAGATGGTTCATAGTGTAATTGATAGACTCTAATAGAGGTGTCAAAATTAGCTAGTCCATAAAGGCCGGTCAGTTAGACCCAAAAAATCATAGAATTTGTGCCTTAAATTTAAAGTTCGTATTCTTAAGAACTGATTTTAGTCCTACCTTAAAAAATTTGATATCCATTATGGTTAATTCGTATGGGTCGTAGTTAGTCTGCTAGACCCACATAATTATAAATTTTAAAAAATTATATCAATACTTATATTGTCTTATGTAAAATAACATATTAATTTTTCTCATCTTACTAAATTTTATTTCTATTTTATTCAATTTTTTTCTTTTAAATCTTATATATTAATATAATCAACGTTTTTTCCTCGTATTCTATTAGTTTTTTTTATATTAAATATGAGTATTATTTTATATAATATTTAAAAACACATTATAGTATTTATAAAAGATAATATAATAATTAAAATATATTATAATTAAAATAATATTTTTTTAATTTTATTTATAATAAATATCATGAAATTTTTATTTTTATTTTTTATTAAATAAATATTGTTTAGGATCGAGTAATCTAAACAATATTTAAGACCAAATTCAAATAATAATTTTACATATTCATAATTTTTTTTGACAAAGTCTTAAGTCTGAATCCTTTCAAAATTGATTTTAAAATCGAATAGTCTATTTTAACAACTCTAAACTGTTATATTATATTAAGATTTTGACTAACTAGTCTTTACAAAATAAATTTTTAAAAGTACGAGATGACACTGTATAAACTGTTCTAAAATTTTATCTTTATTTCTAATTAACGTGTGATTTAAATTTATTTAATAATTCTGTGCAATAATATTTATTTATTCATGTAAATATATTGATATTTATAAATAAATAAAAATGATAAAGAAGATGTAGGGGACAGCATCCACGGCTAAATCTTAGGAAAGGTACTACATCTTTTCATTTCAGTGACCCACCAAGGACCAACTTCTTTCTATCAAACAGTGAAAAGGTTGTCTAGTTTCATTGTCTTGTGGCACATGAATGGAGGGCCCTTATTTGTTTTATATTTACCTATAGAAGTTTGAGTGTGATATTTGGGCTCACTCAATCAGAAAACATCATGATCATATATGGAAGAACCTTTTCTTCCTTTATTAGCTTTTTCCTTTGAAAGATGTGTAGAAAAGCAGTGATGAGTTTGTGTTTGTGTGGTTCAACTTTTCTCCATGTCCTAACCATGTGCATTGCATTATTGTACTTCACTTGCTTTCATATATTCAATTGATTAACTTCCTATTTCATATCATTGAGTGTTCTTCAATTAATAAAGTTTTATTTGGATATTTTAAAATAAATGGAGTAGAATACAATAGGTTTAATGCATCTTTTATTTCGTTTAAGTAATTTAATGTTTTGCTTTACTTCTTAACTAAAAATATTATATATTAAATTTTTAAAAATATTTTATTTATTAAATTAGTTATTTTCATCGAATTTTATAAAAAAAATCATTAAATTCTACTGACACAATAATTTATTTGATATTTTTATCTTATCTAACTTTTTTGTTTATTTTTAACTTTTAATTTTTTAAACACCAAAAACATTCACCAAAACCCTAATATCATCTCTTACTGTCTGGATGATCGCTATTTTTTTGTTCTTTTTGTTGTCTTTTCTCTCTCTTCTTGCTCATGCCCTTTGTAATCTTCAGCCACTCTTGTCAACAATGTAAATAATTCTGATGTTGGTTTGTTCTAGTCTAGTAGCGGTAATAGTTTGTTAGCAACAATGAAGAAGGACGTTCAGTTGATGAAATATCAAATATAAGTAAATGGGCTTCATATGCAAGAAAATATGCTTCACAAGGGTTCAATAACTCCAGGATCTTAGACAATAAGACTCATCTTTTTAACTTGTTTATCTACGATCTAAACTTCAATTTAGTTCAATCTTATGCTTAATTGTTTTTATACTCGTTTGTTGGTTATGATTTTGAGTTTAATTTTACTATTTTATTTATCAATTTTGTTGATTTTTCATTTCCAATTATATTATTTTTATGTTTTTTTAGAGGCGTGTTGGGTTTGTTTATGAATTTCTTTTGTTGTTGGATTAGATTTATACTAATTGCTACAACTGTTGTTTGATTGAACTTATTCATGTTGTGGTAATAGTTTTTGTTGTTTGTTAATTGAAGGTTTCCAAACACTTATCTCTTTGTTGGACGCTGCAATGATGAATCCACTCATAAGTACAAAGGTAAACCTATTATTACTGGTTAAGCGTTATGAGTCTTCTCGTCACTAAAAGCTATGTTTTTTTCTTTTCTTTTTTGGTTTCTTAAATATAAATTATTCTTGTTGATATTTTGATTTTTAATATATATTACTGTTAGAAATCGTCCATTTTGTTGTGCAATTGTAGATGTATCATGTCATGTTTAGATTGAAATTTTATTGACTTGTGATTGAAATTCACTTACTTTTCTTTCTGCGAGGAATTAAATTAATATGGTATGGTGTATACAAAAATAGAAAGTTAAAGAGTCCAGTTTTTGTTGGTAATTTGTTGTGAAAAATTATGCATATTTGCATGAATGTCCTTTTCTTATCAATACCAATGACTTAGGTTTGTTCTTCGAGGATCATAGACAAGAAGACCCATCTTCTTAATTTGTTTATCTACGATCTAAACTTTAATTTAGTTCAATTTCATGCTTAGTTGTTTTTATATTCGTTTGTTGGTTATGATTTTGAGTTTAGTTTCACTATTTTATTCATCAATTGTGTTGATTTTCATTTCCAATTATGTTCTTTTTATGTTTTTTTCGAGGCACGCTGAGTTTGTTTATGATTTTCTTTTATTGTTGGATTGGATGTATACTAATTGCTACAATTGTTGTTTGATTGAACTTTTTCATGTTGTGATAATAGTTTTTGTTGTTTGTTAATTGAAGGTTTCCAAACACTTATCTCCTTGTTGGATGCTGCAATGATGAGACGACTCATAAGTGTTGGAATTAAACCCAACACTTTGAGTAATTATGAATCAATCTTGATCAATAATATTCAATCAACTAATTAAATTTTCTTCTTGTTCTTCACTCTTCACTCGAGTGAATCAATCACACCTTGATTACAAGATGATTATCTTTGTACAATGACAATGAAAGGAGAAAAGATGAATTTGGGTAGAAAGAGAATAAGGAATTCAAAACAAAATAGGGGAAGAAGAATTTCTACAGAGTTTCTCTCTGCTCTTAAAACTGCAATTTTATTCAAGTGAAGCACATTACAGTAATAGGGTTACTCCATATTTATAGATTTAACTTGCTTGATCCCTAAGAAAATCCCCAAAACAAAAAGCTCAAATTACTCTATTCTGCCAACACCACAAAATTAGGTTTAAGACAAAATCCATATTGAGGCTAACTTCTCGACACTTCAACAACTAGGTGTTTTGACACACACACACACACACACACACACACACACACAAACACACGCACACTAGGCTATCCGAAAACTTCCTTGTCCCTGTCGAGCAACCTACTTTGACACAAGGAATTACAATTGACACACCACCTAATTCATTTTGCCTAAGCTATCTACATTCATCATAGACTTTAATTTCTTAAACACTTTGACGTATAATTCATTCGTCACGATATCTGCAATCTGATTCTCGATTATGTTGTGTTTTAAGTTCATCTTCTCGTCTACTATCTACTCTTGAAGATAAGGGAACCTCATTCCGATGTGTTTTCTTCATCCATGTGTTATCGGATTCTTCGCCAGATTGATAGCAGACATGTTATCAATCTTCATGGTAATTGCTCCATGATTCTTCCCTGTAATCTCTTCAACCAAATTCACCATCCATGTTGCTTGACATGTACAAAGAAAAGCATCTATGTACTCTTCTTTAAATGAAGACAAAGCCACTATTGGTTCCTTTATTGAACTCCAAGAAACTGGTGCACCACCTAGCATAAACACATACCCAGTTGTGGATTTTCTATCCTTCATGAATAGCAGGAAACAAAATCCCATAGTCGAGAGTTCCTTTCAGATATCTTAGTATTCTCTTCTTCGTTGCTAGGTGTGATACCTTTGGCTTTTGCATGAATATACTCATCATACATACATTGTATGCTAGATCAGGCCTTGTATGACAAAGGTATTGAAATGATCCAATGAGTCATCTGTACTGCATTGGATTGACATCATCTTCATTTGTGTCTTTTGATAGTTGCAATCTAGGCTCAGCTGGAGTCGAGGTTAAGTTGCAATCATGCATCTCAAATCTCTTGAGTATTTCACTTGCATATCTTCTTTGATGTATCATCAAACCTCTACCACTCTTGTAAAACTTTATACAAAGGAAATATGAGAGATTTTCTAAGTTGACATTTCAAACTCCTCACTTAGGTCATGTTTAAAATATTCGATCTACTTCTTGCAACTTCATATTATCAACATGTCATCGACATAGAGACATAATATAAGCAATTCAGTATTGCTTCTTCTTACATATACTTCATGCTCAATTGTGCACTTAACTAATTCCTTCTCCATTAGAAAGTTATCCATCTTCTTATTTGAAGCTCTTGGAGCTTGCTTAAGTCCATACAGAGCTTTATGCAGCCTGTATACCTTGCTTTCTTTGCCTTGCTTCACAAACCCAGCTGGTTGTGCAACATAAACTTCTTCATATAAGGGGACATTCAAGAATGCACATTTCACATCCATCTAACATATGTGGCCATTGTTCATGTTTGCTAGACCTACAACTAATCTGATTGTTTTAATCCTAACAACAGGTGCAAAATCTTCGTCGAAGTTGATTCCTTCTTTCTGAAGAAATCCTTTCACCATAAGTCTCACCTTGTTCGAGTTACTTATCCTTTTGGATTCAATTTCACCTTGTATACCCACTTCTCATTGATTTCATTCTTGTCTTGAGGCAATTCGAAAAGTGACCAAGTGTTGTTGACTTCGATAGACTCTAGTTCCTCATTCATTTCTTTAACCCACTTCAAATCCTTCAATGCCTCAACTGCATTGACTGGTTTGACAGTTGCATAGAAAACATAGTGTACCAAATCACCTTCATCATCAACCACATCATTTAATGTAATCACACATTCTAGAAACCTTGCAGGCATGTGTCTTGTTATTCGAGGTCTGCTTGTGCTTGCTTGACCTCTGACTTCATGTTGAAATTCTCTTTCGATTTCACTTGTTGGTTCTTCACATAAGACTCTCACGAAATCTTTTTTGACATTTTCAGTCCAATCCCATTCCTTAAGTTCGTCCTTAATCGTGTCCATGTTGATCACTACTTATTGGTTCACTAGGTCAAACAACTTGTATCCTCCGGTTGAATGATATCCTATTAGGATCATTTGACTCGACTTGTAAACAAGTTTTCTTCTCAACTGATTTAGCACATGTATATGTGTTATAGATCTAAATACCTTCAAATGACTCAAGTTAGGCTTGACACCAAACCAACACTCTTCTGGAGCCTTTTCGTCGGACATTTGTTCAAAATATATGTTACAATCAACACAGATTCTCCCCATAATTCCCTATGTAGATGCTTGTCTTTCAATATAATTCTAACCATATTCATGATTATTCTATTCTTCCTTTTTGTGGTTCCATTATTCTATGGAGTGTAGGGTGACACCACCTCATACATAATCCATTCTTTCTCATATAATGTGTCAAAGTCTTTCAACACATATTCTGCACCACCGTCGGTCCTCAAAATCTTGAGCTTTCGACCACTTTGTCTTTCAATATATATTTAAACTTGGTGAATACCTCAATTACTTCACTTTTCTTCTTGATTAGGTGAGTCTATAGTTTTCAACGGATATCATCTATGAATGTGACAAAGTATTTGTTACCTCTAATTGAATTCACCTGGATAGGACCACATACATCAGAGTATATGATTTCAAGAATTGCCTTTCGACTTGCTTCCTGTGTCCTTGCTGAAGTTGTTCTTGTGTTGCTTTGCTTGCACACATTCTTCACATACTTCGTTTGGAATGTCGATTTCTGGTAACCCTGGAAACATATTTCTTCTCTTTAGATCTCTGATATCTTTGAAGTTGAGATGGCCAAGTCTACAGTATCATATCCATTCATCCCTGTTAGCTGCAGTTTCAAGGCACTTGTGCTCCATCACATTAAGTTCGATCTTAAAGGTTCTATTTTGAGACATGGAGCCTTCAAGATTAACCTTCCTCCTGAGTCGAAAACTTTCATCATATTGTCTTCAAATGACACCTTATAGTTCTTTTCAACCAACTGCCCTATGTTGAGCAAATTACTCTTCATGTCTGGTATATACAATACATTAGAAATTACTGACCTCATACCATCTTTCCTCATAATCAGAACATCATCAATACCTTCAGTTGCTAGAGTATTGTCATTTACAAATTTCACCATGTTCTTCATTAAGGATTTTATGTTGACAAACCAATCATTCCTACCAGTCATGTGTAATGATGAGCATCCTGAGTCTAAGTACCATTGGTCTTGGAATCTTTCTTCGTCTCTTATTGTGACGATTAATAACATCTCTTCTTCTTCATGATTTGCAAACTTTGCATCACTTTCTTGGCTCTTTTTTTTTCCAGGACAATCACTAAAGTAGTGACCATACTTCTAATAATTGAAACACTAAATGTAACTTTTGTCGGGTTTTTGACCACCACCTCTTCCTCTACTAGCAACACCACCTCTTTGGTTGCTTTAGTATGAGGACTTTCTCTGATTCGACCGACCTCCTTCTTGCTGACTTCAACCAGTCGAGCTGTTGTAGCCTCCTATACTTTTATTGTCGAACCATTTCCTTTTCGTTTCTTTTCTCTTTCTAGTTGCGCCTGCAAAGTCATATCACTCTTCGACTTTCTTGCAGCTCCTTCATCCATTCTTTGTTCATGAGATTTAAGTGTCCCTTGAAGATTTTCCTTTGTCAATGTTGACAAGTCTTTCGACTCTTTTATGGCTACTACCACATGGTCGAACTTTGGAGTCAATGACCTCAAGATCTTTGAAACAATTGATCTTGATGTCAACACTTCTCCATATACCTTGATTTGATTCACTAGTTTTGTAAACCTAGTGAAAAAATCTGTTATGCTTTCACTTTCTTCCATTTGAAGCAATTCATACGTCCTTTTGTGAGTTTGTAACCTCACCTCTTTCACCTTCTCCATGCTTCCAAGATTTCACACGCTTCTTTCGTTAATTCTACATCACTGACCTTTTCGAAATTGTTTAGATCAACACATTAATGAATTATAAAGAGAGCTTTATAATCTTTCTTTTTCAATTCTTTGTATGCAGCTTTTTCTTGATCCGACGCATTTTCTGCAAGTGGTGTTACTCATTTCTTCACACGATCCCAAAGGTCTTGACAACAGAAAACTACCTTCATCTGTTTACACAAATTCTCATAATTCTGACCCTTCCAAATTGGAAGACTCGCTAGGAAATTTCCATTTAGATAACTCGTCGCTATTGCCATTGTGTTTTGCTTCCCATGAATCGCTTAGTCAGTGCTCTAGATACCAGATGTTGGAATTAAACCCAAGACTTTGAGTAACTCTGAATCAATCTTGATGAACAAGATTCATTCAACCGATTGAATTCTCTTCTAGTTCTTCACTCTTCGCTCGAGTAAATCAATCACACCTTGATTGCAAGATTATTATCTCTGCACAATGACAATGAAAGGAGAAAATATGAATTTGGGAAAAAACAGAATTAGGGATTCAAAACAAAATAGGGGAAGAAGAAGAATTTCTGCAAAGTTTCTCTCTGCTTTTAAAACTGCAATTGTATTCAAGTGAATCACATTACAATGATAAAGTTAATCCCTATTTATAGATTTAGCTTGCTTGCTCCATAAGCAAAGCCCAAAAATAAAAAGGCCAAAATACCCAATTTTGCCAACACTACAAAATTAGGTTTAAGACAAAATCTATGTCGATGCTAACTCCTCGACACTTCGACAACTAGGTGTTTCGACACACACACACACACACACACACACATACACACACTAGGTTATTCGACAACTTCCTTGTCTCTATCGAGCAACCTGCTTCGACACAAGAAATTAAAATTCAACAATAAGTACAATGGTAAACCTGTTATGACTGCTTGAGCGATATGAGTCTTTTCATCACTGAAAGTTCTGTTTTTTCTTTTTTGGTTATTTAAATATAAGTTATTCTTGCTGGTATTTTGATTTTTGATGTGTATTTCTGTTAGAAATCGTCCATTTTATTATGTAAATTGTAGATGTATCTGGTCATGTTTAAATTGAAGTTTTATTGACTTGTGATTAAAATTCGCTTACTTTTCTTTCTGCGAGGAATCAAATTAATATGATATGGTGTATAAAAAAATAGAAAGTAAAAGAGTCCAGTTTTTGCTGGTAATTTGTTGTGAAAGTTTCTGCATATTTGCATGAATGTCCTTTTCTTATCAATTCCAATGACTTAGGTTTGTTCTTCAATTCTAATGTCCGAATGCATTTGGATCATAGTGATCAACACCATCTGGGTTTAAGATTTACAATATAATTATATGACTACATTAATTTCTTCATGCAAATTTTTTTACACATTATTAAGATTCGCATAGATTTTTAACCTCCGAAAACAAAATTCCCTTTTAGTTTTATCAATATAGAATTTTTTTAATATATATGTTGACTTAGATTTGTACCAATTGTCTTACTGTACATCCATGTCATCATAATTTAAACTTTTTTTTACTAAAATTTGACGGAAAGGACCAAATAAAATAATTAAAATAAAATTAAAAAAACTTACATATAATATTTTTTAATTAAATAACTAAAATAAAATATTAAATTAAGTTTAAAAAACTATAGACTAAATATTCCGACTATGTGAAATTGCGCCAAATAAAATACAACGATTTAGAGATTCTAAACCATTGTTTGAATATTTTATATCAATTCTGAATAAATTTCTTATATCACTTCATTCCACAGCCTTCTATCAATTCAAACAAAAACATAAGGCTCTCTATGTTAAAAGTAGTTAAGACTCTATGTTAAAAGTAGTAGCTTAAGATTAAGTGGTCCATAAAGATTTTTGTTATTTAAACAATTAATTTTAGAAGTCATATAAGGTATTGTCTCTATAATTAACTTATTTTTCTATCTTCTACACTTTCAAAAGTTTAAGAAACAAACAAATACACTCTAAAATAACGTAGGTACTAAAAGAAATTCGATATTTTGCGCCGGATTCTATATTTATTTTGCAGGTGTTTTTGACCTCTGCTGATTTATTTGGGCAATTTTAAAAAATTTCACATGCCTTACTCTTTTTTAGTAGAAGTTTTTGAAAACACTGGTATTTGGTATTTCTAGGAGTTAGTTTCTTGTGTGCTAGGTTGTTATTCATCTAATAGTATTTTTTTTTCTGAGATACCATCATGTCTTTGTTATAGGAAATTCTAAACCATTATTATAGGAAATTTTAAACTTCAAATACTATCGTATCTTTGTTATAGATGTCTTATTTGATATAAAATCAGTTTGTTGTAACTTTAAAAAATTGATTTTTTTTTTTTTTTTGAAAATGAATTCTGAAAAACTTTTTCTAAAATATTATAAATTTTTTTAAATTTGTTTTTTATAATTTAAAAAACTAATTTTGACATATTATTACATACGTATAAATTATTGAAAATCAAAATATAGTTAAAATTATATATTTTTTTTCAAAAATTTGTATCTCAAAAATAATTTTTATAAAAAACTATTTAAAATAACTTTAAAATTAAATGATTTTTTAAAATTTTAATATTAAAAAGAAATTCAATAAAATTATAAAATATCTAAAATAACATTTTAAAAATAATTATTCAAATTAAATTTTTATTTAAAACTATAAAAATCATTTTTAAAAAAACAAACGGGTCCATATTCCGATGGACCGGAGAATCTTTAAAGAAACATGCCCTTGTAAATTTTTTTATTGACCCGAGATCAACACTTGGCCCAATAAAACAATAAATATTCTAGTGTACGTTTGGAGCAGACAAAAACATGCACGTGTAAAATTGATTGAAATTTTTTTTATTGATAGAATCGAAGCCCGAAAATTTTACAAAATATATTCTTTAAATAACTTAAAGTAAAATAGTAAAACATGAAAAAAAATATGTTCTAATAATCAAAAAAAATTTATATAGTTGACCTTTGAGATTTTTAATTTTCTAATATTTTTTAAAATTTTAAGTCAATTGATATGTTAATGTTATATCTAGAAATGTAGCAGCGAATTTATTATCGGTTTATCTTTTGTGTATAAACTTTATTCAAATTGAGCTCTGAATTTAAATACCTAAATGAAATGAAAAGAATTGATTTCTTTTGGGAAATGAAGAATTCCCTTTTTGAATACTCTAATAACATTAGCAGGTAACAGTTACTAGACAAAATGCTTGCCATGAGTTCATTAAACTTTTTTCAACCCAAAATAAGCTAATTCAAATACTCACGTTTTCTGCAACCTAAATATAATCAATTCTTTATTAAAAAAAGTTGAAAATAAGTTACCCTACTGTTGTCCTCACTCTTGGTCATTCTCACAATGTGAAAGAACATGAATGCAGGTAATTGCGTGTTGCTGACACAATCGTGTATGGTGTGAATAGCAAAGCAAAGCAAATCAAACAGAGCAAAAGAAACCAAGGCCGAATAAGTTTACGGGACTATTGCAGTTTTAAGAAATATGATGAATTATATCAAAGAGTTCATTCTATTACATCAATTTAAAAATTTTCTCACTTCTTGTAAGTTTTTTATTATTGTAAAATTTTTTTAGTTTTTTTATAAATTTTTAGAAATTGATGATTAGGTATTGAAAAGTTTATCCATGTTTGATAGTTGATACATTATTATAAATGTGTTTCATAATTAAAAGTAATGACCAATGCATTATTTTTGGGGTCTGGTGGTTTGCATTAGCGTCTTTGAGAAAATGAAATTGCAAAAAATTTCGGAGATACATCTCCGTATTTTTTCAACGTTTGGATTGTTAGGATTCAGAGATGCATCTCTGTATTTTATCAGTCTGTTTTTTTTTTTTTTCTTGCCTGTACGATTGCTTGTAGTAATTGTGTGACACTTGTCTGATTTACTTACATGAATTATGGCTGATAGAGATAATCGGTTGAGGCACGACAACATTGCACAACATGCATCTGTTTGGAGGGAAAAAAGTCAGGTTTCGTAGGCTCCGGTTGATGCAGAGGCATCGACTTCTCGGACTCATATATCTCCACCTTCTTCTTCTCGTGGGAGACGGGTGTCACCTAGTGACACATCACTGCCTTCATCTTCCCGTAGGCGACACATTTCGCATAGTCAAGTAACAGAGATACCCGAGTCACCTGAGGTACCTTAGTCACTAGAGGCCCCAGTATCACCTCAGGCACTGAAGTGACCTCAGGCTGATGAGCCAATGGCACCTCAGGCTGATGAGGCCAGTGAACCACACCTCAGGTATTTGGAGGAGGCTCGTTAGAGTTGTCACTGATGCTTTTTTACCCAGACCATACTTCCAAAAATATTTGGGACAGAGAGGTAAAATTAGTTGAATCCATTCTTTTTTAATTATGTTTATTATTATATTACAAGTTTCTGACATTGATTTATTTTTCTGTAGGACCGTGATCCGCTAAAATTCATTAACCATGGGCAGAAAATTACTAGCTTGCATCATCCTACAGACGAGTGATTTCAAGTTACTTTACAACTATCTGGGATGAAGGACTTATGCAAGACCAATTATGTTACGGTTAACCACATGATGCTTAATGCATGTGTAGAGATATGACATATTGAAACATCATCATTTCATCTACCACTTTGTGAGATGTTTATCACACTCGACGATGTGTCATGTTTGCTGGATCTTCCGAATGGGGAAAGCTTTTAGATCATTGGAGAATTAGTAAAGATGGGGCACTTGAGTTGATGGTAAACTATCAGGGAGATGACATAGAGGCTGCCTTGAGGGAATTTGAAAAAACTAGAGGGGCTCATGCTAGGTTTGAATTAAAAAGTATATACATATGAGCTGGTTAGAGCAGAGCAGGCTAGAGGTTATGCAATGTAGGTAGGGAAGCATATAGAATATTACATGTGAGCATTCCTGTTATATTTGGTTGGCACTGCCATTTTTGTGGACAATAGTGACACTTATGTAGATTTCGTCTACCTACGATACTTAAAGGACTTTGAGCGAATCCATGAGTACAATTGGGGGCATTTGTTTGGTCTACTTGTAGGTGGAAGATGAAGCAGATGACAGGTAACATCACACTTTTGAAGGTAATATTGATTGGTCTTTAAGTGTTTGTATATCATTTTTATTACATTTTTGCAACGCACTTACTAATGATTTGTGTGTTCCAATACTTTTCAGGCTTGGATCCTCCAGTACTTCCCAAGTTTGACACAGTAGGTGTAACCGGTTACCCCAAAACAGGAAACTGGTCACCACTTCATCAAAATAGTGGCTAACCCATCTTAGTGTAACCGGTTACATCCAATCGAATTGATCAAACAATGACGAAATCGATAAATTGCATAATCAATAATAAAAGAAATAAAAAGATCAAGAGTGAGAGACCAAGATTTATTTAGGCAATTTTCCAATCGGCCTCGCTATGGGTACGTCTGCCCTCAATTCAAAATCGAATTGAGATAAGGCTATAACTTTTTCTTTGCAAAAATGTTTATACAAGAGATGAAGAATGCAAACCCCAAAAACCATATTGTTTTGTGTTAATTCTTCCACCTCCAACTCTTTATCAATGCTTGATCATGTGACCAACAATGCGGCTACAATCCTCCAATTATCCCGATCACGCAACTTGTTGAAACCCAAGATTCTCGAACACAATTCACAGTTTCGCGCTACTCCCTTTCAAGGAAACCACCTTGTCCCAAGGCCTTCAATCAATTGAATCTATGTTGACGTGATTTCGTCCAAAACCTTCAAATAAACTTGATCTTGAAGGAAAACCCCAACTTGGTTTTCTTATTCGAAACACACAAAGACCCCAATCCAATATTCTTGGTTACACCAAACCTAATTGGACGTTATCAATCCTAATCTAGATGGTCACCCAATCGAAAAATGATTATGTGTAGTTCAATTATGTGTATGCATAGAAGAAGGGATGAAGATGACGGGCAACTTTGTAATCCGGTTTCGTTTAGGTTTTATTCACTAGGAAACCTTTTCTATAAGAAGATGCATGTATGAGTATATATAGGTATATGAGGAAAATGGACAAAAGGATCCAAGAAAAATAAGATGCAAAAAGAAATTTTCAAGTTTTAACTTGCATAGGTAGGCCTATGAAGGTCATAGGCCGGTCTATAAAGGTCACGGGCCGGTCTATGAAGGAGTTCAGGTCGGCCTGTGAGGTGACCTGAAATGCAGTATGGGGGCAGAATCTACAGGCTTCGTTCTTAAAGCGTAGGAGTCGACCTGAAATATGGATATGTCGGCCTATACTGAAGTTGAATCTTCCATAGGTCGGCCTGATCACGTATAGGTCGGCCTATGTTGTTGCTTTGACATACAAACTTGATTTTTGATGTGCATGACATGCCTAAGACCTATCAAACTTGTTCAAAGACTCTTTTTATGCATCCTAAGGCTAAGAGGTCAAATGAACACCTAAATTTAAGTTGACACCGTCCAATATACAAGAGCACTACACTAAACTACCTTATTTATTTCTTGTTTGACATCATTCAAAACCCGGTTGAATTTGTAGTTGCAAATACTCAGCACTCACACAAATATATACATATCATCTTCTTTACTACAAAAAAAAAACAACAACATAACACAAATATCTTCTTTTTTCTTTTCTCTCATGACCAAACAACTCACCACCATCATCATTTCTTCAACCAACAACATACCAAAACTCCATAACTCCATCCAAACATTATCATCTTCATCTTCATCACAAACAACATAACACCTTTACTCCCTCTCTTCTACACCAACCGAACTCACTCATCATCACTACCATGAAGCTATAACCTTCATCAACAACCTCCCTCCATATCTCATAACATCAAACAAAAATCATCTGACCGCCAACCTTCTTTCTAAACCAAATAACAACCTACGTAACAAACTTCCTCTTCACCTCACATTATCTTCCATCAACTAAGCAACACATTTTCATCTAACCGTCATTAATATCATTATCATTACCCTTCAAACAACATTTGCTCCACCATTCATCACAAACCAAACCAGCCTTTGTCTTCAACTCTTTCACCACCCTATACTTAAACTTGGATCTTCCTCATGCTAAAGAAATTGAACAGTAAGGAGAGTTGTTTCTAGCAACGTGCACTAGCAAAAATGAAATGAAAGAATATGGTTGTTTATCTCTAAGCAGGAAGTGAAAAAGAGAAACCACCACAGGTCATCGATCACCCTTCGTCGAACAACAACTCACGACAACCTCACGACCACCAAACCGGAACACAACCACCTACACCACCACCGCTGAAGTGTTTGAGAGGGTGAGTGGAGGGAGGATGATTTATATGTTTTTCTTTTCATTATTATTGTTGTTGATTCATGAACTTTGGAAAGAAGGACTTTTGTATTTTTTTATAAAGAAAAATGAAAAAAAAAAAAAAAAAAGGTTGTTGTTGTTATAAGGCAGAGAGAGGAAAAAGGGAAAAAACTTTCTTCTTTTGACTTATTCCCCCTACCACGTGCCAAGCAAGAGGTGGTGGACTTTTTGAATCCATCCCTATCCATCATTTGTCCTCCCCTTCCTTGTTTTTTTTTGGTTTTTTTTAATTAATTATTTATTTATTTATTTATTTTGTTTATACTTTATTATTTTGTTTTCACTATTATTATTATTATTATTATTATTATTATTATTATTATTATTATTATTATTATTATTATTATTATTATTATTATTATTATTATTGTTAATTACTATTATTATTGATTTTTTTATTGTTTGTTTAAATATTATTATTGTTGGTTATTATTGTGAAATATCATTAATATTGTTTATTATTATTGTTATTAATTTTATTATTGATTTAGTTGCTACTAACAAATTTTAAATACCATTATTATTTGTTATTTATCATTATTATTTATTCTTATTTATTTATTGTTATTATCATTTATTATTTATTTCTTAAAATTGATTTAATCTAAATTGTTAAAAGAAAATTTATTTTTTGTCTCGTCGGTTTTTCATAGATGCGCTGTAATTTCAGAGTTAAAAATTCAACTTAACTTCAGAAATTTGTTCAAACGTATAGAGTATTGTTGATCATTCTCCCATAGAGTGATTCTTACATGAATCACTCTACAATTGCTTAATATAGCGCTAAAATTTTTAATTTATTTGTTATTTTATTTGTCTTAAGAAATCTTTTGGTCCCATTGTTTCACATATGCGTTGCATTTTCAGAATTAAAATTCAATTTGATTTCAAAAACTGCTCTAACGCATAAAGTTTTGTTGACCGACCTCCCACAAAGTGATTCCTACATGAATTGCTTTACGATTGCTTAACATATCGTTAAATTTCAATAAGTTTTGAAACTCTTATTTTATTTCCAGTCTCTTCTCTTTCTCTGATTTACTTTCACTTTGATTTCATTAATGTTTACTTCAGTTGTTTACAATTTTTTATTAAGCTTTGCATTATCAATTACTGTATTGTAATTCTCATTTGAAAAATTGTACCCCCATCACCATAAATATGTAATAATTTTATCGCTTTCATTTACTGCTTTATCATCTTATTTGACTGTTAATTCAAAGATTAAAATCAACCCCTTCAGAAAAGAACAAAAAATAAGTACTTGATCCAATGTCGAGCAATTTTCCCAAATCAAAATCATTTCCACTTCTCAAGCATTTTTAAACACTCCGATCATTTTATCTTATTCTAGTTCAAATGCAAATAAAAACTTTGATCCAACGTCGATCGCCTTTTATCCAATTCAAACTAAAATGACTAATCATACTTAAACACTGTTTCAAAAAGGATGAAAAAGGAATATGGTCTAGAGCCTTCGATTCCTCTCCTTGTTTGTTTGGATATAAGTTGTCTTACTCGACCATTCGAGCAATTGTCATCCATTAAAAAATTTTAATCTAATTCACCTAAAATCACTTTCATAATCAAACTTAGGTCAAACTCATTTTCGTAATAATTTGAACGAAAAAAGGAGGTGATTTAGAGTCTTCTATTCCCTTCCCCGAATATTTGGATATGAGTAGCCTTATTCGGTCATTCGAATATTCATTGTCCGTCCAAAATAAACTAACCTTATCTAAATCTTTTTGGAATTAAGTATGAAAATGGAGAAGGTCTAGAGCGTTCTATTCCTCTTTTCAACTATTTGGATATGAGTTGCCTTAATCGGTCATTCGAGTAATCATCATCCAATAAAACACTCAAATACTTTCAAAAATGAGTATGCTTTATCCAAACTGATTAAAAGAAACAAAAGCTTTGGTCTCTAAGAGTGAGTAACAAGCAAAGGTCTAAAACACTTGATATGTCTAAAAGATTACTCTTTAAAATCAATGAACACAGTAGTTCTTAGTAAGCAGAACTACAGAGCTCTGATTTCCCATTTCACCATGAAAATATGTAGGCACAGGATTTTGATATCTTGGCGAGCACACCTTTAATAAAATGTTCATCCCTTTAAAAGCCATCCCCTTTTAAAACCATTCTTTCTTTATTTCTCCCGCTCATTAAGTATAAGATCACAATTAACACAAGCTAACATCTCTATCGCAAGTCTAACTAAGAGGTTCCCGTTGGATACAACGGATGTGAGAGATGTTAATACTTTTCCCTTGCATAATCGACTCCCGAATTTGAATTTGATTGCAATGTCCATTTTCTTTTTCTTTTAGGAGTTTTATCGATATTTTTGTTTTTCTGCTTTGGAATAAATAAAATTCGGTGGCGATTCTATTTAAACATCTTTTTCGTGAGCGTGTGAGCGTCTCGCGAAAGATCACATTTTTCGAAATGCGACACTTATTACTTAATTTTATTCTAAATACTTTGATGGAGTTTGGAGTAAAAATAAAAATAAGATGCAAATTAATATAAAATAAAATAAATTGCATTAGTATTATTTCAAGAATTCAAAACTTCATTTTTTTAATCCTTGACCAATTTAATTTATTTTTAGTCTAAATTATTTGTTTTTTAAGCTAATTGTTTTGATTTTTATTCATGCCATAAGACAAGAACATAAAATCACGTTTTAATTCCAATTTGCTTCACAAAATTGAATTTCACACAATTTACATTTTGCATTTTAAATGAAATTTAAATTTTAGTTTACATCACATTCCAAATGAATTTTGTTCCGGTGTGGGCCTCACCTCGGCAGGCCCAATACCAAATGCGGCCCAACAAGCGAGCTGGGCACGCCTGGCACGCGCCCCTTCGAACGAGCAGGGCTGGCCGCCGGGCACAAGCTACCGCTCCGCGTCCCTTTCTGTCGCCCGTCACGCCGGACGAGCAAGACTACCCGAGCTCCCCTCCGCGGGGAGAATAACGTGCTCGGCGCACGTTCTCCACGTGCTCCCCTCCGCGGGGACACGTCATCGGCCAACCGCCCACCTACCTCCGAAAGAGCAGGTCAAACCCACTTTCCGGAGACCTAGGAGCGGTTGAACTAGGGCGAAGACCACGTCCTGGTCTTCACTACGCCACGTAAGCCCTAGCAGTCATTAGGGTTGGGCCTGGTCGTCCGGCCCACCTCGAATGACCGTTGGCCCAGCGCTGGGGTCTCTCTATAAATACCCTCTTCTTCAAGAGGGTCAGGTAACTCTTCTTGCCCCTTTTTCTGTACTATCGCCTCCTCTCTGTCCAACTTCTTACTTGGGCGTCGGAGTGCTTTGCAGGTACACCCCCCCTTCTCGTTCTTACCCCGGCGAACAGATAACCGTCTAGCGAAGTGTGGCCAGTCCGTGATCCCTCCTGATCAGGTCAGATCAGTGGCGCCGTCTGTGGGAAACTGAAACTTCCCCGTTACTCCGAGCAGAAAAACCAAAAGTTTCACCAAACCTCCACGGTCATGGCCAGCCCACGCCGCGATGACACTCCGCACGAGCTTGCGCTCAACACCGCCACCAACGGGAAGCAGATAGGAACGGCACGCCTGACGGAAGCCGACGAAAGAGACGGGCGAACTGCTTCACCATCATCCGAGGAACGGCCCCTACAGGCCGACCATCGCCCCCCGAGCCCGCCAGCATTCCACCCCGTTCCCATCCCGGCGGGAGCAGACCCAACGGTAGCCGCTCTCTTTGCAGCCATCAACCAGACGAACCAGCTGCTGTTCCAACAGAACGCTAGAATTGGAGCATTGGAACGCGGCGGCTCCCCGAGGTACCCCCAGCGGGAAGACCAGAACGGAGGTTCGAGGAGCCCCTCACCTCGACTCAGGAACCGCCGACCACGGCTGGAGAGACACCGCCCGCAAGCGACACGGGAGCGCACCAGATCCCCGACGAGGCACGGTCGCGGGAGGAACCAGAACGCCGCGGCAATCCCAACCGAGGAACCCCGAGGCGGGAACCCAGGCCGAAGATCAAGGACCCGAAACCCGGGACACACCGCGAACGGCTCGTCTCCCCTGAGATCCCCGGCGCACAGCGACGAGGATGACTACCGCACCCCACTATCCCGGGAGATCATGGCAGCCCCCATACCCCAAGGAATGGAGAAACCACCGACGCTGTCAACGTACGACGGCACCTCCGACCCGGACGATCATCTGGAAGATATCGAGGCTATGCTCGACTACCGAAATGTCCGGGGAGCTATTAAATGCAGACTCTTCCCGACGACTCTGAGGAAAGGCGCTATGACCTGGTACAAAAGTCTGGAGCCCGAATCAGTTACGTCGTGGAGGGTCTTGAAGGACCTATTCTCCAAACACTTCACGGCGTCCCGTCGTCACCCGAAGACGGAAGCAGTCCTCGGGGCGATCATCCAAGGCCCCGACGAACCTCTCCGGAAATACATCGAAAGGTTTACTCGGGAAGCCGTACAGGTGACGACTTCCGACGAAATGAAACGCTACTTAATGGAACAAGGCCTGCGCCATGACTCCAAATTCTACGAGGCCGTAGGCATACACAGGCCCACGTCCCTCCAAGACTTCCTCGACAGGGCCGCACATTACATCCGGTTCGAGGAAACACAAGCGGCCAACTCCGCTCGCGACACCCGAGACAGAGAAGCCCCCCGCGGGCACCGAGACGACGGAGCTTCGAGCCACCGACAAGGAGGGGACCGCCGTCGGGATGACCGCCACCGCGAACCCCGCGAACAGCGCGAGCCACGCGGCCCGGCAGGAAGGTTCACCGAATACACCGCCTTGGTCGCTTCACGCGAACGCATACTGGCCGAGTGCGCTAAAACCGAGTTTGTGCAGGGAGGTGTCCGTTTTCCACGACCAACGCCGCCCAAACCCAACGTGGACAAGTCAAAGTACTGCCGGTTCCACAGGACCCACGGGCACGTAACGGAAGACTGCATTCATCTCAAAGATGCGATCGAAATCTTAATCAAAGACGGACACCTAAAGCGATACACCCGAGGAGGTGAACCACCCAGGTCGGAGGCTCCGAAGGCTAAGAAAATCGAGGAACTCCCCTCCCCAGAGGACGGCGAGAGACTCCAGGTCGCGCTGTGCGTCAGCCGCCCCGAGGATTGGTTCACGAGCAGAGGATTCGGCAGCCCCGAAGGGCCCGGCCTAGTCGACGAGCCAATCCGACCGACCAGCCGATGGGAATACTTCCCCAGAGCCATGGTCATCTCTGATGGAGCTACGAGGAGTCTGTCCGTAGGATCTGTGAAAAGGAAATTCGACGAGCTCATCGCGGGCAACTCCGGCAAGATGAGCACGCTCGACAGATTCCGAGGCCGCTCCAACCCGATCACATTCTACCTCGAAGAGCTGCCCGGGGGATCCCCCAATTCCAACATACCCTTGCTCATACGTGCACGAATGGCAAACTTCGACGTCAGGCGCCTCCTCGTCGACGGTGGGAGCTCGGTTGACATAATGTACTCACACTTGTTCACAACTCTCCAGCTCAACGAATCCAACCTCTCCCCCTACGTAGGCTCCGACCTCCAGGGGTTCAACGGGACGATGACAAGGCCCTGGGGATACGTGGAACTGAAAGTCACCTTTGGGGAAGAGGAAACGGCCAGAGACATCAACGTCCGCTTCTTAGTCATCGAATGCCCGTCCCTATATAACTGCATCCTGGGCAGGACGACGATAGCAGAACTCACCGCGGTACCCTCCACCGTCCACCTGAAGATGAAATATTACACGAGAAGGGGAGCCGTGGTCACCCTCAACGGCGACATCGAAGCCGCCCGAAGGTGTTTCGAAACCGCGCTGAAAGGCCTCGACTCCATCGCTCCACCGGCCAAAAAGAAAGCACCAAGCGTTACGCCAAAGGACACACCTACAGAGCTGGTCGGATCAGTTGAGCTCGACAGTCGCTTCACCGACGAGTTCGACAATAAAAAGACTGACGAAGCCAACGAGCAGCCCCCGCACCCAGCGCGCCCCATCCCGGATGGCGAATTCGAGCTCATTCCCCTCGGGGAAGACACAACCAGAACCGTGAGGATATGCGCGGGACTCCCCGACCTCGCGAAACGACAGCTCCAAGCCTGCCTCCGCGAGAATGCCGACCTCTTCGCCTGGAGCGCCGCGGAAATGCCGGGACTCGACCCTGAGGTCGCCTGCCACCAGCTGTCCATCAACCCAACCGCAAAGGCTGTGGTACAACGCCGACGCCGCCAGTCCCCCGAGAAATCGGCAGCAGCCGAACAAGCTGTAAAAGACCTCTTAGAGGCAAATTTTATTTCGGAAGCCCGGTATTCCACCTGGCTGTCCAACGTTGTACTTGTTAAAAAGAATAATGGAAAATGGCGCATGTGTGTTGACTACACTGACCTCAACCGGGCATGTCCTAAGGACGCCTACCCCCTCCCCAATATCGACAAGCTCGTCGACAACTCAGCGGGATACAAACTCTTATCCTTCATGGACGCATACTCGGGATACAACCAGATCCCGATGGCCGAACACGACAAACAGGCCACGGCCTTCATGACAGCATCGGGCAATTACTATTACAACGTGATGCCCTTCGGCCTCAAAAACGCCGGGGCCACGTACCAACGGATGATGAACCACGTCTTCCGCGACGAGATCGGGGACATGCTCGAAGTATACATGGACGACATGATCGTCAAATCCGGCGCGGAAGACGACCACGCGGCACACCTCCAGAAGGTCTTCAAGACCGCGAGATCATGTCGCATGCGTTTTAACCCGGAGAAATGCACCTTCGGCGTCTGCGCCGGCAAATTCCTCGGCTACTACTTGACCGAACGGGGGATCGAAGCCAATCCGGACAAATGCCACGCCTTCTCCAATATAACCACACCGACCACGAAGCGTGCCATCCAGTCCCTCAACGGCGTGCTAGCCTCCCTCTCGCGATTCATCGCGAGATCGGCCCAACACGCCCTCCCGTTCTTCAAATTGCTCAGGAAAGAGACCAAGTTCGAATGGACGGACGAGTGTGAGAAAGCCCTTCGCCACCTCAAACGCGTCCTCTCCGAACCACCAGTACTGACGCGCCCCACGACGGGCGAAACCCTGTATTTGTATCTGGCCGTCTCTAACGAAGCCGTCAGCGCCGTCCTCGTGAGCGAAGCCGGGGAAGGACAAAAGCCCATTTACTTCACTAGCAAAGCCCTCCACGGCCCGGAGGCCCGATACCAGCTGATCGAGAAAGTCGCCCTGGCCCTCGTAACAGCGGCACGCCGACTCCGACATTATTTTCTAGCGCACACCATCGTCCTCCGCACCGACCAACCCATCCGCCAGCTACTCGGCCGCCCCGACATGGCTGGGCGCATGCTGAAATGGTCGCTAGAGCTCTCCGAGTTCGACATCACATACGAGAGCCGGCACGCCATCAAGGCTCAAGCTTTGGCCGACTTCGTCGCCGAGATGGCCGCGCCCCCCGACCCTACCACCGGGAACCACCTCTGGACCATCTTTGTGGACGGCTCCTCCAACTCCACGGGGAGCGGCGCCGGCATCGTCCTCGATAACGACGAGGGTACGGTCATCGAAGTCTCCCTCACGCTAGCTTTCTCAACGACTAACAACCAGGCCGAATACGAAGCATTTCTCGCCGGCCTTCGCCTAGCATCCGACCTGGGAGCCAGGGACATCCGAATCTACACGGATTCCCAGCTGGTCGCTTCGCAAGTCCGAGGCGAATACCAAGCAAAAAATGACACCCTCGCCGGATACCTCGCGCTCATCAATGAAAAACTAAGAGGGTTCGACTCAGCAGAAATTCAGCACGTTCCTCGGGAGCAGAACACCCGCGCCGACATCCTCTCCAAACTAGCAAGCACCAAGAAACGAGGCGGTCACAAATCGGTCATTCAAGAAATCTTGTCCCAACCAAGTACCAGCCCGACCACCACACCCCTCGACATCAACGCCATTGGAGACGGGGACTGCTGGATGACCCCCCTCCACACCTATCTCAGCACCGGCCGTCTGCCGGCCAGCTCTAGCGAGGCCAACGCAACGAAGCGACGGGCCTGCTCGTACGTCCTCCTCGAGGGACGACTGTACCGCCGAGGCTTCGCAATCCCACTCCTCAAATGCATAGATAAATCCCAGAGTACAGCCGTTCTAGAAGAAATCCACGAAGGTATCAACGCGCAGCACCTCGGCAGCAGATCCCTAGCGCGCAAGGCCCTACGCGCGGGCTACTACTGGCCGTCAATGCAGTCCGACGCAAAAGAACATGTCAAACGGTGCGATAAGTGTCAACGACACGGAGACATGCACCTCGCCCCCCCAACCGACCTCACCTCCCTCTCATCTCCATGGCCGTTCGCCTGGTGGGGGCTGGACATCCTCGGACCCTTCCCCCTCGGTTCGTACCAGAACAAGTACCTCATCGTGGGAGTTGACTACTTCACCAAGTGGATCGAGGCTGAAGCTCTGGCCAAAATCACCGCCCACAACATACTCCGATTCTACAAACGCAACATCCTCGCCAGATTTGGGGTACCACTCGCCATCGTCACCGATAACGGCACACAATTTACGGACAAAAACTTACGCGACTTCGTCACCAACCTCGGGACCAAACATCACTTCGCCTCGGTCGAACATCCTCAGACGAACGGCCAGGCGGAGTCGGCGAACAGAGTTATACTCAGAGGACTCAGACGACGCCTCGGAGACGCCAAACGAGCATGGGTCGAAGAACTCCACGGCGTCCTCTGGGCATACCGTACTACTCCTCACTCAACCACAGGGGAGACCCCATTTCGCCTCACGTACGGAACAGAGGCCGTGATACCGGTCGAAATCCGCGAACCGTCCAGACGAACGGAAGCTCCCCTGGACACTGACGACAATGATGGCTCCCTCCGAGAAGAGCTCGACCTCGTCGAAGAAATCCGCGCAGGAGCAGCTCTCCTGGAAGCCCGGCTGAAGCAACAAGTCACACTTCGCCATAACAACAAAGTCATAAAACGCGATTTCCAAACTGGCGACTTAGTTCTACGCAGAAACCAGAAAGACTCCCACGAGGGCAAACTGGCGGCGAACTGGGAAGGCCCGTACCGAGTCCGGGACAAAACGGAGCATGGGGCCTATTACCTCGAAAACCTGCACGGTGAACAATTAGCTCGACCATGGAACGCCGCGAAACTTAAGCGGTACTACAGTTAACACATTGCCCGCGACGACCCATCGTCCCGACCACTGGGGGGGCGACATGGTACCACCGCACACCCCCGCGTCCACCAGCGACCAAAGAAAAGCAAGCCCTGCCTCTCGTGTGCGCGGGCAGAAGGCCTTGCTTGGCAGGGAATACCTCGACCGAGGCTCCTCGCCGCCGTACCAAAACAGGCAGGACACCCAGCTCGCGATGGGCCGTCCACGCCCCGGGGAAAACTACCCCCGAAACGGCCCGGCTGCATCCCCGGCCAAACCGGCCAGTTCCCTACACTACCGGTAACAAATTGTCGAGCTAAACACACCGAGCGCACACTTAGAAAATCTACAAGAAATGTCATACACATCAAAGGCATTCGAACAAATACGAAAAACGAGCATAAAACAACATGCAAATAACGAGCGCACACTTAGAAAATCCATGATAAATATATTTAACAAAAGCGGGCACCAGCCCAGTAGTCAATAGTACAAAAACGAGCACGCAGGCCCAAAGCAAAAGATAAACACCGGCACGCAGGCCACAAAAACAACGTGCACGCAGGCCCGGCAACCTATGCTTCCTCGTCCGCTCGGTCAGCAGCCACGGTTTCCTCCTCGGGGGTAACAAGATAAGGATCGATCACCCTCCCATCGACAATCTCGTGGTACGGCCCTATCCCGTCCACGACCAGCTCGACACCAGGGTTGGCGACCTGAATCTGCTCGACCGCATTCTTGAACCCGACCTCAACGGCCTCCAGACAATCGCTCTCCAACACCCGGATACGGGCAATCAAGTCAGCACGGGTGATTAGCCGCCGATCCCCATCAGTCTCGTCCTCGGCCGGACGAACAGCGCTGTCCAAAACCTCCGTACGAACCTTCAGCGCCTGCACCTCGGCCGTCGCTGTCCCCAGCTTCTCCTCCAGCGAAGTCACCTTCCCCTCAGCACCCTCTGCCCGTTTCCGCTGCTCGGCAGAATCCTTCTGGCTCTTCTCCAACTCCTCAGTGAGCTTGGCCAACCGCGACTGAGTGAAAGTGAGATCCCCCTGCAGTTTGGACAGCTCAGCAGCGGAGCAGCCCTCCTCGTTCAGCACGAGAGCCGTCGTAAACGTCCGCATCATCGCGACCAAGTCCTCAGCCAGGACACGTCGACGGGTCTCCCGATCAGCCTGGCGAACAGCCTTCACCTCCCCGGCGGAAACAGTGGGGGAACGGGCACCATGAAAATATCCCGGGTGCTGGTGGCAGGGAGGGACGACGTAACCTTCCTCGACGGCGCCGACCGTCAGAGCCACCACCCGAGGCTCCTCGGACCTTTGCCTCTTCGACACTCCTTGAGACACAGGGGATTGGCTCTCTTGAGGCGACGAGGACGAAGTTTGACCCCCCTGCGTCGCGACCTCCTGGCTGACCAGCTGACTCACCCTCGTCCTCGGGGCCACGGCATTCCTGGCAGCGCGCAACTGCTTCACCCGCTCGTCGACAGTAGACATATTCGCTGCAAAAACAAAGAAATAGGTTAGTGACGATCAAAAACCCCGACCACGAGGGAAAACGAACATCCCTACCTAGATAATCCAGAGCGGCCGCCCCCGGTCGCGCAGCCGAGCAAAGTCTTGGTATTTATCAAACGCTTCTTGGTGCGTATGTTCCCCTGGGCGTCGAGGATGTACCGACCGTCGGGCGTCACCAGCTTCGACGGGGGGAGTGACCGCACAAAAGCAATTATTTTCAAATAAGCGGCCATATCCTTCTCCTCGAGGGTCCCCGCCCGGACGATATACCTATCCGTCCCTCGACTGAAATGCTCTGAGGTCCACAGTAGATGTATCTTAGGAAGCCACGCGCGGAACCGCTGGCCATCTACCGTGCGCTCACCCTCGTCAAAGAGAGTGTCCGAGCCGTGCTGCGTGATCGGTTTGACGAGGTAGAACCGACCCTTGAAGTCTTTGACAGAATCGCTATACGCTTTGAAAATTTTGGTCGATTGTTTGAAAGAGACCCATCCGTGACGACCTCGCACCGTCTGCCGCTGCAAATGAAAGATGCAGAAGAATAACGGCACCGTCGGCTCCACCGAGAGGTAGAAACACACCACCTCGAAAGCCCGGATGAAAGCCAAAGCGTTTGGGTGCAGCTGAGACGGGGCAAGACGCAGCCAGTCAAAAAGCCCCAGATGGAAGGCGGAAAACGGTAACCGGAGCCGAGCTTCTTTAAAATAAAATTCGTACATCGGGAACATCTTCCGCCCATAGTGCGAACAGATCCGGTGGTGCTCTTTCGGGCGATACACCTGCCAGTGTTGCGTTTCTCCTAGCGGCGTGTCCTCGACCGTGGCATACACGTCGGACGGGTCGACCACAAAACAAGAGGGGATGGAAAGTGGCTCCTCGGCCGCCCACTCCTCGGGCGGGGCGATACGCTCGTCGTCATACTCCGGGACCTCGGGTTCAGTATCTTCAACCATTATCCCCGGCACCAGAGCCGACATCTACACCTGAAAGCAGAGGACATCGGTGAATTCGATAGCCAGGATCAAATCCACCCTTCCACCGCAAGTCAAGTGAAAGGGCGACAAAGGCCGAGGAGCGACGAGCAGACATTCACTCCCCGTCTGCCCTCCTCGAGGGTCGAAGAACGACCCCTCGCCCCCTTCGGGACGGCCGTCGGAGAAGGTACTTCTCCACGGAGCATTCATCGGAGAAAAGCCCCCGTCCTCGGGGCATTCATCGGAGAAAAGCCCCCGTCCTCGGGGCATTCATCAGAAAAAGCTCCTGTCCTCGGGGCATTCATCGGAACTAGCCTACCGTCCCCGGGACATTCATCGGAAAACTCGCCAGACGCGGCGGAACTCGCATCCCTCCTCGGGGCGTTCATCGCGCCCCGACCACACGTTCCAGTTAGACGACGGAAATAAAAAGAGAGGGAAAAGAGGAACTCACGTGTAACGGCGGCGGACGGAAGAAAAAAGCAAACGGCACGGCGTTGATCGGCGGCAAGCGGCGGACGAGCAGAGACGATGAAAGATTAGCAGGGAGAAAAGTAACAGAATGAGCGGGGACCGCCATATTTATAACCCGGCGCGGGACTCGAAGCGACTCTAGGCTCATTAATGACATAGGTTAGCCGCCCCTACGACCGCTTAACACAAGACACGTGGAGGCAACCTGACAGTCGCGTCCCTTCATCTGCCTCCTCCCCGTTCTACCGACGACCGGAGCCCTTCGTGCGAGTCCCCGCTCCAGACATGACGACCTTAAGTCCTCGCTCTTCCCCAGAGCTTCGACTTGGGGGGCTCCTGTTCCGGTGTGGGCCTCACCTCGGCAGGCCCAATACCAAATGCGGCCCAACAAGCGAGCTGGGCACGCCTGGCACGCGCCCCTTCGAACGAGCAGGGCTGGCCCCCGGGCACAAGCTACCGCTCCGCGTCCCTTTCTGTCGCCCGTCACGCCGGACGAGCAAGACTACCCGAGCTCCCCTCCGCGGGGAGAATAACGTGCTCGGCGCACGTTCTCCACGTGCTCCCCTCCGCGGGGACACGTCATCGGCCAACCGCCCACCTACCTCCGAAAGAGCAGGTCAAACCCACTTTCCGGAGACCTAGGAGCGGTTGAACTAGGGCGAAGACCACGTCCTGGTCTTCACTACGCCACGTAAGCCCTAGCAGTCATTAGGGTTGGGCCTGGTCGTCCGGCCCACCTCGAATGACCGTTGGCCCAGCGCTGGGGTCTCTCTATAAATACCCTCTTCTTCAAGAGGGTCAGGTAACTCTTCTTGCCCCTTTTTCTGTACTATCGCCTCCTCTCTGTCCAACTTCTTACTTGGGCGTCAGAGTGCTTTGCAGGTACACCCCCCTTCTCGTTCTTACCCCGGCGAACAGATAACCGTCTAGCGAAGTGTGGCCAGTCCGTGATCCCTCCTGATCAGGTCAGATCAAATTTCATATTACATTTCAAGTTAACTCAAATTCAAATTTACATTACATTTCAACTACATTTCAAGTAAACCAAATGAAATTCAATTTCATTTCAAACAAATTCAATATTTACATTTTATTTCTAACTATCTTAACTACTCATAACTACACAATTTGGAAATTCAATCCTAGCCTCTCTTAAACTCATCACAAGGATCACTATACTAGGGTTCTATTTCAGTCAAGCATAATCAATTTTCTCTCAATTTTCATTAATTCTTATTCTCCCTATTTCAAATTATAAGACGTTTTGAGTGTTTCACATACTATAACTTTACAAAGTTGCCCTTCATTAATTACATTGAAAAGCGAAATTAAAACAATACTCCCTTCTTCTCATGAAAAGGGTCTCATTTGTGATTTTTCTGTCTCAAAATAATTGTCCATTTATATTATCAATACAACATTTATTATTATTTTTCCACTACTATACTCCTATTCACTAGCTTTCACTTTACTCAACTATTCTATTAGTTACATTTAATAAAGGTATTATAGTAAATGATATTAGTTTTTTTTTTATTAAAACCAATACATCTAATTATTATTTTAAAACTGTGCATTGTTCAAATAAAATATTTTTTTATGAGACAGAGAGAGTAGAAAAAAGAAAAAAGAATAAATGATAAGTTATAAGTTAATCAATATTCAACAACAAAAAAAAAAAAGCACCAAAACCTTCATTAATCATCCTCTTACATAATCCTAATTTTCACCAAAAATCACAACATTTCTTCCTCATTCTTCAACCAACCTTCAAACTTGAACAAATTCACAAAAAATCACAATTTAACAAATCCCCAAAATTCTTCCATAATCATCATAACTAAATTTCAACATTCTTCAAATTCTTCACCAAACCTCAATCCATCATCATCATCTTCAAGAATCTTCAACCAAGCTTCACGCTTCCATCAACAATCTCATTCATATTCAACCTTTCTTTAACTTCAATCCACCATCATCTTCACTCATCTTTTCAACCACAATACATCACCTTCAAACATTTAAAACAAACAACAACAATATTCAAAATTCAGCACCTCACAATACCAAATCCACAACAAAAAATCAGAATTCAAGTAGCAAGAAAACAAAAAACAAAAAGGGAAGGAGAAGATTGGTTTAAGCATTTCATCAAGCATGTGGTGAGCAACAAGCGGAACTATGATTACAACAACAATTCTCCGCCAATTCACAAACCAATTTAAGCCAAATCATCAACAACAAATCGCAGTTACTAATAAAGCAAAACGGAACACTGAACCGAAACACACAAGTATGTCAAACCGGTTTGATCCGAGCGATTCCGGCACTGTTGTTGCGTGAGAGACCCAAAAGAAGTCGTGTGAGAATCATGTTTCCGCCGCGATAATCTCTTACGTGAAGAAGCAATTCTGAGTTCTCCATTTTCCGTTCTTTTTCACGTTATGCGATTCACGTTTTCGACATACTGTTATGCGTTTTCCATCCTGCGTTAGTTATTGCTATGTGTTCCCCTTGTTTTGTTTTCTAATTACTATTAGTTTTTTTTTTTTTTTTTTTTAATTTATTATTGTAATGTAATTACCACATATATTACATGAAACTACATTGCTAAAGCCTTTTTTTTCTTCTTCTTTTTTTCTAGTTCTTCCATTTTAACTACTAATATATCAATACATAGTTTAACTTAGTTTAATATATAGTTTACCACATTTCAAATTTTACTATTGTTATTAGTTTAAATTTTATAATAATACCACATGTCATTAGTTGATTGATAATTGATTTAAATTGTTAGTAATCTCATGCATACTTCCACTAAAAATTGTCATATCATACACAATCTAGTGGACTCGTGCATTTATTTTCTGTTTGGACTTAAGTAGCAAATTTTTTCTATGACACCTCATTCTAATTTCTCACATCCCCTATTTTATTTGTTTTGAGTTATTTTATCATTTTTTTTTTATTTTCTATTGTATATATTTGCTATTTTCATGCTTGTTAGTACTTGTGATTCAATTCTTAAGTGACCAAAATGAATAAGTTGCTATATGGATTATTTTTCTTATTTTTGTTTAATCGATTAATTAATTCTTGTGATTGATTAATTTATTAAATATTTGAACATTAGGAAGTATCATACACTTTAAAATGTAATCATAAATATTAAAAAAAAAACATTTTTGGTGTTATGTAAGAGAAACTTACGATTATCTTGATATTTCATCATAGAAAATTCACTTTCTTTCATGTCATTAATCAACTTCAAACATTTGATCCAACATCAAGTCATTTTCAAAAATATTTTTACAATAAATTGGATGAAAAATGATGGGGTGTATGTACTTGTCCACACAATTTCTCAAATACTTGGATTGTCGGTCGTGCTTAGCTTGTGACCTAATACCCGTCTTCCATTCAAAACACTTAAAAATAAACGAGTTTAATTCAGTCATCATGGAATAAAAAAGAGATATCAAGATGCACACGTCTTTTCATCTCCTGAGTATTCTGATTGGCAGTTGTACTTAGCTTGTGGTTAGATGCATGTCTCCCTATAAGTACCAACAATTCAACTCAACTCATAAATTTCATAAACAAAAACTTTTGAGATGAAAAAGAGAGATCAGGATGCACTTGCCCTTTCAGCTCCCGAGTACTTAGATTGTCGGTCGTACTTAGCTTGTGTTCTGATACTTGTTTCCCACTTAAAATCAATTATAACCAATCAAATTCAATTTTTTCGCCTTAGGGCATTCAAAAGCTTTTCATAAAGAACATATTATTTTCGTTATATCGCAATACAAACAACACTTAAACCTCCAACGCGCGAGTATACAAGCAACATTTAACTGCTAGAACGCGAACATTAACATTGTTCAATAAAAACAACCAACAAATACTTATTTTCTATCCCACGAACTACTGAGCTCTGATTTTCTCATTGCACTATGTGAATACGTAGGCACAGGATTTTGAAATCTTGGCGAGCACATTAATTAAAAACTTATTTTCCCTTAATTAAAACCAATTGTAAGTAACCTTTAGATAATAACACTCATCCGCGCAAAGCAATCAAAACAGTTTCTGTTAAGTACAACGGATGTGAGGGGTGCTAACACATTCCCCTTGCATAATCGACTCCCGAACCTAAATTTTGTTGTGACAACCATTTTCTTTTTTAATTTCAGGGTTTTATCGATATTTTCCCTTTCCTCAAGAATAAATAAAGTTTGGCAGCTATTCTGTATTTTTCCCGGCGCGACACACGTTCTAAAGGCAAGTCGCAAATATCTTTAGGGATAACATCAAGAAATTCAAACACCACCGACATATCACTAGCCGCCATATCGTTCTCCACTCTCAGGGAAGCTAACATCATAAGTACCTGATCCTTCTCCCTCAAAGATATCTCAACTTGACTGGCAGACATGAATCTCAAACCCGTACTCTCTTCGGGCTCGGGAAACAACCTCGTCCAAAAGCATGGACTCTTGTAATTTGTGGCACGTAGAACCCACTATACGCTCTAGAATATCTCAGAGAAGTAGAAACTTCTCCCCCTTGTTTCAATCAGCACCTGCTCGAAAGCGGTAAGAAAAACAAACGAGCAATAACAGTGTTTCACACACACGTTACATACTAGGAAATAGATGAAAATCACAAAATTTGGCGGGACGGGCCGACCTGCTATGATAGCACTACGTAACACCCTAAACCCCGACTATTAATATAAAAAAGAATTTTCACAACTTAGGATGCTACTTAAAACAAAACATGCAACTTCAAGAGTATTTTTCAAAAACTTCGCAACGGAACTCAAAATATCTCAAAACATAAAATAATTATTTAATGCAAATACTCAAAGTAATAACTCCAAACAACAACTTAAAATAAATAACGCGCCCCGTTCATGATGTTACAGACCAGAGTAGATAAAACTGACTAAAATAACGATAAGTTTAAAATAAATGAAGAACAACTCCAAGACCATCTTCCATTCATAAACACTACTCCTATTGAGTACTTGATTGTCTATACTCCAGAGGAGCACAAACACCACAATAAAAAAAGGGTGAGAACACACCTTATAAATGATAACGGTGAAATTATCAGAGGAGTGTTAAATAACGAATTCATAAGTGCATCATTCAAACGAAAACACAATTAAAGTCAAATAATGATGCAAACTCTAATGCCACCATCTCCTCATCAAAAATGCATGTGGCGTCGGGTTTTTGGAATCAGAGGTATGGTACTAATTTATCCATATCTCCGGTTCCTTTTGAATTATGTCCCTATCTGGATGTGAGGCCGCCATAATCCCTCTTTGAACCAGACTACCACTGGATCGAAGTCCTAGCTAATTCTGAAATAAATGCATACGTGATCATGTAAAATGTACGCATGCAACATCATTAACATCATCAACATAATAAGCATTGTTAAAATCATAAACATCATCAACACCATAAGCATCATAAACATCATCAACATCATAAGCATCATTAACATCATAAACATCATCAGAAGGTTCAACTTTTGAACCTATAGGTTCACAATCACATGTTATCACTATAATCATTTCAGATTAATAATCATCAAAAATCGTCAATTAAGGTCGTCACTATAATCCTTTCGAATTACTAAACATAAAAAATCAGCAATTAAGACCGTCACTGTAATCCTTTCGGATTACTAAACATCAAAAATCGCCAATTAAGATTGTCATTGTAACCCTTTCAGATTAGCAAACTCGAAAAATATGTTTTGAAAGTATTTTTATTTTTCATCAAAAAAAGTAAAGTTACTTTATTATTCAAATCTTAAACTCATAAAAATTTCTGAAAAAACTCAACATCTCAATACCTCTCGGCTCTCAAAAATAACTTTAGAGTACCCCAAAAGTACTATAAAGTATCCAAAATGCTCTATTGGTAAAAGTTTCACAGGTGACAATTCTACTAACTCTAAAGGCTGACAGTTTAGCTCAATTTTAACTCTTTTGACTTAACAACCTTCAACAAAAAAAATATTAATCAAAAGGTAACCTTATAATGTCAACAGTGCTCCAAGCTCAACTCAAGTGTATCCTATATTCTGATATCCAACTCTAAACAAATCAAAAGCAACTCTGGAAATTCTATAATAACTAACAAAATAAAATAGGACCCTTAAACTCATCAGAAAGGTAACGAAAGGTCACCACACTCAAAATTGCTCAAAACTCTGGACCTAACTCTAAAATTATCTCATCTTAAAATAACACCAAATATTATTGACTTATGATAAAGTTATGAAACTCTCAAGTTTGAAATTTCTTTAAATCCTCTTTCAAAAGCACTTAAACGCACCTCAAACGTAACTATGAAACTCTAATTCTATTTGTTTCAGCCCAGCCCTATCGTGACAATTTCTATATAAACTCTAAAATAGAATGTCTGACTTAAAGTAGCATACAAAATTATACATTCATGATAAAATTATTAAACTCTCCAGTTTCAAGGATCATTTAATTCTCTTTCTAACGCAACTGAAGGGAACCATAAAAGGACTTACAAATTTAAGTTACGTGTGAAACATGATAATCAACGCAGGACTGAAATTGACTACGCCTCAGGTATAAAAACGAGAGAAGCGTTACTGTTGTGGCACCCCTAGATCCAATTTCTCTACTTCAAAAGAAATATTATCGCTTTAGTTTTCTAACACCACTGACGACATCTCAAACCGACTTATGAAACTCAAGTTATGCCTAAAATAAGGCGATCAATGCCCTTCTATTTCTACCTGTGATTATTCTGCATTTTCCTCCATATTTAAAATTTTTAAAACTCTCCTATTTGAGTTTCAACCGCCCCCAAATGCTCAATAAATTCGATTTCTCTAAAAAATATATATAATTTTTTATTTTTCATGAAAAGTCCAATTTTAAAGACTTCAGTTTTACTGAATCTGAGAAACTTTGAATAAATAGATTAAGGTTTTGGAAAAATTTAGAATACACATCATAAGGTTTTTGCAGGAAAAAATTGGGAAAAACACGATCGAATAGGGTCACTTAAAATTACAGACCAAAATCTCAAAACTCTTAAATGAAATCAAATAGCATAACATAAAATTCATACATATCACCACAAACAACAACACTTTAAAGACCATATGAGATTTATCCTAAATCACATTTTGGATGTCAGCGCAATTCATACAAACGAACAATTTCATCAATCGTGACAAGAACGTTTGGACTAAAATTATACAGATCACAGAAAATAAGGGAAAATTACATTTCCTAAGACGCTGATGGGAAGGTAAGGAACCCTCGCCACCCTGGCTGTCCAATTCACCCATCAATACAGAAATTCTCTCCCTTTACCTCAAAATTAAAGCTGTCTAGTTAAACCTTCACCTCCTAGGATTCTCAAACTCTGCGTATTCCAAACTTTCATATTGGCTGCTTCCCAATTTTCTAATTTTTTTTCAAGTTGCCTAGTTTTGTCTGTCACTTTTATAATTTATACTAAACTAAACATTTCAATTGAGCTTCACACACCCTCACTTACACCCTCCTCTAACTCTGAATTTCTATGGTGAAATTGCAATTTCTCTTTTATTTAAAAAATATATATTTTCTAATTAAATGTCACACTTTTATTTTATTTAAATAAAAATTACACTTAAATAATTATTTAATAAAAATCCATAAAAATATGAATGATTTTCAATAATTTTAATTACTTCAATTATTGTTAAATAATTAAATTTATTTAATTACTTATAATTTGATTATATTTTATTTTTCCGCTCTCAAATTCTATACTCTCAACAATTATTAAATTATTAAAATATTTTTACACATAAAAAAACACAAAAATTTTTAATATAATAAATAAAATACGCCAATAATTAAATAAAATATTCAATTAAAAATCGAAATGTTACAATTGATGGTTTTGAACTCAAACTTAAAAATAGTTATATCCGAAATTCCCCAAGCACTCTAGCATGACCTCAACTCTACTTCCCTTTTGATTTTAGGCGACACCAACTATTATGATCCATAATCTAGAGACTTGCTTTCTTGTACATACTATTGCGTAAATGTTTAACTATTTAACTATTGAAATTTAAAAATAAATGATTGAAATGAAACTATGTGTCACTTTGTGCTAGAGTATATTGGAAAAAACTTGAGACATTAATTTTTTTTTGGGTAATGTTAACTTGTGCCCTTGGGGCACATGTTAAGAAAACCATTTATAGTAAATTTACATTGGAAAAAACGATTTAAAAATTAATTTTATACTTTAATTAAAGTTTATACACAATTTCCAAGACAATATTTCTTAATTTAGTTCTTAACATGTGCCCCAAAGGCACAAGTTAACATTACCTTTTTTTTTTTAACCTTTTAATAGTGTAAATTAATGTAAAAGAAATGACAATTTAGATTAATTTAATATAGTTAATTTTAATAGATTAGTAGTTAAAGACTATGTCAATCTTACTCAAAAATAAAACATAATTTCTCAATAGGCCGGCTTCCCTTACTAGCTAGAATTTAACTTTCTTGATAATCTTTTATATAACTTTCTGATTTTCTGAAATACAATGCAGTTAGTCATGGAGTGGTTATAGAACTTGTTTCACTAGTAATATCTCAAATGTGAGACACTAAAACACCTATTAAATTTCAATATGTACTAAAATTTAAATCTCTCAACATATCCAGACCAGCAAGGCAGCAACCTATTTAATTAAAAAAAGTGAGAATAACAATATTATGTTATCTTTTATTTGATAAAATGGACAAATTCCCTTTAGACCATAGTCAAAGTAATTAGGACATTTTAAGTTTCCAAATAAGCTTTTTATATTTATAATCTATATAGTATATTATTTTATTTGTTCTAAAATATTAAATATAAATTTTATTTATATAAAAAATAGAAATTAGGAACAATATTAAAAATTATCATCTATTATTATTATCCATTATAAATGGTGCACTTTAATATGAAATATTAACATATAGTCAATTTTAAACAATTATAAATTAAATTTACAAATTATCAACAAGCAGCGCCCATGGCCTAATGGATAAGGCGCTTGACTTCTAATCAAGCGATTGTGGGTTCGAGTCCCACTGGGCGTGGGTTCCAAATTCTGTTGTTTTGTCTCATTTATTTAAAACTGGTTTGTTGGGAAATAAACATGCGTGTACTACTCCTATTTCATGTTCTGTTTGCAAATTGGCTAAAAGTAAAATCCTCCCTTTTCCGTCAGGCGCTCATCGTGCTTCTAATTGTTTTGAGATGATTCATAGTGATGTGTGGGGAATGTCTCCTGCAACATCTCATGCTCACTATAAATATTTTGTCACATTTATTGATGATTACAGCCGCTTTACTTGGATATATTTTCTTAGATCTAAGTCTGAAGTGTTTTCTATGTTTCAGAAGTTTTTGACATATGTTGAAAATCAATTTCAAGCAAGTGTTAAAATTTTTCGATCTGACTCGGGAGGTGAGTATAAGAAAAAATACAAAGAAACCAAAAAACAAGCAGTAGGGTTGCAATAGAACTGCAATAGAATGAAAAAACAGCAATGATCCAAACACCCAAAAAAAACTGCAAGGATGACCGGCAGTGAAAAAAAGAAAAAAAAAAAAAAAACACCGTTACGGCGGCTAGGGTTTATGCGGAAGCGAGACCCTCAAAAAACAGGAGCTGAGATACCATATTGTAAAATATTTCACTGATAGAATTAAAAGTTCTATTTACAATGTTGCAACTACTGGGCGTGGGTTCGAGTCCCACTGGGCGTGTGTTTTTTTTATTATTCTTAAAAATATAAAATTCAATAGTTTTTTATTTTTTTTAATGTAAAAAACCATTTATACCCCCAAAATTTTGTTCTATTATTCTGAAACCTTCATTTTCCACCATAAATGGAGTCAAATGGGCGTGTGTTTTTTTATTATTCTTAAAATTATAAAATTCAATAGTTTTTATTTTTTTTAATGTAAAAAACCATTTATACCCCCAAAAATTTGTTCTATTATTCTGAAACCCTCATTTTCCACCGTAAATGGAGTCAAATTAAAATAGTTCAAAATTTTACTCAATAATTATTCTTTTAAATAAATAAATTAAATTGTTAAATCAACTTATATATAATTTTGTATATTTAATTCATGAGCCAACTCAAACTTAATTAATAATAATTATTTAATTTTGATTCATTAAAATTAATAAACTACATTATTTTCTTTATTTAAATCAAAAACAATTTTGAAGAACTTGAAAAGGGAGCTTATTATGTGAAAATAGCAACAAAAAAAACTGCTTAAAGTTCAATTAAAATGTAAGACAAACTATAATTAAATTACTAGAGTAAAGAATAATCAATAGTTTTTCTTTTAATATTTTATAAAAAAAAAACATTTACATCTCTAAAAATTTGTTCTATGATTATCAAACATTCATTTTCCATAATAAATAAAGTCAAATTAAAAGTTCAAAATTTTATTCTTTTAAATTTAATTATTGAAATTTGAATTTGGCCACAAACATCTTTGAGAAATCTAAAGCCTTCAAGAAGGAAGGTTAAGCTTGTCAGTTCTCTTAGGGGAGATTTTCATTAGGGAGCATTGAACGTTGTAGAACTTTTCTTTTTAGAGCAAAACCTTTGTGAGAGACACACTACATATTCATCCAAAATCTTAAGGTGATAGGTGGGTGAATTCTCTCACTTATAAATGCTCAAATCACCACATTCCTATCCAATGTGAGACTATTATTCACAATACTCACACTTGTAATACTTAACACTCTTCTTCAAGTGCGAGTCTATCCACATTGCTTCTACAATGCTCCCCTTAAGCAGAAGCTCTTTTCATCCACATACGCTTGTACCGCCGTTAACATTCTTCAACGGGACACTCAATCCACCATCTGTGGGGATACGTTTAATACAAGTGAGAAAGGTTAAGCTTGTCAGTTCTCTTAAGGGAGATTTTCGTTAGGGAGCATTGAACGTTGTGAAACTTTTCTTTCTAGAGCAAAACCTTTGTGAGAGACACACCACATATTCACCTAAAATCTTAAGGTGATAGGTGGGTGGGTTCTCTCACTTATAAATGCTCAAATCACCACATTTCTATCCAATGTGAGACTATTATTCACAGTAATCACACTTGTAATACTTAACACTCTTCTTCAAGTGTGAGTCTATCCACATTGCTTCTACAATGCTCCCCTTAAGCAGAAGCTCTTTTCATCCACATACGCTTGTACCACCGTTAACATTCTTCAACGGGACACTCAATCCACAGCCTGTGGGGATACGTTCGATACAAGTGAGCTAGCCCTTCACTCGAACCAAAGGCTCATGATACCACTGTTAGGGGAGATTTTCACTAGGGAGCATTGAACATTGTGCGACTTTCCTTTCTAGACAACACCTTTGTGAGAGACACACTACATATTCATGCAAAACCTTAATATTTTTAATAGTTTTTCTTTTAATATTTTATAAAAAAAAAACATTTACATCTCTAAAAATTTGTTCTATGATTATCAAACATTCATTTTCCATAATAAATAAAGTCAAATTAAAAGTTCAAAATTTTATTCTTTTAAATTTAATTATTGAAATTTGAATTTGGCCACAAACATCTTTGAGAAATCTAAAGCCTTCAAGAAGGAAGGTTAAGCTTGTCAGTTCTCTTAGGGGAGATTTTCATTAGGGAGCATTGAACGTTGTAGAACTTTTCTTTTTAGAGCAAAACCTTTGTGAGAGACACACTACATATTCATCCAAAATCTTAAGGTGATAGGTGGGTGAATTCTCTCACTTATAAATGCTCAAATCACCACATTCCTATCCAATGTGAGACTATTATTCACAATACTCACACTTGTAATACTTAACACTCTTCTTCAAGTGCGAGTCTATCCACATTGCTTCTACAATGCTCCCCTTAAGCAGAAGCTCTTTTCATCCACATACGCTTGTACCGCCGTTAACATTCTTCAACGGGACACTCAATCCACCACCTGTGGGGATACGTTCAATACAAGTGAGAAAGGTTAAGCTTGTCAGTTCTCTTAAGGGAGATTTTCGTTAGGGAGCATTGAACGTTGTGAAACTTTTCTTTCTAGAGCAAAACCTTTGTGAGAGACACACCACATATTCACCTAAAATCTTAAGGTGATAGGTGGGTGGGTTCTCTCACTTATAAATGCTCAAATCACCACATTTCTATCCAATGTGAGACTATTATTCACAGTAATCACACTTGTAATACTTAACACTCTTCTTCAAGTGTGAGTCTATCCACATTGCTTCTACAATGCTCCCCTTAAGCAGAAGCTCTTTTCATCCACATACGCTTGTACCACCGTTAACATTCTTCAACGGGACACTCAATCCACAGCCTGTGGGGATACGTTCGATACAAGTGAGCTAGCCCTTCACTCGAACCAAAGGCTCATGATACCACTGTTAGGGGAGATTTTCACTAGGGAGCATTGAACATTGTGCGACTTTCCTTTCTAGACAACACCTTTGTGAGAGACACACTACATATTCATGCAAAACCTTAAGGTGGTAGGTGGGTGGATTCTCTCACTTATAAATGCTCAAGTCACCATATTCCTCTCCAACGTGGGACTATTATCCACACTATTCACACTTGTAATACTCAACAAGTTCCAAGATTGTCGTTTCCCATTCCAAACAAGGTGGTTTCATTTCCTCATCCTTTGTTGCAACCATGTTTCTTAGCTCTATATTTTTTTATTGTGGTATTTTGGATCGAACTCTAGTCTCAACGAGGATAGCTTCATGGTTTGACAAAGGTTTAACATGTAGCTGAAGTCTGTTCACATGTTGATCCTGTATGTTGTAGTATAAGTATGCTTAAGCATGTAGTAATCGAAATGCTAGGATTGTTAGTATGTCGAATTAGGCCTTGCTTGAAGCCCAATTGTTAAGTTAACTTATAGCCTAAGTTAGCTTAGTAATCTATAAATAGACTAGTTCTCTCGGGTTGTTGAGAGAGGGGTTAATTGTTGTTATTCATTTGTAATATTTGAACCCTTATTGAGAAAGTGAATAGTAAAACAGTTATAACCAATCTTGATTCTTCTTCTTTCCACTTCTCTCTCTTTCGTAAAACATAATAGGATTTCTTGTATTTGTTTAAGAAACACAATCTTTCTCATATTTTTATTTATTCTTGACGACATCGATTTACAACAAACTGATGCGGTGAGCGAGGAGAAGTAGTCGTCAACAAAGTATGAGATTGGCAAATTCACCGGTGTGAATGATTTCGGTTTGTGGCGCTTGAAGATGTAAGCACTATTGGTTCAACATGGTTTGTTAGAACCGTTGGAAAGATTAAAGAACATGGAAGTTACCCTAATGGAGAAGGAGAAGACAATGATGATTGAGAAAACCCACAATGCCATCATATTGAGCCTTGGTGATAAGGTTCTCGGTCAGGTTTCAAAGGGAAAGACTGCAACAGGTGTATGGAGCAAACTCGAGGGTTCGCACATGACCAAATCTTTGGTCAATCACCTCTACCTGAAGCTAGCTTTGTATTCATTCAAGATAAGTGAAGACAAAGTCTTAGCTGAGCAGCTGGATATGTTCAACAAGTTAATTCTTGATCTTGAAAATATCAAGGTCAATATTGACGATGAAGATCAAGCATCATTGTTGTTGTGTGATTTACCAAGATCTCATGCTCATTTTAAAGAAACTCTCTTATATGGAAGACATTCATTGAACTTTGAAGAAGTTCGACCAGTCTTATACTATAAGGATTTGAACAAACAAAAGGAGCACAAACCATCTTCTAGTGGTGAAGGATGGTCCGTTAAGGGGAAATTCTTGAAAAGAATTGTAGATTTAAGAAGAAGAAGAAGGGTAAAGTTCTACAAAATTCTTACGGTGGTAATTCTCCTTCAATTAGGTGTTATCATTGTAAGAATAAGGGTCATAAAAGAAAGGTGTTCCCTTATTGACTGAATAATCATGGTGGAAAGGATAATGGTAATGCAACCATTATGCAAGATGATTATGAATCATCTGATGTCCTGGTGGTTTCAAGCAGCGACTCTAGCAAGGAATGGATTATGGATTTAGGTTATACTTGGAACATGAATCCAAACAAAGATGTGTTTGGGGAATTCTCAAGATGGTGGATCAGTGCTGCTGGGAAACAATAAAGCTTGCAAGGTTATAGGAATTCGATCTGTTAGATTCAAGCTCCATGATAAGTTAATAAGGCTATTGAGTTAGATTAGGTATGTACCTAGACTTAAGAGAAATTTGATTTCTCTTGGTGAATTTGACAAGAAAGGATATGTTTTCAAAGGAGAGAAAAGTATCCTAAGGGTAATAAAGAGGGTCTAAGGAAGTCTTGAGATGCGTGAATGAACAAAACTTGTATACCCTTGAGGCTGAGGTTGTAAGTTGTTCAGCAGATGTGACATCTACAAAACCTATGTCGAAGACTGAGTTGTGGTACAAGAAACTTGGCCATGTCAGTGAAAGAGGCCTGGTCGAATTATCGAAACAAAATCTATTGTGTGGTGACAAGGTCGAAAAATTAGAGTTTTGTGAACCTTGTGTAGTTAGAAATACTGTAAGGTGAAGTTTAACAAAGGCAAAAAAAAGAAACATGAATCCCTTGATTACATTCATGTTGATTTTTGGGGACCTGCAACGAATCCTTCACACCTAGGTGCAAAGAATTTCTTATCCATAGTTGATTCTTATTCCAGAAAGTTATGGATATTCATTTAGAAGACTAAGGATGAAACTTTTGAAAATTTCAAAATTTAGAAGACCCTGGTCGAAAACAAAACTGGCAGGAAGGTCAAGAGGTTGAGGACCGACAATGGTCTTGAATTTTTATATGAGGCTTTCCACATCTATTATGACGCGTCTAGTATTGTAAGACAAAAAACTACTACAAGTACTCCCCAACAAAATGGTTTGTCTGAAAGGTTTTATCAAATCATTTTGGAAAGAGTGAGGTGCGTGTTGGTTAGTGCGGGATTGAAGAAGGTTTTTTGGGCAGAAGCTGTTGTGGCTAAAGCATAACTGATAGGTGTTTCTCGATTGCCTTGGGAATGAAGACACTTGAAGAAGTCTGGTCAAGATATCCACCTAGATTTGACATACTTAGAGTATTTGGTTGTTTATCCTATACTCACATTAGGCAAGACAAAGTCTAACCTAGAGCTTTGAGATGTATGTTCCTTGAATACCCTAAAGAAGTCAAAGCTTATAAGGTGTGGTGCCTAGAGCCAGGTCATAAGAGGTGTATTATAAGTTGAGATGTAGTTTTCAATGAAGCTGATATGGCTTTCAAGAAAATTGACGACATTGGTCAGAATTCAAAGATCTCTGAAGAAGAGCTGGAATAGGAAGAGATTCCTATTGAGGTGGAGCTTAGTGATGCTAAATTGTCAAAACCAGATGAAGTCGAAGAAGAAGCACAAGTTGCTGATGAAGATGAGGAAACTGATAATGACTACCTGCTGGTAAGAGGTAGGTCGAGAAGATTCATCAAGCCACCTGAAAGACATGGTTATGTAGATCTCATAGCTTATGCCTTAATCTCTACAAGTGAGGTTCTGGATGAAGAAATTAGAGATTATAAGCAAGTTATGAGGAGTCGAGACAAGACTGAATGGCTGAAAGGCATGAATGATAAGAAGAAATATCTTCATGATAATAATATTTAAGAGCTGATCAAGAAACCTGTTGGAGCCAGGTTAGTCAGTTGTTAGTGGATTTTCAAGGTTAAGGAAGAAATCAAAGAAGTGATGTCAAAGCGATTTAAGGCAAGGTTGGTTTCTAGGGGGTTCACTCAGAAAGAAGGTGTCGACTTCAATGATGTTCTCTCACCTATTTTAAAGCATAGATCTATTATAATTTTGTTAGCCATGATGGAAAAGTTCGACCTAGAACTTTAACATATGGATGTGAAGACAACAATCCTGTATAGGGATCTAAATGAAACAATCATGATGAGGCAACATGAAGGGTATGCATAAAAGGGAAAGGAAGATTATGTGTGCAAGCTGAATATGTCGCTCTATGACCTGAAACAATCTTCTTAATAATAGAATATGAGATTCAATAAGTTCATGGCACACATAGGTTTCGCTAGAAGCCAGTTCGACCACTGTGTTTACTTTAAATTTCGATCTGGAAATTCAATTGTTATTTTATTGCTTTATATGGATGACATCCTCATAGCAAGCAACAGTGTCGAGGATGTTATGAAGGTGAAGGCTAAACTCGATAAGGAGTTCGACATAAAGGATTTAGGAGATGTCTCCAGAATGCCTGAGATTGAAATTCAGAGAGATACAAAGTAGTCGAGATTATGCTTATCTCAGGAGACATACCTGAAGAAGATTCTCAACATGTTTGGTATGTTGAATTCAAAGTTTATTCTAACACTGACTAATCCTTAGTACAAGCTAAGTACGACTCAAAGTCCTAGTAGTGAAATCAAAAGAGCCTATATGAATATCATTCCATATGTTATTATAGTAGGTTCTTTGATGTATGTTATGGTCTGTATGAGGCCAGACATAGCGTAGGGAGTGAGCCTTGTAAGTATTCGAGATTATGCTTATCTCAAGAGATATACCTAAAGAAGAATCTTGACAAGTTTGGTATGTCGAATTCAAAGCTTATTCTAACACCGATTGATCCTCAGTACAAGTTATGTATGACTCAAAGTCCTAGTACAAAATTCAAAAGAGCCTATATGAATAATATTTCATATGCTAGTATAGTAGGTTCTTTGATGTATGTTATGGTATATACGAGACCATATATAGCGTATGGGGTGAGCCTTGTAAGCAGGTATATGGCCAATCTTAGAAAGGTACACTGGAAAGCATTAAAGTGGACTCTAAGGCACATCAATGAGCCTCTAAGTAGAGTCCTGATTTATGGTGGAGCTTGTGGTGATGATAGAAAAGTCGAAATCCAAAGATTTTTCCATTTTGGTTATGCAGGTTGTATGGATTCTAGAAAATCTATTTATGGATATTTGTTCACAATGTTTAGCACAACAATAAGTTGGAAAGAAACACTTTAGAAGGTTTTTGCCTTATCAACCACTGAAGCAAAATATATTTCCCCCATTGAAGCTGTGAAAGAAACATTGTGCCTTGCAGGTTTTGCTAAGAAGCTAAAACTTCAAGGTCGAGTTATCGTTATTAAATGTGATAGTCAAAATGCAATCCAACTGTAAAAATATTCATCCTATCATGAGTGAGCCAAGCACATCAACGTGAGGTTGCACTTTTTCAGAGAGATAATAAAGTGTGGAGAAGTCCAAGTGTTGAAGGTTTTGACTAATGACAGTGGTGCTGATATGATCACCAAGACATTGCCAAGTAGCAAATTTTTCCACTGTATGCAGTTGGTAAAGTTGTATGATGAAAGCTAGTTTGTTCCTTTTTTAGTGTAGAGTTTGTTCCAAGGTGGATATTTATGGTATTTTGATCGAACTCTAGTCTCGACGGGGATAACTTCATTGTTTGATAAAAGTTTAGCATGTAGTCGAAGTTTGTTCACATGTTGATCCCGTATGATGTAGTCGAAGCATGCAGTAGTCAAAATGCTATGATTGTTAGCATGTCAAATTGGTCCTTTCTTGTAAGCCCAATTGTTAAATTAGCTTGTAGGCTAAGTTAGCTTAGTAGTCTATAAATAGACTAGTTCTCTCAGGTTGTTAAGAGAGAGGTTAATTATTGTTATTCATTTGTAATCTTTCTCATATTTTGATTTTTTCTTGATAACATTGATTCGTAACATTGATCAATGGAGCATAGTCTCCCTTCTAACTCTAATTGAAGATTGGCAATCTCTTCCTGCAAATGAAGAATTATGTTGCTTGTCTCCGTCTCAACCTCTTGACAGACTCTTTCCATCCATTACTTTTGAAATAACTGTAATGTCAATTTATTTAAGATCCTTGCTCATTCTTTCCAATTTGGCTTCTACCTCTTTGCTCCTTTTAGACTCCAATTTGGCTTCTAACTCATCAGTTGTTTCTATATATACAAGCATAAGAAAAAGGATTAGAAAATAAGGAAGCTCACAAATGTACTTAACTTCCCTAAAATGATGACCATGATAAGTACATGTTAATACATTCAATATATTTTGAATACAGATCCATAAATTGTTTAGGAGGTGGATATATCTAATTATATTTGCATATCTTTTCAACGAATAAGCAATAAGTATAACAAACATTGATAAATCTCTAAGCATATGCAAAAAGATTCAGTTTGTGAATTGTTGGAATGTATTGTTGTGTTGGACATAAGTCCCGCATCGATTTTTTTAAAAAATATAATTAATGTTTATATAGTTATTTCTTGCACAATCCATTATGATCTTAAGTATCGAGCAAATGGTGTATCTGAATGGAATTGGGCCCAAAGATTTATTTTAAAAATTTTAATTAATTAATATATAAAAAAATTAATTAAAAAGTATTAATTAATTCAATAAAAAAATATTAATTCATAAATTATTCCATTCAGCATTAACACATCATAAAAAACAAAATTTTTTATCCTAATCATCAATGACACGTATGCAAAACTTGAGGTTGACATTAATCTATCATATTATTGAGAAAGTGATATTAAACTCCCAAAATTATCTAATATTTATAAGAGGGTGACCTTGTAGGGGCCACAAATCGGGAGGTCAGCCCGGGGGATCATTTTTACACTTTGAGACTCACTTTTACAAATAATACATTTAATGATAAAACTTTCACCTTCCCCAACCAAAAATCAAGGTAAAGTGCCAAGGCGTGTCGTGTTTTATTTTATTTTTAAATAAATATCACATATTCCTTCAATTTCTAAATATAACCGAGGGAAAAAATAATTTAGAACATGTTTCAAACTCCAGCAACAACAATTTATGTTTTTATTTCTTCAAAAACTGTGTCTTTCTTTTTACTGTAATTTTTATTTTTAAATTAATGATCTATACCTTCGGTCATATTTAATAATTAAGAGATTAGATTATCATATTTTACTATAAAAGTACTTGTTAATCAGATTTTACCCTAAACCTAACTTATGTGTAGTCGCTCAAAAGTCGTACGCATCATTCTTTGGGATGAATTGCAAGAAAGAAAAAATCTTCAATGTTCTTCAATCTTGAACAAAACATTTTTTTTTGCTCTTACAATCTATCTCACATAATGATGTTGATGTTGTTGTTGTATTTTTGAAATAACCTTCCCGTATTGTCAATCAAAGAAAATATTGAGAAATTCATTGCTTTTCTCAGTTGACAATATTAAGAAATTTATTCCTAAATATAATGATCTATTTCTCTTTCATGTGAAAAAATTTGCTCAAGATAATGAAATCTCTCTGGGATGGATTCCAAGTACATAATTTTTTTTTCTCTTAGTTGAAATAGATAACTTATCTGAACTTTGAAAAGATATGATGTTCTACAAGAATCCATTGATAAAATTTTGATTTGTTTAAATAATTAATATTTTGTGTAAACAATGTAAGTGTAAAAAAAGTTTTTTCCCTCGGTTTTTAACAGAATCCGAGAGGTATGTGGCGCTTCGGGTGAAACATATTTTATTGTATTTTTTTATCTAAAAAGAAACACATTTTTACCTCGATTTTGAGTAATAATTGAGGTAAAACATAAGCGTGTTTAGTCAGTTTCTTCACTGTCCTCAAACAAATCATTGTCGTCCATTTGATGAGTGTCAACGCTTAAGACACTGTCATTAGTGATCCTTGTGAAAACTAAAATCCTCATTATAAAAGAATTTTGAATATTAAAAATTGATAATGAAACATTTGACATGAAAATTTTGAAACTTAAAAAAGCGTTTATCTTGTTTGGGAAAAGTTCTTAAGGATGGATTGCAACAACAAAAAATTATTTGGGTTCAAGGTTTGCATTCTTAAATAAGCATATAATTGAATATTTATTTTATTTATCTAACTTTTTTTTTGTTTTATATCAGACATTTGATCTTCCTCAAGATCAATGAAATGATGATTCCCAATATTTGCTCTTCTCTAAGATGTCAAACATTTATTCTTCACTGACAATGATGACGATGAATCAGATTCAATATTTTTACTTTAATATGATGTGTAAACAATGTAATATTATGTGTAAATAATGTAGTTTGTAAACATATTAATTTATTAATATTTTGTTTAAACAATGTAATGTGTATTCAAAAAAGAAAAAAAATATATTTCCCATCGATTTTGATATTAAACCGAGAGGTATGTGGTGCTAGGGATCGAACCCATGACCATTTCAATTAACCCCTCAATTATTCTTGAACCAAAGGGTAAATTGACAGTCTTTCATGACACCCTTTATTGTCTCGCCTCTTTAACCAAGGTTAAATCAAATTTGCATCCAATGTTACATGTATTTTTTTTTTGTAGTAGTGGTTTTTCTTTAAGAGAAACAAACCTTTGTAAGAAACACACCGCATACTCACCCAAAATCTTAAGGTGATAGGTGTATGGGTTCTTCCACTTATAAATACCCAAGTCTCCATATTTCTAACCAATGTGAGACTTTCCCACACTACTCACACTTTTTACTCTTAACACTCTTCCTCAAGTGTGAGTCTATCCGTAATGCTTTCCCTCAAGCGAAAGCTCTTTTTTCATCATATACACTTGTACCACCGTTGATATTCTTAAACAAGACGCTCTTTCCACGACCATGTAGGAATACTTTTGATACAAGTGAGTCGTTCCTTCACTCGAATCAAAGGCTCATGATATCACTGTTGGGGCCATAAATCAAGGGGTCAACACGAGGGATCATTTTTACACTTTGGGGCTTTTCTTTTAAGAGTAACACACCTTTATGAGAGACACGCCACATGCTCACCCAAAATCTTAAGGTGATAATGTTCAACTCTCCCATTTGTAACTAATACAAGACTTCCCCACACTATTCACACTTGTTATTCTCAATAGACCTCTGATGAGTATTTTGTTGATATGAAGAAATTCTTCTCTTTGAAGTGGTTTCTCGATAAAAAAATCATGATAATCTATGCTTATTTTAAGAATATGAGGTGTAATTTATCATTCGCTAGTACCGTTTGGATTTGGAAGAGTGATGAATCTTAGTCTTAGTGGTTTGATAAACTATAATCAAGTCAACTCAAAAATATTTACTATTTCTTTATGGAACTAGAATTGATCGAAGAACGAACGTTGCAAGATACAACAATAGACTTGAACTTTTGATGCAGTGAAGAAGGGGTTGGCCTGAAAGGTTAAACTCCAACACTTAAGTCAATATGTGATTAATATGAGTGAAGGTAGTTTGAATTTGAAATTGTGTACTTGGAGAATGATGTGCTTTCGTTTATATAATGGAACAATTGTGACCACTCGATATTCTTCATGTTGAGAAATAAGTATGAGTTCTAAGTCTCACATTGCTTAAAAAGTGGAGGTCGAGCACTTTATAAGTGAGACTTGAATATTTTTTTCATATATGGGTGTATTTTTAGAATTTGTGCAAATAAATATATCATATAAGAACATCTTATGGTTTGGAAAAACCAAATTACCCCTGATGTGGCACACAACCATGCAACCTAATTTGCTTTTTCCATTTCTTATTAAAATACCCACTTCTATTATTAAAATAATACAACCCTTTATTAATTATTATACACAACTTCAAAAATTCCCTTCATTTTCTCTTTTTTTTCCTTTCATTCTTTCCTCTCTTCTTTCTTCCACGATTTTCTCTCCTTACCCTTTTGTCTTCATTTTTTTGCATTTTCAGCAAAAAGGTTGAATCTTTAACGTTTTTTTTTTAAATATTCCATATTTCATTTTCTTTATTTATTGTCTTTGAATCATTTTGAACAACTTCAATCTTTAGTTATCGTCTCTAAATTGTTTTGAACAACTTTAATCTTTTATTTTTTTAGGTTGTACATCTACTCATATCGAACGAAGCCCTACACCAATTGAACATATTCATGCTCAAAAATTTATTCTTAGATAAGGTTTTTTGTCTTCAGTTACCTTCGTCGTCGTGATTCGGCTTCGGTAAGTGCTTTTGAAGAGAATGACATGGTTAATCTTATGGGTTTGATAGATCTGTTGATTTAACTTTTTTTAAATTTCTTATTCTTCTTTCATGTATGTTTTAGGTCCAAATTATACAAAAATGCTCAGTCAATTTGAACAATAATTTATTCATATTTATTTCCAGCTTTGTGCCCTGGATCATTTTGAACAATTTCAATCTTTTACTTTTTTAGGTTGTACATCTGTGTTGCACCCCAAAATTTGCCTAACCTTTTTTCTTACTTGGTTTTTGTTTCATTGCATTAGCATTGCATTGGTCTAGCATTTGCATAACATAGAATTATTCATTTAGCAGGGGATCAAGTGTGGTTTATATCAAGAGGAGCCTATTTAGAGGTTTTACTCAAGCTTGAGAAGTCACCAAAGTCATCAAGAAAAGGGTTGGGTTCTTGAGAAGTTTGGTTGCTTGTATGGGGTCAATCTCCTAACCTGAGGACCAATTACAGACTATCAGTGGGTTGTGGAGCCTTGATCATGGATATGGTATTTAGATAGAGCTCTTGGAGTGCCTTGAGGGCAATGGTGGAGCTCAGTCAAGTCATTGTGCTAGGTGTGAAGAGACACAGTTGAGGGTGTTGCAATTAGGGTTTTCATCTGAGTAACCCTAAGTCAATTGTGAAATTGAAGAGGATCCAAACCTACTTCTAAGTCTTTGTGATCATGGAAAGTTTTGTTGAGATACATGAGGTGATATTACAAGATCAATTCAAGAAAAGTTCAAAGTGTGAGGAGTTGCTAAACTAGGGTTCTTAGGGTAAAATCCCCTATTTAGTGCCTAACTTCAAGACCACTTATCTCAAGATGAAAGTTTCATCTCAACTTTTGGCCAACATGAAACTTGTATATCATGTTCTTAGCTTTAAGTTGAGTACTAGAAGTCCTCCATTGGATTTATAGAACTCAAGTTATGATCCAGACAAGTTTCAGGTCATCAGATGAATGTGAAATTTGTCTGCAAAAGTCAACCAACTTCCATGGCACTTTTGACCTAGAAGGATGTTTCTCCTCAACTTTTTGCCAACATGAAAGTTGTAGGTCTTGATCTTAGCTTTCCAAATTGTATAAGAAGTCTTCCTTCTGATTTGTAGAGCTCAAGTTATGAGGTTTACAAGTTAGGGGTATTTTAGGAAAGTGAGATTATAGGTCATTTGGCATTATAGGTCATTTTCACTATCTTGCAAGCCTCAAATGAAGTTTTGTTCAACACAAAACTTGCTCAAAATGATGTTTTTAGGTCAACCGTGTATCAAGGATGTATTGATTTGGCTTAGGGTGAGACTTGGTTTGAAGGAAATTGACAAAAGGGGAATTTAAAGGCATTTAAGTGAAAAAATCCAAAATAATTCATGTGTGTTCAAACAAGACCAAATGTGTGCTCATTTTAATCAGAAAAATCATTTTAAACACATTGGAAATATTAGAAATTGCATTTGAGTCATAATTCATAGTGTTTCACTTTGTTACTTCATAAATAAGTAAAACATCAAACCTTGGGCATATGATAAGAACAAGGGCTTAATTGGATCTCTACACTCTCCACAGTTAATAAGCAAAGGAATCGAAGCTTCTTGGAGAAGTTTGGAGCCCAGAATCGTGCATAGCCATAGTTGGAATTTTGAAAAAAATTGAAAATTGGATCTCACTGATTGGGCCTCCATTGGGCCTCCAAATCACCAAGTTCATAAAGTGGTTTTGATCAAGGTTGGTGTTCATTTCGTGCCAGAGCCAGAGATTGCAGAGTGAAATTTCAAGCTCCAAGTGAAAATTATATTTTCAGATTGAGTGCATTTCAGAGCAAATTGAAGTTTCTAAAGGCTTTATCATTCACCAAGAAAGGAATCTGCATCATCTGGAGGCTTGAATCACAGTGGAAGTGCTCCAATTTGAAGCTACAACTCAGGGATGTAACTTTCAAAATTGTTGTAGATTCATGATGATCTAGCATGTTTTAGCATGAGGTTAAGGTTTAGGAGAGATTATAGATGGATTCTGGATCAAAATCGTGGAGTTTAGAGACAATTCTAGGTGTGAGCAATTTTCTGTTGAGACCTATAACTGCTTGATCTTTGAGAGTTGGCTTGATCTAGATAGTTCCTGATGATCTATGAAGTGTGAGGAATAGATCTATGGCTTTAGATTGAGGTTTGGTGACACTTGAGAATTTGATGCATTTTCTGTTTGCATTCGTGTTTAAGAATCTAGAAGGAATTAGGAGAAATGGATGTGATATTTGAGATCTACGTGAAAATTGGAGTGGAATGATGTAGATTTTGTTAAGGTTCCTTGACCTGTAACTGATGGCTCGCCGGAGAAGACGGTGGCTCAGCCACCGGAGCCACCGTCTGGTTCACCTGAGAGTTTCCCTCCACCTGAGAATTCAAACGAGGAAATCTTGTTTTGGTGTTTAGACCTTCTTTTAGTAGCTTTCTTGTAGCTTGATTAATTAGGGTTTAGGAAGAGCTTAGTTTGATTTCTCTTTCCTCAAATAAACATGGATTGCTTTGATTGCTTTCCATTCCCATCCTATGATTCAAGGTCCCTATGTGGAAGCCTCATCCCTCCTTTGGAAGGATGTGTGGCATATCACAAGAGGTAGAACCTTTGAGGATGCCTATCTCAGATGTATGGTTGAGTGCCAGGATGGATTCCTTTGGTTTCCATCCTGCTTCCCATCATCAAGCAATAATCTTGATGTTAATTCTCTTCTCTCTTGTTGGAGCTTTCATTTCCTTCTCTGGAAGGTGGCTTGGATTTGAAGTTGGTTGCAGATTGTTGATTGTTTTGCTGTTTATCTGCTTTGCTGTTGAGCTGTTTGTCTGTTGTTTTGTTTGCTGTATTTTTCTGATTGCTTGACTGTTGCTTGTGTGACTGTGTGGTATGTTGCATTAGACTAGGCCTCATGTAGATGTTTCTAGGCCTAAGAGCATCCTAAAGGTTGAGTTTCTCCCTTTGCTTGTCTGCATTTAGAGGTTGAGTCTGTCTCCCTCTGCTTGACTGTTATTGCTTGGCTTTGCTTGCTGGCTTAAGGTTGAGTTTGTCTCCCTTGCCTGTGCTTTGCGTGTTGCCTTTGGGCTTGCTTGCTCTAGAAGTTGAGCTTGGCTCCTTCTGCTTGTTTGTTGCATTGCATGCATTTTATTTACAGTTGTTTCTTTATAGTTTATTTCTTTTGCTGTTGTTTTCCTTTGCCATGTTCCCCTAGGAACTCTGACTTCTTTTGATCAAGAGAAGTTATGACAGACATTAGGGTTCTAACCATACATGATAACATTAGGTAGTTCCCTCCTAACCTCCACCATAGTATCAATTTTGCATGACAACTTTAGTATTGGATTAGTTCCCCTTTAGTCCGTCTTTTCTCTTCTTATCTTCAAACAAATCAAAATACAGTAATAAAGGTTAATTGACGTCGTACGCTACGAGCCTTAAGCTACTTGAGAAAGGGTTGTTGGAGAGCTTCTTTCCAATAGTTTGGATTTTTAGTATGGCACCCTTTGGGTGACATGCGACGCATTCACTCTCAGGTCATAGTCTCTAGTGCGATATCAGTTGCAAAAATCCATAAAAGATACTTCTTCTAAAAAACCGAAAACAAAGATCAAACATCTTTTGTCCTCTTGGACCTTTAATCCTTGGAAACCCTTTTCAGAAGGAGAGTTTTGTTAACTCCCGGTTCTACCGCAAACGGTAAACGCCTAAGTCTCCGTCGAGCGAGCTGCATACACCAACTGCTGGAACCGTCTGTTAACCCTACTCGGATAAAAAAGACAAAGTTGTGTCTCTTGTTATCCTGAACTACGTTTGCTCTGATCTTTCACGCTGTGTGAAAGTACGTAGGCACGAGATGCGATATCTCGGCGAGCAACCTTTCCCCGTAACCCGTAGTTAGGCGAACTACGTTGACTCTGATTTCTCGTTCCAGATGGGAATACGTAGGGATAGAACTATTGTGTTTTGCCGAGTCATTTTCTTTTCTTTTCAGACCAGGCCTTTAGTGTAGATAGATTAATCAACCCGTCAGATAAACACAACAAGCATGGATCCCGTCGAGTACGATGGACATGAGGGGTGCTAATACCTTCCCCTTGCGTAACCGACTCCCGAATCCAGACAATGATTGCGATGACCTTGTCTTATACCTTTTCATCAGGTTTTTTCTGATCGTTTCCTTTCCCTTTCTGTGGGATAAATAACAAAAGGTGTCGACTATTCTGTTTTGCCGGCACCTTATTTTCGCAGTAGCGACAGCTGGCGACTCTGCTGGGGACTTATAGCTGCTGGGGACTTTTCCCATCCCCTAGGCTGGGACCGTTTCCCATCCCCTGTGCGAGTCAATCCTAGCGCTTGTATGTTTACCTGTTGGGTTTTATTTATCGCATTTTACTTTCCGCATTTTATTTTCAGTATGATATTATTATTATGCTGTTGTGGGAAGGGGCTCTGATGAGTGAAAAGCCAAACCCAGGCTTGAGTGTACCTAGTATTAGTTGTGGAAAGTAGTGGGCGCGTGCTTGCTTTGCAGGCACTAGTGTCTCATGAAATTCATGCTCAGACGAGGTTCTCCCGGTTGACTTCTTTTCCGTCCCTTTGGGCCTGAGGGGTTGTTGGTTTTGAGGATTTTCGACGCTGGGGACCGATCATTTGTGACTCAGCTGAGCGAGGCCACTTCAAGAGATGATGATGCCACACCTTCTGGGTATCGTATCGTCGTTTCTTGAAAGTCTGTGACGCTGGGAAACACATAGGGTGCCGTACCTTGTCTGTGATTAGGTCCATACCTGTGAGCGGGGTCGGGTTATTGCAGGAAACCTTAACCTTCAGACTACCTGGTTTTCTTGACAGTGAATCAGTGTTGTTGGGTTCAGAGGGTTCTTATCATCAAAGATGTGGTTGTTTTCGACAGTGCATGTTTATTGGTCCTCTTCAGGGTTGTATTATCATAGCAGTTGTGTTTGTGTTGAAGCAGAGTCTCAGTCTCCTCAGCAGCACAATCTTGATCCCCTGTTGCATGATTGCATTTTGTATTTTGCATACTCATTTGCATATCATTAACGTGTGTCTGTGTTGCAGGTGCATATATATTATCCCCTGGTTCTGATTTTCTTGCCTTCTATTGTGCTAGCATGGGATCTCTGAAGAAGAATGTGGCCTACAAGCTCCCTACCCCAGATGTTGCTCTATTGTCCAGTTTGATTGCCTTGGCAGATGAGACAGTGAGAGGGGAATTCAGAAAATCCTATGGGAAATTGCTCAGTCTGGTTCGTAAACCTTCGGTATATGAGTTGAATGGGTTGTATACCTTGCTACAGTTCTATGACCCTCCTTTGAGATGCTTCACTTTTCCGGACTTCGTTCTTGCACCTACATTAGAGGAGTATGCTGAGTTGTTGGGTGTACCGGTTAATAATCAGATGTCGTTTGTTCACATGGATGCTAAGCCTAATCTGGCTGATTTAGCTCTTGCTCTTCATCTGGACGCTTCTGAGTTGCTTTTGTCCAGTTGGAATGGGGTTCCTGGATTTTCTCTGCAGTTCCTAGTTGGGAAAGCCCAACAGTGTGCCAAAGACGGTTGTTGGATCGTATTCAACGCCATTCTCGCCCTCTGCATATATGGCATCATTTTGTTTCCCAACATGCCTGATTTTGTAGACTTGGATGCCTTCCACATCTTTGCATCAGGAAATCCACTTCCTACCTTGATTGGTGATGTGTATCATTCCGTCCATTACAAGAACGAAAATAGAAGGGGTAAGAATGTATCATGATGTGTACCCTTACTCTACAGATGGTTTGATAATCACCTGCCCAAGAAGGGTCTCTTTGCTTCAGCTACAGCCACAGCTGAGTGGTCTGAGCACTTGATGGGTTTGTCAGCAGAGAGTGTTGTTTGGTTTGATCGGGATATGTTAGGTACTGAAATCACATTCAGCTGAAGTGGTTTTCCGAATGTGCCTTTGATTGGAAGAAAGGGCTGTATCAACTACAACCCTTCTCTACTCGTCAGACAGTTTGCATATGCTTTGAGGGGTCCTCCAAAAGATGAAGAGGTGCAGGAATCTCTGTACCTCACAGGTCTTCTAGAGGGGGATATGTTAGCTAAGCTTCAGCAGGCCTGGAATGATATCAGTAGACGAGGGAAAACATTGTTAGGCAAGAGCAATAGCCGAGCTTATGCTCCGTATGTGACCTGGATTAAGGCCAGAGCAGAGACAATAGGAATGCCTTTCCCCCTGCTAAGCATGAGTGCCCTCCAGGGGTTGAAGAGCCTACTACCGTATCTATTCAGCAGTACAATCAGGTGTTGGCTGAGAAGGAAGAGCTGAAAAAGGCCAACGAAGAGTTGGAGAAAGAGCTGGCACAACTTAGAAGTGAGAGAAACGAAGCCGTCCACTCCTTCAAAAAGCAGACAGAGTTGGTAAATCGGTTAGGTACGGACTTGACCAAGCAGATAGCTGATCGTGAACGTTTGGGTCTGGACTTCAAATCTGTCAATGATGTACTGGCCACCAAGAAGTAGAATCTGGATGAAGCATACCGGAGAATCTCCAAGTTCAATCAGCAGTGGAATGCCACTATAGCCAGGAACAAAGAGAGGGAGGACAAATTGAAACAACAGATCTCCAAATTGAAGGCTCAGGTGAAGGCCAGCGAGAAGAGGTTTGATGAGGAAACTGCTCGCAGATGCGCCACGGAAGACATGCTAAACAAAGCCATCGCTAACCTAAAAGATCGCAAGCAGATGTTCGAGTCTAAGAAGCGAAGGTTAGAGGACTGTTTTGTCCAGGGAGCGTGGGAAGATTCTGTTGAAGGTCTCCAGTGTACCATTATGCAGAGAGAGTTTCTCGTTGAAGGGTTACTCACTCGGCCAGATCATCCAAAAACAAAGGAGTTGCTAGAAGAGTTTCGCGCCTGATGTCGCACTTGACTATCTTTGTAACCCTTTATATTTTCTGATCTTTGTTGTAGGCTGACCATCACCAGGCTTGTTGGTCGAGGTCATGCTATTGATTCCCCATGTAGTCATTGACATTGTACTGCTGTCGTTAGGCCTTATATATATATGAGATGTTATTTCAGTGACTGGATCCGGACTTCTCACTATCAGCACTGGCACTCTGGCACTAGAATCGGGGGAGAAATCTCCCTAAAGCACAAACACACGTTTGCATTTGCATAAATCATTTGCATAGCAGGTACCTTGAGTTGTTTCCTAACCCTCTGTCGATGCAGGTTTCAGGTTTGCCGATCAGCGAATTCATCGCTACTCTATTAGAAGCAACTGCAAGAAAGCTATGGATCAAATGCAAACTGAGATGCAGGAGATGCGCGACAGGATGGTGCAGTTCATGCAAGTGATGGAAACTGTGGCTAAGGGCCAAGAGCAGCTGCAGACTCTGGTGCAGCCTCTAATTGCCCGAGTTGACAGTCAGGGTGTACTACATGGCGGGGTTGCTACTGATCCTCCTCATGGCAAGACTCTCCAAGCTAGTGATGTTGTACCGGTGGTCGTCCTCAATATGACTGAGAAAGGTAATAGAGCTGGGAACGGGAACGGGACTGGTAACGGTAATGGGCATGTGGAAACCAATTGAAATATTGGTGCTGGAAATGTTGGTTTCAATGTTGGAACTGGGAATGCTGGTTTTGGTGCTGGGAACACTGGTGTAGGCATTAGTGTTGGCAATGCTGGTTTTGGTGGTGCCAATCAGGGCTATGCCAATCAGGGTTATGGCAATTAGGGTTATGGCAATCAAGGCTTTAGTAACACAGGTTTTGGCAACGCAAGCAACAATGGTGTTGGAATGGGTGCTCACAACGCTGGTTTTGGGCCAGGTGCTGGCAATCAAGGTTTTGGTAATATGGGGTATGGTCCCAGGTTCCATTAGAATGGCTTTGGTCCTAATACTGCTTACGCTGGGTATGACAACGGGGATTCTTACTGGGGCTAGGATCGTCAAGAAGATGTTTTCCCTCCTCCAGGCAGGGATCTTGAGATGCCCACTGACAATGACCGAAGGTTCAAGATGTTGGAGGAACAAATGAGGAATCTTGCCAATCAGAATTCCACGGGGTTGGACGTGGCTAATATGGGGTTGGTTTCTGGCTTGAGGGTGCCACTCAAGTTCAAAGCGCCCACTTTCGACAAGTATAAGGGGGATACTTGCCCAAGAGTTCATGTACGGTCTTATTATCGGAGAATGTTTTCCTATTCCGACGATGAAAAGATGCTGATGCATTTTTTCCAAGATAGCTTGTCCGGACCGTCATTGGAATGGTATATGGGGTTAGAGCCTACTCAGATTGGTAGATGGAAAGAGTTGGCGGAAGCCTTTGTCAAGCATTACCAATATAACAGCGACCTTGCGCCGAACAGGGTCCAAATCCAAAATCTTTCTCAGAAGAATGGTGAGAGTAAATCTTTCTCAGAAGAATGGTGAGAGTTTTAAAGAGTACGCCCAGAGGTGGCGTGAACTCACAGCTAGGGTGAACCCACCCATGGTAGAGCGTGAGTTGGTGGATATGTTTGTGGGCACTTTCTTTGGGTTGTATTATGATAGGCTTATCAATTGTACGACGAATAATTTTTCTGAGATGATACTCTTGGGAGAACGTATAGAGAACGACGTTAAGATCGGGAAGATTCAAGCAGGGGAATCAACCTCAGTGGGAGGTGGTAAAAAGGTTTTCGGGAACAAGAGGCAGGGGGATGCTAATTCAGTATACAGCTCCCGAGGAAGAGGTAGAGGTCGAAACCAATATCGTCAGCAACAAATTGCTAGTGTGACAATTCCCGTACCTCAACAGCAACAACAACAGCAGCAGCAGAGTGTTGCACCCCAAAATTTGACCAACCGGGTCTCGCATTTGGCTCGATGTTTCGACGCATAACCGCATTCGCATCTACATATTGCATACAGGGCATTGTTTCATTTTTGTTTGATTGTATCAGGGATCACAGCTCTCGTCTCGTGTTTCGGGGGTTTTTTATCAGTTCGGTGCTTATTTTGTCCCTCTGGGAATTATTGTGATTTTTCTGGATTTTATTAGTATTTTTTTAGGGTTTAAATAGCTTTTAAATCATTTTTTAGGATTTAATAGAATTTTTGATATTTTTAATTCTTTTTAAATCAATTTTTAGCATTTTATAGAATATAATAGATTTTAAATTCATTTTTAGGATTCAATAGGTTTTAATAGATTTTTATATTTTTAGATAATATAGTAATATAGTTTTTAGAAATTTTAATAGAATTTAATAGTAGTTTTCATTTTAGGATAATATAGGATTTTCTAGAATATTAGTATAATTTTTAAATAGTTTTAAATAGCTTTAATAGTTTTTAGAATTTAATATAGTTTTATTAGAGTTTTTTAATTAGGATTTACAGGATTTAATTAAATTAGTTTTTAATTAAATTTAATTCATTTTTCATTAACTTCTAATGCAGTTTTTTTGTGAGTTTTCTTCAGTTTTTTCGCAGGCCCAGTTATTTGGTAAAGGCCCAGAATGTATTTTTGTCCAGAATTAGGTCCAGTATGCAGTCCAGAAAGGTCCAATTCGCTCCAGCTGTATCCAGCAACTTCCAGAAGATTCCAGAAAGCGCCAGAGATTTCTCAGCTTTAAATAGGAGCAGGCCACGTGTTGCAGAGAAGAGGGTCCCACGCTGCACAACGCCATCACGCCACCTCACTGCCTCTCTCTCTCTCAGCCTCACACGTGGAGGCCATGCAGGGCACCCTTCCACTATCTCCCCCCACGCGTCTCTCCCCTCCACCAGCTGCCACCACGTGGCGTCACCGTAATCCTCGCCTGAGATGCCCACCGGCCGGCCTGCATGGCCGGCGGCCACCGCAGCCTCACCGGAAAATCACTAAAATCCAGAATCCGGTCGCCTTCAACATCTTCCTCCTATCTTCTCCAGTTTCCGACCACCACTACCATGAACACCACCGCAGAAGCCACCGTCCTCTCCAGAAATTCATCACACGACGATGAACATTCATCGTCAACCTCCTCCTTCATCAATCAAACCCAGAAAAACGCCAGAAAACTCCAGATCTAACCAATGATTCATCCTCCATCGACACGTTCATCATCTATCAACGAGCTTCAACTCTCCAGATTCATTCAACACAAACTCTCAGAGTCCACGAACAACCTTCAAGAATCACCATCCCAGAGCTTCATCCAACGTTCAAGAGCTTCAAGCGATTCGTCAGCGAACTTCCTTCAGAACTTCATCAGAAAACGTTTCAAGAAACGTTCAGGTTCTCCAGCTGTTTTCCAGAATTCATCAACAATCATCAGTTTCCATATATTTGTTCTCAGATCCATGCGAATCATCAGCAAGAACCTTCTCATCAATTTTTTCAACTGATTATCAAACATCAGTATCAAGATTATTCCAGAAATCTCTCTCCTCTGATTAATCATCCACGAGGCTTCAACGAATCTCCAGAAGGCTTCATATGAGCGCCTTGTGCTTCATCCTACGTACCAGATCGTCTAGATTCATGCTCTTCTGGTCAAGATTCACACGAAATCCAAAAAGCTTCAAAGACGTTGATCAATCTTCAGGAACGCCTTCATCACGAATCAAAGGATATTCTCAGATGTCCAGATGTATTTGAGTTGTTCTTCGAAGATTGGAGGAATTGGGACGGAGAATATGGAGGAACAAAGTTGAGAGAGACGAGAAGGAAAGAGGGGACCGGCGGCGGCGCTGATGAGGAAAGGGATGGATTAGGTTTTTTTTTAGATGAGAGTGAAGAGAGGGAGACGGAGAAGGTTGAGTCTTGGGCCAGGCCCAAATCCTTTTTTTGATCAGCGCCCCCTCACGTTTTTGGACAAACGTTGGGCCTGAGCCCAACACCACCTGCTAGCACCACATCCCCAGATTACTCACAGCACACCTCCCCTGCGTTTTTCTGAAGAGAATTGGGCTGGGCCCAATCAATGCAGTTTTTTTTTATTTTTTTATTTTCCTGTTATCCCCCTGTATTGACCAGTTACACCCCCCTCCCTTTTTCTTGTATTTTCTTTATCTTTATTCTTGAAAAAAAAATAGAAAAAGAGATGAAAAGAAAATATATTCTTGAAAAAAAATAGAAAAAGAGATGAAAAGAAAATATATTCTTGAAAAAAAAAATAGAAAAAGAGATGAAAAGAAAATATATTCTTGAAAAAAAAATAGAAAAAGAGATGAAAAGAAAATATATTCTTGAAAAAAAATAGAAAAAGAGATGAAAAGAAAATATATTGTGATAAGAAAAAGAAAAGAAATGAAAAGAAAATATATTTGAGAAAATGGAGAAAATATGGAAAAATAAGGAGAAAATATTGTGAAAAAAGTAGAGAAAAATATTTGGAGAAAAGGGAAAAGTATGTTGAAAAGAAAGGAGGAAAAAGAGAAAAAATATTAAAGTAGGTTTAATATTTTTAAAGCATTTTCTTTTAGGGATATTTTCATAGACTTTATTTTACGACTTTTAGGATAGTTTAGAGGCCCATTTGTTAGGGGGCTATTTTCAGTCGATTTTCAGGATAGAATGGGATAGCGCTTCCTAGGAGATTTATTTCAGTATTCCACTCATTGTAATCATTTTTCAGAAGATTAATAAAACGAGATTTGAGCTGTGGTCCGATAGTAGCCGAACTACAGCTGCTCTGATTCTTCGTACCAGACGAAGATATGTAGGCATAGGATGCGATATCCTAGCGAGCACACTAACGACTGACTTTGTTGTTCTCTCGCGGCTGTGCGATCGAGACTTTCCCGCTGACGATTAATTGATACCCTTTTTCTCTCTTGCCCAAGCGCATTTGAGACCAAGCCATAGTTTTGACCATAGGTTCCCGACCCTGTGAAGCCAGTTGTTTTTCTCACTGCTGTGTGAGAATATTCGTTTAGCCGTAGTTAGTCTGAACTACGTAAAGCTCTGATCTTCCATCCAGTGGAAGTACGTAGGCACAAGACGCGAGGTCTTGGCGAGCCAATTTGTCTGTAGTCCCGAACTACGTTGACTCTGACTTTCTCTCTCTTGAGAATACGTAGGCATAGAGTGCGACGCTCTATCGAGTCAATTCCCTTCCGTTTAGATTTAGCAGCCGTAGATAGATTGTTTTGCATCCAGTAGACAACCCAAGCAAGCGTGGATCCCGTCGAGTACGACGGACGTGAGGGGTGCTAATACCTTCCCCTTGCGTAACCGACTCCCGAACCCAGGCTATGGTTGCGATGACCATACCTTTTCCCCGTTTTTTGCGAGGTTTACTTCGAGCGTTTCCTTTCCCGCTCTGAGGGATAAATAACGCACGGTGGCGACTCTTCTGTCAGCCGGCGCCGATTTTCGCAGTAGCGACAGCTGGCGACTCTGCTGGGGACTGCGATAGTTCCCCATGCATGTGGGATCCAACGTCCCCTAAGAGAGAGTCAATCCTAGCGCTTGTTTGCTTGTCTATTTGGGCTTATTTATCGATATTATCTGTTATTGTTGGGGTGTTACGGGTGTTCTATGATTGAGATAAGCCGGACCTGGGCCCGAGTATGAGTATACACCTAGATATAGTTGCGGAGAAGTAGTAGACGAACCTGTCTGCTGAGCAGGCACAGTTCCCTACGAAAATTCGCGCTCGGACGAGGTTCTCGCAGAGGTGCTCCTTTCCGGTCCTGAGGATCTGAGGGGAGTCCAGACGTGAGGATTGTCGACTCTGGGAACCGATCAATTGGAAGTCAGCTAAGTGAGGCCTCTTCATGAGATGACGATGCCACTCCTTCTGGGAATCGTATCATTCCTCATGAAAGTCTGTGACGCTGACGACCGCATAGGATGCCGTACCTTGTCAGATATAGGTCCACACCTGTGAGTGGGGGGTTTTTTGTGCAGGAAACTTGACTTCCAACCTACCCGTTATTCGGGTCTTCTTTTCAGAGAACGTCTCCGTCAGCAGCGCAGCAGTATTCAGAGATTGTGTGGGGGCTGTGATCCTGTATTTGTTTGTTGCATTGCATTTGCATAGGCATCTTTGCATCATATTGCATACCATTCGCCAGCTAGCCAGAGTTCTGATCCAGCCTTTGTTTCCTGAAGGTGATTACCCGGAGTTTGGATTGAGCAGCTGTTGATTGTCAGAAGACCTACCTAGGGGTTGAGTAGATTTGAGCAGAATCAAGTGTCGAAGTCAGCTGAAAATTATTGGTAGCCATGTCCGAAGGCAATTTCCAGTCTCCTAACACCTTGACAGGGTTCACTATGGCGTCCAACCCTCTGTATGATTCCATGGAAGATTCCCCGCAAGTGAACAACGTTGCTGCAGACCAAGTTGTACAGCCTTCTGTTGAGAATCGAGATCGACATGAGCAGTTTGTTGCCCAGAATGAGCGTCCTCCTCCTGTCAACAATCAAGGTGTTGCTTTCCCTGTGATGAATTACCGAAGAGATATTCCAGCGGCAGGGATGGTAGATCCAAGAGCTCTTGACGATGGTAGAAGACTCCGAGTGTTGGAAGAGCAAATAAAAGCTTTGAAAGCCAAAGACGCTGTCAACCTGGATGCTGTAGGCATGTGTTTGGTTCCTGACCTGGTGTTGCCTTACAAGTTCAAAGTGCCGAAATTTGAGAAGTACACGGGAGATAGCTGTCCAAAGCTGCATTTGATGATGTTCTGTCGAAGAATGACTGCGTTTGCGCGAGATGATAAGTTGATGATCCATTGCTTTCAAGATAGTCTGACTGGGGCATCTTTGAGGTGGTATATGCAGTTAGAGAGGAATCAGATTCAGTCATGGATGGATTTAGCCAGAGCTTTTCTGAAGCAGTACGATTACAACCTAGACATTGCTCCTTATCGCATGCATTTGCAAGAGTTGTCTCAAGAGATCAATGAACCGATCAGGAAGTATGCTCAGAGATGGAGAGAATTTGCTGCTAGAGTGCGTCCACCGCTGTTAGATCAAGAGCTGGCAAGCATGTTTGTAGATTCCCTACAATATCCGTACTTCAAAAGATTGCTCGGAATTCCGGCAAGTTTCTCTGACGTGGTAGCATTAGGAGAACGCCTTGAGTACTCCATAAGAATGGGGAAAATTCAGATTACTTCATATGATCAAGCTGGTGAAACTGAATACCTTTGTGACTATCAGAGTGAAGAAGAAGTTGTGATCAACTCATTCATGCCAAAGGTTGAATATCCTCGAAGCGAATCAGTGAATTTTGTTGGTTCATCATCTTATCAGAGATCAGTACCTCCCGTGGCTTGTTATACTGAACAGACAGCCGTACCTGGGGCACTCTATCAGGAATCTTATGTCGCTTCCATTGCAAATCAGCGAACTCGTGGCCGAGGTTATCAGAATCAGCGTCAGAATCAGAACAGACCTCGCAACAACTTGGAACGAAGGAAAGCTCCTTTTCATCCAGTGCCGATGTCGTATAGCCAGTTGCTACCATCTTTGATTCAGAAGTCTTTGGTGGAACCAAAAGCTCTTAAGCCAGTTCCAGAACCTTACCCTTCTGGGTATAATCCCCATGTTCAGTGTGGTTATCATGGTGGCTCTCCGGGGCATTCAACCGAAGATTGTAAAGCGTTTCAGGCGAAGGTACAGCAGTTGATTGATCAGGATCGCATTTCCTTTCGAGAAGGATTTCTGTTTGTTCATCCCCAACCGCTCAGCTGTCTAAGCTCGTGACTCGGAAGGTGTTCCCCAGCATAAGCCAGTGGTTCAGACAGGCAGGCGCCTCAGCGTTGGCAGTTCTCAAGCTTTTATATCATTTGCATTTGTAGTTTCTTTTCTGTTAGTTACTACCTGCTTTTTAACATTGTATGTTTTGAATGGTGATAATAATAAAGTGACTATGCATTTTTCTGAATTAATCATGTCGCTGTCGCTCATTTATGGCATTGCACTGACACTTGCATTCTTATTCACTCCACTTTTTCGCTGTGACTAGCAAAGTTAGGAGGGAGGATGACGAAACTGAAACTCATAACCGACGATCGTATGCTTTCAGATAAGACCGTACCGATGACGTACAAGGCATTGTTTCAAATTCCCCAAACACTGGAGATATAAGGAGTTAGTCCCTTGCCAACCACTTCGAGCCAGGAAGTAGAAGTTTTTTCGGACTGTTAAACCCTTGCATCTTAACCCGGGGCAGGGTAGCTGTCAGTTAGCTCGACCGAGCATTCAAGTCTTGCAGAGGAGTGTTGTCTTTCAAGGGCCAATCAGTTTATACCTTCAAAAGGTCAAATCTCACCAATCAGGAGTGAGACAGTTACAATCCTTTCGGAGCAATCAAGACAACCAGTGTCGCACGACTTTGTTCCAAAAGAAAGAAAGAAAGAAAGCCCGCTAAGTAAAAAGAAAGAAAAAGCTGAGAAAGCTAATACTTAGGCAAAAATCAGGGCATCCCGCTGGACTTCAAGAAAAATCGAAAAGAACTCAAAAGGAGTCAGTCCAGGCAAAAGTTAGGGAATCAAAAGAATGAAAAAGAAGGGATTAAAAAGAAAATTTCTCCCCAGCAAGTCACAAAGTCGTGTACGCAGACACCGAAAGCGAAGAAAGAGTAACTGTCACTCCGGAAGAAATCCTTGTGAATTCCTTAAATTGTGGTTCTTACCATTCAACATACCTCTCGAAGAGGCGAGCGCTTGTGCCAGGTTAACTGAACCTTAGGATCGGAGATCATCACGTAGACGGGGTGGGTACAAATCAAAATTTGAGCCAAATATCCTTTGTTTCACGAACCGTGAACCCGACCACGATACAACCCTCAAAAGACCTAATCGAGGTAGGGTTATTCTGAAGCGCATTATGATAAGGTTGAGTAACATGACTCCTTCTTGACTTGCTAGTCACATCCTTGTTGTATTTTCACTAACCATGTAAGCACTACGTTTGAACTTCGGTTCCCTCGTCACTCACAATCATATGCATGTAAATGAGTGACAGCTCAAATTTTTTCAAAATCTGCATAACCGCTGCATTAAAATTACCATTCGTAGACAGACGATTCTGATTGCAGGTTAGTAGTTGGCAGGAAAGAAATTCCAGTAGGAATAATCAAGCAGGACTGGGTAATTCAGCAATCTGAACCAGAATGGTGTATGTTGTGAAAGCCTTTTGAATCAGGGGCATTATCTTCCGGTGAGTGCGGAATCAGTCAGTCTGAGGACAAGTCCTGAAGCTTCAGTTGAGCAGGGGCAGTTTGTTTGAGAAGCAGTTGATCAGAAGTGAGTCTTCTCAAGACCCAATCAGGGGCAGCTATTCAGAGCACGGAGATTTGAAAGCAGATGCTTCCAATGGATAATCAGATCGGGTTGAGTCGCTAGAACGCTCATTCAGGGGCAAGTCATCGCAGAGAATGTTGAAATCAACTGGGTTGTTAGGTGTTTAATTGGAGATTGAATTCTTTTGTCGGGGCAAGTATTCTCGAAGTCTTCTCGTAGCAAGCTGTTCAGAGCAGGTATTCCCAAGAGTTAGATTGGGGCAAGTGTCGCGGTGAAAATCGGATACCAAACTATTGATTAGTTTGAATCTTTAATTCATTTTGCAACCGAACTTTGATTTGTCCAAAGGAAGGGATAAAGATCGAAATTCCCACAATGCAATGCAAATGCAAGCTAGATTGTTTAGGTTCGGGGGTTGGTTAAACTTAGGGAAGGTACTAGCATCCTAAGTTTCTGTAGTACTCTACAGGAACCTCTTGTTTTATATTGTTTACTGCTAAGTGTTTATCTGCTTAATGGTTAAAAGACCCTAGTGGTTTATATCTAAGTATACTCGATAAGGCATCGCACCTTGTGCCTACATATCCTTACGGGAGTGGAATTAGAGTATGTTGTAGTTCACCCTAAAGGGTTTGAGGAGACCTTTGACTATGGTCAAAGTTCCTACGGGTTTAGGGTAGTTGTTTTGATTGGGTTTAGGAGAAGAGATGAGTCTTCATTTTAAGGGAGAGATAACCACCACAAATGTAAGGGAGGTTGTAGGAAATGGTCTTTGCATCGTCTTAAGAAAAGGTCTTACATACTCGGATGGTCGCCAAGTATGCCTTTGTCGTTCTTAAGGCAAAGTCCCTACATGTTTGATTGTATTGTTTGTGGGGTGGAGATTATATCTCACTTAAGATGATTAACATCTATTCTCTAAATGTGTTTGAAGAGATGTTGTATCGTGTTGTTTGTGTGTTTCTATGTTGTAGAAAAATAAAGACAAGGTCCTTCCTATAGGGTAGGTCCTAAACTTAACTGATCAACTTGAATGGAATCAAGGATCGAAGGGGAATATGATGCATATGATGTGCAACCACACACAACGTTGAATTATGTGTAGGTTTTTCCTTTGGACGGAATGCAATGCAATAATATAAATTGCGGTAAATGTAAATGACAGTATGGTAAATTGCGGAAAAGTAAACCATACAGGTACGCATGAAAGCGCTGGAGTGTAGGTGCATGTGTCGTGAAGTGATTGCGCACGATTGATTTTACGATGTTGATTGTTTTTAATCGTTGACTTGGTTAGTTTGAAAAAAGTTGAATGGAGACTGATTCTAGATGGGATTAAGTTGATTGATTGAGATTGAATAAAAGTTGAGTTAATGGTGAGATTAAATTTTATCATTATGCGAAAAGAAGTGTATAATTAAAGTTTAAATTTAATTAGGAAAAAGGTTTTAAATGATCACCATAAAAAAAGCTAAATTATAAAAAAATAGTTTGATTTTTATTAAAAGGTAGACTTAATAGAGTAATGAGTTTGAATAAAAGTTACTAATTATTTTAATAAAAGGTTGATTACAATAAAGATAAAAAATTGAGTTATTATTTTAATAAAAAAGGTTATTAAGTTTAGATTAATAAAGGTTAATTAATTTATTTGTTTTTTAAAATTGAATTATGGTTATTTTAACAAAATTTAACGGTGGTTTAAGTGTAGTGTGTGTTTAGTGGTGTGTGTGTTTATCATTGGATTACAATTAAAAAAAAATTAAAAAAAAACAATAACAACACAGAAAACCCTAATTCCCCCCTGAATCCCTTTTCCGTCGCGCCGTTCACCCCCCTCTCATCGATCGGCTTCTCTTTCTCCTCTCTATTTCGCCTCTCCACACTTTCCTTCGCGATCTCTGCTCCTCGTTCCTCTCTCTTCCGCCATGTTCATCATCTTCGTCTCCTTTCCTCTAATCTGAAACAAAAACACAAGTCAAAAGGATCAATTCGATTAACGGATTACATCTCACCAGAAGGTACTTAGAGGAATTCGTTGGAGTCGGCGGCGGCGACTGAGGGCGGAGTTTGAGGGTTGAACGACTTCGAAGGTGGTGGATGGAAATAGGGCTTTCTGGCGACGGAAGTCTTCGACGGCGGCAGATCGCGACCACAGGCGAAGCTCTCAAATAGATAAGCTCTTATTTCTTCTCTCTTTACCAATTTAGGGTTTTGAAGGGATTCTTTGTGAGATGTTGTTGGTTTCTGCGAGTTTCTTTTGTTGTGAATTTCTGAGAATCGTTGGGTGTTCTTCTGTATATGTGTCCCCTTGTTCTGTTGTACTCCTCTTCTTTTATAGGCTTTTTGAGCCAAGAGACATTAACTGATAATGAATTTCTTTCCTCTTCTGGTTTGAATTTGTCTGTAACATGTTGGTTGTAATTTGAATTGATTTAAAGATCCTCCTTCTTCTAATCAATTTCATGATTTCTATTAAACCCTCACGATTTCTTTTCCAAAATCGTATGAGCGTGCTCTGGACTGGTTTTAGAAAGTTATTAAATTGGTTTTCTAGTTGAGGGGTTGATGTTGATTGTATGTTTAGTGGGCTCCCCGTTGTGTGAATCAACAATCTTGAATGCTGTTAAATGTGTTGTCAATTATTTGGGAATGTCTTAATTTATTGACTTGATGAATGCAACTCGAGACTTATGGCCTTTCCATCGTATATAGACTTCTAAACTTCCCATCTTCATTTCAGCTCAGGCAAAACAACATTCTTTTCTGTCCCTTTCGTGTCAATTCGGGAGGCTTGACGTTTTATGCTGAAGTAGGCACAAACCTTCTTCCTTGGCCAATGTAACTATCCATTTCATAAGCAGGAACAGCAAATATCGTCGCTTGATAATGCGTTTTGCTTTCGTACGACACCTCTTATTTCCCGGTAAGTAAGCTATTACTTCTTGCTGGAATACGTTCGAGGATGAATGGTTAATGGTGTCAGCACTGATCTTGTCCTGATTTGCGTTGACAGGTTTTCGAGCTGTTACAGGTGGTTTGCGGCTATCTGATATGCGGGGCTAGTGTCGTCAGGACACTCTTTGCTTAGGAAAGTTTGGGATTTAGCACGGGTTCATTGGGTGTAGGTGTTGATGGATCAATTCGACCTTCTACAAGTTGTCGCAGCTGCTAACCATGCCAGCAATCAAATAAGCTCACTAGAAGAATTCAACATATTTGAGGTAATCTTGTTTCGCAAATGTTAAATGGTCCTTGAATCTGCAACTGCATATTTGCTCAATGATTTTCTTCTGATTTTGTTGCAGGTTTTGAAGAAGAGAGGTGTACGACCGCATTTGGAATTAACTCAACAATGGCGGCATGACGAAATCTCCGGTATGACGAAGTTGCAACAGTGCGGGATTCAAGATTACTCTCAACATATGCTGAATGTTCAACATTACGAACTGTAATAACATCTTGCGGCTTTCCCTGCGAGTATATCTACTGTGGGCATGCTTCTTGGTAAGATGAGTATACTCAATTTTGACTCCCTTTAATTAAATTCCTTGCTCGTCTTGGTGGACATGTAGTTTTAAACTGATTTATGCTGAGACCGTAAAACTTGTTAACATCCTCTTTTGACCACGTGCAATGTTGATGCAGGTGAGCACATCAACCACTTCAACATGGGGACTGACTTTCTTAGTTGAGATGAACACCGAAGGAGGAGGACTATCCATTTCGAAGATGCGAAAACAGGGAATCCAATGCGTTAAGTTCATTCAAGAGTCTTATCATCAACCTTTGCTGACATCTTAATGTTAGCTTTACTGAAGTTATAAGGTATATGCAGCAACAAATCTACCAGCCTTGGTTTTAGACACAAATGGGGAAGGAGCGTAAAAGAGAGCAGCGTGGCCATGGCTCAGCCTTACGAATACCGCTTTCTGATTCTTCTTACACATACTGTTTCTGTTCTGACTATACTTTTAATTTATTCTTTCCAAAATCTTAACGTGACTTCCTGCTATGTTGCTGCTTGATTCTCTTTCTTTTCGCATACGCAGGAATAATGGTTCACGCCTTATGTAAGACCTTAGAGGCTGCACTCTTGTCAACTCTCGTAATGTTGATGGTTGTACGAAAGTTGCGGTATGCTAAGCATGAATGTAATAGGTAGCCTTATCTGTACCTCAAGTGCAGTTGTTTATTTAGAAATTTGGCATAGTCCTCTTATAATAGCAAGTCACTCCCTTGCCTCATAACTTTATTTTCTTTGGGATTAATTTGAAGTGGTGATTATGAACTGTTAAGTTCTGTTTCCATGAACTGATATGTTTCATTTTGTGCCTGCAGCAGTGGTGTGTCGACCTTCATATCCAGGAGCAGAATTTAAAGTTGTCGTACTACTTTGCGAGAAACGAAACTTCGGGCCTCTTAGGAGTAGGAGTACTTTGGATTTCTTGTAACAAGACTTAGGCTTAAAATCTTCCTATAATCCCCATGATTTGTAAATTTGCAACAAAAACATTGTAATTTGAAGTAGCATTTGTGACTCTTAACTGTAATGAATTTGTATTTGAATTCGTACTTCTTGAATGAATTTTTGGGGACCTGGTTGAATTTGATCCTTGTTGCCTCTGCTCAAAGTAAAATATTGCTTGAATCACTTTAATCTTAATAATCATAAACCATTACCAAGAAGACACAAGTTCCTTCCCTTTAAACTCAATCCATGACATTACTTGCTAATGAAAACCCATTATTAGTTCTCGAACGACCAAAGTCCTTCTTAGGTGCACACTGAACCTTTTGAGAGATCCTGGGATGAAAACATCCTTGCACTGACCATAAATATGAGGGCGCATCTCCTTACTTTGCGAACCTAACAGTTAAATTTGAATTGAATCGTAACCAATATTGCTTCGGAGTCTTCATAGCAAGAACTCAAACCTCCTTTAAAGCACGACCCGCATCCTGAGGGGTCCTTCGGAAAGGGATACAACTTAAAATTCCTTTTGCTATAGAGCCGAGGTCAACCCTTAAATGGCCATGCTTAAATCCCATAATCAAACAGAATTAGGCTCAACTGACCATATCCCTGATGCATTTAAATTGTGAGAAAGGAAAAAAAAACATATCTCCACTCGATATTATTGCGTCTGCACAAATTGGTTAGTCACATAAATATTAAATATTATATTAAAATAGAGTCAAATAATAATATAAAAAGCGCAAAAAGAGGTGGAATCCTACGGTCAAAAATTAGGGTGCAACAGATGCCCCTATTTAAGTTACTCCTATTCGGAGACATGGAGATTGAAATCTCCGTCTCGACGAGATAGGAGGGACTTAAATACAAACATTGCATGAATTTTTGGCCGTAAGAAACCACCGAATGGAAATGATATGTAATGATATGAAAAATGCAAGACCGAGGTCCTGTGGAGAAACGGAGCCACAGGGGAAAAACGCAACACACGGGAAGAACAAGCTCAATAAAGCGAGACCCCACAAGGAAAGGTAACAATCAGCATTGTATATTCTCCAAAATGAAGATAAGATATGATAATACCACCAGGAGTACAGTAGCCCGTCAGTGAAATAGAAACTTGAATGTGAGGGGTAACTTGCTACCAGCGTGCGACGGCCTAATCAAGGATGTCCTGTTGAAGCAGAGAAATGCGTGCTACTTAGGTATCTGATAAAAGAAATACGCATTATACCTACTATCAAACATATGATAGTAAACACAAAGGAAAGATGACCTTCTACCAATCTTGGCAGCCTGAGCAAAGGTGTCTGACCGAAAAGAGGATGGTATATTACCTACTATCAATTGTATGACAGTCTAAGCGAAAGTAATAACCAAAAAGGAGGAAAGATCACCTACTACCATATGATAGTCTAAGGGAAGGTATCTGACCGAAAGGCGTATTACCTACCATCAAATGTATGACAGTCTAAGCGAAAGTAATAACCAAAAAGGAGGAAAGATTACCTACTACCATATGATAGTCTAAAGGAAGGTATCTGACCGAAAGGCGTATTACCTACCATCAAATGTATGACAGTCTAAGCGAAAGTAATAACCAAAAAGGAGGAAAGATTACCTACTACCATATGATAGTCTAAGGGAAGGTATCTGACCGAAAGGCGTATTACCTACCATCAAATGTATGACAGTCTAAGCGAAAGTAATAACCAAAAAGGAGGAAAGATTACCTACTACCATATGATAGTCTAAGGGAAGGTATCTGACCGAAAGGCGTATTACCTACCATCAAATGTATGACAGTCTAAGAGAAAGTAATAACCAAAAAGGAGGAAAGATTACCTACTACCATATGATAGTCTAAGGGAAGGTATCTGACCGACAACAATACTGGAGGTTGTCAAGCTTTGACGGTGATCTCTGGGAGAGATGCAGACCGACTGATTAGCAAAATACGTGCTGAACTCATTGGCGAGTAAATTCTTGAAGAGTATCTTCTTCGTTGTAGTTGTAGATGTCGTTGTAATTGTCGTAAATGTCGTTGTAGACCGCAGATGTAATTTGGAGATTGTAGATGTAGAAACTTTGAGATTGTAGAACTTCACCGGGGATCTTCGGAAGAGATGTGAGCCGGTTAAATTGCATTGTATGTCTTCTTGTAAAATTTTCCTTGACTTCTCTGGGGAGATGTTACTTGATGGAGATAAGCTTATGTGATGATCTCATTGGGGAATTCATTCTGAGGGTAAATGATATGTCTTGTAGAAATTGTCGTTTCGTCGTTTTGAACAAGATTCTGATCAAAACGAGTTGCTCAAATAAAGAGATTACTTGCAATCCAGATGCATATTATCGAGGAATCCTTGTAATATTTGCTGGAGAAATATTTGTCTTCAATAGTTGTCTTCATAAAAAATCCTTCCTGGGGAGCCAGGTGCAAAATAAATGCACATTGAATCCAATATTCCAAGGTTGGAGAAATACATAATGTGATTGCCGAGACTGAAGTTTAATTCAGGGAATAACTGAAGAGAAACTGTCAACGAGACCCGACCATTGAGGTATGAACTCAAATGGGAACGCACTAAAACAACCGTCTTCCATGAGAATCGAATTTCATGGGGAGAGTAGAAATATCGTGTTCTTTCTGCCTAGGGCTGAAAATTCTACTTTGAAGGAGAAGACACGCCCAACCATTCGGGGATAAACACGACCAAAGCGACAGAACAAACAACAAAAAGATGCAAAGAATGCATATGCCATATGATCTATCTATATGTTATGCGTATGCTGATGCTGACAAAACAGACGGAGATGGAATAAACATCTCGGCGGAGGGCACTCAAACCAAATCTTCACAGGTCAAACATGGCTTGGAGGATGTATACTTGCTTTAGGAAACCTAAACTGTTGAATATGCCAGAGTCGAGGCTTCATGAGGATGAAATAAACATCTGCTTCGTTTTAAATTTCATGATGCCCCAATGAGAAAAGGTCGTCTCGTCTAGATGCCCCGCTGTCTTCGAACTCTTGTAGAGGTTCGCAGAAGCTCGACGTAACTGCCCCTGATTGATGATATAACCGAGTTTTCAAACTTGTGTTATAAGTAAAGTCAAACTTGTATGGATCAAAACCTCTTGGAAAATGACTTGCCCCAGGTTAGCAAAGTCTTCAAATTTAAATCGGTGGTTTCTTCATGTAATCTCTCTAAGACATCAGGCAAATCTGGCCAGTCAGAACTGTCAATTCTGAAACTGTTAATGCAACACATATGTTTGTCTTGAAGTTTTGAAAATAGATATCGCGATAACTTGTGACAAAATCACTAGTTAGGATATTAATTTATGATGCCAACGTCAGGTTGAGCATAGCTCATAGGAGTCAGGAAACGATATCTCATCGAGTATGCTTTCAAACTAAACCTTACTTCAATTAGGACTTTGGGTTATATATATGGGTTTAATTTATGACTTGTAGAATGGAGGTAGAAAAAAGGTTAGAGTATATTTGTGCCCACCCCATTTTTGAAAGATGTCCATCATTTTTGATATTACCCTTCCCCAGGTTAAGGAAATGATGTTTCGGTTTGGGAGAAAGAGAACGGATCTTCAATCAAGGTTTAAAAGAAAAGGGTTGACTATGTTGGCTTTCAGGAGGTTTAAAATAATGCCTTATATCAGTAGGGTTTTCATTCGAAGCATACAACAAGAGATCATGTGTTTTACTTCATCATCCTCCCCCCAATTATTCACCATAGTGAGAGAATCGGGTATAGTTGGCATTATAAATTGTGAGCAATGTTTTACGAGTGGAACGAATGGATTTCTTCAAGACAAACATTTTATTGCATTAATTATTCAAGATAAACAAGCCATACAAGCCAAATATGCTTTTAATCGAAGAAATGCAATACGCATAAGCAAAAAGAAAACACCCTGGTGAGCCCTTCTCGGGATTTTATTCAGCCTTTGCATGGAATGGAAAAGCCTGCAGAATTGTCTGATGTGTCGCCTTCGGATCCATTTTCAGGCACTATATTGGTACGAGCTTCCCGAATAACCTTGGATCATGTTCGCGGAGGATGAACCATGCTGAGGTGTGGGATTACCTTGCACACAAGGAATGGAACCCTTAAAGGATAAAATTCCATCCTTAACCAACCTTTGAACATCTGCCTTCATACCGTAGCATCTTTCAATATCGTGGCCTGGAGCACCTTGATGGTATAGGCAGAATTTGTCAGCTTTGTACCAATACGGAAGTTTCTTGGGTATCTTGGGCGGAGCTCTCGTCTGGATGTGACCTTTTTTAATCAAAGTTGGGAACAAGTCAGTGTATGTCATTGGTATGGGATCAAACTGATCGTTGGCTGTCCGATTTTGTTGATTTTGTTGATGTTGTGGCTGCGGATACCCTTTCTTGGATCGTCCTTGCTGCACAAAATTTACTTCATGTTCTCTTTTCTTCGTAAAACCATTCCCATACTTCTTAGCATTATTGGGAGCACTTCCTTCCTTGACTAGTCTTCCTTCGCGAACACCTTCTTCTAAACGCATCCCCATATTGACCATTTCAGTGAAGTCGCTGGGTGCACTTGCTACCATCTTCTTATAAAAGAACGGACCTAGAGTCTTCAGAAAAATCTTAGTCATCTCTTTTTCCTCCAATGGTGGTATGACTTGGGCGGCTAACTCGCGCCAACGTTGAGCATATTCCTTGAAATTCTCTTTGCCTTTCTGAGCCATGGCCCTCAATTGATCACGGTCTGGAGCCATGTCCACATTATACTTGTATTGCTTGATGAAGGCTCCTCCTAGATCGTTGAAAGTTCTAATCTTTGCATTATCCAATCCCATATACCACCTGAGTGCAGCGCCTGTTAAACTGTCTTGGAAATAATGAATGAGCAATTGATCATTGTCAGTTTGGGCGGACATCTTTCTAGCATACATGATAAGATGACTTTGAGGACAAGTATTTCCTTTGTACTTCTCAAAATCAGGGACCTTAAACTTTGGCGGAACCTTAACGTTTGGAACTAAGCACAGGTCAGAAGCATTCTTTCCAAACAGATCCTTCCCACGAAGGGTCTTCAATTCTTTTTGTATTTCGGAAAGTTGGCCTTGAAACCCATCCATCCTTTCTTCCAAACCCACAGTTTTGCTGGGTACCCTATGAGGAATTGGTTCGTCTAGGATATGTGGAGTAATGTTCACACGCGGAGGTGCACTAGTCATTACAGCAGTAATGGTAGGGATAGCTTGGACGTTGGTCATGGCAGGGACCTCGGGAACAGGTGGACGATAACCGGCCGGAGTAAAATAAGGAGGCATTCCCCACGGGAAACCTGGCGGCATACTGTAGGTCATTTCAGCAACAGTAGACACCACTGGGATCGGTGTTGAAACTATTTCGGAGATAACGGTCCTTTGAACTTCTTGGTTGTTGAGTGCAGGCTGGTTAGACAGAGCTTCAACTATACCATTCAACCTTTCCAATCTCTCTTTCAGAGTTGTAACCTCGTCACGGAGCACCATATTCTCTTGTTCCAATTGATCCATCTTTTGGCGTTGATTGGCTCGAGTGTTATACTGGTGATTCAGTTTGAGACGTCGACTGACAGATAAAGACAGAAGACGAATGAGGACGCAGAAAAGGAGAGACACATGCATATGCAAATGCTGAATGTAAAATGTTAATGTAAGGATGCAAGAATGAGAGGTTTCATGGAACTTAAGTTTTTATAAACGTATAGCATACCAATGAAAATTCGTTTTTCGATACTGGATTACAAGTGAATATTCTTATAAGAGTCCTGACATAATAGCTAAATAAAAGCTAAATAAAGCCCTAAGGAAGTCCTTCATCACATTCGGTGATTTGTTCCTTCGCTTGGGTCTTCTTGAATATAAGTTTTATTGATGATCGACGTCTAAAAATTTGATAGAGGAAAATAAATCCTCCATCTCTTCTTTTGTTCTTGTGAGAAAGTGAGGAATCAATCCTTTGTATTCTCGGACCTTCATTTGTAATATGTTGGTCTTTTGAGTTTTCTTCAATTTGAGCTCCTACTTCCTTAGGTCATCCAAGTTAGGACTCTTAAAAGAATATTTCTAAATATTTTTCTTTTGTAATCCCTATTGGTTTCTATAATGTTTATAAATAAACTCGGGATTCCATGAAACCAATGCAATATGATGCTATATGAGTGCAACAAACACAAGTAAGCACATAAGGACACAAAGATAAACAAGGGGGACCCTAGGTTTGCAACGAGCATGGAGCAAAGGTATACCCATCCCAAAGGTTTAAGGACTAAAGGTTGTTTGTACCTGCAGAACAAGGTTCTAATGGGACTCAGAATCATCAGCCCATCTATCGGATATTATCAATTTTCCCAATTACTCGAGGATTAATAATATTCTCAAGAGAACTTCTTTTGAGTGTAGCTTCGCGTAGCACTATTTCGGAAGTACTTCCTCATAGTCTCGCACTACGTCCTAATAAAGGCCAAAGTTGGGTTAAGGTAACTACGGTCCTCAATATCACAGGCTCCAAAGTCGAAAATAGTGAGTGTTTTCACGATGATTCGTTCAACAGTACTATTTCGAAAGGGCCTCAACTGAGCGGGATTCTCGATTCAACTTAGTAGGGATTCCACTCCCTATAAGCCTTATCGAATATATCACCATCCTATCTTAATTTCTCTCAAAGTTCGGGTGTAGAACTTTATCTCACCACTCAAGAACAGTAACCCCAAAAGAAACATAAGAGAAAGCATGTAAACACATAATCAAGTAGGCAGATATATAAAGCAGTAAACAAAACAAAATAAGATAGGGAAACCCACTAGAGAGCTCCCCAGTGAAGTCGCCATTTCTGTCGCGGTGAAAATCGGATACCAAACTATTGATTAGTTTGAATCTTTAATTCATTTTGCAACCGAACTTTGATTTGTCCAAAGGAAGGGATAAAGATCGAAATTCCCACAATGCAATGCAAATGCAAGCTAGATTGTTTAGGTTCAGGGGTTGGTTAAACTTAGGGAAGGTACTAGCATCCTAAGTTTCTGTAGTACTCTACAGGAACCTCTTGTTTTATATTGTTTACTGCTAAGTGTTTATCTGCTTAATGGTTAAAAGACCCTAGTGGTTTATATCTAAGTATACTCGATAAGGCATCGCACCTTGTGCCTACATATCCTTACGGGAGTGGAATTAGAGTATGTTGTAGTTCACCCTAAAGGGTTTGAGGAGACCTTTGACTGTGGTCAAAGTTCCTACGGGTTTAGGGTAGTTGTTTTGATTGGGTTTAGGAGAAGAGATGAGTCTTCATTTTAAGGGAGAGATAACCACCACAAATGTAAGGGAGGTTGTAGGAAATGGTCTTTGCATCGTCTTAAGAAAAGGTCTTACATACTCGGATGGTCGCCAAGTATGCCTTTGTCGTTCTTAAGGCAAAGTCCCTACATGTTTGATTGTATTGTTTGTGGGGTGGAGATTATATCTCACTTAAGATGATTAACATCTATTCTCTAAATGTGTTTGAAGAGATGTTGTATCGTGTTGTTTGTGTGTTTCTATGTTGTAGAAAAATAAAGACAAGGTCCTTCCTATAGGGTAGGTCCTAAACTTAATTGATCAACTTGAATGGAATCAAGGATCGAAGGGGAATATGATGCATATGATGTGCAACCACACACAACGTTGAATTATGTGTAGGTTTTTCCTTTGGACGGAATGCAATGCAATAATATAAATTGCGGTAAATGTAAATGACAGTATGGTAAATTGCGGAAAAGTAAACCATACAGGTACGCATGAAAGCGCTGGAGTGTAGGTGCATGTGTCGTGAAGTGATTGCGCACGATTGATTTTACGATGTTGATTGTTTTTAATCGTTGACTTGGTTAGTTTGAAAAAAGTTGAATGGAGACTGATTCTAGATGGGATTAAGTTGATTGATTGAGATTGAATAAAAGTTGAGTTAATGGTGAGATTAAATTTTATCATTATGCGAAAAGAAGTGTATAATTAAAGTTTAAATTTAATTAGGAAAAAGGTTTTAAATGATCACCATAAAAAAAGCTAAATTATAAAAAAATAGTTTGATTTTTATTAAAAGGTAGACTTAATAGAGTAATGAGTTTGAATAAAAGTTACTAATTATTTTAATAAAAGGTTGATTACAATAAAGATAAAAAATTGAGTTATTATTTTAATAAAAAAGGTTATTAAGTTTAGATTAATAAAGGTTAATTAATTTATTTGTTTTTTAAAATTGAATTATGGTTATTTTAACAAAATTTAACGGTGGTTTAAGTGTAGTGTGTGTTTAGTGGTGTGTGTGTTTATCATTGGATTACAATTAAAAAAAAATTAAAAAAAAACAATAACAACACAGAAAACCCTAATTCCCCCCTGAATCCCTTTTCCGTCGCGCCGTTCACCCCCCTCTCATCGATCGGCTTCTCTTTCTCCTCTCTATTTCGCCTCTCCACACTTTCCTTCGCGATCTCTGCTCCTCGTTCCTCTCTCTTCCGCCATGTTCATCATCTTCGTCTCCTTTCCTCTAATCTGAAACAAAAACACAAGTCAAAAGGATCAATTCGATTAACGGATTACATCTCACCAGAAGGTACTTAGAGGAATTCGTTGGAGTCGGCGGCGGCGACTGAGGGCGGAGTTTGAGGGTTGAACGACTTCGAAGGTGGTGGATGGAAATAGGGCTTTCTGGCGACGGAAGTCTTCGACGGCGGCAGATCGCGACCACAGGCGAAGCTCTCAAATAGATAAGCTCTTATTTCTTCTCTCTTTACCAATTTAGGGTTTTGAAGGGATTCTTTGTGAGATGTTGTTGGTTTCTGCGAGTTTCTTTTGTTGTGAATTTCTGAGAATCGTTGGGTGTTCTTCTGTATATGTGTCCCCTTGTTCTGTTGTACTCCTCTTCTTTTATAGGCTTTTTGAGCCAAGAGACATTAACTGATAATGAATTTCTTTCCTCTTCTGGTTTGAATTTGTCTGTAACATGTTGGTTGTAATTTGAATTGATTTAAAGATCCTCCTTCTTTTAATCAATTTCATGATTTCTATTAAACCCTCACGATTTCTTTTCCAAAATCGTATGAGCGTGCTCTGGACTGGTTTTAGAAAGTTATTAAATTGGTTTTCTAGTTGAGGGGTTGATGTTGATTGTATGTTTAGTGGGCTCCCCGTTGTGTGAATCAACAATCTTGAATGCTGTTAAATGTGTTGTCAATTATTTGGGAATGTCTTAATTTATTGACTTGATGAATGCAACTCGAGACTTATGGCCTTTCCATCGTATATAGACTTCTAAACTTCCCATCTTCATTTCAGCTCAGGCAAAACAACATTCTTTTCTGTCCCTTTCGTGTCAATTCGGGAGGCTTGACGTTTTATGCTGAAGTAGGCACAAACCTTCTTCCTTGGCCAATGTAACTATCCATTTCATAAGCAGGAACAGCAAATATCGTCGCTTGATAATGCGTTTTGCTTTCGTACGGCACCTCTTATTTCCCGGTAAGTAAGCTATTACTTCTTGCTGGAATACGTTCGAGGATGAATGGTTAATGGTGTCAGCACTGATCTTGTCCTGATTTGCGTTGACAGGTTTTCGAGCTGTTACAGGTGGTTTGCGGCTATCTGATATGCGGGGCTAGTGTCGTCAGGACACTCTTTGCTTAGGAAAGTTTGGGATTTAGCACGGGTTCATTGGGTGTAGGTGTTGATGGATTAATTCGACCTTCTACAAGTTGTCGCAGCTGCTAACCATGCCAGCAATCAAATAAGCTCACTAGAAGAATTCAACATATTTGAGGTAATCTTGTTTCGCAAATGTTAAATGGTCCTTGAATCTGCAACTGCATATTTGCTCAATGATTTTCTTCTGATTTTGTTGCAGGTTTTGAAGAAGAGAGGTGTACGACCGCATTTGGAATTAACTCAACAATGGCGGCATGACGAAATCTCCGGTATGACGAAGTTGCAACAGTGCGGGATTCAAGATTACTCTCAACATATGCTGAATGTTCAACATTACGAACTGTAATAACATCTTGCGGCTTTCCCTGCGAGTATATCTACTGTGGGCATGCTTCTTGGTAAGATGAGTATACTCAATTTTGACTCCCTTTAATTAAATTCCTTGCTCGTCTTGGTGGACATGTAGTTTTAAACTGATTTATGCTGAGACCGTAAAACTTGTTAACATCCTCTTTTGACCACGTGCAATGTTGATGCAGGTGAGCACATCAACCACTTCAACATGGGGACTGACTTTCTTAGTTGAGATGAACACCGAAGGAGGAGGACTATCCATTTCGAAGATGCGAAAACAGGGAATCCAATGCGTTAAGTTCATTCAAGAGTCTTATCATCAACCTTTGCTGACATCTTAATGTTAGCTTTACTGAAGTTATAAGGTATATGCAGCAACAAATCTACCAGCCTTGGTTTTAGACACAAATGGGGAAGGAGCGTAAAAGAGAGCAGCGTGGCCATGGCTCAGCCTTACGAATACCGCTTTCTGATTCTTCTTACACATACTGTTTCTGTTCTGACTATACTTTTAATTTATTCTTTCCAAAATCTTAACGTGACTTCCTGCTATGTTGCTGCTTGATTCTCTTTCTTTTCGCATACGCAGGAATAATGGTTCACGCCTTACGTAAGACCTTAGAGGCTGCACTCTTGTCAACTCTCGTAATGTTGATGGTTGTACGAAAGTTGCGGTATGCTAAGCATGAATGTAATAGGTAGCCTTATCTGTACCTCAAGTGCAGTTGTTTATTTAGAAATTTGGCATAGTCCTCTTATAATAGCAAGTCACTCCCTTGCCTCATAACTTTATTTTCTTTGGGATTAATTTGAAGTGGTGATTATGAACTGTTAAGTTCTGTTTCCATGAACTGATATGTTTCATTTTGTGCCTGCAGCAGTGGTGTGTCGACCTTCATATCCAGGAGCAGAATTTAAAGTTGTCGTACTACTTTGCGAGAAACGAAACTTCGGGCCTCTTAGGAGTAGGAGTACTTTGGATTTCTTGTAACAAGACTTAGGCTTAAAATCTTCCTATAATCCCCATGATTTGTAAATTTGCAACAAAAACATTGTAATTTGAAGTAGCATTTGTGACTCTTAACTGTAATGAATTTGTATTTGAATTCGTACTTCTTGAATGAATTTTTGGGGACCTGGTTGAATTTGATCCTTGTTGCCTCTGCTCAAAGTAAAATATTGCTTGAATCACTTTAATCTTAATAATCATAAACCATTACCAAGAAGACACAAGTTCCTTCCCTTTAAACTCAATCCATGACATTACTTGCTAATGAAAACCCATTATTAGTTCTCGAACGACCAAAGTCCTTCTTAGGTGCACACTGAACCTTTTGAGAGATCCTGGGATGAAAACATCCTTGCACTGACCATAAATATGAGGGCGCATCTCCTTACTTTGCGAACCTAACAGTTAAATTTGAATTGAATCGTAACCAATATTGCTTCGGAGTCTTCATAGCAAGAACTCAAACCTCCTTTAAAGCACGACCCGCATCCTGAGGGGTCCTTCGGAAAGGGATACAACTTAAAATTCCTTTTGCTATAGAGCCGAGGTTAACCCTTAAATGACCATGCTTAAATCCCATAATCAAACAGAATTAGGCTCAACTGACCATATCCCTGATGCATTTAAATTGTGAGAAAGGAAAAAAAAACATATCTCCACTCGATATTATTGCGTCTGCACAAATTGGTTAGTCACATAAATATTAAATATTATATTAAAATAGAGTCAAATAATAATATAAAAAGCGCAAAAAGAGGTGGAATCCTACGGTCAAAAATTAGGGTGCAACAGCAAGGTGCATTGTACTGGGGCAAGTTGTGCAAGCCAGTCTTTTATCCCCCAGCTAAGTGTACCAGGGGCAAGTCATTCAAGCCAGCTTGTTTATCCCCAGCCAGAGTTGAGTATCGGGGAATCATGTCAATACCCTTATCGAAAACCTTTCAAATAAGAAGATCTTGTTGTCGTTGGATCATTATCCTGCAGTTTAAACCTGTTGCGTGTCAGCAACCAGTCGTTTCCAAAGTCCAGTTCTCGCCTGGCAAATCGGTAACCAGTTCTCGTCTGGCCCACCCTTCCGAAAGCATCAGTTCCCGTCCTGGTGCAGTTTATTGTAAGCATCAGTTCCCGTGCAGTTTATTGGTAACCAATTCTCGTTCGGTCACCGTTTCTTCAAGTGTTATGCCAGTTCTCGCCTGGTGTACGTTAGCTTTCAGCCAGTTCTCGCCTGGTTGTCTATACCTCAGCTTGTTGTCCAGTCAGCCCGTCTGGTTCAAAAAACACCAAAATCAATTTTCCTAACCTATTTTCCTATCAGTTCTCGCCTGATAGTCTACCTTTGAATGCTAGTTCTCGTCTAGTATTTTCCACATCTTTCACTGTGTACATAGTCCATGTTTATTCTAAACCAGAAAAACAAAAAAAAAAAACCTAAAGGTATCTGACACAATATTTCCCAATGACTCGCATGTCGTCATGTTCCCCGATACGAAGCTCGACGGATGCCAGCGCTTCGAGTAATGTTTGAATTCCTTGTGGATGTTGTTAAATCAGAATTGCCACTCCTCAGCAGATGAAAGTTGCTTATTATCCCCGGAAGAGTCAAGATTGTCTTTTACCCCGTATCAGAGTAGGATCAGGAGTATCTTCGGCAGATTAAGATGGATATCCTTGATAGTAGGAGCATTTCCAGCAGTGTGCTGCGCGTAATCAACCTCAGTTTGGGTCAATCCCCGCAGAGCGCAATCAGTTGCCAATGATTTGAAGAAAGCATCCCCGAGCAGAGTTCTCTTTCTTTCCCCAGTGAAGTCGTCAAGCAGGGTTGCCTTTTTAGTTCTCCAGCAGGACGGTTATCCTCAGTGGATTTGATTTCTCGTTTCCAGCATTTATTTTGCTGAGATGGTTCTGTGACTTCAGGTCATCCCCAGTAGAGTTGACGTTTCCTTCGGCATTTATTTTGCCAAGTGGTTTTCAGACCTGGTGTTCTCTGGCAGCTCGAGCCTGCATTAGCATTTGCATATATAGTCATAGCATTTATACAAACAAAACGCATAGCATTTACATGTCGTATAGGACATTGCATCATTTCAAGCATACGCATGTCGAAACATAGACTAAGATGGTTACCTATTGGATTTCGAATTTGTTCACCTGCAGAGTTGTGTGGTTCAGCTTCTTGTCTTCCCCAGCGGAGTGATTCTTCATTTGGTTGTTACGTCAGCATCGAAAAAAAACAACAAAGATTGACATTGATCAGACTTCTGAAGCTGCCCCCTTCGTCAAAATAGGTGCCAGGCAGTTCCATTCAGAATTCCCCAGGAGAATTGTCCTCAAGTTCGCAGTGAACTGTGAGTTGACCAGAAGGATACCATAACAGAGATGGGAATCAAGGTGTTTGCTTTACGAAGCATTATTTCAATACTTGTGGCGTCACACAGGTGTTGAAAAGGAGAAGAAAATTTATCAGGAAATTGACCAGTTGTTGCCGTGACAACCAAACTTCAGTTATTGGAAGCTATTCCTCAAGCAGCTTTGATGTATATTCTTGCGGTTGGCGAATTTCAGGGTTCCATTTGTATTCAACCGTCATCTACCTTGAATGTTTGAAGGCTGAGCGCTCTTCACCCATTCAGGTCGAAGCCGCTTGAATAGGGGCAGCTGTTGCACCCCAAAATTTGACCAACCGGGTCTCGCATTTGGCTCGATGTTTCGACGCATAACCGCATTCGCATCTGCATATTGCATACAGGGCATTGTTTCATTTTTGTTTGATTGTATCAGGGATCACAGCTCTCGTCTCGTGTTTCGGGGGTTTTTTATCAGTTCGGTGCTTATTTTGTCCCTCTGGGAATTATTGTGATTTTTCTGGATTTTATTAGTATTTTTTTAGGGTTTAAATAGCTTTTAAATCATTTTTTAGGATTTAATAGAATTTTTGATATTTTTAATTCTTTTTAAATCAATTTTTAGCATTTTATAGAATATAATAGATTTTAAATTCATTTTTAGGATTCAATAGGTTTTAATAGATTTTTATATTTTTAGATAATATAGTAATATAGTTTTTAGAAATTTTAATAGAATTTAATAGTAGTTTTCATTTTAGGATAATATAGGATTTTCTAGAATATTAGTATAATTTTTAAATAGTTTTAAATAGCTTTAATAGTTTTTAGAATTTAATATAGTTTTATTAGAGTTTTTTAATTAGGATTTACAGGATTTAATTAAATTAGTTTTTAATTAAATTTAATTCATTTTTCATTAACTTCTAATGCAGTTTTTTTGTGAGTTTTCTTCAGTTTTTTCGCAGGCCCAGTTATTTGGTAAAGGCCCAGAATGTATTTTTGTCCAGAATTAGGTCCAGTATGCAGTCCAGAAAGGTCCAATTCGCTCCAGCTGTATCCAGCAACTTCCAGAAGATTCCAGAAAGCGCCAGAGATTTCTCAGCTTTAAATAGGAGCAGGCCACGTGTTGCAGAGAAGAGGGTCCCACGCTGCACAACGCCATCACGCCACCTCACTGCCTCTCTCTCTCTCAGCCTCACACGTGGAGGCCATGCAGGGCACCCTTCCACTATCTCCCCCCACGCGTCTCTCCCCTCCACCAGCTGCCACCACGTGGCGTCACCGTAATCCTCGCCTGAGATGCCCACCGGCCGGCCTGCATGGCCGGCGGCCACCGCAGCCTCACCGGAAAATCACTAAAATCCAGAATCCGGTCGCCTTCAACATCTTCCTCCTATCTTCTCCAGTTTCCGACCACCACTACCATGAACACCACCGCAGAAGCCACCGTCCTCTCCAGAAATTCATCACACGACGATGAACATTCATCGTCAACCTCCTCCTTCATCAATCAAACCCAGAAAAACGCCAGAAAACTCCAGATCTAACCAATGATTCATCCTCCATCGACACGTTCATCATCTATCAACGAGCTTCAACTCTCCAGATTCATTCAACACAAACTCTCAGAGTCCACGAACAACCTTCAAGAATCACCATCCCAGAGCTTCATCCAACGTTCAAGAGCTTCAAGCGATTCGTCAGCGAACTTCCTTCAGAACTTCATCAGAAAACGTTTCAAGAAACGTTCAGGTTCTCCAGCTGTTTTCCAGAATTCATCAACAATCATCAGTTTCCATATATTTGTTCTCAGATCCATGCGAATCATCAGCAAGAACCTTCTCATCAATTTTTTCAACTGATTATCAAACATCAGTATCAAGATTATTCCAGAAATCTCTCTCCTCTGATTAATCATCCACGAGGCTTCAACGAATCTCCAGAAGGCTTCATATGAGCGCCTTGTGCTTCATCCTACGTACCAGATCGTCTAGATTCATGCTCTTCTGGTCAAGATTCACACGAAATCCAAAAAGCTTCAAAGACGTTGATCAATCTTCAGGAACGCCTTCATCACGAATCAAAGGATATTCTCAGATGTCCAGATGTATTTGAGTTGTTCTTCGAAGATTGGAGGAATTGGGACGGAGAATATGGAGGAACAAAGTTGAGAGAGACGAGAAGGAAAGAGGGGACCGGCGGCGGCGCTGATGAGGAAAGGGATGGATTAGTTTTTTTTTTAGATGAGAGTGAAGAGAGGGAGACGGAGAAGGTTGAGTCTTGGGCCAGGCCCAAATCCTTTTTTTGATCAGCGCCCCCTCACGTTTTTGGACAAACGTTGGGCCTGAGCCCAACACCACCTGCTAGCACCACATCCCCAGATTACTCACAGCACACCTCCCCTGCGTTTTTCTGAAGAGAATTGGGCTGGGCCCAATCAATGCAGTTTTTTTTTATTTTTTTATTTTCCTGTTATCCCCCTGTATTGACCAGTTACACCCCCCTCCCTTTTTCTTGTATTTTCTTTATCTTTATTCTTGAAAAAAAAATAGAAAAAGAGATGAAAAGAAAATATATTCTTGAAAAAAAAAATAGAAAAAGAGATGAAAAGAAAATATATTCTTGAAAAAAAAAAATAGAAAAAGAGATGAAAAGAAAATATATTCTTGAAAAAAAAATAGAAAAAGAGATGAAAAGAAAATATATTCTTGAAAAAAAATAGAAAAAGAGATGAAAAGAAAATATATTGTGATAAGAAAAAGAAAAGAAATGAAAAGAAAATATATTTGAGAAAATGGAGAAAATATGGAAAAATAAGGAGAAAATATTGTGAAAAAAGTAGAGAAAAATATTTGGAGAAAAGGGAAAAGTATGTTGAAAAGAAAGGAGGAAAAAGAGAAAAAATATTAAAGTAGGTTTAATATTTTTAAAGCATTTTCTTTTAGGGATATTTTCATAGACTTTATTTTACGACTTTTAGGATAGTTTAGAGGCCCATTTGTTAGGGGGCTATTTTCAGTCGATTTTCAGGATAGAATGGGATAGCGCTTCCTAGGAGATTTATTTCAGTATTCCACTCATTGTAATCATTTTTCAGAAGATTAATAAAACGAGATTTGAGCTGTGGTCCGATAGTAGCCGAACTACAGCTGCTCTGATTCTTCGTACCAGACGAAGATATGTAGGCATAGGATGCGATATCCTAGCGAGCACACTAACGACTGACTTTGTTGTTCTCTCGCGGCTGTGCGATCGAGACTTTCCCACTGACGATTAATTGATACCCTTTTTCTCTCTTGCCCAAGCGCATTTGAGACCAAGCCATAGTTTTGACCATAGGTTCCCGACCCTGTGAAGCCAGTTGTTTTTCTCACTGCTGTGTGAGAATATTCGTTTAGCCGTAGTTAGTCTGAACTACGTAAAGCTCTGATCTTTCATCCAGTGGAAGTACGTAGGCACAAGACGCGAGGTCTTGGCGAGCCAATTTGTCTGTAGTCCCGAACTACGTTGACTCTGACTTTCTCTCTCTTGAGAATACGTAGGCATAGAGTGCGACGCTCTATCGAGTCAATTCCCTTCCGTTTAGATTTAGCAGCCGTAGATAGATTGTTTTGCATCCAGTAGACAACCCAAGCAAGCGTGGATCCCGTCGAGTACGACGGACGTGAGGGGTGCTAATACCTTCCCCTTGCGTAACCGACTCCCGAACCCAGGCTATGGTTGCGATGACCATACCTTTTCCCCGTTTTTTGCGAGGTTTACTTCGAGCGTTTCCTTTCCCGCTCTGAGGGATAAATAACGCACGGTGGCGACTCTTCTGTCAGCCGGCGCCGATTTTCGCAGTAGCGACACAGAGCCAACAACATCCTGCTCAGAGGAGAATTCAAGATAGAGATAGGGCCGTGAGAAGAGTATTTGATGCGCCTCCACTACCGTATGCTCAGCTTCTTCCAACTTTGTTACAATTGCAGCTTGTTGAGAAAAGGACGCTAGCTCCGCCGAAGGGCACACCTCCTTTTGGTTATGACGCTAATGCACATTGTGAATTCCACTCCGGGGCGCCCGGTCACAACATAGAGAATTGTCATGCTTTCAAGCACAAGGTGCAAGATTTGATAGATAGCAAGGCTATAAACTTTGGTAATGAGGCACCCAATATTGAGAAAAATCTGATGCCGTCTCACGGATCTGTGCAGGTGGGTGCAATCTTGGAAGATGCCAGTCTGAATTTGGTTATGAATGTGGATGAATTGAAGACGCCTCTGGGTTGTGTAAAGAGCAGGTTGCTGAAAGGGGGAGTGTTCCCTGGTTGTGATACAGATTGTGTTGACTGTTTGGCCCGGCCTGAGGGTTGTGATAGCCTGAGAAGAGGTATTCAAGGGCTGATTGATGAAGGAACGCTGCAATTCAACCGTACTTATGAAGAGAAGCCTGTTGAGGCAATAGCTGAAAAGCAGGGCCAAGTTGCAACAGTTACGATCCCGTTTAAGACTGTCACAATATCGGCGCCTCCCAAGAGGCCGACCATCACTATAACCAAAGCTAGATCCATTCCATATGAAAGCATTAAAGCCATCCCTTGGAACTATGGGGCGGAAGTTTACTGCAATGGAGAAAAGATTAACCTGGAAAGCCCGCCGGTTGGGACAGTTGATAACCTTGTGGGGGCAGGGGGCATAACCTGCAGTGGAAGAATTTTTGCGTCGCCAGAAGTAGAAGCTGAGAGAATTGCCAAGGGGAAGGGTAAAGTCAATGAAGAAGGACCTTCTCAAGAGAAGGAAAAAGAGGCTTCACCAAAGATGTGGAAGAATTCATGAGACTAATTCGGAAGAGTGATTATAAAATTGTCGATCATCTGCAGCAGACACCTTCCAAAATCTCGATTTTGTCATTGTTGCTTTGTTTTGAGGCCCATCGGAACGCTTTGCTGAAAGCTCTTGACACTGCCTATGTACCCCAGGAGATATCCGTTAATCAGCTCGAAGGAGTGATTGCGCACGCGAATGCGGGGCATGACCTTGGCTTTACAGATTTTGATTTGACACCCAGGGGCCGCAACCACAACAGTGCATTGCATATTTCAGTTGAGTGTAGGGGCACTGTTATGTCTCATGTCCTCGTTGACACTGGTTCGTCCTTGAATGTTTTGCCCAAGAAGGCATTGTTGAAGCTGGATACCCGAGGTATAATTTGCACGCCAAGCGACTTGGTAGTGAGAGCTTTTGACGAGACTAGAAGGTCCATATTTGGGGAATTGACTTTACCAATCCAGGTTGGTCCAGAGGTGTTCAATACTGTGTTTTATATCATGGACATACAGCCAGCTTATAGCTGTTTGCTTGGACGACCTTGGATTCACTCTGCAGGGGCTGTAACGTCTACATTGCACCAAAAGCTTAAGTATATGGTCGGTGGTAGCATTGTCACCGTGTGTGGGGAGGAAGACATCCTGATAAGTCACCTGTCTTCATTCAAGTATATCGAAGTTGATGGTGAGATCCATGAGACATTATGCCAAGCTTTCGAAGGGGTGCAGATCAGAGATAAATCTCTTGTCATAAATAGTGGACCAGAGGTGGCTATGTCGTCGTACAGAGAAGCCCAAGCGGTAGTTCAGGCCGGGGAAACCAAAGGTTGGGGTCAAGTTTTAGAGATTCCTGTTAAGCAGGACAAGTTTGGCTTAGGGTATCGCCCGTCGTCGTCGTCTTCATCACAGAGTGCGCCAAAGTTCAAAGGGCCGATTGTGTTCACTCCAGGAGGAGTCAGTTTTGAAACGATTAATGTTGTGTCTGACAGTGAAGATGGAGATAGCGACTGTAACATGGATTCATGGATCAAGCCAAGCGAGCCAGGACAGAGCCTATGTAACTGGTCTATTCAGGACTTTATTCAAGTGACGACGAAACAGTAATGCCTTGTTTTTTCGATTATCGTACAATCCTATGTCCTACCCGGGGCATAGTGATTTTATTTCAGGGCCTACTTGTTTATGTGTATGCTTTGTTTTAATCATCAAATAAAGGCGTTTTCCCATGCAAATTTTGTGATCCCTATTTTTCTATTTTTATTTTACAATAAAATGGCAATGTGGTCGTATGCTTCGTTTGCATATCATTTGAAGCATTTAACCCTTTCTCTTGTCGGATCCATATTTCAGATGACACCGATCAAGAACTCCCTATGACTCGCTTCGAATTTGAGCACCCGATATTCCAAGTCGAGGAAGAGGTTGTTGAGGACGACGACCTACCAGAAGAGCTGACTCGACTTTTGAGACAAGAAGAGAGAATCATTCTGCCTCATTAGGAGGATATTGAGGTCGTTAATTTGGGTTCGGAGGAAGTTGTCAGGAATGTCCGGATAGGGGCTGCGCTTCAAAGCGATATCAAGCAGAGACTTGTCAAGATGCTTTGAGAGTATAATGACATCTTTGCTTGGTCTTATAAAGATATGCCTGGGTTAGACACTGATATTGTGGTCCACCGCTTGCCATTGCGTGAAGACTATCCGCTGGTCAAGCAAAAACTCAGAAGAACGAAACCAGATATGGCCGTAAAGATTAAAGAGGAAGTACAGAAACAGTGGGACGCTGGTTTTCTAGCTGTTACAACTTACCCTCCTTGGGTCGCCAATATAGTACCTGTACCAAAGAAAGATGGTAAGGTACAGATGTGCGTTGACTATCGGGATCTGAATAAGGCGAGCCCTAAGAACGACTTCCCGCTTCCTCATATTGACGTATTGGTCGACAATACTGCTCAATTCTCTGTGTTTTCCTTCATGGACGGCTTTTTGGGCTATAATCAGATTAAGATGGCGCCGGAGGATATGGAGAAAACAACTTTTATTACCCCGTGGGGAACGTTCTGCTACAAAGTGATGCCCTTTGGTTTGAAGAATGCTGGGGCAACATATCATCGTGCTATGACGACGCTCTTTCATGACATGATGCATAAAGAGATTGAGGTCTATGTTGACGATATGATTGCCAAATCCCAGACAGAGGAAGAGCATCTGGTGAATCTTCTGAAATTGTTTGAGAGGCTCAGGAAGTTCAGGCTGAGGCTGAATCCTAATAAGTGCACCTTCGGGGTGAGATCTGGAAAACTACTGGGGTTCATCGTTAGCGAAAGAGGAATTGAGGTTGATCCTGCAAAAATAAAAGCGATACAAGAAATGCCAGCGCCAAAAACAAAGAAAGAGGTTCGTAGCTTTTCGAGGAGGTTGAACTACATTGCTCGGTTCATATCTCACCTTACAGCCACGTGTGAGCCAATGTTTAAACTGTTGAAAAAAGATCAGGCAATTGTCTGGGATGAAAATTATCAGAAGGCGTTTGAAAGAATAAAAGAATACTTGCAGGAACCTCCAATATTGATACCCCCAGTAGCCGGAAGACCACTAATCATGTACTTGACGGTTCTTGAGAACAATATGGGTTGTATTCTCAGTCAACATGACGAGACTGGACGTAAAGAGCATGCGATCTATTACTTGAGTAAAAAGTTCACAGATTGTGAATCCCGCTACTCAATGCTCAAAAAGACGTGTTGTGCACTTGCTTGGGCTGCCAAACATCTGAGACAATACATGCTAAATCATACAACCATGCTGATTTCGAAGATGGATTCGATCAAATACGTCTTTGAAAAGTAGGCACTTTCAAGAAGGATTGCCCGATGGCAAATGGTACTGACAGAGTACGATATACAATATGTTTCACAAAAGGCTATCAAAGGTAGCGTACTGTCAGAGTACCTGGTCGAGCAGCCAATCGATGATTACCAACCGATGAAGTTTGATTTTCCTGACGAGGATATCATGTACTTAAAGATGAAAGACTGCGAAGAGCCGTTGCATGGTGAAGGTCCTGAGTGGGGTTCCCAATGGCAGTTAATATTTGATGGGGCTGTTAATTCATATGGAAGTGGAATTGGGGCAATCATTACGACTCCCCATGAGACGCACATCCCGTTCACTGCCAGATTGACATTTCCAGTTACCAACAATGAGGCTGAATATGAGGCGTGTATCATGGGTCTCGAGGAGGCTATTAATTTGAGGATTAAAAGTCTTGATATGTATGGAGACTCCGCGCTAGTCGTGAACCAGATCAAGGGAGAATAAAAGACTCGTCAGCCAAATCTGATACCGTACATGAATTATGCAAGGAGGTTGTTGCCTTTCTTTGACAGGGTAGAGTTTCACCATGTGCCACGGGCAGAAAATCAGATGGCTGACGCTCTTGCGACATTGTCTTCGTTGTACAAAGATAACTTCTGGAATGATGCTCCCAGAATCGTTATCTCTCGCCTTGATAGGCCCTCCTTCATATTCGCCATTGAGGAAGCCTCCGATGGCAAGCCGTGGTATTTTGATATCTATAATTTCCTAAAGAACCAAGAGTATCCGACTGGGGCATCCAGCCGCGATAAGAATACTCTTAGGAGATTGGCAGACAACTTCTACTTGAATCCCGATGGTGTTCTGTACAGAAGAAACCATGATTTGGTGCTATTATGATGTGTGGCTGAGAAAGAAGCTAATCTGCTCATGGAGGAGGTCCACGAGGGTACCTTTGGCATGCACACAGGCGGACATGCGATGTCTCGAAAGTTATTACGGGCAGGGTATTATTGGCTGACGATGGAAAGAGATTGTTTCAAGTTTGCGAAGAAATGCCATAAATTCCAGATTTATGCAGACAAGATTCATGTGCCGCCAAGCCCTCTGAACGTTATGGCGTCTCCGTGGACTTTCTCCATGTGGGGCATTGATATGATTGGCAAAATTGAGCCCACCGCATCCAACGGACACCGGTTCATCTTGGTAGCTATCGATTACTTCACCAAATGGGTCGAGGCAGCGTCTTATGCTAATGTTACCAAGCAAGTAGTAGCCTGGTTTATCAAAAAGGACATCATCTGTCGGTACGGCATCCCCAAAAGAATCATTACTGACAATGGTTCGAACTTGAATAACAAGATGATGAAGGAATTGTGCCAGAATTTCAAGATTGAGCACCACAACTCATCTCCCTATCGGCCCAATATGAATGGCATTGTCGAAGCGGCCAATAAGACATTAAGAAGATAGTCCAGAAGATGGTTGTAACGTATAAAGACTGGCACGAGATGTTGCCCTTTCCATTACACGGTTATCGTACGAAGGTACACACATCAACCGGGGCAACACCTTTCTCACTAGTGTATGGTATGGAGGTTGTCCTACCATTAGAAGCTGAGATTCCTTCCTTGAGGGTTTTGCTCGATGTCCAACTTGATGAGGCAGAGTGGGTAAGGAATAGGATGAATCAGCTCAGTTTGATGGATGAGAAGAGACTTGCATCTATTGCATATGGTCGTTTATACCAGAGCCGAATGAAGAAAGCTTACGACAAGAAGGTGCACCCTCGAAGCCTTCAGACGGGCGATCTTGTGCTAAAGAAGATTCTCCCACCACAATCAGATCACAGGGGCAAATGGACTCCCAACTATGAAGGTCCATATATCGTTCAAAAGGTCTTCTTTGGAGGAGCCTTACTGTTGTCCACCATGGATGGCGAGGATTTTACATCCCCTGTGAACTCGGACGCAATTAAAAAATACTTTGCTTAAAGAGACCCGCTGGACAGAAAAAAGAAAGTCCAGGCAAAAATGGGGCATCCCGGCGAACCAAGAAGAGAAAAGGGTTCGGAAAAAAATTAGGGATAAAAATCGAAAAGATGTACACCTGCGAAGTCGAAAACCTGAAAAGCCGACTTCGGCAAAAAAGGGTATCCCGGTGAATTGAAAACCCGCAAGGGGCGATTCAGGAAAAAGTTAGGGATTGAAAAAGCAAATGACTGCGGTCCGAGTTTGATACTGCATTGCTTAGTGGTTTGGGAGTACCTGAGGGTCGATTATCCAAGTCAATCTCTTCCGAGGATGGAGTATCGGGAAAGCGTCGGAGTCAGGCGGGTCATAGGAGGATCAGCTCATGGTGTTTGTCTGTACCACGTTACCGACATGTATACAAATTCCTTTGTACCTCTGTACATATTTGTATTTATTTTTGTGGCTTCCTCTTTTCAGGAGTTATATCCACTGTATAAAAACTTTGCGTATTTACAGGCCCGTTATCAATAAACGCATATTCAGTACTTGATGTTTGTTTCTTGTTTTAACTTTTACTGTTTTGTTTGTGGAAAACGCCGATGTTTTTGATAAACTTGCACGTGCATGAACTTGCAGGCCTCGACCAATAATTGTTAAAACCTTGAATTGACTAAACAATTGTCACGAATACTGACCTGGATAGTCCCTTTTGTGTAGAATTATCTTGTTTTGTTCATATTTTGTAGGGTCGTTACCTTCGCAGCAAACAGCTAAGGGATCGTGTTTCCCCAGCCAGAGTCCCTTAACGTAGGAGTAGGCTCTAAGTGATCTTATTCCTCCCCAGCAGAGGGAAGTCACATTTTTATCCCCAGAAGAGTTGGAGGCGAGCTAGCGAGCAGTCAGGCAGTGATGTGCACTCCCAGCAGTGATCATGTGCACATTTAATCCCCAGTAAAGACCTCACAGGGTACAACCAGGTTGCCAGTGGTTTTGAAAAGGATCGTCCCCACACAGGGTAACTCTTTCTGTTCTCCAGCAGGTTGTCTTTCCTCCAATAGGTTGATCATCCTCAGCAGAGTTTGTAACTACAGATTTGTTAAGCTATCCCTCAGCAGGATTGTTTCTTCCCCCAGCGGAGTCGGTTCACCTTTCCAGCATTTATTTTGCTGGAATAATTCTGTGATACCCGGTTATCCCCAGCGGAGTTGGCTTTGTCTTTAAGCATTTATTTTGCTGAAGCGGTTCTGTACCCAGCTTTTCTCTGGCAGCCCGAGCTTGCATTTGCCTCTTGTATATATCATCATATCTGCACCTCTTGGCATTTGCATCGTGCATAACATTTACCCAAATGCGTAGCATTCCATCTTATATGGAGCATTATGCCATTTTCAAACATATGCATTTTGAAACATAAGCCAGGTTGGTTACCTCTTTGTTTTCAGGTGTTTTTCCCTGCAGGTAATTGGAATTCTTGTGCAGGAGGGTTTTCGAATATTCAAATTCTTGGCATGAGATATGTGATGATAACGTTCGTCCTATCATGTGTTTCCTCGTCAGAGTTGCTTAGTTAAGCTTCTCTCCTTCCCCAGCGGAGTTTTTCTCGGATTGCTGTCACGTCAGTGTTTTAAAAGGAAAAATTTCCGGGATTAGACATTTGGAGTCGTTACATGTTGTCAAAGTAAGTGTCTGGCAATTGACATCAGAATTTCCCCAGTAGAGTTTTCCTCGGATTGCTGTTACGTCAGCATTGGAAGATCTCATGGATTAAACCTTTGGGAGATGTTACCCGTGTTGACGAAGATGTTACCCGTGTTGACGGAGATTGTTACCCGTGTTGACGGAATTGTTACCCGTGTTGATGGAGATTAGTACCCGTGTTGATGGAGATTGGTATCCGTGTTGACGGAGATTGGTACCCGTGCTGACGGAGATTGGTACCCGTGTTGACAGAGATTGTTACCCGTGTTGACGAAGTTTTTACCCGTGTTGACGGAGAGTTTTACCTGTGTTGACAGAGTTGTTACCCGTGTTGGCAGAGATTGCTACCCGTTTTGACGGAGTTGTTACCTGTGTTGGCGGAGTTGTTACCCGTGTTGACGGAGATTTTACCCTAGTTCGCGCTTTACGTAGTGCAAATACCGGTAGTGTCAGAAATGTTCCCCGCAGAGTTGTTCGTTCAAGTCTTCGGATGCCAGATTAGCACTATTATTTAGTGCTTCGCCCGTTTCCGCGGAAATGGAAGGTCAAAGATAGTACATTGATTACTCGCGCTTTACGTAGTGCTTGCCCGTCCGTCGAAGGTAGGAAGTCAAGGACAATGTTTTGATATGGTTCTGCGACTCGGTTCTCGCTTATTGTAGCATATGATGTGGATTCAACGCCTGTGGTGTCACACAGGTGGTTGAGGATGAAATCAGTTTCTGTATCATATGATTGATCAGTTGTTGCCGTGACAACCAGATTCAATTATTTGGATTTTTTGTTCCCCAAGCAGTTGGTGCAGTTTATTTCTTTGGTTGGCAAATTTCCAGGTTCTTTGGTATTCAACCGTCTTTTACCTCGATTGTTCGAAAGCCGTTCGCTTTTCGTCCAGTCAGGTCCAAGTCGCTTGAATAGGGGCAGCTGTTGCACCCCAAAATTTGCCTAACCTTTTTTCTTACTTGGTTTTTGTTTCATTGCATTAGCATTGCATTGGTCTAGCATTTGCATAGCATAACATTGTTCATTTAGCAGGGGATCAAGTGTGGTTTATATCAAGAGGAGCCTATTTAGAGGTTTTACTTAAGCTTGAGAAGTCACCAAAGTCATCAGGAAGAGGGTTGGGTTCTTGAGAAGTTTGGTTGCTTGTATGGGCTCAATCTCCTAACCTGAGGACCAATTACAGACTATCAGTGGGTTGTGGAGCCTTGATCATGGATAGGGTATATAGATAGAGCTCTTGGAGTGCCTTGAGGGCCATGGTGGAGCTCAGTCAAGTCACTGTGCTAGGTGTGAAGAGCCACAGTTGAGGGTGTTGCAATTAGGGTTTTCATCTGAGTAACCCTAAGTCAACTGTGCAATTGAAGAGGATCCAAACCTATTTCTAAGTATTTGTGATCATGGAAAGTTGTGTTGAGATACATGAGGTGATATTACAAGATCAATTCAAGAAAAGTTCAAAGTGTGAGGAGTTGCTAAACTAGGGTTCTTAGGGTAAAATCCCCTATTTAGTGCCTAACTTCAAGACCACTTATCTCAAGATTCAAGTTTTATCTCAACTTTTGGCCAACATGAAACTTGTAGAGCATGTTATTATCTTTAATTTGAGTACTAGAAGTCCTCCATTGGATTTATAGAACTCAAGTTATGATCCAGACAAGTTTCAGGTCATCAGATGAATGTGAAATTTGTCTGCAAAAGTCAACCAACTTCCATGGAACTTTTGACCTAGAAGGATGTTTCTCCTCAACTTTTGTCCAACATTAAAGTTGTAGGTCTTATTATTAACTTTCCAAATTGTACTTGAAGTCTTCCGTCTGATTTGTAGAGCTCAAGTTATGAGGTTTACAAGTTAGGGGTATTTTGGGAAAGTGAGATTATAGGTCATTTGGCATTATAGGTCATTTTCACTATCTTGCAAGCCTCAAATGAAGTTTTTTTCAACACAAAACATGCTCAAAATGATGTTTTTAGGTCAACCATGTATCAAGGATGTATTGATTTGGCTTAGGGTGAGACTTGGTTTAAAGGAAATTGACAAAAGGGGAATTTAAAGGCATTTAAGTGAAAAAATCCAAAATAATTCATGTGTGTTCAAACAAGACCAAATGTGTGCTAATTTTAATCAGAAAAATCATTTTAAACACATTGGCAATATTAGAAATTGCATTTGAGGCATAATTCATAGTGTTTCACTTTGTTACTTCATAAATAAGTAAAACATCAAACCTTGGGCATATGATAAGAACAAGGGCTTAATTGGATCTCTACACTCTCCACAGTTAATAAGCAAAGGAATCGAAGCTTCTTGGAGAAGTTTTGAGCCCAGAATCGTGCATAGCCATAGTTGGAATTTTGAAGAAAATTGAAAATTGGATCTCACTGATTGGGCCTCAAAATCACCCAAACTCATTCTATATAAGTTCATAAAGTGGTTTTGATCAAGGTTGGTGTTCATTTCGTGCCAGAGCCAGAGATTGCAGAGTGAATTTTCAAGCTCCAAGTGAAAATTTTATCTTTAGATTGAGTGCATTTCAGAGCAAATTGAAGTTTCTAAAGGCTTTATCATTCATCAAGAAAGGAATCTGCATCATCTGGAGGCTTGAATCACAGTGGAAGTGCTCCAATTTGAAGCTACAACTTAGGTATGTAACTTTCAAAATTGCTGTAGATTCATGATGATCTAACATGTTTTAGCATGAGGTTAAGGTTTATGAGAGATTATAGATGGATTCTAGATCAAAATCGTGGAGTTTAGAGACAATTCTAGGTGTGAGCAATTTTCTGTTGAGACCTATAACTGCTTGATCTTTAAGAGTTGGCTTGATCTAGATAGTTCCTGATGATCTATGAAGTGTGAGGAATAGATCTATGGCTTTGGATTGAGGTTTGGTGACACTTGAGAATTTGATACATTTTCTGTTTGCGTTTGTGTTTAAGAATCTAGAAGGAATTAGGAGAAATGGATGTGATATTTGAGATCTACGTGAAAATTGGAGTGAAATGATGTAGATTTTGTTAAGGTTCCTTGACCTGTGACTGATGGCTCGTCGGAGAAGACGGTGACTCAACCACCGGAGCCACCATCTGGTTCACCTGAGAGTTTCCCTCCACCTGAGAATTCAAACGAGGAAGACAACTCCATGGCCCTTGGATCTGCTTAATTTGAAGACTTTGTCCACTCATCCAACGCACGAGATCTAATTCTGAGATTGAACTTGGACTTCCCCAAAACGCTGCGTATCATTAATGCGCTGGCAGCGTGTGGTCCTTCAGATGGATTGACCAAGTCACTTGATCCTACGCCTCTGAATTATTTCTGGCTTTTATTGTTTTTTAATTCATTTTCTTTTATTTTAATTGCTTGTTTCATTTCTAAATTCATAATAAATCCATTATTGGTCAGAAAAATAAAATAAAAATATGTGGATGATCTAGATTTAATTCCTGATTTTTTTGGTGCTGTTACATTTTATTTCATGCATTTTTCAATTTAATTTGATTTTTTTTGCATTTTTATTAATTCCTTATTTTTGGCTTATTTCTTCATGTTTTTGCTGAATTTTGATTGGTTGTTTGGTATAGAATTTAGGGCTGAATTTTGACTTGCTGATAGATTAGAGATGCATGATCCCCTAGGATTTAATTCAGATTTTTTAGATAACATTAGGTTCTGTTTAGGACTAGTTCCCTTGACCTCCCATTTTTAGGGTTTCTTTTGACCTCTTTGGGTTTTAGGATTTCTTTAGGTGTCTTCCCTTTAGATTAAAGCTCTGATCCTTTGCCCATATATCAATAACATGTTTAGGATCCCTTATAAAATTTGGTAGAAGTTTAGAAGGTGTTTTAGGATTTTAAGTAGATTTAACATTTAAGGTGTTGATTAGGTTGCTTCTAGTGTAGCTTTTCCCTTAGTTGAATCTCAAAGGATGATTTTAGTGCAAATAAGCTTCTAAATATCTTGTGGTGGTTCATTAGACATCTTGAGTTTTCTTTATCTTGAACACCTAGGCTTTATTTGGTGTTTAGACCTTCATTTAGTAGCATTCTTGTAGCTTGATTAATTAGGGTTTAGGAAGAGCTTAGTTTGATTTCTCTTTCCTCAAATGAACATGGATTGCTTTGATTGCTTTCCATTCCCATCCTATGATTCAAGGTCCCTATGTGGAAGCCTCATCCCTCCTTTGGAAGGATGTGTGGCATATCACAAGAGGTAGAACCTTTGAGGATGCCTATCTCAGATGTATGGTTGAGTGCCATGATGGATTCCTTTGGTTTCCATCCTGCTTCCCATCATCAAGCAATAATCTTGATGTTAATTCTCTTCTATCTTGTTGGAGCTTGAAGTTGGAGCTTTCATTTACTTCTCTTGAAGGTGGCTTGGATTTGAAGTTGGTTGCAGACTGTTGATTGTTTTGTTGTTTATCTGCTTTGCTGTTGAGCTGTTTGTCTGTTGTTTTGTCTGCTGTATTTTTCTGATTGCTTGACTGTTGCTTGTGTGACTGTGTGGTATGTTGCATTAGACTAGGCCTCATGTAGATGTTTCTAGGCCTAAGAGCATCCTAAAGTTTGAGTTTCTCCCTTTGCTTGTCTGCATTTAGAGGTTGAGTTTGTCTCCCTCTACTTGACTGTTATTGCTTGGCTTTGCTTGCTGGCTTAAGGTTGAGTCTGTCTCCCTTGCCTGTGCTTTGTGTGTTGCCTTTGGGCTTGCTTGCTCTAGAAGTTGAGCTTGGCTCCTTATGCTTGTTTGTTGCATTGCATGCATTTTATTTATAGTTGTTTCTTTACAGTTTATTTCTTTTGCTGTTGTTTTCCTTTGCCATGTTCCCCTAGGAACTCTGACTTCTCTTGCTCAAGAGAAGTTATGACAGACATTAGGGTTCTAACCATGCATGATAAAATTAGATAGTTCCCTCTTAACCTCCACCATAGGATCAATTTTGCATGACAACTTTAGTATTAGATTAGTTCCCCTTTAGTGCGTCTTTTCTCTTCTCATCTTCAAACAAATCAAAATACAATAATAAAGGTTAATTGACATCGTACGCTACGAGCCTTAAGCTACTTGAGAAAGGGTTGTTGGAGAGCTTCTTTCCAATAGCTTGGATGTTTAGTATGGCACCCTTTGGGTGACATGCGATGCATTCACTCTCAGGTCATAGTCTCTAGTGCGATATCAGTTACAAACATCCATAAAAGATACTTCTTCTAAAAAACAGAAAACAAAGATCAAACATCTTTTGTCCTCTTGGACCTTTAATCCCTGGAAACCCTTTTTAGAAGGAGATTTTTGTTAACTCCCGGTTCTATCGCAAACGGTAAACGCCTAAGTCTCCATCGAGCAATCTGCATACACCAACTGCTGGAACCGTCTGTTAACCCTACTCGGATAAAAAAGACAAACCTGTGTCTCTTGTTGTCCCGAACTACGTTTGCTCTGATCTTTCACGCTGTGTGAAAGTACGTAGGCACGAGATGCGATATCTCGGCGAGCAACCTTTCCCCGTAACCCGTAGTTAGGCGAACTACGTTGACCCTGATTTCTCGTTCTAGACGGGAATACGTAGGCATAGAACTGCTGTGTTCTGCCGAGTCATTTTCTTTTCTTTTCAGACCAGGCCTTTAGTGTAGATAGATTAATCAACCCGTCAGATAAACACAACAAGCGTGGATCCCGTCGAGTACGATAGACGTGAGGGGTGCTAATACCTTCCCCTTGCGTAACCGACTCCCGAATCCAGACAATGGTTGCGATGACCTTGTCTTATACCTTTTCGTCAGGTTTTTTCCAATCGTTTCCTTTCCCTTTCTGTGGGATAAATAACGAAAGGTGGCGACTCTTCTATTTTGTCGGCACCTTATTTTCGCAGTAGCGACAATCTGTTAGAACATACAAAATTTCTAATGGTGAATTAATGGAGAATTGAGTTAATTTGGAGAATGTGAAGTTAAAAATAGAGAGAGAGAGAGAGAGAGAGAGAGAGAGAGAGAGAGAGAGAGAGAGAGAGAGAGAGAGAGAGAGAGAGAGAGAGAGAGAGAGAGAGAGAGAGAGAGAGAGAGAGAGAGAGAGAGAGAGAGAGAGAGAGAGTAATTGAGGGTGAGAAGGATAATTGACATTAACCATAAATGAGAGCTTACAAGGTCTTATATATAACAAGTACAAAATGATTGAAAATAACAAAACAACTTAACAAAATAAGCTGAAACTAAAAAAAACTGAAAAGAAAAAAAATAAAATATGCCTTTGTAACCGATTACATAAAATGCCGTAACTGATTATGAGCCTGATACGAGTAATCCTTCAGTTTTTTTAACTCCGTAACTAGTTACGCCAAAATGTGTAACCCTTTACCATAATTGAAATGTCAAAAATTGGTTTTCAACAACATCTACCCATATCAAACAAAGCCCTACACACATTGGACGAATGCATGCTCAAAAATTCATTTTGAATGAGATTCTTTGTCTTTAGTTACCTTCATCGCCGTGTAATGAGCTGTAATATTATTAGTTGGTATAAGCTGTCTGGTTAGCATTCATTGTGACAGATTGTACCAATGAATTAGAGTTAATTTGTCAAGGCCTAGAATGATTTAATTCCTAAAATAGAATTTATTTGTCTCTTTGTATAGCTATATAACTATTGTAAATTGTGCAGAATAATACACACAGAAGCATTTTGTTTTACAAGTTTCTTTTATTTCATTATGGTATCAGAGCAGAGTTATGATTCAGAGAATGAAAGTGTGAAGAAGAATGATACCTCCAGCAATACAAAATCGACTTCCACTGTCACAAACACATCACCATATTACCTTGGTCCATCTGATAATCCAGGAACACCGCTCATAGCTACAACACTCAAAGGCGAGAATCACCGCAATTGGGCACGCTCCATGAGGACGACATTACGGGCGAAAAGCAAGTTAGGTTTCATTGATGGATCAATCAAGAAACCTGCAAAAACCAGTCCAAACTTTTACAATTGGGAAAAGGATGACTCAATGGTCATGGCATGGATTATTAATGCTGTAGATCCAGTTTTGCACGACAACATCTCGCACGCATCAACTGCGAAAGATATTTGGGAAGATCTGGAGGAGCGTTTTGCTCAAACAAATGCTCATAGGATCCATCAATTATGGCGTACGTTATGTCTGATGGAGCATGAATCAGACATGATTGTGACAAAATATTATACCAAATTTAAGAGTCTCCTTAATGAACTAGGAGAACTGCAACCACTTCCAGAATGCACATGTGGTGCATTTAAAGAAATTCTGCAAAGAGAAGGAGATCAGTGAGTACACCTATTTCTCGGAAGTCTTAACAATGAGTGATTTGAACATGTTAAGGCGGCAGTGATGAACACCGAACCTTTGCCTTTGCTTTGACGCATTTTCAACCATGTTCTCAGAGAAGAAGCTCAAATCATCAGTGAAAAAGGAAGGATTGCTGCAACTAAAAGAGAATTGGGAGGATCTGCTTTTTATTCATCTAAACAAAGTGGACAGAGGAGAAGAGATGGTTCAAACTCAAAGTGCGATCACTGCGGCAAGACTGGTCACTTTAAAGCAAGATGTTTTGAGATTATAGGGCAGAGAATTGGCACACGCGAAGGACACAACACCGTTCAAGAGATGATGGAGGATAATCTAGTGCTCACCATGCATAATCGACTGAAGAAGCAGTATAGGGGTGTGCATTCCACGGTTCTCGTGTGATGAACCATGATTTTTGTGAATCCGGTAAAAATACATCTTGTAAAGATCTAAAATGGGTCTTGGACAGTGGTGCGTCACACCACATGACCCCCCTCTTATCCTTAATGAGAGGGGTAACCAAGATTGAGAAACCTTTCTATGTCACTATTCCTACAGGGAACACAGTGCTGGTAGATATGATGGGGACCATTGATCTTAGCAAAAACATTACTTTACAAAATGTTTTACTTATTCCTACGTTTGATTGCAATTTAATTTCAATCTGTCAATTGACCCGTGATTTAAATTGCTTTGTGACTTATCATCCTAGTCATTGTATGATACAAGACTTTGCCACGAAGAAGAAGATTGGCTTAGGTGATGTACATGGTGGGGTTTATGTATTGAAGCAACAAGTCCAAGGGTCTACTTTCATGGCACATCATGAAGACAACGCCGTTCTCTGGCATGCACGCATGGGACATCCCTCTCCTTAAGTTATGCAACACATGTCTCAGCTAGTGAATTTTAATTTATGTTCAAATAAACTTCATTGTTATGACATATGTCATAGATCAAAGCAATGCAGACTTCCCTTTCATAATAGTTATAATAAAGCTGAGAATCCTTTTGATCTTATACATTGTGATTTGTGGGGAAGATATCGTACTAGCTCTCATAGTGGATGTCATTATTTTCTTACGATCGTTGATGATTATTCGCGTGGAACATGGGTTTACTTGTTAAAAGAAAAAACAAAAGTTCTAAAACTTTTAACAAATTTTATCAACATGGTTAACACATAATTTAATGTAAAGATCAAGAGGTTGCGGAGTGACGATGGGACATAATTTACCAACCATGTGTTTCAAGGAATTCTACAACAAGAGGGAATCCTACATGAAACTTCATATGTGGGAACACCCCAACAAAATGCAAGGCTAGAGAGAAAACATAGACATATACTCAATGTGGCACGAGCCTTGAGATTCTAAGCTAACTTACCCATATCATTTTGGGGGGAGTGTGTCTTGACAGCAACATACCTCATTAATAGAACCCCTACCATGGTTAATGATGGGTTGACACCATATGAGAAGCTATTGGGAAAACCTTCATCATATGAGTACATTAAGACTTTCAGATGCTTATGTTATGTTAAAAATTCAAACAAGCAGCAAGATAAATTTGATTCAAGAGCCGAAAAATGTGTATTCGTGGGATATCCTAAAGGCCAAAAAGGCTGGACAATGTACAACCTAAAGACACGGGAGATATATGTATCAAGAGATGTGGTGTTCTATCAAGATATTTTTCCGTATGCATCACAAGAAAAGGACAACAACAGTGAAGAAAATCCTTCGCCAACATTTGCTCTTGATTTTGGTTTTGTTGAAGAAGATACTACCTCTAGCAATGATGGGCAGCAAAACCAGATCATAATTTCCAAAGAACCAAGAGAAGAACAAGTTGTTGAAACAAATCCTGTTGTGATAACTGAAGTAGAAGAACCTCAAAATGAGGGAGAGAGTGAAACCATGACAAACATAGACATGGGGCAAAGGAACAGACAACCACCCAAAAGACTTGATGATTATTATTGCTACTCAGCTGAGAAAACCCACACATGTACATCGCCGAAGATGTCAACTTCAAGTATAATTTATCCTATATCAAACTATGTAAATTATGATGAGTTTTCACAAAAACATCAAGCTTATCTTGCAGCGGTTGAAAGCATTGAAGAGCCTCAGTCATACAAACAAGCCATTCACAAACAAGAATGGAGAGAAGCCATGTCACAGGAACTTAAATCCTTGGAAGAAAATCAAATATGGGAAATATCAAGGCTTCCTAAAGGCAAGAAGGCAGTGGGTTGTAGATGGGTATACAAGGTTAAATACAAATCGACCGGTGAAGTTGAGAAATACAAAGCGCGGCTCGTGGCGAAAGGATACACATAAGTTGAAGGGGATGACTTCAACGAAACCTTTGCACCAGTTGCCAAAATGACAACTGTGAGGTGTTTGCTTACTGTTGCGGTGGCCAAAGGATGGATACTTCACCAAATGAATGTGAGTAATGCTTTCCTACACGGAGAATTACATGAGGAAGTATATATGGAGGTTCCTCCAGGTTACAAAGTTTTCGATAAAGAGATGGTGTGTCGCCTAAGAAAGTCACTATATGGTCTTAGGCAAGCCTCACGCAATTGGTACTCAAAACTGTTCCAAGCATTGGTAAAGTATGGTTTTTAGGAATGTGAAGCTGATCATAGTTTGTTTACCTATTCACATGGTTCAGTTTTCATAGTTGTATTAATTTATGTTGATGACCTTGTTGTGACTGGGAATGATACAAAGTCATGTGAAAAATTTAAACAATACCTCAGCGAATGTTTTCACATGAAGGACTTGGGAGAGTTGAGATACTTTCTTGGTCTAGAGTTAGCTCGCGGCTCTTCTGGATTATTCATTTGTCAAAGGAAGTATGCCTTGGACATTCTAATTGAATGTGGGATGCTAGCTTGCAAGCCTTCATTTATCCCACTTGAACCAAACCATAAATTAGCATTGGATTAAAGTCCTTTATGTGAGAATCCTTCGCAGTACCGTAGGTTGGTGGGACAACTCATTTATCTTACAATCACTAGACCGGAATTAACATATTATAAGTCAATTTATGCAGGAACCTCACCAAGGGCACTGGGACGCAACCATGCATGTTTTGAGGTACTTGAAGTCTTCACCGGGGCAAGGAATTGTCGTACCAAGAGATAATGACCTCAGACTGGTTGCATATTGTGATTCAGACTATGCGTCATGTCCACTAACTAGAAGATCAATATCAGGTTATGTCATGAAGTTAGGAACAACTCCCATTTCATGGAAAACCAAGAAACAAACTGCCGTATCAAGGTCCTCGAGTGAAGCAGAGTATAGAGTAATGGCTCACGCCACAAGTGAAGTCATATGGTTAATAAGACTACTTACACATTTACAAGTAAAATGTGATTCTCCTACAGTTCTACATTGCGACAATCGTGTTGCCATTCATTTAGCTTCAAATCCGGTTTTCCACGAAAGAACGAAACACATTGAAGTCGATTGTCACTTCATTCGAGAATTTCTTGTCAAGGGTATTATAGCTACTGTCCACATACCAACCAAGTCACAACAAGCAGATATTTTCACAAAGTCTTTGGGAACAAAACAATTTCGAGAACTATCAAGCAAGTTGGGATCTCACCGTCCTCAATCTCCAACTTGAGGGAGAGTAATGAGCTGTAATATTATTAGTTGGTATAAGCTGTCTGGTTAGCATTCATTGTGACAGATTGCACCAATGAATTAGAGTTAATTTGTCAAGGCCTAGACTGATTTAATTCCTAAAATAGAATTTATTTGTCTCTTTGTATAGCTATATAACTATTGTAAATTGTGCAGAATAATACACACAGAAGCATTTTGTTTTACAAGTTTCTTTTATTTCATTACCGTGCTTCAACTTTAGTAAGTGCTTTTGAAGAGAATGACATATTTAATCTTATGGGTTTGATAAATCTGTTGATTTACCTTTTGTTAAATTTCTTATTCTTCTTTCATGTATATTTTAGGTCCATATTAAAAAAAATTCCCCCTCAATTCAAACAGTAAGTTATTCGTAGTTTATTTCCAACTTTGTGCTCTAAATCATTTTTAACAACTTCAATCTTTTATTTTTTTCAAGTTGTACATATACTCATATCGAACGAAACCTTACATAGATCGAATGAATTCATGCTTAGAAATCCATTTTAAGATGAGATTTGTTATCTTCAGTTACCTTCATTGTCATGCTTCAACTTTAATAAGTGCTTTTGAAGAGAATGACATGTTTAACCTTATGGGTTGGATAAATCTGTTGATTTACCTTTTGTTAAATTTCTTATTCTTCTTTCATGTATGTTTTAGGTCCAAATTTAAAAAAAAACGCCCCTCAATTTGACCAGTAAGTTATTTATAGTTTATTCTTTTGTGTGTGTAAAAGTTTTTCTTTTGTTTTTTGTTATTAATTTTAGGTATGGTGTTATTTTTACAGTATAAGTGATTGAAGGATTTTTAATCTTGAGCACTTGATAGCAATGTTGAAAGGAGATCAACATATTAGTGGATGAGGCTGGGTGTATGGTTGAAGTAGAGGATGAACAAGATTATGGCTCAACAAGAAATTATTTACTTATTGGTGTGGAGGGAATTAGGAAATGGTTTGGCGTTACTTATCGCATAATTAGATTAAGTGAAATTTTTGTTCGTGTATTCTTTAACTTCAATTGTGCGTGTTTTTTTAGGTGTTAAAAGTGACAATGTTAATTAAATATGACTGATGCAATTCATAAAAATTTATAGCCTTAGTGATTCAGTCTCTTTTTTTCTTTTCTTTTTTTTTAAAATTTTATAATTAGGTGTTATTTACATCTAATATTGAACCACGATATTATTTTCTTCAGTTAGAAGAATTTGTTTCAGTAAAAAAAAAAGTTAGACTTTACAACAACATGATTACCTTTTGGAGCAGTACATATCCATTAAAAACTGCACATATTTTATCCAAAAACCAACGCATAGGGACTAGATGTTATCTAACCTAGATAACTAGATTTCCAAACAAACCAGATTAACTATGTTTGATTTCATTATTTATACAAATTACTAACTATTAAGATAGTGTACATATATATACAACTAAGATTGAAAAATTAAAATGTTTATGAAAAAGACTTTAGAAAAAGTTGCAAGCTTCAATTTGTTTCTCTTGGGACACTACAAAGATATTTAAATAGTGAAGTTATATGGAGGTACAATAATTTTTTATTAAAAATTTAACCATAATTTAAGAAGAATTTCACTCAATTAATTTTGATTTTAAGATTGTTTAAAACTCACATAATGACAATAAAAAAAAATTTAAAAGAAAGAAAGAAAGCATTGGAGAAGAAGAAAATTAACAATTTTTCCTGCAAAGAACTCTCTACCTATAATCTGTGAAAATTCTGTTATTTTACTTACTACTGCAAACAGTGAATTATAATATATGATGAATTATTTATAAAATAAGGATTTCTCCCTATTTATAGATTTATGTTTGTTTGCACCTAAGACAAAACCCAAAATAACTAATGACACTTCGATACACTAAACAATTCGACGCACTAACACATTTAGACTGATTTAACTAATCATTGTTTATGTCAAGCTACACTGCTCCAACACAAGGAATTACAAACTCAACAATTTTTAATTTACAGATGAATTAAAATGAGAATAAGGAAGGAATAGAATTCTTCAAATTAAAATTTTGAATTTGGTTGTTTAAGTTTGTTATCAAAGAATGAAGAAGAAAAAAAAAATAGAATATACATATGGAAAAAAATAGAATTTGCTATTAAAGAATAAAAATTTCTTTCATTAATTTAAAAAAAAAAAATTCTATTTTTTTCTATTTCACTCTACTTCTGTCTAGTTTTTTTGACTAAAATTATGAAAGCATGTGAATATGAAATATTTTATTCTATATTTCTAGGAAAGAAACATATTATTATTATTATTATTATTTTATTTTAAAAAAAATTATAAATAACTATTATTAAGAATAATTGATATAAAATTATAATTTATTTTATAATAATAGTAATAAAACTAAAAATTTTCTTTGAATATATATAGTAGAAGGTAGTCTGCAATTAATACAATTGGCTGACATGTAATCCAATTATAATATTATAGTAACTAATCCATATTACTACATTAATATCTCTTTATTACAAAATAATGTATAAAAAATGTAAATATGCTTTACTAAAAATAAATCTTAGTTATAGTGTCATATTAATATATTGAAATTCTCTCTTATTTTATTTTGTCAGCTTAAATCAATATCCAAGCTAAAAGGAATAATATTTTTAGATTAAATTTAGATAAATTTAATGTAATATATAAATTTGATCTCCTAAAAAATAATTTTAAATTAAAATTTATATAAGGGAGTAAGATTACTATTAATTCTAATATTTTTCAATTTATAAAAGCACTAAAAAAATCAATTTAACTTTAAGATTTAGAATTTAAACAAAATCATTTTCTAATAAATTAGAAATAAATGAATGATTAAAAAATATATATGTTTTAAAATTTTGATAATTGTATCTTTAATTGCTATTTTTAAAAAACAATCAAAAGCAACTTTAAAGATGTATATTTGTTTTTTTGATAATCAAATATTGAAATAAAGAGTGCAAGGGGTACTCGAACCCAAATCAAATTACAAATTAATGACATCCCACATGCTTAAACACGAAACGTAATAATCGAACTTTACCCTAGAATTGCTTCCATAAGCTAGCCAAAACCAAGACAAAATTTTGATAGTAAATACAACATCGTCAATATAAGAGATAATATTGTTGAACATTAATGTGTTTCTCATTAACCACAAACTCGTTCAAATCAAACTTGCCTTAGATCTCTTAATCTTCCTTCTCACGATCTTTCGAAAATCAACGAAATTCCCAATACAATTAGTAGAGACCACCTCTTCTAAACCTAGCCATAAGAACATTTTCTCTCCCATACCTTCTTACTAATACTACAATAAAAAAACAAATGGAATCAAAAAACAGGATGCACAAACTAAATCATCGCTAGAATGAATCATACCTCTCCTTGCTAGTTGTTCTCTAGTAGGGATCCTGTCCAACAAAACTCTCCAAGAAAAGATCTTAATTTTGGAAGGGACATAATAGAACCAAACTTGTTTCAAAGTCGATAACACTTCGACTTTATAATACTCTTCTTCATCCATAACATTCAACAGTGTATAATAACTTTTAACCGTAAAACAACCTTCTATGCTACTTCTCCACCTTAACTCATCTTTTGTGCCAAAGGAAGGAGATACACCCTGAAGAATTTCCTCCATCTCTGCAATTTGTAACACAAGGCCAGTATGAACTGGATTGGAAGACATAGCCTTCCACTACCACTTTCCATCTAGCCAATTACCTTGGTCCGCAATCCGCGCATCTTTCTGGGTACTAGCTTGCTACATCAAAGGGAAGGAATCTCTTAACGAAATACTCCCTAACCACTGATAATTCCAAAACAAAATCAGCATCCCAATCCTAAACAAAATATTATTCGCAAACCAATTGTTAGGCAATTGCGAATTCCTGCCCAACGGATTAATGTCTTTCCACCATATTGAGAATTTGATAAAGCCTCTTTGAGCTTCCCCCTTCAGAGTATGATGCTGTAAATTATCGTATCTTTCCTTAAGAAGATCCCTCCAAATGACATAGTCATCTTGCAAAAATCTCCACTTTCACTTAAGCAACAAGGCTTTATTAAACAACTCAAAATTTCTAACTCCCAATCCACTTTCATCTTTAGATTTGAAAACTTTACTCCATTTAATCCAATGAATGCCCTTCTTATCTTCGGTGCCATGCCACATAAATCTTCTTTGAAATTGAGTAATCTACTTGATAACCTTCTTTGGTGGTTTGTAGAACGACATGAGAAACACCGGAGGCTTGATAAAACTGAATTCAGCTGGACAACTCTACCACCTTGTCGCACCTCAAAAAATCTCGCGGAGATAATTCGGAAACACGACCCTCACACAAAAGACGCAGAAATGCGGTTCGACAGAGTCGCCACCGAACTTTATTTATCCCAAATAAACGGGAGAGGAAAATATCGAGAAAACCTTTTAGAACGAAAGGACAGGAACAGGGTCGTCGCAACCTATGTTTTGGGTTCGGGAGTCGGTTACGCAAAGGGAAGGTATTAGCACCCCTCACGTCCTTTGTACTCAACGAGAACCTCTTAGGGTGATTTGCGATGAGGGTTATCTAAATTTTCTTATTTTCTTCTCAATGATAAATTCGAATTGGTACGATAAAAGGATAAAGATGCTAAGGGGAAAATGAATGGTTATAGGATAGGGTGCTCGCCAAGGATTAGGCCCTTGTGCCTTCGTATGCTCATCCGGATGAGAATGAGAAATTAGAGCTCTTGTAGTTCGACTACGAGAAATGATAAAGGGGAAATGAAAGATGGATAGAAGTGTGCTCGCCAAGATCATCGCAATCTCGTTCCTACGTATCTTACATTCAAGCATGAATGAAGAATCAGAGCGTCCGTAGTTCATGGTAACGACTACGAAAAGAGACAGGGTTGAATTGAATTTGAAGTTGAGAAATGAAAGATTGATTGACAAACAACCCAAGGGGCGTGCCTCAAGAGCTGTCATTCAAGAATTCAAGGAATGCGAGGTTCTAAGAACTCAGTTCTTTCGGGAATTGATTGAATAGGTTGAAGATTATTATTGAGCGTTTTGAATTTGAAAGATTGAATAAATAACAACTCGAGGGGTGCGCCTCGAGAGCTATACATTCGAAGATCCAAGGAATGCTAGATTCCAAGAATATCTTTCTTTCGTAAATTTGATTATGAAGATGTTTGAATAAATATTAGGTGTTTTAAGACGAAAGGGTGAATGGAAGACAACCCAAAACGTGCGCCTCAAGAGACATTCATTCGAATATTCAAAGAGTGCTAGAATCAATGAATCTCCTTCTTTCGTTATTTGTTTAGAAAAGCGTTTGTAAAAAGATTGAATCGAGTATGTTGCAAAAAAAAGGTGAACTGCGAGGCCAAAGGCACTTGGCTTACAACATGGCTTAAAAATACCGTTTGGCGTTGGATCAAGGGTTTGACATATATTTACATGCAAAACATGGTGGAATGGATGTAAGTTTGAAAATGGCTCGACGATGAGTCGAGGGTTTGATTAAAAATAGAACCGACTTGACGATGAATCAAGGGTTGAGTTATAAGAAACGATATTAGTCCCTAAGGGTGCCCTCAATATCGAAACCACGATGAAGTGTGAAAGTGTGTGTGATAGGTTGATGGCGAATGCGTATGAGCACTCGACTTATAGAGAGTGTTTGAAAGTGGCTATACGACGGATCGAGAATTAGTTTGAAAACGGTTTAATCTACGCTAGTCCCTGAGGGTGCCCCTAGAAGATAAACCACGATTAAAACAATACAAAAGCGTACATCGAAATGGGAGAAGGATACATGTGAGTTATACTGGATTGCACGAAATAAATGGTCTCATTGTAAGGTAGCCCAAGAGAAAGCTGTGTGTGTGTGAGGTATCCTAAACTAAGCCTTGAGAAAAAGTCGGATAAAACTCCAAGCTAAGGTTTCTGATAAAGTCCAAAAGTCCATTGCTCTGACAAATAACCAACATTCCACCAATTTAGGATTTTACTGTTTCGATCATTTATTAATTGTTTTCGAATACATGTGATCAAGATATGAATAATATGAATATGAATATGAACAATTATGAACAATATGGAAAGATATATAACAATATAATCGAGATAATATTCACAATAATATAATCGAGATAAGTATCAACAAGTATATGAACAAGATAATATAAATCAAGATATAATGACTGAAGATAAAGCAATTGTATATTTGACTGAAAAGTAAAACTATGATATATTAACATAAAGTAAAGTTAGTCGTTAGTTTGATTTGTGAATTGAATCGGAACAAAGTGTAACACTAAACTGTCGTAGCTCGAATTATGATGAAAGTCAAACTATAGGAGGCCGCGTTAATTGATATCTGTTCTAAAAATAAGATAGGGAAATGATATTGAGGATCATTCTCTAATTTAATCGTGTCGCATGGACCAAAAAGAGTGGGATCTCGTCTTAATCATAAACTCGTGTTAATTAATCGAAGGTAACCTATCATGATCCCAAAGTATAGAAAATGACCCAAATGATCATTTTCCACAGATTTGACATAGTGAAGGTTATCGACTTCAATTAATTAACGTTTATGAATCCAAAGACTTCATTGATCGAAACAAAAAAGAAAATGAACCAAAAATGAAATAAAAAAGAGGAAATAAAGGTAGAAAATAAAAGTCAAGATAAATCAAGAGATAAGATCTAAATAAAATAAAAGTCAAATTATAAAAAAACAATTTGAGAAAAAACAAATTTTAAACACAAGAGAAATCATGGAGTTGCATAGAAAGACCATGGTGTATGAAATAAAAACAACAGAACCCCTTCATGGGCCTCACGACCCACTCAATCAAATGGGCTAAAAACAAAACCAAAAAAATGGCTTGTGTGAAAGAAGTCATGGGGTTGGCATGAAGTACAAACTATGGGCAAAGCCCATTATTTTTCAAAAAAAAAATTGGTTTTCAAACAATAGAAAAAGAAAGTGCCAGCAAAACAATCAAAGCACGGTTTCAAGCGGCACAATAAAGGCGATGACCTATTTTTCATGATAAAACCAGGTCTATCAAAAATCGTAGAAGCATCGTCACTTTCCATTGTGCTATCTAAAAAATAAACAAAAAAAATGCAGAAAGCCGAAGTCACGAGAAATCCTTTCAACCTTTTTCAACCCCACTTCTTCCGTCTCCGTCTCCATCCGTGGTTTGATTATTTTGTGCATCGTGTTTATGGTTTAGGGTTTGAACTTAGATATCCTCTACTCCTTATTCATTTCCGCTTTTATTCAAGATCTTTTCATCTTGCTTTTATTATGGTTTTGAAGCTGATATGTGGTTTTTTTTATGATTGTATAAGAAAGATGAAGATTTGAAGAGAGAATACTGATTGAGGGTTTAAAGTTCCATTGCAGGTGATGGTTGTTGCCCGCTGTTATGAAAAGTGGATGAGGGTTTGAGGAAGTATGCGGTTCATAGGAAAGTTCTCCCGAAGAATTTGATTTATGGAGGGAGCTTTTATAAGTGTCGTGAGATTTCGTATGATCCTTGGGAGAATTGGGTGAGGAGTCAATGAGCTGGAAAATACCAATTATTGAGGGCCCACGGTATTTCTAGAAAACTTGGTGAGTTTTAATTTTGTAAACACTGATCTTTCCTCCCGCACCCTCTTGGTTTCTTTTCTCAGTCGTGGCTGTGTTTTCTTGCATCAGTGTTTTCTATTGTGGCTTGTGGAGTGCTGAGTGACTTTGTGCGGATGGTACAGAACAACTTTGCAAAGTTTTTATGGCTCATTTTGCTTTATGGTCGTTGATGTAGCGTAACATTTATAAGTGCAATACGTATGATATAGGCATGAGGAAGAATCATGGTTAACTTGCTATTGTACATGATTTATGACTTGGTTACAATGAATATATTTTTTAGATTTGTTTGTGGTAGCTCAAATATTGGCAAGGTTGGAACTTGTGGCATGTTGTGTCTCTTTACTGCAGGTGAATTGTAGGCTAATGATGGTTGATTTTATGCAATCTTATAAGGCAAGAAAATACCCCTGGAATCTTGTTGATTGTTGGCTCGTGTGAGGATAAATGTGGAATGGCTTGGAATCTTATTGAATTTAGGCAAGTGTAGTTTTTTTGAAATGTTGTTTTAATGGTTTTTTTTGTAATGGGCTTGGTGTAATGGACTCTAAACCTTTTATATTTTGTGAATGGAATGAGTTTTTTGGTAATTGGAAATTACACGGGCTTTGAAGAGAATTATTTGCATCCTTATGAATCATGACTTGGTTTTTTTTTCTAAAATGTACATTGGCTTTTTGAATCATGGGCTTATGGCATCACTTTGTGGTTTTTACATGGTTTGTTTCTCCATTTTTTCAATCTCTAATGGGCTTGAACACTATTTGCATCTCACTCTTAATCAAAACTTGTAATTATCATAACATCATAATAAGTAAACTTGAAATCTTTGATTTAAAAAAATGACAATTAAACTTGAAATTCCATTAGCACCAGATTCTTAAATTTCCAACTTCTTGAAATAAATGAAACCTAATCCATAAATTAGCTTTGATCTTTACAGGAGTTAGACTCTTGAAAGATGAATCCATCACAATCTTATAACAACTTGAACCTTGATGAGCCAAGGCTTTCATTATAAACCAGATGATCATAAAATTGTCTTGAAGTCAGAGGAACTTGACTTAAACTTGCACAAAAAAACCCTAACTGTGATCATAAATCACTTAAATCATGCCCATCCTAGCCTTGATCCTAAAATGAACTTTTGTTTGACCAAGATTAGGTCAAACCATTGAACCTAAATTTATACTACACACACCCCTGACTTGATGAACTTTAAACAAAACTTGATTCAACTTAATTCAACCTAGCAACTCCTTAAGCAGGAACAACATACTTTTTTTTTTGGATTTTTTGAATGATGGTCAGTGGATGTATGTACAAATGATGGCTACATACAAGGTAGGAAAAAAATAGGGTATGGCAGATTCCCCTATCTAATTGGACTAGACCGAGTAAGATGAACTACTACGACGTTCACTATTTCGGGGTATAAGACAATTAGATATAAAGAAGACCTCGGATTTGTACGAAAAGAAAGAAAATGTTTGAGAAATGTAATAACATATCAATGTCAGTCCTCGAGTAGACACTGAGTAAATTGTAATTGCTGTTATCACCAAAAGGATGATAGCAGAAGTATTCTGACACCAAAAGGATGGCAAACCTATCACGAAAAGGATGATAGTTACTCACACACACGACCCTGACACCAAAAGGATGCAGGGGTCTATTACTGAAAGGATAATAGAGGACACTCGCATAATCTGACACCAAAAGGATGACATACCTATCACCAAAAGGATGGTAAAATGAAACACACACAACCCTAACACCAAAAGGATGTAGGGAACCCTTGCACAATATGGCACCAAAAGGATGACAAACCTATCACAAAAAGGATGACAGAGCGAAACACACATAATCCTGACACCAAAAGGATGTAACAGAAACACTCGCACAATCTGGCACCAAAAGGATGACATACCTATCACCAAAAAGATGATAGAGCAAACTCATACAGGTTGCTATCACCAAAAGGATGATAGAATGACACTCAGACAATCTGGAACCAAAAGGATGACAGACCTATCACCAAAAGGATGACGGAGCGAAACACACATCGCCTTGTCACCAAAAGGATGTAGGGAACATTCGCACAATCTGGCACCAAAAGGATGACAGACCCATCACCAAAAGGATGATAGAGCAAACTCACACACCGCCCTGACACCAAAAGGATGTAGGGAACATTCGAATAATCTGGCACCAAAAGAATGACAGACCCATCACCAAAAGGATGATAGAGCAAACTCACACACCGCCTTGACACCAAAAGGATGTAAGGGAAACACTCACATAATCTGGCACTAAAAGGATGACAGACCTATCACCAAAAGGATGATAGAGCAAACTCACATAGGTTTCTATCACCAAAAGGATGATAGAACGACACTCGCATAATCTGACACCAAAAGGATGACAGACTCATCACCAAAAGGATGGCGGAGCGAAACGCACACCGCTCTGACACCAAAAAGATGTAGGGAACACTCGCACAATTTGGCACCAAAAGGATGACAAACCCATCACCAAAAGGATGATAGAGCAAACTCACACTGGCTACTACCACCAAAAGGATGGCAGAGCAACACTCGCATAATCTGGCACCAAAAGGATGACAAACCCATCACCAAAAGGATGATGAAGCAAACTCACACACACATGTTGCTATCACCAAAAGGATGATAGAACGACACTCACACAATCTGGCACCAAAAGGATGATAGACCCATCACTAAAAGGATGATGGAGCAAACTTACATAGGTTTCTATCACCAAAAGGATGATAGAACGACCCAAATTTGAAAGCCATCTACACCAAAAGGATGCAGGCTAGGTTGAACCGACGAGGTTTGGCTATCACAAAAAGGGTGATAGTAAGGCAGTTGACAAAGGTCAAGTTTGCTGGAGACAACTTATTGGGGAACACCCAAGAGGAAGATTGGATTAAAACAAATCAACGGGGAACTCCCACTGACTTGCTTGGAGGTCACAACTTTGACCATAAAAGATTGAAATAATTTCATAAGGAACCCCCATGAACTGAAGAAGATGCCCTTGGCTGGGCTAAATGTTGCATTGAAACTCTTGAATTTGCCCAACAAAAGGTTGAACAACTTGTGAGGAACGCCCACGATCTTGAATGATATGCCCCTGGCTGGGTTGAATGTCAACTTAGAAATCTGATCAACCACAAGGTTGAAATAACTTTATGGGAAACACCCATGGTCTTGAAAAAGATACCCTTGGCTGGGCTGAATCTTGCTTTGATATTCTTGAATTTCATGGGGGAAACCCACAGTCTTGCAAAAAATTCCCCTAACTGGGCTGATGATTGCTTTAAAGCTCTTGAATTTTCCCAACAAGAGGTTGAACAACTTTGTGGGGAAAGCCCACGGTCTTGTGGAGGATGCCCCTGACTGGGCAGAAGATCGTCTAGGAAATCTTTGAAATTGATCTTGGACCTTGACTTACATATGTGAATGCTTGATGCTGAAAATGATGTTCAATAACGAATGGAAATGCAAATGCAAATGCTGATGCATGGAGATGCAGTAATTGTGGAAGTATGGTATGGTTTGGGTATGCATATGATGCAAGATGCTTATGATATCGAATGCAATGCGTATGATTGCAGACGGGTAATTGGATATGCAGGCGGAGGACGCCAACTTGGGGGACTTTTGGTAGTTGCCAATGCGAATCGGACTTTGGGTGGTGGGAGGGTTCGATTTCCTCGACATGCAGTCTGTTGAAGACGCCGTGATTGAAGCAAACAAAGATGTCCTGGATGCCCCAAGTCTGATCACTTGGTGGTTTGTCGTAAAATTGCTTCAGAGAAGATTATAATTTTGCTTGATGGTCAGGACGACTTAGTCTTGCCCCAGTCTAAACATGTTAATGGCTTGCCCCTAATTAACCAGTTATGGGAATGGAAGCTGAACTTTGATACTTTGAGATGATCTGCCTCTATTTGCCCCAGCCTATGGGTTTTGAGGTAGCCTTGCTTTGTGTCAGCCATTGAAAGTCAAGTTCCTCCTTGATTGCTCCTTGTTGGAGTGTCTTTGATGTTTAGAACTGATTTTCAGTTAAGATTGTACATTCACAAATAATACTCTTAATACAAAGCTCATGCAAGTTTTGAAAAAGTGTCGTTTATTGAAGTGTCGTGATAGTGAGAGACGAATGGACACTTAGTCCAAACTTTGTGCTCATTTGATTGGTGTGAAAAACATATCAAGGATAATGACACCAATGCTGATGTTTAGCAAATATATGAGGAGTCAGTTTACACAACCTTGCAATGGTATGCTTTCAGAATAAACCTCGCCCCAATTAGGTCTTTCGAGGGCTGTAACATGGTCTAGTTCACGGTTATGAAACAAAGGATATTAGGCTCAAAGTATGATTTGTACCCACCCCTTCTTCACGATGATCTCCAGTCCTACATTCAGTTAATTCTGCACCTGTCTTGACGGTGTAAGCTCGATGATTCAAGTTTGCTTGAAATGGCAATCACCTTATTTTGTTTTGAAGGATGTCAGTGACCCTTTTTGATTTTGACATGGTGGCCACTGAATTTTATTTTATTTTTTGTCGAGGGTTTGAGGAACTCTTTTGTTTTTGTTTTTGATCCCTTACTTTTGCATGGACTGATTTTTCTTGTCAGATCCATTGGGATTGCCTCGATTTTTGCCTAAGTTCCCTTTGAGGTGCTTGACTTAGCAAGCTTTTGATTTTTTTTGTTGTTATTGGAGGGTTGTGACTGCCATGTCATGGGTCATTGGTGAACAACCATTATGTCTTTGTATTTTTACTTTGTGATTCGAGTGCGTAGTTGGATTAACTGAACACTACCCTACTCCAGGTTGAGTGTAAAGGTTTGAATATCCGAAGGAAACTACTAATTCTAGGCTCGAAGTGGTTGACTAGGGATTAACTTCTTATACCTCTAGTATTTGGGGATTTGAAACAATGCATGTACATCATCAACGAGGTTCTGTCTGAAAGCATACATTTGCAATTATGGGTATTTCGTTTTCGTCACCCTCCTTTAAATCTTGCTAAGAAACAGTTGATAGAGTGAAGTGAATAAATGTGTTGGTGCTTATGATAAAAATGAGTGAATATGACATAACTAATTTAAAACACGCATAACCAATACATTAATGAAAACCAAATATGAATGGCAATGTTCAAAGCATACAATACTTAAACGAACAAAGACAAAATACAAGAAAGCAGAAAATGAAATGGAAACATGACTGCCTTCTTCGGGGAGATGAACTTGATTTGACTTGATGTTGGTGTTAGCTGGCCGGTGGCATTGGATTGTTGATGACATTTGGAGACTTTCCATTGAAGCTGATAGCATCCCTGTCAACCATGTCTTGAACTTTGTGCTTGAAAGCCCTGCAGTTCTCAATGATGTGACCTGGAGCACCCTTATGGAACTCACAATGAGCATTTGCATCGTAGTCGGCAAGAATGACAGTTGGGGGAGCCAAATCTCTCAGAACGATAGCCTTTTTCTCCAACAACTGAGAAAAGATTTTAGCATACGATAATGGCAGGCAATCAAAAACTCTATCTGGCCTCCACGTCCTCTGTTGATTATGCTGACGTTGTTGGCGAGCACCTTGTTTTTGTTGAGTGACTTGCCATTGTTGCTGCTGAGGAGGATACTGATATCCTTGCTGTTTGTAGGACTGTTGTTAAAGAGCCTGTTGTTGTGGCACTTGAGCTTAAACATCTTGAACGACTGGCAGATATGGCATTGGAGCATATTGTGTAGCAACAACATACTGATATGGGTAGTAAGGGATTTGATATGGCATATGAGCGGAAGCTTGCCCTTTCTGCACAGAGACGACATTTGTTTCACCCTCTTTCTTCATGTATCTGTTGAAAGGCTTCTTGGCACCAGCTTGGCTGTTAGAACCTCCTTGAATCTTTCTGCTCTTCAAACCTTCTTCAATTCTCTCACCGATAATCACCAAGTCAGAGAATCCAGCAGAAACACTACCAATCAACTTTTCATAGTATTGGCCTTGCAAGGTACCCATGAAAATGTCAATTAGTTCACAGTCAACAAGAGGTGGATGCACCCTTGCAGCTAGCTCTCTCCACCTTTGCGCGTACTCCTTGAAGGATTCACTGTCCTTCTGAGTCATACTCTGAAGTTGAGTATGATTCGGAGCAAGGTCAGCGTTGTATTTGTACTACTTGACAAATACATCAGCTAACTCATCCCAAGTGTGCACACTGTTATGCTCCAGCTGCATATAACACTCAAGTGATGCCCCAGACAGGATGTCTTGGAAGTAATGAATCATTAAATTTTCATCTCTGGCATAAGCAGCCATCTTGCGATAGTACATCTTCAGATTAATGTTTGGGCAAATGAGGCCTTTGTACTTTGAGAATTCAGGTGCTTTGAACATGGGAGGAATAACAACATCGAACACCAAGCACAATTCTAGAGCACTAAGAGAGTTCGAACTGTGCCCTTCCATGACTTGGAGTTTCTTAGCTAGATCATGACACATCTTGATAGCTACAGAATCCTGAGCAACAACAGAACTGGCAATAGGGATAGCAACATGATAGTTTTGCACATCATCATATTAATCCAACAAATTATCTTCGACAAGGATCTGAACCACAATATGCTGTGCTTGCGAGATAGCTCCATCAGTAACTCTAGGTACTGGGATTGGTTTAGACGTGGTTCCTTCAGTTATGGTAGAGAAGTTCACTGACATCCCATAGGGGTTGGGGACGGGAGCTGAGAGCCTTGAGGTAGACCCTTGCACCTGACCACTGTTGTTGGCGACAACAACAGCTTCACGCTATTCTTCCTCCTTTCTGGCCGTCAGGAGGGATTCAAGAATCTGGTCAATCTTTCCTTTGATGGAGTCCAACTCTTCTCTGAAGGCAACTTGCTCTTGCTGAATATGCTCCATCATCCGTCTTGTATTGGCTCTAGTTGCGTACCGGTGTCGAGGAATCAACTTGATTTACTGGAGATGAAGGAAAGGGGAGTGAGATTCTGCTGAAGGAATAAAAATTCAAGATGCACAACATATGCAATGCAAGATGCAAGATCCAGGATCACAGGATCACAGTTCTGAAGATGGTGACTGTAACAGGTAAGTAACCATAGCTTCTGATCAAAGAAACTTCACAGGTAAACCCTATAAGGGAAGATCTAAATTCTTTACCCATAAACCCACTCACATGATAGTTTCTACCTTTGGCTATGGTTCTCAAGATCACGGTTACTAATCACATCAGCGCCACGTAACAGGCTAGCTGCTTTACGACGATAAGGTCTCTCCTGAGCAGAGTTCTCATGCTAGGCACACAAGGAGCAAGTCCTTGGGGACTAACACCATAAAACTACCAATATAAAACTGGTTCTAAAAGGGTTCCCAAAATCACAAACCCTTCATTAATCAAGTCGTGTCACAGGCTAGCTGTGTTACAACGAGATTTACAAATAGGTCTCCTCTAGGGGAGCTTTCATGCTAGGCACACAAGGAGCAAGTCCTTAGGGATTAACACTACTCGACTACCAATTCTACACTATGTGTTCTCTCTGCTTTTACCAAAGCTCGGGCATAGAGCTTTACTCATGATGTCATCCCAAAAACCAACAGGCAAAGATAACAAGCAAAAATAAAATTTACAAGAGAACAAATATGTAAACAAGAAGAGAAACAATCGAATCAAGATAATGCTCCTCACAAAACCCTAAGATAGGCTCGACTCTCTCTTGCATGGAGAAAATATTCTCCAGCAGAGTCACCAGCTGTCGCACCTCAAAAAATCTCGTGGAGATAATTCGGAAACACGACCCTCGCATAAAAGACGCGGAAATGCGGTTCGACAGAGTCTCCATCGAACTTTATTTATCATAAATAAACGGGAGAGGAAAATATCGAGAAAACCTTTTAGAACGAAAGGACAGGAACAGGTTCGTTGCAACCTATGTTCCGGGTTCGGGAGTCGGTTACGCGAGGGGAAGGTATTAGCACCCCTCACGTCTGTTGTACTCAACGAACATTCCTCTTAGGGTGATTTGCGATGAGAGTCATCTAAATTTGCTTGTTTTCTTCTCAATGGTAAATACGAATTGGTACGATAAAAAAGATGCTAAGGGGAAAATGTATGGTTATAGGATAAGGTGCTCGCCAAGGATTGGGGCCTTTGTGCCTACGTATGCTCATCCGGATGAGAATGAGAAATCAGAGCTCTCATAGTTTGACTACGGGAAATGATAAAGGGGAAACAGAAGATGGATAGAAGTGTGCTCACCAAGATCATTGCAATCTTATGCCTACGTATCTTACACTCAAGCATGAATGAAGAATCAGAGCGTCCGTAGTTCGTGGTAACGACCACAAAAAGAGACAGGGTTGAATTGAATTTGAAATTGAGAAACAAAAGATTTTCTAACAAACAACCCAAGGGGCGTGCCTCAAGAGCTGTCATTCAAGAATTCAAGGAATGCGAGGTTCCAAGAACTCAGTTCTTTCGGGAATTGATTGAATAGGTTAAAGATAATTATTGAGCGTTTTGAATTCGAAAGATTGAATAAATAAAAACTCGAGGGGCGCGCCTCGAGAGCCATACATTCGAAGATCCAAGGAATGCTAGATTCCAAGAATATCCTTCTTTCATAAGTTTGATTATGAAGATGTTTGAATAAAGACTAGGTGTTTTAAGATGAAAGGGTGAATGAACAACAACCCAAAGCGTGCACCTCAATAGCCATTCATTCAAAGATTCAAGGAGTGCTAGACTCCATGAATCTCCTTCTTTCGTTGTTTATTTAGAAAAGCGTTTGTAAAAAGATTGAATCGAATATGTTGCTAAAAGAGGTGAACCGCGAGGCAAAAGGCACTCGGATTAAAAGTACTGCTTGACATTGGATCAAGGGTTTGACATATATTTGCATGCAAAATGTGGTGGAATGGACGTAGGTTTGAAAATGGCTCGACGATGAGTCGAGGGTTTGATTAAAAATGGAACAGAGAATTAGTTTGAAAATGGACGACGAATCGAGAATTAGTTTGAAAACAGTTTAATCTACGCTAGTCCCTGAGGGTTCCCCTAGAAGATAAACCATGATAAAAGAAATACGAAAGCGTACATCGAAATGGGAGAGGGATATATGTGAGTTACACGAGATTGTACGAAATAAATGGTCTTGTTGTAAGGTAGCTCAAGAGAAAGCCGTGTGTGTGCGAGGTATTCTAAACTAAGCCTTGAGCAAAATTTGGATAAAACTCCAAGCTAAGGTTTCTGATAAAGTCCAAAAGTCCATTTCTCGGACAAATAACCAAGAGTCCACCAATTTAGGCTTTTATTGTTTCGATCATTTATTAAGTGTTTTCGAATACGTGTGAACAAGATATGAACAATATGAATATGAATATGAACAATTATGAATAATATGGCAAGATATATAACAATATAATCGAGATAATATTCACAATAATATAATCGAGATAAGTATCAACAAGTATATGAACAAGATAATATAAATCATGATATAATGACTGAAGATAAAGCAATTATATATTTGAATGAAAAGTAAAACAATGATATATTGAAGAAAAGTAAAGTTAGTCATTAGTTTGATTTGTAAATTGAATCGGGACGAAGTGTAACGCTAAACCGTCGTAGCTTGACTTATGATGAAATTCAAACTATAGGACGTCGTGTAAATTGATATCCGTGCTAAAAACAAGATAGAGAAATGATATTGAGGATCATTCTCTAATTTAATCATGTCGCACGGACCAAAAAGAGTGGGATCTCGTCTTAATCATAAACTCATATTGATTAATAGAAGGTAACCTATCACGATCCTAAAGTATAGAAAATGACCCAAATGGTCATTTTCCACATATTTGACATAGTGAAGGTTATTGACTTCAATAAATTAACGTTTATGAATCAAAAGACTTCATTGATCGAAACAAAAAAGAAATTGAACCGAAAATGAAATAAAAAAGAGGAAATTAAGGTAGAAAAGAAAAGTCAAGATAAATCAAGAGATAAGATCTAAATAAAATAAAAGTCAAAGTATAAAAAACAATTTGAGAAAAAACAAATTTTAAACACAAGAGAAATCATGGAGGTGCATAGAAAGACCATGGTGTATGAAATAAAAACAACAGAACCCCTCCATGGGCCTCACACCCCACTCAATCAAATGGCCTAAAAACAAAAACAAAAAAATGGCTTGTATGAAAGAAGTCATGGGGTTGGCATGAAATACAAACTATACGCAAAGCCCATTATTTTTCAAACAAAATTTGGTTTTCAAATAATAGAAAAAGAAAGTGCCAGCAAAACAATCAAAGCACGACTTCAAGCAGCACGGTAAAGGCGATGGCCTATTTTTCATGATAAAACTAGGTCTACCAAAATACGTTGAAGCATCGTCCTTTCTGTCGTGCTATCTAAAAAACAAAAAAAATGCAGAAAGGTGAAGTCACGAGAAATCCTTTCAACCTTTTCAACCCCACTTCTTCCGCCTCCGTCTCCATCCGAGGTTCGAGTATTTTGTGCATCAGGTTTATAGTTTGGGATTTGTACTTAGATCTCCTCTACTTCTTATTCATTTATGCTTTTATTCATGATCTTTTCATCTTGCTTTTCTTTTGGTTTTGAAGCTAATCTGTGGTTTTTTTTTATGATTGTAGAAGAAAGATGAAGATGTGAAGAGAGGATAATGATTGAGGGTTTAAGGTTCCATTGCAGGTGATGGTTTCTGCCCACTGTTATGAAAAGTGGATGAGTTTTTAAGGAAGTATGCGGTTCAGAGGAAAGTTCTCCTGAAGGATTTGGCTTATGAAGGGAGCTTTTATAGGTGTCGTGAGATTTCGTGTGATCCTTGGGAGATTTGGGTGAGGAGTCAATGAGCTGGAAAATACCAATTTTTTTGCAATGGATTCTGCCCTGATGTTGTGGAAGCACCCGCAAGTGATAAGGCAGTTATTGAGGGCCCACGGTATTTCTAGAAAACCTGGTGAGTTTTAATTTTGTAAACACTGCTCTTTCCTCCTGCACCCTCTTGGTTTCTTTTCTCAGTCGTGGCTGTGTTTTCTTGCATCCATGTTTTCTATTGTGGCTTGTGGAGTGCTGCGTGACTTTGTGCAGATGGTACAAGACAACTTTGCAAAGTTTTTGTGGCTCATTTTGCTTTATGGTCGTTGATGTAGCGTAACATTTACAAGTGTAATACGTATGATGTAGGCATGAGGAAGAATCATGGTTTACTTGCTATTGTACATGATTTATGGCTTGGTTACAATGAATATATTTTTTAGATTTGTTTGTGGTAGCTCAAATATTGGCAAGGTTGGAACTTGTGGCATGTTGTGCTTTTTGCTGCAGGTGAATTGTAGGCTAATGATGGTTGGTTTTATGCAATCTTATAAGGCTAGAAAAATACCCCTGGAAGCTTGTTGATTATTGGCTCGTGTGAGGATAAATGTGGAATGGCTTGGAATCTTATTGAATTTAGGCAAGTGTAGTTTTTTTGAAATGTTGTTTTAATGATTTTTTTTTTGTAATGGGCTTGGTGTAATGGACTCTAAACCTTTTATGTTTTGTGAATGGAATAAGTTTTTTGGTAATTGGAAATTACACGGGCTTTGAAGAGAATTATTTGCATCCTTATGAATCATGACTTGGTTTTTTTTCTAAAATGTACATTGGCTTTTTGAATCATGGGCTTATGGCATCACTTTGTGATTTTTGCATGGCTTGTTTCTCCATTTTTTCAATCTCGAATGGGCTTGAACACTATTTGCATCTCACTCTTGATCAAAACTTATAATCATCATAAGATCATAATAAGTAAACTTGAAATCATTGATTTAAAACAATGACAATTAAACTAGAAATTCCATTAGCACCAGATTCTAAAATTTCCAACTTCTTGAAATAAATGAAACCTTTAATCCACAAATCAACTTTGATCTTTACAGGAGTTAGACTCTTGAAAGATGAATCCATCACGATCTTATAACAACTTGAACCTTGATGAGCCAAGGCTTTCATTATAAACCAGATGATCATAAAATTGTCTTAAAGTCAGAGGAACTTGACTTAAACTTGCACAAAAAAACCCTAACTGGGATCACAAATCACTTAAATCATGCCCATCCTAGCCTTGATCATGGAATGAACTTTTTTTTAACCAAGATTAGGTCAAACCATTGAACCTCAATTTATACTACACACATCCCTGACTTGATGAACTTCAAACAAAACTTGATTCAATTTAATTCAACCTAGCAAATCCTTGAGCAGGAACAACATACTTTTTTTTTTGGATTTTTTGAATGATGGTCAGTGGATGTATGTACAAATGAAGGCTACATACAAGGTAAGACAAAATTGGGGTATAACACACCTATAGAAATATTTATACTCTTCCAAACTAACAACTTACACTTAACAGTGTTGATTAAAGGTTTCCACATAACACATCTTCTAGTGTTACATCCAACTGGAATGCCCAGAAATTTGAAAGGAATGACATCAATATTGAACGAAAGAAAATGAGATGCAGCCACCAGGAATTCTTCTTTTAAATGGACTCCATACAATTTTCTTTTGAAGAAATTAACTTAAAGCCTCGACAATATTTCGATCCCCCTTAATACCGCCTTAATGCTCCAAACATTCTCTTGTTTGGCTCTTCCAAGAATGATTGTGTCGTCTGAAATTTCAAAATTATGCTTCGTCGAGTTTCCAACACTAAAACCTTCAAATTTTCCCAGACTTGCCGCCTTATTGATGAGACAAGTTAAACCTTCAACTGCAAGAATAAAAAGAAATAAAGAAATAGGATCGCCTTGATGTAAGCCATGTTCAACAAAAAAATCTTCTATAGAACTCCCGTTGACCAAAATAAATAAACTGCTACTAAACACACTAGCTTCCATTCACTTCAACCATTTTTACCCCCATCTTATGTTCCTAAGAACAAACCTCAAAAAATTCCTGTTGACATAGTCATAAGCTAGTTCGAAGTCAACTTTAAGCAACAAACAATCTTTTTTAAATTTCTTTGCGTAATCTAAAATTTCTTTGAGAACAAAGACTCCATCCAACAGCTGCCTTCCTGGAACAAATGTTGCTTGAGGGATTGAAACAATCTTGAAAAGGACCTTTTTTAATCTATCTAGAAGAACTTTGGACAAGATTCTGTACAGGCATCCCACAAGGAAAATGAGCCTGTAGTCGCCCATTTGATGAGGATGTTGGATCTTTGGAACAAGAGCAATAAAAGTTGCCCTAATAGCTTTTGGTAACTTGGAGTTTGTGTGAAATTCATTCATAAACTTAACCAAGTCAACTTCCAACGAACTAAAAAACTTATGAATAACTTGTCCAACCTACTTCTAGAAGAACCTTTAGTAGAGGTCCAAGTGTAAATATTGCCTAAAGTTGGAATATCTATAAGCTCCAAAGAGTATATGAACTCATTGAAGTCATCCATGTCCTTCTGGTTGCTATAGTCCCTCTTACCCATTCTCTCCTTCTTATTAACACTGCATTAAAATATCCCCTTATGCACTAATAATACCCTCTAAGTGACCTTTTGAGTTCTAATATTTTACTCACATCTGCCTCTTCTTCTCTGAAAGACAAGGAGTGTAAAAATTAACAAGAAGTGCTTAATTTTGTTGATGACAGCAGCCAATCCCATAAAACCTAAACCAGAGAATATGTAAAGAGGAATTAAGAAACATTTCCTCTATATAATTTTGATGCCACCAGACTTCTCGATCAATCCTGAAGACGACAAATCAATCTCCTTATCACCCTAAAAGCTCATAGCTAACAAATCACTCATCTCTGTAATTTTAGTCTCTTGCAGAAAAACTATGTCTGCTTTTCCTTTCCAAATGATTTCGTTTGATCTCATCTTCTTTGACAAGCTGCCTCCCCCTCTTATGTTGAATGTCAAAACAATTATTGAAACTTCTTCATTTTTGCCTCCCTTACCTTCTTACCAACAACGTCCCTCTCCTCTAGAATTCTAACAACTTCCACAAACTCCTCATCATCCCCTTTCCTAAAAATGCTCAATTCCTTAATAGAACTCCAAATTTTTCCTGCCACTTCTTGTTTTCTTCCTCTCCAGAATCTCTTATTACCTTGCCTAACATCAAAATCTGAAGGATAATCACAACAAACAATATATCCTCTAGAAAACTTGGTAGTAAACGATGATGAAAAAGGAGCTCCTTCTAACAAAGGAACAAAGATAGAAGTCTCAGGAAACTTTCTAGAGCAAAAAGGTAATTGAGAAGGAGGACAGAGAGAAGAAGTCACCCCTTCTGGATCAACAAAAAATGAGACACTCTTCTTCTTAGGCTTCCATGTCACAATATTATCGTTATTATCACAAGGGGATTGATGTGTTTAGACGAAAATCTGTCTTTAAAAGACCGGACTGAACCAACTGAATGAGCCTTAAGATATGAAAGACCCAACACATTTTTGACACTAGATAACGATTCAGAGACATAATGTCCAAAAACCTTAGTCTTAGACTTTGGCCCACCAAAAGATAAGTTCAAATTTGACTTTTTCTTTCTCTCTCCACACAATCCTCAATGTATGAAACTTTAAAAAAAGAGTCAGAACCTTGGGAAACACCAGCCGAGGTTTCGCCATTCCATGTCTTAACTTCTCCAAAGCCGCTTGACTTTCCCCAAAATTACTTCTCAATTAATAACCTGACACCATCGCCAATAAATGAGTTTTGGAAAAAAGAAACATATGAACCACTTTCATCAGAGTAGACAAACTCCCCTTCATCGGACCCAATGTCAGAATGCGTCGTAGCATCCCTCCCTAAAACCACTCCTAGCTTTTCCGAAACCACCAACCTTTGAGGACCAAACGAATCTTCAACAAGTTTGATCTTGGAGCTAATCCCTGAATCTCCATGTCTAAAGATTTTATCAAAATATCATTGAGCTTAATCCTGATTAAAATCCTGGCAACATCATACTTGAGATGTTTTAAAGTGTCTTCATCTGCACAAATAAATACCTCGAACATAAAAGCAATGGATTCAAAAAAATCTGACATCCAAGCTTGACAAGGAATCCAAAAACAACAAATCCAAGAAAGCCTTTCATTATCAATATCTTCAGGACACCAAGGTCGAATTACTTTAAACCACTACACAACCCAATCCTTATCCTCCTACAACAAGCTCAAGATTTCACCATCTTCATTCTCCTCAAGAAGGCAGAAACTCACTGTTAAAACAGTGGTAAAGTGTCGGGTTTTTGTTATCGTCTCCACAGGGAATTTGAGATATTGCCGCCGTTCAACAGTTATCGAGTTCTTAACTTTTTAGTAACAACAGGGGTTTGGTTTTTAGTAACGGTATCTTTGCATAAAAGGTAATGAATCGCGGTAAAAGATTGGTTTTACGATTTTAATGAAGATTGTCAAAGTTAGGGTTTGGTAATCACTTTGCTTGTATATGTCCGATCAACAATACGCATAAACTCCTTTAGATGATAAACACATCCACAACGTCCTCCCAATGTGATTATTTCTAACTCACATTGTGATTTTTCCCATTTTGATCCATTGTTGATTTCTCACACAATCTATCAAAATGACAACATTTAGGTTTAACATTTTTCATGAACAACCACATTCGAAACTATTTCTAGCTTAAGAAAATAGAAGGATGAAAACCTAGGTCAAGAGTTGGAAAATATCTTTCGATCATAAACCAACACAAAAGTTATAGATAAAGCAAGGTCTTCACCATATATTCATCATCCAAGAGTTTACAAATGAAGATCATCCATATACTTACAAAGCTTAATGATCACCTACATCTAACCTTGACAAAATGAAGAACTTAGCTACTCATTTTCATGGTAGCTTGCAAAAGAAGTTTTGGAAGAAGGTTGATGAAAATCCGAGTCAAAGTATCCAACTTGGATGAGAATCCACCTTCTTTTTGTAGATTAATGTTTTTGAAATGAAGAAAAATAAGAGATAGAGGGTTTCTAGGTCACAAAATCTCTTATGCAGCAAAACTAGTGAAAAATAATATATCTGTTCCAAAAGTACATAGGGCTATATATAGAAAAAGTTGTTGTCCTGTCATGCTCGCGACTTCATTCGCCTAACAAGCTAACAACAAACGTTTGCTACAGCTTCGCTTAGCGAACATGCTAGCGAGGGCTGAGGAAAATATTCTGGAATGCTTCGCTACTTGCTCGCTAGGTGCTCACCTAGCGAGTTCTTCGCCACCTGCCTCGCTGCCAGCGAATAATGCCATTTTGATTCTGCCCAAGTCTGGGAGTGTTCGCTAGCAGCTCGCTATGGGCTCGCCTAGCGAATAACTCGCTGCAACACTCGCCAGATGTTCGCCTAGCGAACATGATTTTGCTTTTGTTCTTTCTTGATTCCTTTGTCAACTTTCTTGTGTCTTCAAATTTTGCTCTTTCATGCTCAAATACTGCACAATAACACACAAATTAAAAGGACCAAGAGCATTTCACATCATATCGCATATCAACAAAAGTAAGGCAGTTATGAACCGAAATTAGACAAAAAAGAGCAGAAGATGCCCACATTTGATAGCTCAAATAAGCATAATTGGGCATCTAACAACTCTCCCCAACTAGAATCTTGCTTGCCCTCAAGCAAAGTATGCCTCTCGAAGAACAAGAGGATTTGCTTAGAGAAAAAGGTTTTTTTGAAATTGGATCAAATGACTCAAACACTAGCAACTCAACTAGGTACAAGTCTCCAATGGTTAGAATAACACAATACACAAAAACTAAAATCTTAAAGCAATGCAAAACATGTATCAATCAACAACAATGATATCCTGAATGAATCACCGTATCACTCCTCTTCGAATAAAGATTGAAGAGATCACGCGTTTACAACCGTGGGTGCAATCTCACTCTCCAACAAACAATGCCAAACTCAATTCAATTCATACAATGTCTAACAATTATAAATGAAAATGCGGAAGCACAAAGATCACTAAGGTCTTTTCCGGATGTAGCTTGGTCAGGTTAACAAACAAGGGACATATCTAAAGCCATTGAAAACAAAGTTGCCGAGGGAAAAGAGACATTCACTGTACAATTATTCACACATCTAAACTTCATTTAACTTATTTCTCATTTGAAACCTTCACAACTCTTATTTCACAACTCAAATTTTTTTCAATATTTTTCTTCCAAGCAAGCATTCATTTTCATTCTTTTCTTTTGATCATTTTTATTTTTCACACCGTATTTACAAAACAAGTGTTTCTCTTTTTTTTTTTTTTTTCTAATTTCTTTTCAATGCTTACTTGGTTTTTCAAGAGTTGTGGCAAACTACCAACTCACAATTTCGTTCTCCCCAACTTATATTCTACTTCCTTCATAAGTGAATGCTCTTTACTTTTGACGGCAAAAGAACAATAATAAAAAAATTCCAGGTTTTCAAGAAAAAGATTTTTGAAATCTCGCTTTGTTTCAAGCTGAGATTCAACAGTTTAAGCTCAAAGGGGTTAACAAATACTCTTTGCTCACGGGTAGTTTGTATTTGGAACTGGTTGTGCTAGAAAGAAACAAGTGCCTTGATCATTTCTAATTGCTTCCACAAGTTCACAATAATAAAAGACAAAGCATGAATTAAAAGAATCAACATAGTTCATTAGAATCCAGCATTTATTTGTACAATGGAGGTTTCCTCACAATTTGTGATCTTAAGTCCTAAGTGAATCATTCATTCAATCATGTTGCAAAAAGAACAATATTCAATTACAACAAGAATAAAGTTCTACATGCATTCTAAAGTTCTAACCGAAGGTAACCATATACCTTAGCCGTATTCGGTTGTTTATTTTTATCATTGCCATCCAAGCTCGGATGCACCTTCATTGGATACTTCTTTCAGAGAGCAACCAATCTAGAAGGTTTTGACACCCAGCAACCACAAAAATTATTAAACAGAATAATTTAAAATAAACACAATAATTTAAAACAAAACATTAACCATAAAGAATAAAAATAGTGTGCGTGGGGGACTGAACACCCCAAAAAGTACAACCACAATAATGAAATCAAAACAGAATATCCGAAAATAAAACAAAATACTAAAACTGAAAAGATAACAACTTAGTCCTCTTCGGACTCAGACTCCTCCTCCTCAGAACCATCATCATCAAAATCCTCCTCTCCCTCAACATCATCAGAATCGTCATCATTGTCAGCATCATCATCATCAGTAGGACCACTAACACCCGCCCCCTCTCCAAAAACAGGCCTATCCACAAGCCAGTTCGCGTGCTGCAAAAACTGCTCACGCGTCATCATAGGACGCTCAATGGAGGGGTCTCGAATCTGAAGCTGCAAGACCTGCATAGAATCATGAATATCCATCATAGCTCGCTGCGATGCCGCCATCCAATCCCAATTATAGTTGCACACTGCTTGCTGAAAAGGGTCGAACCCTTGAGAAGAAGCGCCAGAACCATCAGTAGTTCTGGTACTAGCAGCTGCACCACCCCTGTAGTTCCTAGACCTACAATACTTATCCACATATTTATCATCAATGGGGGCCGGGATCTTCACCAAACTGCGGGAAGGAAGCTTTATCCGTGACTAGGAGCATACGGCCATAATGAGGTAGGGAAAAGCAAGGGGGCAGTTAACTCGCGACCCCGACTTAAGACCACTCTCAACAATGGACTTCATCTCATTGGCAATAATCCTAACCACATCAATCTGGACGTTAGTGAGAATGCTATGGACAAGGTGTGCCACTGGGATCGGCACGGTAGATGTGTGGGATTTCAACATAATGTTTGTCAGGACCAGAAGTAAAATCAGTTGAGCTATAGGAATCATGTCCTCCCTATGATATCTTATAGGGTGTCCAGATTGGTTTAGCTCAACCGATTTACCCTCTAGCAACAGGGCAGCGGGAATGGTATTTGTATCTCTCTGCAACCTCAGGTCTTGGGTGTATCTGTCCAACTCATTTGCTCCCAGATGGAGCGATTCGCCTAGCACTCTGTTAATGGAATCCCTGTCGAAAGTGATTTGACGACCCATCACTCTTGTAGACCATGTGAAGGGTTCGTCGTCATTGGGCAGCGCGTTTGCGTAGAACTCACGCACAATATGGATGCTATAGTTTTTGAGAGGAGAAACCAGTCTGGCCCACCGTTTACTGTTGATCAACCCAAGAAAAGTGTTGTACTCGCCTTGTGGGTCTATGATGAACCTCTTCTCAGGGAGGATCTTCCTTTTTTGCAGTTCCACAAAGCGGACAAATTGCTTTTCCCCTATGAATTTTTCTGTATCAAATTGGATCGGGACCGTACGGGAGGTGCTGACAACCTTTCTCTTCTTACTATGACTACCTGAGGCCAGCTGCAAAACAAACACAGAAGACACCAACAAACAGCAGCACAAGATTATCAGTAATCAAAAATAAAAACCAAGTTCTGTCATGCTCGCTGGCTTGCTCGCCTAGCGAGTTCATAGCGAATGCTCGCTACTGACTCGCCTAGCAAATGAGCTAGTGAGCACTACGAAAGTTTTAAAAACAGCCACTGCGTTGGACCCCAAACATCAAAAATCCCAATTTTGTTGAATACAATTCCATAACTACTTGATTAAATATGAAAGGCATCGTTCTAGGTACACATGTAAACCTAAAGTTTCTCAATTCCCTAACTAGAAAAATCTAACCTAAACCGTAATGTTCCTACAACTACAACAATGAAGAACAAAAAGAGAGGAGAATGATCAAACCTTACTGCAGCAGAGAGAATGATATACGCAAATTAGGTCTTGCAAGAGAATAGAGAGGAAAGCTCTGGGTGCTTGTGTTTTGCAGTGGAAGTGTGAGAGTGAGTGGGAAAGACTCGGTTACAAAAGAAAAACTGATTTTGGGCCTACAAGAGTGGCCCACTAAACAACTTAAAATGCCAAATACGCGTACGTTCGCTTAGAGAACGGATAGCGAAGGCTCGCTGCATGCTCGCCTAGAGAACGTGCTAGCGAGCATGACAGAATTTTCAAAAAAATCAGAACAACAGCCAAAGGTTAATTTCAGCATGCTTCCTCATGTAGACTCCCACAAAACACAACCAATAAATAGCAAATACTTACAATGTTGAGGTGCCTCTCAACAAGCGCTTGTTTAACGTCGGATAAGATCGACGGTCCAAGATGCTCACACTGGGACATCCAGAAGAAAGGCACATCTGTCTCGATCAATTAGGCCGCCAAGATACACCTTTAAACGTTGGCCATTTACTGTCCAACTGTCCTTCTTTTCCAAGTCTTCAATCATAACAACTCCAAAAGTTTTCACCTCTTTCACACGAAATGGCCCGGACCATTTTGAGTTCAATTTTCCGGGAAAAAGTCTCAACCTGGAATTAAACAATAACACCAACTTCCTGGGCACAATTTTTTTTCCGGAGCTTTTTATCATGATATTCTTTAACTTTTTCTTTGTACAACCAACTTGAGTGATATGCGGCATTGCGCATCTCCTCCAACTCAAGCAGTTGTACCTTTCTTTTTTCACCGGCCAACTCATTATCAAAGTTCAAAAATTTTAAAGCCCATAAGGCTTTGTGCTCCATTTCGACCGGAAAATGGCAAGTTTTACCAAAAACCAGTTGAAATGGAGTTAGCCCAATTGGAGCTTTATAAGCAGTGCGGTATGCCCATAAAGCTTCATCCAATTTTTGCGACCAATATTTTTTTAGAGTTAGACACGGTTTTTTCAAGTATTCTCTTAATCTCCCTATTAGAGACCTCAGCTTGACCATTGGCCTGTGGGTGATACGGAGTTGCCACTCTATGTGTTACACCGTAATGTTGCAAAACTTTTTCCAACGGTGCATTACAAAAGTGTGACCCTCCATCACTGATCAACACATAGGGGGCTCCGAAACGGGTAAAAATGTTTTTCTTTAAAAAATTTATGACCGTTTTAGAATCCGCCCGAGGTGAGGCAATCGCCTCAACCCACTTCGACACGTAGTCAACTGCAACCAGCAAGTATTCATTTCCAAAAGAGGGTGGGAATGGTCCGACAAAATCGATACCCCAACAATCAAATAATTCAACCTCTTGGATGTTTTGGAGAGGCATTTCGTCTCTCTTACCTATCCCACCACTTCGTTGGCAACTGTCACAACTTTGCGCATGTGCATTTGCGTCTTTAAAAATAGAAGGCCAATAAAATCCTGATTGAAGGACTTTATTTGCCATTCGTGCCCCATTGAAATGTCCGCCGTAAGGCGAGTTGTGACAATGCCATAGAATACTTTGCGCTTAATTGGCGGTAACACACCTTCTCAAAATATTATCACCACCCAACTTAAACAAGTATGGGTTATCCCACATATAATACTTACAACCCGAGATGAATTTCCTTTTTTAGTTCGGAGTTAGGTCGGAAGGCACAAAACCACTCGCCTTGTGGTTTGCAAAGTCTGCAAACCACGACCTAACTTGAACTTTAAAAAGTTTTTCATCAGAATTTCCTTTTCAAAAGATCTAACCAATAATATAAGACCACAATTTTTCTAGCGCATACACTATCGCAAGTAGTTCTTTTTCGGTGGTAGCATAACTAATTTGCGCCTCATTTAGAACCTTACTTGCATAGTGTATAGAATGAAATTTTTTTTCTTTCCTTTGTCCCAATACCGCTCCAATAGAATAGTCGCTTGCATCACACATTAGTTCAAAATTCAAATTCCAATTCGGAGCGACTATAATTGGAGTTGTAAAACTTCATGACAAAATTCTCTTACTAGGGTTTATGTCTCCTTGTACAAACTTACCCGTGTATGGGTCACTTTTGATATAAATAAATTCCATCTTTTGAATCCAGATTTACTTTTACCCTATTTACATAAGCGAAACGTCCATTGGTTGTGTTTGAATGTATGTATGCCTTTGAATATGATTGATGTTTACCAGAAATGCATGTATGCTTTTAATATGATTGATGTTTACCAGAAATGCATGAAAATGCAGTAATAGTATTTACTAAGGACGAACGAGGGAAGGATTTCAACGAAGCTTCGCCGATTCATCTTTACAAGACGGTTACAAACCATCAGTAGGACTAATCCATTTTCACAAAGTCTAATCTCCCCTGGAATTTATATCCATCTCTTTTATCCTCATACGGATATACGGGAAATTACTTTCCAATAAGGGCACGATGAACGAAGACGGGATGTTATACTTATCCTACTATCAAACGAAAACGAAGGTTATCTATACCCTACTATCCCCAACAACGGGAGGTTATCTATACCTTGTTATCCCCAACAACGGGAGGTTATCTATACCTTGTTATCCCCAGCAGACGGAGGGTTATATATTCTTCAACAACGAATCGGGATTTATTTTCCTTGGCCAGCAGTTGTTATACAAGGATATCCAGACACTTCCAGCAGTGTCATATCATACATACATCATTTACATCATACCATAACATATATGTCTATAGTACATTACCTAAGTGCATCATGTCATACATGCATACATAAAGCATAAACTAATGTTGTTATACAGAATGCTACCTTGTTTTCAGGTTAATTATCCAACAAACAAGCTTATGATCTTTGGGACTGCTTTATTGTAACCTCAGGGTTACTTTATCCTCCTGATGAGCTTCTTATTACTTTGGGACTGCTTTATTGTAACCTCAGGGTTATTTTATCCTCCTGATAGCCTCTCATGACTTCAAGACTGCTTTAGAGCTACTGATTGCTCTATCCTCCTGAAATCATCCTATTACTTCAAGACTGCTTTAGAGCTATTCATTGCTCTATCCTCATGAGGTCATATTACTACTTCAAGACTGCTTTAGAGCTATTCATTGCTCTATCCTCCTGAAGCCATCTAATTATTTCAAGACTGCTTTAGAGTTATCCATTGCTCTATCCTCCTGAAATTACATTATTATTTCAAGACTGCTTTAGAGCTATCCATTGCTCTATCCTCCTGAAATCATTACTTCAAGACTGCTTTAGAGCTATTGATTGCTCTATCCTCCTGAAGCCATCTAATTATTTCAAGACTGCTTTAGAGTTATCCATTGCTCTATCCTCCTGAAATTACATTATTATTTCAAGACTGCTTTAGAGCTATCCATTGCTCTATCCTCCTGAAATCATTACTTCAAGACTGCTTTAGAGCTATTGATTGCTCTATCCTCCTGAAGACATATCACATTATTATTTCAAGACTGCTTTAGAGCCATTCATTGTTCTATCCTCCTGAAATCATATCATTGCTTCAAGACTGCTTTAGGGTTATCACTATTGATTGCTCTATCCTCATGAAGACATGCTGCTACATCATTATTATTCCAGACTCCTGACAGCTTTCATCATACACCCATATTTTGAACTGCTCCCCCCCTAGTGGCATCTTTAAGCCCACTCAATCATATTCAACTAGCCATCTGTACCACTCTAGTGCACTGGTGAGTGCAAATTTTTGGGCTTTTGTGTTCAATCCCCTTCAACCTTACAGGTTACGACTGGCAAATATACCAATCTAACCCCTCAGGTTTCAGAAAATTGAACAGGGGCAGCTGTTGCACCCCAAAATTTGCCCTCACAATACAAGACTTTGTGTTCTAAGAAGGTTCACAAGGTTCACAAGTTCTCCAACAACTTGCATAACCTTTCATGAAGTTCATAAAGTCCACAAGCTACTTTATGAAGGTTCACAAGGTTCACAAGTCCCACAGTGCTTTCAATACCTTTCATGAGGTTCATGAAGTCCATAGGTTGCTTCTTGAAGGTTCACAAGGTTCACAAACTTCTCAACATCTACAAGACCTTTCATGAGGTTCATGAAGTCCATAGGTTGCTTCTTGAAGGTTCACAAGGTTCACAAGATTCACAATGTTTACAAAGCTTTCCTAAGGGTCATGAGGTCTACAAAGCCACTTCATGATGTTCACAAGGTTCACAAGCTTCACAATACCTCCCATGAGTATCACAAGATATCTTATGAAGATTCACAAGGTTCACAAAGTTCACAATTGGTCAGAAGAGTTGACAATTCCCTCAGACAATGCACCTCCTAAGCAGTGCATCCAAAACTAGGGTTTTGACTTTAATCAGGCTAAATGGACTTCCAAGACTTCAAGTGAGCTTCATAACATCTTATATGTGTATAAGAACCCCCATGTCAAGTTTCAAGACTTTTCTCAAAAGTTTGCTCAGTCAGATGATCAGATAAGTCAAAAGCAGTCAATGCAGTTAAAAAGTCAAACTGAGGTCAACTGTGGTCAAACCAAAGTCAAACTTCATGATTTTTTGCCAACATCAAGTATATGAAGTAAAATTCATCATTTGATCAAGGGTTGATCATGATTCATCAAGGAGATTCCAGATCATCAATAATCAGGAGTTTCTAAATTAGGGTTTCCTTAGTAAAAGTCAACTGAACTTTGACCAGGCATAACTTTCACATACTTCATCACCAAGTCTCCATCCAAAGCTCATTTTGAAGGAAATTGAATTCTCTACAACTTTGATGTTGAAGGTTAAGCCCAAAAATGCTTTATTTGAAAGATATGATCTAAGACATTATAGGTCATTTCAAAAGTCAACAAAAAGTCAACAACTTCAAAAGGGCATAACTTGAGATTGGTAAATGATATGGACCTGAAACCAATGGGGTTGTTTAGAGGACTCTTCAAGCTTTCCAAAAAGTCCATGAACACCATCATACCTTTAAAATTGAGAGAAATGTGCCCTTGCAAAGTTGGGCAATTTTGTGATGGTTTATGTTGAAAATGGAGGCTTAGAAGTATTTCTTTCCAAATGGGCTGCCTAATTTATGACCCAATCCATCTCATAACATGGTGCACGACCCAATTGACCAAAATTCATCATTTTTATTATTTTTTATTTATTTATTATTGATTTAATTCATAAAAATCATTTTAAATAAATAAAAAATATAAAAATCTATTTTTGGGTGAAGATTTTGTTTCTAGAAATTCATAATCATTGATTGAATTAGAATGAGAAGGAAATCATGTGATCTCTTCCAAAATAGCAAGCACTCATGATCAAATATTTGAAATTTATACAATGATCTTTTTGAATATTTTTTGGATCAAATATCCACACAACACATCAATGTTTCTGACCTAAATCCATCACACATATATACTAAGCACAAACCCTAGCCTCATGGACGAAATCAAGCAGCTCATAGGTAAGTTCAAAGTTCAAAAATTCAAGGAAAAAGTGGAATTCGGATTCTCTTATCCAAGGCTCTACAAGGTAAAACAAGCACATAGCAAGCTTCCTGGGACTTCTCTGGTCATGAACCATTAATCATATGCATCTCATGTGTACCCTATGGCTCTACCCGAACTCATCTTTGCCTTGAACTTAATTTTTTCGAATCCATCAATATATGTATTATGAATTGTTTTTGTTGATTGATTTGTGTTTATTTTGATCCCTAGAACGATTCTGGATAGTTGGATTGAAGGATGAGAGTCAAAAACAGAAACGGCCATGGTTAGGGTTTGAACCTCCAAATTAGGGTTCATCAATTCACCAAATATAAATGAATTTGGAGAACATAGAGACGTTGTATGGACTGTGTGGATCATAAAACATTAATTAATTTCATGAATCGACACTGTTTTGTCGGAGTTTGGTTTTCGCAGGTTCGCAACAAGGAAGAACACGCAGGAGATTTCGCAGGTAAAATTGCAACTGATTTCGCAGGTAAATTGGAGAAGAAGAAGTCCTATGGCGCGCACTCTGATATTTGAATATTGTTTTAATAATTTTATTATATTAACGTAAATTGATATCATCAAGGCAACATTGGTCTGGTGGTAAAGCGCATATGTGTATCATGGAAGGACCCTAGTTCGAGTCCTGGCTAGTGCATTGTTTTTGTGCTATTTTTCAGGTAGCGAAGAGGCTTAATATATTATGATATGTGGTCATCACATTACCAGATAGGCTCTCCCAGCCAGGTGGTAACGCGCGCATGCTATCATACATAAGGTCCTGGGATCAAAACCTCCCCAGGCCTTTTGTTCTTTTATTTTTTCTGGAATTTTCAAGGACAAGGCATAAAAGCAACCATGCGTCATTCATTCTCACCTGCGCCTGGCTGGCCTGGTGGTTCTTGTTGCTGCCTGCAAGTAAGAGGTCCTGGGATCAAATCCCATCAGGTTCCTTTTCTTTCTTTTTTTTATTTTATTTTATTTTATTTATTTTCTTGTTTTCCATTTAATTTAATTAATTTAAATGTTATTATTTTCTATATCATAATATGTATATATAATATATAATCTAATTGCTCTTAAAATAATTTTCTAAAAAAAAAAAAAATAAAACTCTTGTTTTTTTTTTATTTAAAATTTTATTTGTATAGTTTATATTAATTAAAATAATGTTATGTGATTATTAAAAATAAATTTTTGTATATATATAAACCCTAATTCTTACAAACCCTAAAAATTATTTTCTAAAAAAAATAAAACCTAATTTTAATTTTCTATATAATTCTATGTATATATTTATTATAATTCTTGTAAATTTTTGTAAATAAAATTAAACCTTATAAATACTTAATGTAAAATTTTGTGAATGTGATTATTGATTATTTAAAATTTATTTTCATCATAATGTGTAAATATTTTTCTTAATAATTGTTAATATATAATTAGAGATAATTAAATTTTGTAAATGATTAAGAAATTTATAATTATGTTATATTTAGAACTTTATATTATAGTAATTATTTAATCATTTATGTTTCTAAATAAAAATCAAATTTTATGTTTAATCACGTTATTAATTAATTATTATTGCTAATCATATTTTGTTGCTTATTATTATTTTGAAATTTCTATCTTATTATTTTTTCTAACTTTGTCTATTTTTCTAATTATTATTGTTTCAACTAATTATTTTCACTAACTTTATATTTCTACTAACCTTATTTAATTTTTCTTATTATTTACTAACCCCAATATTTTATTTACTTATTTGTTATTTTTTTTATTATATTTATTTTGATTATATTTTACTATTTATTTTATTTATTATAATTTTGTAATTGCCTCTTGGATGTAAATTGTAATTATTTAATTATTATTATCATTATGGTTAGTAATTAGGGAGTGCTAATATGTATGATATTTAAAAAAATAAATTAGATCATTTTAATATAAGATAATTAAATTAAACATTTCACACACGTAAGTCGATTTTAATCGCCGTCTCACTTCCTAAGGATATCCCTCAAGTTGCCTATGAATATTGGTTAAGTGGGGTGTATAAAGCAAGTCCCTCAAAAAGAAAATCATCAAAGTCCCTTATGGTTGCCTTTACGAATCGAGTCCCTTTCGAAAAATGATGATAGTCCCTCCAGTTTGCTTATTACACCCCACAATGGCCTTCAAAAATCCAATTGTCCCTCACATGTCCCTTAACATCCAAAGTAAGGACTACCTACTCCATTATAGTAGGGATAGTCTTACTAAGGAAAGGATAAAGAATAAGAAAGACCTTAAAACATTAGGGTAGGCTACTCCTAGATACTTGCTCACTTCAAAACTTTTTCACACTTAAACAAATTTCCAACAAAATTTTCAAACAAGTTTTTTTCACATCCATACACGGATTATTATTAAACTATTCTGAAATTTTTTGCTATTCACACACTACACTTTCAAAACAATTCAAAAGTGAGCTTAAGTACCTAAGAGCCCATGGATAACCATGGATGAAAAGGGTGCTAACACCTTCCCTTTTCATAACCTACCCCCCGGACCCAAAATATTCTCTAAGGTCTTTCCTGTTCTTTTATAACCTTTCCTTATGGATAAAATAAAAGTCGGTGGCGACTCTTGCTATTGTCGCTACTGCGAAAATCGGCGCCGGCTGACAGAAGAGTCGCCACCGTGCGTTATTTATCCCACGGGAGGGAAAGGAAACGCTCAGAGTAAACCTCGCACAACACGGGAAAGGTATGGTCGTCGCAACCAAAACCTGGGTTCGGGAGTCGGTTACGCAAGGGGAAGGTATTAGCATCCCTCACGTCCGTCGTACTCGACGGGATCCACGCTTGTTTTCGGGTATGGATTGTTATTCTATCTAAACTATAGGTCAAGGGTTAAAAGAAAAGAAAATGAAAATAATAAAAAAATGACTCGGCAAAGTATCGCACTTTATGCCTACGTATTCCCGTCTGGAACGAGAAATCAGAGTCAACGTAGTTCGCCTACCTACGGGAAAGGAGGGGAAGGTTGCTCGCTAGGATATCGCATCCTATGCCTACGTACTTTCATACAGCATGAAAGATCAGAGCAAACGTAGTTCGGGCCACGTACGACACAAGTCTGTCTTGGTTGATTTTATTCCTTCTGAAAAAGGTTTTCTTGATTAACAGTCCCGGCGGACAAAAATGACGCTTTGATGAGTTCACCTTCTTTTACGAAAGCAGTGTCTTTTATTGTGTTTGAAATCTTTATTGTGTTTTTCTGTTTGTTTTGAGAAAGAAAGAGACAGAACTCTAACCTACGGTTGCGAAGGGAAACAAACTAACCTAATGTTATCATGCATGGGTTAAGACCTAGTGTCTATCATGCTCCTCTCTTGCACAGAGAGAAACAGAGATCCTACGGGATAGGCAGAAACAGAAACAATATCAGATATAATAAAGCAGTAAAATGCATGGATGCAACAGTACAAGCGAGGCAAGGGAGTCCCACTCAACCTCGAACCTAGAAAACAATAGGCGAAAGTGAACAGGCTTCACTTTCAACCCAGCAGGGTAAACAGCAAACAATACAGTCCAGAAAACCAATCAATACATCAGCAAGGAAATACAACAGCAAAAGAAGCAGCATCAGCAGCTCTGAATCAACAACTGGCTTCAAGCAATCTCCAATCAGCTACAGGCTTCAACAAGCATCAATCTTCATCTTCATGGCCTTCAGACAAGGGCTCTGATCATCAGTCTTCCATCTGCAATGGCTTTTCTTCAAGCTCAAACCTCCAGGATAAGGGATTAGTCACAAGAGTGAATTGAGTGTTAAGCAATCAGCTGACTACCAAAGGTGGTGAACAGACTGCTTCTAACACCAAGAGACATTTTCTCTCAAGAGTTCTATCTCACAGACACTATCACCAAGCCTTCCAAAGGAAGGGGGTGAGTGTCTTAGAGAGACTCTGAATCACAGAGAAGAATGGACGCAGACAAGGCAATCCATGTTTGAGAAACAATCATTCTAATCTAGAGCTCTGCCTAGCTCCTAAATCCTAGTCTCCTCAGCATCTGCCAGCAAGAAACTCCTCCTCAACTCTGACAGTTGATCTTCAGCATTTGAATCTCCAATAGCTTCATCTCCACAAATCTTCAGCTTCCCCAGGGCCCCAGACAAACCCAATACCCAAACCAACAATCAACAATCCCCAGAGGGCACACCACACCAGACAGCAGATACACAGACAGCAATAATATCAGTAGGGGAATCCTAATTGTTCTCTAAGGGATCTAATAGCTACCCATAGCCCATATAGTCCCATAACTAATCTATTTAAAACCTAAGTCCTAAGGGGAATGAAATTAAACTCCTAAGTTGTCACCTAAAAACCCTAGTTTTGATCATGATATTCAAGCATTTATTAATCACCTAAAATTAACTCCTAAAAATGGGAAATAAAATATTTCTACAAGCTTAACATCTCATCTAAACAATATGAAAAGAATGATCAAAAAATATTAAAGCATGTGAGAGAACAAAAATCATAAAAATAATGCATGAAATGTAACTATTTATTATGCTATTTATTTAGAAAATATGTAAAAAATATGAAATAAAACTAAAAATGAAATTTTATTTTCCTATAATATTCTAGACATTTTAAAGAAAATATGGTAAAAAGAATGGATTAAAAAGCATTTTTTATGAATTTATTATGATTTTATGAAATTGGCAAAAATAAAATGAAATTAAGAAAATTAAAATGAATGAAATGAATAAGGGGGGTGCATTCAGTAGGCGCGCTCAGTTCAATTCTGGATGGGCCAGGAAATAGGGGGGTGTGGACATCAAATTCACTTAAGCCCAATACAGCCAACTAAATGACACGCTGCGTTTCAGGCCGTCTCAGATTTCTTCACATTTTGAAATTAAACCAGGGCCACACGATTACCACTTTGGTCAATGGTCTTATGCTGATCCTAGGGTGGAAACATCATCACCTACCTTTGAATTCTGAGAATTGGAGGGAAGCCATGAGAGAACAGAGCTATGAACACACACGTCCATCAATTCGTATCTCCTCAAAACCTTATAAAATCTTGAAATTAAAGACCCTAATATGCTCCAAATTCACCACTGAATCTCACCATGGCCCTAGAATCAATTGAAACATTCTCTAACCCTAAACACGAATCAAAATCAGAAATCTACTCAAGAACCAACTCTCACAATTCTCAAAATTAATTGGTTCATTCTCTTCCTCATGTTTACCTGAGCATTTCTTGCTATCAAGCTAGGATTATCTCTCAAGATTCAGTGAGTTCTTGCTCCACAAAGAAATGGTGTCACTAACTAAATCATCACTAAATCATCTCTAACTCTCCAGAATTCATCTACTAATGATCTCTAACCATTCTACACTAATAATTCTAATCAATTTTGCTTAATTAAAGGTGAAGGAAGAAAATTGCAAACCTGTAAAAATTGAGTGAACAGATGGATCAAATCTTCGATTCAATGCATCAATCTTTCCAGAATCATTCACCAAGCCATGTTCTTGCTTCTGTATGCAATAATTTTGATTGAGATGCTCTGAATCTTTGAAACCGATTTGCACTTGCAGGTGTGAAAATTGAAACTCAAGAACACGATTCCCGCATGAATTCCTTCTGATCTTGATTGGTACACACTCAGAAACTCATATGGGATTGATCTGAATCAAAAAACTGGATTGAATGTGAAGGAAATGATGAAACCGAATGTGACTTGTAATGGAGAATTTTTGATCTCACTCTCTCTTTTCTGCATCAATTCTCACCAAAAAAACCTCTCTCTGATCCACTCTACTCAATATATAGAAGAAGTTTGGGCCTTCTAGAACTTGCTGGAAGCTTCTAATGAGAAGTTGGAAATCTCATGTCATGAGATCTCATTTCATGCCATACACATACCACTTTGTGATTCCCTTTGTGCAGCAGCTGGATCTGATTTGAAAATCTCCCCACATGAGATTTTAGATGTGCTAGAATGCTTTAGAAGCCTTGCCCTTGATCCCACATATGTTTGGCACATGTAACTTCAATTACAAGAAATCTATGATAACTCCATGAATCTGACCTCAACTCAAAATTCTAATAATGCCAATGATTTTAGAATCCCATTTCCACTCAAAATGACCTATAATTTCCCCTCATTTGGTCATGTAACATAAAATTCCCAAAAATGGACTTTTAATGTATTAATTTTCTTCTTTATTTAGGCCTTTTTCACAACTTTGAGCTACAAGCATTTCCAAAATCTCATGACCTCTTTTTGGACTCAAAACATCATTTTGAGCAATTTTGATGTTGGACACTTTTCCATTTGAAGCTTGCAAGTATGAGTTATAGGCACATGCTTAAAATGACCTATAATCTCACTTTCCCAAACTACCCCTAGCTTGTCAAGATCATATCTAGAGCTTCACGAATCAGATGGAGGCATACCATACCTTTTTAGAAAGCTAAGACAATGAGGAACAATTCTTATGTTGACCAAGAATTCATTTGAAATCTCCTTGAGGGGCAAAACTAGCTTGGAAGTCAAGTCACTTTCACAGACAAAAATTCAGACACCCCAGATGACCTGTAACTTGCAAGGACCATAACTTGAGTTCTATAAATCTCCTTGAGGTCTTCCACCACTCAAATTAAAGGTCTTGAGATCCCCTACAAGTTTCATGTTGGCCAAGAAGCCATTTGAAGCTAGCATTTTGACTTATCTTGCTTGGAAATTTGACCTAAACTAGGGGATTTTACAGAGAAACCCTAATTTAGTAACTCCTCTTCTCCTTGATTTCTCTTGAATTCTTCTTGTCATATCTCTATATCCTTCTTCATATGTTCAATATTGATCCCCACATCTCTCCAATAGACTTGAATGCCCTCTTAAGTCAGTCAGTTGACCTAGGGTTGACCTAGGGTTGACCCAGATGAAACCCTAGTTGACTGTCTTCAACTGTAGCTCTTGTGCCTTCATCAATGACTTGTTTTCTTCTCCAAATGACTTTATAAGTCTCTCAAGATGTCTAGATGCTCCCCATGCTTTCATTTCACAGCTCATAACCCTCTTGTTGATCCTCAGATACCCTCAGCTAAGAGATGGACTCAAGGCTTGATCTGCTGAGCTCTTTGTTTTCAAATTCTTTCCTGATGACTTGAATAAGATTGAATGGGGACAATAACCTCTTGATAGGCCTATAGAGATGAAAAATCATGATTGGTCCCCTGTTGAATGACTTGCTATGCTTATGCTATGCAGATGGTTAGTCTATGTACATGACTCTATATGCAAATGCTAATGATATTGAAACATAAACCAATTGAATAAGGTTGGGCAAATTTTAGGGTGCAACAGCTGCCCCTATTCAAGCGACTTGGACCCGATTGGATGAAGAGCCCGGAGCCTTCAGACATTCGCGGTACGAGACGGTTGAATACTAGTGAAACCAGAAATTTGCCAACCGCAGAAATAAACTGCGCTCCTGCTTGAGGAATAACATTCGTCAGCTGAATCTGACTGTTAGAGTAACCCACTGATCTCGCGCGACCGTGCTGGGGGTTGTCTTCATCGTCCTGAAGAGGATTCTGTCATAACAGATTGCTTGCTTGTCCACGCTAGGACTCTGTCTGTCGTCAATACAAAGAAATCTCAACTAAAACCTGTCCACGTTAGGACTCCACTTGCTGTTATCCCAGAAAAATCTCGGCAACTCCGCTGGGGATAATTCGTCTGCATTTCCATAAACCGCATCGTCCACGTTAGGAATAAAACTCTTCCACGTTAGGAGTAACACCTGTCCACATTAGGAATCATTTTTTCTGCGTCTGTCCACGTCAGGACTAACCCTTTCATCTTTCCATGTCAGGAAACAATCTTCTTTCCGCGTTAGGAAACTATATCAATCTGTCCACGTAAGGACTCCAATACCCCTTGATATGTCCGCGTCAGGACTTCAATCTTTCCACGTAAGGAATACAACTATTTCTGAACTTGTCCACGTCAGGACTCAACTTTTCTTGCATCTGTCCACGTAAGGACTAATTTCCTTCTTCCACGTTAGGAATATCTTCTTTGATCCGTCCGCGTCAGGACTAAACTCTCTTTCCACGTCAGGAATAATCCATTTCTTTCCACGTCAGGAATCAATCTTGATATGTCCACGTAAGGACTCAATCTTTCCACGTAAGGAATACCAACTTCTTTCCACGTAAGGAATAAATCTTTTTGCTCTGTCCGCGTTAGGACACTGATCTCGCCTTGATTTGTCCACGTTAGGACTCAGGCGTCTTCGACTCACCGAGGAAATAAGACTTGTCCACGTAAGGACTCACACCTTCGACTCACTGGGGAAATATCCGCGTTAGGACTTACACTTTGCCGACAACACGAAGAAGGATAAATTTGTCCACGTCAGGATTCTTGTATCTTGTCATCACAAAGAACTACAAACTTGTCCACGTCAGGACGCGCATTTCCATTACGAATAAAGATATCTGCTGGACACAAAATGATCCACGTCAGGATACCAACACGAAGAGTAACCAATCTTTTTGTCAACGTCACGACCTCCCTTTCTCCAAATTTCAAAAGACCGAATCTATCCACGTCAGGATTAACACACCTTACCAATCCGGTAAAACAAACCTGTCCACGTTAGGACGCCCACTTCTGAAGAAATCCCGTCATTCTAGGAGTAAATTGTCCGCGCTAGGACTGGGTTCTTCAATGATCCTCCCCCACAAACTTCTTAGCACTGACGTGACAGCGACTTCGAGATGAACTCTACTGGGGATGTCTGAAAACCAACTATCGGACACCTGCTTCGAAATTCTGATTCATGCGACTCGTTGATGACAAACGAACTTTGCTTGGGAATAAGGAGATTCTTATCCTGGCCACTCTGGCTGGGGAAAATCAGATACATTTGCATAAATGACTCTGCTGGAGACAAAGAGAGTTTTATCACGATAACTCTGTGGGGAATACCGCCGAAACTGACATTATCATTGAATATCTCCTGCCGAGATCTTGACTGTTTGGTAATTTATTTGAGCCAGAGCTCTCTCCACCTGAACTACTAGAGTACAGAAACTGCTTCAGCAAAATAAATGCTGGAAGGATAACGACGACTCGCCGGGGATAGCCTGACGCTACAAAATAAATGCTGGTAGGATGAAGTCGACCCTGTAGGGAAGTTGGGAACTCAAACCACACGTCTTGTTGAAGTAACCCCCTGCCGGGGAATAATAACTCTGCTGGGGAATAGCAGATGCACCTGGTATGATTGATCTTTCTGCTGGAACATGAACTGATATCACCAGTATTCCTGCCAAAATAAATGACAGGACCCACCATCGACTCTGCGTTGGAGAGCCTTGACCTTCGAATTCTACTGGAAGGAAAGAACATTTACTGAAAAGAGAACTCCGCTGGGGATGACTGGATTCTCTTGGGGAAAATTAACTGACTCCACTGGGGAAGAGTGCATGACCCTGCGGGGGGAAATGAACCTGTCTGAATACAGCCTGACGATCTCGGAATCGCCAAACTCTGCTGAAGACGAGTAACTTCTCTGGAGCACGTCCTTTGGATAAGCTATGGCTAGCTGGGGAATTCTATCCTTCTTCAGGAAAAACATGCATGACCTGCGTGGGGATCAAGCTTTTCACTATTGCAATCTTTTGATCATCTTCCTCGTACGGTTATGAAACCTGCGACAACACAAACAAGACACGACAAGCCTATGCAATCAAATCAATTCAGGTTGGTGACGTTACACTCAGTTAATTCAGAGCTTTAACAATTGTTGGCAAGGGCCAGTGATGTTATACTCATGCTAGCTTCAATAAACTTAGGCGTTTTATCATGCGCAAAAACAGTAAAGAACAGGCATCAAGTACTGAATAACACATTTTCATTGATTGGGCCCCTGAATGGGCGGAGTTTTTGTACACGGGATGTAACTCCTGAAAAGAGGAAGCTACGCAAAGCAAATATACAAGTATGCAAGTATTCACAAGAAGCATAAATATTGACAAATTAAATTTTGTACACATGTCGGCAACTGGATGGAGATGAACACCACGAACTGATCCTCCCATGATTCGTCCGACTCTTATACTTTCCCGGTATCCGACTTCTGAAGAGGTTGTATTCGATAACTGACTCCTCAAACATATTCTCCCGCACTGATGCTCATTGAATTCGAATTCGGACCGCAGTCATTTGCTTTTCTCATCCCTAACTTTTGCGTGAACCGCCCTTTACGGGTTTTCAGTTCACCGGGATACCCTTTTTTGCCGAAGCCGCCCAGTGTAGGTTTTCAACTTCGCGGGTGTACATTTTTCAATTTTATCCCTAACTTTTGCCCGAACCTTTCATTCTGTTTTTGGTTCGCCAGGATGCCCCATTTTTGCCTGGACTCTCTTTTTTCTGTCCAGCGGGTCTATTTTAAGCAAAGTATTTTTTAACTGCGTCCGAATTCACAGGTGATGCAAAGTCTTCCCCGTCCATGGTGGACAACAATAAAGCTCCTCCTGAAAAGACCTTACTGACAACGTATGGCCCTTCGTAGTTGGGGGTCCACTTGCCCCTGTGATCTGCTTGCGGCGGGAGAATCCTTTTCAGCACAAGGTCGCCCGTCTGAAAGCTTCGCGGAAGTATTTTCTTGTCGTACGCTTTCTTCATTCGTCTCTGATACAAACGACCGTATGCCAGAGAAGCTAGCCTCTTCTCATCCATCAAACTCAGTTGATTCAATCTATTCGTTACCCATTCTGCCTCGTCCAGCTGAACATCTCGCAATACCCTCAGAGAAGGGATCTCAACTTCCAATGGTAATACCGCTTCCATTCCGTATACCAACGAGAACGGAGTTGCCCCGGTTGATGTGCGTACCGTCGTACGATAACCGTGCAAAGCGAAAGGTAGCATTTCATGCCAATCTTTATACGTCACCACCATTTTCTGGACGATTTTCTTGATATTCTTATTGGCCGCTTCGACAGCGCCATTCATCTTGGGTCGGTAAGGGGAGGAGTTGTGATGTTCGATCCTGAAATTCTGACAGAGCTCCTTCATCATTTTGTTGTTCAGATTAGAACCATTATCCGTGATTATCCGCTCGGGAATTCCGTATCGGCAAATGATATCTCTTTTGATGAATCTAGCCACCACTTGCTTCGTTACATTTGCGTAAGACGCCGCTTCCACCCACTTGGTGAAATAATCGATTGCTACGAGGATGAACCGATGCCCGTTAGAAGCCGTCGGCTCAATCTTTCCGATCATATCGATTCCCCACATCGAGAATGGCCATGGAGATGACATCACATTCAGAGGACTCGGAGGCACATGTATTTTGTCAGCATAAATTTGGCACTTGTGGCACTTCCTTGCGAACTTGAAACAATCAGTTTCCATCGTCAACCAAAAGTAACCTGCCCTCAGTAGCTTTCTCGTCATAGCATGCCCACCAGCATGCGTACCAAAGGTACCTTCGTGAATTTCCTCCATGAGAAGCTTTGCCTCTTTCTCGTCTACACAACGCAACAACACCAAATCGTGGTTTCTTCTGTACAAGACGCCATCCGGATTCAAATAGAAATTACCCGCTAATCTCCTGAGAGTCTTCTGATCTTGACTGGATGCCCCAGCCGGATACTCTTTGTTCTTCAGGAAATTAAGGATATCAAAATACCATGGTTTGTCATCAGATGCTTCATCAATAGCAAATACATAAGCCGGCCTGTCTAACCGAGAGATAGTGATTTGGGGAGCTTCGTTCCAGAAATTGACCTTGTACATGGAAGACAAGGTGGCAAGGGCGTCAGCCATTTGATTTTCTGCCCGCGGCACGTGATGCAACTCAACCTTGTCGAAGAAAGGCAACAATCTCCTGGCATAATTCATATAATGTATCAAATTGGGCTGCCGTGTCTCCCATTCCCCTTTGATCTGATTCACCACCAGAGCTGAGTCTCCGTATACGTCTAAATGTTTGATTCGCAAATCAATGGCTTCTTCAAGCCCCATTATACAAGCTTCGTATTCGGCCTCATTGTTGGTAACGGCAAAGGTCAATCGGGCAGTAAACGGGATGTGCGACCCGTGTGGCGTAGTGATAATTGCCCCTATTCCGCTCCCGTAAGCATTCACAGCTCCATCAAATATCATCTGCCATTTGGACCCCGGCTCTGGTCCTTCGTCTGGTAACGGCTCTTCGCAATCTTTCATCTTGAGATACATGATATCCTCGTCAGGAAAGTCAAATCTCATCGATTGATACTCTTCAATAGGCTGCTCCGCCAGATATTCAGACAACACACTCCCCTTTATCGCCTTTTGCGAGACGTATTGAATATCGTACTCAGTCAAGATCATCTGCCACCGGGCAATTCTACCTGACAACGCCTGCTTTTCAAATATATATTTGATTGGATCCATCTTCGAGATGAGCATGGTTGTATGATTCAGCATGTACTGCCTCAAACGCTTGGCGGCCCAGGCTAGCGCGCAACAAGTTTTCTCCAGCATTGAGTATCGAGATTCACAGTCTGTAAATTTCTTACTCAGATAATAGATTGCATGCTCTTTTCTCCCCGTCTCGTCGTGTTGACCGAGAACGCAACCCATGCTTCCCTCAAGAACCGTCAAATACATTATCAAGGGTCTCCCTGCCACTGGGGGTATCAAAATAGGAGGCTCCTGCAGATACTTCTTTATTTTGTCGAACGCCTTTTGACAATTTTCGTTCCACGTTACAGCTTGATCTTTCTTTAGCAACTTGAATAATGGTTCACACGTGGCCGTTAGGTGAGATATGAACCGGGCAATGTAGTTCAATCTCCCCAAAAACCCGCGCACCTCTTTCTCTGTTTTAGGCGTCGGCATTTCTTGAATCGCTTTTATTTTAGCAGGATCGACCTCTATTCCTCTTTCGCTTACGATAAACCCCAGGAGCTTACCCGATCTCACCCCGAAGGTGCATTTGTTAGGGTTCAGCCTCAGCCTGAACTTCCTAAGCCTTTTAAACAACTTCAACAGATTCACCAGATGCTCTTCCTCCGTCTGGGATTTGGCAATCATATCGTCAACATAAACTTCAATCTCTTTATGCATCATGTCGTGAAAAAGAGTCGTCATCGCACGCTGATATGTTGCCCCAGCATTTTTCAAACCAAAGGGCATCACTTTATAGCAAAATGTTCCCCAAGGCGTTATGAAAGTAGTCTTCTCCATATCCTCTGGCGCCATTTTAATTTGATTATAGCCTGAAAAGCCATCCATGAAGGAGAATACGGAGTATTGAGCGGTATTATCGACTAATACGTCAATATGAGGAAGTGGAAAATCGTCTTTTGGGCTTGCTTTATTCAAATCTCTATAATCCACGCACATTCGAACCTTGCCATCTTTCTTTGGCACTGGTACGATGTTAGCAACCCATGAGGGATACTTCGTCACAGCTAGGAACCCAGCGTCCCACTGTTTCTGAACCTCCTCTTTGATCTTCATTGCCATATCTGGTCGAGTCCTGCGAAGTTTTTGTTTGACAGGCGGACAGTCTTCTTTCAGTGGCAGGCGATGCACAACCATATCTGTATCGAGCCCTGGCATATCTTGATACGACCAAGCGAATACATCATTATACTCTCGGAGCATTTCAACCAGTTTTCGCTTGATATCACTCTGCAGTGCGGCTCCGATACGAATATTTTTCTCAACCCCTTCCGACCCCAGATTGATAATCTCGATAACCTCGTCGTGAGGCAGAATGGCTCTTTCCTCTTGCTTCACCAACCAAGACAGTTCTTCAGGAACGTCGCTATCTTCGACAACCTCTTCTTCGGTCTGGAATACCGGGTGCTCGAAGTCGGGACGAGTCATAGGTGGTTCAAGGATGTCATCTGAAAATGTTATCCTGCAAAAGAAAGGGTTAAGTGCTTCAAAATGCGTATAAAGCGGATAACCACGTTGCCATTTTATTGAAAAATACAAAACAAGAAAGACAGGGATTACGGTATTTACACATGAAAAAAACGCCATTTATTTAATGATTAACGAAGCAATGTTTATAACAACACAGCCCTAAGCAAATCCTGATGCCCCGGGCAAGACATCAGATTATTCAACAATTAATAAAGCAAAGCATTACTGTTTAAAAGTCACAGGAACAAGCTCCTGAATGGACCAGTTGCACAGTCCTTGTCCTGGCGTGCTTGGCTGAATCCAGGCATCCATATCACAGTCGCTGTCCCCTTCATCGGATTCTGAAGCAGCGTTGACAGATTCATGGCATACTCCACTGGCAGAGATGGTGATTGACTTTCTGAAATGAGGGGCCCCCACAGAAGGAGTTGATGACGACGGTCGGTACCCCAGTCCGAACCGGTCCATTTTCACCGGAATGTCCAATACTTTGCCCCAGCCCTTGGCTTCTCCTGCCTTCACTAGCGCTTGAGCCTCTTTATACGAAGAAACAGCTATCTCTGGCGCTTTGCTTGGCCCGGGACTCCTGTCCTTTATGCGCAAACCTTCGAATGCTTGGCATGGCGTCTCGTGGATCTCCCCGTCGACTTCCACATATTTAAACGAAGATAGATGACTGACCAGGATGTCTTCTTCTCCGCACACGGTGACTACACTGTCTCCGACCATATACTTTAGCTTCTGATGCAGGGTAGACGTGACTGCCCCTGCCCCGTGAATCCAAGGTCTTCCCAGCAAGCAGCTGTACGCAGGCTGTATATCCATGATATAAAACTCCGTTGCAAACACTTCCGGCCCCACTTGCAGGGGCAAGGTAATTGATCCGAAGACTGTTCTCCGCGTGCCGTCAAACGCTCTGACTACCAAATCACTTGGTGTGCACAAAATCCCTCGAACATCCAGCTTCATCATAGCCTTCTTAGGCAGCACATTCAAAGACGACCCGGTGTCAACCAATACGTGCGACATTGTCGACCCTCTGCACTCAACGGATACATGTAATGCCATATTATGATCCCTTCCTTTCGGAGTCAAGTCAAAATCAGTAAAGCCCAGACTGTGGCCTGCATTTACATGTGCCAATACTCCTTCTAGCTGGTTCACGGAGACATCCTGTGGTACAAAAGAAGTGTCCAAGACTTTCAGCAAAGCGTTCCTGTGGGCTTCTGAACACAACAGCAATGACAGAATAGATATTTTGGACGGCGTTTGCTGCAGATGCTCCACAATTTTATAATCGCTTTTCCGAATTAAGCGCATGAATTCTTCTACATCCTTAGATGCTGCTTCTTTTTCATTTGCTTGAATCGGAACATTTTCCACCGCTTTCCCTTTTCCTTTCGCTATCCTTTCGGCTTCCACTTCAGGAGATATAAAGATCCTGCCGCTTCTCGTCATGCCTCCTGAGCCCACAACATTATCCACAACCTCCGCTGACTGCTTGTTAACATCGATTTTAATCCCGTCACAATACACCTCTAGCCCATATGACCATGGGACTGCTTTCGTGCTCTCATACGGGATTGGCCCGGCTTTAGTTATAGTAATCGGCGGTCGCTGAGCTGGTGCTGAAATAGTGATCGTCTTCCTAGGAATTGTCACTGTGGCAACATCACTCCGATTATCCACTACTGCCCCTGCCGGCTCATCAGTTGCTGTTCTATCAAACTGCAATACACCTTCATCAATCAAGGCCTGAATGCCTTTCTTCAGATCCTCACACCCCCCAGACAGGGCCCAACAATCTAAGCAGTACTCATTACAACCCGGGTAAACACCTCCTTGCAACAGTCGGCTTTTTATTTCGCTCAGCGGCGTCTTTAAATCCTCAACATTCATAATCAGATTCAGACCTTCCTCAGCCAGCACGGCATTCGCCCCATGATTAGGCATGGGTTTCTGGACTATATTCGCACCGGTCGTTCCGAAGTTGATAGACTTGTTGTCCAAGAGATCCTGCACAACGTGCTTAAAAGCATGACAACCTTCTATATCATGGCCCGGGGCCCCAGAATGAAACTCGCAGCGCCTATTCGCATCATAGCCGAACGGGGGAGTTCCCGTTATCGGTGCCAAGGTTCTTTTCTCCACCAGATTCAATCCCAACAAGGTCTGCAATAAATCAGCATAGTTAGAGGGAGGTTTCTCGAACACCCTTCTCGGCTTACCACCCTGGAATTTTCTCTGAGTTTGCTGTGCCCCCTGCTGAGGCTGCTGCTGCTGTGGCATTGGCTGCTGCTGAACCGGTTGTTGTTGCTGGATTGGTTGTTGCTGATAAGGGATAGTGACACTCGACACTTGCTGCTGCTGACGATATTGATTTCTTCCCCTGCCTCGGCCTCGGCCTCGGCCTCCAAATACAGCACTAGCTTCGCCCTGACGGCGCCCACCATAAGCTTTCCTATTGCTGCCAGATGCAGCTGACTCGTCAACTTGGAACTTTCCTTGCTTAATGTTCCGCTCAATCTTTTCACCCATTAAAATCAGATCTGAAAAACTTGCCAGAGAAGTATGAAACAACATATCATGAAACAGCCCGGTGAATGTGCCGACAAACATATCGTTCATTTCTTTATCTTCCACAGGAGGACGGACCCTGGCAGCCATATCGCGCCACCTTTGTGCGTATTCTTTAAAACTCTCCCCCTTCTTCTGCGAAAGCCCGGCCAACTGGACCCGATTGGGTGCCAGGTCACTGTTATATTTGTAATGGGCTACGAACGCCTCTGCTAATTGCTTCCAAGTCTTGATATCAGTGGGCTCCAACCCCATGTACCACTCTAAGGAAGGCCCCGATAGACTATCCTGAAAGAAATGCATGAGCATTCTTTCGTCAGTGGAGTATGCAGACATCTTTCTGTAATAAGCTCGTACATGAACCTTCGGACATGTATCTCCTTTGTACTTATCGAACGCAGGCGCTTTGAACTTGATCGGCACCCTCAGCCCAGGTACCAAGCCCATTGTTGCCATGTCCAGACCCACAGCACTCTGGTTTAGGACTCCTTTCATTTGCTCTTCCAGCATTCTAATCTTTTGAGAATCATCCATCGGCCCTTCAAAGCCCCCTCCAGAGAAGGCGTCTTCCTGCTGATCCTCTTGCCACATACCGTTTCCAGCCCCGTATCCATCATACGCATTATTACGTCCAGCTCTGACCTGATTCATCCCCGGAACTCGGCCTCTGTTGCCATACCCTTGAACACCTCCAGCAGGACCACCAGCCACAAAACCAGCACCGTTTCCGTTTCCAAAACCTCCGTAGCCCTGATTGACCATACCATAACCATCTTGCCCAAAGCCTTGAGCATTAAAGCCATACTTGCCAGTGTTGTCGAATCCCTGATCGTTAAATCCGAACCCAGCGTTGACAAAACCATTGCCTCCGAGATTATCTCCCACATTGACATCACCCAGCCCAGCATTGTGGACAGCAGTTTCATTTCCACCTCCGACGTTACCATTCACAGCAGCGGTAGCGTTGTTGACGTTAGCAGCAGTCACATTGACGACAGGCGGAACCACTGGCGTTGGAGTGCCGTCTCCATGAGCAGTATCAACCCGGACAGACTGATGGTCTTCGTTACCATGACCAGCGTTGCGAGCCAACAGAGGCTGGACCATGGCCTGCAAATTCTCTTGCCCTTTTGCTATAGCCTCCATGGTCTGCATGAAGAGGGCGAGCTTCTCGCGTACATCCTGCATCTCATTCTGAATCTGGTCCATAACTTTCCGACAGTTGGATCGTGTAGAATAGCGGTGCGGATGTTGATCTGGAATCCTGTTAAGTACCTGAATCAAAACAGGAGATAAGACACCATTCAAAGATTACCTGTTATGCAAGATGAATATGAATGCAATGCAATGTGTCTGTGCATTAGGGAAGTTCATTCCCCCAATTCTAGTGCGAAGGTGCCGGTGCAGTGACGGTGCTGACAATAAGAATACCGGAGCTGAATCATAGAAAGCCTCATATATATCAGAGAGAGTCAATAAGCCCAGGGTACAATATCACTGAGAGTACAAAGAAGGCATGACCTCAACCAGCAATCCTGGTGATGGTCAGCACTATGCAAATAAAGCATACAAATAATGGGATGATCAAATCCTCCCAAAAGTCTGGTACTCCTCTATCAACTTCTTGGTCTCCGGATGGCTTGGTCGATCAAGCAGCCCTTCAACAAGCTGGTTTCTCTTCTTAAGGACACGGCGTACGTCTTCAGCAGTTTCTTCCCACGCTGCTTCTCCGAAGCAATCTTCTAACTTTCGCTTCTGGGACACTGCTTCATCTCTGGATTTGATTGCCTTGTTCAGTGCATGCTGGACACTATACCGGTTCATCACTTCTTCCTCACACCTCTTGATGCTAGCCTTCAACTTCTCCTCGAGGTCGGAAATTTGCTGCTTCAGCTTATCTTCCCTCTTCTTGTTGTTAGTGAGTGTAGCATTCCAAGTCTTATTGCAAGAAGATATCTCTCGGTGTGCCGCGTCGAGCGCTTTCTTTTTGGCTTCCAGCATGTCATGGGAACTTCTGAACTCTTGCCCCAGACGTTCGCGCTTTTTCTTTTCCTCGGTCAACTCAGCTCCTAACCTGTTTACCAGCTCAATCTGTTGTTGGAAAGCATATACGGCCTTGTTTTTCTCACTGCGTACTTGAGCTAGCTCTTGCTCTAACCCTTCGTTAATCTTCATCAAGGCTTCTTTCTCCTTCACAACCTGTTCATATGCTTCTCTAGAAACAGTAGTCGGTTCTTCTACCGGAATAGGATCAAGAATTGGTGCATCTGGAAATGGCATCTTCAACTGACTAGCCCTCTCCTGAATCCAAACTCTATAAGGTGCATAGGCCTGACAGTCATTCTTTCCTAGCAACGGCTTCCCTTTGTGGTTAATACTCGTCCAAGCATGTCGCAACTTGGCTAATAACTCCCCCTTCACGTCACCGGTGAAGTACAGAGATTCCTGTACTTCTTCCTCCTGAGGTGGATTCTTCAGCGCATATCCGAACTGGCGAATGAATAGAGAAGGGTTGTAATTAATACACCCTTTTCTTCCAATCAATGGCACATTAGGGTAACCAGCACAGCTAAAGAGGAGCTCAGATCCCAGCAAATCTCTATCAAACCACTCCATATCCTCCGACGATAACCTCATCAAGCGTTCTGGCCAACCAACTGGAACTGTAGTCTCTGCAGCAGATCCTCTCTTAGGAAGGTGACTCTCAAACCATATACTCAACAAGGGTACACAAAGATGAACATTCTTCCCCCTTCCCTTCTCATTCTTGTAATGCAGTGAATGGTAGAGATCTCCGAGTAAGGTAGGCACAGGATTACCAGCGGCAAACAAGTAGAAAGCATCGAAGTCCACAAAATCCGGTATATTGGGGAATAGTACTATGCCATAGATGCACAAAGCCAACACAGCATTGAAAGCAACCCAGCACCCATTCTTAGCATACTCTTGGGCTTTACCCACTAAGAACTGAAATGAGAATCCGGGAACTCCACGGGAAACAGTAGTCACAAGTTCAGAAGCATCAACGTGCAAGGCTTTTGCCAATTCCTCCGGCTTAGGTTTGGCATCATAATGAATGAATGGAACCTGGTTCTGCACAGGCAGCTCAACATACTCAGCGTATTCCTCCAGAGTTGGTCCCATAATAAAGTCAGAGAACGTAAAGCACCTCAAAGCAGGGTCATAGAATTGCAACAAAGCATACAGCCCATCTAACTCTACCTCTGTAGGTTTGCACACCAATCTCAGTAATCTACCATAACTCATCCGGAAACTCCTACGAACACCCTCATCAGCAAGAGAGATCAACCCAAGTAGAGGAACAATATCAGGCGTAGGCAGTTTGTAGGCAACCGTTCTCCTTAAGCTAGTCATGATCAAACACTCAGAAGTCTGGGCACTAGAACTAGGGAAATGCAAATGCACCTGCAGCATAGACACACGTTAGTAAGATGCAAATGGTAATGGATATGCAAGGATGCAATGCAAGTAACATTCAACAGGGACCAAAGCTGCAGCTGAATAGCCTAAACCCAATCAAGAAAGGTCTCAGACAGACCATCCAGAAGTCATCAACCCTGGTCTCAGATAGACCTAAAATAAAACTCCAACACTGGTCTCTGACAGACCTCAAACCACAACTCCAACTGGTCTCTGATAGACCTCAGATCACATCCATAATTGGTCTCTGACAGACCTCAAAACACCTCTCAAATGGTCTCTGACAGACCTCAGAATACATCTCCAAATGGTCTCTGACAGACCTCAGAATAAATCTCCACATGGTCTCTGACAGACCTCAGAATACATCTCCATAAATAACCTGATCACGAAATAGCCGGTAGTCTGGAGGTCTAGTTACCTACATAACCCTGAATCCCCTCACAGGTGGGTGGCCCTATAACTGGCACAAGGTACGGCATCCTATGCGGTCGTCGGCGTCACAGACTTTCAGGGTTGATGATACGATTCCCAGAAGGAGTGGCATCATCAATTCCTGAAGAGGCCTCACTCAGCCAATTTCCAAATGATCGGTCCTCAGAGTCGACAATCCAACTAACCAGCAACCCACGCCAACCAAAGGAAGGGGCAGGAGGCCAACCAGAGGAACCTCGTCTGAGTGTAGATTTCATGGGACACCAAAGCAAGCAAAGCAAGCGGGCGCCCACTAATTTCTACTCTAATTCTAGGTGCACTCAAGCCCAGGTCCGGCTTATCTCTCAATATCAGAACACCCGTCACACCCCAAATACAGCAATAATAATCAATACATAAAGCTGAAAATACAAGGTTAGAAATATACAAACTCCATACAAAATCCTCGACGGGAAAACAAGCGTTAGGATTGACTCTCTCAAGGGACGTTGGATCCCAAATGCATAAGAACCATCGCAGTCCTTAGCAGCCAGGGGACGTTGGATCCCCAGCAGAGTCGCCAGCTGTCGCTACTGCGAAAATCGGCGCCGGCTGACAGAAGAGTCGCCACCGTGCGTTATTTATCCCACGGGAGGGAAAGGAAACGCTCAGAGTAAACCTCGCACAACACGGGAAAGGTATGGTCGTCGCAACCAAAACCTGGGTTCGGGAGTCGGTTACGCAAGGGGAAGGTATTAGCATCCCTCACGTCCGTCGTACTCGACGGGATCCACGCTTGTTTTCGGGTATGGATTGTTATTCTATCTAAACTATAGGTCAAGGGTTAAAAGAAAAGAAAATGAAAATAATAAAAAAATGACTCGGCAAAGTATCGCACTTTATGCCTACGTATTCCCGTCTGGAACGAGAAATCAGAGTCAACGTAGTTCGCCTACCTACGGGAAAGGAGGGGAAGGTTGCTCGCTAGGATATCGCATCCTATGCCTACGTACTTTCATACAGCATGAAAGATCAGAGCAAACGTAGTTCGGGCCACGTACGACACAAGTCTGTCTTGGTTGATTTTATTCCTTCTGAAAAAGGTTTTCTTGATTAACAGTCCCGGCGGACAAAAATGACGCTTTGATGAGTTCACCTTCTTTTACGAAAGCAGTGTCTTTTATTGTGTTTGAAATCTTTATTGTGTTTTTCTGTTTGTTTTGAGAAAGAAAGAGACAGAACTCTAACCTACGGTTGCGAAGGGAAACAAACTAACCTAATGTTATCATGCATGGGTTAAGACCTAGTGTCTATCATGCTCCTCTCTTGCACAGAGAGAAACAGAGATCCTACGGGATAGGCAGAAACAGAAACAATATCAGATATAATAAAGCAGTAAAATGCATGGATGCAACAGTACAAGCGAGGCAAGGGAGTCCCACTCAACCTCGAACCTAGAAAACAATAGGCGAAAGTGAACAGGCTTCACTTTCAACCCAGCAGGGTAAACAGCAAACAATACAGTCCAGAAAACCAATCAATACATCAGCAAGGAAATACAACAGCAAAAGAAGCAGCATCAGCAGCTCTGAATCAACAACTGGCTTCAAGCAATCTCCAATCAGCTACAGGCTTCAACAAGCATCAATCTTCATCTTCATGGCCTTCAGACAAGGGCTCTGATCATCAGTCTTCCATCTGCAATGGCTTTTCTTCAAGCTCAAACCTCCAGGATAAGGGATTAGTCACAAGAGTGAATTGAGTGTTAAGCAATCAGCTGACTACCAAAGGTGGTGAACAGACTGCTTCTAACACCAAGAGACATTTTCTCTCAAGAGTTCTATCTCACAGACACTATCACCAAGCCTTCCAAAGGAAGGGGGTGAGTGTCTTAGAGAGACTCTGAATCACAGAGAAGAATGGACGCAGACAAGGCAATCCATGTTTGAGAAACAATCATTCTAATCTAGAGCTCTGCCTAGCTCCTAAATCCTAGTCTCCTCAGCATCTGCCAGCAAGAAACTCCTCCTCAACTCTGACAGTTGATCTTCAGCATTTGAATCTCCAATAGCTTCATCTCCACAAATCTTCAGCTTCCCCAGGGCCCCAGACAAACCCAATACCCAAACCAACAATCAACAATCCCCAGAGGGCACACCACACCAGACAGCAGATACACAGACAGCAATAATATCAGTAGGGGAATCCTAATTGTTCTCTAAGGGATCTAATAGCTACCCATAGCCCATATAGTCCCATAACTAATCTATTTAAAACCTAAGTCCTAAGGGGAATGAAATTAAACTCCTAAGTTGTCACCTAAAAACCCTAGTTTTGATCATGATATTCAAGCATTTATTAATCACCTAAAATTAACTCCTAAAAATGGGAAATAAAATATTTCTACAAGCTTAACATCTCATCTAAACAATATGAAAAGAATGATCAAAAAATATTAAAGCATGTGAGAGAACAAAAATCATAAAAATAATGCATGAAATGTAACTATTTATTATGCTATTTATTTAGAAAATATGTAAAAAATATGAAATAAAACTAAAAATGAAATTTTATTTTCCTATAATATTCTAGACATTTTAAAGAAAATATGGTAAAAAGAATGGATTAAAAAGCATTTTTTATGAATTTATTATGATTTTATGAAATTGGCAAAAATAAAATGAAATTAAGAAAATTAAAATGAATGAAATGAATAAGGGGGGTGCATTCAGTAGGCGCGCTCAGTTCAATTCTGGATGGGCCAGGAAATAGGGGGGTGTGGACATCAAATTCACTTAAGCCCAATACAGCCAACTAAATGACACGCTGCGTTTCAGGCCGTCTCAGATTTCTTCACATTTTGAAATTAAACCAGGGCCACACGATTACCACTTTGGTCAATGGTCTTATGCTGATCCTAGGGTGGAAACATCATCACCTACCTTTGAATTCTGAGAATTGGAGGGAAGCCATGAGAGAACAGAGCTATGAACACACACGTCCATCAATTCGTATCTCCTCAAAACCTTATAAAATCTTGAAATTAAAGACCCTAATATGCTCCAAATTCACCACTGAATCTCACCATGGCCCTAGAATCAATTGAAACATTCTCTAACCCTAAACACGAATCAAAATCAGAAATCTACTCAAGAACCAACTCTCACAATTCTCAAAATTAATTGGTTCATTCTCTTCCTCATGTTTACCTGAGCATTTCTTGCTATCAAGCTAGGATTATCTCTCAAGATTCAGTGAGTTCTTGCTCCACAAAGAAATGGTGTCACTAACTAAATCATCACTAAATCATCTCTAACTCTCCAGAATTCATCTACTAATGATCTCTAACCATTCTACACTAATAATTCTAATCAATTTTGCTTAATTAAAGGTGAAGGAAGAAAATTGCAAACCTGTAAAAATTGAGTGAACAGATGGATCAAATCTTCGATTCAATGCATCAATCTTTCCAGAATCATTCACCAAGCCATGTTCTTGCTTCTGTATGCAATAATTTTGATTGAGATGCTCTGAATCTTTGAAACCGATTTGCACTTGCAGGTGTGAAAATTGAAACTCAAGAACACGATTCCCGCATGAATTCCTTCTGATCTTGATTGGTACACACTCAGAAACTCATATGGGATTGATCTGAATCAAAAAACTGGATTGAATGTGAAGGAAATGATGAAACCGAATGTGACTTGTAATGGAGAATTTTTGATCTCACTCTCTCTTTTCTGCATCAATTCTCACCAAAAAAACCTCTCTCTGATCCACTCTACTCAATATATAGAAGAAGTTTGGGCCTTCTAGAACTTGCTGGAAGCTTCTAATGAGAAGTTGGAAATCTCATGTCATGAGATCTCATTTCATGCCATACACATACCACTTTGTGATTCCCTTTGTGCAGCAGCTGGATCTGATTTGAAAATCTCCCCACATGAGATTTTAGATGTGCTAGAATGCTTTAGAAGCCTTGCCCTTGATCCCACATATGTTTGGCACATGTAACTTCAATTACAAGAAATCTATGATAACTCCATGAATCTGACCTCAACTCAAAATTCTAATAATGCCAATGATTTTAGAATCCCATTTCCACTCAAAATGACCTATAATTTCCCCTCATTTGGTCATGTAACATAAAATTCCCAAAAATGGACTTTTAATGTATTAATTTTCTTCTTTATTTAGGCCTTTTTCACAACTTTGAGCTACAAGCATTTCCAAAATCTCATGACCTCTTTTTGGACTCAAAACATCATTTTGAGCAATTTTGATGTTGGACACTTTTCCATTTGAAGCTTGCAAGTATGAGTTATAGGCACATGCTTAAAATGACCTATAATCTCACTTTCCCAAACTACCCCTAGCTTGTCAAGATCATATCTAGAGCTTCACGAATCAGATGGAGGCATACCATACCTTTTTAGAAAGCTAAGACAATGAGGAACAATTCTTATGTTGACCAAGAATTCATTTGAAATCTCCTTGAGGGGCAAAACTAGCTTGGAAGTCAAGTCACTTTCACAGACAAAAATTCAGACACCCCAGATGACCTGTAACTTGCAAGGACCATAACTTGAGTTCTATAAATCTCCTTGAGGTCTTCCACCACTCAAATTAAAGGTCTTGAGATCCCCTACAAGTTTCATGTTGGCCAAGAAGCCATTTGAAGCTAGCATTTTGACTTATCTTGCTTGGAAATTTGACCTAAACTAGGGGATTTTACAGAGAAACCCTAATTTAGTAACTCCTCTTCTCCTTGATTTCTCTTGAATTCTTCTTGTCATATCTCTATATCCTTCTTCATATGTTCAATATTGATCCCCACATCTCTCCAATAGACTTGAATGCCCTCTTAAGTCAGTCAGTTGACCTAGGGTTGACCTAGGGTTGACCCAGATGAAACCCTAGTTGACTGTCTTCAACTGTAGCTCTTGTGCCTTCATCAATGACTTGTTTTCTTCTCCAAATGACTTTATAAGTCTCTCAAGATGTCTAGATGCTCCCCATGCTTTCATTTCACAGCTCATAACCCTCTTGTTGATCCTCAGATACCCTCAGCTAAGAGATGGACTCAAGGCTTGATCTGCTGAGCTCTTTGTTTTCAAATTCTTTCCTGATGACTTGAATAAGATTGAATGGGGACAATAACCTCTTGATAGGCCTATAGAGATGAAAAATCATGATTGGTCCCCTGTTGAATGACTTGCTATGCTTATGCTATGCAGATGGTTAGTCTATGTACATGACTCTATATGCAAATGCTAATGATATTGAAACATAAACCAATTGAATAAGGTTGGGCAAATTTTAGGGTGCAACAGCTATCCGCAACATTGTTTAAAGTCAGTTCTCCCACCGTGTTACAGAACTGGCGACTCTGCTGGGGATCTATTTAAGAGGGGTACCCTTAGGAATTAAGATCACTTTAAATTGTTTGCCTTGTTTGCTTTATTATTATATTGTTGGGGTGCTCTTATGTGTGAAAGGTCCTAACCCGGATCTAGTGTACCTTAGGTAAATGGCAATAGACCAAGGAAACTGTACGACGTATATCGATACGGTTGATCTGGTGGCCATAGTTAGTGCGACTTCTTGGTTGGTGCTTATATTCCTTAAGTCAAGTTGAGGATAATATTGAGGCTTCCATATGTTGTCAATGCACTAACTGACTTTTAGAACCCTAGTTAACTCATCTTGGCCTTTAGAAAGTAGTGAGGTAACCGGCTTTGGTGCAGACTGAAGTTGGTTGACACTCGATACTACGCTCATTGAGATCTTAAACTTGGAGGGTTTTGGTTGGCAAGTAAGTTGCCTTCTGAACAACCACCCTTGTGAAGGATCAATGATATTGAGATCCCTTAGAACCTGGTTACTTTTGTAGGACAGGATGAACCATCTAACTTCAGGGGAGGGTACTTGCCTTTGAACCTCATGCAAGCCTTTAAACCTAGGGCTATGGTGTGACTTGTTTGTGTGTGCCACATGTTTGTGATTGAGCATGACATCATGACATCATCATGCATCATAAGCATATCATTTTCCCTAACCATTTCAAGGACCAAAGGATTTATCTTTGTTCTTTGTTGCAGGTCATGGCTTCTGCTCGTAGAAACACCATCAGGATCAACTTTGTAGGGATACCTGCTAAGCTCAAGGAGTTGGTTTCCCTAGTGCCTGATCATTCCCAGTTCAACAAGAGACATGGTCACTTATTGGATCTAGTTACTTCAGGGTTCAGTGAAGACATGATGAGTGTGCTGTTTCAGTTCTTTGACCCTAAGCACCATTGCTTTACATTTCCTGATTATCAGCTGGTTCCAACCATGGAGGAGTTCTCTAAACTTCTGGGTATACCCGTTCTTGATCAGAAGCCATTCACAGGCTTAGAGAAGGAGCTTAAACCAGAAGTTATTGCTGCAGCTCTACATCTGAAGAAGTCTGACATTGTTCTAGAGACGAGAAGTGGAGTTAAAGGTATTCTTGCCAAGGTATTAGTGGATAAAGCTCAAATGTTCTTGAAGGCTATGAGCTACGATGCTTTTGAGGAGATCTTAGCCTTATTGATTTATGGCTTAGTGTTGTTCCCCAATCCTGATCAGTTCATAGACGTTCATGCCATCAACATATTCCTGAGTCACAATCCAGTGCCTACCTTACTTGGAGACATCCTACATTCTCTTCACACCCGTACTACAAGGGCAAGAGGAACTTTGATGTGCTGCATACCTTTACTTTCTAGGTGGTTTATTTCTCACCTTCCTCGCTCAGTAATGAAGAATGAGCAAGGGTTCAGATGGTCCAAGAGGATCATGTCACTTTCTCACTCAGACATCCATTGGTGCTCCAGATCTATGGAGAATGTCACCATCATTGACCGTTGTGGGGAGTTTCCTAATGTGCCACTTCTAGGCATAAGAGGAGGCATCACCTACAACCCATCTCTAGCTTTACGACAGTTTGGTTACGCCCGGAGCGATGGTCCACATGACATGTTGATTCAGGGCATTGTGTTTGACTACGACAACGATCTTCAGGGTTACCGTCAGAGATTCATACGAGCTTGGGGAAAGGTAAACAGGATTGACAGCAAGACACTGGAGCCTAAGTACACCATTCCTATGGAGGCTTATCTCAGATGGGTACGATTTCGTGCTCAGACACTCATGATGCCATATCCTGCCATCCTACCAGTTACCATGGAACCTGTTGCTGAAGGAGACACAGCTTATACCATCCTTCACCCAGACATGCCTACTGATATGGAAGACTTGCAGAGATCATGGATCCAACTGAAAGAGCAAAGGGATACTTTCGAGGCTCATTACAAAGCAAGCCAAGCAAGGATCCTAGAGCTAACAAAGCTACTTCATGAGGAACGAAACCTCAACTCATACCTCAACACAAAGAGGAAACGTCCATGGGAGACTTAAAACCCCATCTTTTGTACTTATTTCGTTTTCATTTTTTGTAAGCCTAAAAGGCAAAACAAGTTATTACTAATAAAAAGTTACTTTCTTGTTTGTTTAAGCAAATTTAAATCCTGCGGTCCTTGAAAACATTGCATATGCATTCCCATATCATTGCATCACAGGTTTATAATTGTGCACAGGTTTCTCATCTTCTCGCTGTTTATTTCAGCAATGGCTCTTGAACAATCAGTTAAGGATCTCCAGGCACAGAATGCACAGTTCCAAGAGCTGATCCTGAACCTATCCAAGGGGCAGGATGAATTGAAGACACTGCTGGCCAAGAAGACTAAGAAGGCTAGAAGGTCTGCTGGGTTGCTCAACATGGGAAGAAGGTTCAAAGGTCCTGTCAAGACCAAGGAACAGGTTGAAGACTATGAATCTGAAGAATCTGAGCAGGAGAGAGGCAGTCTCCACAACACTATGGGGGACTCTGATTCTGAGGCTAACTACTACCATGAGCCTAACGAAGACAAATTCAAGATGCTGGTGGATAGAATGGATGCTATGGAATTACAGAAATCATCTGGGCTGGATTTTGAGGATTTGAGCTTGATATCTGGGGTGGTCATACCCATTGGGTTCAAAGTTCCTACATTTGTTGTCTATGATGGGGTCTCTTGTCCCAAATTGCATCTGAGGTCTTATATCAGAAGAATTCAACCCCACACTGCTGATAAAAAGTTGTGGATCCATTTCTTTCAAGAGAGTTTATCTGGAGCTCAGCTAGAGTTGTATTATCAGTTGGAGAGTGTCAACATCAGAGATTGGAATGACCTTGCTGAAGCTTTCTACAAGCAGTATCAATACAATGCTGACTTAGCCCCCACTCGCATGCAGCTTCAAAGCATGTCTATGGGTGCCAAAGAAAGCTTTAAGGAGTATGCTCAGAAGTGGAGAGACTTAGCTGGAAGAGTTCAACCCCCTTTGACTGATAGGGAGTTGGTTGATATGTTCATGTGTACGCTGAATGGTCCGTTTTACAGTCATCTCATTGGAAGCTCATCATCTGGCTTCACTGAGTTGATCATGACAGGAGAGCGAGTAGAGAATGGTATCAAGAGTGGTAAGATCCAAGTGGGCACTTCTTCATCAGGTGCTGCAAAGAAGCCTCCCACTGGGAAGAAAGAATCTAATGCTGTGTATGGTCAGCCTGATCGTAACAGAAGGCATCAGTCTGTTAGTGCAGTTCATATTTCAAATCCAACTCCTGCAACAACAGAGCAGCCTCAAGGCAACCAACAGAGGGCTAGAAGACAGTTCACGAAGATCAACATGTCAATGGCTCAGGCATTGCAACACTTGTTGAAGGCTGAACTTATTACCCTGAGGGAGGCTCCTCAGAATCCCAATGTTACCTCTCCCAAGTACAATCCCAATGCACGATGTGCATATCATTCAAACTGTCCAGGACATGATACTAATAACTGCTGGGTCTTGAAGAACAAAATTCAGGATATGATTGATGCTGGAGAAATTGAGTTTGATCCACCAGGTACTCCAAATGTGATTACAGCTCCAATGCCAAATCACGAGAAGACTGTCAACGCCATTGATGAAGATATTGATGAAGATCTGCATGTCTATTCAGTTATGGAGTTGAGCACACCATTGTCTGTTATCAAAAAGAGGTTAGTACAAGCTGGGATCTTTCCAGGTTGTCATGAAGATTGTCTATATTGTACCTATAAGCCGGATAGTTGCTTCATTTTGAGAGATGGGATTCAACGTCTCATGGATAAATATACTATAGTGTTTGAAAGAAGACCAGCATCTGTAGAAAGTATGGTGGATCATCTGACTCAGGGTAAGAAGATTGAAGAGGTTGACATGGTTGACAAAGTACCACTAAGAATCACTTCAAAGGGTCCCATTAAAATCACTCATCAGGGCCCAATCAAGATTACTGCTGAAGGTCCTGTGAAAGTTGTTGCTGAAGCCAGAGTAGCTCCTCTGATCATTACCACTCCTGGTCCTATTCCTTGTACATCTGACAAAGCTGTGCCTTGGCACTATGGGTCTGATGTTTACATCCATGGTGTCAAGCAGGAGCCTTTACCTGATATGCCTGTTGACATTGATAATATTGCTGGATCTAGCAAGATCACTCGTAGTGGAAGAGTCTTCTCTCCTCCAGTTGCTTCTAAGAGTGCAGTTACTCCTGCTGTTACTTCCACCACTGATGCTCGGGGCAAGGGTCCTGTTATTGAGCCTGTATCTACTGATGTGCCAGCTGCTGATGACCTCTCTAAGCAGATGGAAGAAGTATTGAAAATCATTCGCAAGAGTGATTATGATATTGTTGATCAGCTGGGGCATACTCCCTCAAAGATTTCTATGCTCTCCCTGTTATTATGTTCTGAGGCTCATGCCAAGTCATTGATCAAGTTTCTAAAGATGGCTCATGTACCCAGTGCAATTTCTGTGGACCAGTTTGAGAATTGTGTTGCTCACCTGACCTATGACAACGGGTTAGGATTTTCTGATGCTGACTTGACCCCTGCCAAGAGGGATCATAACAGGGCCTTGCATATTTCAATTGAATGCAGGGGCACTACCCTGTCTCATGTGCTGATAGACAATGGTTCCTCTCTGAATGTGTTGCCTAAGGAAGTCCTGAACAAGCTGAGTCCTGAAGATACGGTATTGAAGCCCAGTAATATTGTGGTAAAGGCTTTTGATGGTTCTAGAAGAGTAGTGCATGGGGAAATTGATCTTCCAATCAAGGTTGGCTCTCAGGTGTTTACTGCTACATTCTATGTGATGGATATTCGTCCTTCGTACTCATGTCTGCTTGGTCGTCCCTGGATCCATGGGGCAGGTGCTGTGACCTCCACATTACATCAAAAGTTGAGATATCCGGTGAATGGAAAAGTTGTTACTGTCTTTGGAGAGGAAGAATACTTTGTCAGCCATGTAAACACTTTCAAGTATCTGGAAGTAGAAGGTGAATACATTGAAACTCCATGTCAGTCATTTGAAGTGGTTCCCTGGGCTGTTAAGGATTGTGTGACTCCTCCTGCTGTGAAGAAGGTTCCTGTGGTCATCAGAAACCCTCCAACAATGGCAATGGCCTCCCTCAATGATGCAAAAGCTGTGGTGGAAGAAGGTGGTTGTACTATTTGGGGTCAGCTTCCTGATATTCCATACAAGTCTGACAAGTTTGGTTTGGGTTTCACTGCAGAGTCCCAGAAGGCTGTTCGTCGTGCTCGTGCTGTTCGTATCACCAATCAAGGGGTTATCAATGCTGTGGGAGATCAAGATGAAGACTACAACTTGGAGGCATGGATTTTTCCTACTGTGGGTGCTGGACTCAATAATTGGAAAGCTGAAGATGTTATCCCTATCTCCTTTAGTCAGGAGTAAATACTATTACTGTGTTATGTTTTTAAATTTGTAATTTCTGGAACAATTAAAACTTTCAAGCCATGTGCCTTACCCGGGGCACAATGGTGTGCTTGTTACGGGTTGTCATTTCATTTGCATACTTCATTCAATAAAATCAGTGGACGTTTCGTTTTCGTAAATATTGTGTTCCTTGTCTTTCTTTTTCTTTTATTTTTGCTTTATCAGTTATGTGTTCTTACACATACCCACGTCACTAAAATGCAGATCCTCATCCACTCTGGATCCAGTTGATAACAGTTCTACTATTGCCAATTACAATTTCGAGAATCCGATCTATCAAACTGAAGACGGAAACGAGGACGATTGTGAAATACCTGTAGAGCTTGCTAGGTTGTTACAACAAGAAGAGAAAGCTATACAGCCACATGAAGAGCCAGTCAAAGTTGTGAATCTGGGAACTGAAGAAAACAGAAAAGAGGTCAAGATAGGGGCTGATTTAGAGGACAGTGTCAAGAGCAGGTTGATTCAGATGCTACGTGACTATGTGGAGATCTTTGCTTGGTCTTATGAAGATATGCCAGGGTTGGATACAGACATTGTGGTTCACCGTTTGCCAGTGAAAGAAGATTGTCGTCCAAAGAAGCAGAAGGTTCGTCGTATGCGTCCTGAAATGTCAGAAAAGATCAAAGCAGAGGTAATGAAACAGTTCAATGCAGGGTTCTTGGCCGTAACTTCTTATCCTCAGTGGGTTGCAAATGTGGTACCAGTTCCTAAGAAAGATGGTAAGGTACGTATGTGTGTAGACTACAGAGATCTGAACAAGGCTAGCCCTAAAGATGACTTTCCACTTCCTCATATTGATATTCTGGTAGACAACACTGCTCAGCATAAGGTATTCTCTTTTATGGATGGTTTCTCTGGTTACAATCAAATCAAGATGGCACCTGAAGATATGGAGAAGACTACATTTGTGACACAGTGGGGCACCTTTTGCTATAAGGTAATGCCATTTGGTTTGAAGAATGCAGGGGCAACATATCAACGTGCTATGGTGGCTTTGTTTCATGATATGATTCATCATGAGATAGAGGTATATGTGGATGATATGATAGCCAGGTCTCAGAATGAAGAACAACATCTTGATCATCTGCACAAGTTGTTTGAGAGGTTGAAGAAATACAGGTTGAGATTAAATCCAAACAAGTGTACTTTTGGAGTTAGATCTGGAAAGCTCCTGGGTTTCATTGTCAGTGGAAAAGGTATTGAAGTGGATCCTGCAAAAGTGAAAGCTATACGAGAGATGCCAGCTCCCCGTACTGAGAAGGAGGTTAGAGGTTTCTTGGGACGATTGAACTACATTGCAAGATTTATTTCCCAATTAACTACCATCTGTGAGCCAATCTTCAAGTTGTTGAAGAAAGATCAGGTGATGGAATGGAATGATGAGTGCCAGACTGCCTTTGATGAAATCAAGAGATATTTGCTAGAACCTCCAATTTTAATGCCACCAGTTGATGGAAGACCCTTGATTATGTATTTAACAGTATTAGACAACTCAATGGGGTGTGTATTGGGGCAACATGACGAGTCTGGTCGAAAAGAGCAGGCAATATACTACCTTAGCAAAAAGTTTACCGACTGTGAAACAAGATACTCACTGCTCGAGAAAACTTGCTGCGCTTTGGCATGGGCTGCTCGCCGACTAAGACAGTATATGTTGACCCATACTACCTTGTTGATTTCGAAGATGGATCCAATCAAGTACATATTTGAGAAACCTGCTCTCTCCGGAAGAATTGCAAGATGGCAAATGATCTTGACGGAATATGATATACAGTATACTACTCAGAAGGCCATTAAGGGGAGTGTTGTTGCTGATCATTTGGCTCATCAAGCAGTAGATGATTACCAGTCAATGAATTTTGAGTTCCCTGATGAAGACATTATGTCTGTTACCAAAGAACCTGGACAATATGACGGACCTGAACAAGGATCCCGATGGACTATGGTTTTTGATGGTGCCTCCAATGCACATGGTAATGGTGTTGGTGTTGTGATTAGTTCCCCTGAAGGTTGTCATACCCCGATTACTGCCAGACTTTGTTTCTATTGTACCAATAACATGGCTGAGTATGAGGCATGTATCATGGGTATGCAAGTTGCTATTGATATGAAGATTCAGTTCCTTGAGGTGTATGGAGATTCAGCTCTGGTAGTAAGTCAGATTAAAGGAGATTGGGATACAAAGCATGATAATCTCATTCCTTACAGAGAACATGTGTTGTCTTTGATCCCACATTTCAAAGAGGTTACTTTTGGACATATTCCACGAAGAGAGAATCAGTTGGCAGACGCATTGGCCACCATGGCATCTATGTTTGAGATCAGCTGGGATGATGAAGCTCCCAAGATTACCATTGATAGATTTGAGAAGCCTGCATACTGCAATGAGATTGACACTGAAGGGGCAGAGGAGAAGCCTTGGTTCTATGAAGTGAAAAACTATCTTGAAGCTCAGGAGTTCCCTGAAGGGGCATCTGTCAAAGATAGGAAGTTCCTGAGAAGGTTTTCTGCTAAGTTCTTTCTGAGTAATGGCATTCTGTATAAGCGTAATCATGATTCAACTATGCTTCGTTGTGTGGATAAGAAGGAAGCTACAGAAATTATGGAAGAGATGCATGATGGGACCTTTGGCACTCATTCTAGTGGTCATACCATGGCAAAGAAGATTTTGAGAGCAGGTTACTATTGGTCTACCATGGAAGCTGATTGCTATCAACACTCCAGAACATGTCACAAATGTCAAATCTATGCTGATAAAGTACATGTACCTCCATCTCCATTGAATGTGTTGACTGCTCCTTGGCCCTTTGCCATGTGGGGCATTGATATGATTGGTGAGATCAAGCCTACTGCTTCTAATGGGCATCGTTTCATCCTGGTTGCTATTGATTACTTCACGAAGTGGGTAGAGGCAGCTTCATTTGCATCTGTGACTAAGAATGTTGTGGCTCGGTTCATTAAGAATAATCTCATATGTAGGTATGGTATCCCTGAAAGGATTATCACTGACAATGGCTCTAATCTGAACAACACTATGATTACTGATCTCTGTACGCAGTTCAAGATTAAGCATCACAACTCTTCTCCGTATCGTCCAAAGATGAATGGGGCAGTTGAAGCTGCTAATAAGAACATTAAGAAGATTGTACAGAAGATGACTGTTACTTACAAGGATTGGCACGAGATGTTACCATTTGCTCTGCATGGTTATCGTACTACAATACGTACTTCAACAGGGGCAACCCCATTCTCCTTAGTCTATGGTATGGAAGCAGTTCTGCCTATTGAAGTTCAGATCCCCTCCTTGAGAATTATGAAGGATGCAGGCTTGGATGAAGATGAGTGGATTCAGACTCGACTTGACCAGATAAATTTGATTGATGAGAAAAGGTTAGCAGCAGTTTGTCATGGCCAGATGTACCAGAAACGGATGATCAAAGCTTTTAACAAGAAGGTTAAGCCAAAGGTATATCAGGCTGGTGACTTGGTAATCAAGCGTATCATATTACCACAGGGTGATCCTAGGGGCAAGTGGACTCCAACATATGAGGGACCATTTGTAGTCAAGACAGTGTTCTCAGGAGGTGCCATGATACTGACTACAATGGATGGTGAAGACTTCCCACAACCTGTAAACGCAGACATAGTTAAAAAATACTACGCATAAAAAGAGACCCGCTAGGTTGACAGGCCTAGGCAAAAATAAGGGCATCCCGGCAAACCAAAAGGGTTTGGGCAAAAATTAGGGATATATATATAAAAAGATGTACACCCGGCAAGTCGAAAACCTGAAAAGGCGGCTTGGGCAAAAAAGGGTATCCCGGTGGATTGAAAACCTGAAAGGGCAATCCAGGCAAAAGTTAGGGATTAAAGCGTATGACTATGTCTCGTTTGGATCACTCATGAAACTGCAACCAGTTGTACTACTTACTCAAGCTCAAACAGATAAAGCTCAATCCAATCGTTTCCGTCTCAACAGCAAGAAGATGAGATACTTGAGTGGCAATAGTAGAATTGAAACTCAATAGGATTATTTCCCACATAGCTGATTCTTTTTGTAAAACTTCATGACAAAATTCTCTTACTAGGGTTTATGTCTCCTTGTACAAACTTACCCGTGTATGGGTCACTTTTGATATAAATAAATTCCATCTTTTGAATCCAGATTTACTTTTACCCTATTTACATAAGCGAAACGTCCATTGGTTGTGTTTGAATGTATGTATGCCTTTGAATATGATTGATGTTTACCAGAAATGCATGTATGCTTTTAATATGATTGATGTTTACCAGAAATGCATGAAAATGCAGTAATAGTATTTACTAAGGACGAACGAGGGAAGGATTTCAACGAAGCTTCGCCGATTCATCTTTACAAGACGGTTACAAACCATCAGTAGGACTAATCCATTTTCACAAAGTCTAATCTCCCCTGGAATTTATATCCATCTCTTTTATCCTCATACGGATATACGGGAAATTACTTTCCAATAAGGGCACGATGAACGAAGACGGGATGTTATACTTATCCTACTATCAAACGAAAACGAAGGTTATCTATACCCTACTATCCCCAACAACGGGAGGTTATCTATACCTTGTTATCCCCAACAACGGGAGGTTATCTATACCTTGTTATCCCCAGCAGACGGAGGGTTATATATTCTTCAACAACGAATCGGGATTTATTTTCCTTGGCCAGCAGTTGTTATACAAGGATATCCAGACACTTCCAGCAGTGTCATATCATACATACATCATTTACATCATACCATAACATATATGTCTATAGTACATTACCTAAGTGCATCATGTCATACATGCATACATAAAGCATAAACTAATGTTGTTATACAGAATGCTACCTTGTTTTCAGGTTAATTATCCAACAAACAAGCTTATGATCTTTGGGACTGCTTTATTGTAACCTCAGGGTTACTTTATCCTCCTGATGAGCTTCTTATTACTTTGGGACTGCTTTATTGTAACCTCAGGGTTATTTTATCCTCCTGATAGCCTCTCATGACTTCAAGACTGCTTTAGAGCTACTGATTGCTCTATCCTCCTGAAATCATCCTATTACTTCAAGACTGCTTTAGAGCTATTCATTGCTCTATCCTCATGAGGTCATATTACTACTTCAAGACTGCTTTAGAGCTATTCATTGCTCTATCCTCCTGAAGCCATCTAATTATTTCAAGACTGCTTTAGAGTTATCCATTACTCTATCCTCCTGAAATTACATTATTATTTCAAGACTGCTTTAGAGCTATCCATTGCTCTATCCTCCTGAAATCATTACTTCAAGACTGCTTTAGAGCTATTGATTGCTCTATCCTCCTGAAGCCATCTAATTATTTCAAGACTGCTTTAGAGTTATCCATTGCTCTATCCTCCTGAAATTACATTATTATTTCAAGACTGCTTTAGAGCTATCCATTGCTCTATCCTCCTGAAATCATTACTTCAAGACTGCTTTAGAGCTATTGATTGCTCTATCCTCCTGAAGACATATCACATTATTATTTCAAGACTGCTTTAGAGCCATTCATTGTTCTATCCTCCTGAAATCATATCATTGCTTCAAGACTGCTTTAGGGTTATCACTATTGATTGCTCTATCCTCATGAAGACATGCTGCTACATCATTATTATTCCAGACTCCTGACAGCTTTCATCATACACCCATATTTTGAACTGCTCCCCCCCTAGTGGCATCTTTAAGCCCACTCAATCATATTCAACTAGCCATCTGTACCACTCTAGTGCACTGGTGAGTGCAAATTTTTGGGCTTTTGTGTTCAATCCCCTTCAACCTTACAGGTTACGACTGGCAAATATACCAATCTAACCCCTCAGGTTTCAGAAAATTGAACAGGGGCAGCTGTTGCACCCCAAAATTTGCCCTCACAATACAAGACTTTGTGTTCTAAGAAGGTTCACAAGGTTCACAAGTTCTCCAACAACTTGCATAACCTTTCATGAAGTTCATAAAGTCCACAAGCTACTTTATGAAGGTTCACAAGGTTCACAAGTCCCACAGTGCTTTCAATACCTTTCATGAGGTTCATGAAGTCCATAGGTTGCTTCTTGAAGGTTCACAAGGTTCACAAACTTCTCAACATCTACAAGACCTTTCATGAGGTTCATGAAGTCCATAGGTTGCTTCTTGAAGGTTCACAAGGTTCACAAGATTCACAATGTTTACAAAGCTTTCCTAAGGGTCATGAGGTCTACAAAGCCACTTCATGATGTTCACAAGGTTCACAAGCTTCACAATACCTCCCATGAGTATCACAAGATATCTTATGAAGATTCACAAGGTTCACAAAGTTCACAATTGGTCAGAAGAGTTGACAATTCCCTCAGACAATGCACCTCCTAAGCAGTGCATCCAAAACTAGGGTTTTGACTTTAATCAGGCTAAATGGACTTCCAAGACTTCAAGTGAGCTTCATAACATCTTATATGTGTATAAGAACCCCCATGTCAAGTTTCAAGACTTTTCTCAAAAGTTTGCTCAGTCAGATGATCAGATAAGTCAAAAGCAGTCAATGCAGTTAAAAAGTCAAACTGAGGTCAACTGTGGTCAAACCAAAGTCAAACTTCATGATTTTTTGCCAACATCAAGTATATGAAGTAAAATTCATCATTTGATCAAGGGTTGATCATGATTCATCAAGGAGATTCCAGATCATCAATAATCAGGAGTTTCTAAATTAGGGTTTCCTTAGTAAAAGTCAACTGAACTTTGACCAGGCATAACTTTCACATACTTCATCACCAAGTCTCCATCCAAAGCTCATTTTGAAGGAAATTGAATTCTCTACAACTTTGATGTTGAAGGTTAAGCCCAAAAATGCTTTATTTGAAAGATATGATCTAAGACATTATAGGTCATTTCAAAAGTCAACAAAAAGTCAACAACTTCAAAAGGGCATAACTTGAGATTGGTAAATGATATGGACCTGAAACCAATGGGGTTGTTTAGAGGACTCTTCAAGCTTTCCAAAAAGTCCAAGAACACCATCATACCTTTAAAATTGAGAGAAATGTGCCCTTGCAAAGTTGGGCAATTTTGTGATGGTTTATGTTGAAAATGGAGGCTTAGAAGTATTTCTTTCCAAATGGGCTGCCTAATTTATGACCCAATCCATCTCATAACATGGTGCACGACCCAATTGACCAAAATTCATCATTTTTATTATTTTTTATTTATTTATTATTGATTTAATTCATAAAAATCATTTTAAATAAATAAAAAATATAAAAATCTATTTTTGGGTGAAGATTTTGTTTCTAGAAATTCATAATCATTGATTGAATTAGAATGAGAAGGAAATCATGTGATCTCTCCCAAAATAGCAAGCACTCATGATCAAATATTTGAAATTTATACAATGATCTTTTTGAATATTTTTTGGATCAAATATCCACACAACACATCAATGTTTCTGACCTAAATCCATCACACATATATACTAAGCACAAACCCTAGCCTCATGGACGAAATCAAGCAGCTCATAGGTAAGTTCAAAGTTCAAAAATTCAAGGAAAAAGTGGAATTCGGATTCTCTTATCCAAGGCTCTACAAGGTAAAACAAGCACATAGCAAGCTTCCTGGGACTTCTCTGGTCATGAACCATCTACCCGAACTCATCTTTGCCTTGAACTTAATTTTTTCGAATCCATCAATATATGTATTATGAATTGTTTTTGATGATTGATTTGTGTTTATTTTGATCCCTAGAACGATTCTGGACAGTTGGATTGAAGGATGAGAGTCTAAAACAGAAACGGCCATGGTTAGGGTTTGAACCTCCAAATTAGGGTTCATCAATTCACCAAATATAAATGAATTTGGAGAACATAGAGATGTTGTATGGACTGTGTGGATCATAAAACATTAATTAATTTCATGAATCGACACTGTTTTGTTGGAGTTTGGTTTTCGCAGGTTCGCAACAAGGAAGAACACGCAGGAGATTTCGCAGGTAAAATTGCAACTGATTTCGCAGGTAAATTGGAGAAGAAGAAGTCCTATGGCGCGCACTCTGATATTTGAATATTGTTTTAATAATTTTATTATATTAACGTAAATTGATATCATCAAGGCAACATTGGTCTGGTGGTAAAGCGCATATGTGTATCATGGAAGGACCCTAGTTCGAGTCCTGGCTAGTGCATTGTTTTTGTGCTATTTTTCAGGTAGCGAAGAGGCTTAATATATTATGATATGTGGTCATCACATTACCAGATAGGCTCTCCCAGCCAGGTGGTAACGCGCGCATGCTATCATACATAAGGTCCTGGGATCAAATCCCATCAGGTTCCTTTTCTTCCTTTTTTTTTATTTTATTTTATTTTATTTATTTTCTTGTTTTCCATTTAATTTAATTAATTTAAATGTTATTATTTTCTATATCATAATATGTATATATAATATATAATCTAATTGCTCTTAAAATAATTTTCTAAAAAAAAAAAAAATAAAACTCTTGTTTTTTTTTTATTTAAAATTTTATTTGTATAGTTTATATTAATTAAAATAATGTTATGTGATTATTAAAAATAAATTTTTGTATATATATAAACCCTAATTCTTAAAAACCCTAAAAATTATTTTCTAAAAAAAATAAAACCTAATTTTAATTTTCTATATAATTCTATGTATATATTTATTATAATTCTTGTAAATTTTTGTAAATAAAATTAAACCTTATAAATACTTAATGTAAAATTTTGTGAATGTGATTATTGATTATTTAAAATTTATTTTCATCATAATGTGTAAATATTTTTCTTAATAATTGTTAATATATAATTAGAGATAATTAAATTTTGTAAATGATTAAGAAATTTATAATTATGTTATATTTAGAACTTTATATTATAGTAATTATTTAATCATTTATGTTTCTAAATAAAAATCAAATTTTATGTTTAATCACGTTATTAATTAATTATTATTGCTAATCATATTTTGTTGCTTATTATTATTTTGAAATTTCTATCTTATTATTTTTTCTAACTTTGTCTATTTTTCTAATTATTATTGTTTCAACTAATTATTTTCACTAACTTTATATTTCTACTAACCTTATTTAATTTTTCTTATTATTTACTAACCCCAATATTTTATTTACTTATTTGTTATTTTTTTTATTATATTTATTTTGATTATATTTTACTATTTATTTTATTTATTATAATTTTGTAATTGCCTCTTGGATGTAAATTGTAATTATTTAATTATTATTATCATTATGGTTAGTAATTAGGGAGTGCTAATATGTATGATATTTAAAAAAATAAATTAGATCATTTTAATATAAGATAATTAAATTAAACATTTCACACACGTAAGTCGATTTTAATCGCCGTCTCACTTCCTAAGGATATCCCTCAAGTTGCCTATGAATATTGGTTAAGTGGGGTGTATAAAGCAAGTCCCTCAAAAAGAAAATCATCAAAGTCCCTTATGGTTGCCTTTACGAATCGAGTCCCTTTCGAAAAATGATGATAGTCCCTCCAGTTTGCTTATTACACCCCATAAATTATTTAATCATTTATGTTTCTAAATAAAAATCAAATTTTATGTTTAATCACGTTATTAATTAATTATTATTGCTAATCATATTTTGTTGCTTATTATTATTTTGAAATTTCTATCTTATTATTTTTTCTAACTTTGTCTATTTTTCTAATTATTATTGTTTCAACTAATTATTTTCACTAACTTTATATTTCTACTAACCTTATTTAATTTTTCTTATTATTTACTAACCCCAATATTTTATTTACTTATTTGTTATTTTTTTTATTATATTTATTTTGATTATATTTTACTATTTATTTTATTTATTATAATTTTGTAATTGCCTCTTGGATGTAAATTGTAATTATTTAATTATTATTATCATTATGGTTAGTAATTAGGGAGTGCTAATATGTATGATATCCCTCAAGTTGCCTATGAATATTGGTTAAGTGGGGTGTATAAAGCAAGTCCCTCAAAAAGAAAATCATCAAAGTCCCTTATGGTTGCCTTTACGAATCGAGTCCCTTTCGAAAAATGATGATAGTCCCTCCAGTTTGCTTATTACACCCCACAATGGCCTTCAAAAATCCAATTGTCCCTCACATGTCCCTTAACATCCAAAGTAAGGACTACCTACTCCATTATAGTAGGGATAGTCTTACTAAGGAAAGGATAAAGAATAAGAAAGACCTTAAAACATTAGGGTAGGCTACTCCTAGATACTTGCTCACTTCAAAACTTTTTCACACTTAAACAAATTTCCAACAAAATTTTCAAACAAGTTTTTTTCACATCCATACACGGATTATTATTAAACTATTCTGAAATTTTTTGCTATTCACACACTACACTTTCAAAACAATTCAAAAGTGAGCTTAAGTACCTAAGAGCCCATGGATAACCATGGATGAAAAGGGTGCTAACACCTTCCCTTTTCATAACCTACCCCCCGGACCCAAAATATTCTCTAAGGTCTTTCCTGTTCTTTTATAACCTTTCCTTATGGATAAAATAAAAGTCGGTGGCGACTCTTGCTATCCGCAACATTGTTTAAAGTCAGTTCTCCCACCGTGTTACAGAACTGGCGACTCTGCTGGGGATCTATTTAAGAGGGGTACCCTTAGGAATTAAGATCACTTTAAATTGTTTGCCTTGTTTGCTTTATTATTATATTGTTGGGGTGCTCTTATGTGTGAAAGGTCCTAACCCGGATCTAGTGTACCTTAGGTAAATGGCAATAGACCAAGGAAACTGTACGACGTATATCGATACGGTTGATCTGGTGGCCATAGTTAGTGCGACTTCTTGGTTGGTGCTTATATTCATTAAGTCAAGTTGAGGATAATATTGAGGCTGCCATATGTTGTCAATGCACTAACTGACTTTTAGAACCCTAGTTAACTCATCTTGGCCTTTAGAAAGTAGTGAGGTAACCGGCTTTGGTGCAGACTGAAGTTGGTTGACACTCGATACTACGCTCATTGAGATCTTAAACTTGGAGGGTTTTGGTTGGCAAGTAAGTTGCCTTCTGAACAACCACCCTTGTGAAGGATCAATGATATTGAGATCCCTTAGAACCTGGTTACTTTTGTAGGACAGGATGAACCATCTAACTTCAGGGGAGGGTACTTTCCTTTGAACCTCATGCAAGCCTTTAAACCTAGGGCTATGGTGTGACTTGTTTGTGTGTGCCACATGTTTGTGATTGAGCATGACATCATGACATCATCATGCATCATAAGCATATCATTTTCCCTAACCATTTCAAGGACCAAAGGATTTATCTTTGTTCTTTGTTGCAGGTCATGGCTTCTGCTCGTAGAAACACCATCAGGATCAACTTTGTAGGGATACCTGCTAAGCTCAAGGAGTTGGTTTCCCTAGTGCCTGATCATTCCCAGTTCAACAAGAGACATGGTCACTTATTGGATCTAGTTACTTCAGGGTTCAGTGAAGACATGATGAGTGTGCTGTTTCAGTTCTTTGACCCTAAGCACCATTGCTTTACATTTCCTGATTATCAGCTGGTTCCAACCATGGAGGAGTTCTCTAAACTTCTGGGTATACCCGTTCTTGATCAGAAGCCATTCACAGGCTTAGAGAAGGAGCTTAAACCAGAAGTTATTGCTGCAGCTCTACATCTGAAGAAGTCTGACATTGTTCTAGAGACGAGAAGTGGAGTTAAAGGTATTCTTGCCAAGGTATTAGTGGATAAAGCTCAAATGTTCTTGAAGGCTATGAGCTACGATGCTTTTGAGGAGATCTTAGCCTTATTGATTTATGGCTTAGTGTTGTTCCCCAATCCTGATCAGTTCATAGACGTTCATGCCATCAACATATTCCTGAGTCACAATCCAGTGCCTACCTTACTTGGAGACATCCTACATTCTCTTCACACCCGTACTACAAGGGCAAGAGGAACTTTGATGTGCTGCATACCTTTACTTTCTAGGTGGTTTATTTCTCACCTTCCTCGCTCAGTAATGAAGAATGAGCAAGGGTTCAGATGGTCCAAGAGGATCATGTCACTTTCTCACTCAGACATCCATTGGTGCTCCAGATCTATGGAGAATGTCACCATCATTGACCGTTGTGGGGAGTTTCCTAATGTGCCACTTCTAGGCATAAGAGGAGGCATCACCTACAACCCATCTCTAGCTTTACGACAGTTTGGTTACGCCCGGAGCGATGGTCCACATGACATGTTGATTCAGGGCATTGTGTTTGACTACGACAACGATCTTCAGGGTTACCGTCAGAGATTCATACGAGCTTGGGGAAAGGTAAACAGGATTGACAGCAAGACACTGGAGCCTAAGTACACCATTCCTATGGAGGCTTATCTCAGATGGGTACGATTTCGTGCTCAGACACTCATGATGCCATATCCTGCCATCCTACCAGTTACCATGGAACCTGTTGCTGAAGGAGACACAGCTTATACCATCCTTCACCCAGACATGCCTACTGATATGGAAGACTTGCAGAGATCATGGATCCAACTGAAAGAGCAAAGGGATACTTTCGAGGCTCATTACAAAGCAAGCCAAGCAAGGATCCTAGAGCTAACAAAGCTACTTCATGAGGAACGAAACCTCAACTCATACCTCAACACAAAGAGGAAACGTCCATGGGAGACTTAAAACCCCATCTTTTGTACTTATTTCGTTTTCATTTTTTGTAAGCCTAAAAGGCAAAACAAGTTATTACTAATAAAAAGTTACTTTCTTGTTTGTTTAAGCAAATTTAAATCCTGCGGTCCTTGAAAACATTGCATATGCATTCCCATATCATTGCATCACAGGTTTATAATTGTGCACAGGTTTCTCATCTTCTCGCTGTTTATTTCAGCAATGGCTCTTGAACAATCAGTTAAGGATCTCCAGGCACAGAATGCACAGTTCCAAGAGCTGATCCTGAACCTATCCAAGGGGCAGGATGAATTGAAGACACTGCTGGCCAAGAAGACTAAGAAGGCTAGAAGGTCTGCTGGGTTGCTCAACATGGGAAGAAGGTTCAAAGGTCCTGTCAAGACCAAGGAACAGGTTGAAGACTATGAATCTGAAGAATCTGAGCAGGAGAGAGGCAGTCTCCACAACACTATGGGGGACTCTGATTCTGAGGCTAACTACTACCATGAGCCTAACGAAGACAAATTCAAGATGCTGGTGGATAGAATGGATGCTATGGAATTACAGAAATCATCTGGGCTGGATTTTGAGGATTTGAGCTTGATATCTGGGGTGGTCATACCCATTGGGTTCAAAGTTCCTACATTTGTTGTCTATGATGGGGTCTCTTGTCCCAAATTGCATCTGAGGTCTTATATCAGAAGAATTCAACCCCACACTGCTGATAAAAAGTTGTGGATCCATTTCTTTCAAGAGAGTTTATCTGGAGCTCAGCTAGAGTGGTATTATCAGTTGGAGAGTGTCAACATCAGAGATTGGAATGACCTTGCTGAAGCTTTCTACAAGCAGTATCAATACAATGCTGACTTAGCCCCCACTCGCATGCAGCTTCAAAGCATGTCTATGGGTGCCAAAGAAAGCTTTAAGGAGTATGCTCAGAAGTGGAGAGACTTAGCTGGAAGAGTTCAACCCCCTTTGACTGATAGGGAGTTGGTTGATATGTTCATGTGTATGCTGAATGGTCCATTTTACAGTCATCTCATTGGAAGCTCATCATCTGGCTTCACTGAGTTGATCATGACAGGAGAGCGAGTAGAGAATGGTATCAAGAGTGGTAAGATCCAAGTGGGCACTTCTTCATCAGGTGCTGCAAAGAAGCCTCCCACTGGGAAGAAAGAATCTAATGCTGTGTATGGTCAGCCTGATCGTAACAGAAGGCATCAGTCTGTTAGTGCAGTTCATATTTCAAATCCAACTCCTGCAACAACAGAGCAGCCTCAAGGCAACCAACAGAGGGCTAGAAGACAGTTCACGAAGATCAACATGTCAATGGCTCAGGCATTGCAACACTTGTTGAAGGCTGAACTTATTACCCTGAGGGAGGCTCCTCAGAATCCCAATGTTACCTCTCCCAAGTACAATCCCAATGCACGATGTGCATATCATTCAAACTGTCCAGGACATGATACTAATAACTGCTGGGTCTTGAAGAACAAAATTCAGGATATGATTGATGCTGGAGAAATTGAGTTTGATCCACCAGGTACTCCAAATGTGATTACAGCTCCAATGCCAAATCACGAGAAGACTGTCAACGCCATTGATGAAGATATTGATGAAGATCTGCATGTCTATTCAGTTATGGAGTTGAGCACACCATTGTCTGTTATCAAAAAGAGGTTAGTACAAGCTGGGATCTTTCCAGGTTGTCATGAAGATTGTCTATATTGTACCTATAAGCCGGATAGTTGCTTCATTTTGAGAGATGGGATTCAACGTCTCATGGATAAATATACTATAGTGTTTGAAAGAAGACCAGCATCTGTAGAAAGTATGGTGGATCATCTGACTCAGGGTAAGAAGATTGAAGAGGTTGACATGGTTGACAAAGTACCACTAAGAATCACTTCAAAGGGTCCCATTAAAATCACTCATCAGGGCCCAATCAAGATTACTGCTGAAGGTCCTGTGAAAGTTGTTGCTGAAGCCAGAGTAGCTCCTCTGATCATTACCACTCCTGGTCCTATTCCTTGTACATCTGACAAAGCTGTGCCTTGGCACTATGGGTCTGATGTTTACATCTATGGTGTCAAGCAGGAGCCTTTACCTGATATGCCTGTTGACATTGATAATATTGCTGGATCTAGCAAGATCACTCGTAGTGGAAGAGTCTTCTCTCCTCCAGTTGCTTCTAAGAGTGCAGTTACTCCTGCTGTTACTTCCACCACTGATGCTCGGGGCAAGGGTCCTGTTATTGAGCCTGTATCTACTGATGTGCCAGCTGCTGATGACCTCTCTAAGCAGATGGAAGAAGTATTGAAAATCATTCGCAAGAGTGATTATGATATTGTTGATCAGCTGGGGCATACTCCCTCAAAGATTTCTATGCTCTCCCTGTTATTATGTTCTGAGGCTCATGCCAAGTCATTGATCAAGTTTCTAAAGATGGCTCATGTACCCAGTGCAATTTCTGTGGACCAGTTTGAGAATTGTGTTGCTCACCTGACCTATGACAACGGGTTAGGATTTTTTGATGCTGACTTGACCCCTGCCAAGAGGGATCATAACAGGGCCTTGCATATTTCAATTGAATGCAGGGGCACTACCCTGTCTCATGTGCTGATAGACAATGGTTCCTCTCTGAATGTGTTGCCTAAGGAAGTCCTGAACAAGCTGAGTCCTGAAGATACGGTATTGAAGCCCAGTAATATTGTGGTAAAGGCTTTTGATGGTTCTAGAAGAGTAGTGCATGGGGAAATTGATCTTCCAATCAAGGTTGGCTCTCAGGTGTTTACTGCTACATTCTATGTGATGGATATTCGTCCTTCGTACTCATGTCTGCTTGGTCGTCCCTGGATCCATGGGGCAGGTGTTGTGACCTCCACATTACATCAAAAGTTGAGATATCCGGTGAATGGAAAAGTTGTTACTGTCTTTGGAGAGGAAGAATACTTTGTCAGCCATGTAAACACTTTCAAGTATCTGGAAGTAGAAGGTGAATACATTGAAACTCCATGTCAGTCATTTGAAGTGGTTCCCTGGGCTGTTAAGGATTGTGTGACTCCTCCTGCTGTGAAGAAGGTTCCTGTGGTCATCAGAAACCCTCCAACAATGGCAATGGCCTCCCTCAATGATGCAAAAGCTGTGGTGGAAGAAGGTGGTTGTACTATTTGGGGTCAGCTTCCTGATATTCCATACAAGTCTGACAAGTTTGGTTTGGGTTTCACTGCAGAGTCCCAGAAGGCTGTTCGTCGTGCTCGTGCTGTTCGTATCACCAATCAAGGGGTTATCAATGCTGTGGGAGATCAAGATGAAGACTACAACTTGGAGGCATGGATTTTTCCTACTGTGGGTGCTGGACTCAATAATTGGAAAGCTGAAGATGTTATCCCTATCTCCTTTAGTCAGGAGTAAATACTATTACTGTGTTATGTTTTTAAATTTGTAATTTCTGGAACAATTAAAACTTTCAAGCCATGTGCCTTACCCGGGGCACAATGGTGTGCTTGTTACGGGTTGTCATTTCATTTGCATACTTCATTCAATAAAATCAGTGGACGTTTCGTTTTCGTAAATATTGTGTTCCTTGTCTTTCTTTTTCTTTTATTTTTGCTTTATCAGCTATGTGTTCTTACACACACCCACGTCACTAAAATGCAGATCCTCATCCACTCTGGATCCAGTTGATAACAGTTCTACTATTGCCAATTACAATTTCGAGAATCCGATCTATCAAACTGAAGACGGAAACGAGGACGATTGTGAAATACCTGTAGAGCTTGCTAGGTTGTTACAACAAGAAGAGAAAGCTATACAGCCACATGAAGAGCCAGTCGAAGTTGTGAATCTGGGAACTGAAGAAAACAGAAAAGAGGTCAAGATAGGGGCTGATTTAGAGGACAGTGTCAAGAGCAGGTTGATTCAGATGCTACGTGACTATGTGGAGATCTTTGCTTGGTCTTATGAAGATATGCCAGGGTTGGATACAGACATTGTGGTTCACCGTTTGCCAGTGAAAGAAGATTGTCGTCCAAAGAAGCAGAAGGTTCGTCGTATGCGTCCTGAAATGTCAGAAAAGATCAAAGCAGAGGTAATGAAACAGTTCAATGCAGGGTTCTTGGCCGTAACTTCTTATCCTCAGTGGGTTGCAAATGTGGTACCAGTTCCTAAGAAAGATGGTAAGGTACGTATGTGTGTAGACTACAGAGATCTGAACAAGGCTAGCCCTAAAGATGACTTTCCACTTCCTCATATTGATATTCTGGTAGACAACACTGCTCAGCATAAGGTATTCTCTTTTATGGATGGTTTCTCTGGTTACAATCAAATCAAGATGGCACCTGAAGATATGGAGAAGACTACATTTGTGACACAGTGGGGCACCTTTTGCTATAAGGTAATGCCATTTGGTTTGAAGAATGCAGGGGCAACATATCAGCGTGCTATGGTGGCTTTGTTTCATGATATGATTCATCATGAGATAGAGGTATATGTGGATGATATGATAGCCAGGTCTCAGAATGAAGAACAACATCTTGATCATCTGCACAAGTTGTTTGAGAGGTTGAAGAAATACAGGTTGAGATTAAATCCAAACAAGTGTACTTTTGGAGTTAGATCTGGAAAGCTCCTGGGTTTCATTGTCAGTGGAAAAGGTATTGAAGTGGATCCTGCAAAAGTGAAAGCTATACGAGAGATGCCAGCTCCCCGTACTGAGAAGGAGGTTAGAGGTTTCTTGGGACGATTGAACTACATTGCAAGATTTATTTCCCAATTAACTACCATCTGTGAGCCAATCTTCAAGTTGTTGAAGAAAGATCAGGTGATGGAATGGAATGATGAGTGCCAGACTGCCTTTGATGAAATCAAGAGATATTTGCTAGAACCTCCAATTTTAATGCCACCAGTTGATGGAAGACCCTTGATTATGTATTTAACAGTATTAGACAACTCAATGGGGTGTGTATTGGGGCAACATGACGAGTCTGGTCGAAAAGAGCAGGCAATATACTACCTTAGCAAAAAGTTTACCGACTGTGAAACAAGATACTCACTGCTCGAGAAAACTTGCTGCGCTTTGGCATGGGCTGCTCGCCGACTAAGACAGTATATGTTGACCCATACTACCTTGTTGATTTCGAAGATGGATCCAATCAAGTACATATTTGAGAAACCTGCTCTCTCCGGAAGAATTGCAAGATGGCAAATGATCTTGACGGAATATGATATACAGTATACTACTCAGAAGGCCATTAAGGGGAGTGTTGTTGCTGATCATTTGGCTCATCAAGCAGTAGATGATTACCAGTCAATGAATTTTGAGTTCCCTGATGAAGACATTATGTCTGTTACCAAAGAACCTGGACAATATGACGGACCTGAACAAGGATCCCGATGGACTATGGTTTTTGATGGTGCCTCCAATGCACATGGTAATGGTGTTGGTGTTGTGATTAGTTCCCCTGAAGGTTGTCATACCCCGATTACTGCCAGACTTTGTTTCTATTGTACCAATAACATGGCTGAGTATGAGGCATGTATCATGGGTATGCAAGTTGCTATTGATATGAAGATTCAGTTCCTTGAGGTGTATGGAGATTCAGCTCTGGTAGTAAGTCAGATTAAAGGAGATTGGGATACAAAGCATGATAATCTCATTCCTTACAGAGAACATGTGTTGTCTTTGATCCCACATTTCAAAGAGATTACTTTTGGACATATTCCACGAAGAGAGAATCAGTTGGCAGACGCATTGGCCACCATGGCATCTATGTTTGAGATCAGCTGGGATGATGAAGCTCCCAAGATTACCATTGATAGATTTGAGAAGCCTGCATACTGCAATGAGATTGACACTGAAGGGGCAGAGGAGAAGCCTTGGTTCTATGAAGTGAAAAACTATCTTGAAGCTCAGGAGTTCCCTGAAGGGGCATCTGTCAAAGATAGGAAGTTCCTGAGAAGGTTTTCTGCTAAGTTCTTTCTGAGTAATGGCATTCTGTATAAGCGTAATCATGATTCAACTATGCTTCGTTGTGTGGATAAGAAGGAAGCTACAGAAATTATGGAAGAGATGCATGATGGGACCTTTGGCACTCATTCTAGTGGTCATACCATGGCAAAGAAGATTTTGAGAGTAGGTTACTATTGGTCTACCATGGAAGCTGATTGCTATCAACACTCCAGAACATGTCACAAATGTCAAATCTATGCTGATAAAGTACATGTACCTCCATCTCCATTGAATGTGTTGACTGCTCCTTGGCCCTTTGCCATGTGGGGCATTGATATGATTGGTGAGATCAAGCCTACTGCTTCTAATGGGCATCGTTTCATCCTGGTTGCTATTGATTACTTCACGAAGTGGGTAGAGGCAGCTTCATTTGCATCTGTGACTAAGAATGTTGTGGCTCGGTTCATTAAGAATAATCTCATATGTAGGTATGGTATCCCTGAAAGGATTATCACTGACAATGGCTCTAATCTGAACAACACTATGATTACTGATCTCTGTACGCAGTTCAAGATTAAGCATCACAACTCTTCTCCGTATCGTCCAAAGATGAATGGGGCAGTTGAAGCTGCTAATAAGAACATTAAGAAGATTGTACAGAAGATGACTGTTACTTACAAGGATTGGCACGAGATGTTACCATTTGCTCTGCATGGTTATCGTACTACAATACGTACTTCAACAGGGGCAACCCCATTCTCCTTAGTCTATGGTATGGAAGCAGTTCTGCCTATTGAAGTTCAGATCCCCTCCTTGAGAATTATGAAGGATGCAGGCTTGGATGAAGATGAGTGGATTCAGACTCGACTTGACCAGATAAATTTGATTGATGAGAAAAGGTTAGCAGCAGTTTGTCATGGCCAGATGTACCAGAAACGGATGATCAAAGCTTTTAACAAGAAGGTTAAGCCAAAGGTATATCAGGCTGGTGACTTGGTAATCAAGCGTATCATATTACCACAGGGTGATCCTAGGGGCAAGTGGACTCCAACATATGAGGGACCATTTGTAGTCAAGACAGTGTTCTCAGGAGGTGCCATGATACTGACTACAATGGATGGTGAAGACTTCCCACAACCTGTAAACGCAGACATAGTTAAAAAATACTACGCATAAAAAGAGACCCGCTAGGTTGACAGGCCTAGGCAAAAATAAGGGCATCCCGGCAAACCAAAAGGGTTTGGGCAAAAATTAGGGATATATATATAAAAAGATGTACACCCGGCAAGTCGAAAACCTGAAAAGGCGGCTTGGGCAAAAAAGGGTATCCCGGTGGATTGAAAACCTGAAAGGGCAATCCAGGCAAAAGTTAGGGATTAAAGCGTATGACTATGTCTCGTTTGGATCACTCATGAAACTGCAACCAGTTGTACTACTTACTCAAGCTCAAACAGATAAAGCTCAATCCAATCGTTTCCGTCTCAACAGCAAGAAGATGAGATACTTGAGTGGCAATAGTAGAATTGAAACTCAATAGGATTATTTCCCATATAGCTGATTCTTTTTGTAAAACTTCATGACAAAATTCTCTTACTAGGGTTTATGTCTCCTTGTACAAACTTACCCGTGTATGGGTCACTTTTGATATAAATAAATTCCATCTTTTGAATCCAGATTTACTTTTACCCTATTTACATAAGCGAAACGTCCATTGGTTGTGTTTGAATGTATGTATGCCTTTGAATATGATTGATGTTTACCAGAAATGCATGTATGCTTTTAATATGATTGATGTTTACCAGAAATGCATGAAAATGCAGTAATAGTATTTACTAAGGACGAACGAGGGAAGGATTTCAACGAAGCTTCGCCGATTCATCTTTACAAGACGGTTACAAACCATCAGTAGGACTAATCCATTTTCACAAAGTCTAATCTCCCCTGGAATTTATATCCATCTCTTTTATCCTCATACGGATATACGGGAAATTACTTTCCAATAAGGGCACGATGAACGAAGACGGGATGTTATACTTATCCTACTATCAAACGAAAACGAAGGTTATCTATACCCTACTATCCCCAACAACGGGAGGTTATCTATACCTTGTTATCCCCAACAACGGGAGGTTATCTATACCTTGTTATCCCCAGCAGACGGAGGGTTATATATTCTTCAACAACGAATCGGGATTTATTTTCCTTGGCCAGCAGTTGTTATACAAGGATATCCAGACACTTCCAGCAGTGTCATATCATACATACATCATTTACATCATACCATAACATATATGTCTATAGTACATTACCTAAGTGCATCATGTCATACATGCATACATAAAGCATAAACTAATGTTGTTATACAGAATGCTACCTTGTTTTCAGGTTAATTATCCAACAAACAAGCTTATGATCTTTGGGACTGCTTTATTGTAACCTCAGGGTTACTTTATCCTCCTGATGAGCTTCTTATTACTTTGGGACTGCTTTATTGTAACCTCAGGGTTATTTTATCCTCCTGATAGCCTCTCATGACTTCAAGACTGCTTTAGAGCTACTGATTGCTCTATCCTCCTGAAATCATCCTATTACTTCAAGACTGCTTTAGAGCTATTCATTGCTCTATCCTCATGAGGTCATATTACTACTTCAAGACTGCTTTAGAGCTATTCATTGCTCTATCCTCCTGAAGCCATCTAATTATTTCAAGACTGCTTTAGAGTTATCCATTGCTCTATCCTCCTGAAATTACATTATTATTTCAAGACTTCTTTAGAGCTATCCATTGCTCTATCCTCCTGAAATCATTACTTCAAGACTGCTTTAGAGCTATTGATTGCTCTATCCTCCTGAAGCCATCTAATTATTTCAAGACTGCTTTAGAGTTATCCATTGCTCTATCCTCCTGAAATTACATTATTATTTCAAGACTGCTTTAGAGCTATCCATTGCTCTATCCTCCTGAAATCATTACTTCAAGACTGCTTTAGAGCTATTGATTGCTCTATCCTCCTGAAGACATATCACATTATTATTTCAAGACTGCTTTATAGCCATTCATTGTTCTATCCTCCTGAAATCATATCATTGCTTCAAGACTGCTTTAGGGTTATCACTATTGATTGCTCTATCCTCATGAAGACATGCTGCTACATCATTATTATTCCAGACTCCTGACAGCTTTCATCATACACCCATATTTTGAACTGCTCCCCCCCTAGTGGCATCTTTAAGCCCACTCAATCATATTCAACTAGCCATCTGTACCACTCTAGTGCACTGGTGAGTGCAAATTTTTGGGCTTTTGTGTTCAATCCCCTTCAACCTTACAGGTTACGACTGGCAAATATACCAATCTAACCCCTCAGGTTTCAGAAAATTGAACAGGGGCAGCTGTTGCACCCCAAAATTTGCCCTCACAATACAAGACTTTGTGTTCTAAGAAGGTTCACAAGGTTCACAAGTTCTCCAACAACTTGCATAACCTTTCATGAAGTTCATAAAGTCCACAAGCTACTTTATGAAGGTTCACAAGGTTCACAAGTCCCACAGTGCTTTCAATACCTTTCATGAGGTTCATGAAGTCCATAGGTTGCTTCTTGAAGGTTCACAAGGTTCACAAACTTCTCAACATCTACAAGACCTTTCATGAGGTTCATGAAGTCCATAGGTTGCTTCTTGAAGGTTCACAAGGTTCACAAGATTCACAATGTTTACAAAGCTTTCCTAAGGGTCATGAGGTCTACAAAGCCACTTCATGATGTTCACAAGGTTCACAAGCTTCACAATACCTCCCATGAGTATCACAAGATATCTTATGAAGATTCACAAGGTTCACAAAGTTCACAATTGGTCAGAAGAGTTGACAATTCCCTCAGACAATGCACCTCCTAAGCAGTGCATCCAAAACTAGGGTTTTGACTTTAATCAGGCTAAATGGACTTCCAAGACTTCAAGTGAGCTTCATAACATCTTATATGTGTATAAGAACCCCCATGTCAAGTTTCAAGACTTTTCTCAAAAGTTTGCTCAGTCAGATGATCAGATAAGTCAAAAGCAGTCAATGCAGTTAAAAAGTCAAACTGAGGTCAACTGTGGTCAAACCAAAGTCAAACTTCATGATTTTTTGCCAACATCAAGTATATGAAGTAAAATTCATCATTTGATCAAGGGTTGATCATGATTCATCAAGGAGATTCCAGATCATCAATAATCAGGAGTTTCTAAATTAGGGTTTCCTTAGTAAAAGTCAACTGAACTTTGACCAGGCATAACTTTCACATACTTCATCACCAAGTCTCCATCCAAAGCTCATTTTGAAGGAAATTGAATTCTCTACAACTTTGATGTTGAAGGTTAAGCCCAAAAATGCTTTATTTGAAAGATATGATCTAAGACATTATAGGTCATTTCAAAAGTCAACAAAAAGTCAACAACTTCAAAAGGGCATAACTTGAGATTGGTAAATGATATGGACCTGAAACCAATGGGGTTGTTTAGAGGACTCTTCAAGCTTTCCAAAAAGTCCAAGAACACCATCATACCTTTAAAATTGAGAGAAATGTGCCCTTGCAAAGTTGGGCAATTTTGTGATGGTTTATGTTGAAAATGGAGGCTTAGAAGTATTTCTTTCCAAATGGGCTGCCTAATTTATGACCCAATCCATCTCATAACATGGTGCACGACCCAATTGACCAAAATTCATCATTTTTATTATTTTTTATTTATTTATTATTGATTTAATTCATAAAAATCATTTTAAATAAATAAAAAATATAAAAATCTATTTTTGGGTGAAGATTTTGTTTCTAGAAATTCATAATCATTGATTGAATTAGAATGAGAAGGAAATCATGTGATCTCTCCCAAAATAGCAAGCACTCATGATCAAATATTTGAAATTTATACAATGATCTTTTTGAATATTTTTTGGATCAAATATCCACACAACACATCAATGTTTCTGACCTAAATCCATCACACATATATACTAAGCACAAACCCTAGCCTCATGGACGAAATCAAGCAGCTCATAGGTAAGTTCAAAGTTCAAAAATTCAAGGAAAAAGTGGAATTCGGATTCTCTTCCTGGGACTTCTCTGGTCATGAACCATCTACCCGAACTCATCTTTGCCTTGAACTTAATTTTTTCGAATCCATCAATATATGTATTATGAATTGTTTTTGATGATTGATTTGTGTTTATTTTGATCCCTAGAACGATTCTGGACAGTTGGATTGAAGGATGAGAGTCTAAAACAGAAACGGCCATGGTTAGGGTTTGAACCTCCAAATTAGGGTTCATCAATTCACCAAATATAAATGAATTTGGAGAACATAGAGATGTTGTATGGACTGTGTGGATCATAAAACATTAATTAATTTCATGAATCGACACTGTTTTGTTGGAGTTTGGTTTTCGCAGGTTCGCAACAAGGAAGAACACGCAGGAGATTTCGCAGGTAAAATTGCAACTGATTTCGCAGGTAAATTGGAGAAGAAGAAGTCCTATGGCGCGCACTCTGATATTTGAATATTGTTTTAATAATTTTATTATATTAACGTAAATTGATATCATCAAGGCAACATTGGTCTGGTGGTAAAGCGCATATGTGTATCATGGAAGGACCCTAGTTCGAGTCCTGGCTAGTGCATTGTTTTTGTGCTATTTTTCAGGTAGCGAAGAGGCTTAATATATTATGATATGTGGTCATCACATTACCAGATAGGCTCTCCCAGCCAGGTGGTAACGCGCGCATGCTATCATACATAAGGTCCTGGGATCAAAACCTCCCCAGGCCTTTTGTTCTTTTATTTTTTCTGGAATTTTCAAGGACAAGGCATAAAAGCAACCATGCGTCATTCATTCTCACCTTCGCCTGGCTGGCCTGGTGGTTCTTGTTGCTGCCTGCAAGTAAGAGGTCCTGGGATCAAATCCCATCAGGTTCCTTTTCTTCCTTTTTTTTTTTATTTTTTTATTTTTTTTTATTTTCTTGTTTTCCATTTAATTTAATTAATTTAAATGTTATTATTTTCTATATCATAATATGTATATATAATATATAATCTAATTGCTCTTAAAATAATTTTCTAAAAAAAAAAAAAAAAAACTCTTGTTTTTTTTTTATTTAAAATTTTATTTGTATAGTTTATATTAATTAAAATAATGTTATGTGATTATTAAAAATAAATTTTTGTATATATATAAACCCTAATTCTTACAAACCCTAAAAATTATTTTCTAAAAAAAATAAAACCTAATTTTAATTTTCTATATAATTCTATGTATATATTTATTATAATTCTTGTAAATTTTTGTAAATAAAATTAAACCTTATAAATACTTAATGTAAAATTTTGTGAATGTGATTATTGATTATTTAAAATTTATTTTCATCATAATGTGTAAATATTTTTCTTAATAATTGTTAATATATAATTAGAGATAATTAAATTTTGTAAATGATTAAGAAATTTATAATTATGTTATATTTAGAACTTTATATTATAGTAATTATTTAATCATTTATGTTTCTAAATAAAAATCAAATTTTATGTTTAATCACGTTATTAATTAATTATTATTGCTAATCATATTTTGTTGCTTATTATTATTTTGAAATTTCTATCTTATTATTTTTTCTAACTTTGTCTATTTTTCTAATTATTATTGTTTCAACTAATTATTTTCACTAACTTTATATTTCTACTAACCTTATTTAATTTTTCTTATTATTTACTAACCCCAATATTTTATTTACTTATTTGTTATTTTTTTTATTATATTTATTTTGATTATATTTTACTATTTATTTTATTTATTATAATTTTGTAATTGCCTCTTGGATGTAAATTGTAATTATTTAATTATTATTATCATTATGGTTAGTAATTAGGGAGTGCTAATATGTATGATATTTAAAAAAATAAATTAGATCATTTTAATATAAGATAATTAAATTAAACATTTCACACACGTAAGTCGATTTTAATCGCCGTCTCACTTCCTAAGGATATCCCTCAAGTTGCCTATGAATATTGGTTAAGTGGGGTGTATAAAGCAAGTCCCTCAAAAAGAAAATCATCAAAGTCCCTTATGGTTGCCTTTACGAATCGAGTCCCTTTCGAAAAATGATGATAGTCCCTCCAGTTTGCTTATTACACCCCACAATGGCCTTCAAAAATCCAATTGTCCCTCACATGTCCCTTAACATCCAAAGTAAGGACTACCTACTCCATTATAGTAGGGATAGTCTTACTAAGGAAAGGATAAAGAATAAGAAAGACCTTAAAACATTAGGGTAGGCTACTCCTAGATACTTGCTCACTTCAAAACTTTTTCACACTTAAACAAATTTCCAACAAAATTTTCAAACAAGTTTTTTTCACATCCATACACGGATTATTATTAAACTATTCTGAAATTTTTTGCTATTCACACACTACACTTTCAAAACAATTCAAAAGTGAGCTTAAGTACCTAAGAGCCCATGGATAACCATGGATGAAAAGGGTGCTAACACCTTCCCTTTTCATAACCTACCCCCCGGACCCAAAATATTCTCTAAGGTCTTTCCTGTTCTTTTATAACCTTTCCTTATGGATAAAATAAAAGTCGGTGGCGACTCTTGCTATCCGCAACATTGTTTAAAGTCAGTTCTCCCACCGTGTTACAGAACTGGCGACTCTGCTGGGGATCTATTTAAGAGGGGTACCCTTAGGAATTAAGATCACTTTAAATTGTTTGCCTTGTTTGCTTTATTATTATATTGTTGGGGTGCTCTTATGTGTGAAAGGTCCTAACCCGGATCTAGTGTACCTTAGGTAAATGACAATAGACCAAGGAAACTGTACGACGTATATCGATACGGTTGATCTGGTGGCCATAGTTAGTGCGACTTCTTGGTTGGTGCTTATATTCCTTAAGTCAAGTTGAGGATAATATTGAGGCTGCCATATGTTGTCAATGCACTAACTGACTTTTAGAACCCTAGTTAACTCATCTTGGCCTTTAGAAAGTAGTGAGGTAACCGGCTTTGGTGCAGACTGAAGTTGGTTGACACTCGATACTACGCTCATTGAGATCTTAAACTTGGAGGGTTTTGGTTGGCAAGTAAGTTGCCTTCTGAACAACCACCCTTGTGAAGGATCAATGATATTGAGATCCCTTAGAACCTGGTTACTTTTGTAGGACAGGATGAACCATCTAACTTCAGGGGAGGGTACTTGCCTTTGAACCTCATGCAAGCCTTTAAACCTAGGGCTATGGTGTGACTTGTTTGTGTGTGCCACATGTTTGTGATTGAGCATGACATCATGACATCATCATGCATCATAAGCATATCATTTTCCCTAACCATTTCAAGGACCAAAGGATTTATCTTTGTTCTTTGTTGCAGGTCATGGCTTCTGCTCGTAGAAACACCATCAGGATCAACTTTGTAGGGATACCTGCTAAGCTCAAGGAGTTGGTTTCCCTAGTGCCTGATCATTCCCAGTTCAACAAGAGACATGGTCACTTATTGGATCTAGTTACTTCAGGGTTCAGTGAAGACATGATGAGTGTGCTGTTTCAGTTCTTTGACCCTAAGCACCATTGCTTTACATTTCCTGATTATCAGCTGGTTCCAACCATGGAGGAGTTCTCTAAACTTCTGGGTATACCCGTTCTTGATCAGAATCCATTCACAGGCTTAGAGAAGGAGCTTAAACCAGAAGTTATTGCTGCAGCTCTACATCTGAAGAAGTCTGACATTGTTCTAGAGACGAGAAGTGGAGTTAAAGGTATTCTTGCCAAGGTATTAGTGGATAAAGCTCAAATGTTCTTGAAGGCTATGAGCTACGATGCTTTTGAGGAGATCTTAGCCTTATTGATTTATGGCTTAGTGTTGTTCCCCAATCCTGATCAGTTCATAGACGTTCATGCCATCAACATATTCCTGAGTCACAATCCAGTGCCTACCTTACTTGGAGACATCCTACATTCTCTTCACACCCGTACTACAAGGGCAAGAGGAACTTTGATGTGCTGCATACCTTTACTTTCTAGGTGGTTTATTTCTCACCTTCCTCGCTCAGTAATGAAGAATGAGCAAGGGTTCAGATGGTCCAAGAGGATCATGTCACTTTCTCACTCAGACATCCATTGGTGCTCCAGATCTATGGAGAATGTCACCATCATTGACCGTTGTGGGGAGTTTCCTAATGTGCCACTTCTAGGCATAAGAGGAGGCATCACCTACAACCCATCTCTAGCTTTACGACAGTTTGGTTACGCCCGGAGCGATGGTCCACATGACATGTTGATTCAGGGCATTGTGTTTGACTACGACAACGATCTTCAGGGTTACCGTCAGAGATTCATACGAGCTTGGGGAAAGGTAAACAGGATTGACAGCAAGACACTGGAGCCTAAGTACACCATTCCTATGGAGGCTTATCTCAGATGGGTACGATTTCGTGCTCAGACACTCATGATGCCATATCCTGCCATCCTACCAGTTACCATGGAACCTGTTGCTGAAGGAGACACAGCTTATACCATCCTTCACCCAGACATGCCTACTGATATGGAAGACTTGCAGAGATCATGGATCCAACTGAAAGAGCAAAGGGATACTTTCGAGGCTCATTACAAAGCAAGCCAAGCAAGGATCCTAGAGCTAACAAAGCTACTTCATGAGGAACGAAACCTCAACTCATACCTCAACACAAAGAGGAAACGTCCATGGGAGACTTAAAACCCCATCTTTTGTACTTATTTCGTTTTCATTTTTTGTAAGCCTAAAAGGCAAAACAAGTTATTACTAATAAAAAGTTACTTTCTTGTTTGTTTAAGCAAATTTAAATCCTGCGGTCCTTGAAAACATTGCATATGCATTCCCATATCATTGCATCACAGGTTTATAATTGTGCACAGGTTTCTCATCTTCTCGCTGTTTATTTCAGCAATGGCTCTTGAACAATCAGTTAAGGATCTCCAGGCACAGAATGCACAGTTCCAAGAGCTGATCCTGAACCTATCCAAGGGGCAGGATGAATTGAAGACACTGCTGGCCAAGAAGACTAAGAAGGCTAGAAGGTCTGCTGGGTTGCTCAACATGGGAAGAAGGTTCAAAGGTCCTGTCAAGACCAAGGAACAGGTTGAAGACTATGAATCTGAAGAATCTGAGCAGGAGAGAGGCAGTCTCCACAACACTATGGGGGACTCTGATTCTGAGGCTAACTACTACCATGAGCCTAACGAAGACAAATTCAAGATGCTGGTGGATAGAATGGATGCTATGGAATTACAGAAATCATCTGGGCTGGATTTTGAGGATTTGAGCTTGATATCTGGGGTGGTCATACCCATTGGGTTCAAAGTTCCTACATTTGTTGTCTATGATGGGGTCTCTTGTCCCAAATTGCATCTGAGGTCTTATATCAGAAGAATTCAACCCCACACTGCTGATAAAAAGTTGTGGATCCATTTCTTTCAAGAGAGTTTATCTGGAGCTCAGCTAGAGTGGTATTATCAGTTGGAGAGTGTCAACATCAGAGATTGGAATGACCTTGCTGAAGCTTTCTACAAGCAGTATCAATACAATGCTGACTTAGCCCCCACTCGCATGCAGCTTCAAAGCATGTCTATGGGTGCCAAAGAAAGCTTTAAGGAGTATGCTCAGAAGTGGAGAGACTTAGCTGGAAGAGTTCAACCCCCTTTGACTGATAGGGAGTTGGTTGATATGTTCATGTGTATGCTGAATGGTCCATTTTACAGTCATCTCATTGGAAGCTCATCATCTGGCTTCACTGAGTTGATCATGACAGGAGAGCGAGTAGAGAATAGTATCAAGAGTGGTAAGATCCAAGTGGGCACTTCTTCATCAGGTGCTGCAAAGAAGCCTCCCACTGGGAAGAAAGAATCTAATGCTGTGTATGGTCAGCCTGATCGTAACAGAAGGCATCAGTCTGTTAGTGCAGTTCATATTTCAAATCCAACTCCTGCAACAACAGAGCAGCCTCAAGGCAACCAACAGAGGGCTAGAAGACAGTTCACGAAGATCAACATGTCAATGGCTCAGGCATTGCAACACTTGTTGAAGGCTGAACTTATTACCCTGAGGGAGGCTCCTCAGAATCCCAATGTTACCTCTCCCAAGTACAATCCCAATGCACGATGTGCATATCATTCAAACTGTCCAGGACATGATACTAATAACTGCTGGGTCTTGAAGAACAAAATTCAGGATATGATTGATGCTGGAGAAATTGAGTTTGATCCACCAGGTACTCCAAATGTGATTACAGCTCCAATGCCAAATCACGAGAAGACTGTCAACGCCATTGATGAAGATATTGATGAAGATCTGCATGTCTATTCAGTTATGGAGTTGAGCACACCATTGTCTGTTATCAAAAAGAGGTTAGTACAAGCTGGGATCTTTCCAGGTTGTCATGAAGATTGTCTATATTGTACCTATAAGCCGGATAGTTGCTTCATTTTGAGAGATGGGATTCAACGTCTCATGGATAAATATACTATAGTGTTTGAAAGAAGACCAGCATCTGTAGAAAGTATGGTGGATCATCTGACTCAGGGTAAGAAGATTGAAGAGGTTGACATGGTTGACAAAGTACCACTAAGAATCACTTCAAAGGGTCCCATTAAAATCACTCATCAGGGCCCAATCAAGATTACTGCTGAAGGTCCTGTGAAAGTTGTTGCTGAAGCCAGAGTAGCTCCTCTGATCATTACCACTCCTGGTCCTATTCCTTGTACATCTGACAAAGCTGTGCCTTGGCACTATGGGTCTGATGTTTACATCCATGGTGTCAAGCAGGAGCCTTTACCTGATATGCCTGTTGACATTGATAATATTGCTGGATCTAGCAAGATCACTCGTAGTGGAAGAGTCTTCTCTCCTCCAGTTGCTTCTAAGAGTGCAGTTACTCCTGCTGTTACTTCCACCACTGATGCTCGGGGCAAGGGTCCTGTTATTGAGCCTGTATCTACTGATGTGCCAGCTGCTGATGACCTCTCTAAGCAGATGGAAGAAGTATTGAAAATCATTCGCAAGAGTGATTATGATATTGTTGATCAGCTGGGGCATACTCCCTCAAAGATTTCTATGCTCTCCCTGTTATTATGTTCTGAGGCTCATGCCAAGTCATTGATCAAGTTTCTAAAGATGGCTCATGTACCCAGTGCAATTTCTGTGGACCAGTTTGAGAATTGTGTTGCTCACCTGACCTATGACAACGGGTTAGGATTTTTTGATGCTGACTTGACCCCTGCCAAGAGGGATCATAACAGGGCCTTGCATATTTCAATTGAATGCAGGGGCACTACCCTGTCTCATGTGCTGATAGACAATGGTTCCTCTCTGAATGTGTTGCCTAAGGAAGTCCTGAACAAGCTGAGTCCTGAAGATACGGTATTGAAGCCCAGTAATATTGTGGTAAAGGCTTTTGATGGTTCTAGAAGAGTAGTGCATGGGGAAATTGATCTTCCAATCAAGGTTGGCTCTCAGGTGTTTACTGCTACATTCTATGTGATGGATATTCGTCCTTCGTACTCATGTCTGCTTGGTCGTCCCTGGATCCATGGGGCAGGTGTTGTGACCTCCACATTACATCAAAAGTTGAGATATCCGGTGAATGGAAAAGTTGTTACTGTCTTTGGAGAGGAAGAATACTTTGTCAGCCATGTAAACACTTTCAAGTATCTGGAAGTAGAAGGTGAATACATTGAAACTCCATGTCAGTCATTTGAAGTGGTTCCCTGGGCTGTTAAGGATTGTGTGACTCTTCCTGCTGTGAAGAAGGTTCCTGTGGTCATCAGAAACCCTCCAACAATGGCAATGGCCTCCCTCAATGATGCAAAAGCTGTGGTGGAAGAAGGTGGTTGTACTATTTGGGGTCAGCTTCCTGATATTCCATACAAGTCTGACAAGTTTGGTTTGGGTTTCACTGCAGAGTCCCAGAAGGCTGTTCGTCGTGCTCGTGCTGTTCGTATCACCAATCAAGGGGTTATCAATGCTGTGGGAGATCAAGATGAAGACTACAACTTGGAGGCATGGATTTTTCCTACTGTGGGTGCTGGACTCAATAATTGGAAAGCTGAAGATGTTATCCCTATCTCCTTTAGTCAGGAGTAAATACTATTACTGTGTTATGTTTTTAAATTTGTAATTTCTGGAACAATTAAAACTTTCAAGCCATGTGCCTTACCCGGGGCACAATGGTGTGCTTGTTACGGGTTGTCATTTCATTTGCATACTTCATTCAATAAAATCAGTGGACGTTTCGTTTTCGTAAATATTGTGTTCCTTGTCTTTCTTTTTCTTTTATTTTTGCTTTATCAGCTATGTGTTCTTACACACACCCACGTCACTAAAATGCAGATCCTCATCCACTCTGGATCCAGTTGATAACAGTTCTACTATTGCCAATTACAATTTCGAGAATCCGATCTATCAAACTGAAGACGGAAACGAGGACGATTGTGAAATACCTGTAGAGCTTGCTAGGTTGTTACAACAAGAAGAGAAAGCTATACAGCCACATGAAGAGCCAGTCGAAGTTGTGAATCTGGGAACTGAAGAAAACAGAAAAGAGGTCAAGATAGGGGCTGATTTAGAGGACAGTGTCAAGAGCAGGTTGATTCAGATGCTACGTGACTATGTGGAGATCTTTGCTTGGTCTTATGAAGATATGCCAGGGTTGGATACAGACATTGTGGTTCACCGTTTGCCAGTGAAAGAAGATTGTCGTCCAAAGAAGCAGAAGGTTCGTCGTATGCGTCCTGAAATGTCAGAAAAGATCAAAGCAGAGGTAATGAAACAGTTCAATGCAGGGTTCTTGGCCGTAACTTCTTATCCTCAGTGGGTTGCAAATGTGGTACCAGTTCCTAAGAAAGATGGTAAGGTACGTATGTGTGTAGACTACAGAGATCTGAACAAGGCTAGCCCTAAAGATGACTTTCCACTTCCTCATATTGATATTCTGGTAGACAACACTGCTCAGCATAAGGTATTCTCTTTTATGGATGGTTTCTCTGGTTACAATCAAATCAAGATGGCACCTGAAGATATGGAGAAGACTACATTTGTGACACAGTGGGGCACCTTTTGCTATAAGGTAATGCCATTTGGTTTGAAGAATGCAGGGGCAACATATCAGCGTGCTATGGTGGCTTTGTTTCATGATATGATTCATCATGAGATAGAGGTATATGTGGATGATATGATAGCCAGGTCTCAGAATGAAGAACAACATCTTGATCATCTGCACAAGTTGTTTGAGAGGTTGAAGAAATACAGGTTGAGATTAAATCCAAACAAGTGTACTTTTGGAGTTAGATCTGGAAAGCTCCTGGGTTTCATTGTCAGTGGAAAAGGTATTGAAGTGGATCCTGCAAAAGTGAAAGCTATACGAGAGATGCCAGCTCCCCGTACTGAGAAGGAGGTTAGAGGTTTCTTGGGACGATTGAACTACATTGCAAGATTTATTTCCCAATTAACTACCATCTGTGAGCCAATCTTCAAGTTGTTGAAGAAAGATCAGGTGATGGAATGGAATGATGAGTGCCAGACTGCCTTTGATGAAATCAAGAGATATTTGCTAGAACCTCCAATTTTAATGCCACCAGTTGATGGAAGACCCTTGATTATGTATTTAACAGTATTAGACAACTCAATGGGGTGTGTATTGGGGCAACATGACGAGTCTGGTCGAAAAGAGCAGGCAATATACTACCTTAGCAAAAAGTTTACCGACTGTGAAACAAGATACTCACTGCTCGAGAAAACTTGCTGCGCTTTGGCATGGGCTGCTCGCCGACTAAGACAGTATATGTTGACCCATACTACCTTGTTGATTTCGAAGATGGATCCAATCAAGTACATATTTGAGAAACCTGCTCTCTCCGGAAGAATTGCAAGATGGCAAATGATCTTGACGGAATATGATATACAGTATACTACTCAGAAGGCCATTAAGGGGAGTGTTGTTGCTGATCATTTGGCTCATCAAGCAGTAGATGATTACCAGTCAATGAATTTTGAGTTCCCTGATGAAGACATTATGTCTGTTACCAAAGAACCTGGACAATATGACGGACCTGAACAAGGATCCCGATGGACTATGGTTTTTGATGGTGCCTCCAATGCACATGGTAATGGTGTTGGTGTTGTGATTAGTTCCCCTGAAGGTTGTCATACCCCGATTACTGCCAGACTTTGTTTCTATTGTACCAATAACATGGCTGAGTATGAGGCATGTATCATGGGTATGCAAGTTGCTATTGATATGAAGATTCAGTTCCTTGAGGTGTATGGAGATTCAGCTCTGGTAGTAAGTCAGATTAAAGGAGATTGGGATACAAAGCATGATAATCTCATTCCTTACAGAGAACATGTGTTGTCTTTGATCCCACATTTCAAAGAGATTACTTTTGGACATATTCCACGAAGAGAGAATCAGTTGGCAGACGCATTGGCCACCATGGCATCTATGTTTGAGATCAGCTGGGATGATGAAGCTCCCAAGATTACCATTGATAGATTTGAGAAGCCTGCATACTGCAATGAGATTGACACTGAAGGGGCAGAGGAGAAGCCTTGGTTCTATGAAGTGAAAAACTATCTTGAAGCTCAGGAGTTCCCTGAAGGGGCATCTGTCAAAGATAGGAAGTTCCTGAGAAGGTTTTCTGCTAAGTTCTTTCTGAGTAATGGCATTCTGTATAAGCGTAATCATGATTCAACTATGCTTCGTTGTGTGGATAAGAAGGAAGCTACAGAAATTATGGAAGAGATGCATGATGGGACCTTTGGCACTCATTCTAGTGGTCATACCATGGCAAAGAAGATTTTGAGAGCAGGTTACTATTGGTCTACCATGGAAGCTGATTGCTATCAACACTCCAGAACATGTCACAAATGTCAAATCTATGCTGATAAAGTACATGTACCTCCATCTCCATTGAATGTGTTGACTGCTCCTTGGCCCTTTGCCATGTGGGGCATTGATATGATTGGTGAGATCAAGCCTACTGCTTCTAATGGGCATCGTTTCATCCTGGTTGCTATTGATTACTTCACGAAGTGGGTAGAGGCAGCTTCATTTGCATCTGTGACTAAGAATGTTGTGGCTCGGTTCATTAAGAATAATCTCATATGTAGGTATGGTATCCCTGAAAGGATTATCACTGACAATGGCTCTAATCTGAACAACACTATGATTACTGATCTCTGTACGCAGTTCAAGATTAAGCATCACAACTCTTCTCCGTATCGTCCAAAGATGAATGGGGCAGTTGAAGCTGCTAATAAGAACATTAAGAAGATTGTACAGAAGATGACTGTTACTTACAAGGATTGGCACGAGATGTTACCATTTGCTCTGCATGGTTATCGTACTACAATACGTACTTCAACAGGGGCAACCCCATTCTCCTTAGTCTATGGTATGGAAGCAGTTCTGCCTATTGAAGTTCAGATCCCCTCCTTGAGAATTATGAAGGATGCAGGCTTGGATGAAGATGAGTGGATTCAGACTCGACTTGACCAGATAAATTTGATTGATGAGAAAAGGTTAGCAGCAGTTTGTCATGGCCAGATGTACCAGAAACGGATGATCAAAGCTTTTAACAAGAAGGTTAAGCCAAAGTTATATCAGGCTGGTGACTTGGTAATCAAGCGTATCATATTACCACAGGGTGATCCTAGGGGCAAGTGGACTCCAACATATGAGGGACCATTTGTAGTCAAGACAGTGTTCTCAGGAGGTGCCATGATACTGACTACAATGGATGGTGAAGACTTCCCACAACCTGTAAACGCAGACATAGTTAAAAAATACTACGCATAAAAAGAGACCCGCTAGGTTGACAGGCCTAGGCAAAAATAAGGGCATCCCGGCAAACCAAAAGGGTTTGGTCAAAAATTAGGGATATATATATAAAAAGATGTACACCCGGCAAGTCGAAAACCTGAAAAGGCGGCTTGGGCAAAAAAGGGTATCCCGGTGGATTGAAAACCTGAAAGGGCAATCCAGGCAAAAGTTAGGGATTAAAGCGTATGACTATGTCTCGTTTGGATCACTCATGAAACTGCAACCAGTTGTACTACTTACTCAAGCTCAAACAGATAAAGCTCAATCCAATCGTTTCCGTCTCAACAGCAAGAAGATGAGATACTTGAGTGGCAATAGTAGAATTGAAACTCAATAGGATTATTTCCCATATAGCTGATTCTTTTTGTAAAACTTCATGACAAAATTCTCTTACTAGGGTTTATGTCTCCTTGTACAAACTTACCCGTGTATGGGTCACTTTTGATATAAATAAATTCCATCTTTTGAATCCAGATTTACTTTTACCCTATTTACATAAGCGAAACGTCCATTGGTTGTGTTTGAATGTATGTATGCCTTTGAATATGATTGATGTTTACCAGAAATGCATGTATGCTTTTAATATGATTGATGTTTACCAGAAATGCATGAAAATGCAGTAATAGTATTTACTAAGGACGAACGAGGGAAGGATTTCAACGAAGCTTCGCCGATTCATCTTTACAAGACGGTTACAAACCATCAGTAGGACTAATCCATTTTCACAAAGTCTAATCTCCCCTGGAATTTATATCCATCTCTTTTATCCTCATACGGATATACGGGAAATTACTTTCCAATAAGGGCACGATGAACGAAGACGGGATGTTATACTTATCCTACTATCAAACGAAAACGAAGGTTATCTATACCCTACTATCCCCAACAACGGGAGGTTATCTATACCTTGTTATCCCCAACAACGGGAGGTTATCTATACCTTGTTATCCCCAGCAGACGGAGGGTTATATATTCTTCAACAACGAATCGGGATTTATTTTCCTTGGCCAGCAGTTGTTATACAAGGATATCCAGACACTTCCAGCAGTGTCATATCATACATACATCATTTACATCATACCATAACATATATGTCTATAGTACATTACCTAAGTGCATCATGTCATACATGCATACATAAAGCATAAACTAATGTTGTTATACAGAATGCTACCTTGTTTTCAGGTTAATTATCCAACAAACAAGCTTATGATCTTTGGGACTGCTTTATTGTAACCTCAGGGTTACTTTATCCTCCTGATGAGCTTCTTATTACTTTGGGACTGCTTTATTGTAACCTCAGGGTTATTTTATCCTCCTGATAGCCTCTCATGACTTCAAGACTGCTTTAGAGCTACTGATTGCTCTATCCTCCTGAAATCATCCTATTACTTCAAGACTGCTTTAGAGCTATTCATTGCTCTATCCTCATGAGGTCATATTACTACTTCAAGACTGCTTTAGAGCTATTCATTGCTCTATCCTCCTGAAGCCATCTAATTATTTCAAGACTGCTTTAGAGTTATCCATTGCTCTATCCTCCTGAAATTACATTATTATTTCAAGACTGCTTTAGAGCTATCCATTGCTCTATCCTCCTGAAATCATTACTTCAAGACTGCTTTAGAGCTATTGATTGCTCTATCCTCCTGAAGCCATCTAATTATTTCAAGACTGCTTTAGAGTTATCCATTGCTCTATCCTCCTGAAATTACATTATTATTTCAAGACTGCTTTAGAGCTATCCATTGCTCTATCCTCCTGAAATCATTACTTCAAGACTGCTTTAGAGCTATTGATTGCTCTATCCTCCTGAAGACATATCACATTATTATTTCAAGACTGCTTTAGAGCCATTCATTGTTCTATCCTCCTGAAATCATATCATTGCTTCAAGACTGCTTTAGGGTTATCACTATTGATTGCTCTATCCTCATGAAGACATGCTGCTACATCATTATTATTCCAGACTCCTGACAGCTTTCATCATACACCCATATTTTGAACTGCTCCCCCCCTAGTGGCATCTTTAAGCCCACTCAATCATATTCAACTAGCCATCTGTACCACTCTAGTGCACTGGTGAGTGCAAATTTTTGGGCTTTTGTGTTCAATCCCCTTCAACCTTCCAGGTTACGACTGGCAAATATACCAATCTAACCCCTCAGGTTTCAGAAAATTGAACAGGGGCAGCTGTTGCACCCCAAAATTTGCCCTCACAATACAAGACTTTGTGTTCTAAGAAGGTTCACAAGGTTCACAAGTTCTCCAACAACTTGCATAACCTTTCATGAAGTTCATAAAGTCCACAAGCTACTTTATGAAGGTTCACAAGGTTCACAAGTCCCACAGTGCTTTCAATACCTTTCATGAGGTTCATGAAGTCCATAGGTTGCTTCTTGAAGGTTCACAAGGTTCACAAACTTCTCAACATCTACAAGACCTTTCATGAGGTTCATGAAGTCCATAGGTTGCTTCTTGAAGGTTCACAAGGTTCACAAGATTCACAATGTTTACAAAGCTTTCCTAAGGGTCATGAGGTCTACAAAGCCACTTCATGATGTTCACAAGGTTCACAAGCTTCACAATACCTCCCATGAGTATCACAAAATATCTTATGAAGATTCACAAGGTTCACAAAGTTCACAATTGGTCAGAAGAGTTGACAATTCCCTCAGACAATGCACCTCCTAAGCAGTGCATCCAAAACTAGGGTTTTGACTTTAATCAGGCTAAATGGACTTCCAAGACTTCAAGTGAGCTTCATAACATCTTATATGTGTATAAGAACCCCCATGTCAAGTTTCAAGACTTTTCTCAAAAGTTTGCTCAGTCAGATGATCAGATAAGTCAAAAGCAGTCAATGCAGTTAAAAAGTCAAACTGAGGTCAACTGTGGTCAAACCAAAGTCAAACTTCATGATTTTTTGCCAACATCAAGTATATGAAGTAAAATTCATCATTTGATCAAGGGTTGATCATGATTCATCAAGGAGATTCCAGATCATCAATAATCAGGAGTTTCTAAATTAGGGTTTCCTCAGTAAAAGTCAACTGAACTTTGACCAGGCATAACTTTCACATACTTCATCACCAAGTCTCCATCCAAAGCTCATTTTGAAGGAAATTGAATTCTCTACAACTTTGATGTTGAAGGTTAAGCCCAAAAATGCTTTATTTGAAAGATATGATCTAAGACATTATAGGTCATTTCAAAAGTCAACAAAAAGTCAACAACTTCAAAAGGGCATAACTTGAGATTGGTAAATGATATGGACCTGAAACCAATGGGGTTGTTTAGAGGACTCTTCAAGCTTTCCAAAAAGTCCAAGAACACCATCATACCTTTAAAATTGAGAGAAATGTGCCCTTGCAAAGTTGGGCAATTTTGTGATGGTTTATGTTGAAAATGGAGGCTTAGAAGTATTTCTTTCCAAATGGGCTGTCTAATTTATGACCCAATCCATCTCATAACATGGTGCACGACCCAATTGACCAAAATTCATCATTTTTATTATTTTTTATTTATTTATTATTGATTTAATTCATAAAAATCATTTTAAATAAATAAAAAATATAAAAATCTATTTTTGGGTGAAGATTTTGTTTCTAGAAATTCATAATCATTGATTGAATTAGAATGAGAAGGAAATCATGTGATCTCTCCCAAAATAGCAAGCACTCATGATCAAATATTTGAAATTTATACAATGATCTTTTTGAATATTTTTTGGATCAAATATCCACACAACACATCAATGTTTCTGACCTAAATCCATCACACATATATACTAAGCACAAACCCTAGCCTCATGGACGAAATCAAGCAGCTCATAGGTAAGTTCAAAGTTCAAAAATTCAAGGAAAAAGTGGAATTCGGATTCTCTTATCCAAGGCTCTACAAGGTAAAACAAGCACATAGCAAGCTTCCTGGGACTTCTCTGGTCATGAACCATCTACCCGAACTCATCTTTGCCTTGAACTTAATTTTTTCGAATCCATCAATATATGTATTATGAATTGTTTTTGATGATTGATTTGTGTTTATTTTGATCCCTAGAACGATTCTGGACAGTTGGATTGAAGGATGAGAGTCTAAAACAGAAACGGCCATGGTTAGGGTTTGAACCTCCAAATTAGGGTTCATCAATTCACCAAATATAAATGAATTTGGAGAACATAGAGATGTTGTATGGACTGTGTGGATCATAAAACATTAATTAATTTCATGAATCGACACTGTTTTGTTGGAGTTTGGTTTTCGCAGGTTCGCAACAAGGAAGAACACGCAGGAGATTTCGCAGGTAAAATTGCAACTGATTTCGCAGGTAAATTGGAGAAGAAGAAGTCCTATGGCGCGCACTCTGATATTTGAATATTGTTTTAATAATTTTATTATATTAACGTAAATTGATATCATCAAGGCAACATTGGTCTGGTGGTAAAGCGCATATGTGTATCATGGAAGGACCCTAGTTCGAGTCCTGGCTAGTGCATTGTTTTTGTGCTATTTTTCAGGTAGCGAAGAGGCTTAATATATTATGATATGTGGTCATCACATTACCAGATAGGCTCTCCCAGCCAGGTGGTAACGCGCGCATGCTATCATACATAAGGTCCTGGGATCAAAACCTCCCCAGGCCTTTTGTTCTTTTATTTTTTCTGGAATTTTCAAGGACAAGGCATAAAAGCAACCATGCGTCATTCATTCTCACCTGCGCCTGGCTAGCCTGGTGGTTCTTGTTGCTGCCTGCAAGTAAGAGGTCCTGGGATCAAATCCCATCAGGTTCCTTTTCTTCCTTTTTTTTTTTTTTTTTTTTTTTTTTTTTATTATTTTCTTGTTTTCCATTTAATTTAATTAATTTAAATGTTATTATTTTCTATATCATAATATGTATATATAATATATAATCTAATTGCTCTTAAAATAATTTTCTAAAAAAAAATAAAATAAAACTCTTGTTTTTTTTTTTATTTAAAATTTTATTTGTATAGTTTATATTAATTAAAATAATGTTATGTGATTATTAAAAATAAATTTTTGTATATATATAAACCCTAATTCTTACAAACCCTAAAAATTATTTTCTAAAAAAAATAAAACCTAATTTTAATTTTCTATATAATTCTATGTATATATTTATTATAATTCTTGTAAATTTTTGTAAATAAAATTAAACCTTATAAATACTTAATGTAAAATTTTGTGAATGTGATTATTGATTATTTAAAATTTATTTTCATCATAATGTGTAAATATTTTTCTTAATAATTGTTAATATATAATTAGAGATAATTAAATTTTGTAAATGATTAAGAAATTTATAATTATGTTATATTTAGAACTTTATATTATAGTAATTATTTAATCATTTATGTTTCTAAATAAAAATCAAATTTTATGTTTAATCACGTTATTAATTAATTATTATTGCTAATCATATTTTGTTGCTTATTATTATTTTGAAATTTCTATCTTATTATTTTTTCTAACTTTGTCTATTTTTCTAATTATTATTGTTTCAACTAATTATTTTCACTAACTTTATATTTCTACTAACCTTATTTAATTTTTCTTATTATTTACTAACCCCAATATTTTATTTACTTATTTGTTATTTTTTTTATTATATTTATTTTGATTATATTTTACTATTTATTTTATTTATTATAATTTTGTAATTGCCTCTTGGATGTAAATTGTAATTATTTAATTATTATTATCATTATGGTTAGTAATTAGGGAGTGCTAATATGTATGATATTTAAAAAAATAAATTAGATCATTTTAATATAAGATAATTAAATTAAACATTTCACACACGTAAGTCGATTTTAATCGCCGTCTCACTTCCTAAGGATATCCCTCAAGTTGCCTATGAATATTGGTTAAGTGGGGTGTATAAAGCAAGTCCCTCAAAAAGAAAATCATCAAAGTCCCTTATGGTTGCCTTTACGAATCGAGTCCCTTTCGAAAAATGATGATAGTCCCTCCAGTTTGCTTATTACACCCCACAATGGCCTTCAAAAATCCAATTGTCCCTCACATGTCCCTTAACATCCAAAGTAAGGACTACCTACTCCATTATAGTAGGGATAGTCTTACTAAGGAAAGGATAAAGAATAAGAAAGACCTTAAAACATTAGGGTAGGCTACTCCTAGATACTTGCTCACTTCAAAACTTTTTCACACTTAAACAAATTTCCAACAAAATTTTCAAACAAGTTTTTTTCACATCCATACACGGATTATTATTAAACTATTCTGAAATTTTTTGCTATTCACACACTACACTTTCAAAACAATTCAAAAGTGAGCTTAAGTACCTAAGAGCCCATGGATAACCATGGATGAAAAGGGTGCTAACACCTTCCCTTTTCATAACCTACCCCCCGGACCCAAAATATTCTCTAAGGTCTTTCCTGTTCTTTTATAACCTTTCCTTATGGATAAAATAAAAGTCGGTGGCGACTCTTGCTATTCGCAACATTGTTTAAAGTCAGTTCTCCCACCGTGTTACAGTTGCATAACCCAAAGGGCATTTTTCTATATGCGAAAATTCCAAACGGACATGTGAAAGCCGTCTTTTCGTGATCGGTCGGGTCAACCGCAATTTGGTTGTACCCGGAATAGCCATCAAGGAAACAATAGTATTCTTGGCCCGAAAGTCTTTCCAACATTTGGTCCATGAACGGAAGTGGAAAATGGTCTTTTCGAGTTACGGTATTCAACCACCTATAATCAATACACATTCTCCACCCCGTTGCCACCTTCATCGGAATCAATTCATCTTTTTCATTTCGAATGACGGTCATTCCACCCTTTTTCGGAACCACATGCACGGGACTCACCCAAGGGCTATCCGAAATTGGGAAGATCATTCCCGCATCCAAAAGCTTAACCACTTCTTTCCGAACAACCTCCTTCATAGTAGGATTTAAGCGGCGCTGAGGTTGAGCTATCGGCTTAAAATCCTCTTCCATTAAAATCTTGTGCATACAATAAGAAGAACTAATTCCTTTGAGATCGGAAAGTGTACATCCCATTGCTTCTTTATTATTTTTCAACACATCAATTAAACGAGATTCTTCATTTTGAGACAAAAGGTTGCTTATGATAACCGACTTCTCTTCGGTTTCATCAAGGAATGCATACTTCAAGTTAGAAGGTAGCATTTTCAATTCAATGGGTGGTTTTTCTTCATAGACCTCCTTTTTTAACACTTCCTCTTCGACTTCCCATGGTTGCAACTCTTTAAGATTATCAAGTTCTCGTAAACATTCCTCAAGAGCTTGCTCTTCTTCAATGGTAAAAACTTTAAAAGAGTCATCAAGAGCTAATTCCTCAGGAGATGTCACATGAATATGCTTAGATACTTCCAACGTTGCTTCTTCAACCACATCAATTCGGAAACTATCACGATTATCTTTTGAATGCTTCATAGCTTCAAAAAGATCAAAAGTGACTCTTCATTTTGGACTCGCACTTTCATCAAACCGTCATCAACATCAATCATCATTCGAGTGGTTTTCATGAAAGGTTGGCCTAGGATTAGCGGAGCATCATCATCCTCTTCCATGTCAATCACAATGAAATCAACTGGAAAGAAGAATTTGTCGACTTTAACCAATACGTCTTGAGCTAACCCATGAGGATGGGTAGTCGACTTATCAGACAATTGCAACATCATCCGTATGACTTTCATTTCAATGTTGCCAAGCCTTTTCACGATAGAAAAAGGTATTAAATTTATGCTTGACCCCAAATCAATTATCCCTTTCCCGACATATTCATCACCGATAGTAACCGACAAAGTAACTCTTCCCGGATCAACCTCTTTTCTCAGAAGAGTCCTTTGGATGATGGCACTACAACTAGCATCAAGAACAATTGTTTCCGGTTCCGTATACCTGCTTTTTAGTTAGTATGTCTTTCATGAACTTGGCATACTTTGGCATTTGTTCCAAAGCTTCGGCAAACAGAATGTTTATTTGAATTTGTTTAAAAATATCCATGAACCGGGCGTAATGCCGTTCATTTTCCCTCCTAGATGGAGCATGTGGATATGGTAAGTTTTGGACCAGAGTAGTGCTCACTACCTCCTTTCCTCTAGATGCTCTAGAATTCCGCTCTTTTTTCTTCTTCACATCCTCCACCTTCACTTTTTCACTCTTATCATTTTCTACTTCAACACTTTCTTTATTTTCAACTTCAACCTTTTTTTCATTATTTTCAACTTCTTCCTCACTTTCCTTCTCAACTTCACCATCAATTCTATCATCAATTTTTTTCTCGTCATTTTTTCTCTCATCCTCTCTTTTTTCACTCTCATCTCTTTTTTTACTCTCACTAACCAACTCCCTTCCACTTCTCATCGTGATTGCTTTACAATGCTCCTTTGGATTTGTTGCGTGTTCGCCGAAAAAGAAGGTCCGGATTGTTGTTCCGCTAGTTGCTTAACAAGTTGTCCAACTTGAGTTTCAAGATTTTTGATTGCCGCATCGTTGCTCTTTTGATTAGCCATTGACATTTGCATGAATTGCGTCAATGTATCTTCCAATTTTGAAGTTACGACCGACGGTTGTTAAGGTTGATAAGGATTTTGACGGCTAGAATTACCACCCCCATAACCTTGGTTATGGTGATAGTTACTCCTTGGTTGGTACCCTTGATTTGGTTGATAGTGTTGTTGTGGTTGATTTTGAGAATGTTGTTGATACGGTGGTTGTTGTTGTTGTTGCCTTGGTTGGTAGTCTCGTTGATTCGCCATATAGTTTACCTCTTCGAACCCGGGAGGTGGACAAAATCCGGTATCATGTTCACCTTTGCAAAGCTCACAACAAGCTATTTGTTTAGCTTTTGAGGGCTCTTTCATCTTTTTGATTTGTTGAGTTAAGAGTTCCACTTGTTATGAAATGAGTTTATTTTGTGCAAGGATAACATCATTTGCCCCAAGTTCAAGCACTCTCGGTTTCTTCAAAGTGTTTCCTCTACTTTGGCTTTGAAGGTCATTTAGAGCCATACAGTTGATGATATCCGTAGCTTCATCGGTGCTTTTAGACAACAAAGAACCACCCGCAATGGCATCCAACAAGGTCTTACAATTTGGTTGAAGGCCATTCTTGAAAATATGGATTTGCGTCAATTCATCAAAGCCATGACCCTTGCACTTTCGAAGCATGGATTTAAATCTTTCCCATGCCTCGTTCAATGATTCGTTGGCTCCTTGGGAAAACACGAAAATTGCTATTTTGGATTCCATGAACCGGTTGTGAGAGAAAAATCTTTCAATGAATTTCTCTTCCAACATGTTCCAATCCGTCATGACCGCCGGTGTTTGATTCAAGTACCAATCTTTGGCTTTGCCGAGCAAAGCATGTGGAAAAAGTCTTTTGAACAATGATAGCTCTTGAGCTTGATCAACTCCCGCCGCCAATGCTATCTCATAAAATTTGGTGAGAAAAGCAAAGGGGTCTTCATGGTCCATTCCGGTGAACGAACCTCCGTATAACAAATTGAGAGTTCCCGTCTTCATCTCGGCTTGCCTTCCCGTGTGGTTGGCAAACTGAGTAGTGTTTCTTGAACTGTTGATACACAGGGTGCAAACGAGCGGTGGTGGTGGTGGATTCATGATAGGTATGAAATAAGGTGGTGGTGTTGTAGAAGAACCTTCTCATTGTTCTTGTCGTTGTCGAGCAAGTTGCCTCCTCCGTCTCGTTTTGCTATTCAGTCTCCTTGCGGTTCTCTCGATCTCGGGATCAAAAAGAAGTTGGTCCTCAGGAATCTGCCCTCGCATAAAACGAAAGCTGCACACTAAACCAAACAAATTAATAAGCACAAGTCAAAAAATTCAAGAGTTAACAATTTAACAACTATTGCGATGCTCGCAATATCAATTCAAATTCCCCGGCAAGGACGCCATTTTGTTAAAACAGTGGTAAAGTGTCGGGTTTTTGTTATCGTCTCCACAGGGAATTTGAGATATTGCCGCCAATTGACAGTTATCAAGTTCTTAACTTTTTAGTAACAACAGGGGTTTGGTTTTTAGTAACAGTATCTTTGCATAAAAGGTAATGGATCGCGGTAAAAGATTGATTTTACGATTTTAATGAAGATTGTCAAAGTTAGGGTTCGTTAATCACTTTGTTTGTATATGTCCGATCAACAATACACATAAACTCCTTTAGATGATAAACACATCCATAACGTCCTCCCAATGTGATTATTTCTAACTCACATTGTGATTTTTCCCATTTTGATCCATTGTTGATTTCTCACACAATCTATCAAAATGACAACATTTAGGTTTAACATTTTTCATGAATAACCACATTCGAAACTATTTCTAGCTTAAGAAAATAGAAGGATGAAAACTTAGGTCAAGAGTTGGAAAATATTTTTCGATCATAAACCAACACAAAAAGTTATAGATAAAGCAAGGTTTTCACCATATATTCATCATCCAAGAGTTTATAAATGAAGATCATCCATACACTTACAAAGCTTAATGATCACCTACATCTAACCTTGACAAAATGAAGAACTTAGCTACTCATTTTCATGGTAGCTTACAAAAGAAGTTTTGGAAGAAGGTTGATGAACATCCGAGTCAAAGAATCCAACTTGGATGAGAATCCACCTTCTTTTTGTAGATTAATGTTTTTGAAATGAAGAAAAATAAGAGATAGAGGGTTTCTAGGTCACAAAATCTCTTATGCAGCAAAACTAGTGAAAAATAATATATCTGTTCCAAAAGTACATAGGGCTATATAGAAAAAGTTGTTGTCCTGTCACGCTCGCGACTTCATTTTCCTAGCGAGCTAACAACGAACGTTCGCTACAGCTTCTCTTAGCGAACATGCTAGCGAGGGCTGAGGAAAAGATTCTGGAATGCTTCGCTACTTGCTCGCTAGGTGCTCGCCTAGCGAGTTCTTCGCCACCTACCTCGCTGCCAGCGAATAATGCCATTTTGATTCTGCCCAAGTCTGGGAGTGTTCGCTAGAAGCTTGCTATGGGCTCGCCTAGCGAACAACTCGCTGCAACATTCGCCAGATGTTCGCCTAGCGAACATGCTTTTGCTCTTGTTCTTTCTTGATTCCTTTGTCATCTTTCTTGTGTCTTCAAATTTTTCTCTTTCATGCTCAAATACTGCACAATAACACACAAATTAAAAGGATCAAGAGCATTTCACATCATATCGCATATCAACAAAAGCAAGGCGGTTTTGAACCGAAATTAGACAAAAAGGAGTAGAAGATGCCCACATTTGATTGCTCAAATAAGCACAATTAGGCATCTAACACTCACCCCCATCAGAGTAACCTTTACTGCAATGTATCTCTTGACGCTGAAATATTCTTGCATGTTACAAGACATTCCTGGATGGATCACTTCACCCATAAAAGCTTTTTAAATTTTTGCTGCTTTTCCAACATCACCCTTGAAAACCAAGAACTTGTTAGAACATTCTTCAGAAGAGATGTGCTCCATCTCTTTCTTGGAACAATCTTTTTAAACTACCTGTGTGAAATAAGAAAGAGGATTAACTTTATGAGCAACTTTCTTGACCGGAACCTTAAAGACGTTACCCCTTCCCTCTTTATACCCCTTTCCACCGGTAACATCATCTAAAGGTGCTTGATGTGATAGATCAGTAGCTTTATTCTGCCTTTCCCTGATGAACCTAGGAGGATTTGCATGAATCTTCTTGCCCTTGATAAAGATGTTGGACAACTTCACCGCCGACGATCTTTCATCTCGCAAAACCATATTGCTTTCCCCACTTATCTCTCTTCGGTGGAATGACCACCTCCACTATGTCACCGAACACTTGAAATTCTCGATACAAGTCTTTGGCTACGAAGTTTTCTGAAAAGCTGCGATAAAAAAACTAGAAACCTTTGAAGCCTCATTTTCCTTTCTAGTACCTCTTCTTACTGCATCCCAATCATATCTCTTATCTCCTATTCGCTTAACCTCCGTCCACCCTTTAATGTTCCTATCATTTCTCCTTGTGTTCGCCATGAAAGGAAGAAGAAGTGACTAGAAATAGAAAAAGTCAATCTAGAGAGAAGTTGGAGTATCTCTCACAATAAAGTATACACCTGCATTTGCGAATTCGCAAGCACCTAATTTAAAGATGTATAATTTATTTTAATGTGTTTGATTATTTTTTTTAATACATATGTACGGTAACAAATTTACTATTAATACAAATATTTTAATGCCAAAAAATAATAATATTTATATACAGAAAAAATATTATCCATTAAAATATTTTTATATATGTAAAAGTTTATAGACACGAGCTTATTATCTCTTTTAAAAATAATAAACTCTTTTGATTAAATAATTTTGTCTTTCTTTCATTTTATTTTTATTACATTTTAAAAACAAATACGCGTAACATATCCGTACCCGTCCGTAGGTACAAGTATTTTACTAAAAAATTTGAAGGACCATTTGTATTTTACTAGGTATTAATACATTTGTAATTAGCTGCTTTTTGTAAATCTTAATTATTTTTCTTTTCAATTAATTACCTATTTCCTACTTTATTTGCAATTATTAATATATTTATTTATTTATTTACAACTTCTATTGTATCTATATATATAATACATCTTTTCTATTTTTTTCATTATTAACTAATAATATTTTTCATATTTTTTTTCATCATTATATATTCTATTTCTAAAATTTCAAACAAGTGACAATTAAACATATCATACTAGTAGAGATATTCCAATGGTGATATACGATTTAAATACAATGTCATGAATTTTGAGTGTTAAAATAACACATTCTAGTAGAAAGAGTCAAATATCCTCAATAAAAAAGATTGCAGTTGTGATAAGATGTTTAATGCACCCTTTATTTTACATTTTCCCCTAAGTCAGCAAAATTAAAATACATTGAAATTACAAACTCTTCCACATAAAATGATAAGAATTCTATTTAATAGCACACTGAATCCACAATGGTACCTTCACTAGCATATATCTCAATGAAGAATATCTATGTTGTTGCTTAGCTCCTCCAGCTTCTTCATCCTCACCCTCTCACTTTCAGTCACAAGCTATAATCCAAAGTTCACAACAAAAAAAACATTAATGTTATATGAATATACTTAAAAATTCAATTCAATAAATAATTTCTTACCTCTACTAATTTAGTAACAAGTTGAGCCTTTTCTTTGTTTTTCTCATTGAAAGCCTCAAGAGCTTCATTGTATTCTCTCTCCTGTCACACCAAAAATATATAGTTTTACAAATAGCTTTTGAAATGTTTTCTCTCAACCTTGTTTCAAATTGTGGACATGATGATGGAAAAAAAAAGCATGCATTAGAAATTTTAAATAGCAACTTAACAACTACTCCATCACTCCCAAAATAAGGATCTCTTAGTTTTTTTAATACTTATTATAAAAAGTATAAATAAATGAACAAGAATTAATAATTATTATCATGTTTTAAAAAATGGGACCAAGAAATTAAAGCAAATAATTAAGGTTGTCAATTGACTAAATTCTAAGTCATGAATTAATTGGTTGTATCAAAAGATGTGTTGGTAAAAAACATATGGGGTATCCCATTGTCTCTTTGAACATTAATCCTATGTTGTAAAGAACAAAATTTCAAAAGCAAAACAACAATTAGCATAACAAACAGTTAGAAAATGTCACCTTTTTCTGGCATGTTTGACCCAATGGTTTCAACTCTTTGTTCACCATGTCTATCTTCTTTCTAACCATTGCAACATCTTTCCTCATTGGATCTGTGAAACCCTCTATCTCCTATACAATTTCTCAAACAAATATTACTTATAATACATGAAAAAAAAACTTAAATATAACTAAATGTAAATAATTTTGTAAGAAACCACATTCAAACATTTTAAACGTTAAGGTGACAATATTGTGATTGCGCGATTTTCTACTATATCAAAGGTCACAGCGCGACCTGACCTAAGTTTCAAAACATGTTGAAAGATTTACGTATACATAAACCAAAAAAACAAAACAAATAATGAAGTATTTGTTAATTATTGAACTTACTTCTCTTATCTCAGCCAACCTCTTTGTTTCCTTCTCGACTCGACCGAGATGAGCATGAACTTTATCTCTAACCTCCAATTTTCTCCTCTCAATTTCTTCTTCCTTTGCTCTAAACATTGCTAGAACTGATCTTGACATTTCCTCTTCTCTTTCATCTCTTCTTGGACTCTGAATGTTGTTAATCATTCCTGAGTTCTTCACTTGTTGCACAATTTGTTGTTGTTGTTGATCATATGATCTTTTTGGTGTTGCCATTGTTGCTCCACAAATCACACTTTTTTCTCTACCTTCTTTTCTTTGGAATGATAATAACTCTTCTTTTTCTATCCCTTAGGTGCTTATAAAATAAAACTCGCTTTTAAGCCAAGTATCTTATTTTAATAGTATTTATCATATATATTATTTTATCAATGTAGTAAAATATAAAATAGTGAATATCACATAAATACACTTTTTCAATATTTTAATGTTGGTAAACTTAGGGAAGAATCATAATGGGCCTGCTTTGGTTAGATAACTAGCTATTTTCTTAAATTGGTATATTGTCAAGTTAAGTTACTATGGCTTCTCACCATACCATTACTCTTTTCATGAAATAAATAACTATGGACCAATTTTTTTTTTTTTTACCATTTATTGGAGCAGACAATACATGAAAAATACTTTTTGAGGTTGCTAAGGATTAGGCAATGTTGGTAAACTTATGAAGTACTAATACATCTAAGATTAGACCTATATATGTATCAAAATGATATTCTTAACAACAAACACATTTAACTATTTATCATATTTATACGATAAATAAATAAATATTTTATTAAAAAAATTTATATATTTTTTTATATTTATATTTTTAGATTAAAGAATATTGATATAAAATTGTATAATTAATCAACTTCATAACTTTATTAATTAATATTTTATATTTCATTAATCAACTTTATTTTACTATTTAAAGTCACTGTTACGTATTGTTAATGACATTGTTCACACACTATTTATGACAGTGTTCACATATTGTTTATAACATTGTTCATAAATATATTTTTTTTATTTAAAAAAAAACATTATTCATCATAAATAAATACGTATGTAAACAATATATACGGTCTAAATATTTGTGTCAACATAGTATTGATATATATGTTTTTACCAAGTATTCAACAATTCAGACGAATCTTTTAAAAATATTTTTTTTTTGTTTTGGCGCATTTTAGACACTCATTTGATGCATCTTAAACACATTTACGAGGTAAGGATATGTGGATGTAATGGTGAGTAACAATGTTGTCAATATTTCTATATTAGTATGTCGATGCATTTTATAGACTTATTTTGAGTGCGTGCTTCATAGTAGGTAATGATAGAATGTGGTTTTTCTGAAAATGAAAATGGAAAGGTGCTTGGAGGAGAAGTTATGGTTGGATAGTGGACAGAAGGGGCTCACCTAGAAAAGCATGTCTGTGGAAGAGACTTAGGGAACAAGAAAGAGTAGGAGAATTGGCAGGAACTACTATGCTAGTTGCCTTTATCACAAATCATTACCCCATTTGAGGACCAGGTCACACAAAAAAAATTATATATAGAAGAAAGTAAGTAGCCTTACACCTTGGCATTGTAGGAAAAGATTTCAGCAAGTATTTCAAATTTTAAGTAGTTGAGAGAATCTTAGGATTTAGGGTTCCTCAGCACATGTATATCACATAAAAAAAAGTGTGAAATTAATATCTATTAAAATATATTTTGCTTTAATTTATACTTAATTTAATTTTGCTTTAGTTTATATTTAAAATGTACTATTTACTCGGCACTAGTCAAATCAAACATAACATGTTTATAAGAATTGAAAAATGGTTTTCAAGGCATATTTTAAGGTGAACACCCTTTTATTCTTGAGTTAATAATGTAAGGCAATAATGAAAATAACCTTAACAATTTAAGTAGGATAAGTACAACACATGCCAATGCATGAAGGAGAGTTAATGATGATTACTTTCCAGGCTGACAAAGGATCCTATATGTTTGGGTTAATGCTTTACATAAAGTTGCAGTCAAATGTAATTAATCTTTAGAACCATGTATGTACAGACTAAAAAAGAATTTTCATTTTTGTCAAACTCAGAAAGAAAAAAAAAGTAACCAAAGCATAGAGGAAAATGTAAGTAGTTGTTTTCATTCTTGTTATTGGGTTAATTAGAAAAACTTAACTAAGTCTAAATGTCATTAGGGTTAGGTATTTGCGCAGCTAGGAATTCTAATCTCTCATTGGCAAATAGGTTTGATAAACTCATTTGGAGCAGTTCCCCTAATGGTATATTCGGCCAAGTATGGTTACGGGTGGTCGGATCGGGCTTTCACACAATGCACCCACTGACATCTTGAAGTTGGATTTGGCCGTTACCATTTATTGAAAAACCTAAAGCATTTCTGTTGGCTATTGATGCAAGGTTGTCTTCCTACTAATCCCTTCTCCGTAATCTGTCCATAACTGCATCTTCGTAGCATACTGAAATAGAAGCAGAAAACCAGAAAGTTGTATTTTTGGCAAAAAAAATATCACTAACATAAAATCAACATTACGTAGGTGATGTTAACATTAAAACAAACTTTACATTTCAATATCCAAGTTGACGCTTCAACATCTTCACAATATCTTCGAATGATCTTGAAATCTTCGCTTCCACCTCGCTTGAAACTTTTATTTCGAAATGGAAAAATGTATTTCACATAGCCCTTACATCTGCATCCGTCTTGAGCTCATTGTTTTTGAACTTAAACTTGCCTTCATAGTTAATTGATGGTGAATGATACTCGAACTTCACAATTTTTCGATTATCTCCGTAAGGTAGGAGAATTTGCACTTCGTATCGCAGATCTGCAAAAGGGATGTACTCATTGATCTTAAATTCTCGCACTAGCTTGGTGTCGCGCTGGAGAAGAAGACATTAGCGAAATACTAGATGATGTTCATTTGTGACATTTTCAACATTTTTTCTATAACATTCCATGCATCCATAAATTTTTACACTATCACACATGCCTTCACCATTTTTCCATCTTCGACCATTATTTGTTTTATCCCTACCACAAGTTTAACCCGACTTCTCAAATTCTTTGTTATGTGGTAATGATGACTTTTCGACAAGTGTACCGATAGTGTCGAAGTAATAATTAAGATCGAATCCACAGGGACTATGTTCAAACAAGACAAATTTGTGCAATGTAATGAAAATAGTAAAAGGGGGTTCAGTTTGCAGTGCGGAAAAGTAAATAAGGTGTTTAAACAGAATTAGGAAAGAATTCATGTTGTTTTATTTTTATTTTTTGATAAGAGGTCAGGTTGTGTATTGAATCTCATATTTCTCTATTGTTGATATTTGATTCCTTATCACTATAATTTTACTGTAAGTTAACAAAGCCACTATAATCAATCCCTTTCGAAATAACTCACAAATCACTGCTCAGAGTTTCCTATCCCATGCCCACCAGCGTAAGCAGAATTAGGCGATGCACAGAATATTAATTCACTATGCCACTACTCAGGGTCTCTTATTTCTATTCAACCAGCGTAAGTACCATAATTGCCCTAGGTCCAACACATAGGCTAATGGTCAGTATTCTCTATGTGCCCAAAATCAATTTAAAAAGTATCTCAAATAAAAAAAATTAAGAACAATAAGCAATTGCATAGAAATATAGATCAAAGGATTCATACAAAGTCAAATCAACATATAACCCAACAATATCAAAACAGGTTCATCACACACAACCTAACCTAGAGGAGTTTAGCTACTCATAATTCCAATTACAATACCAATAAAATAAAGAACAATAGCATATGATTTCCCTTGAAGGATTTGAAGGTGTGAGAAAACACAAGAAAGGGGGTTTGAATTGGGTTTTCAAAAATGAAAGCTTTTGTGAAATTCAAACAAAGATCACAAATAAAATAACAAGAGAGAAAGACACACGATATATCCTGGTTCACTTGAAAACTATCAAGTTAATCCAGTCCACCCACCAAGGTGATTTCGCTTTTTACACAAGGAATTAATCCACTATGATCAACTAGTTACACTGCACTAGCAACCGCTGTTGACTAACAACATGAACTAACTATCTCTTCTTAAGGATTCTGACCCAACTGGTCCCTTAAGGAATCATAATCTGCACTAGCAACCGCTGGTGACTAACAACAAAGACTAATTATCTCTTCTTAAAGATTCTGACCAAACTAGTCCTTTAAGGAGTTACAAACAACTATTTGAAAAAATATGTTTACAATGAATTGCTTCTACATAAGCAGATATAAACACTATTAATAGCTCAAATGACGTAGTGAAACTTTCATAGTATGAACAATGTTCTTTCTTTGTATTGTGGTGCTTCAATACTGTTGCTTCAGTTCTTCATAGATCGCTCAATTCTTGTCATTCATACTTTTTTGATAATCGTTTTTCGTTGTATAAATTGTTATTTTTAATCTCTTATTTTTCTTCAAGTCATCAAGTCCTTATATAGCCAGAAAATGATCAGTTGGAGGGCAGATCAGGTTAGATAGCTGGCGACTTGAAATAATGTGGTTACGCAGGGATGCAAGTCTCACACAAAAGTTGTCCTTTGTACCACCAAATCAGGGTAGTGGAATGGAACATTGAAACGTACTATGTACTATTTTCCCTTGTAAATGTTTGAGCTTATCTTTTGTACATCAGAGGCTTCTGAATAGATATGATTGAAGCATAAGTAGAAGAGTTGATCACTGGGTCTTCAGAGTCTTCAGAACTTGTTCATTAGAACCTTGTCTTCAGAACTTTAAGCACTTAGTCTTCAGAACCCTTGGTCTTTAGTAACTTAAATTTTCAGAGTTTTAAGAACGTCGTTCAGCAGAACTTTGTCTTCAACACTTAATCTTTAGAAACTCAAGTCTTTAAAGTCTTCAGAACTTTGTTCAGCAGAACCTTGTCTTCAGAGTCTTCAGAAGATAATGACTTCAGAAGCTAGAAAGTCTTCAGAAATAAAACATCAGAGTCACGCTCAGAGGCAAAAACCAAGAGAACATTGCAGCAACAACATATTTTCTTCTCAGAATCTTTCTGAATGTGAGTAGAGCAGAAGCATACTTACTTCTTATGGTGCATAAGCGACTTTGGTCAAATCAGAGTGATGTTGCATATGATCTCTATCAGAGTCAGAACCTGTTTGTTAATTCTTCAAAAAAACAAATGTTAGAGTACCAAAATTATTCCCACACAAATACTACTTTGTTATTATCAAAACTTAGAGATAACTGGTAGAACCAAATCTTGTTCTAACAATCTCCCCCTTTTTTATAATGACAAAACCATGTATTTTGATGACACAATTTTGTACGAAGATAATAAATAGGAAATGATAAAGATAAGTTTAGAAGTTACTTCCCTTTATCAAGCTCCCCCTGGATCTAAGACTTAAAAAATCTTATCAGATTCGAGATACTAGAGCTTGATTATAAAATCTTATCAGATTTAGAAATCAAAGCCTGATTATATGCCAGAGCCTAATTGGTCTTATAAGATCTTATTAGATCTAGAATAAAAGTTATTGATTATATACCAGAGCCTGATTAGTTAAATCAAAGCCTGATTGCCAATATATCAATTTGTTTCTGAAAAAAATTCTAAGAAAAATTATGTTAGCAATTAAAGAGTTAGAATGTCAGAGCTATGATTCAGAGACAAGATATTCTTATCAAAATAGTTTTCCATTAATGTACTCCCCCTTTTTGTCATAATCAAAAAGGTAAATGATAACAAAATAAGATAAACACAAAAAAACAAAGGAAACTAAGGGGTAGCCTAAGGAGTGTCTAAGGTTGAGGAGGAGGAGGAGGGAGCCTCTGAAGGATCTGAGCAAGTGCATTCTGAATGCTGTAACTGAGTTCATCTTGCTTGTCCATTATTATTCGGAACAACTCTTGCTCCTTCTGTATACTTGCAAGAGTCTTTAACACTGGATTAGAGGTAGAGTTTTCAGCAGCTTTCAGAGCTTCTTCTTGATTTTTGTATTCATATTCTCTCTAAGCTTGATCTTGAGCTTCCTTAGCTAACCTTTCAGCTTATTTGTCAAGAGTTTCCTTATCCAATCTCTCAGCTAGTTCCCTTTCAGCAGTTAGCTTTGCTTCAGCTTCACTCTTAGCTTTCAATCTCTTTTCAGCTTGTTGGACAAAATAATCTTTTGTCTGAACAAAAAGATTTTGAATCTTATGAAAATCTTTTAAAATCCACAGATTGAATTGATCTTAGGGAGCATCTAAAGCATAATGGTCTTTGCTAGAACTTGATTCATTAGAGAGTGTCTTGAATTTTGTAACTACACTGTCCTTAAAAGCAGAAATAACTTCATCTAGGTTAGGAGGGGAAAGGCCAGAAGGTTGATTCTCAGGTAATAGTTGGGTTTCTTCAGCAAAATCACCCAGATTGGTGATATCATTATTTTCATAATTTGATTTTGGTGAAGAATGTTCAGGATTATTTAGTATGGTTTCTGGAATTATTTGTGGAGAGGTTAATGGTGTGGGTGATGGAGAGTTGGTTTTTTGAAAAAGTTCAGTAGAAGGTGCTTCAGAAATGGATTGAGTGGTTAATGGTAGATAGATGGTTGGAGATGGTTTAGTTGAAATGGTTTGGAATAACGGTGGTGGAAGTTGTGTAGAGGGTGAAATTATTTGAGTTTATGGTTCAGAAGTAGGTATGGCTGAGGTGGTGACAATGGTTGAGAAAGTTGGTGGTGATGAAAATAGTGGAGGTAGCGTTGGAAGAGATGAAGATGCATTTTTGTTAGTAATAACATATGTAGTTACAGAAGAATCAGAGGATACTAGTGGGATATTCTTTACGATGGCTTCTCCCGGACTTTTCTTCTGCTTCTTTGCAATCTTATCTTGAGGAGTCTTGTTGTGGGGTCTTTTCTTCTTCATCAGACCAGGGGGATTTTCTGGTAGATCTTCAATCCTAAATCTAGATAGATCATATCCTTCGGCTTCTCGTATCTTTATGTATTCCTTTATAGCCTCTGGATCACCAAACTTAGTGAACAGAGGAAACTCGTCGATAATCATTCTTCTGGACATCAAACTTTCCCAATTTGTAGCCATATTTGGTTCAACTCTGATTTCATTGATAATCTACATCCTCTTCATATTTTTTCCATTCAGGTGTGTTCCAGTTATAATGTATAACATTTCTTTGAAATTCAAGTTAGCCAGATGATCAACCATTCCACTTTCAATCAGGATATCTGAGATCAATCTTCCAAGAGGAATGTAGTTTCTAGGCTTCTTTGAATCATTTCTAGTTTCCTTTATGGAATCTCTGAGATATTTGAATGGAATGAAAGGAAGGCAGATCTTTTCACCTTTCATTAGATAATACAACATGTATTTTTGATCAGTATTGATGAAGTCAAATGAACTAGAAGCATATCTATGGTAAATGCAACCCAGAATGATTTTGAGCCAGACTCTAAGTTCCTTAGATAAATCCTGTATCTCGAAGGGAGGTTTACCATCAGTTCATTGAGTGAAAATTGCTGGGTTGATCACTTCAGGTAAAAATTTTGATTTAGAAATCGTTTTGTAAATACGTTTTCCACTAGAGTTCTGATTCCGAGTAAGGTGGCTATGGATTTCTCAGTGATGACAAACTTGTTTCCCAAAACATGTAGTATGATGAAGCGTTCATCAACATCAATTAATCTCCAGAATTTCTTGATCAGATTAGGAAAAATGGGACCGTAGAGACGATCGAAGTAGGTTCTCCAACCTTGAGCTAGTTCCTTAAACAAGTCTATTCCATTTTCAAGCAAGTTATCAAAATAACTAACTATTCACACATAACTTCTAGTTCTGAGAAAGGAGTAGCAATATGAATGTGTGGTGGATGATCCATAATGTAAACTTCAACATGTTTTTGAAATGTAGATTCCGATTGATGTTGTGATGTTGAAGCAGTTTGAGCAATTGTCGTTGAAACCATTGAAGACGATTCAACGAGTTGTGATTGTTGAGAGAAGTCATAAATGCTTTATTGATGAGGATCCATTAAAGAAGATGATGGAGTTTTTCTCGGAGCACAAAGGGTTTTAGGGTTTCTAAGAAAAAGCGTGGGAAGTGAATGAGTAGAGTAGTGTGTGATAGTGAGAATGTGAGTATTTATAAAAAAAATTTTAGATTATGAAAAGGTGGGAGTAATAGGAAATAATTACTTGAAACCTAGTCTCACCAAATCATAATGCTCGAGGTGTCTCTTCAATAGTAAGATATAATTTGATTATGGACAAGTGTCACAAGAAAATCATAGCCATATGTTCAAAAGAACATGTTTAATGTTCCCTAAGTTAAGAATACCAAGAGGTATATGACAAAACAAGTTTATAATTAAGACATATTCTAACATGTAGAAGTATCGTCAATCAGAAGAACATAAAAGAAAAGAGAAACCATCTGATTAACATCAGAATCTTATCTTAGAAATTCTGGTGACATGACAGATCAAAAATTTCATCTACTCATTCTGGACACGGTTTTATAAATAAAATTTTCAGAATGAATACGAATCTATCCTCAACGAGGGATTTTATGAAAATATCAGCCCACTGGTGATCTGTATCCATAAATTTTCATAACGTGAAAAGTGATGTTTTATTTCAATATGTTTAGCCCTAGAATGCAAGATAGGATTTTTTGATAAGCAAATAGCAGAAGTATTATCACAAATGATAGGAATGTCACTCTCATGTATCTGAAAATATTCTAGTTGATTCTTTATCCAGAGTATCTGAGTGCTGCATAGTGACACTGAGATATATTTTGCTTTTGTAGTTGAAAGTGTAATAGTTGATTGTCTTTTACTAGCCCAGGATACGAGGTTGTTACCCTGAAACTGACAGTTTCCAGAAGTACTTTTCCTTTCTAATCTGTCTCCAGCATAATCTACATCACAATAACCAGAAAGCTTGTACTCTGATGTTTTCTTATACATCAAGCCAAGGTTAGGTGTTCCCTTTAGATACCTTAGGATTCTCTTAACAACTGTTAAGTGAGTTTTCCTTGGATCTGATTGGAAACGAGCATAAAGACATACACTGAACAAAATATCTAGGCGAGAAGTAGTTAGATACAGAAGAGAGCCTATCATACCACGATAGAGCTTTTGAAAATCTGTTTTACTTACTTCTTATTTCTCCAGAATGCATGTAGGATGCATAAGAGTCTTTGCAGGTTTACTATCTGACATATTAAACTTCTTCAAAAGTTCTCTTGCATACTTACTCTGATGAATGTGTATTCCTTCTGGACGTTGACCAATCTGAATTCCCAGAAAGAATATGAGTTCTCCCATTAGACTCATTTCAAATTCTGTCTGCATTAACTTAGAAAATTCCTTGCACAATGAAGTATTAGCAGAACCAAATATAATATCATCATGTAAAGTTTACAACTAGAATGTCATTTTTAAAGGTTTTGCAAAAGAGTGTTGTATCCACTTTTTGTCTAGTAAAGTCATTTTACAAAAGAAAGTTACTTAGCCTTTCATACCAAGCTCTGGGACCCTGTTTCAGACTATATAATGATTTTTTAAGTTTGAAAAAGAAATCTGGGTTTTCAGAACTTTCAAAACCAGAAGGTTGGTACACATACACTTCTTTTGAAATATACCCGTTTAAAAATTCACTTTTTACATCCATCTGATATAAAGTGATGTCATGATTAATAGCAAAATAAACTAATAAGCGAATAGATTCTAACATGACAACTGGTACAAAGGTTTCAGTATAGTCTATCCCTTCTTGCTGACTATAACCTTGTGCTACCAGTCGTGCTTTGTTTCTTATGGTCTCACCTTTCTCATCAAGCTTGTTTATGTATACCCATTTTGTTCCAATGATATGGACACCTTTAGGTTTTCTAACAAGATCCCAAACATCATTTATGGTGAATTCATTCAATTCTTCTTGCATGGCCAAAATCCACTTATTCTCTTGAAGAGCTTCATCAATTGATGTTGGCTCTATCAGTGATACCAAAACCATAAGAGTTTCTTCAGAAGGTTTGAATGATGACCAAGTTTTGTCTGGATCAACTTTGTCTCCCAAAATCAATTCTTCAGAATGAGAAGTCCTTAGCTTATTCTTCTTCTGATGAGATGGACTATTTTCTATTTCTGGTAAGATTGTATCTGATTATGTAGTTTCTGCATCTTTGTTTCCTTCTTTAGAATCTTCCTCCTTGGATTCTGATAAGGTAATCTTTAAATCTGTAAATTTTTCAACTAGCTTTGACTTTTCGGGGTCAAGCTTATCATATAATCTGATATGAATTGATTCCTCAACAATTTATGTTTATATGTTATAGATTCTGTAGCCTTTAGAGCGTTCAAAGTATCCTAACAATAAACACTTTTGCGCTTTGGAGTCAAACTTGCCAAGATTCTCTTTAGTGTTCAACATAAAACAAATGCAACCAAAAGGATGAAAATAAGAAATGTTGGGTTTTCTATTCTTCCACAGTTCATAAGGAGTCTTACCCAGAATAGGTCTGATAGAAATCCTATTTTGAATATAACATGTTGTATTTACTGCCTCTGCCCAGAAGTGCTTAGCCATGTCAGTTTCTTGGATCATGGTACAAGCCATTTCTTGCAAAGTCCTATTCTTCCTTTCCACTACTCCATTATGTTGTGGAGTTCTGGGATAGGAGAAATCATGTGAAATGCCATGGGAATAAAAAATATTCTCAAATTCTCCACCATGATTGCTTCTAACTCTGACTATATTACAATCCTTTTTTGTTTGCACTTGTGAGCAAAAGGTACAGAATAGAGAATGTGACTCATCCTTGTGTTTCAAGAATTTTACCCATGTCCAACGACTATAGTCATCAAGAATAACAAATCCATACTTCTTTCCACTGATTGAGGCAATTTTCACTAGTCCAAACAAATCAATATGTAGAAGTTCTAACAGTTTAGAAGTAGAAACAACATTTTTCACTCTGAAGGAAGTTTTGGAGAACTTTCCTTTTTGAGATGCTTCACAAAGAGCATCTGAAGAATACTTCAAATTTGGCAAGCCTCTAACAAGTTCAATCTTGTTTATCTGAGAAATCTTCCTCATGCTAACATGACTCAAAAGTATATGCCATATCCATTTCTCCTTATTAGCAGACATTAAGCATTTGACATTCTGTTCCTTAAGATCAAAAAGTCTTATTGTGTAAATGTTGTTTTTCCTTTTTCCTTTAAAAAGGATTGAGCCATCCTTCTTGCTAACAACCTTACAAGACTTTTGATTAAAAATGATATCATAACCATTATCATTAAGTTGGCTAATTGACAATAAGTTATGCATCAAACCATTGACCAGAAGAACATTAGTAATAGAAGGAAGTTTACCATTACCAACAGTTCCAAAGCCAATGATTTTACCCTTCTGGTCACCTCCAAAATCGATGAAGCCTCCATGATTAAGTTCCAGACTTTAAAACATACGCCTTCTTCCTGTCATGTGTTCCGAGCAACCATTGTCTAGATACCATGATTGGTGTTTCAACTGAGCTGCTAAGGATATATGCAACATAGATTACCCTATCCTTAGGTACCCACTTTCTGGGTTCTTTTTTGTTAGTTTTCCCAGAGTATTTAATAACCTTGGGTTTATGTGCAACAGGATAATCAAGTGGAATTTGTGTGTGATACTTAGGTTTAGAAATAGATTTCTATTTCAGTGAAGGTGCTTTCACAAGCTCAAAACAATCAAGCTTAGTACCAGAAGGCGCAAAATGATCATAGAGAGGTTTTGGTTTTACAGGTTGACTTTCGTCATTTTCAAATGTTTCTGTATACCCTAAACCTTTCTTTCCATTTCTTCTAACTCCATACATCATGGAATCAATCTTACTTCTATCTATGCTATTATCCAGAAAGTGTTGGAATGCTCTATCATACTTGTTGACATAATTAGTGTCAGAGATGTTTGAGACTAATTCTTCTTCTAGTTTAGAAACTTTGTTTTTCAAAGGATAATTAATATTTTTTAAAGAAAAAAAACATTTTCATTCAAGGAAGAACTATTCTGTTCAAGCTTATCTCTGGCTTTAGAAGTAATTACATGGGATTTTGTAAGATCCTTGTATTTACTTTGAAGAGTTTGATATCTTTCTAGCATTTCTGAAAGACATGACTCTAATTTAGAACGAGAGAGTTTAGGTAATACCTTTGAGTATGATTATGGTTCTGATATCATTTTGTCTTCTGGTTCTCTAGAGACTTCAGCTTAATTGTTGTTGCCACTAATGCAACATTTTTCTATTCTTCATCAGATTCTTCTTCTTCAGAATCAAATTCGTTCCAAGTTGCCATGAGTCCCTTCTTGACTTTGGTGAAGTTCTTCTTAGGCTTCTTGTTTTCTTAAGCTTTGGACAATCGTTCTTGTAATGACCTGTCTCATTACACTCATAGTAGATGACTTCTTTTCCAGAACTCTGCTTCTTCTATCCAGATGATGAGTCAACACGACTTTTGTTTCTCCTTGGTACTTTGAACTTACCTTGCATATGTTTCTAGAGTTTGTTGATCCTTCTAGAGATAAGTGATATCTCATCTTCTGAGTCTTCATCAGAATCTTCTGATTTTTCCTCATCTTGATAAGCCTTTGCCTTTTCAGGTTTAAATTTAAGAGCAATATATTTATTCTTCTTTTGAGGTTTATCTTCCTCCAGCTCTATCTCATGACTTCTTAAATAACTAACAAGTTCTTCAAGATTTATACTATTCAGATCCTTGGATAGTTTAAGAGCAGTTACCATAGGTCTCCATTTCTTAGGAAGGCTTCTAAAGATCTTTTTGACATGATCAGCAATTGAGTATCCTTTTTCCAGAACTTTAAGTCCTGTGACTAGCATTTGAAACCTTGAAAACATAATCTCAACTGTTTCATCATCCTCCATTCTGAATGCCTCATATTTCTGGATTAAGGCAAGCGCCTTTGTCTCCTTAACTTGAGAATTTCCTTCATGAGTTATTCTTAGAGAATAAAAAATGGACTTGGCTGTATCCCTGTTTGGTATCTTCTCATACTTAGTATAAGAGATAGAATTTAGCAGTGTAGTTCTTTCCTTGCGATGATTCTTGTAATCTTTCTTTTGTTGGTTGGTCATAACACTTCTTGATACTTTTACTCCTTCAGCATCAACTGGGTGAGTATAGCCATCAACTACAAGATCCTAAAGATCTACATCATAACCAAGAAAGAAACTTTCAATTCTATCTTTCCAGTAATCGAAATTTTCACCACCAAAGACTAATGGTTTGGCACTGTAGTGATCTTTCTCATTTATAATAGGATTAGCTTTAGCAGCAACTATGGAATCTTATACAAATACTGGATCGGTACTAAACACAGTGAAGTGTCGATAAATGTTTTAATCACAATCAGCACCAAGCTCTGATACTAATTGAAGGTGTGAGAAAACACAAGAAAAGGGGTTAGAATTGGGTTTTCAAAAATGAAAGATTTTTGTGAAACTCAAACAAAGATCATAAGAAAACTAACAAGAGAGAAATACACATGATATATTCTGGTTCACTTGAAAACTATCAAGCTAATCCAGTCCACCCGCCAAGGTAATTTCGCCTCATACGCAAAGACTTAATCCACTATAATCAACTGATTACACTACACTAGCAACCGCTGGTGACTAAAAGCACAAACTAACTGTCTCTTCTTAAGGATTCTGACCCAGCTGGTCCCTTAAGGAATCACAATCTGCACTAGCAACCGCTGGTGACTAACAACAAAGACTAATTGTCTCTTCTTAAGGATTCTGACCAAACTAATCCCTTAAGGAGTTACAAAGAACTGTTTGAACAAATATGGTTAGAATGAATTGCTTCTACACAAGCAAATATAAACACTATTAGTAGCTTAAATGACTTAATGAAAATCTCATAGTATGAACAATGTTCTTTCTTTGTATTGTAGTGCTTCAATACAGTTGCTTCAGTTCTTCATAGATCGTTCAATTCTTATCATTCATACTTCTTTGATAATCGTTTTTCTTTGTATGAATAGATATTTTTTATCTCTTATTTTTCTTCAAGTCATCAAGTCCTTATATAGCCAGAAAAAGATTCGTTTGAGGGCAGATCATGAATATCCTTTAGATAGCTGGCGACTTGAAATAATGTTGTTACACAGGGATGAAAATTGTGCATAAAAGTTGGCTTTTGTACAACTAAATTAGGGTAGTGGAATGGAACGTTAAAACGTACCATGTACTATTTTCCCTCGTAAACGTTTGAGCTTATCTTCTGTACATCAGAGGCTTATGAACAGAGATGTATAAGTGTTGATCACTGGGTCTTTAGAGTCTTAAGTCTTCAGAACTTGTTCACCAGAACCTTCTCTTCAAAACTTTAAACGCTCATTCTTCAGAACCCTTTGTCTTTAGTAACTTAAGTCTTTAGAGTCTTAAGAACATTATTCAGCAGAACTTTGTCTTCAGAGTCTTCAGCACTTAATCTTCAGAAACTCAAGTCTTCAGATTCTTCAGAACTTTGTTCAGCAGAACCTTGTCTTTAGAGTCTTTAGCACTTAGTCTTCAGAAGATATTAACTTCAGAAGCTAGAAAGCCTTCAAAAGTAAAACATCAGAGTCACGCTCAGAGCCAGAAACTAAGAGAACATTGCAGCAGCAACACATTATCTTCTCAGAACCTTTCTGAATGTGAGTAGATCAGAAGCATACTTGCTTCTTATGGCGCAGAAGCGACTTTGGTCAGACTAGAGTGAAGTTGCACATGGTCTCTATCAGAGTCAAATATTTCTTTATCAGAGTCAAAACATGTTTGTTAATTCTTCAGAAAAAAATGTTAGAGTACCAAAATTGTTTTCACACAAATACTACTTTGTTATTATCAAAACTTAGAGAAAGAGGTCAATGGTTTCCTTGGGAGACTGAATTACATCGCGAGTTCATATCTCACCTTACAGCCACTTGTGAGCCTATTTTAAAATTGTTGAGAAAAGATCAAGCGACTGTTTGGAATGAAAATTTTCAGAAGGCTCTCGAGAAGATAAAAGAGTATTTGTAGGAACCTCCTATATTGATGCCTCCAGTTGCAGGGAGACCTCTGATTATGTATTTGACAGTTCTTGAGAATTCAATGGGTTATGTACTCGGTCAACACGACGAGACAGGTAGAAAAGAGCACGCTATCTACTACTTGAGTAAAAAATTCACAAAGTGCGAGTCAAGATACTCGATGCTAGAAAAGACATGCTGCGCACTCGCCTGGGCAGCTAAACGCTTAAGGAAATACATGTTAAACCATACAACCATGTTGATTTCAAAGATGGACCCGATCAAATATGTTTTTGAGAAGAAAGCGCTTTCTGGGAGAATTTCTAGATGGTAGACGGTTCTGACAGAGTATGACATTTAGTATGTTTCTCAAAAAGCCATCAAAGGGAGTGCTCTGTCAGGATATCTCGCTGAACAACCAATTGAGGATTATCAGCCAATGAGGTTTGAGTTCCCGGATGAAGATATAATGTTCTTGAAGATGAAGGACTGTGAAGAGCCTCTACCTGACGAAGGTCCCAAGATTGGGTCTCAGTGGAAGTTGGTTTTCGACGGTGCTGTTAATTCATACGACAACAGAATCAGGGCAATTATTACAACTCCTCACGGTTCTCACATACTGTTCACTACTCGATTAACGTTCGCTTGCACCAACAATAAATATGAATACGAAGCATGTATCATGGGTCTAGAAGAAGCTATTGATTTGAGAATGAAGAATCTAGATGTGTATGGTGATTCGACCTTAGTCGTTAATCAGATCAAAGGAGAGTGGGAAACCCGTCAGGCCAATCTGATGCCTTATATGAACTATGCAACAAGACTGCTGCCTTTCTTCGACAGGGTTGAATTTCATCATTTATCGAGGGCTAAAAATCAGATGGCAGACGCTTTGGCAACGTTATCATCAATGTATAAAGTGAATTTCTGGAATGAAGCTCCAACAATCACTATCATGCGCCTTGATAGGCCAACTTTTATATTTGCAGTAGAAGAAGTGCTAGATGGGAAGCCTTGGTATTTTGACATCAGACATTTTCTCAAGACTCAAGAGTATCCACCTGGGGCATCAAGTAGAGACAAGAAGACTCTGAGGAGACTGTCGGGAAACTTTTACTTGAACAAGGATGATGTGCTATACAAAAGAAACTTTGACATGGTGTTGCTGCGTTGTATGGATAAGAACGAAGCAAGTTTGCTGATGGAAGAGATCCACAAAGGTTCTTTTGGTACTCATGCTGGAGGGTATGCAATGTCTAGAAAACTATTAAGAGCAAGGTATTACTGGATGACCATGGAGTCCGACTGTTTTAAGTATGCCAGGAAATGTCATAAGTGTCAAATTCATGCTGACAAAATGCATGTACCATTGAGTCCACTAAATTTATTGACATCCCTTGGCCCTTCGCAATGTGGGGCATCGACATGATTGGCAAGATTGAATCGAATGCCTCCAATGGGCATCGCTTTATCTTGGTAGCAATTGATTATTTCACAAAATGGGTAGAGGCAGCTTTTTTCACCAACGTGACCAGGCAAGTAGTTGTTCGTTTTATAAAGAAAGACATCATCTGCAGATATGGAGTGCTAGAACGAATCATCACCGACAATTGTTTAAATTTGAATAATAAGATGATGAAATAATTGTGCCAGATTTTTAAAATTGAACACCACAAATCTTCTCCATATCGTCCGAAGATGAATGGTGATGTTGAGGCAGCAAATAATAATATCAAGAAGATTATGCAGAAAATGGTGGTGACCTATAAGGATTGGCATGAGATGTTGCCCTTTTCTTTACATGGTTATCGTACTTCGGTGCATACATCTACTGGGGCAATACCTTTCTCGTTGGTATATGGTATGGAAGTTGTCCTACCATTAAAAGTCGAGATTCCTTCTCTAAGGGTTTTGTCTGAGGTGAAGCTTGATGAAGCAGAGTGGGTAAAGGCTAGTTTGAATCATCTTAGTTTAATTGACGAAAAGATATTGGCAGCTATCGCTCATGGCCGGCTATACCAGAGTAGAATGAAGAAGGCATTTGATCAGAAAGTGTGCCCTCAGCATTTCTAGGTAGGTGACTTAGTGTTGAAGAGGATCCTCCCTCCACAAACAGATCACAGGGGAAAATAGACTCCCAATTATGAAGGTCCATACGTAGTAAAGAAGGTCTTCTCTAGAGGAGCCTTATTGCTATTAACTATGGATGGTGAAGATTTTACATCCCCTGTGAACGCAGACGTAGTCAAAAAATATTTTGCTTAAAAAGACCCGCTGGACATAAAAAGAAAAGTCCAGGCAAAAATGGGACATCCCGGCGAACCAGAAAAAGAATAGGTTCGGGAAAAAATTAGGGATAAAAGAAAAATGAATAAACATGCAAAGTTGAAAACCTAAAAAGGCGACTTTGGCAAAAATGGGCATCCCGGTGGATCGAAAACCCGCAAGGGCAATTCAGGCAAAAGTTAGGGATTTAAAAGCAAATGACTACGACCCGCGTCTGACCTGTGAACATAATTGGATTCTTGGAGAACCCGAGGGTTAATAAATCAGTCTCTTCAAAAGGCAGGACATTGGTGAAGTATCAAAGGCATGCATGTCATAGCCGAATCGACATGGTGGTTGTCTGTTTCCGCATTGCCGACATTTGTATATCTTTGTCATTTGTACTGTTTACACAATTTCCTCTTTTCAGGAGTTGCATCCGTTGTAATTTGCCTATTTACAAGCCCTTTTTAATCAATGAAGTATTTCTCACAAAGAGTTTTCCATTTCTTGTTTTTGATTTTATTGTTTTGTTTGCGAAGAGACGTCTGATATTTTTGATAAAATTTGCATACGAAAACTTTAGGTTTTTGCTAATCATATTTAAAACAATGATTTACCTGACCGATGTCATGGATGGTGACCGAAATAGCCATTTTTGCATACAAGATAATTGATGTTTACATGATAATTGATCTTTTTTCCAGTGAGACTCTCTCCACTGGGTACTGTTTTCAGGTCAGAAATGTCTCACTAGCAAGGATGGGTATATATCCCCAGCAAGATAAGATTGAGTTTGTTCCCCAGTAGCAGGGTAAGCTCAGTGTTGTTTCCCTACAGGATCTTTGTCTTTTCTCCCCAAGTAGAAATTAATGTTGATTCACTCGACGAGTAGATTAGGAGTGGTAGACATCTGCACCAGAGTCCAATGGTCATTGGTATTCTTCAAAGTAAGATCTTTGGGACAACTTTCCGATGTATGTTATTCTCAATTCCTAGCATAGTGGAATTGTCCCCAGAAGAGTTCTATTCAGGAAGGCCGTTCAGGGCATATTTCTCAACAAAGTTTGCTTACCGTTTCTCTCGGCACCTTTTCTTGGTGGTGCTCCTTTGCACTCATATTTTTCATAGCATCCTCAAATGCGTAGCATTTCCATTTCGTATGGAGCATTACGCCATGTTCAAACATATGCATGCGAAGCATAAGCCAGGTTTGATACTTTTGTTGCCAGACATCTCTCCAGCAGATAACGTCATAACTCATGAGACTTTGTGGTACTTGAACCCAACAAAACCATCGGTAGATGTTCTCATCTTATTTTTTTGCTCCCCGACAGGGTTTGCTTGTTTAAGTTTCTCTTTCCCCAACGAAGTTCTCTTTCCAGATTGTAAATCTGTCGATTCTACTTCCTGCCTATCCTGGATGTTATTCTGACTTTTGGTTAGTAGTCCATCATTTTGTGGATGTTATCCCGACTTTTGGTTGGTAGTCCGTTGTTTTATAGATGTTATCCTGACTTTTGGTTGGTAGTCCTCTTTTGTTTCCCTGCTGAGTCGCCATCCCAACTTTTGGTTGGTAGCCTCCTTTCCTAGTGATCCTAAGTTTTGGTTAGTAGCTTTTATCCTGACTTTTGGTTGGTAGATCTTCTCTTATTCCCTGCAGATTCGTTATCCCAACTTTTGGTTGGTAGGCCTCGTTTTCGGTCAGGTTCGCATTCAGTAGACGTCCTGGTGATTCCGACTTTTGGTTGGTAGCTATCCGTTTATTTATTGACAATCCCGAATTTTGGTCGTTGGTTTCTTTTCTTGGTGATCCTAACTTTTGGTTAGTATTTTTTATTCTGACTTTTGCTTGGTAATCGTCCGGGTGATCTTAACTCTTTGTTAGTAGCCTCTCTCTCACAACGTTTGGATATAACTCTCTGGTGATCCTGACTTTTGGTTAGTAGCCATTGTTATCTTCTTGATCAGTTACCGTGACGGTTATCCCAACTTTTGGTTGGTACCCTTTGTTTTTTTAGTCCACCCTCGGCTGGTAATCTCTTTACTATGGGCATCCCTGTAGTTTGCAAAAATTTTGGGTTCTTTTAGTATTCAATCACCTTTTACCTTGAATGTTTGAAAGCGATTGTTTTTCATGCCTTCAGGTCCAAGTCAATTGAATAGGGGCAGCTGTTGTACCCTAAAATTTGCCCATCCTTTCCTTCTATCTTGGCTTATGTTCATACCCTTTTTACATTTAAATTTATATATAGCATTGATCTTAGACAGGGGATCAAGGTATCTTATCCTCTACATGGATTATGTGTCATCACAAACCATCAAAAAAGCCCCAGTCAGTGGAAATGGTCTTAGGATTTCATCTGGTCAACAAAAGTCAACTATGTATTGAATATGGTCGAAGTCTTGGATTTTAAGGTCAACTAAGGATATGTTAGGAGTTTCTATAGATCAACCATCAAGAACTTGCTTCAGGTGCAAGTTGTCAGGTATTGATTTAGGAGAAGTTTAATTTGGAAGTTAGTTTCCTCAGGTGATTCATTATGCACTATAAGGAAGGGCATCATTAGAGGGTCTCATCCACAACAAGTCAGGGTTTCTTTTGATTTGCTTTATCAAATGAGTTCACTTGTTTTTTAGAATCCAAGTCATTTAATCATGGTCCTCGTGCAAGAGAACAAGATCATACTGGATACAAAGCTCTTCATCTAATAATTTGGTTTACTTTGGAAATATTAGGACTTCATGAATCAATATGATGGAAGATACAAGTTGTCCGGACACTTGAAGGAACCAAAACATGGTGATGTTTCAAAATAGAGTGCTCAGTTTTATGTTTTTGTGGTTTAAATAGAATTGTGATTCTAACGACATTTTCATATAAATGATTATGTCCGCAAATTCATTTAGTGTGATTATAGTAAATCAACTTAATCTTTGGTTGAAAGAGTGCGAAGAGGTATCCTCTCTAGAAGGCAGTTAATCAAAGTCACCTCTCCATATTTTCAGAGATACTCAAGCAGGTTTTGTCAACCTTCGAGTTCAAGACGAATTTCGGGAAGTCATGTTAAACATTTCCTAACCTTTTAATCAGAAATCTTGCATCCAGACAAGACGCTTTTCAACGTCATTCGTACCTGGCCTACCTCGAAACCACCATTTGAGCCATCATGTCATTGCATAATCATTGCATATCATCTATCATAGCATATCATGGAGCTTTATGAAGCCGAACAAATAACCCAAAGCCTACTTTGTTAGCATCACCTCATCCCAAAGTCCAAACCCTATTGGCATCCCCTTCAAAGAAAAGTCTAATCCCTATTGGCATCATATCATTCCAAAATCCAATCCCCATTGGTACCCAAAAAATATCACCTCATTCCAAAATCCAATCCCCATTGGTACCCATAAAATATCACCTTCCAAAAATCAATCACCATTAGGTTTCACCTATCTTTATCAGCAAAGTCCAATCATACTTGGTATATCCTTCTTTCCCCGGCGGAACGACCCTTTTGCATATCATAAGCATCATTGCATTGCATCCTCAAATGCATAGCATTTCCATTTTATATGGAGCATTACACCATAGAAAGAAAAATCAAACATATGCATGTGAAGCATAAGCCAGTTTTGGTATCTTACTTGGAAGCCCAAATCTTCCCTTAATCAAGACAGTGACATATCCCCAGCAGACATTCTCTCTATCAACTTTCTTTTCGTCAAACCCCTTTGACGATGTATATGTCTTTTTTCCGTCAACCCTTTGACGATGTGGTTTTTGGTATGGTTTCTTTCCGTCAAACCCCTTTGACGATGTGATTCTTTAGATATCTCTTCTTTTCGTCAACCCTTTGGCGATGTGCTTTTTGGTTCAGGTTTCTTTCCATCAACCCTTTGACGATGTGGTTTTTGGTTTGTTTTCTCTTTTCGTCAACCCTTTGACGATGTGGTTTTTTGGACATGTCTTCTTTCCGTCAACCCTTTGACGATGTGGTTTTTAGTTCGGTTTTCTTTTCGTCAACCCTTTAAAGATGTGGTTCTTTGGATATGGTTTCTTCCTGTCAAACCCCTTTGACGATGTGATTCTTTGGATATTTCTTCTTTCCGTAAACCCTTTGACGATATGGTTTTTGGTTCGATTTTCTTTCTGTCAGCCCTTTGACGATATGATTCTTTGGATATGTCTTCTTTCCGTCAACCCTTTGAAGATGTGGTTTTTGGTTTGGTTTTCTTTCCGTCAAACCCCTTTGACGATGTGATCTTTGGATATGTTTTTCTTTCCGTCAAACCCCTTTGACAATTTGTTTCTTCGAACAGGTTTTTCTTTCTATCAAACCCCTTTGACGATGTGATCTTTGGATATGTTTTTCTTTCCGTCAAACCCCTTTGACGATGTGTTTCTTTGAACAGGTTTTTCTTTTCGTCAAACCCCTTTGACGATGTGTTTCTTCGAACATGTTTTTTCTTTCCGTAAAATCCGTTTGATGACTTGATTCTTCAGACATGCTTTCTTTCTGTCAAATCCCTTTGACGATGTGGTTCTTTGGTTCGGTCTTCTTTCCATCAAACTCCTTTGACGATGTGATTCTTTGGATATGGTTTTCTTTTCGTCAAATCCCTTTGACAATGTGGTTTTTAGTTCGGTTTTCTTTCCGTCAACCCTTTAACGATGTGGTTCTTTGGATATCTTTTCTTTCTGTCAAATCCCTTTGACGATGCAATGTACGACTTTCTTTTCGTCAAATCCCTTTGACGATGCAATGTACGACTTTCTTTCCGTCAAATCCCTTTGGCGATGTGGTTTTAAGGTTCACTATTATTTCTTTGGGTATGTTTTCTTTCCGTCAAATTCTTTTGACGATGTGTGATTGGGCTCTAAATGCGTACACCTCCATAGACTACAAATTTATAGGTTCTTTTTGTATTCAATCACCTTCTACCTTGAATGTATGAATGCGGTTGTTATCATCCCTTAAGGTCCAAGTCAATTGAATAGGGGCAGCTGTAGCACCCCAAAATTTTCCCTTTCGTTTTAGCCGTAACTGACTTATGTTTCTTTGTATTTTTCATTTTTGCATATCATAACATTAGTTCTTTAGGCATGGGATCAGAGTGTTTTCATGGCTCAAGGTTTCCTTTTATTGTAAGAGTTTAAACAACGAGCGTCAGAGGCTCTGACATTTATTTCGCCCAGCGATTGAGCAACTGATTTTATTTTATTCAGCTGATTATTTTCAGCTCAGGAGACGGTGTACAGGCTATCTCAGGCATTCTCACAGTTATAATATCCAAGGGCAAGTTTTAAAGGCTTAACGGAGCTCAGAACAGGTGGCAACAAATGATTATACAAGTTTCCCTCCATTTGGCGCCAAAATTGACATTTTTTAAATGTGGTAACCGGTTACCACATATGGGTAATCGGTTACCTCAAGTGAAAATTTCCAAAATATTCAAATTTTCAGCATTGCAAATTTCCAATCATTCTCAACCATTGATTTCACACGATCATCATTGGAAGGATCTAGAATTGTTTCAATTTTTACCATTTCCCTCCAAATTTCAAACACTCCATTCCTAATTCCACTCCTAATAAATTTCAATTTCAAACACTAACCCACATTCCAAACCACATTTTGATTCCAAACCTAGAGCTTATATAAGTGAATTTGCTCTAAACCTCACACAATAACCTTCACTTTCAGATTTCACATTCATTCTTGAGAATTTGTTCTTAACTTTGTCTCTGTTTTTTACTCCCAAAACCTCCATTAAAGCTCTTTCCACTTGAGTTCATTGATTCTACATTGGAATCCTTGAACTCTAGAGCTAAACCTTCTTCATTCATCTCCATTATCTATAATTCATCACTCAATTTTCATTTGGATATGGATCTGAATTTGGAAGTAAGATTGGAAGTGCTTTTTGGATCAATTTTGGCTTGACCTTTCTTATTCTTCACTTATACCATAAGGAAGCTCTTGGGTCTTAAAGATTCTTTTGGTTTCTAGCTTGGATCTGTTAATTTCAAGTAAATCAACACTTATCAAAGCAAATCTCGGCTTTGAAGGTTGGTGAATTCTAGATCCAATTCTGTTTTGAGCTTATTTGCATAATCACAATGTAGATCCATGGATTTTGATGCATTTTGATCCATTTTGTTGATTTGGATCTTTGTGATTTGTGATTTCAATGTTTGATTGTGTTTACAGGATGCTTGTTCACTGATTCTTGATGATAGTTTCATGCTTAATTGATTACATGTTTATGTGATTGATTGGATAAGTTGTTTGGTGCTGAAAACTGGTTTTAAAAGGGGTTCTTTTGTTTTTGGTTCAGTGGTAACCGATTACCACATATGGGTAACCGATTACCCTTCATAATTTTCACGTTTCCAAGCTTTTTTTACAACAGGTAACCGGTTACCTGATTACAATAACCGATTACCACTGAACATAATGCCTTGTTCTTTACATTTTCTTGCTTGATTGGACTCCTTTTCAGATATAAACTTCATGGATTTATGTGATGCATTTATGTGGATTTTTTTGACATATTTCATCATTCTTGAATGTTTGATCTCGATTCTTCGACACGTAGCATCCGGTTTCCTTTTCAGTGCATAATATGTTATTGTTGCTTGATTGATGAATGATCACATGCTTTTCTTGCTCATATCATGTTAATTGGTTATCATGAATTGTTTGCTTTGTTGGATGTTTGATGCATGTTTGCATTTGTTCCCGACTCCGCTTTATTGCGTGTTTATTTGATCGGTCGATCGTTCAATTTGAATTGAAAAAGAATATGATGGCCTTGTTGATTCTTAATGAAGCAATGTTATTAATCAATTATGTTTGATTGTTGAAGCATGTTCACACTTGCATGATATATATCCATGATTGGTATTTGCTTATGTTTGATTGCATTAAATCATGCTTGCTTGCTGCCTGCCTTTTTACACCTGCTTTTATGCTGAAACACGTGTTGTTATAAGTTATCTTGCTTATGTGCTAGATTTTAATGCTGTCTTGTGCAAGAGGTGTTGTTGTAGCTACTGTTTTTTTTAACCTTGTTTTCTGGCTTTTTGCTTTGCTTTTGCATGCTCCCTTAGGATTATTATTCCAATTTAATTTCCGATAAATTTGGAGTAGGATAGACATTAGGAGTGTTATCCGAGAATGATAACAAGTAGGCTAGTCCATTTTAACCTCAACCTCAGGTCCATCTTTTGCATGCTAACATTAGGATAAAATCTCCTTTCACATCCTAACTTTAGGACCACTTTGCATGACAACGTTAGGGTCGAGTTTCCCTTAGACCTTTCGTGCGTCTCTCTTCTCATCTCAAAACACCTTCTAACTCATCTAATAAATACGATGAACATTGTAAGCTACGAGCCTTAAGCACATGGGAAATAATGAGTGGGGGGTTTCTCTTCACTTTTCTAGAGTGTTTAGTGTATGCCCTTTGGGCGATATGCGACACATTCGCTCCTATGTCATAGTCTTTAGTACAATGTGAATCACAAAACAAATTAATTCACTTCACTAAAACTTACAAACAAAATTCAAACCTTTTTATCCTTTGAGATTGTTGTTTCAAACTCATTTTCTGAAAAGAGTACATTACTTTTCCGTTCTACCGCAAACAGGCATCGTCCCTAACTACTGGAATGGGAATTGAATGTCGCTCGTAAAAAATACTTAACCAACTTGTGGTTTCTTTACCCGAACTATGGTTGATCTTATTTCTTATACCATATGAGGATACGCAGGCACAAGACAACAATGTCTTGGTGAGCAACCTTTCCCCCATCACCCGTAGTTTTTCGAACTACGTTGACCCTGACTCTCCAATTGCACGAGGGAATACGTAGGCATAGGGCGACGATGTCATATCGAGTCTCTTTCTTTTTTCTTTTGTTCTCGTTTTCGGTTAGAAATATATTTTAGATAACACACCCTTTGATTAGATAACAAGTGTGGATCTCGTTGAGTACAACAGACGTGAGGGGTGCTAATACATTCCCTTTGGGTAACCAACTCTCAAACCCAAGATTTGGTTGCGATGACCTTGTCTTTATCCCTCTCTTTGGGATAAATAACGTTCGGTGGCGACTCTTCTATTTTTCTGCCGGGTGTTTTTCATAGTTGTAACACCAACTAACGATTACTAGGCAGTTCAAGACATGGTAATAAACTCAAAAGATGAAGGAAAAGTACCTGCTACCAGTTACTGGGTAGAAAATGAAGGTAAAGAACTCACATGGAAATATTACCGACTACCAGTTACTGGGTAGAAAAATAATGGTAACTAACCAAAAAGGGGAAGACAAATGCTACCTACTACGTGTTACTGGGTAGAAAAATAAAGGCAACAAGCTCGGGAGGAAGGATTACCTTTTACCAGTTACTGGATAAAAAACAAAGATAACCAACCAAAAAAGATGAGAAAGGTCACCTGCTACCGATCAGTGGGTAGAAAATAGAGGTGATATACTCACAAGGTGAAGAAACATTATTGGCTACCAGTTACTGGGTAGAATATAAAGGAAATAGACTCACATTGAAAGATTACCAACTACCTGTCACTGGGTAGGAGAAGTAATAAAAAGGTTGACTACCTGTCACTAGGTAGGACAAACAGAACTCAATAACCTGTCACTGGGTAGGAGATGGAAAAAAAGGCTGGCTACCTATCACTGGGTAGGACAAATATACTCGACTACCTGTTACTAGGTAGGAGAAAGAAATAAAGGTCAACTACCTGTCACTGGGTAGGACAAACATACTCAACTACCTATCACTGGGTATGAGAAAGAACGTGAACTCTACTTCGAGGACGAAAGATAAATTGTTTGGGAAACAATGACAACCCAAACCTTCTTGACTCGTCCTGGGGATAAGAAAAAATCCATATGAACTCTGCTTCAATGGGATGAAGAGATCTGCTGCGAAAACAATGGATTCGCTGGGGATTGTAATCATGTAAACAATTACACAAACTCCACTAGGAGAACAACACAGATCTCCCGGGTATACAAGAAAAATATCTGAGGACTAGTCAACTCTGAGGAAAGCATCCTGAACTTGCTGACGAAAATAAGAAGTTAACATCATAGCAAAAGGCCAAGCCATGGGGGATTTTAGATCAACACTCAACATAGGTGAAAGAAAACCCGACAGATAAATGCTATATCAACACTTCTTAGAAGGCAGCCACATTGCTCTTTGCTTGGAAAACATCCAAAGTAATAATGCATAACTTCCACTGAGGATCAGTAAGGACAAATCTTTGCGTGGGGATTAACATCAAGGAGAGGTGGAACTTAAAAACTGCTCAACTTCCTGATTAAAACCTGGCTGGGGGAAATAAACATATTCAACTAAAGAAGATCTAAATTAAGACTTAGTTGGGGAAAAACCAAAAAACACTCGTCTGAAAAAAAACCTGAACTGGTATTCAACTGAGGAATATAGGATTTCATGAGTCCAACATACCACAATAAATCTTGAGTAAACCCACTATCTTGTTAACAACAAAAAGGGGAAACCTGATTACATCCATAAGAACAAGCTCTGCTGAGGAATTATCAACATACTCTACTGGGGGAAATAAGAACGAACTCTATTGAGGAAAATACTAAGCTTTGTGCTTCACGATTTTACCATTCTTGGAATAACCGTTGACATTTCTTCACCGGGGAAGAAAATGAATCTGAATCTGATGAGGATCATATCCCATCTCTCACAACCAGTAGTAATAAATGCACAACCTCCACTTAGGGTCAGCAAAGATAATTCTCTAGGTACCAACAACCTTGAGAGAAACATTTTGGCATAGCGGGGTTGATTAAGAAGTTAACACCATAGTAGAACGTCAACCTACAGGGGATTTTAAACCTCAACACGGGGTGAGAGAAAACCTAACAGTTGACTGCTATATCAACACTTCTTATGAAGGAAATATGGTTCATATTGGCCATAAGAGCAACAAACCATAATAGAGGAGGTATAAGCCTGTAGGGGATTCTCATTAAGTTTTATCACAAAAATGAGATGGCATCTAACAATCACATTAGCCCTTATATATGTTGGATCACTACCAGGCCAGGGGAAAGAACTACGCTCGACTGAGGAAATCTGAGTCAAGACTTATCAAAGGGAGTCCAAATTTGGAATGCTTGAACTAGTGCTCAATTGAGGACTACATCAATAAGATTGAACTCTGTTTGAGAGATTATCAACAGACTCTATCGGGGAGAACATCAACAACGACCAACTCTAATAGGGAGAATATCGAGTTCTGTTGTGTTAGATCAACCGTGTAATTATTAAATTTTACCCCGAATTGCATTATAGCAAAAAAAGTTTATCAAGAAACTTTGTACCATAAAGACTTGAGATAACCTTCCTCGATGTCTTCAAACTCTGAGAGATTCGTCAAATCTCGATGTAACTTCCCCAGATCGACTGATCTTGGCACATTCTTTGATGAATGGATTATTCAAGCTTTGCCCTTGTGAAAGCATCAATTGGGAAAATAAACTTGCTCATGCTCGACAAATGTATGCCCCTGGATATGGTCATTCCTTGAAATGATTCGTCAATTAATCATAAGAGTTTCAGGCCTCAAAACATTAAACTCATCACTGATGCTCATATGTAAGCTTCCATGATGTCAAACAAATGTATGCATACAAAAAATGTTAATTCTGAAAATAATAATTCTAATGCAACTACACATGTTTATGTTGAAGTTTTTACTAAAAAGGTGTCACAAAAATTTGTGAACGAATCACTAGTTAGAATGTGACATTGATTTTTTGAATGCACATGCAATACCAACAAAGATCTTTTAGCATAACTCATGGGATTCAGAAATGCTATCTCGCTAAAGTATGCTTTCAAAATAAACTCTGCTTCAATTAGGTCTTTTGAGGGTTCTAACGTAGCATGGTTCACGAGTTTTTAGAAAAAAATATTTTTAGGCTCAAAACTTATTTGTACCCACCCATTCCTCGTGATGTTCTTCAGACCTATATTTAGATGATTTGATAGCATTAACAAATATGAAAGGTTACAAATGAAACTACAGTAATAAACTAATGATCTAAGGAGACTATTTCAGTTTGAGCTTTAAGGAACATCCTTCCCGCTTATGATCACCACGAAGTAATGGCATTGACTTGCACACTAGGATTGGTGTCTTCAAATGACATAATACCACTTCAGATAAGTCGTTGAACTTCATGCTTCAAGGGAAAACAGTTTTCAACATCATTCCTGGGGGCGCTCTGATGAAATACACAATAGGCCTTGGCTTATACCACCATGAAATATCTACAGGAACAGCCGGTGGAGCACGGGTTTAAACCAAATTCTTCTTTATCAAGGCCGAAAATAATTCAACATATGGCATCAGAATTGGATCAAACTGATTCCAAAAACGGCTTAGTTGATTATTCTGATGTGTTCTTTTTTAGAACTGTGGTTGGTAATTTAGAGTTTCCTGAGCGGTAGAAGCAACATTGATGACGGATGTAACAGAAGCAAACATATGACCATTGCGGGTCACTCCACTAGCATCAACAATAGGAACTTCCTTACCATCCTCCAGCGTAGTAGCATTGCACTTATAAGGCACAACTTCATCAGAATTGTAAGGTGCAAAACTGGGAGAACAAATAAACCAAGAAAAAGCAACCGACTTCTGATCGATGTAAGAAATTGCAATTGGTTCTGGCATATTGAAATGCGGAACTATGACATTCACATCATTATCAATATGAAGCAGCTTCTGATCCAACATATCTTGGAGATATCTCTTCATAACAGAACACCCACGAGGATTCTTCGAACAAATTTCGTAAGAAGAATGATCATGCCCATAGTAGCTAAGCTTACACAAACTGATGTGCATATCAACCAAAGATCCTCTTAACAAATTCACGTCAGAGATACAGTATCTTCCAAGACATCCCCTCACCATATTCACAGTAGCACCTCCTTGTTTGGGCAATGGTTTTGCTTGAACATTAGGTCCAGAGTCTTCGAAAGATAGAATACCACTTTGCACTAATCTTTTCACTCCAGCTTTCAAAGGAATACAATGCTCAATGTCATGATCGGGTGCCCCTTGATGAAATGCATAAAAACGAACATACTTAAACTACCATGGGAGAACCTTCGGGATAGCAGGCAGAGCCCTCACCACACCAGATTCCTTTGCACTATGTCGTAACTGCAAAAAAATAACTGGCATAAACAAACAGATGAGTCGCCACTGAACGTTATTCATCCCAAATGAGGGAAAGGAAACGATAGAAGAAAACCTAAAAGAAAGGAGAAGAAAAGGTCATTGCAACCAAATCTTGGGTTCGGGAGTCGGTTATGCAAGGGGAAGGTATTAGCACCCCATCACGTCCGTTGTACTAAATGGGATCCACGCTTGTTGTCTAATCAAAAGATGATTATCTAAAAGTTACTGCTAAACAGAAACGGGAAAAGAAAAAAAGGAGACTCGATAGGACATCGCTACCCTATGCCTATATATTCCCTCGTGCAATGGGAAAGTCAGAGTCAACGTAGTTTGGAAAACTACGGGTTATGGGGGGAAGGTTGCTCGCCATGACATCGCTGTCTTGTGCCTACGTATCCTCATTTGGTATGAGAAATCATAGCAAACGTAGTTCGGGAAGCTACGGTTAAAAGGAAAAGGGTGCTCGCCAAGACTTCGTCGTCTTGTGCTTATATATTCTCATCTGGTATGAGAAATCAGAATAAACGTAGTTCGGAAAACTACAGTTAAAAGGAAAAGGGTGCTCGCCAAGACTTCGCCGTCTTATGCCTACGTATTCTCATCGGGTATGAGAAATCAGAGCAAACGTAGTTCAACAAACAAAACCACATTTGGTTAAGTGTTTTTTATGAGCAACGCTAAGTTCACATTCCATCAGTTAGGGTCGATGCCTGTTTGCGGTTGAACGAAAAAGTTACGTACTATTTTCTAAAAATGATTTTGAAAGAAAATCCCGAAGGATAAAACAGTTTGAATTTTATTTGTGAGTTTTAATGAAGTGAATTGAATTTGTTTGAGATTCACATTGCACTAAAGACTATGATATAGGAACGAATGTGTCTCATATCGCCCATGGGTCGTACACTAAACACTCTAGACAAGTGAGGAGAAACCTCTCATTAATCATTTCCCATATGCTTAAGGCTCATGGCGCACAATGTTCATTATCTTTATTAAGTGTCTTAGAATTGTTTGAGATGAGAAGACTCAAGGGAGAACACTAAAGGGAACTGAAAACCCTAATGTTATGATACAAAATAGTCCAAAGGTTAGGATAAAAGGGAAGTCTACCTAATGTTATCATGCAAAGGATTGAAAGCCTAATGTCTCTTCTACCTCTAACTTAATCAGAAATTAATTGGAACTAGGAATCTTAAGGGATCATGTGAAAAAACATAAGTAAGCATTACACCAATAAATCATAAACAGAATCAAACTCAAGACTTGACCAAGTCTCAAGAAAAGAAAGAGAGAAAGAAGAATGAGAGATGAAGGAGAAGATGCAACACCAAGTGAACAAACAAGGAAGTTCACTCTATAAGACATAAGAATTAAACAAATGCAAGCATTAATCTCAATCACAACAAGTAAACATCAACATCATGTCAAATTAACAAGAATGTGTTCACATGTTAAACCATATCAAAGATTAGAAGTCAAAGCAATTAGGTAAAACATGGCACCAATGCATACACAAATGACTTAAGATCAACCATGAAGCAATTTCAATCATTAAGCAAGGTGAAATGAATTCATATGATGTGAGAAAATGAGAAAAAAGGTAGGGAAGTAGAAATGTCAAGATGAATTCAACTCATGTTAAAGGTCAAAGTATGAGCAAAACGATTCAAGTCATGCGTCATATCCAAATAGAATCAATTGTTACACAAATAATCATGCAAAGGCACACCTCAAATGAGGATCACATGTAAACTCAAGGTATGAATCCAAGTAGGGGAAGTAGTGTGTGTGTGTGTGTGTGTGTGTGTGTGTGTGTGTGTGTGTGTGTGTGTGTGTGTGTGTGTGTGTGTGTGTGTGTGTGTGTGTGCATGTGTGTGTGTGTGCGTGTGTGTGTGTGCGCGTATGTGTGAAGATCAATCTAAATCCAAGTTCAACGTCATAAGCAAGAAACATGAGCATCACATCACAACAAGTTCACACAAACAAGCAAGTAGCAATCAAAGTTCTTCATGAAAAGGAATAAAAGTTCATGTGAGGTTCAATAATTGAGAAGCATGTTATTGAGTATCAAATACAAGTCAAGATAGCATTGACAAAGAATTATTCATGTCCTCTAAACATCCTAAGAATCAATCAAACACATGTGAACAAGTATGATCAAAACTAGGTCAAGTAAGCATGCATATCCATCTCAAAGCAAGATCACATTGATGCATCAATTAAATATAGGATAAGAGCCAAATGATACTAATAAAAAAGCTCTACCAAATGTTATTTCAATCAAGAACAAGAGATAGGATCAAACCCTAAGTGGTTGCACAAGTGCACCCCTAAACAAATCATAAAGTTCAAGCACATCTAAACAACTAGGCATGTAATGCATCACGCATGAAAAATAGGTAAGATCCTTTAAAAATCAAGGAAAAATGATCATGATACCAAGGAGGCAGTAGCTCAATGTTCCCTAAAATTAATTCCTAAACATGTGTACAAAGAATGCTCAAATCGTCTCAAACATTAACCAAATACACAAACAATAATTCAAACAAATTAGGCATTAAAAGAGATCCAAACGTGAACCCAAAATACATGATCAAGAAATCAAATGAACACTAAAATTACCTACAAACATGTGCCTAAGTGTGTGCAAGAGGATAAATCAAGAATCAATTGGAAAGATCATGAATCAAAGCATTGTTCCAAAACTAGGTCGAAGAAACACACCACACAATTAATTCAAATTAAAATAGAAAAAATAATTTAAAATTAAATAAGACTTCAAGTAAAATAAAACTTTTTTTTTGTATTATTTGGATAATTGGACCTATTTTTAATAAACCAAAATTAAAACAGAATATTGAAAAAGAAAATAAAACACAAAGAAAATGAGGGGTGCAGTAGTAAACTGATTAAATAATGTAATAATTAAAATAAAAGTGTAACAAATAAAATCATGTGGTCATGTAATATCAATTGGTCACATTTTGTTTAAATGGATAAGACAAAAACATATGAGACATAATCCAAAACAACAAATCACATGGTGACACCTCATCATCTTCAACCTTGGGACAAGAGGGGTTGTCGTAAAAGCACCAGCCACCGCGGGCTGCCCGTGCCACCGCCGCGTCGGTGTCGGCCACCACCAGAGGTGGTCTGGTCGCTGGAAAAATACAAAAGGGGGTGTAGAATCAAGATTCTTTAGCTTCTATTATTTTGATGAAGACAACTCATATCAGCTTGGCTCGCAAGATACTTACACTATATACTCGTGGGGGTATATGTACTGTGAAGCTGCTTGCACTATATACCTGTGGGGGTATATATACTGAAGATAAAATCTGAAGCATCTCCACTCTGAACTCTTCACAAAAAGCAAGAGGTGCAAGCATATCATCAAGAATACATTATCAAGATCAAGGCAAAGCCACATTTATCGATATAGGATCAAGTTTCATCTATCAAAGTTTCAAGTGGTATTGAAGATTCAAGACACGGTATAACATTGTTTACTTAGAATTTTGTATACAAGTGTTCTTTAATCTCACCTCACTACACCACTAACACAAATCATTTTAAAACCATTTTAAAATACTCTTGAATTTTTAAATTAAGTATTTTTGGAAAATCTTTCAGTGTTAACCGATTAACCTGTGGGGTTAACCGATTAACACAAGTTAAAATTATGATTTTGGGAATTTCTTATAGTGTTAACCGATTAACCATATTGGTTAACCGATTAACACATGTAAAATTTGAATTTTTTGTACGTTGGAAAGGTGTTAACCGATTAACCCTTTTGGTTAACCGATTAACACTGAAGCAACAGCCAAAAATAGCAACTGATCATGGAGAATTGCATTGCTCTATGATTTTCTTACTGGCTATTTTTCTGTCCCATAATCATACCTTTTTGAAAATGTTTTTCACTCTTATAAATTGATTTCTGTTTTCAAAATCAAATCGACCTTCGAGAAACAAATTTAAAATATTACTCATTATCTTCAACCTTTTTGAATTTTCAAAAGTATTCAAATCAGAATTTTGAAATAAGTCATTGAAATACACTTTCACATTTTTACAGCTTGCTTTCACATAAAGAACACTTGGATAATTTCTGAGTAATCTTTGTTTCGAGAAGAAGATTAATATTTCATATTGATATACATTCAATTGTTACTTATACAAATTCAGAATTGACTACAACTTTCTTATAATTATAAAAGATAAGTTTGTAGGGTTTTCCTTGTGATCCAGATTGTCGATACAAGAGGTCCTTTTGTGAGATATTCATTCTCGGTAGGACTTAAATATTGTGTAAATCCAAGAAGGGTGTTCTTGGTTGTTAGGATTGTCTTGTGTAGAAATCTAACATTGATAGTAAAATTCTCTTTCATGTCGAAAGGGGAGTGGAGTACTCTCAGATTATGAGGGGAACCACTATAAATCGCTGTGTCTTTTTTCTTTCTGCACTTTAATGTTTTTCATCATCTAGAAGAACTTAAAGAAGAAAAATCCAAGAATCATAAAAAAAACCGGAAAAAGTGTCTAAGAGCCTAATTCACCCCCCCTCTTATGCATACATATAACTTACAAGGGGGACTGCCCCACCCTATTTTTCGCGTAGATTCTGTTTTTGACATTATTTTTCACTAATTCCCACTCTAACACCTTGAAAATCCAGCATGAACAAAACACACATTGTAAAGACATGGCTTCTCAAACAGTTTTGGTGAAGATACACTCTACAACATAGAAGGATGGATAAAAGAATCTCAAAGAAATCAAGTTTGAAGAACTTCAATTTCAAATCAATATGTCAAAACTAGGTAAAGAATGAAGACAAATTTTTACATAAATGAAGGTACAACATTCAGCTTCTATATAGCTTGTACAAGTGTTCAACTTCATTTCTCATTCTTGCATATCATATTGAAAATGTTTTAAATCATTACAATGCATTTTCGCCTCTGTTTGAATTTTTTTTCAAATTCTATTCATAGTAACTGGTTACCACTTCTTGGTAATCGATTACCCTTTCTTATTTGTCGCTACTCGAAAAATGCAACGAATGAGAGGCGAAAGAGAAAAACAGAAGAGTCGCCATCAAACTTTATTTATCCAAAAAGGGGAAGGGAAAACATAGAGAAAAACCCAAGAAGAAAATGGATAAGATGGTCTCGCAACCAAGAGAAAGGGTTCAGAAGCCAGTTATACGAAGGGAATATATTAACACCTCTCACATCTATCGTACTTGATGGGAACCATTCGTTTGTCTATGTGTGTAAGGATGTTGCTAAATGATAGTGCTTTCTAAGAGTGTTCTAAAGGGAGAGAGATGGGTTGGAAATAAAGAATGAGAGAAAAGAGAAGGTGAAAGGGGGAGGAGTCTCAGTAGGACTTCGTGGTCATATGCCTACGTATTCCCAACAGGTATGAGAAAGTCAGAGCCAATATAGTTCGGGAGGACTACAGGTGAAAAAAGATGGAAGTGTGCTCGCCATGGATTGGGGCCCTTGTGCCTACGTATCTTCACTTAAAAGAAGTGAAGAATCAAAGCGTCTGTAGTTCAGACTCTACGGATTATTGGTGTTTTTATGGACGATGCCAACGTGCACATTCTAGCAGTTAGGTGTATTGCAGCTCACTTGTGGAGTCTTAGGCGTTACCTGTTTACGACAGAACAAACATCACATGTCCTTTTTTAAAATAAATAGTTTTTGCCATCAAGGAAAGATGTCACATTTGATTTGTGAAAGTTATTTTTAAGGGTGAAATAAGTTCTTGATAGTAACCCCTTGTGGGTAGTACCCAATTCTTTATCTCAACGAATTTATTGTGAAAATGGTGTGGCGAATACAGTCACGTCTTAGTATTGAAAGACGACTATCAAGACAATACACTCTTAAGTGAGTATCTTAATATTCGGAGAGAAAGAATTCTTCACTCAATCCTGTCTCTTTAGTTCAATACAAAGAGAGCCTTATTCTCTTATTAAAGATGTTTTGTTTTTGAATGGTAAGTGCTTTATGACAGTGAACCCTAAAGGTAATGTCAAGCACTCGGGATAGGAGAAGGCCTTCGCCTAACCACTCCACAACCATCCAAGTTTATTAAGAAAAGAGAATTTTGAAAATGAACTTGGTACGAGACCAAGGTTTTAGACTCAAGGAGACAAAAGAAATAGAGAAAAGGTTTTGAAAAGAATGGGAGGTGAATAGATCAAGGTGGGCTGATGGCGATGCGCGAAGTAATCGACTTACAAAGGTGGAATCCATACAAGGTTAGGATGGGTTAATACCAAGATATGAGAGATGAGGAGAGGTGGATCCCTAAGATACAAACCAAGTTAAATAAGTTTGAAAATGACTTGACATTGGATCATGTCTTATTTATCCCTTTTATTGAAAATGTGTTCTAACCTAGATTCATTTTATCTTTCTTAACCACAAGCAAGAAAGCATAAAAGGAAACTAAGTTATTACATTGTAAATGAGGATAGAGAAACATAGTGCCCACCAAGGGGGAGATGATATATGATACATGGAAGGTATGAGTAATAATGTACAAAGATTCACTAAAAGAGAAACATCAAAAACATGACAAAAGATCAAATTTAACAAGATAAACAATGAATGATTATAAGTGCATAAACATGTAAAACATGAAGCAAATGATCAAGACATGTAATATATGAGATGAAAACTAAATGGCCAGCAACCACATCAATTCACAAATCATCAAATATCAACAAGGCAAGATATGATAACAATTTCCAAAGCATGCACAAAATACAAGTCAAGCAATCTCACTATGAACAAAGGACCATGTGAAGTGTGTGTGTGAGATAACGTGACTATGAAATGAGGGCACAAACACCTTAACCAATAAGTTAAATGTCTTACATGAAACATAAAGATCAATAATCTTCAACTAGCACATGTAAAGAAGTGTCAAAACAAGACTAACTCAAAAGGTAGTTAAGTGATCACTTAAATAATGCTAAACTTGTAAAATCAACTAAAAATAGGAAAAAAGGTTCAAAGGTAATGAAACCAACGCAATAAGAACCTCAAGGAAGTATGTTATCATATGATAAAATGCCACAAACTATAACCAACCTTAACGAGGTCAAGGGATCAATGAACTAGGCATATAGCTCAAACATGAGGAATTGTCAACAACCCTCAAAGAGGCTTCCACAAAAATGAGCAAGACATTCAAATAAAATCCCAAAAAAATAATGAAAAATACATTCAAACACATAATTAAGTAATGGGAAAAGATGGGAAGAGAATAGGCTAAAAACAATTCTCAAAATGGTTGAATCATGCAAGCTGTGCATCAAATCAGGAGTGAATCGAGGGTCAAAACGTGAGAAACGGAAAGTCACCTTAGGTAACTCAAACCAAGCTCAAAACAACATCACATAACCCTCATTCAATGGTCTTAATGTGGCTAAAAAATTAGCCTCAAATTATGAGTATAAATCACTCAAATCCTCAATCCTAATGCAAGGGCATCAATGGAAGTACTCACTCAAATTAAATCCAAAATAAATGGAAAATAAATAAATAAAAAATAAATAAAATTATGAAAATTAACATAAGACATCAAGAAATCAGAAAATTAAATTTTGGTATTTTTTAAAAAGAGTTTAACAACTAAAAATAAAATCAAATGAAAAATAGTATGAAAAATAAAATAAAAAAGAAATAAAGAGAGGGAGGTGTAATAGCAAAATCTGAATGAACTAGGAACTAATAATATAGCGTGTTGGGCCCAGATCAGGGGTGTGTGAAACATAGAAAAGAAAAAGCCGAAACCAAAAACTAACAAAACTTCAGAAAAATGAAACGCGCCGCTTCATTAATTAGAGGTGGAAGCCACCTCATGCCACACAGGCATCACATCATCCAAGGTCAGACAAGTCAAAGGGCCACATAAGATAAACACATCAGACGCTGGAGCTAGGGCTCGAGTCATCTTCTTCGGCCAGACGCGCCGGAGTTGTCTATAAAACAATAAAAAAAAACCAAGACATATTTCTGAAGGAAATTTCACGAGGAACACGAATCTGACCTTAGATTTCCAAAAAGGTTCCTCTAACATAGTGAAAACTCAACATGAAAATTTGATATACAAACTGAAAAGTGATTAAACAAACATAATAGTCATTCAAACATTTCCTACACGTGTTAGGACTTTAGATGCAACCAACATGGACCTATATTTGTGCCTAAAATTAGAGATTCGAAGTGAAGAAATTTACCTAACGGAGTAACTCCGTTGGTCCTTCAAATGATGCTTGAGCTTCAATTTAAAGCCAAAAATGAACTCCTTGTATTTCACCAAGTAGGATTCAAGCAAGAGATGAGCAGGAACTTTAAGAATTTTTCATATTTAAAGAGAGAGATAACTTGAGAAATTTTGAGTGTTTTCAGCTTGTTCTGCAACAAAATGACCCCCTCCATGATAGGGTTTATGCTCTCCTTATATATGAGGGTTTATAGGTGTTTTTGAAAGCCCATGATGCTTTTTTGGGTGATTTTACAAAACTTGCCAAAAAAGATAAAAGATGATGTGCCACGGGTTAGGGTGGTCTTCCCACTACTTCAAACCATCACTCATCACCAAAGAGGGTGGGGAAATGAATTTGGATAATTGGAATGAAAGGAAATGAAGTGATGAGGTGTTTTTAAAGTTTGCCTCTTATGGTGAAAAGAAGTGAAGATAAGTGAAAAAATGAAGGAATGTTTGTTCATTTTGGGTAAGAATTGTGTTGTCATGACATGATGATGATATGGTACAAAAGAGAGGCAAGACCAACCAAGATTGTGACTTGTAAAGCAAGAAAGTTCAAACTAGTTCACATATCCATGTATTCATGTTCATCATGTATTAACTTGCTTTTTAAATCATCAAATGACATGGAATTTGAGGTCATGGTGTTGGCAAGATCTTAAGGCACAAGTTTCATATTATAGGTAACTTGATTTGAAGCTTTGAAGTTCATGAATTTTGACCTTGAAGTGAATGATCCAAAACTAGGTCATCCAAAATGACCATGACTAGGAAGGACCATAACTTGAGCTCCACACATGGAAATGATGAATTCTTACACTTTTTGGAAAGCTTAGATGATGAAGAACAAACTTTATGTTTTAAGAAAGTTGAGGAAAATCTTGGATCCACATGAAAATTGTCATGGAAGAGGGGGTGGGGGGTCCTTTGATGCCTTTAAATCTTTTCCACTTTGTAAAACCAAATTGAAGACATCATAACTTGAGGTTTGTAGATCCAATGAAGGATTTCTTGTACTTAAAAGAAAGCTTGGATAGCAAGGAACAAATATCATGTTTAAGGAAAAATGATATGGAGCTTGTATCATGATGAAACTTGTCAAGGAAGTTATGTGCTAAAAGAGGGGATTTTACACTTAAAAACCTCTGAAAACCCTAATTTAGCAACATCTTGATCCTTTTTATGACCCCTTTATCATTTCTTGATAAATTTTGGTCCATTTATGATGTTTAACATGAGGATTGGGAATTTGACCTCAAAAAGTCAAGAGTTGACTTTTCCCCCAAATTCTTGATTTTCAATTCAATAATCAATTGAAAGCCTTCCACACCAAATTGATGGCCAATCTTACACATCAAGGTACCTTAGAACATGTACACAACCATAAACTTAAATCTTGCTTCAAGAAACAGAATAAATGGACCAATTGCAAAATCCTAATTTTAGCCCCCAAATAATAGGAGGAAATGACCCAGGATCTAAATTCAAATTCCTCTGAGCATGATGTAAGATTCTTTCACCAAAGATAGAATATGATTCATGATGATAAAATTTCTTGATTGATCTTGCCCATATGGGATTTGTGTACTTAAATGACAAAAACCCTAATTCCACAACTTTAAGCAATAGGTTGTTGATTCCAATGCTTGTCCATGATCCAGATGAAATTCAAGCATGATAAGATGACATGGATGCCTTGAGACTTGAGGGATCCGAAAGCTTGAGAAATAAACTCATCTTGCTTTGAGAAAAATGAATTCTTAAACCAAGTCAAAATCCTTTGAGTTCTCTTGTCTAGAGCTTGAACCATGCATTCATGAAGATGCAAATGCTAATGCTAACACTAATGATAATCATATAGAGGTTAAAGGTTAGGGTTAAAAAGAGGGTGTGATAGATGCCTCTAATTAATCTTCTTGTACTTGAAAGTGAGTATGACAAATACCTTCTCAGGGTCAAGGTATAAGGAAATTAAATACAAGAATACCCAAAGTTTTCAGCCAACCGGGGTTAAATGTATCAGGATGGAATAACATGATGACTTTGAAAAAGGCATCTGTCAAAAGACAAAAGCTGGTTTGATGAATTGGTTGGTTATAAAGGATATATGATGATATGCTTGAGATGCAATGCAAAAGAACACAAGTTCTTTTCCAGTCCTTAAAGGGGAAGCATCCCTGCAGTAATAGATGATAATTAAGGCCTAAGAGATATTCTTCCTACAAAAGGAAGGGAGGACTCAAGCTGGATATAGTGAGATATTCCTTCCACAAAAGGTAGCAAGGACTCAGGGGATATAATGAAACAACTCCTACCAAAGGTAGAGATCCTAACAATCAAAGAGTGAGATATTCCTCCTACAAAAGGTAGAGAAGACCCTAGAATGGAAGGTTTGGAGAAAAGATTCCTTTCTACAAAGGCAGAAAGGACTCTAGAACGAAGGGTATGGAGAAAAGATTCCTTACGCGAAAGTAGAAAAGGACTCCAGAATAAAAGGCTTAGAGAAAAGATAAATTCCTTCTACATCACATAGAGGAACTCCCTTCTAGAGAACACGATCGAAAAGATTTCTGCAAAAGCATAAAAGACTCCGGAACAAAAGGTTAGGAGATAATTCCTCCTACGAAAGGTAGCGAGGACTCCAGAACAAAAGGCTTGGAGACAACTTCCTTCTACGAAAGGTAGAAAGAATCCCATAACAAAAGGTTTGTAGAAAATGGTCCCACTATAACAAGTAAAGGATATTCCGTCGGAGAAGAAATGATCATGAAATTTTTTGTAATAAACAGAAAAGACCCTTGAGCAAAGGCTAGGAGAAAACTCCTCCTACGAAAGATAGTGAGGACTCTAGAATAAAAGGTTCGGGGAAACAAATTTCTTCTATGAAAGGTAAAGAGAGACACCAGAATAAAAGGTTCGGGAAAACAAATTTCTTCTATGAAAGGTAGAGAAAGACACCAGAACAAAAGGTTTGGGGAAACAAATTTCTTCTACGAAAGGTAGAGAAAGACACCAGAGCAAAAGGTTCGGGGAAAAAAATTCTTCTACAAAAGGTAGAGAAAGACACCAGAACAAAAGGTTTGAGGAAATAAATTTCTTCTATGAAAGGTAGAGAAAGACACCAGCACAAAAGGTTTGGGGAAACAAATTTCTTTTACGAAAGGTAGAGAAAGACACCAGAACAAAAGGTTTGGGGAAACAAATTTTCTAATATGAGAGGTAGAGAAAGACACCAGAACAAAAGGTTTGAATGCAAAGGTCTACAAAAGGTAGGATACTCTGTGGGGAGAAAAACATAATACTCGAAGACGAATTGCTAAGGATAATGTGCAAAAGGCACAACCGGGTTTGGAAAGGTGCAAAATGCACAAGCCAAAATTCTTATGACGACGACATGAATAAGACTCCAAAAGGTAAGTTTAGGGCAATAACCACCCCTGTTATAAGGTGTCATAATAACATTAACCTCACAAGAACAACGGTGGAGATGACCTTCTTTATGTAGTGACCATTCAATTCTTGGCCACATAGGCATCAAGCGTCCAAATTGATCGACGATACCTAATACAAAGTTTTGTCATGTGTAAAAGACAGAAAGAACACTTACAAAAGGATAAAATTTCATGTGAAAGGAAATGAAATCCCTTACGAAAGGTAAGGTGAAAAGAAACTGTTCCAAAAGGCACGGAAGGAGCTACAAAACGTAATCGATGGAAGAGACAATGTCTACAGGAATGTCGTACCCTCTATAGGAACTGGCTAAACAAGCGTGTAAGTGATGCAAAAATGTATACAAAATGTTGGGGATATGAGAGTTTGGAGTGGGTAATAGACGTGCCAAGCGTAGCTGGGTTACCTGGGGAAAGGGAATATGTAAGGTGAAAGGTACAAGTCAGAGATGGTTTTTCAAGGAAGTGCCAGTCGAAAGTGGCTTTACAACAAAAAGGTGCCAAGTATGGTCGGGCTTTGGGGTTGGATGAGAAACGAGCTTGACTTCCCGATACCACTTCTTCATGATGCAATCAAGTTTTGGAGATACTATGACTCCCAATTTTGTACCAGTTTCCCCTGGGCTAGATGATTCATGTCTTGGCCATGTCACTTCGTGGTTTCAGTGGTGTTTCTGCATGTTGCTTGGGGTCATGGACACCCTAAGAGGAGAAGTAATCTCACACTTTCTTTCCACCATAATATTATCATTCCTAAAATTCAAATGCAATGCTTATCACCGCTAAAACAAGTTTTGCAATCACATTGTAAGAATTTAAAAGGGAAAACTTTTTTGGGTGAAAATAATCTTTATTGATGAAGACCCATAAACGGGTGAATTAAAAGAGGAGGCAATTCCTAAAAGAGGTAATTGCTTTGAAAGAAAATGGGTAAAAAATAGCAATGGCAATTGTCGCTACTGCGAAAATCGGCGCCGGCTAAACAGAAGAGTCGCCACCTTTCGTTATTTATCCCTCAGAACGGGAAAGGAAACGATTGGAAAAACCTGACGAAAAGGTATAAGACAAGGTCATCGCAACCATTGTCTGGGTTCGGGAGTCGGTTACGCAAGGGGAAGGTATTAGCACCCCTCACGTCCATCGTACTCGATGAGATCCACGCTTATTGTGTTTATCTGACGGGTTTGTTTTATCTATCTACCTATCAAGGTTGGTTTGAAAAGAAAAGAAAATGACTCGGCAAAGCATCGTGCTTTATGCCTACCTATTCTCATCAGAGAATGAGAAATCAGAGTCAACATAGTTCGGCTAACTACGGGTAACGGGATGGGGGAAGGTGGCTCACCAATACGTCAGTATTGTGCCTACGTACTCTCAACAGGTATGAGAGATCAGAGCTTACGTAGTTCGGGATAATACGGATTACGGGGATTCAGATTCATCTGTTTTATCGAGTAGGGTTAACAAACAGTTCCAGCAGTTTGGCGTACGCAGCTTGACCCTTGGAGACTTATGCGTTACCGTTTGCGGTAGAACTGGGAGTTAACGACACTCTTTTCTTCAGAAAAGTTTCCTTTGAATTATGGGCCCACGGGGCAAAAAGGTTTGAAGTTTGTTTTCTGTCTTTTACGGAAGAACTGTTTTTTATGGATGTTTGCGACCAATATCGCACTAGAGACTATGACCTGAGAATGAATACGTCGCATGTCACCCAAAGGGTGCCATACTGAACATCCAGACTGTTGAAAAGAAACTCTCTAACAATCCTTTCTCAGATAGCTTAAGGCTCGTAACGCACGACGTCAGTTAACCTTTATTACTGTATTTTGATTTGTTTGAAGATAAGAAGAGAGAGGGACAACTACGGGGAGACTATCAAGTCCTAATGTTGTCATGCCAAAGATTCATCCTATGGTTGAGGTTTGAAACAGGGATCTCTTAGAAGTTCTCATGCATAGGTTTCAGCCTACAGTTCTAATCATCACTTCCTTATCAAAGGAAGTGAGATTCCTAGGGGATCATGTCAACGAGATACAGAAACAGATAAAACATCAGCTAAACAGTAAACAGTAAACGATTGTAAAATGCATGCAATGCAAGTGAGGGAGGAAATGTGTGTGGGGCATCAGCCTCCACAAGCTCATCTCAACCTCAAGCCAGATATGAATAACTGCAATCATACATGCAATCATACAACAGAAATAACATGCTATCAAGCAAAAGATGAGTGACTGTAATCATACAGAGGAAATAACATGCTATCAAGCAAAAGATGAGTGACTGTAATCATACAGAGGAAATAACATGCTATCAAGCAAACACAATAACAAACCACATAGGCAAGGGAGCTGGGCTCTACCAAATACCAGCAAGCAAAGCCATACAGTAAAATACAAGCAGAGGGAGCAACTCAACCTCTAGTGCAATCATGCTCCTAGCTTAAATCAGTCTAAACATGAACTTATTCTAATGCATCAAGCAAATCAAACAAGTCACATCAATACAATTGCACAGAAAGAAAACAGATAGGAAAGAAAGCAGATCAACAGCCTCCACAACTTCACAGCAAGGCTCCTCTGACATCAGTTCAGTCCTCAGTCTTTAACTGCTCTTCAAGTCTTCATCTTTAATAGCAAGTGTCAACTTGCTTCTTCGGGCTTCTAATACATCAAACATAAGTATCAACTTATCCTTACTGGTCTTCAAGCTTCAGCTTCAATGGCAGTCCTCAACTACTGGGAAGTGCAACTTCTAGCATCTTCAATCTTCTAACAAGGAATTCCATCCTCTAGCAAGGGAGAAAGATTCATCTAACAAGATCCAGGTTTGGATGATTGACAGCAGAGTGAAGACCAAAGGTCACCACTAAGCATTCCATCATCAGAGAAAGGGACCCTCAAAGGTTCTACCAACTTGTAAAGAGCCACACATCCTACCAAAGGAGGGATGAGGCCTTCACAAGGGGACCTTACATCATAGGGAAGAATGGAAGTGATCAACACCTTCCATGTTTTTGAAAGAAGAGAATCTATCTAGAAGCTCTGCCTACAAACCCTAATCTTAACACCTAATCAACACTACACCAAAAGAAGGGAAATCTTCACATCCAAGTTTCTTCATTCAACCCATGGTAGCCCAAGCTTGCCTTCAACACCATCCAAGAGCAAGAGAGGCAAAACCCTAATCTAAGGGAACTAAAGAAGTCAATCTAGTTGAGTTAGCAAGTTAGGATCACCTAAAACTTAATACTAAAGTTAGTCCTAACTAAAATACTAAACCCAATTGTAAAATCCTACAAAAATAACTATGGGACCCTAATTCAATCATGAATCTACCATACAAAATCCAGAGGTTGAATCATCCACCAAGTCCTAGAAATAAATCTTAAATCATAAGGTACTAAACATAAACCCTAAAAATGGAGCACCTAAAGTTTCAACTTAAAACTACCACCTACATTCATCACAAAAATGTGAGAAAAATCTAAGGGGAACATGCATATCTATGCTAGCTACGCACAAAAAATCAAGGCAAGAATCATCACCAAGTGCTCAAACCAAATTCATCAAAACAAGGTATCAACCATGGTTTATTTTAATATCAATTAATATTCAAAAATGCAAATAAAAATAAAAAATGCATGAATTATTAATATTATTTATCTACAAAATTCTAGATTCAATCATGAATCAGGGGAAAAAAGTTTGGAATTAATTGAGTTAATCTTCTATTTTTTATGAATTAATCTCTAAGCCATATAAAATGATGAAAAATAAAGGAAAATAAGAGAAATTGATAAACAAACATGGCAAATAGCAAGAATAATCAGTTCAATTCTGGATTGGGCCAAGGGGGGGGGGGTGTTGATATCAATCAGAGTGCTAAGCCCAACATAAATCAATTAATGAAACGGTGCGTTTCATTCTAATGTCTCTCTTCAGAATTTTCAAACAGATCGTGGCCTTCCATTTCATGCTTGAGTCAAGGGTCAAACCTACATCCAATGGGCATACGTCATCGTCCCAGATTTAAACTCAAATGGAGGGAACCCTTCAGACGGTGGCTTGAGTTGCAGTGCCACCGTCTTCTCCGGTAAGCTAACCTCCACAGGTCATCAAAAACCACAAAACCAATCACTATCCTACTCCAAATTTGATGTTGATCACGAATCCACCCTCAGAATTCTCTAATTCCATCTCTAACTTAAAACATGATGACATTTTCAGAGTTCACTCAAATCTTGATTTTCACCATTCTTTAAATTAAAGGTCTCAAATTAATCCTCACTCTTCACTGATCAATTTCCACCATCTAGCCATGAATAACCCTTCAAGAATCGTGAGATATCATCCTCAACAGAAAATGGCCACACACCTATTTTGTCTCTAATTCACCAACTTATGATCCTAAATCCAACTACAGGTTGCAAGGATCTTAACCACATATATATTTCTAAGTTTCTCCTCCTAAATCATGCATAATGATGAAATATACAAACCTGGTTTCAGAGAGGTAACAGAGGTGGTTTTTGCTCACTTCAACTGCCAAGATGATGCAGACACATTCCAAATTAAATCTCCAAGCCTTTGCACACCTTGATTTGGCTTGATTCCCTCTTGAATTGAAAACCCGATTTCAACTTGAACCTTCAAAATTTCAATGGCTCCTTCTCTTACCATCTTCAATTCCTTCCGAAAAAATGGCTGAGCTCACTCACTAGCTTATATAGAAATGATTAGACTCATCTAGAAACTTCTGGATCCATCCAAATGAGATTTTGGATTTTCAATTTCTCTTCAAAATATCACCCATGGCAACCACCATTCTGACTCCTTCTTGGCATGGCTATGTGTGTAATCATCTTCTCATGAGATTTTGAATTGGTTTAGAGTGTTATTTTCCTTGCTTGCAAGCCAAAGGCATGTGTTGATTATGTTACTTCACCATGAAGAAATAAAGTAAAAGTGATTGAAATTGGGCTCAATTCAAAAAATTAATATTGCCATTGTTTCTAAAATGTATTTTCCAATCAAAATGACCTATAAGTTTGTATCATTTGGACATAAATCAATTCATTTGAATTTCTTGCCTTTTATGCCTTTTAATTCTTTCTTTTTTCAAAATTTCTTGAACCAAGTCTCTCCTTGAGCCATTTCAATGCCTCCTTGATGCATGGTCAAGGTTAAAACCCAATTTTGAGAAACTTTCTAGTTGAACAAAAGTTCATTTGAGACCTCTAAGTTGGTGAAAATGGCCTATGATCACAAATGACCTATAATCACCAAATGTCCAAAATACCCTTGACTTGTCAAAGCCATAAGTTGAGTTCTACAAATCCTATCAAGGACTTATAGTACTCTCTAGAAAGCTATGAGAATATGGAACAACATTCATGTTGACAAAAAGTTCATAGGAATCATCCTTCTAGGGCAAAAGTTTCATGCAAGTTGGGTAACTTTCAAGCTCCAAAATTCACACTCCTCAGATGACCTGTAACTTGCCAAAGCCATAACTTGAGTTCTACAAATCCTATCAAGGACTTCTAGCACTAAACTTAAAGCTAATATCATGCTCTACAACAATCATTTTAGGGGTAAGATGATATGACAATCACATCTTGAGCTACATTGCCTTGAAGATAGGGGTCAAACTAGGGGATTTTACACTGTCAAGCCTTAGAAACCTTGGCTTGAAACTTCTCAAACTCCTCAATCATGATGAGTTAACCTTGGAGTCATCCTTATAACATCTCAATGTATCAATCCATGATCACATGGCCCTTGAATTAGGTCTCAACCTTCTTTAAATCATCAGTTGACTTAGGGTTGACCTAGTCAAACCCTAGTTGCACCACTCATGGCTGAGCCTTCTTAATCTTGCACAATGACCTGTCTAGGCCTCAAAGTGATCTTCAAAACTTCTCATGAGCTTTATCAAGACTTCAAGTCTAACTTCATGGCTTCAGAATCATCTGATGACTTCCCACAACTCTCAAGTTAGGAGACACACCCTCTTGGCTTCAATCACTCTCTCTGAGGATCTTTTAACTTCTCTGACAAGGATATCAACCCTTGAAAACTTGAATAACCCTCTTAGATAGCTTCAAAGTCTTGTGTATCCCTTGATTGGTAATCATACCTCTTGATCTCCTGCATATATATTGTCGTTACTCGAAAAATACGCGCAACGACGGGGAAGGCGAAGAGGAAAAGGAGAGAAGAGTCGCCACCAAACTTTATTTATCCCATGAGGGGAAAGGAAAATATCGAGAAAACCTTAAGAAGAGAACGGATAAGATGGTCTCGCAACCAAGAACAGGTTCGGAAGCCGGTTATGCAAAGGGAAGGTATTAGCACCCCTCGCATCCATCGTACTCGATGGGAACCATTTGTTTGTCGTGTGCGATTCATTTGCTTAAAAATTATGCTATAAAAGAGTGTTCCAAAGGATAGAGGGAAAGGTTAGAAATTGGGAAAAGAGAGATAACAGGGGAAGGGAGAGAAAGAACGGACTCGGTAGGACTTCGCGGTCCTAGGCCTACGTATTCTCGATAGACATGAGAAAATCAGAGTCGACGTAGTTCGGGGAACTACAGATATGGGGGGAATGTGCTCGGCAAGGATTGTGGCCCTTGTGCCTACGTATCTTTACTTGAACGAAGTAAAGAATCAGAGCAGCCGTAGTTCGGCCTACGATTTGTTGGTGTTTTTATGGATGATGGTATCGTACGCGTTCTAGCAGATAGGTGTATTGCTGCTCGCTCGTTGGAGACTTAGGCATTACCTGTTTGCGGTAGAACGGATGTATCATATCCTTTTCGAAAGATAAGTTTTCGCCATGCGAGGCAAAATGTCACATTTGATTTGTTGAATTGTTTTTTATGGGCGAGATATGTCCTTGGATAGTAACCCCTATGGGTAGTACCCAATTCTTTATCTCAAAGTTTTTGTTATGAAAGGATGCGGCGAACATAGCGTCTTCGTATTGAAAGACGAGTATCAAAACCACACACACTACAATGAGCATCTCGACACTCGGAGAGGAAGAAGTCTACACTTAATCCTCTCTTTTTAGTTCAATACAAAGAGAACTTCATTCTCTTATTAAAGTATTTTTGGTTTTGAATGGTAAGTGCTTTTGCGACAGAGAACCCTACGGTAAACGTCAGCACTCGGGATAGGAGAAGGCCTACGCCTAACCACTCCACGACCATTCAAATTTTTGTTATGAAAAGAGTTTAAAAATGCGCTTGGTACGGGACCGAGGTTTTTTAGGTGACAAAGGTTGCAGAAAGAAGTTGTAGAGGGAGATAGGTGTTGCACCCCAAAATTTTCCCTCACAATACAAGACTTTGTGTTCCAAGAAGGTTCACAAAATTCACAATTGGTCAGAAGAGTTGACAATTCCCTCAGACAATGCACCTCCTAAGCAGTGCATCCAAAACTAGGGTTTTGACTTTAATCAGGCTAAATGGACTTCCAAGACTTCAAGTGAGCTTCATAACATCTTATATGTGTATAAGAACCCCCATGTCAAGTTTCAAGACTTTTCTCAAAAGTTTGCTCAGTCAGATGATCAGATAAGTCAAAAGCAGTCAATGCAGTTAAAAGGTCAAACTGAGGTCAACTGTGGTCAAACCAAAGTCAAACTTCATGATTTTTTTTTTTTTGCCAACATCAAAGAGAGGTAAATATCATATGGCATGCATTTTTTTTTCTAAAAAGTAAAAATGGCACAATTGGCAGGAGGACATGTGTAAGGAGTTATGAGTGTGAGAGGTTGAGAGTTCGAATCTCACCTTTGTCACTTTTTTTTGTTTTTTATTATTTTTACTCTAAATTTTTCTATCTTTCATTAAAAAAATAACAAAAATAGTTTTTTATTATTATTTAATTATTATTTTCGTATTTTAATTAAATCATTTTTTAAAATATTATTTTTTTCACTTTTTTCTAAATTATTCATAAAAATATCCAAAAAATCATAAAATAAAAAATATTGAAAAAAATTTTGTTCTTTTTATAATATTTTTTATTTTAGGAATCAATAGGATTATTAGTTTTTATTTTAAGTTTATTTTAATTATTTTAAATTATTTAAATTTTATTTTTTCTTAACTAATTATTTAGTTTGGGCTTTAAAATGGGCTTTAGGGACATTATTGACAATTTGGTGTTAACCCTAATTTGTTCCCTATATATACATGTGTTGCCTTGTTGGAAAAAAGGGAGAGATTGAAAAAAACCTAAGAGGAGTGAGTGCCGTTTGCCGTTATTTAGTTTTCTTCTTCATCCATTACTATTGTTTCTTTTTCTTCATCGTTTACCGTTATTTCTTTTCCTTCATCTATTACTGTTGTTTCTTTTTCTTCATCTTTTACCGTTATTTCTTTTTCTTCATCTATTACCGTTATTTCTTTTTCTTTATCTATTACTGTTACGTTTATATATATATAATTTTTAAATTGTTAGAGTTTATATATATAAGATTTTTGATCGAATTATGTCGATACGATGTTTGCACATTTGTGTGCATGACGCGTGACATTTGTGTTAGTTCGATCTGGTTGCGATGATCGCATTTTTGTGTGAGCAATAATACTATTTTTTGCTTAATTTCTTTTTCTTTGCGATAAATTTTGTTTCGTCCGATTTAGATCTGGTTGCGATGAGCGCATTTCTGCGTTAGCAACATTGTTGGGTTATCTGGCACATTTAAAATTCATTATTGCTTTATTATTATTATTATTATTATTATTATTATTATTATTATTATTATTATTATTATTATTATTATTATTATTATTATCATTATTTATTATTATTATCATTATTATCATTATTATTACCATTATTATTATTATTGTTATCATTAATTTATTAAAATTTGTTATAATATAAAAATCTGTTTTTTAAAATAAATAACATTAACATCTTTTCCAAATTAATATGAAAACCTATTATTTTTAAGAAAAACTTTTTTTTAGATAAATTTAAAATAATAACTAAAACCTTTTTTTTAAAATAATAACTAGAACCGTTATTTATTTTATTTTATTATTGTTCAATTCAAATTTCATTATCATATTGTATCTGCTCCTCTCATGTAACCTCGCGAACTTAACAATCGCTCTTTAAATTCTGCCTTTAAATTTCTGCTTGCATGGTTTAAATTATGACATTATCTCTCTGTTTGCATGATTCAATTATCTCACGCGTTTACTATTATTTCTGTCACATTGCACACATCCGAAGGTTAGGTCTAACTGTTTGGCCGCCGCGCCAATAGTCCGTAAAACTTCACACATTCAATTTCAAATCCTCAAAACTACAAACTACAAACCCTAATTTTCACAAATGCCTCGCCGCAGGCAAAATTACAATTTTACCCTTAGCATTAGGTCAAAGAGCCGCCGCGCTCATTTTAGGGTTTCCCACCGTGGAATCCCTAATTTAACCCTAATTACAACTTAACATTTCAACGTAGAGATTTGGAGTTTCTACACTCCACGTAAGCGTGTCCTTAAGATGCGTTTATTCCCCTTGAGACCTTGACCACAGTCAAGAAGTTTCTAACCTCCCTATTGAGGGGAACTACGATTACTCTGATTCCACTCCCGTAAGGATACGTAGGCACAAGATGCGATGTCTTGCCGAGTAAACTTAGAATTAACCCCCTTTATTATTTATTATTGCTTATTTATATTTTATTTATCTTTGCTATTTAATTATTTTGCTTATTATTTTGTAATTGTTTCTTGGATGTAAAGTTGTTTAATTATTTAATTATTATTATGGTTAGTAATTAGGGAGTGTAACAACATGTATGTAATATTAAAATAAATTTAGATCACTTTTAAATAAAGATAATTAAAATAAACACGTCACACACGTAAGTCGATTTTAATCGCCGTCTCACTTCCTAAGGATATCCCTCAAGTTGCCTACGAATAATGGTTAAGTGGGGTGTATAAAGCAAGTCCCTCAAATAAAAAAATCATCAAAGTCCCTTATGGTTGCCTTTACGAATCAAGTCCCTTTCGAAAAATGATGATGGTCCCTTATATGTGCTTATTACACCCCACAATGGCCTTCAAAAATCCAATTGTCCCTCACATGTCCCTTAACATCCAAAGTAAGGACTACCTACTCCATTTTAGTAGGGATAGTCTTACTAAGGAAAGGATAAAGAATAAGAAAGACCTTAAAACATTAGGGTAGGCTACTCCTAGATACTTGCTCACTTCAAAACTTTTTCACACTTAAACAAATTTCCAACAAAATTTTCAAACAAGTTTCTTTCACATCCATACACGGATTATTATTAAACTATTCTGAAATTTTTTGCTATTCACACACTACACTTTCAAAACAATTCAAAAGTGAGCTTAAGTACCTAAGAGCCCATGGATAACCATGGATGAAAAGGGTGCTAACACCTTCCCTTTTCATAACCTACCCCCCGGACCCAAAATATTCTCTAAGGTCTTTCCTGTTCTTTTATAACCTTTCCTTATGGATAAAATAAAAGTCGGTGGCGACTCTTGCTATCCGCAACATTGTTTAAAGTCAGTTCTCCCACCGTGTTACAGAACTGGCGACTCTGCTGGGGATCTATTTAAGAGGGGTACCCTTAGGAATTAAGATCACTTTAAATTGTTTGCCTTGTTTGCTTTATTATTATATTGTTGGGGTGCTCTTATGTGTGAAAGGTCCTAACCCGGATCTAGTGTACCTTAGGTAAATGGCAATAGACCAAGGAAACTGTACGACGTATATCGATACGGTTGATCGGGTGGCCATAGTTAGTGCGACTTCTTGGTTGGTGCTTATATTCCTTAAGTCAAGTTGAGGATAATATTGAGGCTGCCATATGTTGTCAATGCACTAACTGACTTTTAGAACCCTAGTTAACTCATCTTGGCCTTTAGAAAGTAGTGAGGTAACCGGCTTTGGTGCAGACTAAAGTTGGTTGACACTCGATACTACGCTCATTGAGATCTTAAACTTGGAGGGTTTTGGTTGGCAAGTAAGTTGCCTTCTGAACAACCACCCTTGTGAAGGATCAATGATATTGAGATCCCTTAGAACCTGGTTACTTTTGTAGGACAGGATGAACCATCTAACTTCAGGGGAGGGTACTTGCCTTTGAACCTCATGCAAGCCTTTAAACCTAGGGCTATGGTGTGACTTGTTTGTGTGTGCCACATGTTTGTGATTGAGCATGACATCATGACATTATCATGCATCATAAGCATATCATTTTCCCTAACCATTTCAAGGACCAAAGGATTTATCTTTGTTCTTTGTTGCAGGTCATGGCCTTTGCTCGTAGAAACACCATCAGGATCAACTTTGTAGGGATACCTGCTAAGCTCAAGGAGTTGGTTTCCCTAGTGCCTGATCGTTCCCAGTTCAACAAGAGACATGGTCACTTATTGGATCTAGTTACTTCAGGGTTCAGTGAAGACATGATGAGTGTGCTGTTTCAGTTCTTTGACCCTAAGCACCATTGCTTTACATTTCCTGATTATCAGCTGGTTCCAACCATGGAGGAGTTCTCTAAACTTCTGGGTATCCCTGTTCTTGATCAGAAACCATTCACCGGTTCGGAGAAGGAGCTTAAACCTGAAGTTATTGCTGCAGCTCTACATCTGAAGAAGTCTGACATTGTTCTAGAGACGAGAAGTGGAGTTAAAGGTATTCTTGCCAAGGTATTAGTGGATAAAGCTCAAATGTTCTTGAAGGCTATGAGCTACGATGCTTTTGAGGAGATCTTAGCCTTATTGATTTATGGCTTAGTGTTGTTCCCCAATCCTGATCAGTTCATAGACGTTCATGCCGTCAACATATTCTTGAGTCACAATCCAGTGCCTACCTTACTTGGAGACATCCTACATTCTCTTCACACCCGTACTACAAGGGCAAGAGGAACTTTGATGTGTTGCATACCTTTACTTTCTAGGTGGTTTATTTCTCACCTTCCTCGCTCAGTAATGAAGAATGAGCAAGGGTTCAGATGGTCCAAGAGGATCATGTCACTTTCTCACTCAGACATCCATTGGTGCTCCAGATCTATGGAGAATGTCACCATCATTGACCGTTGTGGGGAGTTTCCTAATGTGCCACTTCTAGGCATAAGAGGAGGCATCACCTACAACCCCTCTCTAGCTTTACGACAGTTTGGTTACGCCCGAAGTGACGGTCCACATGACATGTTGATTCAGGGCATTGTGTTTGATTACGACAACGATCTTCAGGGTCACCGTCAGAGATTCATCCGAGCTTGGGGAAAGGTAAACAGGATTGACAGCAAGACACTGGAGCCTAAGTACACTATTCCTATGGAGGCCTATCTCAGATGGGTACGATCTCGTGCTCAGACACTCATGATGCCATATCCTGCCGTCCTACCAGTTACCATGGAACCTGTTGCTGAAGGAGACACAGCTTATACCATCCTTCACCCAGACATGCCTACTGATATGGAAGACTTGCAGAGATCATGGATCCAACTGAAAGAGCAAAGGGATACTTTCGAGGCTCATCACAAAGCAAGCCAAGCAAGGATCCTAGAGCTAACAAAGCTACTTCATGAGGAACGAAACCTCAACTCATACCTCAACCCAAAGAGAAAACGTCCATGGGAGACTTAAAACCCCATCTTTTGTACTTATTTCGTTTTCATTTTTTGTAAGCCTAAAAGGCAAAACAAGTTATTACTAATAAAAAGTTACTTTCTTGTTTGTTTAAGCAAATTTAAATCCTGCGGTCCTTGAAAACATTGCATATGCATTCCCATATCATTGCATCACAGGTTTATAATTGTGCACAGGTTTCTCATCTCCTCGCTGTTTATTTCAGCAATGGCTCTTGAACAATCAGTTAAGGATCTCCAGGCACAGAATGCACAGTTCCAAGAGCTGATCCTGAACCTATCCAAGGGGCAGGATGAATTGAAGACACTGCTGGCCAAGAAGACTAAGAAGGCTAGAAGGTCTGCTGGGTTGCTCAACATGGGAAGAAGGTTCAAAGGTCCTGTCAAGACCAAGGAACATGTTGAAGACTATGAATCTGAAGAATCTGAGCAGGAGAGAGGCAGTCTCCACAACACTATGGGGGACTCTGACTCTGAGGCTAACTACTACCATGAGCCTAACGAAGACAAATTCAAGATGCTGGTGGATAGAATGGATGCTATGGAATTACAGAAATCATCTGGGCTGGATTTTGAGGATTTGAGCTTGATATCTGGGGTGGTCATACCCATTGGGTTCAAAGTTCCTACATTTGTTGTCTATGATGGGGTCTCTTGTCCCAAATTGCATCTGAGGTCTTATGTCAGAAGAATGCAACCCCACACTGCTGATAAAAAGTTGTGGATCCATTTCTTTCAAGAGAGTTTATCTGGAGCTCAGCTAGAGTGGTATTATCAGTTGGAGAGTGTCAACATCAGAGATTGGAATGACCTTGCTGAAGCTTTCTACAAGCAGTATCAATACAATGCTGACTTAGCCCCCACTCGCATGCAGCTTCAAAGCATGTCTATGGGTGCCAAAGAAAGCTTTAAGGAGTATGCTCAGAAGTGGAGAGACTTAGCTGGAAGAGTTCAACCCCCTTTGACTGATAGGGAGTTGGTTGATATGTTCATGTGTACGCTGAATGGTCCGTTTTACAGTCATCTCATTGGAAGCTCATCATCTGGCTTCACTGAGTTGATCATGACAGGAGAGCGAGTAGAGAATGGTATCAAGAGTGGTAAGATCCAAGTGGGCACTTCTTCATCAGGTGCTGCAAAGAAGCCTCCCACTGGGAAGAAAGAATCTAATGCTGTGTATGGTCAGCCTGATCGTAACAGAAGGCATCAGTCTGTTAGTGCAGTTCATATTTCAAATCCAACTCCTGCAACAACAGAGCAGCCTCAAGGCAACCAACAGAGGGCTAGAAGACAGTTCACGAAGATCAACATGTCAATGGCTCAGGCATTGCAACACTTGTTGAAGGCTGAACTTATTACCCTGAGGGAGGCTCCTCAGAATCCCAATGTTACCTCTCCCAAGTACAATCCCAATGCACGATGTGCATATCATTCAAACTGTCCAGGACATGATACTAATAACTGCTGGGTCTTGAAGAACAAAATTCAGGATATGATTGATGCTGGAGAAATTGAGTTTGATCCACCAGGTACTCCAAATGTGATTACAGCTCCAATGCCAAATCACGAGAAGACTGTCAACGCCATTGATGAAGATATTGATGAAGATCTGCATGTCTATTCAGTTATGGAGTTGAGCACACAATTGTCTGTTATCAAAAAGAGGTTAGTACAAGCTGGGATCTTTCCAGGTTGTCATGAAGATTGTCTATATTGTACCTATAAGCCGGATAGTTGCTTCATTTTGAGAGATGGGATTCAACGTCTCATGGATAAATATACTATAGTGTTTGAAAGAAGACCAGCATCTGTAGAAAGTATGGTGGATCATCTGACTCAGGGTAAGAAGATTGAAGAGGTTGACATGGTTGACAAAGTACCACTAAGAATCACTTCAAAGGGTCCCATTAAAATCACTCATCAGGGCCCAATCAAGATTACTGCTGAAGGTCCTGTGAAAGTTGTTGCTGAAGCCAGAGCAGCTCCTCTGATCATTACCACTCCTGGTCCTATTCCTTATACATCTGACAAAGCTGTGCCTTGGCACTATGGGTCTGATGTTAACATCCATGGTGTCAAGCAGGAGCCTTTACCTGATATGCCTGTTGACATTGATAATATTGCTGGATCTAGCAAGATCACTCGTAGTGGAAGAGTCTTCTCTCCTCCAGTTGCTTCTAAGAGTGCAGTTACTCCTGCTGTTACTTCCACCACTGATGCTCGGGGCAAGGGTCCTGTTATTGAGCCTGTATCTACTGATGTGCCAGCTGCTGATGACCTCTCTAAGCAGATGGAAGAAGTATTGAAAATCATTCGCAAGAGTGATTATGATATTGTTGATCAGCTGGGGCATACTCCCTCAAAGATTTCTATGCTCTCCCTGTTATTATGTTCTGAGGCTCATGCCAAGTCATTGATCAAGTTTCTAAAGATGGCTCATGTACCCAGTGCAATTTCTGTGGACCAGTTTGAGAATTGTGTTGCGCACCTGACCTATGACAACGGGTTAGGATTTTCTGATGCTGACTTGACCCCGGCCAAGAGGGATCATAACAGGGCCTTGCATATTTCAATTGAATGCAGGGGCACTACCCTGTCTCATGTGCTGATAGACAATGGTTCCTCTCTGAATGTGTTGCCTAAGGAAGTCCTGAACAAGCTGAGTCCTGAAGATACGGTATTGAAGCCCAGTAATATTGTGGTAAAGGCTTTTGATGGTTCTAGAAGAGTAGTGCATGGGGAAATTGATCTTCCAATCAAGGTTGGCTCTCAGGTGTTTACTGCTACATTCTATGTGATGGATATTCGTCCTTCGTACTCATGTCTGCTTGGTCGTCCCTGGATCCATGGGGCAGGTGCTGTGACCTCCACATTACATCAAAAGTTGAGATATCCGGTGAATGGAAAAGTTGTTACTGTCTTTGGAGAGGAAGAATACTTTGTCAGCCATGTAAACACTTTCAAGTATCTGGAAGTAGAAGGTGAATACATTGAAACTCCATGTCAGTCATTTGAAGTGGTTCCCTGGGCTGTTAAGGATTGTGTGACTCCTCCTGCTGTGAAGAAGGTTCCTGTGGTCATCAGAAACCCTCCAACAATGGCAATGGCCTCCCTCAATGATGCAAAAGCTGTGGTGGAAGAAAGTGGTTGTACTATTTGGGGTCAGCTTCCTGATATTCCATACAAGTCTGACAAGTTTGGTTTGGGTTTCACTGCAGAGTCCCAGAAGGCTGTCCGTCGTGCCCGTGCTGTTCGTATCACCAATCAAGGGGTTATCAATGCTGTGGGAGATCAAGATGAAGACCACAACTTGGAGGCATGGATTTTTCCTACTGTGGGTGCTGGACTCAATAATTGGACAGCTGAAGATGTTATCCCTATCTCCTTTAGTCAGGAGTAAATACTATTACTGTGTTATGTTTTTAAATTTATAATTTCTGGAACAATTAAAACTTTCAAGCCATGTGCCTTACCCGGGGCACAATGGTGTGCTTGTTACGGGTTGTCATTTCATTTGCATACTTCATTCAATAAAATCAATGGACGTTTCGTTTTCGTAAATATTGTGTTCCTTGTCTTTCTTTTTCTTTTATCTTTGCTTTATCAGCTATGTGTTCTTACACACACCCACGTCACTAAAATGCAGATCCTCATCCACTCTGGATCCAGTTGATAACAGTTCTACTATTGCCAATTACAATTTCGAGAATCCGATCTATCAAACTGAAGACGGAGACGAGGACGATTGTGAAATACCTGTAGAGCTTGCTAGGTTGTTACAACAAGAAGAGAAAGCTATACAGCCACATGAAGAGCCAGTCGAAGTTGTGAATCTGGGAACGGAAGAAAACAGAAAAGAGGTCAAAATAGGGGCTGATTTAGAGGGCAGTGTCAAGAGCAGGTTGGTTCAGATGCTACGTGACTATGTGGAGATCTTTGCTTGGTCTTATGAAGATATGCCAGGGTTGGATACGGACATTGTGGTTCACCGTTTGCCAGTGAAAGAAGATTGTCGTCCAAAGAAGCAGAAGGTTCGTCGTATGCGTCCTGAAATGTCAGAAAAGATCAAAGCAGAGGTAATGAAACAGTTCAATGCAGGGTTCTTGGCCGTAACTTCTTATCCTCAGTGGGTTGCAAATGTGGTACCAGTTCCTAAGAAAGATGGTAAGGTACGTATGTGTGTAGACTACAGAGATCTGAACAAGGCTAGCCCTAAAGACGACTTTCCACTTCCTCATATCGATATTCTGGTAGACAACACTGCTCAGCATAAGGTATTCTCTTTTATGGATGGTTTCTCTGGTTACAATCAAATCAAGATGGCACCTGAAGATATGGAGAAGACAACATTTGTGACACAGTTGGGGCACCTTTTGCTATAAGGTAATGCCATTTGGTTTGAAGAATGCAGGGGCAACATATCAGCGTGCTATGGTGGCTTTGTTTCATGATATGATTCATCATGAGATAGAGGTATATGTGGATGATATGATAGCCAGATCTCAGAATGAAGAGCAACATCTTGATCATCTGCACAAGTTGTTTGAGAGGTTGAAGAAATACAAGTTGAGATTGAACCCAAACAAGTGTACTTTTGGAGTTAGATCTGGAAAACTCTTGGGTTTCATTGTCAGTGGAAAAGGTATTGAAGTGGATCCTGCAAAAGTGAAAGCTATACGAGAGATGCCAGCTCCCCGTACTGAGAAGGAGGTTAGAGGTTTCTTGGGACGATTGAACTACATTGCAAGATTTATTTCCCAATTAACTACCATCTGTGAGCCAATCTTCAAGTTGTTGAAGAAAGATCAGGTGATGGAATGGAATGATGAGTGCCAGACTGCCTTTGATGAAATCAAGAGATATTTGCTAGAACCTCCAATTTTAATGCCACCAGTTGATGGAAGACCCTTGATTATGTATTTAACAGTATTAGACAACTCAATGGGGTGTGTATTGGGGCAACATGATGAGTCTGGTCGAAAAGAGCAGGCAATATACTACCTTAGCAAAAAGTTTACCGACTGTGAAACAAGATACTCACTGCTCGAGAAAACTTGCTGCGCTTTGGCATGGGCTGCTCGCCGACTAAGACAGTATATGTTGACCCATACTACCTTGTTGATTTCGAAGATGGATCCAATCAAGTACATATTTGAGAAACCTGCTCTCTCCGGAAGAATTGCAAGATGGCAAATGATCTTGACGGAATATGATATACAGTATACTACTCAGAAGGCCATTAAGGGGAGTGTTGTTGCTGATCATTTGGCTCATCAAGCAGTAGGTGATTACCAGTCAATGAATTTTGAGTTCCCTGATGAAGACATTATGTCTGTTACCAAAGAACCTGGACAATATGACGGACCTGAACAAGGATCCCGATGGACTATGGTTTTTGATGGTGCCTCCAATGCACATGGTAATGGTGTTGGTGTTGTGATTAGTTCCCCTAAAGGTTGTCATACCCCGATTACTGCCAGACTTTGTTTCTATTGTACCAATAACATGGCTGAGTATGAGGCATGTATCATGGGTATGCAAGTTGCTATTGATATGAAGATTCAGTTCCTTGAGGTGTATGGAGATTCAGCTCTGGTAGTAAGTCAGATTAAAGGAGATTGGGATACAAAGCATGATAATCTCATTCCTTACAGAGAACATGTGTTGTCTTTGATCCCACATTTCAAAGTGATTACTTTTGGACATATTCCACGAAGAGAGAATCAGTTGGCAGACGCATTGGCCACCATGGCATCTATGTTTGAGATCAGCTGGGATGATGAAGCTCCCAAGATTACCATTGATAGATTTGAGAAGCCTGCATACTGCAATGAGATTGACACTGAAGGGACAGAGGAGAAGCCTTGGTTCTATGAAGTGAAAAACTATCTTGAAGCTCAGGAGTTCCCTGAAGGGGCATCTGTCAAAGATAGGAAGTTCCTGAGAAGGTTTTCTGCTAAGTTCTTTCTGAGTAATGGCATTCTGTATAAGCGTAATCATGATTCAACTATGCTTCGTTGTGTGGATAAGAAGGAAGCTACAGAAATTATGGAAGAGATGCATGATGGGACCTTTGGCACTCATTCTAGTGGTCATACCATGGCAAAGAAGATTTTGAGAGCAGGTTACTATTGGTCTACCATGGAAGCTGATTGCTATCAACACTCCAGAACATGTCACAAATGTCAAATCTATGCTGATAAAGTACATGTACCTCCATCTCCATTGAATGTGTTGACTGCTCCTTGGCCCTTTGCCATGTGGGGCATTGATATGATTGGTGAGATCAAGCCTACTGCTTCTAATGGGCATCGTTTCATCCTGGTTGCTATTGATTACTTCACGAAGTGGGTAGAGGCAGCTTCATTTGCATCTGTGACTAAGAATGTTGTGGCTCGGTTCATTAAGAATAATCTCATATGTAAGTATGGTATCCCTGAAAGGATTATCACTGACAATGGCTCTAATCTGAACAACACTATGATTACTGATCTCTGTACGCAGTTCAAGATTAAGCATCACAACTCTTCTCCGTATCGTCCAAAGATGAATGGGGCAGTTGAAGCTGCTAATAAGAACATTAAGAAGATTGTACAGAAGATGACTATTACTCACAAGGATTGGCACGAGATGTTACCATTTGCTCTGCATGGTTATCGTACTACAATACGTACTTCAACAGGGGCAACCCTATTCTCCTTAGTCTATGGTATGGAAGCAGTTCTGCCTATTGAAGTTCAGATCCCCTCCTTGAGAATTATGAAGGATGCAGGCTTGGATGAAGATGAGTGGATTCAGACTCGACTTGACCAGATAAATTTGATTGATGAGAAAAGGTTAGCAGCAGTTTGTCATGGCCAGATGTACCAGAAACGGATGATCAAAGCTTTTAACAAGAAGGTTAAGCCAAAGGTATATCAGGCTGGTGACTTGGTAATCAAGCGTATCATATTACCACAGGGTGATCCTAGGGGCAAGTGGACTCCAACATATGAGGGACCATTTGTAGTCAAGACAGTGTTCTCAGGAGGTGCCATGACACTGACTACAATGGATGGTGAAGACTTCCCACAACCTGTAAACGCAGACATAGTTAAAAAATACTACGCATAAAAAGAGACCCGCTAGGTTGACAGGCCTAGGCAAAAATAAGGGCATCCCGGCAAACCAAAAGGGTTTGGGCAAAAATTAGGGATATATATATAAAAAGATGTACACCCGGCAAGTCGAAAACCTGAAAAGGCGGCTTGGGCAAAAAAGGGTATCCCGGTGGATTGAAAACCTGAAAGGGCAATCCAGGCAAAAGTTAGGGATTAAAGCGTATGACTATGTCTCGTTTGGATCACTCATGAAACTGCAACCAGTTGTACTACTTACTCAAGCTCAAACAGATAAAGCTCAATCCAATCGTTTCCGTCTCAACAGCAAGAAGATGAGATACTTGAGTGGCAATAGTAGAATTGAAACTCAATAGGATTATTTCCCACATAGCTGATTCTTTTTGTAAAACTTCATGACAAAATTCTCTTACTAGGGTTTATGTCTCCTTGTACAAACTTACCCGTGTATGGGTCACTTTTGATATAAATAAATTCCATCTTTTGAATCCAGATTCACTTTTACCCTATTTACATAAGCGAAACGTCCATTGGTTGTGTTTGAATGTATGTATGCCTTTGAATATGATTGATGTTTACCAGAAACGCATGTATGCTTTTAATATGATTGATGTTTACCAGAAATGCATGAAAATGCAGTAATAGTATTTACTAAGGACGAACGAGGGAAGGATTTCAACGAAGCTTCGCCGATTCATCTTTACAAGACAGTTACAAACCATCAGTAGGACTAATCCATTTTCACAAAGTCTAATCTCCCCTGGAATTTATATCCATCTCTTTTATCCTCATACGGATATACGGGAAATTACTTTCCAATAAGGGCACGATGAACGAAGACAGGATGTTATACTTATCCTACTATCAAACGAAAACGAAGGTTATCTATACCCTACTATCCCCAACAACGGGAGGTTATCTATACCTTGTTATCCCCAACAACGGGAGGTTATCTATACCTTGTTATCCCCAGCAGACAGAGGGTTATATATTCTTCAACAACGAATCGGGATTTATTTTTCTTGGCCAGCAGTTGTTATACAAGGATATCCAGACACTTCCAGCAGTGTCATAGCATACATACATCATTTACATCATACCATAACATATATGTCTATAGTACATTACCTAAGTGCATCATGTCATACATGCATACATAAAGCATAAACTAATGTTGTTATACAGAATGCTACCTTGTTTTCAGGTTAATTATCCAACAAACAATCTTATGATCTTTGGGACTGCTTTATTGTAACCTCAGGGTTACTTTATCCTCCTGATGAGCTTCTTATTACTTTGGGACTGCTTTATTGTAACCTCAGGGTTATTTTATCCTCCTGATAGCCTCTCATGACTTCAAGACTGCTTTAGAGCTACTGATTGCTCTATCCTCCTGAAATCATCCTATTATTTCAAGACTGCTTTAGAGTTATCCATTGCTCTATCCTCCTGAAATTACATTATTATTTCAAGACTGCTTTAGAGCTATCCATTGCTCTATCCTCCTGAAATCATTACTTCAAGACTGCTTTAGAGCTATTGATTGCTCTATCCTCCTGAAGACATATCACATTATTATTTCAAGACTGCTTTAGAGCTGTTGATTGCTCTATCCTACTGAAGCCATTCTATTACTTCAAGACTGCTTTAGAGCTATTGATTGCTCTATCCTCCTGAAGCCATTATTACTTCAAGACTGCTTTAGAGCTATTGATTGCTCTATCCTCCTGAGGTCAGATTTATCACTTCAAGACTGCTTTAGGGTTATCATTATTGATTGCTCTATCCTCATGAAGACATGCTGTTACATCAGTATTACTCCAGACTCCTGACAGTTCTCATTATACTACTGAAGAACTTTCCCCTAGTGGCATCTTTAAGCCCACTCAATCATGTTCAACCAACCATCAATATCACTCCATGCACTGGTGAGTGCAAATTTTTGGGCTTTTGTGTTCAATCCCCTTCAACCTTCCAGGTTACGACTGGCAAATATACCAATCTAACCCCTCAGGTTTCAGAAAATTGAACAGGGGCAGCTGTTGCACCCCAAAATTTGCCCTCACAATACAAGACTTTGTGTTCCAAGAAGGTTCACAAGGTTCACAAAATTCACAATTGGTCAGAAGAGTTGACAATTCCCTCAGACAATGTACCTCCTAAGCAGTGCATCCAAAACTAGGGTTTTGACTTTAATCAGGCTAAATGGACTTCCAAGACTTCAAGTGAGCTTCATAACATCTTATATGTGTATAAGAACCCCCATGTCAAGTTTCAAGACTTTTCTCAAAAGTTTGCTCAGTCAGATGATCAGATAAGTCAAAAGCAGTCAATGTAGTTAAAAGGTCAAACTGAGGTCAACTGTGGTCAAACCAAAGTCAAACTTCATGATTTTTTTTTTGCCAACATCAAAGAGAGGTAAATATCATATGGCATGCATTTTTTTTCTAAAAAGTAAAAATGGCACAATTGGCAGGAGGACATGTGTAAGGAGTTATGAGTGTGAGAGGTTGAGAGTTCGAATCTCACCTTTGTCACTTTTTTTTGTTTTTTATTATTTTTACTCTAAATTTTTCTATCTTTCATTAAAAAAATAACAAAAATAGTTTTTTATTATTATTTAATTATTATTTTCGTATTTTAATTAAATCATTTTTTAAAATATTATTTTTTTCACTTTTTTCTAAATTATTCATAAAAATATCCAAAAAATCATAAAATAAAAAATATTGAAAAAAATTTTGTTCTTTTTATAATATTTTTTATTTTAGGAATCAATAGGATTATTAGTTTTTATTTTAAGTTTATTTTAATTATTTTAAATTATTTAAATTTTATTTTTTCTTAACTAATTATTTAGTTTGGGCTTTAAAATGGGCTTTAGGGACATTATTGACAATTTGGTGTTAACCCTAATTTGTTCCCTATATATACATGTGTTGCCTTGTTGGAAAAAAGGGAGAGATTGAAAAAAACCTAAGAGGAGTGAGTGCCGTTTGCCGTTATTTAGTTTTCTTCTTCATCCATTACTATTGTTTCTTTTTCTTCATCGTTTACCGTTATTTCTTTTCCTTCATCTATTACTGTTGTTTCTTTTTCTTCATCTTTTACCGTTATTTCTTTTTCTTCATCTATTACCGTTATTTCTTTTTCTTTATCTATTACTGTTACGTTTATATATATATAATTTTTAAATTGTTAGAGTTTATATATATATAAGATTTTTGATCGAATTATGTCGATACGATGTTTGCACATTTGTGTGCATGACGCGTGACATTTGTGTTAGTTCGATCTGGTTGCGATGATCGCATTTTTGTGTGAGCAATAATACTATTTTTTGCTTAATTTCTTTTTCTTTGCGATAAATTTTGTTTCGTCCGATTTAGATCTGGTTGCGATGAGCGCATTTCTGCGTTAGCAACATTGTTGGGTTATCTGGCACATTTAAAATTCATTATTGCTTTATTATTATTATTATTATTATTATTATTATTATTATTATTATTATTATTATCATTATTTATTATTATTATCATTATTATCATTATTATTACCATTATTATTATTATTGTTATCATTAATTTATTAAAATTTGTTATAATATAAAAATCTGTTTTTTAAAATAAATAACATTAACATCTTTTCCAAATTAATATGAAAACCTATTATTTTTAAGAAAAACTTTTTTTTAGATAAATTTAAAATAATAACTAAAACCTTTTTTTTAAAATAATAACTAGAACCGTTATTTATTTTATTTTATTATTGTTCAATTCAAATTTCATTATCATATTGTATCTGCTCCTCTCATGTAACCTCGCGAACTTAACAATCGCTCTTTAAATTCTGCCTTTAAATTTCTGCTTGCATGGTTTAAATTATGACATTATCTCTCTGTTTGCATGATTCAATTATCTCACGCGTTTACTATTATTTCTGTCACATTGCACACATCCGAAGGTTAGGTCTAACTGTTTGGCCGCCGCGCCAATAGTCCGTAAAACTTCACACATTCAATTTCAAATCCTCAAAACTACAAACTACAAACCCTAATTTTCACAAATGCCTCGCCGCAGGCAAAATTACAATTTTACCCTTAGCATTAGGTCAAAGAGCCGCCGCGCTCATTTTAGGGTTTCCCACCGTGGAATCCCTAATTTAACCCTAATTACAACTTAACATTTCAACGTAGAGATTTGGAGTTTCTACACTCCACGTAAGCGTGTCCTTAAGATGCGTTTATTCCCCTTGAGACCTTGACCACAGTCAAGAAGTTTCTAACCTCCCTATTGAGGGGAACTACGATTACTCTGATTCCACTCCCGTAAGGATACGTAGGCACAAGATGCGATGTCTTGCCGAGTAAACTTAGAATTAACCCCCTTTATTATTTATTATTGCTTATTTATATTTTATTTATCTTTGCTATTTAATTATTTTGCTTATTATTTTGTAATTGTTTCTTGGATGTAAAGTTGTTTAATTATTTAATTATTATTATGGTTAGTAATTAGGGAGTGTAACAACATGTATGTAATATTAAAATAAATTTAGATCACTTTTAAATAAAGATAATTAAAATAAACACGTCACACACGTAAGTCGATTTTAATCGCCGTCTCACTTCCTAAGGATATCCCTCAAGTTGCCTACGAATAATGGTTAAGTGGGGTGTATAAAGCAAGTCCCTCAAATAAAAAAATCATCAAAGTCCCTTATGGTTGCCTTTACGAATCAAGTCCCTTTCGAAAAATGATGATGGTCCCTTATATGTGCTTATTACACCCCACAATGGCCTTCAAAAATCCAATTGTCCCTCACATGTCCCTTAACATCCAAAGTAAGGACTACCTACTCCATTTTAGTAGGGATAGTCTTACTAAGGAAAGGATAAAGAATAAGAAAGACCTTAAAACATTAGGGTAGGCTACTCCTAGATACTTGCTCACTTCAAAACTTTTTCACACTTAAACAAATTTCCAACAAAATTTTCAAACAAGTTTCTTTCACATCCATACACGAATTATTATTAAACTATTCTGAAATTTTTTGCTATTCACACACTACACTTTCAAAACAATTCAAAAGTGAGCTTAAGTACCTAAGAGCCCATGGATAACCATGGATGAAAAGGGTGCTAACACCTTCCCTTTTCATAACTTACCCCCCGGACCCAAAATATTCTCTAAGGTCTTTCCTGTTCTTTTATAACCTTTCCTTATGGATAAAATAAAAGTCGGTGGCGACTCTTGCTATCCGCAACATTGTTTAAAGTCAGTTCTCCCACCGTGTTACAATAGGTGGCGGATAAAGTCACGTCTTCGTATTGAAAGACGAGTATCGAGACCACCCACACTACAGTGAATATCCCAACTTTCGGAGAGGAAGAAGTCTACACTCAATCCTCTCTCTTTAGTTCAATACAAAGAGAACTCGATTTATTTATTGTAATTGTTTTGAAAATGCACTCGGTACGGGGCCGAGGTTTTTTAGGAGAAAAAGGTGTGGATGAAAACATCTTCGTATTGAAAGACGAGTGTCAAAACCACCCACACTACAGTGAGCATCTCAACACTCGGAGAGGAAGAAGTCTACACTCAATCCCCTCTCTTTAGTTCAATACAAAGTGAACTTTATCCTTTTGTTAAATATGGTGAGTTGGTTTAACCATTATTTGAGAAAATCCGCTTGACGTTGGGTCAACGGTTTTAGTTTGCTTAAAAAGGCTTGAGGTGAAGCGAACAAGGTCGATGGCGACGCGCAAGGCAATCGGCTTACAAGGTCAAAAATGGCTCGATGAGAATCGAGAGTTTGTTTTCTTGAAAATGGTTTTTAGAACCAAAGGTCAAAAATGACCAACAATAAATATGCATAAAAACCAAACAATCATAACGGGTTAACCAGCTTAAAAAAACAAAACACAAAAAAAACGGCACGAAGTTCCATCAAGGAGTTCGCCGTGCGAACTCCGTGAGAAAATTTTTTTTGAGGTAAAAAAGTCGAGAAAACGTGAAAAACAGGGGTCTGACACGGGCGGCCGTGTTGTGTGACATGGCCCGTGTCACAGTTCCAGGAAACTTAGGGGTTTTGAGGCAAACAGAAGTGTTACACGGGTGGCCGTGTTGTGTGACACGGCCCGTGTCACAAGGTCTGGGAGAAAAATGATTTTTTTAGGGCAAACAGAAGTGTGACACGGGTGGCCGTGTTGTGTGACACAGCCCGTGTTGTGTGACACGGGTGGTCGTGTTGTGTGACACGGCCCGTGTCATGTGTTCTAGGCATTTTACGCCTTGAAAAGTCACACAGAGATGCAACACGGCCGACCGTGTCGTGTGACACGGCCCGTGTTGGGCTACCAGAAGAAAAATTCCAACTTTTCTCTTGTTTTTTACTTCTTTTTGTGGTTCTTAAAAAATGATTTCTTGGTCCCTTTGGAATCTTACATGTTATACTCAACACAACAACACTCAAACCAAAAGAACAAATGATAAATGCACAATATAAAAGAAGAGAAGAGTTTGAAGAAATGGATACCGAAGAGTTGTTTCCCTCCTTGCAAAGTATCCACTGATTTTGGCTAGGTGTTCACTTCTCTTCACTCTATGCTTTGATGGCTCTCCTTCTCAATGGCTCCCTTGTATTTCTCTTTCACTCTCTAAATCTTTTGCTGGTTTTTTGCTCTCTCTATTTTTTCTGGTTTTCTCTCTTACTCTTTGCTCTCAATATCTCTATCTCCAAAATGTGTTAATGATAGTGAATGATCCTTTTGTGCAGCCTCCAAGCCTCCTTATCTCACTTTTTCTGCTGCATTTTCTGCTGTACCAAAAGCATAGCTCTTGCACAACTTTCAATCTTCAAAGTTTCCATTTTCTGCTGCATTCCAGGAAGGGTAGCCACAAACATCTGCACGAGCTCGCGCTCAACCATCGGCGGTTGAACCCGAGCAGCCAACTCACGCCACCGCTGGGCGTACTCCTTAAAGCCTTCATTATTCCGCTGCGAAAGGTTCTGGAGCTGAACTCGGTTGGGGGCCAAGTCGCTATTGTATTGATAGTGGAGGACAAACGCTTCAGCGAGATCTTTCCATGTGCGCACGGTAGTGGGCTCCAGGCCCATATACCACTCGAGGGATGGACCAGAAAGACTATCTTGGAAGAAGTGCATCAGCAACTTCTCATTGTCGGAATAGGCGTACATCTTTCTATAGTAATATCGAAGGTGGACACGGGGGCAAGTAGTACCCTTATACTTCTCAAAGACAGGCACCTTGAACTTATGAGGTACCTTGAAATCAGCAATTAACCCCAGCTTGGACATATCAACGCCCAAAGTATTCTGATTCTCAATGTCTCTCATTTTGTCTTCTAGTGCTTTGAACCTGAGCCGCGCTTCAGCATTCAACTCTGCTTCTACACCTCTTTGAGAAAATACGTCATCCTGATGATCCTCAAGCCACGGTTGAGGCACCAACAGATTTCCGACGCCAGCATTGCCGTTGATCGGTCCGATGTTGACATTAGCTCCCAGACTACCATTGTCGACGCCCGTCGTATTGAGTCCGATATTGGCCATCACATTGCCATTAGCACTGCCGTTGCCCCCGGCAACAGGAACAACATTCTGCGGAGCATCAACTGGAGGAGGAGTGGGCACAGCCCCGCCATGAAGTATGCCGTTACTATCAACCCTGGAGATCAAAGGTTGAACCAGAGTACGAAGCTGGTCCTGACCATTAGCGACTACCTGCATCAGTTCCATAAAACGATCCATCCATTCACGGAGCTCTTGAACATCTGACTGCACCTGATCCATGATCCTTGTCTGATTAGCCCGAGTTGAGTAACGATGAATGAGTCTCTGATCAATCCTGGAGACCGGAAGCAGCTCGGAACCTGTGAACCTGAAAAACCTGAAAACATTAAAGGTTAGGAAAAGCAACAAAATGTACGCCATGCAAATGTTTCATGCAGATGCATGCGTGTGTCTGTGTGCTTGGGAGATTTCCCCCGATCCTAGTGCCTTAGTGCCAGTGTTGATAATAATAATAATAATAAGAAGAAGTCCGAGCCCAATCATGGAAATATCAATCTCATATATATATGGAAAGCCTATCAAGGCAGTACATAGCAACAGCGACAGTCAACTTCGACACATCAGGGGCCGGGAACTTGTACGTAACAGTCTTCTTGAGAGAGGCTATAATAATACAATAGGAGGCGAGAAATCCTGGATCGGGGAAACGGTACCTGCAACACAGACACACGTTAATGGAATGCAAATGATCATGCAAACTAATGCAAAATGCGGACATGCAATAATATATCCAGGTGACTGCTGTGGAGATTTTGTGTCAATAATCACTGATGAGAAGAAAACCCCGGTGTAAAACCACTAATCTGATCTGCTAAGAACGACCCTCTGATAGGACCATATACATAAGATCAAAATTTTGCTCTGTCGAGAGCAAATGTCTGATAATAAGGACCTCAGATGTATGATCAAGAAATATCTGCTGATGAAGTCTTCAGACCCCAAATCAAAAATCTGCCCTATCAAGAACAAACATACAACTGCTGATGAGATCTTCAGACCCCACTCAAAATCTGCCCTATCAAGAACAAACAACATCTGCTGATGAGATCTTCAGACCCCAAAAAATCTGCTCTATCCAGAACAAACCACTGATGACAATACTCTGATCAAAACCTGCTCTATCAAGAACAGACATACACCTGATAATAAGGTCCTCTGATCAAAACCTGTTCTATCAAGAACAGACAAATCTGCAACTGAGAAACCTGGTACCAACATAACTGATCCACTGTCAAGAAAACCAGGTGGTCTGGAGGTCAAAGTTTCCTGCAATAAACCCAATCCCGCTCACAGGTATGGACCTAATCCACGGACAAAGGTACGACATCCTATGCGGTCATCAGCGTCACAGACTTTCATGAGTGACGATACGATTCCCAAAAGGAGTGGCATCATCAAGTCATGAAGAGGCCTCACTTAGCTGACTTCCAAATGATCGGTCCCCAGAGTCGACAATCCTCACGTCTGGACTCCCCTCAGATCCTCAGGACCGGAAAGGAGCACCTCGGCGAGAACCTCGTCTGAGCGCAGATTTCGTAGGGAACTGTGCCTGCTCAGCAGACAGGTTCGTCTACTACTCTCCGCAACTATGTCTAGGTGCATACTCAAGCCCAGGTCCGGCTTCTCACTCATAGTAACCTCCCTCTCCCACAGCAATAATCATAATAATATAGTGCTGAAAGTAAATGCGGAAAGGTAAAGGTGCGGGAAAGTAAAGTGCGGAAAAGATAAAACACATAAGCACAACACCCAACAGATAAACACCCAAGCGCTAGGATTGACTCGCGTAGGGGATGGGAAACGGTCCCAACATAAGGGATGGGAAAAGTCCCTAGATGCTATAAGTCCCCAGCAGAGTCGCCAGCTGTCGCTTGCGCGAAAATGAGGTGCCGGCATGACAGAAGAGTCGCCACCTTTCGTTATTTATCCCTCAGAGCAGGAAAGGAAACGATCGGAAAAACCTGACGAATAAGGGTAAGACAAGGTCATCGCAACCATTATCTGGGTTCGGGAATCGGTTACGCAAGGGGAAGGTATTAGCACCCCTCACGTCCGTCGTACTCGACGGGATCCACGCTTGTTTGTTTATTTGAACGGGTTGGTTTTATTCTATCTACCTATCAAGGCTGTCTGAAAAAGAAAAGAAAAATGACTCGGCAAAGCGTCGCACTTTATGCCTACGTATTCTCATCAGAGAATGAGAAATCAGAGTCAACGTAGTTCGGCCTACGAAGGGTTATGGGGGAAGGTAGCTCGCCAAGACATCGCCATCTTGTGCCTACGTACTCTCAACAGGCATGAGAGATCAGAGCTCACGTAGTTCGGGAAACTACGGTTTATTTCCTGTTTTGAAAGAAGTGTTTTTTATTGTGTTTGCGATTTCAACCGCACTAGAGACTATGACCTGAGAGTGAATGCGTCGCATGTCACCCAAAGGGTACCATACTAAACATCCAGACTGTGGAAAAGGAACTCTCCCACAATCCTTTCTCAGATAGCTTAAGGCTCGTAACGTACGAAAGAAATCATTCATGATTACTGTATCTTAAACTGTTTTGAGATGAGAAGAGAACAGGCCCAACTAGGAGGGAGACTATCAAGTCCTACTGTTATCATGCCACGGATTCATCCTATGGTTGAGGTTTGAACAGGGAACTCCTAGAAGTTGTCATGCATAGGTTTCAACCTAAAAGTCTATCATCAAATCCTTATCAAAGGAAATGAGAGTCCTAAGGGATCATGTCAATGATACACCAAAACAGACAAAGCATCAGCTTAACAGTAAAATGCATACAATGCAAGTGAGGGAGGAAATGTGTGTGGGGCTTCAGCCTCCACAAGCTCGTCTCGACCTCAAGCCAGTCATGAAATAACAGTAATCATACTGAAAAATAAACAACATGCTATCAAGCAATATACAGTAAACTGCAGTCATACAGATAAAAGAAATGAAATACCATCCATGTTTGAGAAAGAAATTATCTACATCTAAGCTCTCCCTAATCCTAACCCTAAAACAAAACCCTAATCTACCTCTAAGCAAAGCCCTAAAGCAAAACCCTAATCAAAAGAAATCAATCCCAGTCTTCAAGCTTCAAAACAAGCTTACCAAAGAAAGGGAGCTAAGTAGGCAGACTCATAATGCCTTCCTCAGGAAAGCACTAGGAGGCTTATACTTAGGACTCATATCCCATGTGGCTCAACAACTGTGATCGGTTTACGTTCCTCCTCAGGAGAAACTAAACTCACATGAAGGCTCCAACATCATTGGATACTTGAGAAATCCTACATGAACTAAGGGAACTAAGTGAACAGACCCATAGTGCCTTCCTCAGGAAAGTACTAGGGGGCTTCCACTTAGGAATCATATCCCATGTGGCTCAACAACTGTGATCAGTTTACATTCCTCCTAAGGAGAAACTAAACTCACATGAAGGCTCCAACATCATTGGATACTTGGGAAATCCTACATGAACTAAGGGAACTAAGTGAACAGACCCATAGTGCCTTCCTCAGGAAAGTACTAGGGGGCTTCCACTTAGGAATCATATCCCATGTGGCTCAACAACTGTGATCAGTTTACATTCCTCCTCAGGAGAAACTAAACTCACATGAAGGCTCCAACATCATTGGATACTTGGGAAAGAGGTGAGAAGAAAGAATGAAAGACATCCATAGTGCCTTCCTCAGGAAAGTACCATGAACTTCCCTCAGACTCCAGGGTCTCAAACCTCACAGAAAGAGAGCAAGCTCCTAAACCAGGCCTTCAATCCATGCCTCCTCCAATCCTCTAGTAGGCTCCACTAAGCTCCATAATGAGATGCCAAGCTCCTCCAATCAAAGGAATACCCCAAAGCAAAGCAAACTAACAAAACTTGCCCTAAAGGCCACACAAACAATCATTCAATTCAAAAATCGACTAAAAATAGTATATTATTCTATTAAATCCTAATATAAATGCTAGGGGATCCTACATAACTACCCTTAAGTCCCATATATTCCCCATAGACTAAATTGCCCTACAAAACCTCAAACAAAATTGTTCAAATTCAACTATGCTTCATAAAACCCTAATTTTGTTATGCTAATGCTATTTAATCAAACTAACTAAAATCTAATCCTAAAAATCTTGGTATAAAAACCAGAGGGAGCTAAGATCAACATCTAATTATACTAAAAAGAATGGATTAAAAAACTTAAGGGAAGATCCTAACCCAAATTCTACAAAATCCAACATTAACCTAAATCATTAAAAAGCTATTTAAAAGAAAAATATGCTAAAAAATATAAAAATAAAAATAAAATGGAATTTTATTATTTACTAATTTTCTAGACAGAAGTATGAACCTAATGCAAAAACAAGAAATTAAAAATATTGATTTTTCAATTATTTATGAATTTTCCAAGATGCAAGAAAAAATAAAAGAATAAAAACAAAGAAATTAAAAGAAATGGGGAGGGGGTGCTGAAAGCAGAGGCGCCTAGTTCATTATCCATCTGGGCTGAAGAGGGGGTTCAATTAGCAAAGCGCATTAGGCCCAGATTAAATCAGAAAAACAAATTGAAAATCAAAAGAAAAATGCTAAAACCACGGTGTAAATAGCAGAAAAATACAATGCATATTTGGACTTGGGCCTACATGGGGGTGCGGGTAGCAGGATTTGGACTAAGCCCACCAGAGGGCGCTTTAATGAAACAGTGAGTTTCATTATTCTGAGTTCCCTCTCCATTTCTTATTTCAAATTCTGGCTGTTAGATCAAATCCCGAGTCAACATCCAAGACCTAATCCAACGCATGCTGTGCGTCTTCAACCTTTGGCACTTCTAGGGTTTGCAGAGAACTCCATGCACGAATCTTCCATACATAGAACTTCTTCTCTCTTGCTCTCACTCGATTCTCCATGAATTTCAAAAATGTAAGAACCAAAATTGCTCTACTCTCTCCCAGGAATACAACCATGCTCTTGGTTTTAATTGAAACCCCCTAGAACTCCAAACCCGATAGCATGAAATCCCTGGTTCACCAACTTTACACTGCAATGGACTCTCATGATTCTTGATTCTAATGGTACTAACATGTTCTTTGCATTACACTGATCTTAACATGCTATGGTGTGTGCATTAAAACTCATTAACCTAATCAATCTTGATCATTAAAGTTTCAACACCATATATGCAAACTCCATGGATGGCCCTCAAACTCACTGAACTTAATCCTCTAATCATCCCTAACATTTTTAACCTAAAATTCTGACCTATTCATGCATAATTAAAGAGGTAGAAGAGAAAATGCCAACCTGCTTCTTGGCTATGGTAGGTGTTGAAACATCTTGCTTCAATGCTTGCAGCTTCTTCACAATGATCCTCTAATGGCAATCTCCTTTCCGTTTGCACAAACTTGGAAGATGAAGGCTTGTAATGGGGAATTCGAAGCTTGCTTGTAATGGAAGCTATCCTTGAATATCTCACTCTCCTCTCACTCTTTCCACTGAATTCTCCAACCCTTGATCACAGCTTGATCCACTCAATATATAGAATCCACTAGAGGATCCTAGATGCTTCTAGAATGTGCTAGAAAGTTATGGAAATCTCATGTAATGACATATTGGATCCATCTCTTCTCGTGCATACAGCCCTTGGTTTTTGCTTTAAAATCTCCTCAAATGAGATATTGAGGTGGTATGAATGAAGAACAAACCAATTCCTTGCCTTTGGTGAAGTTTTACAATGTTGCCTTATTATGCAAGTAAGAACATTACAAAGCAACTCCCATTTTTAGGCCTCAAATCAAAATTGTGGCTAAACCATTATTTTCAAAATGTGGTTTAGACTCAAAATGATATATTATATGACCTATTTTGGATTTGTAGATCTCTCAAACCATTTTCCAATTTGAACTTATTTAACTTATATGCCATTTTTAGGCTATTTTCATCACTTTTTGCTATGAGCCTTTCCAACATCTCATGACCACCCTACTAGCCTTAAAACATCATTCTAAGAAACTTTTATGTTGAAAGTTTTTCCATTTGAAGCTTGGAAGTAGGAGATATGGCCATATGCTTAAACTGACCTATAACTTCAAAATGACCAAAATACCCTTGGCTTGTCAAAGCCATAAGTTGAGTTCTACAAATCCTATCAAGGACTTCTAGTACTCTATAGAAATATAAGAAGATGCTATTTAACATTCATGTTGACCAAGAGATCATAGGAATCATCCTACTAAGGCAAAAGTTGTCTGCAAGTTGGGTGACTTTCAAAGACCCAGATTCACATACCTCAGATGACCTGTAATTTGTCAAAACCATAACTTGAGCTCTGCAAATCCTATCAAGGACTTCTACCACTCAAATTAAATCTAAGAACAAGCTCTACAACATTCATGTTATGGGGAAGATGATATGACAATCACATCTTGAGCTAAAACTGCCTGGAAGATAGGGATCAAACTAGGGGATTTTACACTGACAATCCTTAGAAACCCTTGCTTAAAACTTCTCAAACTCCTCAATCATGATGAGTTGTTCTTGGAATTATCCTTATAGTATCTCAATACCTCATTCCATGATCACATGGCTCTTGGATTAGGTCTCAACCTTCTCCAAATCTGCAGTTGACCTAGGGTTGACCCAGTCAAAACCCTAATTCTACCATTCATGGTTGAATCTTCTGAATTCTTGCATAATGACCTCTCTGGGCTTCGTGATGGCTTTCAAGACATCTCATAAGCTTTCTCAAAGCTTCAAGTTCATTCTCAAAGTCTCAGAATCATCTGAGGAGCTCCCACAACTCTCAAGCTATGAAGCACACAACCTTGGTTTCAACCAATTCCTCTGAGGATCTCTTGAACTTTCTGATGAAGGTATCAACCTTCAAACACTTGATGGATAAATAAATGTTGGTCAAATCTTGGGGTGCAACACTTATCACCTCTTTCTTGGTGCAGCCCCACATCTTTCCATTTCTAGGCCTGTTTTGCTGTATTTTTCTACAGCACTCTACCTTGCCTTCCAACCTTGTACCCATTGGTTGGTTATGCTTGGACATATTCATGTAGCTAACACCATTACCTTTTGGACAGAATTTTCAAGTTCTGATTTTTGATGTGTAGATGTATCAACATAAGCTTATAGCCTTGGTTTTGTGACATAAAATGATTTTGTAATATGATACACATTGCCACTTCTTGCATGGGGCTGTTTTGGATCATATTCAAATTGCTCATGGGTGAACATGCATGGTATTGATCTTGAAATATTCCAACATTGAATTAGCTCTTAAATATTTTCCTTGCATGTTTGTAAGCACAAGGAGGGTCATGTGGACTTGATGGAGCATGGGGGATACCATGGCATGAAGTTATTTAGAATATTTAATTAAGATTAGAAATAGCTTAATTTCCTAAGCATTATTAAGAGTTTGAAATTTGGTAACCAATGTAACATTCTTGAAAATGTCAAGAGATTTCTCTTTGTAAAAACTCTTGAATCTAGCCTTGAATTCATGAACCTTGAATTTGGAATGATGGGCCTCCCTTATGCCATTGAATTTGAAAGAAATGAAGAAATGAGTCAAGCCTTGAAAGAGGGCAAATTTTGGGGTGCAACACATATCAATGAAATGCAAATGATAATGCTAATGTGAATGAAATGAAACACAAGCTAGGTGAATAAATGTTGGGCAAATTTTGGGATGCAACAGCTGCCCCTATTCAAACGGCTTGGACCTGACTGGGTGAGAAGCGAACGACTCTCAAACAATCAAGGTAAAAGACGGTTGAATACCAACAGACCCGGAAATTTGCCAACTGCACAAGTATACGGTACTCTGATGGGGACAAATCTTCGGAAACTGAAATAATAGTTGTGCAGCAACTAGCTGGGGAATTGGTCACACGGTAACCGGTGAAAGGTCTAATCTCAAATCTCCGTCAGGATGATCATCTGATTTTGCTGTAGATATTCGTCCTCAAGTCATCAAGGGGTCACCGGTTACGCAGTAACTGGTAATGAATGGTTGATTATACCGTCAGGCGTTCTATGTCATAGCAAAAGGATTCCTCGAGACTCATCAGGTCATTAGGAACTTTTTAACAATCAAGTTAATCATGCCGTCGGGCATTCAAAGAACTTTTTCGGGCTTCAGCTGGACTTCGTCAGTAAGTCGGGAATAGAATTCTCGGTCAATCATGAGCCAAATAGAGATATCCAAACTTCTACCATCAGGCACTCTGCATCAACTGAGAGAACTGCTTCGACATCCTAGTTAGACTTCATCAGTAAGTCTGGGGTTTTGGCACCGCTGCCGGACTTCAATCAACAAGTTTTCAAGGAAATTTCAACTTCGCTGTTCAAAAACCTGCCGGGGATGACACATCTCCGTTGGGGGTACTGGAGAACTATCAAGTAACTCTGCTTCGGGGCTCCCGAAATCACTCTGGGTGAATCGACTCTGCTGAGGACTTCAAGAATCATCTTGGACAAATAACTCCGCCAGATACTTCAAGAATCATCCTGAACCAATAACTCTGCTGGAGATTTCAGGAATCATCCTGAGCGAACACTCTGCCGGGGACTCTAAGCGTCAACCTGAGAAACCCTCTCTGGTGACATCACTGGGGATTTTAAGAATCATCTTAAACAAACCACTTCGCTGGAGAATTCAAGAATCATCTTGGGCAAGCGACTTTGCTGGGGAATGCCTGCAAAACAAGAACGGTAACGACCTAGCTCATGTTTCGTATGCATATGGTTTGACAATGACGCAATGCTCCACACGGTGGAAATGCTACGCGTTTTTAGGGTAAGTGATATGCAATCATGCAAGATGCTACGACCCCGTCAGCAAAATAAATGTTGAAGGGAGAATCCTCCTGTCAAGGAGAAAGAACCACTCTGGTGGAGAGGAGGAATCATCCTGCCGAGGAGAAGAAGTCACACCAATCTCAATTGGACTCCGCCTGGGGAACAAACTTCAGCCGACTGCTGCAGGGGAATAAAGTTCTACAAGAACCTGAACCCGCTCAACCAGGTATTTCAACCACAAACTATCGAGGAAACAATATCAATCGCAGAAATAAACTGCACGACATTCACAACAAAACTTCCCTGGAGATACCGACTCCGCTGGGGGAAATCCAGCATCAGCTGTTCAACACTCTAATGGGAAAAAACCAATCACGGCTTCAACGGCTTTCCATGACTCGACTCTCTTGGGGAACTGCCAGCTCGACTGGGGAAGAAGGAATCATCCTGCTTACTGGGGAGAGTATGACCCTGTGGGGAATTTCAATTCCGCTGGAGACTTTAGTCTGAAATATCGAGCGCTGCACACTTCAGTATATGACTCATCTAGGGAAGTGACGATCCTTCAGGATACATCTGGTTGGGGAGAGAATCTTCTCTGCTTGGGGACGCATACGGCGTACTGCCTGGAATATGCTATACCTGCAACAACACAAAAAAATGGACGAGATACCCTTCTCAAAGGGACCTATCAAGGTTATCATCTTGTGACAATGTTCCAGTAATTCATTGTTTCAACAATCAATGGCCTAGGCCAGTAAGTTTATGTATGCGCATTTTATCAAAAACATTGGCGTTCTTTTTCGCAAACAAAACAGATAAATGCTAAACAAGCAAACAGAATTGCTGAATAGTATACATTTTATTGATAACGAGCCCCTGAATGGGTAAAAATGTTTTACAACAGATGCAAGCTCCTGGAATGAGGAAGCTGTGCAAATATAAAAACATAAATATACATCAGTATATACACAAATGTCGGCAATGAGGCGTAGACGAACACCATGAGTTGATCCCTCTATGACCCACTCGACTTTGATACTTCTCCGATGCTTCATCTTCAGAAGAGATTGATTCAGATATACGGCCCTCAGGTCTTCCAAACCACTAAACAATGAAAGTCCATACGCGGAACGCAGTCATTTGCTTTTTCAAATCCCTAACTTTTGCCTGAATCGCCCTTCCGGGTTTTCGATTCACCGGGATACCCTTTTTTGCTAAAGTCGCCCTTCCAGGTTTTCGACTTTGCGGGTGTACATTCTTTTCTTTATATCCCTAATTTTTGCCCGAACCTTTTTCCTTTTTTATGGTTCGCCGGGATGCCCCATTTTTGCCTGGATATTCTTTTTCTTTCCAGCGGGTCATTTTTTAAGCAAAGTATTTTTTAACTGCGTCCGCGTTCACCGGGGATGCAAAATCTTCACCATCCATCGTGGATAACAACAAGGCTCTTCCCGAGAAGACCTTGCTGACGACGTACGGACCTTCGTAATTAGGAGTCCACTTGCCCCGGTGATCGGAGTGTGGAGGAAGAATCTTCTTCAGGACGAGATCACCCGTCTGAAAGCTTCTAGGACACACCTTCTTATCATAAGCTTTCTTCATTCGGCTTTGGTACAGACGACCATATGCAATCAATGCTAACCTCTTCTCGTCTATCAGGCTGAGTTGGTTTAGTCGGTTCTTAATCCATTCTGCCTCATCGAGTTTCACATCGACCAAAACTCGCAAAGAAGGAATCTCAACTTCTAGCGGTAGGACAGCTTCCATACCATACACTAGTGAGAAAGGAGTTGCCCCGGTTGATGTACGTACCGTTGTACGATAACCGTGCAATGCGAATGGCAGCATCTCGTGCCAGTCTTTATAGGTCACAACCATCTTCTGCACAATCTTCTTAATGTTTTTATTGGCCGCTTCAACGGCGCCATTCATCTTTGGCCGGTAAGGAGATGAGTTGTGATGTTCAATCTTGAAACTCTGGCACAGCTCCTTCATCATCTTGTTATTCAGATTTGAACCATTATCAGTAATGATCCGCTCGGGAATTCCGTAACGACAGATGATGTCCCTCTTTATGAACTTAGCCACCACCTGTTTGGTCACATTAGCATATGAGGCTGCCTCCACCCACTTGGTAAAGTAGTCGATAGCTACTAGAATGAAGCGATGACCGTTAGATGTAGTGGGCTCGATCTTACCTATCATGTCGATGCCCCAGATGGAGAACGGCAACGGGGAGGACATGACATTTAACGGGCACGGCGGCACATGAATCTTATCAGCATAAATCTGGCATTTGTGACATCTCTTCGTGAATTTAAAGCAATCCGACTCCATCGTCAGCCAGTAGTATCCTGCTCTCAGGATCTTTCTTGTCATAGCATGCCCGCCGGCGTGCGTACCAAATGTGCCTTCATGGACTTCTTCCATGAGCATACTCGCTTCTTTCTCATCTACACATCTGAGTAGCACGAGATCGTGGTTTCTTTTATACAAAACTCCATCAGGATTGAGATAAAAGTTTCCAGACAGCCTCCTCAGAGTCTTCTTATCCTGGGTTGACGCTCCAGCAGGATACTTCTTAGTCATAAGGAAGGTCTGGATATCATGGAACCATGGCTTGCCATCGGAGGCTTCCTCGATCGCAAAGACGAATGCAGGTCTATCAAGACGAGAAAGGACAATTCTTGGAGCTTTATTCCAAAAATTGACTTTTTACATCGAAGCCAACGTGGCTAAGGCATCAGCCATCTGGTTTTCAGCTCGGGGCACATGATGGAGTTCCACTCGATTAAAGAACGGAAGTAGCCTTCTGGCATAGTTCATGTACGACACCAAATTCGATTGACGAGTCTCCCACTCCCTTTTAATCTAGTTGATCACAAGTGCCGAGTCACCATATACATCTAGGTTTTTGATTCTCAAATCAATTGCTTCTTCTAGACCCATGATGCATGCTTCATACTCCGCTTCATTATTGGTGACCGGAAACGTCAGTCTCGCAGTGAACGGGATGTGGGATCCGTGGGGAGTCGTGATGATTGCCCCAATGCCACTTCCATAAGAATTAACCGCCCCGTCAAATATCAATTTCCATTGGGATTTCCTATCTGGCCCTTAGTCGGGCAACGGTTCATCACAATCTTTCACTTTGAGAAACATGATATCCTCATCAGGGAATTCAAATTTCATCGTAATCTTCGATCGGCTGTTCGACCAGGTATTCAGATAATACGCTGCCCTTGATGGCCTTCTGGGAAACGTACTGAATGTCATATTCCGTCAACACCATTTGCCATCTGGCAATCCTGCCCGAAAGCGCTTGCTTCTCGAAGACATACTTGATCGGATCCATCTTCGAAATTAGCATGGTGGTGTGGTTGATCATGTACTGTCGTAAACGTTTAGCAGCACAGGCTAGTGCACAACAGGTTTTCTCCAGCATCGAGTAACGAGATTCACAATCTGTGAACTTTTTACTCAAATAGTAAATGGCATGCTCCTTTCTGCCCGTCTCGTCGTGCTGACCGAGAACACACCCCATACTATTCTCAAGAACTGCTAAGTACATGATTAGGGGTCTTCCAGCCACTGGGGCTATCAAGATCGGAGGTTCTTGTATATACTGTTTTATCTTATCAAATGCCTTCTGGCAATCCTCGTTCTAGATAATCGCCTGATTTTTCTTTAACAGCTTGAACATCGGTTCACACGTGGCCGTGAGCTGAGAAATAAACCTTGCAATGTAGTTTATTCTGCCCAGGAAACCGCGAACTTCTTTTTCTGTTTTTGGAGCTGGCATTTCTTGTATTGCTTTTATCTTCGCAGGATCAACCTCAATGCCTCTTTTGCTCACGATAAACCCCAGTAATTTTCCAGACCGTACTCCGAAAGTAAACTTGTTAGGATTCATCCTCAACCTGAACTTCCTAAGCCTCTCAAAAAGCTTCAGCAAATTGACCAGATGTCCTTCCTCCGTTTGGGACTTCGCAATCATGTCATCAACATAGACTTCAATCTCATGATGAATCATGTCATGAAACAAAGTGACCATTGCTCGTTGGTAAGTGGCCCCTACGTTCTTCAGACCGAAAGGCATTACCTTGTAGCAAAATGTTCCTCAAGGTGTGATAAACGTAGTTTTCTCCATGTCCTCCGGCGCCATCTTGATCTGGTTGTAACCGGAGAATCCATCCATGAACGAAAATACGGAGAACTGAGCTGTATTGTCGACCAACACATCAATATGAGGGAGCGGGAAGTCATATTTAGGGCTCGCCCTATTCAAATCCCGATAATCGATGCACATTCGCACCTTACCGTCTTTCTTCGGTACATGCACTATGTTGGCGACCCACGGAGGGTAAGTAGTGACCGCTAAGAAGCCATCATCAAGCTGCTTTTGCACTTCTTCTTTGATCTTAACAGCCATATCTAGTTGCGTCCTCCTAAGCCTCTGCTTAACGGGAGGACAATCTTCTCACAGCGGCAAGTGGTGGACCACAATGTCAGTATCAAGTCCAGGCATATCTTCGTTTGACCAAGCAAAGATGTCACTATACTCTCTCAGCATCTCGACCAATCTCTGCTTGACATCACTCTACAACGCGGCCCCTATCCTGACGTTCTTGACAAGTTCCTCAGAACCCAGATTCACAATCTCGATCTCTTCTTCGTGGGGCAGAATGACTCTCTCCTCTTGTTTCAATAAGCAGGCCAACTCTTCGGGAAGGTCTTCGTCTTCGTCAATCTCTTCTTCGGCTTGATAGATCGGGAAATCGAAGTCGAAGTGAGTCGTAGAAGGTCCAGAGTCGATGTCATCTGCTATGTGGATCCTGCAATAACAAGGGTTAAGCTTAAAATAAGGATATGCAGGTTAGCACAAACCCCATTGTCATTTTGTTGTTTTTCAAAACAAATATAAAACAGGAATAACAGAGATCACAACATTTGAATACAAAGAAAAACGCCTTTTGATTTATTGGTAAAATGCATGTACGTAACCAAACAAGGCCCTGAAAATAAAACCACTATGCCCCGGGTAGGACATAGGGTTGTACAATGATTGGAGAAAGTAAATCATTACTCTTTGCCTGTCACTTGGATGGTATCCCTGATGGACCAGTTGTTGAGGCTCTTGCCTGGTTTGCTTGGCTGGATCCAAGAGTCCAGGTCGCAATTGTTGTCTTCGCCGTCTTCAGACACCGCGTTGACACTTTCGAATATCACCCCGCCACTGGTAAACTGGATCGGCCCTTTACCTCGCGACGCATTGCGAGAAGAGGAGGCTTCAGTCGCAGGAGAGTATCCTAACCCAAACTTGTCTTGTTTGTTAGGTATTTCTAGCACTTGCCCCCAGCCTGGGGTAGATCCGGCTTGAACAACGGCCCGGGCTTCCTCGAAGGAAGAGAGAGTCATCTCTGGTTTCTCAGTGATTACAGGAGCTACGTTCTTGACTTTAACAGCTTCGAACGCCTGACATAGGGTTTCGTGGATTTCCCCATCCATATCAACATACTTGAAGGACGACAAATGGCTCACCATTATATCTTCCTCGCCGCATACGGTTACGATGCTGCCTCCGACAACATACTTGAGCTTCTGGTGCAACGTGGAGGTCACGGCGCCAGCAGAATGGATCCATGGCCGGCCTAAGAGACAACTGTAGGCAGGCATGATGTCCATGATGTAAAAGACTGCGTCGAATGTTTCCGGCCCAACTTGGATTGGCAACGTTACCTCTCCGAAGACATGACGCTTGGTTCCATCGAACGCTTTCACAACCAGATCACTGGGTGTGCAAATCAATCCTCGAGTATCTAACTTCATCAATGCTTTCTTCGGAAGAACATTGAGTGACGACCTCGTGTCCACCAACACATGAGACATAATCGTTCCTCTACACTCTATCGAGATGTGCAGGGCGCTGTTGTGGTTCCTTCCCTTCGGCGTCAGCTCCAGGTCAGTGAACCCTAACCCATTTCCAGCATTCACGTGGGCTACGACCCCTTCCAACTGGTTGACTGATATTTCCTGCGGTACATACGTGGCATTCAAGACCTTTAACAGTGCATTGCAATGTGCCTCCGAACACAACAACAGATTCAGGATGGAGATTTTAGAGGGTGTTTGATGGAGATGATCCACGATACTGTAATCACTCTTCTTAATCAACCTCATGAACTCTTCAGCATCCTTAACAAGTAAGTCCTTCTCTACCCCGCGAGGGGTTTCTTCAATGACTTTACTCTTTCCCTTATCGGTTATTTCAGCTTTGTCCGCTTTGTCCGCCACAATCTCAGGTGGAGCAAATATTCTTCCGCTGCGCGTGATTCCACCAATGCCCACTAGGTTATCCACAGACCGCCCAGATGGTTCCAATTCTAACTTCTGTCCGTTACAGTAGACGTCCGCCCCATAATGCCACGGGACAGCATTGGTGCTTTCAAAAGGTATCGGCCCAGCCTTGGTGATGGTAATAGTGGGCGGTCTGGTTGCAGAAATAGTTATCGTCCGGCGAGGGATGGTGATGGTGGAAACCTCATTATCTTGCTTCAGCATTACCTCTCCAGATCCACATTCGGCCCTTCGGCTAAACTGCAAGATTCCTTCGGTCATTAGACTCTGAATCCCCTCTATCAACTGTTCACATCCCTCAGGACGAGTCGCACAACCCATGCATAATTCTCCACAGCTCGGAAAGAAACCTCTCTTCATCAGCTTGGCTTTGACGAAGCTAAGAGGTGTCTTCAAATCCCTGACGTCAGTCAGTAGATCCAAATTCTCGTCTTCAATAACGGCATTCACCCCACCCCCCGATGATTCGACATAGGGTTCTTCGTGACATTTAGCACATTATCTGAGAAATTGATGATCTTAGCATCCACCATATCTTGCACCTTGTGCTTGAAGGCTTTGCAGTTTTCTATTGCGTGGCCTGGTGCCTCCGAGTGAAACTCACATGTTACATTCGCGTCATAACCTGGCGGAGGTGCCCCTGTCAAGGGAGCCAGGGTTCTCTTCTGGATTAGCTGTAACTGAAGCAAAGTCTATAATAGCTGAGCATAAGACATGGGCGGTGTTTCAAGGTGACGACTCGACAGAGGTGCCCTGTTCTGATACTTTCTGTACCCTTGCTGATTCGGCTGCTGCTGTGGCTGGGGTTGTTGGATAGCGGGGATGGTTATGCTGGCCACCTGCTGGTGAGGGCCTTTACTTTTCCTTCGAGCGTTGGACACGACGCTCGTCTCTCCTTCTCGCCTTTTGCCACCATATGGTTTCTTTCCTCCTCCAGTTGAGGATAGATCACCTTGAATTTTCCCCAGTTTGATCCCGTTTTTGACGTGCTCGCCCGTGATGATGAGATCTGAGAAGCTTCCGGACATACCACTGACCAATTTCTCGTAATAAACCCCTGGGAGGGTGGCTACAAACATCTCAACAAGCTCCCGTTCAACCATCGGCGACTGAACTCTAGCTGCCAATTCACGCCACCGCTGGGCGTACTCTTTGAACCCTTCGTTGTTCCTCTGTGACAAATTCTGCAGTTGGACTCGGTTCGGAGCCAAGTCACTGTTATACTGGTAATGGTTCACGAATGCTTCAGCAAGTTCCTTCCACGTGCGCACACTGGTAGGCTCCAAACTCATGTACCATTCCAAGGATGGCCCGGACAAGCTATCCTGAAAGAAGTGCATCAACAACTTCTCGTCTTCAGAGTGAGCGGACATTTTCCGGTAGTATGATCTCAGGTGGACGCGAGGGCAAGTGGTGCCCTTGTACTTCTCAAAGTCGGGTACCTTGAATTTAGGAGGCACCTTGAAATCAGCAATCAATCCCAACTTAGACATGTCGACACCCATAGTGTTCAGGTTCTCGAAATTCCTCATCTGGTCCTCGAGTGCCTTAAACCTCAGGCGTGCTTCAGCCGTCAGCTCTCCTTCAGCACCTTTCTGTGAGAACAAATTGTCTTGACGGTCTTCTAACCATGGCTGAAGCCCGTACAGATTTCCAACACCGGTGTTGTTGTTGCCCAGTCCAACATTGACATTAGCTTTAAAATTCCCATTAACGACGCCAGTCGTATTACCATTGAGCCCCATGTTAGCGATCACATTGCCGTTACCACTGCCATTCCCCCCGGTTACGGGGATGCCATTCTGAGGAGTTTCAACAGGTGGAGGGGTTGGAATAGTCCCACCATGGAGTACACCATTGCTGTCGACCCTTGAGATTAGAGGCTGGACCAATGTCCTGAGCTGGTCTTGGCCGTTGGCGACCACTTGCATGAGTTCCATGAAGCGGTCCATCCTCTCTCGGAGTTCCTGAACGTCAGTCTGCACTTGCTCCATTGCTCTAGCTTGATTTGCCCTGGTCGGATAGCGGTGGATTGGTCTTTGATCAATCCTGGAACAACCTGAAACAACCTGTATACACAAAAGGGTTAGAAAAACGACAAAGTGCTCGTTATGCAAATGCTTCATGCAAATGCAAACGTGTGTCTGTGCGTTAGGGAGATTTCCCCCCGATCCTAGTGCCTGAGTGCCAGTGCTGATAATAAGAAGTCCGAGTCCAGTCGTGGAAATAACATCTTCTCATATATAAAGAAAGCCCATCAAGGCAGTACACAATGTCACTGAATACAAGCAGAATCAATAGCATGACCTCAACCAACAAGCCTGGTGATGGTCAAAATACAACAATAATCAAAACAAAAGGATTACAAATATAGTCAAGCACGGCCACAGGCGCGGAACTCTTCTAACAGATCCCTCGTTTCTGGATGATCAGGCCGAGTGAGCAACCCTTTGACGAGTAACTCCCTCTGCGTAATAGTGTATTGAAGACCTTCAACTGAGTCTTCCCATGCTCCTTCGCTGAAACAATCTTCTAACTTCCGCTTCTTGGATTCAAATGTCAGTTTGCGCTCCTTCAAGTTAGCAAGAGCCTTGTTTAGCAGGCCTTCAGCGGCATATCTGCGAGTGGTTTCTTCATCAAACCTCTTCTCACTAGCCTTCACCTGGGCTTTCAACTTGGAGATCTGCTGTTTCAGTTTATCCTCCCGTTCTTTTCCATTGGCTAGGGTGGCCTTCCAATGCTGATTAAACTTAGATATCCTCCGGTACGCTTCATCCAAGTGCTGCTTCTTAGTGGCCAGTACGTCATTGACAGCTTTGAAGTCCCGACCTAAGCGCTCACGCTCAACCATCTGCTTAGTCAAATCCGTCCCTAACTGGTTCACCAGCTCTGTTTGCCTCTTGAAGGAATGGACAGTTTCGCTTCTCTCGCTTCTGAGTTGAGCCAATTCTTTCTCCAGTTCTTCATTTGCCTTCTTCAGCTCATCTCTCTCAGCTAACACCTGATTATGCTGTTGAATAGGCACGATGGTAGGCTTTTCAATCACTGGAGGGCTTTCTAGCTTGGCAGGAGGAAACGACATCCCTATGATATCTGCTCTGGCTCTAATCCAGGTCACATATGGAGCGTAGGCTTGGCTATTACTTTTTCCCAGCAATGGTTTTCCCTGCCTACTGATACCATTCCAAGCATGCTGAAGCTTAAATAACATATCCCCTTCTAGAAGACCAGTGAGGTACAGAGATTCCTGCACCTCTTCATCCTTCGGCGGAGCTCTCAAAGCATAAGCAAATTGTCGGACCAACAGGGATGGATTATAGTTGATACAGCCCTTCCTGCCTATCAAAGGCACATTCAGAAACCCACTGCAGCTGAAGATGATCTCAGTACCCAACCTATCTCTATCAAACCAGGAAATATCCTCCGCTGACAGACTCATCAAGCGCTCAGGCCACTCAGCTGTGGCTGCAGACGAAGTAAAGGGACCCTTCTTGGGTAGGTGACTATCAAGCCATCTATAGAGTAGGGGCACACAGCACGAGACATTCTTGCCCCTTCTATTCTCGTTTTTGTAGTGGACAGAATGGTAGACATCTCCTATTAAGGTAGGGACTGGATTCCCTGATGCAAAGATGTGAAAGGCGTCGAAGTCTATAAAGTCAGGCATATTGGGGAACAGAATGATGCCATATATGCACAGAGCAAGGATGGCATTGAACACGATCCAACATCCGTCTTTGGCGCACTGCTGGGCCTTTCCCACTAAGAACTGCAAGGAGAAATCGGGAACCCTGTTCCAACTAGACAAGACCAACTCGGAGGCATCCAGATGAATTGAAGGGGCTAGACTAGCCAAATTAGGCGCAGCATCCATGTGAACAAAAGGCATCTGGCTCTTGATAGGCACACCTAACAAATCAGCATACTCCTCTAGTGTAGGTGCGAGAACAAAATCCGAGAAAGTAAAGCATCTCAAAGGAGGATCGTAGAACTGCAGCAAGGCGTGCAACCCATTCAACTCAAACATAGAAGGTTTACGAACCAAGCTGAGCAATTTCCCATAAGCCTTTCTGAATTCACCTCTCACAGAATCATTTGCCAAAGCAATCAAACCAGTCAGCTGAACAATATCAGGAGTGGGGAGCTTGTAGGCTACGGTCTTCCTCAGAGAACCCATAGTAGCACAATGGAAGGCAAGAAAACCTGAACCGGGGGAGACAGTACCTGCAACACAGACACACGTTAATGAAATGCAGATGAATATGCAAAACAATGTAAAATGCAATCATGCAGCAGGAGATCAAGACGACTGTGCTGTTGAAGTGATGAAGGTGAAGATCTTGTGTCAACAAAACCACAATACTGCTCTGTCAAGAACAACCCTATCTCTGATGAGAAAAAAACCCTGGTATCGGACCATAAACCTGCTCTGTCAAGAACACACACATCTGAAGATAAGGACCTCTGATACAGGACCACAAATCTGCTCTGTCAAGAACAAATACGTCTCTGAAGATAAGGACCTCTAATACAGGACCATAACTCTGCTCTATCAAGAACAAATACGTCTCTGAATATAAGGACCTCTGATACAGGACCATAACTCTGCTCTGTCAAGAACACATATACATCTGATGATGAGAACCTCTGATACCAACAAAACTGATTCACTATCAAGAAAACCAGGTAGTCTCAAGGTTATGGTCTCCTGCAACAAACCCGACCCTGCTCACAGGTATTGACCTAAACTGACACAAGTTTGGCATCCTATGCGGTCATCAGCGTCACAGACATTCAAGAGGGGTGATACGATACCCAGAAGGTGTGGCATCACCATCTCCTGAAGCGGCCTCACTCAGCTGAATTCCAAATGATCGGTCCCCAGAGTCGACAATCCTCCAAACCAACAACCCCTCAGGCCCAAAGGGCCGGAACGGAAGTCAACCGGGAGAACCTCGTCTGAGCGTGGATTTCATGAGACACTAGTACCTGCAAAGCAAGCACGCGCCCACTAATTTCCACAACTAATGCTAAGTACACTCAAACCTGGGTCTGGCTTCTCACTTATCAGAATGCCCCTCCCACAATAGCACAGATAATCATATCATACTGAAAATAAAGTGCGGGAAATATAATGCGATAAATAAACACAACCCAACAAGTAATCATACAAGCACTAGGACTGACTCTCGCAGGGGACGTTGGATCCCCAAACTGACTCGCACACGGGACGTTGGATCCCCAGGAAACTATCAAGTCCCCAGCAGAGTTGCCAGCTGTCGCTACTGCGAAAATCGGCGCCGGCTAAACAGAAGTCACCACCTTTCGTTATTTATCCCTCAGAGCGAGAAAGGAAACGATCGGAAAAACCTGACGAAAAGGTATAAGACAAGGTCATCACAACCATTGTTTGGGTTCGGGAGTCGGTTACGCAAGGGGAAGGTATTAGCACCCCTCACGTCCATCGTACTCGATGGGATCCATGCTTATTGTGTTTATCTGACGGGTTTGTTTTATCTATCTACCTATCAAGGTTGGTCTGAAAAGAAAAGAAAATGACTCGCAAAGCATCGCGCTTTATGCCTACGTATTCTCATTAGAGAATGAGAAATCAGAGTCAACGTAGTTCGGCTAACTACGGGTAACGGGATGGGGGAAGGTGGCTCGCCAATACGTCAGTATTGTGCCTACGTACTCTCAACAGGTATGAGAGATCAGAGCTTACGTAGTTCGGGATAATACGGATTACGGGGATTCAGATTCATCTGTTTTATCGAGTAGGGTTAACAAACAGTTCTAGCAGTTTGGCGTACGCAGCTCGACCCTTGGAGACTTATGTGTTACCGTTTGCGGTAGAACTGGGAGTTAACGACACTCTTTTCTTCAGAAAAGTTTCCTTTGAATTATGGGCCCACGGGGCAAAAAAGTTTGAAGTTTGTTTTCTGTCTTTTACGGAAGAACTGTTTTTTATGGATGTTTGCGACCAATATCGCACTAGAGACTATGGCCTGAGAATGAATGCGTCGCATGTCACCCAAAGGGTGCCATACTGAACATCCAGACTGTTGAAAAGAAACTCTCCAACAATCCTTTCTCAGATAGCTTAAGGCTCGTAACGCACGACGTTAGTTAACCTTTATTACTGTATTTTGATTTGTTTGAAGGTAAGGAGAGGGACAACTACGGGGAGACTATCAAGTCCTAATGTTGTCATGCCAAGGATTCATCTTATGGTTGAGGTTTGAAACAGGGATCTCCTAGAAGTTCTCATGCATAGGTTTCAGCCTACAGTTCTAATCATCACTTCCTTATCAAAGGAAGTGAGATTCCTAGGGGATCATGTCAACGGGATACAGAAACAGATAAAGCATCAGCTAAATAGTAAACAGTAAACGATTGTAAAATGCATGCAATGCAAGTGAGGGAGGAAATGTGTGTGGGGCATCAGCCTCCACAAGCTCATCTCAACCTCAAGCCAGATATGAATAACTGCAATCATACATGCAATCATACAACAGAAATAACATGCTATCAAGCAAAAGATGAGTGACTGTAATCATACAGAGGAAATAACATGCTATCAAGCAAAAGATGAGTGACTGTAATCATACAGAGGAAATAACATGCTATCAAGCAAACACAATAACAAACCACATAGGCAAGGGAGCTGGGCTCTACCAAATACCAGCAAGCAAAGCCATACAGTAAAATACAAGCAGAGGGAGCAACTCAACCTCTAGTGCAATCATGCTCCTAGCTTATATCAGTCTAAACATGAACTTATTCTAATGCATCAAGCAAATCAAACAAGTCACATCAATACGATTGCACAGAAAGAAAACAGACAGGAAAGAAACAGATCAACAACTTCCACAACTTCACAGCAAGGCTCCTCTGACATCAGTTTAGTCCTCAGTCTTCAACTGCTCTTCAAGTCTTTCATCTTTAATAGCAAGTGTCAACTTACTTCTTCAGGCTTCTAATACATCAAACATAAGTATCAACTTATCCTTACTGGTCTTCAAGCTTCAGCTTCAATGGCAGTCCTCAACTACTGGGAAGTGCAACTTCTAGCATCTTCAATCTTCTAACAAGGAATTCTATCCTCTAACAAGGGAGAAAGATTCATCTAACAAGATCCAGGTTTGGATGATTGACAGCAGAGTGAAGACCAAAGGTCACCACTAAGCATTCCATCATCAGAGAAAGGGACCCTCAAAGGTTCTACCAACTTGTAAAGAGCCACACATCCTACCAAAGGAAGGATGAGGCCTTCACAAGGTGACCTTACATCATAGGGAAGAATGGAAGTGATCAACACCTTCCATGTTTTTGAAAGAAGAGAATCTATCTAGAAGCTCTGCCTACAAACCCTAATCTTAACACCTAATCAACACTACACCAAAAGAAGGGAAATCTTCACATCCAAGCTTCTTCATTCAACCCATGGTAGCCCAAGCTTGCCTTCAACACAATCCAAGAGCAAGAGAGGCAAAACCCTAATCTAAGGGAACTAAAGAAGTCAATCTAGTTGAGTTAGCAAGTTAGGATCACCTAAAACTTAGTACTAAAGTTAGTCCTAACTAAAATACTAAAACCAATTGTAAAATCCTACAAAATTAACTATGGGACCCTAATTCAATCATGAATCTACCATACAAAATCCAGAGGTTGAATCATCCACCAAGTCCTAGAAATAAATCCTAAATCATAAGGTACCAAACATAAACCCTAAAAATGGAGCACCTAAAGTTTCAACTTAAAACTACCACCTACATTCATCACAAAAATGTGAGAAAAATCTAACGAGAACATGCATATCTATGCTAGCTACACACAAAAAATCAAGGCAAGAATCATCACCAAGTGCTCAAACCAAATTCATCAAAACAAGGTATCAACCATGGTTTATTTTAATATCAATTAATATTAAAAAATGCAAATAAAAATAAAAAATGCATGAATTATTAATATTTTTTATCTACAAAATTCTAGATTCAATCATGAATCAGGGGAAAAAAGTTTGGAATTAATTGAGTTAATCTTCTATTTTTTATGAATTAATCTCTAAGCCATATAAAATGATGAAAAATAAAGGAAAATAAGAGAAATTGATAAACAAACGTGGCAAATAGCAAGAATAATCAGTTCAATTCTGGATTGGGCCAAGGGGGGAGGGTGTTGATATCAATCAGAGTTCTAAGCCCAACAAAAATCAATTAATGAAACGGTGCGTTTCATTCTAATGTCTCTCTTCAGAACTTTCAAACAGATCGTGGCCTTCCATTTCATGCTTGAGTTAAGGGTCAAACCTACATCCAACGGGCATACGTCATCGTCCCAGATTTAAACTCAGATGGAGGGAACCCTTCAGACGGTGGCCTGAGTTGCAGTGCCACCGTCTTCTCCGGTGAGCTAACCTCCACAGGTCATCAAAAACCACAAAACCAATCACTATCCTACTCCAAATTTGATGCTGATCACGAATCCACCCTCAGAATTCTCTAATTCCATCTCTAACTCAAAACACGATGACATTTTCAGAGTTCACTCAAATCTTGATTTTCACCATTCTTTAAATTAAAGGTCTCAAATTAATCCTCATTCTTCACTGATCAATTTCCACCATCTAGCCATGAATAACCCTGCAAGAATCGTGAGATATCATCCTCAACAGAAAATGGTCACACACTTATTTTGTCTCTAATTCACCAACTTATGATCCTAAATCCAACTACAGGTTGCAAGGATCTTAACCACATATATATTTCTAAGTTTCTCCTCCTAAATCATGCATAATGATGAAATATACAAACCTGGTTTCAGAGAGGTAACAGAGGTGGTTTTTGCTCACTTCAACTGCCAAGATGATGCAGACACGTTCCAAATTCAATCTCTAAGCCTTTGCACACCTTGATTTGGCTTGATTCCCTCTTGAATTGAAAACCCGATTTCAACTTGAACCTTCAAAATTTCAATGGCTCCTTCTCTTACCAGCTTCAATTCCTTCCAAAAAAATGGCTGAGCTCACTCACTAGCTTATATAGAAATGATTAGACTCATCTAGAAACTTCTGGATCCATCCAAATGAGATTTTGGATTTTCAATTTCTCTTCAAAATATCACCCATGGAAACCACCATTCTGACTCCTTCTTGGCATGGCTATGTGTGTAATCATCTTCTCATGAGATTTTGAATTGGTTTAGAGTGTTATTTTCCTTGCTTGCAAGCCAAAGGCATGTGTTGATTATGTTACTTCACCATGAAGAAATAAAGTAAAAGTGATTGAAATTGGGCTCAATTCAAAAAATTAATATTTCCATTGTTTCTAAAATGTATTTTCCAATCAAAATAACCTATAAGTTTGTATCATTTGGACATAAATCAATTCATTTGAATTTCCTGCCTTTTATGCCTTTTAATTCTTTCTTTTTTCAAAATTTCTTGAACCAAGTCTCTCCTTGAGCCATTTCAATGCCTCCTTGATGCATGGTCAAGGTTAAAACCCCATTTTGAGCAACTTTCTAGTTGAAAAAAATTTCATTTGAGACCTCTAAGTTGGTGAAAATGGCCTATGATCACAAATGACCTATAATCACCAAATGTCCAAAATACCCTTGACTTGTCAAAGCCATAAGTTGAGTTCTACAAATCCTATCAAGGACTTATAGTACTCTCTAGAAATCTAAGAGAATAAGGAACAACATTCATGTTGACCAAAAGTTCATAGGAATCATCCTTCTAGGGCAAACGTTTCATTCAAGTTGGGTAACTTTCAAGCTCCAAAATTCACACTCCTCAGATGACTTGTAACTTGCCAAAGCCATAACTTGAGTTCTACAAATCCTATCAAGGACTTCTAGCACTCAAATTAAATATAAGATCATGATCTACAACAATCATGTTAGGGGTAATATGAGATGACAATCACATCTTGAGCTACATTGCCTTGAAGATAGGGGTCAAACTAGGGGATTTTACACTGTCAAGCCTTAGAAACCCTGGCTTGAAACTTCTCAAACTCCTCAATCATGATGAGTTAACCTTGGAATAATCCTTATAACATCTCAATGTATCAATCCATGATCACATGGCCCTTGAATTAGGTCTCAACCTTCTTTAAATCATCAGTTGACTTAGGGTTGACCTAGTCAAACCCTAGCTGCACCACTCATGGCTGAGCCTTCTTAATCTTGCACAATGACCTGTCTAGGCCTCAAAGTGATCTTCAACACTTCTCATGAGCTCTCTCAAGACCTCAAGTCTAACTTCATGGCTTCAGAATCATCTGATGACTTCCCACAACTCTCAAGTTAGGAGACACACCCTCTTGGCTTCAATCACTCTCTCTGAGGATCTTTTAACTTCTCTGACAAGGATATCAACCCTTGAACACTTGAATAACCCTCTTAGCTAGCTTCAAAGTCTTGTGTAGCCCTTGATTAGTAATCATGCCTCTTGATCTCCTGCATACATATCAATGAAATGCAAATGATAATGCTAATGTGAATGAAATGAAACACAAGCTAGGTGAATAAATGTTGAGCAAATTTTGGGGTGCAACAGTAATGTTGAAGTCAATTTCCACCGAGTTTCAATTATGCTATGACCCATATATCTCTGAAGACCCTTTATGCCTTGCTTTTGAGTGAAACGATTGCATTGATCTGTCCCAATTAGAATTTAATGATCAAGGAGGAAAATTCACACGTACTCTCAGAATGCAGTTTTTGCCTTTTGAATCCCTAACTTTTGCCTAGGCCGCCCTTCTCGGGTTTTCAGCCTACCATGATACCCTTTTTTTTTCCTAAGTCACCTTTACGGATTTTTAACTTAGCAGGTTATTTCTTTTGTTTTTTTCCTTAATTTTTCCTGGACCTTCTTCTTTTTACATGGTCCACCAGGACGCCCATTTTTTGCGTGGATTTTCTTTTTGGTCCACCGTGTCTATCTTTTAGGCATAATATTTTTTAACTGCATCTGATTTTACAGCGGATGGAAGATCATCATTGTCCATGATCGAGAGAATCAAAGCTCTACAAGCGAAAACCTTTTTCACCACATATGAACCCTCATAGTTCGGTGTGCATTTGCCCCTTGGATCAGTGTGAGTTGGCTGAATTTTCCTCAAGACCAGGTCTCCTGCCTTACTGTGTCACGGGAGAACTTTCTTATTGAAGGGTGTTGCACCCCAAAATTTGACCAACATTTCTTTACCTAGCTTATGTTGCATTTCAGTCACATTAGCATTATCATTTGCATTTCATTGACATGTATGCAAGAGATCAAGAGGTATGATTACCAATCAAGAGATACACAAGACTATGAAGATAGCCAAGGAGATTATTCAAGTGCTCAAGGGTTGATATCTTTGTCAGAGGAGTTAGAAGATCCTCAGAGAGAGTGGTTGAAACCAAGAGAGTGTGCCTCCTAACTTGAGAGTTATGGGGAGCTCCTCAGATGATTCTGAAGCCATGAATGAAGACTTGAAGCCTTGAGAGAGCTTATGAGATGTCTTGAAAGCCATCATGAAGCCTAGATAGGTCATTGTGCAAGTTTGAGAAGACTCAGCCATGAGTGGTGCAGCTAGGGTTTGACTGGGTCAACCCTAGGTCAACTGATGATTTGGACAAGGTTGAGACCTAATTCAAGGGCCATGTGAGCATGGATTGATGCATTGAGATGTTATAAGGATGATTCCAAGGTCAACTCATCATGATTGAAGAGTTTGAGAGGTTTCAAGCTAGGGTTTCTAAGGCTTGACAGTGTAAAATCCCCTAGTTTGACCCATATCTTCAAGGCAGTTTAGCTCAAGATGTGATTGTCATCTCATCTTTCCCCCAAAATGAATGTTGTAGAGCTTGTTCTTAGCTTTAATTTGAGTACTAGAAGTCCTTGATAGAATTTGTAGAGCTCAAGTTATGACTTTGACAAGTTACAGGTCATCTGAGGTATGTGAATCTGGGGCCTTGAAAGTTACCCAACTTGCATCAAACGTTTTCCCAAGAAGGATGATTCCTATGAACTTTTGGTCAACATGAATGTTGTTCCTTATCTTCTTATCTTTCTAGAGAGTACTATAAGTCCTTGATATAATTTGTAGAACTCAAGTTATGGCTTTGACAAGTCAAGGGCATTTTGGTCATTTGGAAATTACAGGTCATTTCAACCATAAGGCCATAACTCCTATTTCCAAGCTTCAAATGGAAAAATCTTCAACATCAAACTTGTTCAAAATTATGTTTTAAGGCTATTAAGGAGGTCATGAGATGTTGGAAAGGCTTGTAGCTCAAAGTTGCAAAAATGACCTAAAATAAGGGCATAAGTTAAATAAACCAAAGTTGGAAATTGATATTTTCAACCTACACATCCAAATCGTGTATGAGCAAGTGAACTTCTCCACCTGCAAATCACCATCGTGTTCCAAGATTCAAGCACTTTCCATTGATTCTTTTGCATACAGAAGCAAGAGGAAGGTTCAGTGATCGTGTCCAGAAGATTAGAGTGCTTGATTTGGAGGATTAAGGCATCTGTTCAACCAAGATTTTCAGGTTGGTACCTCTCTTCCTATAGCATGATTTAGGTAGAATTAGGTTGAATTAAGGTGTTATATTGATTGTAGAATGGTGTAGGATGGATTCCAGATAGTTAATTGATGAATTAGAGACAAATTAAGAGAATTGCCATTTTCGGTTAAGATTGGGAGATGATGAATCTTGAGGTTTCAGAAGAAACTATGGGTATGGTTGAATTCGTGGCAAGATTTGGGATAAGATTCATGTTTTGACCTCTTGGATTGGAGGCCTCTAGGCAGAACTAGGGTTGAAGGGGATGACCGGAGCTCCACCGATGGTGGCCGGAGCTGGGCGCGAAGCTCAGAGGTTTGAAAGGTTGAAGACGACCTCAGGACCATTGGATGAGGGTTTGACCTTTGACAGGGAGCTGATCCAAGGGCCACGTTTTAAAGTTGGTTTGTGAAGGATTCTGATGAAGGAAACGTTGCGTTTCATTTATTTGTTGTTTTGGGCTTCGTGATCTGAGTGTTATTCACACCCCCCTGATGGTCCAACCCAAACTTTTAACTGAATCTGGTTGCTAATTGCACCGCGCGCTTATTTATTTTTGTTGTATTTTCATTTAATTTTCATTTTGTTCATGATTCTTGAAAAAATCATAATTAATTGAAAATTAATCCAATTAAACCCATTCTTTTTGCATTCTACTCATGATTGAGTCTATTATTTTTTAGAGAAAAAATATTTTCATTTCATGTATTTTCTTATTTAATTGGAATTTTGTATTTTAATTGATATTAAAATGATTATGTTTGATGCATATTTTTGTGGAATTTTGTATGATCTCATGGTGATGATTCTAGGCCTAATTTTTTGTGTGTGATTAGGTTAGACATCTATGATACCACAGAATTTTTCTCACATTTTTTTGATGAAAATAGGTGTCCTTTCTAGATTGATATTTAGATGCTTCCTTTTTAGGGTTTTAGGTTGATGCCTTAGAATGTAGAATTTAGTTCTAAGTCTAATCTGATGGTTTGATCTTTGAAACTAATGTGGTAGAGTCATGATTGACCTAGGTTCCCATAGATATTTTTGTAGGATTTTACAATTGATTTTAGTATTTTAGTTAGGACTAACTTTAGTACTAGGTTTTAGGTGATCCTAATTCACTAATTCAACTAGTTTAACTTCCTTAGTTCCCTTAGATTAGGGTTTGTGCTTGGTTTGCCTTTGGTTGAGATTGAAGACAAGTTGAAGACAAGGTGAGGATGCTTGAAGTTGCTTGAAGTTGCTTGGAGCTTTGGATTTGTTTGGACCTGAAGGTGTCTGATGAAGATTAGGAGATAGGACATAGGGAGAGCCTTGTAGTTAGAATGATTTCTTTCACAAACATGGAAAGCATCTTGTGCTTCCATTCCTCCCCATGACTAAAGGTCCTTCTAAGATATTCACATCCCTCCTTTGGAGGGATGAGTGGCTTTATCTGGGAAGTAGAACTTTGAGGGAACCAGTCTCTCATAATGATGAACCCTTACAAGCTTCCTTTGGTTGTCAATAAGCTGTTTATCATTTCCACTCATTCTGTTAAATCAATTGTCTCCTGGTTTGAGTATCTTGAAAGATGTTGGACTTGAGTTTGGAGATGAGGACTTCATTGAAGAGTGTGGAAGAGGGTGATTCCTTGAGCATTGCCATTGCAGCTGAAGCTTGAAGAGCAAGAAGAACAAGTTGATACTTGAAGACCCCATGGAGATTGAATGAAGAATGAGGAGTTCCTTGCTTAAAGAATTGAAGGATGAAGTTGACACTTCCAGATGATTGAAGACTACTCAGAGAAGCTGAGGCTTGTAGGAGAAGAAGACCAAGTTGAGACTGGTAAAGCAAAGAGAGCTGAAGCTTGAAGACTAAGTTGATACTTATGAAGAGGATTCAATTGAGATTGAGTAGAGAGCTGAGGCTTGAGGAATAAAGGAAGTTGACACTTGCATTGATGCATTGAGAGTCTGGAGGAATCAAGTTGATACTTGTAATTAAGAGTGAAGCCTGAAGGTGGAATTGACTGGAAAGCTGAAGCTTGAAGAAGAAGATTAAGCTGAAGCTTATGTTTGATAGGTTGAAACCCTGAAGGAGCAAATTGATATTTGTCAGGAAAGCTGATATCCTTGAAGGGTGATTGAGGTCTGAAGACTGAGTTGCTGTCAGAAGAGCTGAGGCTTGGAATTGGAAGAGAGTTGATGATCTGCTTTCTTGTCTGTTTTCTTTTCTGTACTGGTGTGCCCTGCTTGACTTGCTTGATGCATTAGAATAAGTCCATGATTAGACTGACTTTAATCTAGGAGCATGATTGCACTAGAGGTTGAGGTGCTCCCTCTACTTGTATTGTTACTGTATGGCTTTGCTTGCGGGTATTCGGTAGAGCCCAGCTCCCTTGCCTATGTGGTTTGTGTTTGCTTGATAGCATTTTTACTTCTTCTGTATGATTGCAGTTGCTCTTATTTTGCTTGATAGCATGTTAATTCTTCTGTATGATTACAGTCTCCTGTATTTTGCTTGATAGCATGTTATTATTACTGTATGATTGCAGTTATTCATATCTGGCTTGAGGTTGAGATGAGCTTGTGGAGGCTGCTGCCCCACACACATTTCCTCCCTCACTTGCATTGCATGCATTTTACAGTCGTTTACTGTTTACTGTTTAAGCTGATGCTTTATCTATTTCTGTTTATCATTGACATGATCCCTTAGGACTCTCATTTCCTTTGATAAGGCAGTGATGATAGAACTTTAGGTTGAAACCTATGCATGATAACTTCTAGGAGTTCCCTGTTTCAAACTTCAACTATAGGATGAATCCTTGGCATGACAACAGTAGGACTTGATAGTCTCCCCGTAGTTGAACCTGTTATCTTCTCATCTCAAAACAGCTTAAAATACAGTAATCATGAATGATTTCTTTCGTACGTCACGAGCCTTAAGCTATATGAGAAAGGATTGTTGGAGAGTTTCTTTTCAACAGTCTGGATGTTTAGTATGGAACCCTTTGGGTGACATGCGACGCATTCACTCTCAGGTCATAGTCTTTAGTGCGATTGAAATTGCAAACAATCCTAAAAAACACTTCTTTCGTAAAAGACAGAAAACAAACTTCAAACCTTTTTGCCCCGTGGGCCCATAATTCAAAGGAAAGCTTTTCTGAAGAAAAGGGTGTCGTTAAACTTCAGCGCCAACGCAAACAGGCTTTGTCCCTAACTGCTGGAACTGCTGTTTAACCCTACTCGATAAAACAGATGAATCTGAACCCCCGTAATCCGTATTATCCCGAACTACGTAAGCTCTGATCTCTCAAGCCTGTTGAGAGTACGTAGGCACAATACTGATGTATTGGCGAGCCACCTTCCCCATAACCCGTAGTAGGTCGAACTACGTTGACTCTGATTTCTCATTCTCTGATGAGAATACGTAGGCATAAAGCGCGACGCTTTGCTGAGTCATTTTCTTTTCTTTTTAAGCCGGCCTTGATAGGTAGATAGATAAACCAACTCGTCCAGTAAACACAACAAGCGTGGATCCCGTCGAGTACGACGGACGTGAGGGGTGCTAATACCTTCCCCTTGCGTAACCGACTCCCGAACCCAAACAACGGTTGCGATGACCTTGTCTTATACCTTTTCGTCAGGTTTTTCCGATCGTTCCCTTTCCCGCTCCGAGGGATAAATAACGAAAAGTGGCGACTCTTCTGTTCTGCCGACACCTTATTTTCGCGGAAGCGACAAAGGGTCTCTTCAACCACTTTTGGTATAATTGACCATGACAGATGGCCGTCATGCGCTTCTCATCGATGATATTAAACTGGTTGAGTCTTTGCTTTCACCCATTTAGCTTTGTCTAGCTTGACGTCTGCTAAAATTCTCAAGGAAGAAATCTCTACTTCAATAGGCAGCACTGCTTCCATTCCATACACGAGAGAGAATGGGGTTTCCCCAGTAGAAGTGCGCACTGAAGTGCAGTAGCCATGTAAGGCAAATGGCAACATCTCGTGCCAGTCTTTCTATGTTTTCACCATCTTCTGGATGATTTTTTTGATGTTTTTATTCGCCGCCTCAACAACTCCATTAATCTTCGGGCGATATGGTGTCGATTTATGGTGCTCGATCTTGAGGCTTTCATATAACTCCTTCATCATTTTATTGTTGAGGTTCGAAGCATTATCAGTAATGATTTTATTCGGAACTCCATATCGGCAGATAATCTCTTTCTTATTGCAACGGGCCACCACTTGCTTAGTGACGTTGGCGTAAGATATGGCTTCTACCCATTTGGTGAAATAATCAATGACCACTGAGATGAAACGATGTCCATTGGAGGTAGTTGGCTCAATATGTCTGATTACATCTATGTCCCACATGGCAAAAGACCATGGCGAAGTCAACATATTCAAAGGAAGTGGTGAAGCAACTACTTTGTCTGCGTAGATTTGGCATTTGTGACATGTCTGGACATGACGATAACAGTCTGCTTCCATTGTCATCTAGTAGTATCCTACTCTCAAGATCTTCTTAACCATAGTGTGGCCACTGGCGTGTGTCCGAAAAACCCTTCATGCACTTTGTTTATGATATGTTCTGCTTCGTGTCTATCCACGCATCTGAGCAGAATCGAATCATAGTTCCTCTTATATAGCACATCACTACTGAGGAAGAACTTTAACGAAAGCTTCCTAAGATATTTCTTGTCAATGATGGTAATGCCTTATGGATATTCTCGTGTTTCTAGATACCACTTGATATCATAGAACCAAGGATGATCATCAACTTTAAGCTCTATGGCGTAAGTTTCCAGGAAATAAGCAGGTTCGTCAAGGTACTCTAAACGAATGGTCGGTGCCTCATTCTTCCACTTGACTTGGAACATAGATGCTAATGTTGCTAGAGCATTTGCCAATTGGTTGTCTGCTCTAGGAATATGGTGAAAAGTGATCTCATTAAAATATGGGATTAGCTTCAAGACATGATCTCTGTAAGGGATCAGCTTGATATCAAGTGTTTCGTATTCCCCTTTGATTTGGCATATGACAAGAGCATAATCTCCATAGACTTATAGAATCTTGATTCTATTATCAATGGAAGCTTCAATCCCGAAGATACAAGCCTCATACTCACCCATGTTACTAGTACATTTGAAGCAAAATCTGGCAGTGAGCGATAGATGAAATCCAGTTGGGGAAGTAATTATAGCCCCAATTCCATAGCCTTTGGCATTTGCGGCACCATCAAACATAAGCGTCCATCACGATCCTAGTTCAGGTTCACCGTTTGGGCCGGGTTGTAGAGTCTCTAGCAAACATGACATCTTTGTCAGGAAAATTGAAGCGCATAGACTGGTAATCATCCACAGGTTGGTGGTCAAGATATTCAGATATCACACTTCCTTTGATGGCCTTCTGTGTGACGTACTGAATGTCGTACTCTGTCAATACCATTTGCGAACGAGCCACTTGTTCGGTGAGAGCAGGCTTCTCAAATATGTATTTGACGAGATCCATCTTGGAAATTAGCATAGTTGTATGGGTTAGCATATATTTCCTTAGGCGCTTTGCAGCCCAAGCTAATGCACAACATGTCTTTTCGATCATTGAATATCTCGTTTCACATTTGTTGAATTTCTTGCTGAGGTAGTAGATTGCATGTTCTTCCCTACCAGTTTTATCATACTGACCTAAATGCATCCCATGGATCCTTCTAACATTGTTAGGTACATGATCAGATGTCGTCCTGGCACTAGAGGCATCAAGATTGGTGGTTCTTGCAGATACTATTTTGTTTTCTCAAAAGCTCTCTGACAATTGTCATTCCACACAGCATCTTGATCTTTTCTGAGTAGTTTGAAGATGGGCTTGCAAGTGGCCGTCAGATGAGATATGAATCTTGAAATGTAATTCAATCTCCCAAGGAAACCTCGGACTTCTTTTTCAGTTTTAGGTGCCTGCATGTCTTGGATAGCTTTGACCTTATTTGGGTAGACTTCAATCCCTTTTGGTATACAATAAAACCTAGCAGCTTGCCAGATCTCACATCAAAAGTGCATTTATTGGGATTTAGTCTCAGTCTGAATTTTCTTAGTCTTGCAAAAAGCTTTTCCCGATGAATGAGGTGCTCTTCCTCAGTTTGGGACTTTGGGATCATATCGTCTACATAGCATTTAATCTCTTTATGTATCATGTCATGAAAAAATCATAGCTCGTTGATATGTTGCGCCTGCGTTCTTTAGTCCGAACGACATAACTTTGTAGTAGAAAGTTCCCCATGGGGTGATGAAAGTTGTCTTTTCCATATCTTCGGGAGCCATTTTGATTTGATTATAGCCAGAAAACCCATCCACTAGTAGGCTCTATTGAGATATCTGTAGTCAATGTACATTTGTACTTTCTCGTCTTTCTTCGGCACAGGAACTTGCTACCCGTTATGGGTAACTGAACACTGCCAAGAAACCAATGTCTAGCTGCTTTTGGACTTCCTATTTGATCTTGAAGGACACCTCTGGTTTTGTTCTAATCAATTTCTGCTTCACCAGCGGGCAGTCTTCCTTGAGGGGCAATTTATGTACTACAATGTCTTCATCTAGATTGTGCATGTTCTTGTAGGACCAAGCAAACACACCATTGTACTCTCACAATAACACGACCATCTTTGTCTTCATATCTGTTTCTAAGGTCACACCTATCTTGATCTCTTTGGTGTTATCTTCGGTTCCGATGTTGATGACTTCAATCTCTTCTTGATACGGTTGAATGATCTTCGAATATTGTTTTAGCAGTCTAGCCAACTCCACTAGGAGATCACAATCTTCCTTGCAGTCTTCGTCAGCGTGGTAAATTGGGTTAACAAAGTCATATCGGATAATAGCAGAATAATCATCAGCAGAAACAGAAGAAGATCTGTACGATGAATGATTTCATGCTTTTATTTTAAGAAAAATGAAAAAAGACATTGCTAAAAAAACATTGCCCTTTTATTATATGCAAAAAAAAGAAATAAAGAGAGTGCAATTGAATGCAAAAGTTATTTATTGATGATAAGTGCATGCTTTTAAAGCGAAAGGGCCCTACAACATGATCCATATGCCTTGGGCAGAGCATAGGATTTCAAGAAAACATAACAAATAGGCAATTACTCTTCCAAAAAAGTTACTTCAGGGATTTCCATAATGCTCCCGTTGTTCAGCTTTTGATTGGGTGTTCTTGGGTACACTATACACAGCTCTTCAGGCACGCCGTCTTCGGTTTTCAAAAATGTGACTTGACCATCATCAAGATGGCCTCCATTAGTAAAAACTAGTGGAGTTGTAAGTCCTTTACCTTTGTCAGAGGTGTTCTTCTCTTGCGCTTTCTTCTTGCTAGTATAGCCTAGACCGACACCATTTTTGTTTACTGGCAGTTCCAACACTCTGCCCCATCCCCGAGGGTGTCCTTCTTCAATAACCGTCTTCGTATCCTTCCATTTTATGATCGCAGATGCGGGTTTTTCATGAATCATCTCAACATTAATCACCTCAAAAGCTTGGAATGGAGTTTCGTGCACTTCTCCTCCCACCCCAAATAACTAGAAAGAAGCTAAATGGCTTATGAGAACATGTTATTCTCTCTCAATGACAACCATTTGGTTGTTGATCATGAATTTAAGTCTTTGATGAAGGGTTGATGTCACGACACCGACTACATGGATCCAGGGTTGGCCGAGAAGGCAACGTAAGTAGGATATATATGTTCGCACGGACAACCTCTGGCCTTCCTCTGCGGATTTGCTTGCGGGACTGGTCAAACTAGTCCCAGGATGATTTATTTGGTTTTAGGTGAATCGTTTACTTGGGTTACGGTGCACTTTGATGGTTATGTATTTTGTGGTGTATCAGTGGTTTAAACTCTAAATAACTAAAGTTGACAAAGATAAAGAAATGGCTGAAATAGAAACTTTGTAGATATTCTGAAAATAGTGCTTTGAATACCTTAAATACTTAGCGAACTTAAAGTAAAAAAGAAAAGATAAAAGGAAGAAGACAACTGGACGTATCCATACATTTTGGAATGACAAAGTAAACTATTTTCTCTATAGTGCGGTATTCAGAGTGTTTTTCTTCCAATCCTGACAAAAGACGCCCTTATTTCCTAAAAAACTTGCTTTATATAGGCGTACGAGGTAACTGCCAAGGGGCTTCAGGATATGCCACATGTCATCCCACATCTTTGGAAAACTGCCCCCACGTTTCTCTTTTCAAACTGACTTCCGCCAAGCCTTTAGCTCCTCTTGTCGAGAATACCTGTGCTGGTTCTTATCTTTGGTCGATCGACGCAGGGGCATGTCGACCCATCCATCTCATGTTGTCGAGTTAAAGTGTGGTGCTTGCCAAGTTTCAATGCCATCGACCTTTGGCTTTTATGTAGGGGGCTAGTCGACCTTCATTTTTCCTTCTCCTAACTTCTGTCGAGGTCAATGTCCTTAGTTGGCTAATTTTCAACCAACAAAGGGCCCCACCAAGACCCAGGCTTCGACGGAGACTTCTGTCGACTGAGACGCTTGGTGTCTTTCGAGGTATTCAGTACTTGGCTTTTTGTCATCAAGGCCTAGTTATCGAAGCATCCACGTGTCAGTCGCCTCCTGACGTGATGATGTCACCTTTCTGCATCAAAACTTCCAAGAATTACCATCATTCTTTTCCACTTCCCCACGTCATTACCAACTTCCACTCATTACTTCTCCCACAAGTGGGTAATTGAAAGGCCCCTTTCTTTCGTCTTCTGCGTTAATATTTAGTATAAATACCCCCCACAAGTTCTTACATTAGAACTTTTCTCCTTAAACACTCGTTATGCACTCCTTCTGCTTCAGCTACCATAATCATACTAGCAAAAACTCCAACAATTTGAATGACATCTTCTTCTCATCAAACAAATCAAACCACCGACAACAACCCTATTGCCTTCATTCTGTCAGAGGCTAAGGCTCACAAACCCCTTCAAAACCCCACGTCCACTAATGAAAATGTTATAGCAGCTTGGAAGAAATAGATGATCATCCCCTTTGGGGTGGCTAGCAAGCTTCACGCCCTATCCTCTTGGCAAACCCAGCCATGAGGCCATGCAACCGTTCTTTCCTAGCTTTCATGCAGCCATGCCTCCAGCTTTCCACAAAGGTGGAAAACTTGATTTGAAGTTTATGGCGCCGAAAGCTAGAGTATTCCGGTCGATTCCCACTCCTGGAAACAAGGTCTACTTGTCCTGGCTGAACAAGGTTCATAATAAACATCAATCCTGGTGGAAAAAATCTGGCATCTTCGACGCCATTCAGTTGTCAAGGAATGCTCACAGGGTCAACCATTGTCTCCTCTTGGCAGCCATGTTCTTTTGGGAGGGTTCGACAAACACCTTCCAGTTACCATGTGGGATGCTGTCACCCACCCTTTTCGACGTGGCGGCTATCACCGGCACTTCTCCAATGGGCGAAACTTTCAACCCCACTGTCGAGACGGAGGCTTCTTTCGACTTTGATCATGCCGATTTTCAGAATTACATTGAAGATCATCACGACACAGATTCAAATGAGGTGTCTGACGAGGAACACATTGCCTTTCTGACTTTGTGGTTCTCATATTACCTCTTTTTCCCAGGTTCTTTGCAGATAGCAAAGAGTTACATCAATTGACTATTCAGATTCATAAGGGTCGATAAGTGGCCTTGGGCAAGCTTCTCCTAGCCTCCTTGTATCACTCTGTGGGGTTGGCGTCTCTGAAAATTACCCATCTCTATGACGCCATCAAAGCCCTGAACGTGTCGGGGCCCATGTGGCTGCTGTAACACTGGCTAAATGCCACTTTTGAACACCAACTAAGATATCATGTGTCGGCCAAGATGGACTGACTGATCGAGGATCGACCTGTGGAGGGAGTCCGTCTTGCTCTGATGACTACGCAGGAGACTCCCAACAAGACCCTTTTTATGAAATATATCACTATGTTTGCTGAGGCCAATGTCTTCGTTCCGGGTATGGCCCCTTTTTCCCACCAAAAGTTTGGGCCGACTTGGTTCAAGAACCCTTTCCCTGGGACTTCCCCTAGCACTGTTACCCTCTCTAACTCCATTTAGAAGGCTTTTAAACCCCGACCATGTTGTCGTTTCATATCGACTCGAGTAACACTGGGTACAGGTTTACGAATTATCAGCCCAATTTGGTTGCCCGACAATTTGGCCTAAGCCAGATGTTGCCAAAACCACTGGTCCGTCACCATGACGACATCGTGTGGGCTGGTCGAAAGCTTGACCAGACGGGTCATAGAAACTGTCTTAAGTTTGCTCAGTCGACTCAACACTTGGAGTTGCCTGTGTTTCGTTACAAGCCCTCATTCTTCTCCACCGAAAGCTTCAACGTCTGATGGTCACAATATCAGGTGCAGCACTTCGACCATGACCTCTTCTTAGAGAATGTGATCGATGCTTTTGCAGCTCTTTCGAGCGAGACTCTTGGTCCCTCAGCGCCCTTGGTAGATGCCCCCAAAAAGGTAAGCTTATTTTGCCTTTATCTGCTTTCGCTGAGTTTCTCGAGATTGCTTTCTGACTTTTTCCTATTTTTCCCAGGTGCATAAGAGGGCTCCTCCTGTCGGGTCGACTTCGACCTAACCAACCAAAAAACAAAAGACTCTTGTTGTCCAGGTATGTCCTGTTTCCTTTTTCCGTCGCACTTGTCCTTGTTGGTCGACTGATTTTTTGGATTGTTCCAACCAGGATTCTGATCAACGGATCCTTCCCGACGTGGTGGTGTCGGATGAGAGTGCTCGTTCTCGGGTTTTCCCATCTGAACTATCGAACTCTCCCCCGGCTACTCCTTTAAGGAGAAAAAAGAAAGCGCCCACAAAGAAAACACCTCAAAAGGACGTTGCGTCAGTTCCAACACTTGGCGTGCCAGAAGACCTGACTAAGGTCTTTCAAAACATTGTCACCAGAACTTTCCCTCCGCCTAGAACTCTTGAGGTAATGCTCTTTTCAACCATTATGTCGATAGACCTCTCACGTCTTATAATCGTCATGTGTTGGTTTCGTTTGCTATGCAGGAAGTCGAAGATCCACCTTCCCCCACCCTTTCCGAAATCATGGCCAATACTACTGGGCGGTCCATTGGAACTACTCCGTCGCCAAGTCCCCAAAAATTTGACGAATTTCCAGGAGCTTCGACGAAGGACGTTTTCAACCCCAACCCTGTGATGGTAGTCGATCTCAAGGGAGATGTTGAAATTGTTGCTCCCAATAACATAGAGGTGGGTATTGGTGTTGCTCATGTGGCTGGACCTTCTTCGCCCCCAAGAGATGTCGCCGCCAACTCACTTGACACCACTGAAGCCATCCTGGCCACCAAACTGTTCAACTCTGCGGAGACCTTAAAAGCTCTCCTTAAGCTTCGTGGGACTGTTGAGGCCGTTAACCCCGCAGGGTCAAAAAACACAGTTAATCCGGCCGAAGACAGTACTTTCGACCTCAAGCTGCAGGAGTTGAGGACATATCTATTTGGGGAAGAGTTTGTCGAGGCGGTTGCAGATGCTCATGTAGCTTGAGATTTCTTCAAGATCTTGGACGCACTTTTGGCCTTCGACGTGTTGGCTTCTACAGCCGCCTATCTGATTGAGTTTGAAGCCTTCTTGACCCAGCTGGCAAAAGATGCAGCTCTGTGCAAGCACACAGATTGTAACAATCCAATTTTTAATAATTACTTATTTGTACTAATTAATTGATTTATGTGATTTATTTAATTTAAATGAATTATTTGATTTATCTAATATATATATGAGTTAATTTATTTAATTGATTTAATCTAAATATGTGATATATTGAATTAATTAAACTAATTGATTTATTCTATTTGGTAGAATAGTGTAGAATTGCTATATTGATTGGTTGGGCCTAATTAGAGGGGTGTGAATAGAAAGTGAGAGTGAGTGGGGTAAAGCCCACTAGTAATGGTTAAAGAGTTAGGGTTTTAGAGAAATATTGGTAAAGAGAAGGAAAAGGAAAAATAAAAGAGAAGAAGAAAAGAGAGAAAGAAGCAAGAGGAAAAGAAGAATGGAAGAGAGAAAATCAGAATCCAAGCATTCAAGGAATCAAGGATTCTTCTCCAAAGAAAAACCTAAGGTAAGGGTGGGTATTCTCTCATTATTTGGATTATGGGTTGATGACTAATGGGTAGAAGTTGTGTAGGGGAAATCCTAAAATTTGGAATTGTGGGTTAATGGTTAACGAGTAGAAGTTTATGTAGGAAAAACCCATATATCTCTCATGATTTAAGTGAATTTTTGATTGTTAAGAGTGACCTAACATGGAGGGATTGATTATGGTAGTAAAGAGGGGAATGGATGGTGAAAATACACTTTTCTGAACAATTTTTCGAAAACACACAGTGAGCAATCGATTGCACTAAGATGTCAATCAATTGCACACTGAGAAAAGCTGCTGGAAGTTGAATTTTGAACTGAGCAATCGATTGCACTAAGGTGTCAATCGATTTCACTTAAAAACAATGGCTAAAATACTGAAATTTTCAAAGGAGCAATCGATTGCACTAAGGTGTCAATCGATTGCACTGTAAAACAGTAGCTAAAATGAAGAAATTTTCAAAGGACCAATCGATTGCACCCTAACTCCAATCGATTGCACTAACTGAAATTTGGAAAAAATCATGTATTGGGAGTTTGATTACACAAGGTTATTGTTTAATTGAATTTTAACTAAAACATGGATTAATTGAGAAGATTTATTGACTATTTACTTGAGTATTGATTGATTATAAACTTTTGGTTGGTTGTTGAGATATCAATTGTTGATTAACAAGCTGATTTGTGTATTGAATATTGAATTCAAGTATTGGCGAGGGATTGATTGTTCTATGTGTAATCATTGAACGGTGTTGTGAATTGTGATTGAATCTAATTGATTATTATGCATTACTTGATAAATGTAATGGTGATGTGTGAAAGGATGAATACTTTGATTATTATGAATGCGTTGTGTGTGCAATCATGTTATAATTCTTATGTGATTAATTATTTGAGAAGGCATGGGATTAAGATGCGAGAACGGTCTTAAGTGCATTTGGTTGTTGATTGCATACGCATCATTTGTTTTCAAGAGGCAATGCTTGCTAGTTTTGTGGAGACTAGTGACCTGTCCCAAACCTAGAGTGGGGTTTGAAAGCCTAGGGGACGGGCTTTTGTTTGTTATTGGTCTAGGGGACGAGCCCGGTTTAAATGTAAAAACTGAAAAATAATAACAAGTGTTGGTACCACATGGCATGAGTTGCATTGAGTTGCATCGAGTCACATGGCATATATATATGATTGTTATATGAAAGTATACATATGTGTATGACTTATGGAATTGGGAGTTGTGAAGATATATGATTGTTATATGAAAGTATGCATATGTGTATGACTTATGGAATTGGGAGTTGTGAATATATGATTGTTATATGAAAGTATGCATATGTGTATGACTTATGGAATTGGGAGTTGTGAATATTGATTGTTATATGAAAGTATGTATATGTGTATGACTTATGGATTTGAGATTTATGAATGTATGGTTGTTGAATGATATTGGCTGATAAAAATTGAAGTGTGAGAATATTGGTGTTTGTCCTGATATGCTTTACATTATTCATTATCTTATGATTTCAATATCGATGTGAATTCTCACCCTTCTGCTGGAATGATGTCCTATCTGACATCGTGCAGGTATCAAGAGTAGAGTTGCTCGTAGTTGCATGGGCACTGTTGGTATAGCTATTTAGTATTTTAGTTATGTTGGGTCGAGTCATGCTCTGGTCATGTAACACTGGGATCGTTTGGTTTATGTTTTAGAGATACTTTATGTACTCTACGCTATGTTTTTATATTTACCGAAATATTATGATGTTGGCCATAGTGCCTAATTAATGTTGAATTATGTGATGAACATGAATTTTCCCGTTAAGAGAATTATGATATAAAATGAATCCGCTGCTACATGCGAAGTGAAATTTTGAAAAGCATGATTATTTATTAAAGTGTTAATGAGCATGAAAGGTGTTTTTGATGTTTTGGAAATTATGTGGGACACCCTTTTGTGAATGCATGACGATTTACTCTGATTATTTATAAATATTCCGCGGGGTTTAGAAGGGTGTTACACAGATGACCAAATCCGTGCCCAAATGAATGAGATGAAACAGGAGTGGTATCTTAGCACCGTCTATGAGAAAAACTTGCAAGACTATGAGGCTTCTCAATGGACATGTTCTGACAGACGCTTAGCTCTCGACCAACAAATATCTGGCTACCGTACCCAAATAGTGGAGCTCGAGCAGAAGATCGCTGATGCCGAGAATGAGAAGGCCTCCTTGGACGTCGACGCCCCTTTGCCAGCCAAGGAGATTGTCGACCAAGACGTGGTCAAAGGGATTGCACATGTTGAGGTTGCCTTGAAAATTAAAGCCTCTATTGAGCAGATTCATCAGAGGAAGTTCCTCTTAGAGAGTCGACTGGACCATGAGCGCACTCTGCTTGAAGGTTTTAAGGCACGGTTCCCAAAATGACTAGGCAACTCCTTTTTTATTCTTTACTTTGTAATTCGTGTTGGCCGTCCACATCCGTCGGCCTATTTAATGAAATTTATCCTTTTTTCTTCTGAATTTCTTGAAGCATGGGCCTATAGGCTTTTAAGTATTTTTCGTTTATCCGGATAACCCATCGGTCTCCTCCGACTTCTTGGACCTCATAAGTGTTATGACTAAACGCTTTGGACACTTGGAATAATCCTTCCCAGTTTGGTGACCATTTCCCAAACCTTGGATCTCTTCGATCCATCGGAAGGATTGCTTTCCAAACGTAATCCCCGACTACAAATACCTTTTTTTGGACTTTCCTATTGTACGTTTGGACCACTTGCGCCTTTTGATGTAATAATGCGTCGAGTGGCTCTACTCTTTCTTCATCTAGGTCTACCATTTCATCCATCATCATATTCCAATATTGCTCTGATGGGATCTCATGTTGCCGCTGTATACGTACTGACTGTAGGTGAATTTCTGCTGGCAAAACGACGTCATGCCCAAACACCAAATGGAACGGTGACGTTCCGGTGGATTCTTTTGGCAACGTTCGACACACCCACAACACCTGATCAAACGTATGGTGCCAATTCTTAGGTTTTTTAGCTATGTGCTTCTTAATAAGTCCGATTATTACTTTGTTAGCTGCTTCGTGTTGCACCCCAAAATTTTCTCAACATCTCTTACCTGGTTTATGTTTCATTGCATTATCATTTGCATTGTTCTAGCATTTGCATTGCATAGCATTTGTTCTCGAGGTAGGGGATCAAGGCATTCAGGTGGCTCCAGGTGCAAATTTCAGTGCAAGAGCCTAAAACAACAAACATCAGAGGCTTCAACACTTGTTTTGCCCAGCGATCGAGCGACCGATTTTATTTTATTTTGCAGGGCATTTTTCATGTCAGAAGCAGCATTCAGGTTATGTACAGTATTCCCAGGGTCAGAGCAATCAAGAATGGCTTTCAGCAGCTAAACAGAGTTCAGAACGGCATGAAACGGGCAAAGGGGCAGGTTTCCCTCCAAAAGGCGCCAAATTCAAATTTTTGAATGTGTTAATCAGTTAACACATAGGGTTAATCGATTAACCATTTGAAAATCAATCCAGATTTGAATTTTTAACAGTGTTAATCGGTTAACATATATGGTTAATCGATTAACCACAGCAGGTTTTGCCTTGCACGTGAATTTTCAAGTCCAGCCACTTTTGGGGTCCAATTTTGGTCATTTAAACTGCATTTTCACACTTGGGAAGGATCTAGAACATTATCAAATTTCATTTTCCCTCCAAATGCCCAAACCTCATTCCATACCACATTTTCCAAGCCATTTTCCAATCCTTGCTTTGGATCCAAACCAAGAGTGTACATATTTGATTCAATCCAAACCTCAAGAAAAAATCCTCATAATTCACTCTCATTTTCAGAATTGCTCTCAATTTTCTCTCAATTTTCTAATCTCAAAAACCTCACTCAAAGCTCTTCTCCTTGAGATCATTGATTCTTCATTGGAATCATTGATTTCTAAGATCTAAACCTCCATTAATTCACTCCATCAATTCCATTTCATCATCCAATTTTCGTGCACAAGCAGATCTGAATTTTGAAGTGTTCTTGAAAGTGATTATTTGGCTTATTTTGAGTTGTTCTTGGTGGATCTACATTGCTACTACAAGAATTGGTGTGGATCTTGAAGAATTCTGGTTTTCTTTGCTTAGATCTACTCATTTACAGTTGAATCAACAATTACCGGATCAAGTCTCTGATCCGAAGGTTGGAATTCTGATCCGATTTTGTTTTCGGACTTATTTACACAATTTGCATGTGGATCTTTGCATTTGATTAAATATGTTGATCTTGATCCATGATCTTGTTGTGTTATTGTGTTTACATGTTGTTTAAATCAATGTTTGCTGGTTTAATTTCGTGCATGATCAATCACATGATAATTGGAGTGTTTGCTTAAGTGATAAGCTGCTAAAAAGTGATTCTGAACTGCTATTTTTCACCTCTGGCACAGTGTTAATCGATTAACCTATATGGTTAATCGATTAACCAACTTAAATATTCAAATTTTCAAGCGTTTTTCAATGGTTAACCGATTAACCCCTGGCGTTAATCGATTAACACTGTAACATAGGGCCTGTTTTGTTGTTTTGCTTGCTTGTTCGCGTGCCGGTTCGATCTGAATCATCATAGATCATTGTGTTGCATTAGGATTGAATTATTTTGGATGTTTTTCACTGTTTTTGGCTATTTAATCATGATCTTGTGTGCATTTTCCACTCGCATGTTTGCATTTGCGTGTTGCTTGTTTTCTTTTCTTCTTTCGTAATTCTTCCCTCTTTTGTTGATTTTTGTTATAGTGATTAGAATAGAATTAGGAGGAGATCTTTTGCTGGCTGTTAGTAGACATATTCATGTTCCTCTAGCAATTTTATTAGATTTTTACAACTTGGTTTTGTATTTTAGTTGTATTTTGCAAGTGGCTTGTATTTGTGGTTTCCTCTCTTGAGTGCTTTGTTTTGATTGGCTTAGTTGGCTACCTTGGAGTTGATTTGAGCTTGAGTTCTTTTTGGTGGAGCTTTTGGATTCATTGAAGATGCTTGGGATTGACTATTGGAACTTGGAGTTGAAGGCTTTTCTTCTTGTGGAAGTTTCATAGGAGCTTAGGAAGTTAGGGTTTTAGGAAGTGCCTTAGACCTAGTTTTGATTCTTTCTTCAAACATGGAGTGCATTGTTTGCCTCTATTCTATCCAATGACACAAAGTCCTTCTTGGGAAGATCCATATCTCCTTAGGAGGGATGAGTGGTATGCCCAAGTGAGTAGAACTTTGAGGATACCTTTCATTTGCAATGTTGAGTTCTTAGTGATTTCCTTTGGTTGTCATTAAGTTCCTTAACATTATAACTTGATCTTGATGTTTAATCCTCCTCTTGAAGTGTGCTTGTTGAAGCTTGAAGATGGAAGCTTGCTTGAAGATGAAGCCCTTGCTTTCAACTCTGCTGTCTTTTCAACTTTGCTGTTCAGACTGTTGTTGTTTGCTGTAGGAGTTTGTTGCTGCTGCCTGAGCTACCTCCTCTGTGTCTTTTATTTATCTCTGTATTGTCTGTTTAATTGTGCTGATTACCTCTAGGTTTGAGGTGGAGCTTGTCTACTCTTGCCTATTGTTTTCTCTCTTGCCTCAATGGTATTGCTGCATTGCATGCATGTTTAATGTCTACTGTATTTGCTTGCTGTCTTTTGCTGTTTATCCCCTAGGATCTCTGATTTCCTCTGAGCTAGAGGAAATCATGACAGATATTAGGTTTTGACCCATGCATGACAACATTAGGTTAGTTCCCCTTTTAACCATAGTTTTAGGGTCTTTTTCTTCTCACCTCTAAACACTTCAAAAAACACAATAATAAAGATAACGCGTGTTGTACGCTACGAGCCTTAAGCTATTTGAGAAAAGGTTGCTGGAGGGTCACTCTTCAGTAATCTGACTGCTTAGTATGATACCCTTAGGGTGACATGCGACGTAGTCACTCTCAGATCACAAGTCTTTAGTGCAATACAAGTTACAAACAGACTAAAAAATAGTTCTTTCGTGAAAAACTGAAAACAAATTTCAAATGTCATTTTTGTCCGCTTGGACCTTTAATCAGGAAAACCCTTTTATAAGGAGATAAAAAAACTGTCAGACAAGCTGGTGTCTTCCGTAGCCCAAACTACGTTTGCTCTGATCTTTCATGCCGTATGAAAGTACGTAGGCACGAGATGCGATATCTCGGCGAGCAACCTTCCCCTCCTTTCCTGTAGGTAGGCGAACTACGTTGACTCTGATTTCTCGTTCCAGATGGGAATACGTAGGCATAAAGTGCGATACTTTGCCGAGTCATTTTCTTTTCTTTTAACCCAGACCTGTAGAGTAGATAGAATAACACACCCTTAGATAGAAAACAAGCGTGGATCCCGTCGAGTATGACGGACGTGAGGGGTGCTAATACCTTCCCCTTGCGTAACCGACTCCTGAATCCAGGATTTGGTTACAATGACCATTCCTTTCCCTCTTTGCGTTAGGTTTTCTCTGAGCGTTTCCTTTCTCTCTTGTGGGATAAATAACGCACGGTGGCGAATCTTCTGTCATAGCTGGTGCCGATTTTCGCAGTAGTGACAGCTGGCGACTCTGCTGGGGAATATTGCAGTTCCCTATGCGAGTCAATCCTAGCGCTTGTTTTCCCGTCTGGGGTGTTGTATGTATTTACCTTTCTTCCTTTACTTTCAGTATTATATTTTTGTTGTTGTGCTGGGAAGAGGGTTAGATTGAGAGATGAGCTGGACCTGGGCTTGAGTTTGCACATAGACTTAGAAGTAGAGAGTAGTGGTTAGCCTGCTTGCTTAGCTTGCACCAGCTAGCTGCGAAATCTGCGCTCGGACGAGATTCTCTTTGATGCTTCTTGCCTGGCCCTTAGGGCTCGACAAGTTGTCTGACCCGAGGATTGTCGACTCTGGGGACCTATCAATTGGGATTCAGCTAAGTGAGGCCGCTTCAAGGGATGATGATGCCACACCTTCTGGGTATCATATCATCGCTCTTGAAAGTTTGTGACGTTGAACCCGCATAGGATGCTGTACCTCGTCTGCGAGTTAAGTACATACCCGTGAGGGGTAGGTAGGTCTGTTTGCAGGAAACCTTTGACCTCAGAGTACTTGGTTTATCTCTGTCAATGAGATGTGGTTACAGGGTTCTTTTGAGTGGTTGGTTTGGTTTGAGGCGAATATTTGATGGTTCTCAGGCTTCAGTACAAAGCAGCACAGTTCATTAACATTGCACTTGATCCCCTGTTTGCATATGCATGTGCATTTCCATGATTGCATTTCATTAACGTGTATTTATGTTGCAGGTGTGATCATTCCCCTCTGATTCTAGTGTATCTTCTGGCCAGACATGGAGTCCATGAAGAGGACAGTTGCTTACCGGTTGCATTCGCCAGATATCAGTGCCTTGATGGGATTAGTTGCTCTAGCAGATGAGAGAGTGATGGCTGAGTTCAGAGTATCTTATGGGAGATTTCTTGGTTTGTTGTAGAGACCTTTAGCATTTGAGATGACTGGGTGTATACTTTGATGCAGTTTTATGAGCCTCAGCTGAGATGTTTCCTGTTCCCTGATTATATTTTGGCACCCACTTTGGAGGAGTATTCTGCTATGTTGGGAGTTCCTGTGTTGGACCAGACGCCCTTTATACATGTTGATACTGAGCCCGAGTTGGCTAGACTTGCTGAGATTGTCAGTTTGGACGCTTCTGAGTTCCCTGGAGGTTTGGTCAAGCTGAACGGAGCCTATGGTTTTCACTTGTCTATCCTGGTTGAGAAGGCTACACAGTGCACGAAGAATGGATGTTGGGTTGCCTTCAGTGCAATTCTAGCTATCTGCATCTATGGGATTGTCTTGTTTCCCAATGTGCCAGATTTGGTTGACTCAGATGCTTTCTTGATTCTTGCCTCGAAGAATCCAGTTCCTACTCTCTTGGGCGATGTTTATCATTCTATTCACTATAAGAATGAGAAACGTCGTGGCAAGAATGTTTCTTGCTGTCTTCCTCTCTTGTACAGGTGGTTCCAGGGACATCTTCCGAAGACAGGGCGTTTTGTTGATGTTGTTGATACTTTGGATTGGTCTTCCCGGTTGATGGGGCTGTCTACTGAGAACATCATTTGGTTTGATCGGAGTATGCTTGGCACTGATATTATATATAGTTGCAGTGGCTTTCCGAATGTCCCTTTGATTGGACGGAAAGGTTGTATCAACTACAACCCTTCTCTGCTGGTGAGACAGTTTGGTTATGCCTTGAGAGATGCTCCTATTGAGGTTGAGATACAGGAATCTCTGTATCTCACGGGCTTATTAGACGAGGCTGTTTTGATCAGGTTGAGACATGCATGGGCTAACATCCATAGGAGAGGGAAAGCTTTGCTTGGTAAGAGCAATCGCAAAGCTTATGATCCTTATTTGGCTTGGATCCACGAGAGAGCTAGTATTTCCTTGATGCCATATCCTGCTGTGGAACCTTTGTATCTGCCAGTGGTTGAGGTACCTACTTCGGTAGAGATTGAGAAGTATAACAAATTGTTGGTTGAAAATGAAGAATTGAAGAAAGCCAATGACGAGTTAGAGAAAGAGATCTTCCAGTTGCGTCATGAGAAGAATGAAGCTACCTTCACTATGAAGGAACTCTTAAACAAAGCTTATTCCCGACTCAGCAAGTGGGAAACATTGTGGAATACCATGCTTACCAAGCGGAAGGAGCGTGAAGATGAGTTGAAGCTGCAGATTGCCACGCTAGAGGCGCAGATTAGAGCCCAGGATGCGAAGATTGCTGAAGAGACATCACTTAGGAGCGTTGTTGAGCTTAGAGTAAGTGGCCTTGGCAAGGAGCTGAGAGGTTGTGAATTGAAGGTCGGCTCCAAGAGATGCAGACTCGACGAGTGTTTTGGCGAAGGAACCTGCAAGGACGATGCCAAAAAGCTGAGATCCACGGCTGGACGACATGCATTACTGATACAGGAGCTGATCTCCCGACTAAGGCATTCGGAGACGTTGAGGATATTGGAAGATGTCAGAGCGCGTCATTTGGCCTGATTTATCTGTGCTTTGCTTTTGTTATCTGTACTTGTATTTTGACCATCGCCAGGCTTGTTGGCCGAGGTCTTTTCAGCTGTATTCAGTTTTATCTTTGTACTTTGCCTCTCGACATTTGTTTATGTATGAGGATTCTCTGATTCCTTGCTTGCTCGATTGGGACTCCATTGTCGTGGTGGCCTTCTCTTTGAAACTAGAATCGGGGGGGAATATAACCTGTAGCATACTTATACATTTGCATCTGCATACTCATATTGCATGACCGATATTTTTGAATTTGTATCTCATTTCTTGCATCTCACAGGTTTCAGGATTGACAACCCGAGAACGCATCGTTATTCTACTAGGAACAACTGCAAGAGAATCATGGATCAAGTTCAAGTTGAGATGCAGGAAATTCGTGAGAAGTTGGCACTTTTCATGCAAGCAATGGAAACCATGGTCAAGGGCCAGGAGAATCTCCAGACTCTGGTGCAACCGTGCGGGCGAATAGAAATACTGATTATCACTCTGTTGGAACTCCTCATAGGGAAGATGGGATACCTACAGTGGTCGTTCCTACAAGTGGTGGAGTTGGTGCCGGTGATGTCAATGGCAATGGAAATACTGGTGCTGGTGCTGGTAATGGTAACACTGGTAATGGTAACATTGGTACTAGAAACGCTGGAAATGGTGATGGGAATGTTGTTAACAATACAGGCAATGCTGGAGATGATGATCAAGGGTTAGGTGACAACACTGGTTTTGGGAACAATAACCAAGGATTTGGCAATGGTAATCGTGATGGTAATTTTGGTTTCAATAATCAAGGCTTTGGCTACAATGGCTATGGTAACAACAATCAAGGGTATGGAAACAGTGATGTTGGCTTTGGTAACATGAACAACAACGGTGCTGGGGTGGTGCCTTTCAACACTGGTTATGGACTAGGTGGGGTCAACCAAGGATTTGGTAACAGAGGACGGGGTCATATTTTCAATCAACAGGGATATGGCCGTAATGCTGGTTATGAGGAATATGGCAATGAGAATCTGAACTGGGGCAAGGATCGCCAGGAAGACGCTTTCTCTGGACAAGGCGTGGGATTTGAAAGGACTAATGATAATGATAGGAGATTCAAAATGCTGGAAGAGCAGATCAAAGGGATAGCCAATCAGAGCTTTGCTGGGTTAGATATGACTACCATGGGACTAGTGCCTGGGCTGAGGGTGCCTTTGAAATTCAAAGCTCCAACATTTGACAAGTATAAGGGGGATACATGCCCTAGAGTTCATGTACGTTCTTATTACAGAAGAATGTTTGCATACTCTGACGACGAGAAAATGCTTATGCATTTCTTTCAAGACAGTTTATCGGGACCATCGCTGGAATGGTATATGGGGCTGGAGCCCACCCAAATTAGAAGCTGGAAAGAATTGGCTGATGCTTTTGTTAAACATTACCAGTATAATAGTGACTTGGCGCCAAATAGGGTCCAGCTGCAAAGTTTGTCTCAGAAGAATGGTGAGAGCTTCAAGGAGTACGCGCAGCATTGGCGTGATATTGCGTCTAGGGTTCATCCACCTTTAGTTGAAAGAGAGTTGATTGATATGTTTATTGGAACGAATTGAAAACAGAATTAAGATTGGGAAGATTCAAGCAGGTGAATCCACATCAGCTGGGGTTGCAAGGAAAGCCTTTGGTGGAAGGAGACAAGGCGACGCCAGTGCAGTATATGGTGGTCGAGGTCGTGGAAGAGGTAGGAATCCGTATCAGCCACAACAAGTTGCTAGTGTTACTATCCCGATACCTCAGCAAAAACAACAACAGCAACAACAGCAACGACAACAACAGCCGCAGCAACAGAGAATGCACCCTGCTCAGCGTAGAATTCAAGAGGGTAGGCCGAAGAGAGTATTTGAAGCACCTCTTTCAACTTATGCTGAATTGCTTCAAACGCTGTTGGGTTTGAATTTGGTGGAAAAGAGAACGATGGCCCCGTTGACGGGTACTCCTCCATTTGGTTTTGACGCTGGTAAACATTGTGATTTTCATTCCGGGGCGCCCGGACATGATATTGAAGGTTGCCATGCTTTCAAACACAAGGCTCAAGATTTGCTTGATAGTAAGGCCATTAACTTTGGTCAGGAGGGTCCTAATATTGTACAACAACCCATGCCGAATCATGGAGCAAATGCTATCATAACGGAAGAGAATTTGAACTTGGTTATGGATGTGAATGAATTGAAGACACCGTTGAGTTGTGTTAAAAGTAGATTGTTGAAAGGGGGCGTATTCCCCGGATGTGACGAATATTGTCTGGATTGCTGGACTCAACCAGGGGGTTGTTCTGATTTGAAAAGAGGTATCCAAGCCATGATAGATGAGGGGATTTTGCAATTTGATCGGACCGCTATTGAGAAGCCTGTTGAGGCATTGTTTGAAAAGCAAGATGAGATTGCAACTGTTACGATCCCAAGGAAGACTATTATGATATCGGCGCCCGCCAAGCGGCCGACTATCACAATAACAAAAGCAGGACCTGTTCCTCTTGAGAGTACAAAAGCTATTCCATGGACATATGGGTTAGAAGCGTACTGTAATGGAGAAAAGATTGAGGTGAATAGCCGGCCGGCAGGGGCAGTTGACAATGTTGTTGGAACGGGAGGCATGACCCGTAGTGGAAGAATATTCACCGCACCGAAAGTTGAAGCAGAGAGGATTGCTAAAGGCAAGGCCAAGGTGAATGAAAGTGGACAATCCCAGTTGAAAGAGAAAGACATGTCGCTCAAGGACGTAAAAGAGTTCATGAGGCTAATCCGCAAGAGCGATTATAAGATTGTTGAGCACTTACAACAGACACCCTCAAAAATCTCAATCCTATCTTTGTTACTTTGTTCTGAGGCTCATCGAAATGCTTTGTTGAAGATATTGGACACGTCATTTGTACCTCAGGAGGTTTCTGTCAACTAGCTAGAGGGGGTACTGGCGCATGTCAATGCTGGACATAGTTTGGGTTTCACTGATTTTGATCTAACACCCAGAGGCCGAGAGCATAATATGGCTTTGCACATATCGGTGGAATGCCGGGGCACCGTAATGTCGCATGTTCTTGTGGATATCGGATCATCTCTGAATGTATTGCCTAAGAAGGCTATGATGAAGTTAGATATCCGGGGAATTATTTGCATGCCAAGTGACTTGGTTGTGAGGGCGTTTGATGGAACGAGAAGGTCAGTGTTTGGATCGATAACATTGGCGCTGCAGGTCGGGCCGGAAATATTCGACACTGAATTTTATATCATGGATATTCATCCAGCTTACAGCTGTTTACTAGAGCGTCCATGGATACACTCTACAGGGGCTGTGACGTCCATGCTGCATCAGAAGCTTAAGTTCGAAGCCGGTGGTGGAATTGTTACTATTTGTGGGGAAGAGGACATCTTGGTCAGTCATCTCTCATCATTCAAGTACGTTGAAGTGGATGGAGAAATCCACGAAACGCCCTGCCAAGCCTTCGAAGGGTTGGAAATCAAAGACAAGTCCAGTGTTCCCAGCAAAGTGCCAGAGGTTGTTGTGGCTTCGTACAAAGACGCTCAAGCGTTGGTTCAGACTGGGGAAACCAAGGGTTGGGGTCAAGTGCTGGAAATTCCTGTCAAGATGGACAAGTTTGGACTAGGGTATCGCCCAACATCAGCATCTTCTTCACAGAAAGCACCCAAGTTCAAAGGACCAGTGATGATTACTCCAAAGGGAGTCTGCTTTGAGACGATTAATGTTGTTTCCGACTCTGAAGACGGGGATAGTGATTGCGACATGGACGCGTGGATCAAGCCTAGCGTGCCAGGACAAAGTCTCTACAAATGGTCCATCCGGGAAATTGTCCCAGTGACTACAAAACAACAATGATTTGTTTTCTTGATTATTGTATAATCCTATGTCCTACCCGGGGCATAATGATTTTGTTTTAGGGCCACCTGCTTATGTGTATGCACTGTTTAATCATTGAATAAAGGCGTTTTTCTCATACAAATTTTGTGTTCCTTGTTTTTCCTGTTTTTATTTTAACAATAAATGGCAACGTGGTTATGAGCTTTGTTTGCACTCATTTGAAGCATTTAACCATTTCCTTTACAGGATTCATATTTCAGATGACACCGAACATGAACTTCCTATGACTCGCTTTGACTTTGAGCACCCGGTATTTCAAGCTGAGGAAGAGATTGTTGAGGATAGTGACTTGCCAGAAGAGCTGACTCGACTGTTGAAACAGGAAGAAAGAATCATTCTGCCTCATCAGGAAGAGATTGATATTATCAACATGGGGTCCGAGGGAGTTGTCAGGAACATCCGGATAGGGGCTATGCTGCAAAGCGACATCAAGCAAGGTCTGATTGAGACGTTGCAAGAGTACAATGATATCTTTGCTTGGTCGTACGAGGATATGCCAGGATTAGATACTGACATGGTTGTTCATCGTCTGCCATTGCGAGAAGAATGTCTGCCGGTTAAGCAGAAACTTAGAAGAACCATACCAGATATGTCTGTGAAGATTAAGGAGGAAGTTCAGAAACAGTGGGATGTTGGGTTCCTTGCTGTTACAACTTATCCATCATGGGTCGCCAATATAATACCGGTACCAAAGAAAGACGGTAAGTTGCGGATGTGCGTAGACTATCGTGATTTGAATAGGGCGATCCCAAAGGACGACTTTCCGCTTCCTCATATCGATGTGCTGGTCGATAACACTGCTCAATTCTCCGTGTTTTCCTTCATGGATGGCTTCTCGGGTTACAATCAGATAAAACGGGCGCCAGAAGACATGGAGAAAACAACCTTCATTACCCCATGGGGAACATTTTGCTACAAAGTGATGCCCTTTGGTTTGAAGAACGCTGGGGCAACATATCAACGTGTTATGACGACGCTCTTTCATGACATGATGCATAAAGAGATCGAGGTTTATGTTGATGATATGATTGCCAAATCCCAAACGGAGGAAGAACATTTGGTTAATCTGCTGAAATTGTTCAAGAGGCTTAGGAAATTCAGGCTGAGGCTGAATCGTAACAAGTGCACCTTCGGGGTGAGATCCGGTAAACTATTGGGGTTTATTGTGAGCGACAAAGGAATTGAGGTTGATCCTGCTAAGATAAAAGCAATACAAGAAATGCCAACGCCTAAAACAGAAAAAGAAGTGCGTGGGTTTTTAGGGAGGCTGAACTACATTGCTCGGTTCATATCTCACCTAACCGCTACATGCGAGCCATTATTCAAATTGCTGAAAAAGAATCAGGCTGTGACCTGGAATGAAGATTGTCAAAGGGCGTTTGAAAAAATAAAAGAATATTTGCAGGAACCTCCGATACTGATACCCCCAGTAGCCGAGAGACCATTAATTATGTATTTGACGGTTCTTGAGGAAAGTATGGGTTGTGTTCTCGGTCAACATGAGGAGAATGGACGTAAAGAGCATGCGATTTACTACTTGAGTAAAAAGTTCACAGATTGTGAATCCCGTTACTCAGTGCTCGAAAAGACGTGTTGTGCGCTAGCCTGGGCTGCCAAACGTTTGAGACAATACATGTTAAACCATACAACCATGCTAATTTCATAGATGGATCCGATCAAATACGTATTTGAAAAGCAAGCACTCTCTGGGAGGATTGCTCGATGGCAGATGGTGTTGACAGAATATGATATTCAATATGTTTCTCAAAAGGCTATCAAAGGTAGTGTTCTATCAGAGTACCTAGCGGAGCAGCCAATTGAAGATTATCAACCAATGAGGTTTGATTTTCCTGACGAGGATATCATGTACTTGAAAATGAAAGATTGTGATGAGCCGTTGCCAGATGAAGGTCCAGAGTTGGGTTCCAAATGGCAGTTGATATTTGATGGCGTTGTTAATTCCTACGGTAGTTGAATAGGGGCAATTATTACTACTCCTCAAGGGACGCACATTCCCTTTACTTCCAGATTGACCTTTCCAGTTACCAATAATGAGGCTGAATATGAGGCGTGCATCATGGGTCTTGAGGAGGCTATTAATTTGAGAATCAAATATATTGATGTATACGGAGACTCTGCTCTAGTTGTGAACCAGATCAAAGGAGAATGGGAGACGCGGCAGCCCAATCTGATACCCTATATGAATTATGCAAGGAGATTGTTGCCTTTCTTTAACAAAGTAGAATTGCATCACGTGCCACGACCAGAAAATCAGATGGCAGACGCTCTCGCGACTTTGTCTTTGATGTATAAGGTTAACTTCTGGAATGAGGCTCCCATGATTGTTATCTCTCGCCTTGATAGGCCCGCCTTCATATTTGCCATTGAAGAAGCATTCGATGGCAAACCGTGGTATTTTGATATCCAGAATTTCCTGAAGATCAAAGAGTATCTGGCTGGGGCATCCAGTCGAGATCAGAAGACTCTCAGGAGATTGGCTGGCAATTTTTACTTGAATCCGGATGGCGTCCTGTACAAGAGAAACCATGACTTGGTGTTGTTGCGATGTGTGGACGAGAAAGAGGCTAAGCTGCTCATGGAAGAGATCCATGAAGGTACATTTGGTACGCATGCTGGTGGACATGCAATGACGAGAAAACTGTTACGGGCAGGTTACTCTTGGCTAACGATGGAAACAGATTGTTTCAAGTTTGCTAAGCGGTGCCATAAATGTCAAATTTATGCGGACAAAATTCATGTGCCTCCGAGCCCTTTGAACATTATGTCATCACCGTGGCCTTTCTCGATGTGGGGAATTGATATGATTGGCAAGATTGAGCCTACGGGATCGAACGGACACCGGTTCATTTTGGTAGCTATTGATTACTTCACCAAATGGGTTGAAGCAGCGTCATATGCTAATGTCACCAAACAAGTGGTAGCCAGATTTATCAAAAGAGATATTATCTGTAGGTATGGAATCCCGGAGCGGATTATCACCGACAATGGCTCAAACTTGAATAACAAGATGATGAAAGAGCTGTGTCAGAATTTCAAGATTGAGCATCACAACTCTTCTCCTTATCGGCCCAAGATGAATGGCGCTGTCGAAGCGGCCAATAAGAACATAAAGAAGATTGTTCAGAAGATGGTTGTGACCTATAAGGACTGGCATGAGATGTTGCCTTTTGCTTTGCACGGTTATCGTACGACGGTACGCACATCAACCGGGGCAACCCCTTTCTCATTGGTGTACGGCATGGAGGCAGTGTTACCATTGGAGGTTGAGATTCCTTCTTTGAGGGTTTTACGCGATGTCCAACTTGATGAGGCAGATTGGGTAAAAGATAGACTAAACCAACTCAGTTTAATGGATGAGAAGAGACTGGCTTCTCTGGCATATGGTCGGCTGTATCAGAGCCGGATGAAGAAAGCTTTCGATAAGAAAGTATGTCCTCGAAGCTTTCAGACGGGCGATCTTGTGTTGAAAAAGATTCTCCCACCACAATCAGATCACAGGGGCAAATGGACTCCCAACTACGAGGGTTCATATGTCGTCAGAAAGGTTTTCTCTGGAGGAGCCTTGTTGTTATCCACCATGGATGGTGAGGACTTTACGTCTCCTATGAATTCGGACGCAGTTAAAAAATACTTTGCTTAAAATAGACCCGCTGGACAGAAAAAAGAGAGTCCAGGAAAAAATGGGGCATCCCGGCAAACCATAAAAAAGGAATAAAAGGTTCGGGCAAAAGTTAGGGACAAAATTGAAAAAATGTACACCCGCGAAGTTGAAAACCTGAAAAGGGCAACTTCGGCAAAAAAAGGGTATCCCGGTGAATTGAAAACCCGCAAAGGGCGATTCACGCAAAAGTTAGGGATTGAAAAAGCAAATGACTGCGGTCCAAGTTTGATACTGCATTGCTTGGTGTTTTGGGAATACCTGAGGGACGTTCATCTAAAAACAATCTCTTCCGAAGATCGAGTACCGGGAAAGCGCCAGAGTCGGGCGAGTCATAGGAGAATCAGCTCATGGTGTTTGTCTGTACCACGTTGCCGACATGTATATCAAATTTATTTTGTATATTTCTTTGTGCTTCTTGTGCATATGTTGTATTTTGCTTGTGTGTAACTTCCTCTTTTCAGGAGTTACATCCAGTGTACAAAGTTTTGCCTATTTACAGGCCCATTCAATAACGCATGTTATTCAGTACTTGATGCTTGTTCTTTACTGTTTTGTTTGTAAAAAACGCCGATGTTTTTGATGAACTTGCACTTGCATAAACTTGCTGGCCCTTGCCAATAATTGCTAAAACTTCGAATTGACTGAATGAACGTCACGGATATTAACTCGGATAGATTTTGTAGTGCAGATTTGTTTTGTCTCGTTTGTGTTTTGCAGGGTCCTTACCTTTGAAGCAAACGGTCAGGAATTGTATCCCCCAGCCAAAGTCTCTTGACGTAGGACCTGACTTCAGTTGATGTCGTTCCTTAGTAAGTCGTATCTTATCCCCAAAGAGTGGAGACGACGCTTATTCCTACTAGATGTGGAATTATCCTCCCCAAGAGAGTATCACCAAGAATGTCTCCTGAAGAGTATCCTCGTGGAAGTTATCCATAGGATATCCCCAGCAGGTCAAAATCAATATCCCCTGCAGAGGACGCCTCCCCAGAGGATGGTTATTCCCCTCCCCGCAGGTCGTCATTCTTTCGTCAGGATGATTTGTCCTCAGCCATTTCATACCAGAGTGTTTTTTTTTTTGCAATTTGAGCCTGCATTAGCATTTTCATATATCATCATATTTGCATCTACCCAAACGCGTAGCATTTCCATGTCGAATGGAGCATTACGCCATTGTTAAACATACGCATTTTGAAACATAAGCCAGGTTGGTTAACCTTTTGTTTTCAAGTGTTGTTGTCCCTGCAGGTGGAGGGAGCTCTTGCTCAATTTAATTACTAAACATTCAAGGTCTCGGCGTGAGACATGTAATGATAATGTTCGTTTTGTCATTATTCCCCACAGAGTTGCTTGGTTAAGTTTCTCTTACCCTTCCAGCGGAGTATTTCTTCAAAATTGTTGTTATGACAGTATCAAAAGATTTCGTGAATTAATTTTTGGAAGTTGCCGCCTATGTCGAAATAGGTGTCTGGAAATGGATTTCAGGATCTCCCCAGTAAAGTTCCCCTCAGATTTGTTGTCATATTGGCCTCAAGAGTTTGTGGAGTAATTACCCGTATTAATCGTCGGAGTCAGCTGCTGCGGTGATGGGCAGAGAAGCTGAACGTTGAGTTTGATTGGGTCAGTCCCCGGTTTGATGGAGAAACTGTACTCACGCTAACGAATATCGGCTGCTGTAGATAGACAGAGAAGTCGTGTATATTGGTTATCGGAGTCAGCTGCTGCGGTGATGGGTAGAGAAGCTGAACGTTGAGTTTGATTGGGTCAATCCCCGGTTTGATGGAGAAACTGTACTCATGCTAACGAATATCGGCTGCTGTAGATAGACAGAGAAGTCGTGTATATTGGTTATCGAAGTCAGCTGCTGTAATGATAGGCAGAGAAGCTGCATTTTCAGAGACAGTCCCCGGTTTGATGGAGAAACTGTGCTTGCATTAACATATTTTGGTATCCGTAGCATATTGACGGAATCAGCTACTATAACAATAGGCAGAGAAGCTGTATTTTCAGAAACAGTCCCCGAATTGATGGAGAAACTGTGTTCTTTTGAACTCGTACCAGCTACTGTAGACGGACAGAGAAGTTGTGTATGTTAAGAATCAGCTACTGTAACAATAGGCAGAGAAGCTGTATTTTCAGAGACAATCCCCATTTGATGATGAAATTGTGTTAAATTTTATTTTCGGAAACAGTCCCCGGTCCAATGGAGAAACTGTACTCGTGTTAGTAAAGAATGTGTACTCAGGGTACTAACAAGTACCAGCTGCTGTAGATAGACAGAGAAGATATATGTTATGAGTTTTCGGAATCAACTGCTGCAGTGATAGGCAGAGAAGTTGCATTTCGTATTGACAAGATCAGTCCCCATAGCAAGATGGAGTAATTGTATTCGCGTTTGGTGCTCGCTTTTCGTAGCGCTGTTTTGAAGTTCTATTGTGGATTCAATGCATGTGTTGGCAAAACGACGTCATGCCCAAACACCAAACGGAACGGTGACGTTCCGATGGATTCTTTTGGCAACGTTCGACACGCCCACAACACCTGATCAAACGTATGGTGCCAATTCTTAGGTTTTTTAGCTATGTGCTTCTTAATAAGTCTGATTATTACTTTGTTAGCTGCTTCGTGTTGCACCCCAAAATTTGCTCAACATCTTTTACCTAGTTTATGTTTCATTGCATTATCATTTGCATTGTTCTAGCATTTGCATTGCATAGCATTTGTTCTCGAGGTAGGGGATCAAGGCATTCAGGTGGCTCCAAGTGCAAATTTTAGTGCAAGAGGCTAAAACAACAAACATCAGAGGCTTCAACACTTGTTTTGCTCAGCGATCAAGCGACCGATTTTATTTTATTTTGCAGGGCATTTTTCATGTCAGAAGCAGCATTCAGGTTATGTACAGTGTTCCCAGGGTCAGAGCAATCAAGAATGGCTTTCAGCAGCTAAACAGAGTTCAGAACGGCAGGAAACGGGCAAAGGGGCAGGTTTCCCTCCAAAAGGCGCCAAAGTCAAATTTTTGAATGTGTTAATCGGTTAACACATAGGGTTAATCGATTAACCATTTAAAAGTCAGTCCAGATTTGAATTTTTAACAGTGTTAATCGGTTAACCTATATGGTTAATCGATTAACCACAGCAGGTTTTGCCTTGCACGTGAATTTTCAAGTCCATCCACTTTTGGGGTCCAATTTTGGTCATTTAAACTGCATTTTCACACTTGGGAAGGATCTAGAACATTATCAAATTTCATTTTCCCTCCAAATGTCCAAACCTCATTCCATACCACATTTTCCAAGCCATTTTCCAATCCTTGCTTTGGATCCAAACCAAGAGTGTATATATTTGATTCACTCCAAACCTCAAGAAAAAATCCTCATAATTCACTCTCATTTTCAGAATTGCACTCAATTTTCTCTTAATTTTCTAATCTCAAAAACCTCACTCAAAGCTCTTCTCCTTGAGATCATTGATTCTTCATTGGAATCATTGATTTCTAAGAGCTAAACCTCCATTAATTCACTCCATCAATTCCATTTCATCATCCAATTTTCGTGCACAAGCAGATCTGAATTTTGAAGTGTTCTTGGAAGTGATTATTTGGCTTATTTTGAGTTGTTCTTGGTGGATCTACATTGCTACTACAAGAATTGGTGTGGATCTTGAAGAATTCTGGTTTTCTTTGCTTAGATCTACTCATTTACAGTTGAATCAACAATTACCGGATCAAGTCTCTGATCCGAAGGTTAGAATTCTAATCTGATTTTGTTTTCGAACTTATTTGCACAATTTGCATGTGGATCTTGGCATTTCATTAAATATGTTGATTTTGATCCATGATCTTGTTGTGTTATTGTGTTTACATGTTGTTTAAATCACTGTTTTCTAGTTTAATTTCGTGCATGATCAATCACATGATAATTGGAGTGTTTGCTTAAGTGATAAGCTGCTGAAAAGTGATTCTGAACTGCTGTTTTTCACCTCTGGCACAGTGTTAATCGATTAACCTATATGGTTAATCGATTAACCAACTTAAATATTCAAATTTTCAATCATTTTTCAATGGTTAACCGATTAACCCCTGGCGTTAATCAATTAACATTGTAACAGAGGGCCTGTTTTGTTGTTTTGCTTGCTTGTTCGCGTGCCGGTTCGATCCGAATCATCATAGATCATTGTGTTGCATTAGGATTGAATTATTTTGGATGTTTTTCACTGTTTTTGGCCGTTTAATCATGATCTTGTGTGCATTTTCCACTCGCATGTTTGCATTTGCATGTTGCTTGTTTTCTTATCTTCTTTCGTAATTCTTCCCTCTTTTGTTGATTTTTGTTCTAGTGATTAGAATACAATTAGTAGGAGATCTTTTGCTGGCTGTTAGTAGACATATTCATGTTCCCCTAGGAATTTTATTAGATTTTTACAACTTGGTTTTGTATTTTAGTTGTATTTTGCAAGTGGCTTGTATTTGTGGTTTCCTCTCTTGAGTGCTTTGTTTTAATTGGCTTGGTTGGCTGCCTTGGAGTTGATTTGAGCTTGAGTTCTTTTTGGTGGAGCTTCTGGATTCATTGAAGATGCTTGGGATTGAAGATTCGAACTTGGAGTTGAAGGCTTTTCTTCTTGTGGAAGTTTCTTAGGAGCTTAGGAAGTTAGGGTTTTAGGAAGTGCCTTAGACCTAGTTTTGATTCTTTCTTCAAACATGGAGTGCATTGTTTGCCTCTATTCTATCCAATGACACAAAGTCCTTCTTGGTAAGCTCCATCTCTCCTTAGGAGGGATGAGTGGTATGCCCAAGTGAGTAGAACTTTGAGGATACCTTTCATTTGCAATGTTGAGTTCTTAGTGATTTCCTTTGGTTGTCATTAAGTTCCTTAACATTATAACTTGATCTTGATGTTTAATCCTTCTCTTGGAGTGTGCTTGTTGAAGCTTGAAGATGGAAGCTTGCTTGAATATGAAGCCCTTGCTTTCAACTCTGCTGTCTTTTCAACTTTGTTGTTCAGAGCTGCTATTGTTGTTTGCTGTAGGAGTTAGTTGCTGCTGCCTGAGCTACTTCCTCCGTGTCTTTTATTTATCTCTGTATTATCTGTTTAATTGTGCTGATTACCTCTAGGTTTGAGGTGGAGCTTGTCTCCTCTTGCCTATTGTTTTCTCTCTTGCCTCAATGGTATTGCTGCATTGCATGCATGTTTACTGTCTACTGTATTTGCTTGCTGTCTTTTGCTGTTTGTCCCCTAGGATCTCTGATTTCCTCTGAGCAAGAGGAAATTATGACAGATATTAGGTTTTGACCCATGCATGACAACATTAGGTTAGTTCCCCTTTTAACCATAGTTTTAGGGTCTTTCTCTTCTCACCTCTAAACACTTCAAAAAACACAGTAATAAAGATAACGCGTGCTGTACGCTACGAGCCTTAAGCTATTTGAGAAAAGGTTGCTGGAGGGTCACTCTTCAGTAATCTGACTGCTTAGTATGATACCCTTAGGGTGACATGCGAATAGTCACTCTCAGATCACAAGTCTTTAGTGCAGTACAAGTTACAAACAGACTAAAAAACAATTCTTTCGTGAAAAACTGAAAACAAATTTCAAATGTCATTTTTGTCCGCTTGGACCTCTAATCAGGAAAACCCTTTTATAAGGAGATAAAAAAACGGTCAGACAAGCTGGTGTCTTCCGTAGCCCGAACTACGTTTGCTATGATCTTTCATGCCGTATGAAAGTACGTAGGCACGAGATGCGATATCTCGGTGAGCAACCTTCCCCTCCTTTCCTGTAGGTAGGCGAACTATGTTGACTCTGATTTCTCGTTCCAGACGGGAATATGTAGGCATAAAGTGAGATACTTTCCCGAGTCATTTTCTTTTCTTTTAACCCAGACCTGTAGAGTAGATAGAATAACACACCCTTAGATAGAAAACAAGCATGGATCCCGTCGAGTACGACGGACGTGAGGGGTGCTAATACCTTTCTCTTGCGTAACCGACTCCCGAATCTAGGATTTGGTTGCGATGACCATTCCTTTCCCTCTTCGTGTTAGGTTTTCTCTGAGTGTTTCCTTTCCCTCTTGTGGGATAAATAACGCACGGTGGCGACTCTTCTGTCATAGCCGGCGCTGATTTTCGCAGTAGCGACACTTTGACCTGACCGTTTACTTGGGCATAATACAAGGTTGAGGTAACCAGTTTAAATCCTTCGTCTTTTTACGAACTGGTGCATTTTCTGGCCGACGAACACTGACCCTTGTTCTGTAGTGATTGTCTCAGGCGTGCCGAACCTATACAATATATGCTTCTGAACAAAGTTGATAACAGCTTCTTGGTCCACTTTCGACAAAAGCATGGCCTCGATCCATTTTGTAAAATAATCGATTCTGACAAGGATAAACTTATGTTTCCTTGAGGATGCGGGTCGAATCTCCCCGATTATGTCTAGAGCCCATCCTCGAAAAGGCCATGGTTTGACCACTGCATGTATTTCGTTGGCCGGTACTCATTGGATGTTGGGGTGCTTCTGACACTCCTGGAAGCATTTTGCGAAATCTATACAATCTTTGAGCATCTTTGGCCAATATACTCCCTGTCGGAACATTACCCACTTCATCTTTTGGCCGACTTGGTGGGCTCCGCATGCCCCACCATGCACTTATGATATTTCCAAATATGCGTCTGCTTCTCCCGAACACCTGAGCAACACTCCTTCAGGCGTCTTCTTAAATAGTTCGTTCCCCATTAGAACGTAACTCAACTCTTGGTATTTGATCTTTTTCTCGGTAGCCGTTGTTGGCTCCTTTAAATACTCGACCAAAGGCCTTCGCCAATCTGTCAGAGACAACCTAGCCACTACAAGGATCGTGCCATCTCTTCTACCACCGTCTCCTATCCCTGTCAGGTAGTTCCTTTCACCGGCTTTCTGGTCCTCAAACAACTTGTTCGTCGGCCTGCATTTGACTTTGATGAGTGCCCTCAGTTTCTTTTCTGACACTTTATATCCATAGGCAATTTGTACCAATTCGGTGGCCTCCTGGTTATCTACCCTGGGCACATGCGTAATGCTGACCACTTCGAATTGTTCTAACAGGTCTTTGCGGTCGCGAGGTACCTCACCAGATTCTCTTTGACAGACTTGTATTCTTTGGTGATTTGCTTGATGACCAACTCTGAGTCGCCTTTAATGCTGATCCTCTTGGCGCCCAGCTCTCTGAGGATTTTCAGGCCTGTGAGCAAAGCCTCATATTCTACTTCATTGTTTGAGCACTTGCCTTCGACCCCACATTTGAATTTGGTCGGGTGCCCTTAAGGCGAAACGATTAGGACGCCTATTCCGGGTCTGTGTTTGTGACTGGATCCGTCGAAGTACAACTTCCACGAGTTTGTGCTAATCAAGCAGAGCGGTTGTCTCGTCACAGCATTGTCGAATATGAAGTCTGCCACTATTTATCCCTTCATCACTCTTAAAGGGACGTAGGTAAGGGCAAACTTTGTGAGTGCCAAGGCCTACTTTCCCACTTGATTGTGTAAAATAGGTTTCGGCAGCATGTATTTGATAACATCAAAATGTGATGAAACAAGAACTTCGACCAACTTAATATATTATTTTAATTTAATACATGAAAAATACAAACATAGGCATAACTTCTCAATCATGGAATACCTAATTTCAGCGTCGACCAACATTCAACTAAGGTAATAAATGGGTCTTTCGACACCATTATCATCCTCCTGACTAACATGCTTCCTATAGTTGTATCAGACGCTGCAATGTATAGCTTCATGTTTTTATTTGGGTTTGGTGGTAGCAAAACGGGAGGCTTTACTAGATATTCTTTGATTGCTTCAAAAGCCTCTTGATGCTCTCGTCCCTAATGGAACTCACTTTCCTTCTTGCCCTTCAACAATGGCGAAAATGCTTTTATCTTGCCACTTAGATTTGATATGAATCTTCGCAAGAAGTTTACCTTCCCAAGCAGGGACTGGAGTTGCTTCTTCGTCGCTGGGGGTTCGAGGTCTCGATTTGCTTTTGTCTTATTGTGATTTATTTTGATACCTTTCTTGTGCACTACGAACCCCAATAAATCCCCTGCATGTACGCAAAAAGCACACTTTAGTGGATTCATTTTTAATCTATATTTTCTCATCCTTTCGAATGATCGTCGGAGGCGATCTAGGTGATCGTCTTTCGGTGATGATTTTATGACTATGTCGTTGATATATACCTGCATGAACTGTTTGATGAAGTCGTGAAAAATAGCATTCATGGCCCTTTGGTATGTTTCCCCAGCGTTCTTCAAATCGAACGGCATGACGACCCATTCATAGGTCCCTAAAGCCCCTGGGCAGCGGAACTCCGTTTTAGGAACATCTTCTTCGACTATGAAAATCTGGTTATACCCAGAGTATCCATCGAGCATGCTCAAATACTCAAAATTGGCAGCCGAATCGACTAGCATCTCCGCTACAGGCATGGAATATTTGTCCTTAGGAGTGGCACTGTTCAAATCTCTGAAGCCGATACAAACTCTCAGAGTGCCGTTTTTCTTGACCACTGAGACTATGTTCGACAACCATACGAATGAACCGACTCCGTAGTAACCTTTCGATCTCCTTTTTGATTTTTTGTGTCACTTCTAGAGCGAATCTACGTGGATGCTGCTTAACTGGTTTCTTTCCTGGTCGAATGGGTAGGCGATGCTCTACCAGTTCCCGACTTAATTCTGGAATCTCGTTGTAGTCCCATGCGAAGAAATCTTTTTATTTTCTTAATATTTGGATTAAATTGGCTGTCATCCTCAAACCGATCTTTGTACTTACGTTTGTGGGTCTTTTGGTAGTCCCGTCCCCCAAGTCGATCTCTTCTAGTGGGTCTTGGGCCTGGATTTTCTGCACATCAAAGGTTGGGTCCCTTTTGAACCCCAAAGATACAGTCGAGCCTCCAGCTTTCTGAAGCTGTTGTCTAGCCTTGTTGGCCATTTATACATATGTCTTTAGAGGTATCTTCATATTTCTCTTTTTAGAGTGTCGCTTTTCTTTTGTTTTTAGCCATGTAGGCCGAAATTCGATTCAAACTTTCTGATTCAGTAGTCATCTTCATCTATAGGAGGCCACCCCGTCGGTGGACAACTTCGTGACGATTCCACTGGAGGGTCAGTTGAATCCCAGATGAAACCATGATCTGGGTCCAAATTGAGGGTACGTCCGATATTGGAGGAGGTGTAAGAGCCTGATTCTTCATCACAAGGCGCCACACTCGCCAAGTGTTGGTCGAAGGATCTTTTTGTCCCTTTGGTTTCCTCAATTCTGTAATAACTTTGGTCGGCTTCCACATTTTCCATGATGTCCTCTTTCTGCCAGATAGTTAACCTTTGGTGCATTATCGAAGGGACCGCTCCGATTCCATGAATCCATTCCCTTCCTAATAAAAGGTTAAAGTTTTCCTTGGAGTTTATGACCATGAAGAGTGTCGTCCTTGTGGTAATTCCAATAGCTAATTCGACTTGGACTACTCCCAAAATGTTACTAGTTTTGCCTTCATAGTTGGACAAAACCATATTGTGTTGCTTGAGGTTGGCTTCAGTCTTGCCAATTCTCTGGAATGAAGTGTGGGGCATTAAGTTGACCGTCGCGCCACCGTCTACGAAGACTTTATTTATCGCCATGACATCAACCTTCGCCTTTATGAACAACGGTTTCAAGTGATACATCATCCTTGGGCTAGGTCTCTCGAACATGGCAGTTCTTTCCTCTACCGCACCGCTATTCATTACGTAGTAACACAATGACTTGTCTTCCGTAGCTTCGTCTGGTTGGAAATCCTCTTCCGATTTCGACACCTCGGATACCCTATAATATTCTTCCGGAAGAATTGGCACGATCCCACAGCTGACGACGAAGTCATCACCATATGTGTCGTCATTTGTCTCGTCATACATGTCCACATCCAAATCTTCTTCTGGAGATGGGGTATATTCCTCGTCATCTGACTGGGGCGGTATACTCTGGTTCATCTTCCTTTGATAGAGGGGTATATTCTGGCACTTTCTTGTTTACTGAGTTGGCGGTAAACGTCGACTTCTGTGTTGATGCTACTGCTTTGTTTCCCGAGACTTCCACGATCATTGTTGTGGTTTGGCTGGCCATTACCTTTTATTTTTCTACCCATCTGGCTCTTAATGGATGATTCTTCGATCCGGGCATCCCGATTGGACACACCTGCAGGGTCGACGTTTCTCTTGCTGCCTTCTTATTTCACTGATGTCGCCTCCACTGGGTTCTCGTCATTGGGTTCTTGTCTTTTTAATTGGGAGACACCATGTACCCTTTCGACTCAATGTTCTTGACGAAGGCCCTAACCTCTTTTTTTCAAATCAAAAACCTTATATTTTGACCTTTTGCTCCCTTTTTGGGTCACAGGGGCCATCCATTGGTCTTGTGGGATATCCGACGGGGGCACGAAAGTTCTGGGCTTTGCAGGCTGGAATAGCTTTCGGTACTCCTGATTTTGTCAAGGAGTGTCGTCTTTGTCGGATACAAACCTGGGAGCTGACGTTTTGTCTGCCTTGACCCGGTCCGCCGCTTTCTAGTCAAACACAACATGACACTTGGGACAAAGGGCGGCTGTGGAGCCATTGACTTTGCATTTTTCTTGAAACTCTGCCAGACTTTCTCCAGCCTCATGGTAGACTCCCTCAAAGTCCATCTTCGTCTTTTTGTCGAAACTCTCAGTAGCTTCGATCATCATGCAATCTAGTATGGGGGTTGTTACTCGTTCCTTGAGGCCATCAGTAGCCTTGATCATCATCCATTCTGCCACCTCAGAGTACAGTGCTTCCTCTGCTTTTAGAGGGTTCGTATCCACTTGCATCTTTGGTCGTTCTCCGAACTGCAATCTTCCTTCCTTCAATGCCTTCTGCACCAAATCCCTGAAAAGAACACATTGAGCAGTTTTATGACCAAGGAAGTTATGAAATTTACAAAATCCCCTCTTTTTCTTTTGTTCTAGGGGAGATCTTTTGTCCCAGCTGGGATGATAATTTGACCATCTTTAACTAATACATCGAATATCTTATCGCACTTGGATACATCGAAAGAATATGTTTTCGCAACATATTTGTTCGTCTTCTCCGTCTCGATCGGATTTTTTTCGCTCGACGGCTTCAGGACCCTACACACATATGGAGGTCCAGTTTTTATTTCGGCTACATTGACGATGTTCTCTTTGAAAAATTCCTCATTGTTCGATGAATATCCGTTGATAGTTACAAACGCCACCTTTTCTTTCTTACGGTATCGACTAGTCTACGATTTCTCACTTCTCAATCGTTCGACATGTCAGACGCGATCACCCGGTTGCGCCATATCTCTTAAGTATTGTGTATCTAGATTTTTTCGAATGGAATAATCTTGTCCTCCCGCGGCCATTTCGACCAATTTGTGTTCGGGAACTTGCGTAAAGCATCGTGCTTTCAACAGTATGAACCTGTTCAAGTATTGGTCTATAGGCTCCGCGACTTTCCGTTTTATGCTAGCTAACTCCTTCAAACTGATCTTTGATTGGCCCATGTAAAATTGTTCGTGGAGTAACCTTTCCAGCTGCGTCCATGTGTGGACCGACTGAGGGGGCAATGAAGTGAACCACGTGAACACATTTTTTGTGAGGGAACTAGGAAAATATTTCATTTTTAAATCCTCGTTATTCGCTATGTCCCCCGCCTCGGTCTGATACCTGGCCACATGTTCGACAGTGGATTCCTCTATTTCGCCCGCGAACTTACTAAATTTTGGGACTTTCCAGCCCCTTGGTAGTTCAATTTGCAACACAAAATTCGGCAAAGGGGACGTGTAGGTGGGCCGTTGGAGGCTAGGGTTTGCACCATTTCGAACCATGATGCGTTCGACCATGGCCTCCAGATTAGCTTTGCTTCCGAGGTTCTCGGTTCTAACTTGTTGGACTACATGGTCGGGGTCTTGGTCCCAGCGAACCATTACTATGTGGGGCCTCTAGGCCACCCTAGGGATACGTTTATACTCAGGCCCTGTGACTCGTTTCTTTCCTTGACAGGCTCGTTTTGTAGACCCGACGTCTCGAGACGGTTTGAAGGAGTTTGTCCTCCTACGTTCCTAGGTGCCCCTAAAAAAGTCTCCTATTTGGGTCATCTGGCTTGCCAATTGTTGGTAACTTTGGGTCGAATCGTGTATTAAAGGCCTCAGAATGGTGCCTATTTTTTGGGTTAACATGTGCACCATCTCATGATTGCTTTCGTCCACTTGCTGGCGCATGACCACGACAGAGCTAGTCGTGAAAGTTGGTATCACTGTGGGGTGTGACCCAAAACCTGGTGGCCCTCCTCCTTGTTGGGTCACGGGGCCCAGGCTCCGATATGGCGAAAAGGCAGAGGTTGAATTCTCTCCCATGCCTATTCCCCCATAACACCAGCTCGACATGAATTCTGGTGGCATCCCCTAGTTTTGGGGTGCCGACGTGTTGAAACTAGGTAAGCATTGACAATTGGTTCCAGTTGTAGCGAGTCGCACTTCCGGTCGACTTGGAATCGTGAATGGTGTTGCGCCAATGGTCGTAGTGACGGTTGGCATGGATCCAATTCCCAAAACCGCCCCTGGCGAAGAAAATGTGTTTCCTTGCAAAGATGTTTCTTCGTTTGGTCACGGTGTCACCATATTTCCGCTACGTAACTGCATATACTTGAACCTTCGTGTCCCACCGGGTGTGCCAATTTGTTCGCACCAGATTTTCGCACGGACAACCTCTGGCCTTCCTCCGCGGATTTTCGTGCAAAACTGGCCAAACTAGTCCCAAGACGATTTGGTTTTAGGTGAATCGTTTACTTAAGTTATGGTGCACGTTGATGGTTATGTATTTTGTGGTGTGTCAGTGGTTTAAAATCTACATAACTAAAGTTGACAAAGATAAAGAAATGGCTGAAATAGAAACTTTGTAGATATTCTGAAAATAATGCTTTGAATGCCTTAAATACTTAGCAAACTTAAAGTAAAAGAGAAAAGATAAAAGGGATAAGACAACTGGACGTATCCGTACATTTTGGAATGACAAAGTAAACTCTTTTCTCTATAGTGCGGTACTCAGAGTGTTTTTCTTCCAATCCTGACAAAAGACGCCCTTATTTCCTAAAAAACCTTGCTTTATATAGGCGTACAAGGTAACTGCCAAGGGGCTTCAGGATGTGCCACGTGTCATCCCACGTCTTTGGAAAACTGCCCCCACGTTTCTCTTTTCAAATTGACTTCCCACCAAGCCTTTAGCTCCTCCCGTCGAGAATACCTGTATTGGTTCTTATCTTTGGTCGATCAATGCAGGGGCCTGTCGACCCATCCATCTCATGTTGTCGAGTCAAAGTGTGGTGCTTGCCAAGTTTTAATGTTGTTGACCTTTGGATTTTATGTAGGGGCTAGTCGACCTTCATTTTTCCTTCTTCTAACTTCTGTCGAGGTCAATGTCCTTAGTTGGCCAATTTTCAGCCAACAATATGTCCATCACATAGAATGTGATAATAAAGGTGTGTGGTCCAATCTTAATTGAGAGGTCAACCTCACCAGTGATAGTCCGCCTGGCTCCGTCGAAAGCCTTCACAATCATCTGACTAGGTTTCATCGTAAGTCCTTCTATTGATAATTTGCATAGCGAATTCTTGGGTAAAACATTCAATGATGACCCAGTATCAACTAAAACTCGGGAGAGAACAACATCCACACATTCCACATAGATGTGCAATGCCTTATTATGATTCTTACCCTCAGAGGGTAATTTTTCGTCATTGAAACTTAGAATATGGCCGGAAGCTATGTTTCCTACTACCTCTTCAAATTGCACCACAAATATTTCTTGAGGCACATTAGCAACCTTCAAGAATTTCAACAACGCCTCTTGGTGAGCTTTTGAACACATCAACAATGATATCATGGATATCTTTGAGGGAGTTTGGTTGAGCTGGTCAACCATTTTATAATTGATTTTTTTGTATAATCCTCATAAACTCCTCTGCTTCTTCACTAGAAACAGCCTTCTGCTTGGAAGACTGCGCATGTTCAGAGGTGACTAATTTTCTAGTATCTTTGCTAGAAGTACCATGGTTGTTAATAGGTGGTGGTGTTGGTGCAAAAACTCTACCACTCCTAGTGACGCCACCAGTCCCTAATGTTTTGTACTTCCTTATCTTCTCTAATCTTCAAAATAGGATTGTAAAGTCTTTATATAGTAACACTTTGAACGGGCTTGGGCTTTAGCTAAAACTACCTCTGATTTGATAAAATCAAATCAAATAATGCTTGAAATCTTATCATAATTAACATCAAGGAAATAGAACCAAATCAAATCTGATCAAATCAAATTAACCTCCAAATCTTCTTAAGATTTTCTGCATGAAAAATAGAACAACAGATTTCACAATTAGTGCATGAATTATGCAGCAGAAACTCTTTTGTATAAGGAAGGTTTGCACGCTGATTTGTACCACCAAAATCTCTTATCACAACAGCACAAAAGGTTGCACAAAAATGCAGCATTCAAACCATAACATTCTCACTGAATGTTCTGTTCACAAATGTCAGGACATCATACTTGACATAATGAACTAAAACCCTGCAACATTAAGAATAACCACCTGCAGAATGTTAGGATCATACGTCAAGGCTTCCTATAGGACATCTTGTGATAACATAAAGTTTTACCAAAATTCCTTCCAATCATAGAACAAACAAACTCCCCCTTTGGCAAATTTTGGCTAAAACAACCAATAGATCACAAGGTCTCCTAGAACATATCAGAGAGCACAACAGCAGAAAAACACAAATATTTCTCCCTCCCCTTCAAACTAAAATGTAAGCAAAAACAAACAAAACTCCCCCTCAACATCATAACCAGCACCAGCTAAAACCAAATCTTCTCAAATCCCAGTAGCAGTAACTCTTCATAAAGTCCTCATACTCTTTCTCCCCCTTTTTAGCCATAAATAATGAAATCATACTAAGGGAAACACATTAACAAAGAACAATTATACATAACCAATAGTGTTAAGAGTGCAATAAGAACCCAAATAATACAAGTCAAAACACATTAAGTGCTGAATGAAAACAAATTCCAAAAAAACCATAAGTCAAAGAACACCATAACTAAGCACCATCAATTCTCTTCCTCAGACCTAGAGCTGTCATCTTCATCATCAGTTGTAGACCTAGAAACATGATCACTAGTCCTCTCACCAGAGGCAGAATCCTCCCCATCTTCCTCTTTCTGAGCATCATTTTCTTGCACATCATTTTCTTCTTTCTGTTCCAGACCTCTAATCAGGGCTTCCAACTTTAGTTTCCTTGCAGTAGCCATACGAATGACTTCACCCAATTCTCTGCAGGTTTCCTTTAACTTTGAGATAAACCTAGTATTTGTAGAGGATGTCTTCTCAACAGATGTCAAGACAATGTATGGGACATGTCTTTCTGCAAACAGCTTATAGTGGAGTGACAACAGAAAATCCCTTTTGTAGACCACATAATTACTTGAGAGAATGCCAGGATACTGGCTCAAAATGATCCCACAAATCAGAGAAGGGAAAGCAATGGGTAACTTGACAACATTGGTGGTAGCATGCTTCACAATTTGATCAAAGATGTAGTTGTCATAATCAAACTTTACCTTGGTACCAACAACAAAAACAAACCTTCCTAACCCAACAACAATGGTGGAAGTATGATTATTAGGCACCCAATTAGCTGCTCCAATCCTATGCAAGACAACATACTTCACACTCAGTTGACCAGCAGATAGTTTCCCTTTCAGGGGCCATGCAGTAACTTATTTAGCCTTGATAACCTTGTAAACTTGATTATCACTCACTTCTAGTTCACTTGCCTCCTCCTCATCCCTTCTTAGATACTTGTTTATCACATCAGCAGAAAACTCAACACATCTTCCTCTCACAAACACCTTCATAAACTCCTGGCTCTTTCTGTCAGTAATGTCTTCAGGAATGTTCACAATGAACTCCTTGACCAGCATATCATAGCACTTGGAAAAGCCAACCACAATCTTCGTCAACCCAGCATCAGAGATTAACTTCATGACTTCCTTGATCTCAAGAGCATCCTTGCCCAATTCTCTATCCAGAGCAACTCTTCTCTGGTACACATACTTCTACTTTGCCACACTGTCAATGGAGTGGAAAGACACATTGTCTAAAGGAGAAGCAGGCACAATGTTTGTTGCTCTCTTGGTAGCAGATATTTTTATAGGTGTGATGTCCTAGACATCATCCTCAACATCTTCTTCAGACTCAGTTTGAGACCTGGCCTTTCTTTTCTTAGAGAAAGGGGTAACTTTTCTCCAAGCTTTTGGAGGTCCAACAACAGTCTTCTTCTTAGTACTCTTAGAAGGAGATTGATCAATCACAGGTTTAACCCTCCTAGTCTGCAACCTCTTGGAAATTCCAGGAGCCACATTCATAATCAATTCATCATCAGATGGAACATTATCAAGATCCACAACATTATCAAAGACATTAATCTTTTTCTTACTCTGATTAGAACTACCAATTTTGTTCTCCACACCAGAAGTACCAACATCATTATTAGTATCACATTTAGTCCTTCCTTCCTTAAGCACATAATTAGCCAACTTGTGCAGATTATCAGTGTCAGTGCTCTTCTCAGAATGAGAAACATCAACATCTTTTTCCTCACTTTGGTTAGCATTAGTAGTGGGAATGTATCCATTCGAGACAGTAGGGTAGAAATCCCAGGAACATTGTGACCTCCATACAGAACCTTAGTAACCAAATTTCTAATGGCTCTATCAACATACACACTACCCTCTTTGGTCCTATTTTCAGTTGTTGAATTAAGAGGAGTATCAGAAGATTTACCTATAGGAGCCCGTTTGGAACTGCTTGCATGTGAGGTTGTGGATTTTGTCACTTCAACATCGTCACATGGAACCATGGCTAGAGGAGCTACATCAATCATGTCATCGAATGAGATGCTCATAAGTTGAGCCTTTGTCTTAGATTCTGACCTAGCGGATTTGGACGAATTTGAACCATGTTGTTGAGACATCTTGAGATTTTTGTGTGTGAGAGAATGAGGTTCAAGTAGAGGTTTTGTGAAGGTATGGGAGATGAACGAGCTGTTGGAGTGAAAAGCGGGGTTAGGGTAGCGTGTGGAAATGACTTTTAATGTGTTTTGAAATAATAAGTGATGTTGAGACATCTTTATTTTTGGAAAATACCAAACCTCTTGAATGATATTTCCACTCAACAATAATTGCTACAAATCCTCATAAATGCAAATCCCTAATTTCCATCTTAAAATTCAAATTGACTAGCATCTAATTCCTTAGTGAAGATGTCAGCTAGCTGCTTCTCTGTAGCAACATGTTCTAAGGCAATAATTTTGTCTTCAACAAGCTCCCTTATAAAGTGATGGTGAATATCAATATGCTTGGTCCTACTGTTTTGAATAGGATTTTTAGAGATTTTTATAGCACTTAAGTTGTCATAATACAATGTCATGACATCTTGTGTGACATTATATTTAGTCAGCATTTGTTTCATCCAAACCAGTTGAGAACAGCTGCTCCCAGCTGCTATATACTCAGCTTCAGCAGTAGATAGAGACACAATTTTGCTTCTTGCTAAACCATGATATAAGATTGTTCCCCAAAAAGAAGCAACCTCTTGATGTGTTTTTCATATCATCTGCACTTCCAGCCCAATCAACATCACAATATCCAGATAAAACAAAGCCAGATCCATGAGTGTATAGCATTCCATACTCAATTGTTCCATTAACATACTTCAGAATCCTCTTTACTTGATTGATATGACTCACTTTGGGTTCAGCTTGGTATCTAGCACACACACCTACAACAAAGGCAATGTCAGGCCTGCTTGCTGTAAGATATAACAAGCTCCCTATCATACTTCTATAGAGACTTTGATCCACATTTACACCTTTTCATCTTTAGACAACCTAAGATGGGTAGGTGCAAGTGTTCTCTTGTGACTGACATTATCCATCCCAAACTTCTTAACTATATTCTTGGCATATTTACTCTGAGATAGGAATCTGGAATCTTCCATCTCTTTGACTTGCAACCCAAGAAAATAGGTTAATTCACCAACAAGGCTCATTTCAAATTCTGACTGCATTTGCTGGACAAAATGTTGAACCGTCTCATCATAAATCCCACCAAACACAATATCATCAACATAGATTTGAGCAATCATGAGCTTTCCTCCTTCTTCTTTGATAAACAAGGTCTTATCTATGCCATCTTTTATGTATCCATTATCAACAAGAAATTATGTTAGTCTCTCATACCAAGCTCTAGGAGCTTGCTTCAGTCCATATATATCTTTCTTCAACTTATAAACATGATTGGGAAAAGTTGGATAAATGAATCCCTTATATTGTTCCACATAGACCTCCTCATTTAAGTATCTATTTAAGAAGGCACTCTTAACATCCATCTGAAGCAGCTTGAATCTCAGAATGCAGGCAACACTCAAAAGTAATCTGATTGATTCAAGGCGAGCTACAGGAGAAACATTTTCATCAAAGTCAACCCCTTCAATCTGAGTGTATCCCTGGGCAACCAATCTGGCTTTATTTCTGGTGACCACCCCTTTTTCATCAGACTTGTTCTTGTAAACCCATTTTGTTCCAATTACATTTGTTCCTTCAGGCCTAGGAACAAGATCCCATACGTCACTTCTCTTGAATTGCCCTAGCTCTTCTTGCATGACATTGATCCAAAATTCATCAGTTAAGGCTTCTTTGACATTTTTTGGTTCAATTTTAGACACAAAACAAGAGCTTGTTATGACTTCTCTGGATCTAGTAGTGACTCCCTTATTTAGATCACCTATGATAAGATCCATAGGATGGTCTTTTTGAATTATGGTAGAGGGTCCCTTGTTTACTAGTTCAAGTTCAGGTGTTGTATTAGTAGGATTAGGATCAGTGTCTTTGTCTGCAGACTCTGATGAGATATCAAGGGATGTTCCAACATCTTCTAGAACATCAGTCTCCTTATGCACACCATCAACAACAACATTGATGGACTCCATCATAGCTTTAGTTCTGGATTTGAATACTCTATAGGCTATACTGTTAGTAGAATAGCCCAAAAATATTCCTTCATCACTTTTTGGATCCATCTTTCTTCTTTGGTTATGATCTGCCAATATGTAGCATTTGCTTCCAAACACATGGAAGTATTTGACAGTAGGATTTCTTCCCTTCCATATATCATACAAGGTGGTCATGGTTCCTGTTCTTAAGGTCACTCTATTATGAACATAGCAAGCAGTGTTCATAGCTTCAGTCCAGAAGTGGTAAGGCAGTTTCTTTGCATGGATAGCTCTGGCAGACTCCTGGATAGTTCTATTTTTTCGTTCCCCAACTCCATTTTGTTGTGGAGTAATGGGAGAAGAGAACTCATGGCTAATCCCTTTAGAGGAGCAAAATTCAGCAAATTTTTTATTCTCAAATTACTTCACATGATCACTTCTAATTCTAACAACATTGCTCTCCTTTTCTCTTTGAATTCTTTGACAGAGATCTTGGAACACATCAAACACTTCAGATTTTTCTCTTATAAAATTCACCCAAGTATATCTAGAAAAATCATCCACCACCACATAAGCATACTTCTTTCCACCAAGACTCTCCACCTGCATAGGTCCTATCAAGTCCATGTGAAGGAGTTCCAACACTTTTCAAGTAGTGAGATGTTTAATCTTCTGATGTGACATCCTAGTTTGATTTCCAATTTGGCGTTCACCACAAACCTTTCCTTCTTCAATCTTTAGCTTAGGAATTCCTATGACAACTTCCATAGAGATGATCTTCTTCATTCCTTTTAGATACAAATGACCAAGTTTTTGGTGCCACAGTTTCACTTCATCTTCTCTGGCTAGAGCACATTTGGAGGTGTAACTAGAATCTTAAGTAACCCATAGATAGAAGTTGTCCTTGGATCTAACTCCCTTCATAATCACTTCACTCTTTTCATTTGTAACCAAGCATTCAGATTTAGTGAAGTTGACATTGAATCCTTTATCACACAGTTGACTGATGCTAATCAAGTTGGCAGTCAATCCTTTAACCAGTAACACATTATCAAGGTTTGGAACTCCTGAGCAGTTCAGTTTTCCAACCCCCTTGATTTCACCCTTGGCTCCATCACCAAAAGTCACATAGCTAGTAGAATGGGATTTGATGTCTACTAAGACATTTTGTATCCCTGTCATGTGTCTGGAGCACCCACAGTCAAAATACCAATCTTCTTTAGCTGAGACTCTGAGGGACATATGAGCTATCAAACTAGTAGCAGCAACTTTAGGAACCCATTGCTTCCTATTAGAAGGAATGTTGTGATTGGATCTAGGTTGAGGAATAGGTTTAGGATATCCATGCAGCCTGTAAGCAGAAGGGCTTTATGTGACCAAAACGTCCACTATAATGACATCTCCATCTTTGGAATCTTCCTCTTGGGTGGTTGTGTTTTCCTCTACCATGATGTTGAGACATCTGATGTGACATATTTCGCGTAGGCCCAGAAGGACTATGGTATGGAGAAGGACTACAACCTAAAGAAGGTTTCTTTTCTCTATCAAACCTTATACCAGTCATGTCTCCTGCCCTTTTCCAACCTGAAGGATTTCATCTAAAGTGTCAGTTCCACTGCTCAAAATTCTAACAAACTTGGACATTTGATCAAGTTGGGTATTCAACAATGTAACTTCATCATTTAATTCAAAGATAGTTTTAAGATGCTCTTCCTTTTCAGCCTTCAGTCTAATTATAAGTTTCTTCTGCTTCTCTCCTTGATGGCATACTTCTTCACTTCTGAGACATAGCTCTTTGTAAGAAGCTGCAAGTTCTTCAAAGGTTAATTCATCATCACTAGAGTCTTCATCAGAGTCATATCTCCCAGTCAAAGCAGTCACATGTTTGGCATATTCTTCTTCAAGATCACTTTCAAAATCCTCATCTGTCCAGGATACAACTAGGCTCTTCTTTTTTTTCTTGAGGTAAGTAGGGCATTCATCTCTACTGTGACCAAATCCTTCACATCCATGGCACTGAATCCCTTTGCTTTGAGTGGACTTTTCTTCAGATCTTGTTCTTATACCAACATCATTAGATCTGCTGATGTCATATGAGTTGTTTTTGACATTTGGTCTTGACTTCATGTCCTTCCTCTTCATTACCTTGTTAAAATGTCTTCCAAGGAGCACTATAGCATTGGATAAGCTTTCATTAGTATCCACATCACATTCATCCTCTCCATCTTCAACATTGGACACAAAGGCTATGCTCTTTTTCTTATTAGATTTCTCACTTATCCCCACATCAAAGGTTAAAAGAGATCCAATAAGTTCATCCACCCTCATCTTGTAGATGTCTTGAGCTTCTTCTATGGCAGTTACTTTCATATCAAATCTCTTGGGAAGAGACCTGAGAATCTTTCTTACAAGCTTTTCTTCTGACATTTTTTCACCTAGGGCACTTGAAGCATTTGCTATTTCAATGGTATTCATATGGAAATCATGTATGCTTTCATCATCTTTCATCCTTAAGTTTTCAAATTTGGTAGTTAGTAATTGAAGTCTTGACATCTTTACCTCAGAAGTACCTTCATGAGTAGTATTGAGTATCTCCCAAGCATCTTTGGCAACTTCACAATTGTTCACCAATCTAAATATATTTCTATCAATTTCATTGAACAAGGCATTCAAGGCTTTAGAATTTCCAAGAGCCAACTCATCCTCCTCCTTAGTCCATTCTTCCTTAGGCGTCAGGGCAGATGTAGCTTTTCCATCTTTCTCAATAGTCACAGGGTGCTCCCATCCTTTTATGACAGCTTTCCAAGCCTTACTATCCAATGATTTCAAGAAGGCCACCATGTGAGGTTTCCAATAATCATAATTATTTCCATCCAGAATAGGTGGTCTGTTCATAAATCCTCCTTCTTTGTCCATAGTACCGGAAAGTATCATCCCCAGATCTCACCTAGAACTTGAGCAGGATGCCTACTTTGATACCAATTGAAAATCTGGTATCATATATGAGATGTCGAAAGAGATGTTACGACACTAATATCTGAATAATTACTAATATATGAACAAGGTAAAAAGCAGTTAACAGTTGTAAAGAGACACAAGCAATTGTTAACCCGGTTCGGTGCAAACACAGCTACGTCTGGGGGCTACCAAGCCAGGAAGGAAATTCACTAAATAGAATTAGTTTGAAGATTCTCAGCAAACTCTCTCTAGTTTACAATCTTTGCACCTAATCTCTACCCTTGCAATTTCTATCTAAGACACTCTTAGATAAGAGACACCTCTCACTCCCCCTCAATCACAACGGTGATTAAAACCTAGAAGACACTTTTCAAGGACAATACTTGGTCTTGCTTAAAAGCTTCAATCAAGAACACTGCATTCGTGCTTAAAAGCTTAGAGTGGAAAACTTACAACTCAAAGACTCAGCCCAATTCACACATCAAGGTGGTGAGTGAATGGCTCACAAATAACAAACACACAAGAAGGTAAAAACCTTATTTCTTAAGCAATGCACTCTTACAACCCTAGCTTCTTTAATCTTCAAAATAGGATTGTAAAGTCTTTATATAGTAACACTTTGAACGGGCTTGGCTTTAGCAAAAACTACCTCTGATTTGATAAAATCAAATCAAATAATTCTTGAAATCTTTTCATAATTAACATCAAGGAAATAGAACCAAATCAAATCTAACCAAATCAAATTAACCTCCAAATCTTCTTAATTCTGTATGAAAAATAGAACAACAGATTTCACAATTACTCCACAAATTATACAGCAGAACTCTTTTGTATAAGGAAGATTTCCACGTTGATTTGTACCACCAAAATCTCTTATCACAATAGCAAAAAAGGTTGCACAAAAATGCAGTAATCAAACCATAACATTCTCACTGAATGTTCTGTTCATAAATGCCAGGACATCATACTTGACATCATGAACTAAAACCCTGCAACATTAAGAATAACCACCTGCAGAATGTTAAGATCATATGTCAAGACATCCTATAGGACATCTTGTGATAACACAAAGTTTTACCAAAGTTTCTGCCAATCATAGAACTAACAATATCCTCTTCACCAACCTTCTGCCCATTAAGAAGACAACTTGGTCGTATACCCAAGGAACATCTTTTATGCTCTCGTAAGGAAACGGAACAGGAGTTGAAATAACAAGTTAGTTCATTGAAGGTGGAGACATGTGTATTTCAATCGGATCGTAAGGTATATCAAGAGGTCTTCTTCCTTGACCATAGGGAAGCATGAATGATTCATCACATGGGTTTTGTAAAGGAACATGGGCCTGATCATACAAATTATCCCAGTCTTCCTCATCACAAGGAATTGCTAATGGAGCACAAGCTTGGTTATTAGGGAGATCCCATGGTTCATCTTCATCATCATATGGTATATCTAGTGCATTAAAAGGAATATCGAGGGTGGCGACTTCTTCAGCTTTTGAGATTTTTTCTACCATGAACACACCTTGATCAATCAAACTTTGGATACCATTCTTCAGCTCAATACAATCTTGAGGATTAATCAAACAAAGGTGACAGTCTGTTGAACAACCGGGATAAATGTTTTTAAATAAGAGATGCTCTTTAACAATAGAAAAAGATGTCTTCATTTTGTCAATGTTTGAAACCAGATGAATCTGTCTAGAGTCCTCAATCATATTCGCGACATGATGATGAGGAGGCATGGGATTTGTCTTGATGTTTGGGATTATTTCTGGTAAAATTAATCGATTTCGAGTCAATGAGGTCTTGAATAACAGAATTTAGGGTTTTGCAATTTTCAATTTTGTGGCTTGGAGCGCTAGAATGGAACTCGCAGTGTGCATTGGCATCGTATCCAGGGGGAAGGACATCTGCAGGATCCCTTATCTCCCTTAATTGCACTAACCCACCTTTAAAAAGGTATGGAAGTAACCTAGCATACGTTGACGGAATTGGGTCAAACCTTCTTCTGGCCTTCGTTGTCTCTGTTGGCCTTGGTACTGGTTCTGACATGGTTGATATGGTTATTATTGTCGAGCTTGTTACTGAGCCACAAGTTGGCTAGCAGGGATAGCAGGTGATTGTTGATGAGGAGTAACAGCAGCGATATGGTGGTAACCTTGATGAGCCTTTCCTTTTCCCATAGAAGAGGCATTGGCTTCTCCTTCTTTCTTCTTTGTGAATCCTTGATACGGTTTTTTGGGTCCACTTGAGGATCCACCAGTGTTTTGAATTTTCCCAGCCTTCATCAGGCTCTCTAATCTTTCACTGACCATAACATGTTCTAAAAACACAAGATATGTGGTGGATGTTAAACGATCAAGGATCGGACCTTGCAAAGTTCCCATGAAGATACGAATTAATTCTTTTTCAAGCAATGATGGTTGTACCCTTGCAGCTAAACCTCTCCATCTTTGCGCGAAGTCTTTGAAAGATTCATTAGGCTTCTGAGTCAGATTTTGCAGTTGTGTGTGGTTCGGAGCCATATCAGCATTATATTGATAGTGCTTTACAAAAGAATCTGCCAACTCTTTCCAATTCTTAACGTGAGAGCGTTCAAGTTGCATATACCACTTTAGGGAGGCTTCAGTCAGTCTGTCTTGGAAGAAATGGATCAGATATTCTCATCATCTGAGTAAGCAGCCATTTTCCTACAATAAGACCTGATGTGGGTCTTAGGACATCTATTACCCTTATACTTCTCAAAAGTTGGGATGGTGAATTTTAGAGGTATTTTGACTCCGGGCACAAGGCAGATCTCAGAATCTTCCAACCCTAGGACATCAAGACCTTGCATTGTTCTAACAGTTTCTTGCAAAAGTCAGTATTTGGTGGTCCAAAAGCATCCACAACCGAATCATCATGGGGATTGTAGAAGTCTTCATGGTCATCATAGTGAATTGGGGATGGAAGCGTACCACCAGGAGGAGGAACTGTGCCACCGGGTGGAGGAGTTGCGTCAGTGGGAATGGGGATTGCACCACCTAGGGTCAGAATTGCACCAACAGGAACAAGGATTGCACCATCTAGGGTCAGGACTGCGCCAGCAGGAGTATGATGGTTAGTAGTATTTCTCTCTGCAACTTGCCTTATTTCTTCCTGTCCCCTAGCCATATTCTGTATCACCTCCATCAGCTGAATGATCTGGGTCCTCATATTCTGCTCTCATGGCAACTTGATTCTTCTCCAACTGGTCCATGATCCTTCTTTGATTGTTTCTTGTGTTATAGAAGTGTTGGGAAGTCAGTTTGTCCTACTGCAGAAGGGAAAGTGGTTGTGAGATTGGGTTTCGTGGAATTCAAAAATGATGCGTATGTACATGTAATGCTTCTAATGATGCTCAAAAGACCCTAGAGACCTTGTGATTATTATAGGTATTATAGAAATGTGATCAAACAGTAAAATGCACAAATTTGAAATCAAAAGAAGCTTTTCATTAATTCCAGGGAAGATCAAATATAAATGGCTAATCATTATTCAATAAGCTGAACATAAGAGTTTTTGATACAAAAGAAAAGACTAATCAATAATTAGAAGGTCTTCTTTTGGAGGCATTCCTCAAGTTTCTTCGACTCAAACACGAACCTGCCAACCATATGATCATAGAGCTGAATGAAGTGGTGGATTGAAGGGGGAATATTATTTTCATCCAAATCTTGAATTGCACTTTTCAACCTCCATGGGACGTCGCAAATCATGAGATTGCAATACTCTATCAGCTCATTATACCTAGCACGGTAAATGTTTAAAGCTGGTTGACAAAAGTCTAAGGGACTCCATGTGAATATCCAACAATTTGTTAAGTTAAGCCTCCCTCTTGAGCCATTATGAATTATCCCTCTTCAAAGCTTCAAAGCGGCCCTTCCAATGAGTGGTCGTTCTTTAAGTAGTTTCCAACTCTAAGCACTTATCGTTCCACGTATCAGGAGTGATGTATGAAACTCTTATTGCTTCTTATTTAAGCTGACGCTCATCTTCAGCTAAACTCAAGGCACCTCTTGGTTGTTCTTCAAGACCATCAATATCAGCTTCGAATTTTTCCCTAGTCCTCTTTTTTGCAGCAGAAGCTAGTTCACAAAAATGCCATGCTCTTTCACAAGATTCTTTGGCCTCTTTCAAGCGCTGTCTAAGAGTCTTCACTGACGCATCAACCCCTTAAAAACCATTTTGATACATGATCCTTAAATATGTTTCTAACTTCAACTTTTGGCTACTTTTGGCTACATGATCTTGTTCAACTTCCACCTTTCTTTTGAATTAACCATTTTCTACACCAGCTTGGTGGATTTCATCTTGGAGATGTTGGTTTTCCTTAGTCAACTTTTCCACTATCAGCTTCAACTTCTCATATTCTTCCATGGACACATGGGTGGGAATATGAGGCTTTACTTGCATGGGAGGTTTAGGAGAGAATGGTAACAACCTTTCTGCCACTCTAGCCAACAACCATCTATTGTATGGTTCTTTATCCACACAATTTTTCACTTTCAACTCCTTTCTTCCTCTTGTATGGATCTTGGTCCATGCCTTAGCAATTTTTCTAATAAATCTAGGATCCTCTGCTTTGTTAAGCAAGAAAAATCTTTGGATCTTCTCTGCCTTGGGCGCATCCTCCATAGCATAACCCAATTGACATAGTGCCATAATTGGGTTGTAGTTAATACAACCTGCTCTTCCAATCAGAGGTACATTACAAAATTCCTCATAACTAAAAATAACTTCCATATCATAGTACTCATGGGAGTACCAAGCAATGTCGTCTGCTACCAAAGACATGATACGCCTAGACCACTTCAGTTTCTCCTTATTCTCCACAAATGGTCCCTCCTTTGGCAAATAAGAAATATACCACTTGAATAACAAATGAGAAATAATTTGAACCATTCTTGTTTTCTTCTCACTCCTCCAATGAATGGAGTGGTAAGTGTCAGCAAGAAGGGTAGGAATAGGATTCTTCTGAATGAAGAGAGTAATATCCGCAATGTCTATAAATTATCTATGTTTGTAAAGAGGACAATCCCATAGATTATCAAAGCGAGAGAGATACCAAACCTTTCCCAATCTTCATTAGTCTTATAATGAACAACCTTGTCAAGCAGAAACTTCAAGGGGAACCCATGAGTGCCTAAACCCTTCAAGGGGAACAACCTCTTCTTTAGTCATACGGAGGGCAAGAGCAATAACAAGAGGTTTTGGCTCTTCCTCCAAACTGATGTAGATGGGTTGGTCCTTAATCTTGATATTCAGCAGGTGGTAATATTCCTCAAGAGTGGGGGCCAACTGGTAATTCTGGAAGGTGAAACATTTGAGTGGAGCATCATAGAATTGTGCCATAGAAAACAAAGCCCGAGTATCCACACCAGAATGCAGAAGATCAAGTAACTTCCCATGTTCTCCTTGAAAGTTAATTTTGATAGCCTTTGGCACGTTAATCAGAAGGTCTAGGATGACCTCTAACTTTGGCTCTCTAAACTTCAAGGAGTTAATACTTCTCTTCTTTTGGTCAGTCATTTTTCAGCAATACCTGAGATAATCATAGTCTCTTAGGTCCCTTGATATGCAAAAGTGTTATGCAATGCTTATGAATGCACACCAAAACAGTTATGCGACACAAGGATCAAGGTTACAGAATCTGCAGGACAACATAACAAGGTATCTCTCACCTCGGGTAGGCAATCTATTGGTCTCAACAGGGCATCCCAAGGGCTTTCAAACAAGTTCCCATGCACTAAACCTTAAAAGTTTCCCACCATAACGACGATAAGTAAGACAGTGATCCATTCAAAGGATGAGCACAGAGTTATGTCTTAGTAACCTTTGGAATAGGGTTCTACAAAAGGTCCTCAGAATCACGGACTCTCAGGTCGAAAATGAAGACACCATTACGACTACTCATAAGACATAATCATCCCCAAAGGAGCCCCCTCTGAGCAGTGGAAGTCAAACCTACTCAGTGAATCCTAAGTCTCGCAAATCAGAAAGAAACCACCTCCTATAGAAATCAACAACAAAACTCTAATCCCTAAAACCCATACCAGAATTTAATTAGAGAATGAAGGCAGAAGCGTACCTGAATTTACCATTGAATTCTGATATGGGTTTAAGGGTTTAGAGTTTTGTTCTTGATTTCTATATTGATAGAAATTATAAGGTTATGAACAGATCTAACCTAATAAAGAGCTCTGAAGAGAGAAAACCTAATAAACCTTATTTTTATCGTACTCTACAAATGGGGACCATAACTAATTTAAATAACCCTAGGGTTATTTCTTAATTTTCAATATTCTAATTTAGCCCCTCATCAGATTAGATATTATCTTATGCTATCTACACAATAACCTGGTATTTCATGACATTTATGCTTTTAGCCACAAAGTTAATATTATATTAATTAGATCCCTTTAAGTCTTGACTAATTAGAATAATGACACTAACACCTTAAATCTTACATTAGTGACCCAAAATTCTAACAATTAGGGGCATTCCGATCTGAGTAGCGCCAGCATGTGACCCATGTGGGGGCACCAAGGTGATTGAACATAGCTAAGGCTTAATATGTTGGTATCTCCTACTGGTCACATATGTAACCTTACACATGTGTTAGACTTTATGAGCTCAAAATTTTCCATTATATTCTTTAAGCATATCCAAAGTATCTCCTCCATTAGTCATGCCAATATACAGAATCAAGATGATTTTCGTTATATCAATCATAACTAAACCCATCAATGATCACCAATAGTGACACAACTAAATGACATAGATCCATCATTCAATAACTTTATTGTACAAAATATAAACTACTAAATATCAAACTTTATCAATTGGATAATATCCAAAATCATAGTATGCATACATAATACCAAACACAGAACATAAAATTCATAATCGACTAAGTCCCACTAAACCAAAGACTCCTCTAACGATAAAACACCCATGCGAGCAGTGTGCTCATGAAAGACCTTGGGTGGAAGACCTTTTGTAAGATGATATGCTATCATGGAGTTTGTCCCCAAGTGTTCTATGGAAATCTGTCCACTTTCTACCTTTTCCTTAACAACTAGGAACTTGATATCAATATGTTTTGAGTAAGTAGGGCTCCTATTATTATTGGAATACATGATGGCAAATTTTTTGTCACTATATAACTTAATTGGCCTTTAAATTCCTTCCATAATTTAAAGCCCAGTCACAAGATTCCTCAGCAAAATCCCATGGTTGGATGCCTCATAACATGCTATAAACTTTGTTGCCATGGTGGATGGAACCATAAGAGTTTGCTTAGCACTATGCTAAGAAACTGCTCCACCAGCCAACAATTAAATATAGCCTGAAATGGATCTTTACTGTCTTGGCATCCAACAAAATCTGAGTTAGAGTATCCAGTGATCTGTAATTGGTCTGGCCTCTTATATGTAAGCATATAGTCGTTTATTCTCTTTATACCTCATAACCTTTTTGGTAGCTTTCCAATGATCCATTCCTGGATTTCTCAAATATCTTCCTAACATCCCAACTATGAATGCAATATTCTGACGTGTGCGCAATTAGGCATACATCAGACTCCCTACTGCTGACGCATAAGGAATCTTTTGCATTTTTGAATTTCTAAGTTTCCTTTTGGGCACTAACTGAGATTGAATTTGAGAATTTTTTTTCTTATGGTTCAAAAATTCTTGTTAGATTTGTTCTTAACCTTATAGTTTCTATCAATATAGAAATCAACAACAGAACTCTAAACCCTTAAGCCCATACCAGAATTCAATTAGAGAATGAAAGCGGAAGCGTACTGTTGCACCCTAACATTTTATGATCTTAATCCCCTTTTTTATGATGACAAAATCAAGTATTTTGATGAAACAACGTATAAGCCTAATTGTGCTAACCAAATCAAAGTTAAGTTTTAGAATACTCCCCCTGAGATAGACAAGTTCCCCTTGAGCTTATATCTTATGTTTTACTTCTTTTAAATTTAATTCTTTTTGCATTGTTTGCCACCAAACGCTTTTATCTTGCAATTTTTTCACATGCTTATATATATATATATATATATATGATGTTTGAAGTAGGCATGAGTTTAGAGAACACACAGATATATATATATATATATATATATATATATATATATATATATATATATATATATATATATATATATATATATATATATATATATATATATATATATATATATATATATATATATATATATATATATATATATATATATATATATATATATATATATATATATATATATATATATATATATATATATATATATATATATATATATATATATATATATATATATATATATATATATATATATATATATATATATATATATATATATATATATATATATATATATATATATATATATATATATATATATATATATATATATATATATATATATATATATATATATATATATAGACACACACACACACACACACACACACACACACACACACACACACATAGAAATCATTTCTACTTATACTCCCCGTTTTTATCATAATAAAAATGATTTTATAAAAAGATTTAGAATACAAAAAAAATACAGACACATAACGAAATTGACAAGCGTAATCTTTAAGATGCCTAGGTAAGTGAGGTAGAAGGAGTCCTTGCAAGAAGTTCAGCGAGCATATCCTTGATAGAATGATTAACTTCTTCTTGACTATTCAACCTTTCTTGCACCATTTTTTGATTATCTTGCAAGTTCACCAAGGTTTAAGCCATGATAGGGAGAAGATTATCATCAGAGACACTTTTTTCAGCAGCGGCTCATAAAATAGCTTCTCTTTCTACAGCTTCTTTGAATTCCAGCTTCCTTCTGAGCAATTTTAGCAACAATTCGCTCAGCTTCCTTTCTTCCTTCTTCAACAAGCCTTTCTTTTTCATTCCTCTCTTCTAGTCTGATTTCTACTTGACTCACAAAATCCTCCTTAACTTGATCTGAGAAACACTTGATTTCTTGGAATTTTTCTCCTAGCCAAGTGTTAAAGATATTCCAATTTGTAGTTAGAAGGGTAGGATCGTCACTGGAATTAGAGTCTTAATAAAGCCTTTGAGCTCTAGTGACAGCTTCTTCCAATAAACTAGAAAGAAGATCATCTAGTGTTTTGCTAGGAGGTGTGTTGCACCCCAAAATTTGACCAACCGGTTCCCATATCTGGTTTATGTTTCGACGCATTTTGCATTCGCATTCGCATACTGCATACATTGCATTTTCTCAGTCAGATTGATTTTATCGGGGTCACAGCCCCCTGGCGTTTCAGGCAGTTCAGGCCAGTTCGAATAAGTGTATTTTGAGAATCTGTGCTCGTCCCGGTATTTTCAGCTCTCGATGTTGTCTTTAAGGACCTTTTGGTGTCCGGCTTTTACCGTCTATTTTGTTATGGTTGCGTAACTGTTCTCTAATCGATTTAATCGGCTTCTTGGCATTTTTAGAAGTTTCCCTTTTATTTTCTAGATTTTTAATAGATTTTTAATAGTTATTTGAGTTTTTAGATATTAAATAGGTTTTTAATATTTTTTAATAGAATTTAATAGATTTGTTAATAGATAGCTTTATATATATTAAATAGCTTTTTCTAGATTTTTTTTATATAGATATCTCTTTTTTTTTAATTAGTTTTAAATAGATAATTTTCTTTTAAATAGTTTTTAGAATAAATAGATTTTATATAGAATTTAAATAGTTTTTAGATTAATTAGATCATTAATAGTGTAGTTTATTAATTAGGATTAGTTTTAATCATTTTTTAGTTTCATTAATCATTTTTATTAGTTAGTTAGCATTTTAATCATCATTTTCGTTTTATTATTAAGTCTGCTTAATTAGTTTTAACCCAGCATTAATCATGTCTTAATCAACCTATTAGTCCATTAATCATCTTCATTAGTCCATTAAATCTGAGTTTAATCATAGTGGGGCATTATCCAATTCAAAGCCCAGTTCAAAGGTCCAACTCGCTGCCATGTGTCATATAAAGGAGGGTCCCACGCGTCCATTTCTCTCTCTTCTACCTCACAATTTTCTACCAGCTCAGTTCCCACTTCCTTTCTCTCTCCCACGTGTCTCTCTCTCTGATTCCACCCTCTCACGCGTGTCTCCCTCTCTCCTCCACCACCAAGCCACGCGTCTTTCTCTCCTCCACCCTCGAGCCACCTGGCTTCCACTAACCAACCCCCACCGTCGGCCATGCAACCGCCGCGCCGGACCACCGTAACTCCTCATCGGAAGCCCTAACCGTCGCCGGAGTCCTCAACCACCACCAGAAACGGCCAAATCTCCAGAAAACTCATCCAAATCCATACGACCTTCATCAGCAACTCGCCGGTAAACTCAAGATCTCACCGGAATTCATCAACTCTCCAGAAACTGTTCATCCAGAAATCTTCAAGGATTAATACACAAATCTTCGCCGATCTTCAAGAAACAACACGAATCACAGAGATTGTCGTTGATATCATCGGTCGTCAACACCTTCAACGGAAGCTTCATCGCCGAGTTCATCATCGAATCTCCAGATTCGCCAGAAACTTCAACGAGCGACATCACTTTGCATCAAGACCTTCAGATTTTCAGATCTTCAAGCATTGTGGATCTTCAAGCATCACACGAGTTCCATCAGTGTTGTGGATCTTCAAGCATCAAAGAATCCACAGAAGTGGATCCGTCAAGATCTTCGTAAGCCTCACCGTCTTCATTAGTTGCTTCCAAAACGCATCCTCTTCATCGCTTCTCCAGGTTCTCGCTATGAACTGATGAAACTTGTTATTTTGTTGTTGTTATCTGAAGAACTAGGTTAGTTAGAATGTTAGTTTGGTGAAACAAGATTAGGTTAGGGAAAGACGATTTGAGCTGAGAGATGGAGCGATGTTGGTTTGTGATGAACAAGGTTGGTGAAGAGTTTGTGAGGCAGAGAGAGGATGTGAGAGAGTGAGGCTGCGCCGTTAGGGTTTGGGGAGGATGATGAACAGTAGGAGGGGAAAGTGAGGGGATTAGGTTTTGTTGCTGACGTTGAATGGATTGGACTAGGGCCTTAGGCCCATTGTGTTTTGCTAAACATCTCATCCATTTTCCCTTTGCACCCTCCCTCTCCATGTGAATTTGGGTTTTGGGCTTAAGAGGATTTGCTAATCACACCCCTCCCTTAGGCCCAATGGAAAATAATAGGTGAATTACTTGCTATTTGCCACAGAGTTTTTTTCCTTTTTCCTTGATTTTTCTAGTTATTTTCTGATTTGGTCTGGGCTTAGCGCGTTTTGATAAGCGCACCTCCCCTGAGCCCAACATCATTTTTGAACTAGATGTAATTCTTATTCGCCACGCCAGTTTGTCATTTTTAGGTGATTTTCTTTTATTTTTCATGTTTGCATGTAGGTTAGTAAATAATTCATATCAAATTGAAAAATAATCATTTTAGGATGGGATTTTTTTCCTAGTTCCCTTAGGACCTCTAGAAATTTGTGAAACAATAAAAATACTAATTTCATGCATTTTATATGTTTTTGGTATATTTTACAATATTATTGCTTTTATTTTACATTTTGTTGATACTTAATTTTTCTGAATTTAGTATGAGAGATTGGTGCATGATTTTTGATTGATTCTTATTAGGTTAATTAGATTAGGGAAGCATGTACCCTTAGGAATTTTGTCATATTTTTGTGACTAAAACTTAGATTAATTTGAGAGGTAGATAGGAGAGGTATCAGAATTAGGGTTTCACAACACTTAGGTGTAGTTTAGGGTATAGTTTTGGGGTTTTAAAATTGATTTAGGCCTTGGGGTTTATGTGGGGTATAGGGTATATAGTTAAGTTCCTTTAGATATTTAATTAGGATTTTATAGAGAGTTTTACTATTTTACTTGATTTTTGCAAATTGGGTGATGTTTGTGTGTTTCCCTTTTGGGCTTTTGATTTGCTTGTGGGGTTTGGGTCATTTCAATTGGGCTTGGGGCTTGAGTTTTGCTTGTTGAGGCTTATGAATACCTTGGATGATGATTTAATACAAGGGATAGAGCTTGATGCATGAGGATTCCTCTCCTTGAAGATGGTTTGTGAAGACTTAGGAGATAGGAGAAATAGGGAGAGCTTTAGATTAGAATGATTTCTTCTTACAAACATAGAAAGCATCTTGTGCTTCTATTCCTCCCTATGACAAAAAGTCCTTCTAAGATATTCACATCCCTCCTTTGGAGGGATAAGTGGCTTATTTTGGAAGTAGAACTTTGAGGGAACCTTTCTCTTATAATGTTAAACACTTATAGGTTTCCTTTGGTTGTCAATAAGCTGTTTAGCATTTCAACTTAATCTGTTAAGTGATTATCTCCTGTGAGTGCTTGCCTTGAAGATATAAGCCCATTTAAGATAAGAAGTTTATTGAAGATTGGTGAAGATAAAGCATGTACCTGTCAAAGAGAGTTATCTGTTGGAGCTAGGGTTTCGTTACTGTTTGAAGCTGTCTATTTGTTGGGGTTCATTGCTTGCCAGAGTTGGGGTACTTTTGAAGACAGGAGCTTATCTAAAGCTTGGGGATCATTTAAGAGTGAAGATGGGATCTCTCTTGAAGTTGTTACTGTCAACTGTTTGCTGTTAATCAACTGTAGCTGTCAGAGCTGGTGTTGTTTGAGCTGCCTACTTTAGGAGCTGGTGTTGCTGTCAGAGCTGGTGTTGGGTTTTATTTTTCTTTTTCTGTATTGTTTGTTGGCTTGTTCAGCTTTCCCCTTAGGTTTGAAGTGAATACTGTTCATTTTTCCTGTTGTTTTCCCAGGTTCGAGGTTGAGTGGGGCTCCCTTGCCTCGCTTCTATTGATGCATTGCATGCATGTTTACTGTTTACTGTATATATCTGTTCCTTTTCCGTTTATCCTCTAGGATCTCTAATTTCCTCTGTGCAGGAGGGAATTACGACAGACATTAGGATGTTTATCCGTGCATGATAACATTAGGGTAGTTTTGCTTCCCCTTTTTAACCCTAGGTTTTTAGAGTGTCGTTTCTCTTCTCATCTTGAAACAATCAAAAACACAATAATCTTTCAAACATCAATAAAAAACACTTCTTGCATAAAATACTGAAAACAAACATCAAAGTGTCATTTTTGTCCGCTTGGACTATTAATCAGAAGAAAACCTTTTCAGAAGGATCTAAAAAACAGTCAGACAAATCTGTGTCTTCCGTAGCCCGAACTACGTTTGCTCTGATATTTTATGTTGTATGAAAGTACGTAGGCATAGGATGCCGTATCCTAGCGAGCAACCTTCCCCTCCTTTCCCGTAGGTAGGCGAACTACGTTGACTCTGATTTCTCGTTCCAGACGGGAATACGTAGGCATAAAATGCGATACTTTGCCGAGTCATTTTCTTTTCTTCTCAGCCCTTGACCCTTAGTGTAGATAGAATAACAATCCATACTAGAAAACAAGCGTGGATCCCGTCGAGTACGACGGACGTGAGGGGTGCTAATACCTTCCCCTTGCGTAACCGACTCCCGAATCCAGGATTTGGTTGCGACGACCATTCCTTTCCCGTTTTGTGTTAGGTTTACTCTGAGCGTTTCCTTTCCCTCCGTTGGGATAAATAACGCACGGTGGCGACTCTTCTGTCATAGCCGGCGCCAATTTTCGCAGTAGAGACAAGGTGGAGAATCATAAGTCTAAGAGTTATGAATAACTTCATCATCAAAAGCAAATTTTGTGGCTGAGTTTAGGGAGACATGTTATGGTGAGAGTGGTGGAGTGGACAAAGTTTCTGCTGAAATTGCAACAACAGTAGGAGACATAGTTTTTGAAGATGATATGGAAACAAGTGGAGCTAATGAAGAGAAGGAAAATTATAAAAGCGATACAGAAACAGGCAAGGTGGAGATGGTTGTCATTGAGGATTTTTCAAGAAGAGCGGAAGTACAAAGTGGTGCAAGTGGGATGGCGAAGGTAGTACATGTGGTTGAGAATGATGGTGGTAGGGGAGGAATAGTTGAAATAAGGATTCCTATATCGGACCCAGTGGTAACCAATGCTAAGGAGTCAGAGATTATAATTGATGAAGCGGATGAAACATCAGTTGTAGAGTTCATAATTCCTTATGCCGTAACTTCTTTTTATTTGCAACCATAGCTTTTGAGGAAACATGTTTTATCTTGTAAAGCTTTTGAGGAAACATGCTTTCTCTTGTTGCCTTAGGTTTTGATTTCTCATTGGAACGTTAAGTGTAGATTGAAGGTACAAATGTTCTATTTAGGTAAGTTATCTTACTACTCATGTTGTAGACATATTTGCCTTTGTTGTATTCCATTTTCAGTAGAGTAGCAATTGATTTTCTAGTGATGACAATCCTTTTTCCCTTAACATCTGAAATAACATAATAATCATCTGCATTAGCATGAACCCAGAAATCTCTTACCAGAGTGGTGAAAACAGGGCCAAAAAGACCCTTGAAATAACTTTCCTAGCCTTGCTTCTTTACATCAGTTGTCAGATTTACACCATTTGCTTTTAGGATTTCGAAGTCAACTAAGAGTTCACAACAAACTTCCAATTCTTCAGGATCTATTTTCAAATAAAGTTCTCCAGGTCGTTCTAGAATATTAATCTGTTGTTGTTGAGGAACGACCATTGTTAGGGGCAAGACTTGAGATAACATAGATGTGAAGTTTGTATCGGACAGTTGAGAAGAACCTGTCTAGAGTTCCATTTGTTTAGAGAAATTTTAGAGAGCTTGTTGTTAAACATCCATGAATGACAAAATTTCTCAGAGAAGATAGTTGGATTTGGAATTTTAGGGTTAGAAGGTATGGAGTGGAGTGAATAGTGTGTGACAGTGAGTAATAAAGAAGAGAGTTAATTACTGTTTCTTGCAAAAAAAAATTGAAAAAGGGGAAAGTAATAATGATTTTAACCTATTCTCAAGACATCTCAATGCTCAAGGTGTCACTCAATCATCAAAATATGATTTACACGTGTAAGAGTGAATCATTGCCATCAGTTTGAATTTTCACCGTTTTGATGTTATCGAGGATAAGAAAACCAAAAGGTTTCTGATTTGAGATGTTTAAGAAAATTTCTAACTGGTAGAAACTTCAGAAATGCATTAAAATTCATAACATCATAATCATAATTTTATTGAAGGTGCTAAACAGTAGAAGGTTTATTCTGGATAAAACCCCATTTTCAAATGTTTCAGAATGAATAAGAATCTATCTTCAGCTAGGTTTTGTAAAGATATCAGCCCATTGATGATCTATATCATCGATTTATAAAGAAATAGTCCCTTTCTAAACATAGTCTCGAATAAAATGATGTTTAATTTCTATGTGTTTAGCTCTAGAATGTAAAATAGGATTCTTACTTAAACAAATAGTTGTTGTGTTATCACAAAAGATAGGAATTTTACTCTCATATATATATATATATATATATATATATATATATATATATATATATATATATATATATATATATATATATATATATATATATATATATATATATATATATATATATATATATATATATATATATATATATATATATATATATATATATATATATATATATATATATATATATATATATATATATATATATATATATATATATATATATATATATATATATATATATATATATATATATATATATATATATATATATATATATATATATATATATGAAAGTCTTCAAGCTGATTTTTCACCCAAAGCATCTAGGTGCAACAAAGTGATGTTGAGATATATTTTGCTTCTGCAGTAGATAAAGCAATTGTAGATTGTCTTTTGCTTCCCCATGAGACAAGATTGCTACCTAGAAACTGGCAGTTCCTGGAAGGGCTTTTACGTTTTATTCTATCTTCAGCATAATCTGCATCATAGAAACTTGATAACTTTCTCATACATCAAGCCAAGGTTAGATGTTTCTTTCAGATACCTTAGGATTCTCTTAACAGCAGTTAAATGACTTTCCATTGGGTCTGATCAAAGACGAGCACAAAGACATACACTAAATAAAATATCTGGCTGTGAAGCAGTCAAAGAGAGAAGAGAGCCTATCATACCATAATAGAGCTTTTGACAAACCTTGTTACTTACTTCATCTTTCTCAAGAATGCAAGTAGGATGCATGAGTGTTTTAGCTAGTTTTTTTCTATTATATCAAACTTCTTTAGAAGTTCCTTAGTATATTTTCCTTGATGAGTAAACGTGACCTCTGGAATTTGAATGATTTGAATTCCCAGAAAATACTTTAACTCTTGCATTAGGCTTATTTTGAATTCTGCCTGCATTAGCTTAGAAAAATCTTGACATGCAGAAGTATTAGCAGAACCAAAAATTATATCATCTACATAGATTTGGCATATCATGAGGTTGTTTCCAAAGTTCTTACAGAAGAGAGTAGTATCCACTTTTCCTCTCGTAAAGTCATTTTCTAAGAGAAAATAACTTAATCTTTCATACCAAGCTCTGGGAGCTTGTTTAAGACCATATAATGACTTCTTAAGTTTCAAAATGTATTCTGGAAACTTAGTGTTTTCAAAACCTGGAGGTTGCTGAACAAATACTTCTCCAAAAATATAACCGTTTAGAAGTGCACTTTTGATATCCATTTGATATCACTTAATATTATTATTCATAACAAAAAATATGAGAAGGCATATAGATTCTACTTGGCGATTGGAGCAAAAGTTTAACTATAGTCAATCCTTTCTTGTTGAATGTAACCTTGTGTGACCAGTCGTGCTTTGTTTCTGACAACTTCTCCTTTCTCATTCAATTTTTTCTAAATACCCATTTGTCGCTACTCGAAAAATACGCGCAACGACGGGGAAGGCGAAAAGGAAAAGGACAGAAGAGTCGCCACCGAACTTTATTTATCCTATGAGGGGAAAGGAAAATATCGATAAAACCTTAAGAAAAGAATGGACAAGATGGTCTCGCAACCAAGAACGAGTTCGGAAGACGGTTATGCGAGGGGAAGGTATTAGCACCCCTCGCATCCATTGTACTCGATGGGAACCGTTTGCTTGTCGTGTGTGATTTATTTGCTTAAAAATTATGCTATAAAAGAGTGTTCCAAAGGATAGAGGGAAAGGTTAGAAATTGGGAAAAGAGAGATAACAGGGGAAGGAAGAGAAAGAACGAACTCGGTAGGACTTCGCGGTCCTAGGCCTACGTATTCTCGATAGACATGAGAAAATTAGAATCGACGTAGTTCGGGAAACTACTGATAGATGGGGGAATGTGCTCGACAAGGATTGTGGCCCTTGTGCCTACGTATCTTTACTTGAACGAAGTAAAGAATCAGAGCAGCCGTAGTTCGGCCTACGATTTGTTGATGTTTTTATGGATGATGCTATCGTACGCATTCTAGCAGTTAGGTGTATTGCTGCTCGCTCGTTGGAGACTTAGGCATTACCTGTTTGCGGTAGAACGGACGTATCATATCCTTTTCGAAAGATAAGTTTTCGCCATGCGAGGCAAGATGTCACATTTGATTTATTGAATTGTTTTTTGGGGGCGGGATAGGTCCTCGGATAGTAACCCCTACGGGTAGTACCCAATTCTTTATCTCAAAGTTTTTGTTATGAAAGGGTGTGACGAACATAGCGTCTTCGTATTGAAAGACGAATATCAAAACCACACACACTACAGTGAGCATCTCGACACTCGGAGAGGAAGAAGTCTACACTCAATCCCCTCTCTTTAGTTCAATACAAAGTGAACTTTATTCTCTTATTAAAGTGTTTTTGGTTTTGAATGGTAAGTGCTTTTGCGACAGAGAACCCTACAGTAAACATCAGCACTCGGGATAGGAGAAGGCCTACGCCTAACCACTCCACGACCATTCAAATTTTTGTTATGAAAAGAGTTTAAAAATGCGCTCGGTACGGGACCGAGGTTTTTAGGTGACAAAGGTTACGGAAATAAGTCGTAGAGGGAGATAGGTGGCAGATAAAGTTACGTCTTCGTATTGAAGGACGAGTATCGAGACCACCCACACTACAGTGAATATCCCAACACTCGGAGAGGAAGAAGTCTACACTCAATCCTCTCTCTTTAGTTAAATACAAAGAGAATCGATTTATTTATTGTAAGTGTTTTGAAAATGCACTCGGTATGGGGCCGAGGTTTTTTAGAAGAAAAAGGTGTGGATGAAAACATCTTCGTATTGAAAGACGAGTTTCAAAACCACCCACACTACAGTGAGCATCTCAACACTCGGAGAGGGAGAAGTCTACACTCAATCCCCTCTCTTTAGTTCAATACAAAGTGAACTTTATCATTTTGTTAAATATGGTGAGTTGGCTTAACAATCGTTTGAGAGAATCCGCTTGATGTTGGGTCAAGGATTTAATTGTTTAAAAAGGTTTGAGGTGAAGCAAGCAAGGTCGATGGCGGACGGACAAGGCGGCCGACTTACAAGGGTTAAAAATGGCTCGATAAAATCGAGAGTTTGCTTTTGAAAATGGTTTTTGGAATCAAAAGTCACCAAGGACAATAGCAACATTCCTACTAAAATCGTACAACATATGGGATTAGTCGGCTAAAAAAAAATCGAGACATGCAATAAAAACAGGCGAACTCCTTGAGAAAAATTTTTTTAGGTAAAAAATAACAAAAATAAGTGGAAAACAGTGGGGTAACACGGGTGGCCATGTTGTATGACACAGCCCGTGTCATAGGGTACCTGCAATGTGAGTTTTTAGGGCATAACAGAGGTGCAACACGGGTGGCCGTGTTGTGTGACACGGCCCGTGTTGTAAAGTCTGGGTGAAAAATGATTTTTTAGGGCAAACAGAGGTGCAACACGGGTGGCCGTGTTATGTGACACGGCCCGTGTTGTAAAGTCTGGGTGAAAAATGATTTTTTAGGGCAAACAGAGGTGCAACACGGGTGGCCGTGTTGTGTGACACGGCCCGTGTTGTGAAGCCTGGGGTTTTTAGATGTTGAAACCTCAAACAGAAGTACAACACAGGTGGCCGTGTTGTGTGACACGGCCCGTGTTGGGCGACACGAGTGGTCGTGTTGTGTGACACGGCCCGTGTCAGGCTACCAGAGTGGAAAAAAACTAACTTTTCTATGTTTTTCTTTCGTTTTTGTGGTTTCTTTCAAATGGTTTCTTGGTACCTTAGAACCTTACATGATGCATACAATACAACAACACATAAAAGAGTAAACGAAATGAATGTAAATAGCAAAAATATAAAGAGAGAAAGGTTGGAGGAAATGGATACCCAAGAGCTTCCTATCCTTCTTGCAAGTCTTCCTTGGTCTATGTTGGATGTACCTCACTCCTCTTCCCTCTATGTTGTGAAGGTCTTGTTTCTTCAAAGGTTCCTTGTCTTTCTATGGAACTTCTTTTTTCGGTTTTCTCTCTTACTATTTTTCTGGTTTTCTTTGCAATGTGTGTTGCTCTCACTATTTTCTGTTTTTCTCTTCTCTCTTACTCTCTCAATCTTGTGTATGTGAATGATAGTGAATGTGTTTGCAGCCCCCTCTCCTCTCTTATCTCAGCACATTAGGGTTTACTCTTCTTTCAAAACTTCAAATCCTTACTTAGAAATGTCCAAGGCAACTTTCTTCATGTCACTCTCTTTCTTTCCATTTCCATGTATGTTGCTATGCTGTATTTTCTGCACTATTGCTAGGCCTTTTTTCTGCAGCACTTTGTGTCTTGTGACCTTTTGTTGGCTTATGCTTGGACATACCCTTGTGGTCAATGCAACTACTTTTTGGAAAGAATTTCAAATTCTAATATTTAGATGCATTATCATGTGTTATTCCCTTGGTCTTGTGACATGTGATCTTGTGACATGAAGAAATTTGTCACCTCTTGCATGGGACTGTTTTGCCATGATTAAACATGCATACTCTTGGTCCTAAAACATTCCAATGTTGATTTAATCCTTGCATGTTTCTTGGATGTTTGTAAGCATAATGTAGACTCGGTGTGGCATTACCATAACATGAATTTGGCTAGAGACTTGAATGAAGTATTAGAAATAAATTAATTTCTAAACATTACTTAGAGTTGAAAATCTTGCAACAAATGACATTCTTGTAATGTCACAAAACTTCTCTTTATAATATTCTTGCCTTTAATCTTGAATTCATGATGGATTTCCTTTATGTCATTGAATTTGAAAGAAATGAAGAAATGAGTCAAGCCTTGAAAGAGGGCAAATTTCAGGGTGCAACAGTTGCCCCTATTCAAACGACTTGGACCTGAAGGGATGAAAAGCAAACGCTTTCAAACATTCGAGGTAAAAGGCGATTGAATACAAAAGAACCCAAAAATTTGTCAACCGTAGAATGAAACCTCTGACATCGCCGTCAGGAACCTATGTCAGGTAGAACATCTGACTTCGCCATTAGTCGTTGATCAAATAAAAGCACCTGACCTTGTCGTCAGCTCTTAATAGCATTCTAACTTCGCCGTCGGAACTTAACATCAAATTTGTGAGATCTGACCTCACCGTCAATATTCAACATAATCTGTAAAAACATCTGATTGGTAGAACGTCTGATCTCGCCGTCAGTCCTCCATATCCTCTGACTTCGCCATCAACTTACAACATAATCTGACTTTGTCGTCAATTAAAATCATTTGACTTCGCTGTTATTTCTCAAACCATTTTGACGTCGCCGTCAACCCTCTACATGATCTGACTTCGCCATCAATTCTCCACATAAAATTTGGGAAAACACCTGACTTCGCTGTTAGTCCTTATCATCAAATTGGTAGGACACCTGACTTCGCCGTCACCCCTCCACAATCTGACTTCGCTGTCAACTCCTCTCATAGCCTGACTTCGCCGTCAATTCTTTACATAATCCAACCTCGCCGTCAACTCTCAACATAACCTGACTTCGCCATCAACTCTCTTCATACTCTGACTTCGTTGTCAATTCTCTTCATAATCTGACTTCGTCGTCAATTCTCTTCATCATCTGACTTCGTCGTCAATCTTTTAATAATCTGACTTCGTCGTCAATTTTTTAATAATCTGACTTCGTCGTCAATTTTCTTCATAATCTGACCTCGTCGTCAATTTTTTCATAATCTGACTTCATCGTCAATTCTTCATAATCTGACTTCATCGTCAATTCTTCATAATCTGACTTCGTCGTTAATTCTCTTCATAATCTGACTTCGTCGTCAATCTTCACAATCTGACCTCGTCGTCAATTTTTTCATAATCTGACTTCGGCGTCAATTCTCTTCATAATCTGACTTCGTCGTCAATTATCAAAATCATTTGACTTCACCGTCACTTCATTTTGCTAAAAAGCAAGCATCGAACCCAAAGGTCGGCTCAACCCTAAGTTCAGAAGAACATTCGTTGATTCACCATCTGGGGGAAGAAATCCGTTGGGGAAACATGAACTTGAATAAATAGACTCCGCTAGGGAGACCGATAAGATGAACACATTTTTCAATGACCTGGCCGGAGGTCTGGATACCACGCAGGATTGAGAAATATACTGATAACTGCTGGAGATACGCTTGAAAACAAAGGGGTGGCAACCCGGTTTATGTTTTACATGCATATGTTTGAATATGACGTAATGCTCCATACGAAATGGAAATGCTACGCGTTTGGGAGGATGTTATGCATGATGCAAATGCAAAGGAAACACTTTAGCAAAATAAATGCCAAAGAGAAAGGATTAATTCCACCGGGGAAAAGACTAGACACGTCTAGTACAAATATTGAGGAAAACAAACCCTGGATGGTCTTCTGAGCAAACTTCCGGGTAAAATTGTTCCGCTAAGAGCAAACCCACCCTGCTGGGGATTAGACAATGAGGGAACCAATATCAACCTTTGCTTGGGGAAATGAGCAATAAACTCAACAAACACAACTTCCGCTTGAGGAATGAGTCAATGACCTAGACTCTGAGGGGAAAAGGAGCCAGTTGTTCAAACTCTATGGGGAAAAACAAATTTCTGAATTCGTTCCACTGCTGAGGGATAAACCCGCACCCGCTCACTGGAAACGATCCTGCTTTGCTGGAGATGTCAATCTTGACCTGCTGAGGATATCCTTTGATTGTCAAAGTTTCAAACTGCTGAGGGTGAGAACCCACTTAAACTGCACACTTCCTTTAGATGAGGAACTTCTGGAGAAGCCTCGAGGAAAGTTCTCTTGCAAATAACAAATAGACAAGTATGTTTTATGTAGCAGGTACCATCTCAATTATCACTTAAGACGTTGTTCAACCAAATACAATGTTTCAATTATAGATAGAAAAGCCCACAAATTTATGTATGCAAAGTTTTATCAAAAACATCAGGCGTCTTTTGCAAACAAAACGGTAAAACAAAACAAAAGGTTTTCTGGGTAGTATGTTTTATTGATAAATGGCCTGTAAATAGGCAAATTTACAAGGAATACAACTCCTGAAATGAGAAAGCTGCGTAAGAAATATACAGAAATGCACAAGAATAACAAAATGTCGACAATATGGTACAGACAACCACCATAGAATGACTCAACTATGACTCGCATGACTTCGACGTTTTTTCGATGCTTCATCTTCTGAAGAGATTGATTTGAATGACTGCTTCTCGAATTCTCCCATAATCCATTATGCTTTAAAGATCAATGCGTAGGCCGCAGTCATTTGCTTTTCAAGTCCCTAACTTTTGCCTGAATCGCCCTTGCGGGTTTTCGATTCACCGGGATACCCATTTTTGCCAAAGTCGCCCTTTCAGGTTTTCAAATTTGCGGGTTTACATTTTTTTTATCTCTAATTTTTGCCCGAACCTATCCTTTTATGGTTCGCCGAGATGCCCCATTCTTGCCTGGATTTTCTTTTTCTTTCCAGCGGGTCTATTTTAAGCAAAGTATCTTTTGACTGCGTCCGCGTTCACAGGGGACGTAAAATCTTCATCATCCATGGTTGAAAGTAGCAAGGCTCCTCCAGAGAAGACCTTCCTTACAACATACAGACCTTCATAATTGGGATTCCATTTTCCCCTATGATCGTTCTGTGGTGGGAGAATCCGCTTCAACACCAGATCGCCTGTCTGAAAGCTTCGAGGACGCATCTCCTTATCGTAGGCTTTCTTCATCCTACTCTGATACAGACGATCATACGCAAGAGACACCAACCTCTTCTCATCCATCAAACTGAGTTGATTCAACCTGTTCTTCACCCATTCTGCTTCATCCAACTTGATGTCAGCCAGAACTCTCAAAGATGGGATCTCGACCTCCAATGGCAGAACAACCTCCATGCCATATACCAACGAGAAAGGAGTTGCCCCAGTTGAAATACGCACCGAGTTGCGATATCCATGCAAAGCAAAAGGCAACATCTCGTGCCAATCCTTATAAGTCACAACCATCTTCTGTACTATCTTCTTAATGTTCTTGTTAGCCGCTTCTACAACGCCATTCATTTTTGGACGATAGGGAGAAGAATTGTGATGCTCGATTTTGAAATTCTGGCATAGTTCCTTCATCATCTTGTTATTCAGGTTAGAACCATTATCAGTAATGATCCTCTCGGGTATTCCATATGGACAGATGATGTCCCTTTTGATAAACCAGGCTACGACTTGCTTCGTGACATTGGCGTAAGAAGCTGCTTCGACCCATTTGGTGAAATAGTCGATGGCTACTAAGATGAAGCGATTTCCATTAGATGCAGTTGGCTCGATCTTTCCAATCATATCAATGCCCCACATGGAGAAAGGCCATGGGGATGACATGACATTCAAAGGACAAGGCGGCACATGAATCTTGTCGGCATAAATCTGGCATTTATGGCACTTCTTGGCGTACTTGAAGCAATCTGACTCTATAGTTAACCAATAATAGCCTGCTCTCAATAATTTTCTAGACATGGCATGCCCACCTGCATGTGTTCCAAAGGCACTTTCGTGGACATCTTCCATAAGCAAACCTGCTTCTTTTTCGTCCACACATTTTAGCAGCACCAAGTCAAAGTTTCTCCAGTAGAGTACACCGTCTGGATTCAGATAGAAGTTACCAGATAATCTTCTCAAGGTCTTCTTATCCCGGGCCGATGCCCCAGGCGGATATTCTTGGTTCTTGAGAAAGTTCTGGATGTCATAAAACCACGGTTTACCATCAGAAGCTTCTTCTATTGCGAAAACAATAGCCGGCCTGTATCATTCCAGAAGTTTACTTTGTACATCGAGGACAATGTATCCAAAGCATCAGCCATCTGATTTTCTGCCCTCGGTACATGGTGAAACTCTACTCGGTCAAAGAAAGGTAGCAACCTTCTGGCGTAATTCATATAAGGGATCAGATTAGGCTGGCGGGTCTCCCACTCTCCCTTGATCTGGTTTACCACCAAAGATGAATCTCCATAGATATCAAGGTTCTTTATCCTTAAATCGATTGCTTCTTCGATACCCATGATACACGCTTCATATTCAGCCTCATTGTTGGTACATGGGAATGTTAGCCTTGCAGTGAATGGTATATGGGAACCATGGGGAGTCGTAATGATTGCCCCAATCCCGCTACCATAGGAGTTAACAGCACCGTCAAAGATTAATTTCCACTAGGAACCCAACTCTGGACCTTCGTTTGGCAACGACTCATCACAATCCTTCATCTTTAAATACATAATGTCCTCATCAGGAAAATCAAACTTCATTGGCTGGTAGTCATCGAATGGTTGCTCTGCGAGATATTCTGACAGGACACTACCTTTAATTGCTTTCTGAGGCACGTACTGGATGTCGTATTCTGTCAGAACCATCTGCCATCTAGAAATCCTTCCTGATAGTGCTTGCTTTTTGAATACGTACTTAATAGGATCCATCTTTGAAATTAACATGGTTGTGTGGTTTAGCATATACTGTCTTAGGCGTTTGGCGGCCCAAGCGAGTGCGCAACAAGTTTTCTCCAACATTGAGTATCTGGATTCACAGTCTGTGAACTTCTTACTCAAGTAGTAAATTGCATGCTCTTTTCTTCCAGTCTCGTCGTGCTGACCGAGAACACAATCCATGGAATTCTCAAGAATTGTTAAGTACATTATCAACGGTCTTCCAGCCACCGGAGGCATCAGTATTGGAGGTTCTTGTAGATACTCTTTTATCTTTTCAAACACTCTCTGGCAATTCTCATTCCAGATAATCGCATGATCCTTTTTCAATAGCTTAAACAATGGCTCACAAGTGGCTGTGAGATGAGATATGAACCTTGCGATGTAGTTCAATCTACCTAAGAAACCACGAACCTCCTTTTCGGTCTTTGGCGCTGGCATTTCTTGAATCGCCTTGATCTTCACAGAATCGACCTCAATACCTTTCTCACTGACAACGAACCCCAACAGCTTTCCTGACCGTACGCCGAAAGTGCACTTATTCGGGTTCAACCTTAATTTGAACTTTCCCAACCTCTCAAACCACTTTAGAAGATTCACCAGGTGCTCCTCCTTCGTTTGGGATTTCGCAATCATATCATCGACATAGACCTCAATCTCATGATGAATCATATCGCGAAAGAGAGTGACCATTGCTCGCTGATAAGTTGCCCCTGCGTTCTTCAACCAAAAAGGTATTACTTTATAACAAAACGTCCCCCAAGGTATGATAAAAGTCGTCTTCTCCATGTCCTCCGGTGCCATCTTGATTTGGTTATATCCGGAGAAATCGTCCATGAAGGAAAACACTGAGTATTGTGCGGTGTTATCAACGAGAACGTCAATATGGGGGAGCGGGAAATCATCTTTTGGGCTCGCTCTATTCAGGTCCCTATAGTCAACACACATCCTGACTTTGCCGTCCTTCTTAGGCACGGGCACGATGTTAGCGACCCAAGGAGGGTAGTTGGTCACAGCAAGAAATCCAGCATCTAGTTGCTTCTGGACTTCTTCCTTGATCTTCACTGCCATATCTGGCCTGGTTCTTCTCAGTTTCTGTTTGATAGGAGGACACTCTTCACGCAAAGGCAGGCGATGAACTACAATATCTGTGTTGAGTCCAGACATATCTCTATATGACCAAGCAAAGACATCCTTATACTCTTGGAGTAACTCAATCAATCTGTGCTTGATATCATTCTGCAGCGCAACCCCTACTCTGACCTCCTTTTTATCCTCTTCTGTTCCCAGGTTGACGACTTCAACTTCCTCCTGATGAGGCAGGATGACCTTCTCCTCTTGTTTTAACAATCTGGCAAGCTCTTCAGGCAGGTCTTCATTTTCGTCAATCTCTCCTTCCGCTTGAAAGATCGGATTGTCAAAGTCACACCGAGTCATAGACGAGTCTGAATCGGTGGTATCTGAAATGTGCAACCTGTAATGATGATGATTTTATGCTTAAATGATATGCAAACAAATAAACACAAACCACATTGCCATTTTATTGTTGTAAATAAAAATAAGAAAAACAAGGATCACAAAGTTTTGAATGAAAAGACGCTTTTTGATTGATAATGATAAAAGGGTTGTTCACACACATAAAAGATAAGGCCCAACAAATAAAGACCATTATACCCCGGGCAGAGCATATGGCAATACATTAATCAAAACAAAACAATTACTTTTCATAAGTCGCAGTGATAATTTCTTCCATGGTCCAATTCTTCAAGCCTTGGCCGGGGACGCTTGGCTGGATCCATGCATCCATGTCACAGTCACTATCTCCTTCTTTGTCAAATACGATGTTGATCTCTTCGAACACCACCCCAGCACTGGTGAATTGAACAGGTCCTTTGTAGCGAGGAGCGCTTGAAGAAGATGCGTATGGGTTGTACCCTAATCCGAACTTATCTTGTTTGTTGGGGACGCTTATCACCTTCCCCCATCCTTTCGCTGATCCAGACTTCACCACAGCCTGGGCTTCCTTGTAGGATGACATAGAAACTTCTGGCGCCTTGGCTTCAACTGTTGTTTTCTCTTTGATTTGGACGGTCTCAAAGGCTTGGCACAGGGTTTCGTGAATTTCACCATCGACCTCCACATACTTAAATGAGGACAGATGGCTTACCATGATGTCTTCCTCTCCACAAACAGTCACAATGTTATCACCCACCATATACTTCAACTTCTGGTGTAGGGTTGACGTCACCGCTCCTGCTGAGTGTATCCAAGGTCGACCCAAGAGACAGCTATATACCGGCTGGATATCCATTATATAGAAAACCGCATCAAAAACCTCAGGACCGACTTGAATTAGCAAGGTTAGCTCTCCAAACACGGACCTCCTTGTCCCATCAAAAGCTCTGACCACTATATCACTCGGCGTACATATTATCCCTCGAGTGTCCAGCTTCATGAGGGCTTTCTTGGGTAGCACATTTAATGACGACCCAGTGTCTACCAATACATGGGACAAAACGACACCTCTACATTCCATAGAGATATGCAAAGCCAAGTTATGATTCCTTCCTTTCGGTGTCAAATCACGGTCAGTGAATCCCAAACCATTCCCTGCATTGACATGGGCCACTACTCCTTCTAACTAATTGACGAATATTTCTTGTGGCACATAAGCATTATCCAAGACTTTGAGCAAGGCGTTCCTATGAGCCTCGGAACATAACAACAACGACAAGATAGAAATTTTTGAAGGCGTCTGTTGTAGATGATCCACAATCTTATAGTCGCTCTTTCTTATTAGGCGCATGAACTCTTCTGCGTCTTTCAGCACGACTTCTTTTTCTCCAGCCTGAGAGCTTTCCTCCGCTACTACCTTCCCTTTACCTTTATCAGCTCTTTCTTCACTTACTTCGGGAGGTGCAAATATCCTCCCACTTCGAGTCATTCCCCCGGTTCCCACCAAGTTGTCAACTGAGTCCAATGGCAAGCTTTTTAATTCCTGCTTCTGTCCATTGCAGTAGACTTCCGCTCCATAGTTCCAAGGGATCGCCTTGGATCTTTCATAAGGTATAGGTCCTACCTTCGTAAAGATGATGGTAGGTCGCGCTGGCGGCGCAAAAATAGTGATTGTTTTGTAAGGGATAGAGATGGTGGCCACCTCATCCTCTTTCTTACTGACTATCTTCTCATTCTTTTTCTCATAAATCTTGTCAAACTGCAGAACACCTTCGTTTATCATACACTGTATATAACTCTTCAGACTCTCACACCCTTCAGGATGGGCGGCATAATTTTCACAATCCTTGTCACACCTGGGAAACATCCCACCTTCTAACAACTTTCATTTTACAAAACTTAAAGGAGTCTTCAATTCTTCAACATCATATACCAGATCTAAATCCTCCCCTTCAACAACAACATTTACTCTACCTGCTCCATGATTTGGCATAGGGTTCTGATCAACATTCGGCGCATCATGGTTGAAATTAATGGCCCTACTATCAACAAGGTCCTGTACCTTGTTCTTGAAGGCTTTGCAATTATCAATATGATGGCCGGGAGCGCCAGAGTGGAAGTCACACTAGCGTTGGCGTCATACCCGGGCGGTGGTGAGCCATTTAGAGGGGCCATCGTCCTTTTCTGGACCAATTGCAGTTGCAATAAGTGCTGTAGTAGTTGAGAGTAAGGCATTGGTGGTGCGTCAAAGTGCCTATCCACCATCCTTCTTCGGTCTTGATATGGTCTTGGCGCGTAATTCTGTTGTTGTGGTTGTTGTCGTTGCTGTTGTTGCTGTTGACGTGGTTGTTGCTGATGTTGTACTACCGGGATGACAATACTAGCTACTTGTGGTTGTTGTTGATAGTACGGTCGTGGGCGATACTGATTCTGATTCTGGTTCCAATTTTGATTCCTAAAACCTGATATTGCGTTTGTCTCATTCTCCTTTCTTTTAATACCGAAGTTCTTTCTTCCACCTCCAGATGAGGTCCCTTCTCCTGCTTGTATTTTACCCAATTTAATCTCATTTTCTACTCTCTCGCCTGTGATGATCAGATCTGAGAAACTTCCAGACATGTTGCTTATCAATTTCTCATAATACACACCAGGTAGTGTAGCTACAAACAAGTCGATGAGTTCTCTCTCCACCATTAGAGGTTGAACCCTCGCAGCCAACTCACACCATCTCTGGGCGTACTCCTTGAATCCTTCGTTGTTCCTTTGCAATAGGTTCTGTAACTGTACACGATTTGGTGCTAGGTCACTGTTATACTGGTAGTGTTTGACAAAAGTTTCTGCCAAATCCTTCCAACTTCTTATATGGACCGGCTCCAGTCCCATATACCATTCTAAAGATGGACCTGACAAGCTATCTTGAAAGAAGTGCATCAGCAACTTCTCATCATCGGAGTATGCAGACATTCTTCGGAAATAGGAGCGAAGATGCACCCTTGGACATGTTGTTCCTTTGTATTTATCGAAATCTGGCACTTTGAACTTTGGAGGAATCCTAAGTCCCGGAATCAATCCCAGATTGGACATGTCAAGACCCATAGTATTCTGGCCTTCAAGAATGCTCCTCATCTTTTCTTCGATTGCATCAAACCTTCTATTAGCGTCAGATTGTAATCCTGCCCCAAGGTCTCCCATGGAGAAGACATCATCTTGCTCATCTTGGTTCCACTGAGGACCATTGTTAACAGGCACGGCGCCTGCCGCAACTGGGATGGGAATTCCATCTTGGTTTTCTCCACCCGGAATATTGACTACAGTTGGACCACCATTGGCCTACGAAGTGCTACCATTAGCCGGAGGAGGAACATCAGTAGTTCCTCCATGAAAAACACCACTGGCATCCACTCGAGCTATCAATGGTTGAACCAGAGTCCTCAATTGTTCCTGCCCATTGGCTACCCCTTGCATTGTTTCCATGAATTGCATCATCTTTTCCCTAAACTCCTGCAACTCTTGTTGTACTTGATCCATGACTCTTCGTTGGTTCCCTCTTGTGTTGTATGAACGTTGAGAAGTCAGCTTGCTCTTTCTCTTTCTTTTCTTCTGAAATGGCAAGCGGTATGAGGTCGGGTTTCAAGGAATGCAAAAATGATGCGTGGGTATATGCAATGCTCGAATGATGTTCAAGGGACTTTCAAGATTTATGATTATCAATGGTATTATGGAACTATAAATGAATAGTAAAGAATGCACAATTTAAGCCAAAAAGAAAATTTTCATTAATTTTGAGGGAAGATTCAATACAACTGATTGTTCGATAAGCTGCAAAATAAATACTCATGCTACAAGAAGATAATGAATAAACTAAAATCTTTCTTCCGAAGACGTTCTTCAAGCTTTTTTGTCTCGGACATGAATCTTCTAACCATTTGGTCGCAGAGCCGGATAAAGTGATGGATGGAAGGAGGAATATCATTTCCTTCCAAGTCTTGAATTGCGCTTTCCAACCTCCATGGGATATCACGGATCATAAGGTTGCAATGCTCCACTAGATTGTTATACCTAGTGCGACACATGTCTAGGGTCGGCTGGTAATAACGAAGAAAATCCTCATACGTATCCAAAAGTTCGTTGAGTTGAGCTTCCTTCTTCAACCATAGTGAACTATTCCTTTGCAGGGCCTCGAAACGGTCTTTCCACAAGGTGGTTGTTTCCTGAGCGGTCTTCAATTCTGAGCATTTGTTGTGCCATACATCAGAGGTGACATATAAAGCTCTCAATGCTTCTTCTTTGATTTGTCGCTCGCTTTCGGCTAGAATTAAGGCACCCCTCAACTCCTTTTCAAGGACATCAATATCGGCCTCAAGTCCCTCCCTTGTCTTCTTTTTTTCAGCAGAGGCTATCTCGAAGAATCTCCACGCTTTATCACAAGAGGCCTTGGTTTCCTTTAGGCATTGCCGGAGGGCTTTTACCGATGCATCAGCTCCTTCATAACCTTCTTGATACCTGACCCTCAGATCTGCTTCTAGCTTCAGCTTCTTGCTACTCTCAGCCACTTTGTCTTGTTCGAACTCCACTTTCCTCTTATATTGGCCATTCTCCACTAGCTTTAGTTTCTCGTACTCCTCCATGGATACATGAGTAGGAGCAGGAAGTTCTTCTCGCATGGATGGTTCGGAGGGAAATGGAAGCAACCTTTCAGCCACCCTAGCTTGCAACCATCGGTTGTATGGCTCCTTAGCCACACAGTTCTTTGCCTTTAACTCTTTCCTTCCCTTCGTATGAACCTTGGCCCACGCTTTAACAATATTCCTGACAAACGCAGGATCGTCTGTTGTGGCTAGCAAAAAGAAACTCTGAACCTTCTCTGCTTCGGGCTCATCTTCCATAGCATAGCCTAACTGACGCAACGCCATGACAGGGTTGTAGTTGATGCACCCAGCCCTACTGATTAGAGGTACATTACCGAAATTCCCACAACTAAAGATGATTTCCACATCGTAATACTCATGAGAGTACCAGGCAATATCACTGGCCTCTAGAGACATAATGCATTGAGACCATTTCAGTTTCTTCTTGTTTTCCACAAACGGCCCTTTCTTCGGCAGGTGGGAAGCATACCATTTGAACAGTAGATGAGAATAGCATTGGACCATTCCTGTCTTCTTTTCACTTCTCCAATGAATGGAGTGGTAAACATCAGCGAGGAGGGTAGGGATAGGATTCTTTTGCATGAAGAGAATGATAGCAGTGATGTCAATGAAGTTGTCCACATTTGGAAAGAGAACAATCCCATAAATCATTAGAGCAACGACAATACCAAAACCTTCCTAATCCCCATTGGTCTTGTACTAATTGGCTTTATTTAGCAAAAACCTCAAAGGAAAGCCTTGAGTACCTCCCTTATTGGTTAGACCATCTTTAACCTCTTCCTCGGTCATACGGAGAGTGAGAGCAATGAAAGAAGACTTTGGCTCTTCTTCTAGGCTGGTGTAAATAGGTTGATCCTTAATCTTGATATTCAAAAGGTGAGAATATTCTTCAAGAGTAGGAGCCAACTGATAGTCTTGAAAAGTGAAGCATCTGAGAGGCGCATCATAAAATTGAACCATATCGAACAAAGCCCATGTATCGACCCCAGAATGGAGAAGGTCAAGCAATTTCCCATATTTCCCTTGAAAGTTGATTTTGATAGCTTTTGGCACATCAATCAAAAGATCTTGGATTGGTCCCAACTTCGATTCTCTGAACTTTAAGGAATTTGTACTTCTTTTCCTTTGATCATTCATCTTGTTCTTCAATACCTATGATAATCACAGTCTCTTAAGTCCCTTGATATGCAACAATGCTATGAAATGCAATGCTTTATGGATGCATATGAGAATGGAAACACATGGATCAAAGCCACAGATCCTGCAGGGTATTGTAACAAAATATCTCTCACCACGGGTGGGCAATCTATTGGTTTATAAGAGGGCATCCCAAAAGGCTTTTAAACAAAGTCCCGTGCACTAACCCTCAAAAGTTTTCCAACATAACGACTACTCGTAAGACGGTAATCCCTTCAAAAGGATGAACACAGAGTTATGTTTTAGTGACCTTTTGGAATAAGGTTCTACAAGAGGTCCTCAGAATCACGGAATCCCACGTCGGAAATAAAACGTCGTTACGACTACACGTAGGACATAATCTTTCCAACGGGGTCTCATCTGAGCGGTGGAATTCGATCCAACTCAACGAGTCCTACGTCTCGCAAATCAGAAAGAAACCACCTCCTAATCTTAGTGTATACTCGAAAGCTCGGGTAGAAAGCTTTATCCTCACAAACCATCTCAATAAACCCAACAGGTTAGAAAGAAACACAATAATAAAATAAAATAAAACATAAAAGAAAATAAAGCACAAATGCAACAAACAAACTAGGTTTGGCTTGCTAGGTGTCCCCAGCAGAGTCACCAGCTGTCGCTACTCGAAAAATACGCGCAACGACGGGGACGGCGAAAAGGAAAAGGACAGAAGAGTCACCACCGAACTTTATTTATCCCATGAGGGGAAAGGAAAATATCGAGAAAACCTTAAGAAAAGAATGGACAAGATGGTCTCGCAACCAAGAACTAGTTCGGAAGCCGGTTATGCGAGGGGAAGGTATTAGCACCCCTCGCATCCATCGTACTCGATGGGAACCATTTGCTTGTCGTGTGTGATTTATTTGCTTAAAAATTATGCTATAAAAGATTGTTCCAAAGGATAGAGGGAAAGGTTAGAATTGGGAAAAGAGAGATAACAGGGGAAGGAAGAGAAAGAACGGACTCGGTAGGACTTCGCGGTCCTAGGCCTACGTATTCTCGATAGACATGAGAAAATTAGAGTCGACGTAGTTCGGGAAACTACTGATAGATGGGGGAATGTGCTCGACAAGGGTTGTGGCCCTTGTGCCTACGTATCTTTACTTGAACTAAGTAAAGAATCAGAGCAGTCGTAGTTCGGCCTACGATTTGTTGATGTTTTTATGGATGATGCTATCGTACGCATTCTAGCAGTTAGGTGTATTGCTGCTCGCTCGTTGGAGACTTAGGCATTACCTGTTTGCGGTAGAACGAACATATCATATCCTTTTCGAAAGATAAGTTTTCGCCATGCGAGGCAAGATGTCACATTTGATTTGTTGAATTGTTTTTTTGGGGCGGGATAGGTCCTCGGATAGTAACCCCTACGGGTAGTACCCAATTCTTTATCTCAAAGTTTTTGTTATGAAAGGGTGTGGCGAACATAGCGTCTTCGTATTGAAAGACGAATATCAAAACCACACACACTACAGTGAGCATCTCGACACTCGGAGAGGAAGAAGTCTACACTCAATCCCCTCTCTTTAGTTCAATACAAAGTGAACTTTATTCTCTTATTAAAGTGTTTTTGGTTTTGAATGGTAAGTGCTTTTACGACAGAGAACCCTACAGTAAACGTCAGCACTCAGGATAGGAGAAGGCCTACGCCTAACCACTCCACGACCATTCAAATTTTTGTTATGAAAAGAGTTTAAAAATGCGCTCGATACGGGACCGAGGTTTTTAGGTGACAAAGGTTACGGAAATAAATCGTAGAGGGAGATAGGTGGCGGATAAAGTTACGTCTTCGTATTGAAAGACGAGTATCGAGACCACCCGCACTACAGTGAATATCCCAACACTCGGAGAGGAAGAAGTCTACACTCAATCCTCTCTCTTTAGTTCAATACAAAGAGAATCGATTTATTTATTGTAAGTGTTTTGAAAATGCACTCGGTACGGGGCCGAGGTTTTTTAGAAGAAAAAGGTGTGGATGAAAACATCTTCGTATTGAAAGACGAGTGTCAAAACCACCCACACTATAGTGAGCATCTCAACACTCGGAGAGGAAGAAGTCGACACTCAATCCCCTCTCTTTAGTTTAATACAAAGTGAACTTTATCGTTTTGTTAAATATGGTGAGTTGGCTTAACAATCGTTTGAGAGAATCCGCTTGACGTTGGGTCAAGGATTTAATTGTTTAAAAAGGTTTGAGGTGAAGCGAGCAAGGTCGATGGCGGACGGACAAGGCGGCCGACTTACAAGGGTTAAAAATGGCTCGATAAAATCGAGAGTTTGCTTTTGAAAATGGTTTTTGGAATCAAAAGTCACCAAGGACAATAGCAACATTCCTACTAAAATCGTACAACATATGGGATTAGTCGGCTAAAAAAAAATCGAGACATGCAATAAAAACAGGCGAACTCCTTGAGAAAAATTTTTTTGGAGGTAAAAAATAACAAAAATAAGTGGAAAACAGTGGGGTAACACGGGTGGCCGTGTTGTATGACACGGCCCGTGTCATAGGGTACCTGCAATGTGAGTTTTTAGGGCATGACAGAGGTGCAACACGGGTGGCCGTGTTGTGTGACACGGCCCGTGTTGTAAAGTCTGGGTGAAAAATGATTTTTTAGGGCAAACAGAGGTGCAACACGGGTGGCCGTGTTGTCTGACACGGCCCGTGTTGTGAAGCCTGGGGTTTTTGGATGTTGAAACCTCAAACAGAAGTGCAACACGGGTGGCCGTGTTGTGTGACACGGCCCGTGTCAGGCTACCAGGATGGAAAAAAACTAACTTTTCTATGTTTTTATTTCGTTTTTGTGGTTTCTTTCAAAAGGTTTCTTGGTCCCTTAGAACCTTACATGATGCATACAATACAACAACACATAAAAGAGTAAACGAAATGAATGTAAATAGCAAAAATATAAAGAGAGAAAGGTTGGAGGAAATGGATACCCAAGAGCTTCCTATCCTTCTTGCAAGTCTTCCTTGGTCTTGGTTGGATGTACCTCACTCCTCTTCCCTCTATGTTGTGAAGGTCTTGTTTCTTCAAAGGTTCCTTGTCTTTCTATGGAACTTCTTTTTTCGGTTTTCTCTCTTACTATTTTTCTGGTTTTCTTTGCAATGTGTGTTGCTCTCACTATTTTCTATTTTTCTCTTCTCTCTTACTCTCTCAATCTTGTGTATGTGAATGATAGTGAATGTGTTTGCAGCCCCCTCTCCTCTCTTATCTCAGCACATTAGGGTTTACTCTTCTTTCGAGACTTCAAATCCTTACTTAGAAATGTCCAAGGCAACTTTCTTCATGTCACTCTCTTTCTTTCCATTTCCATGTATGTTGTTATGCTGTATTTTCTGCACTATTGCTAGGCCTTTTTTCTGCAGCACTTTGTGTCTTGTGACCTTTTGTTGGCTTATGCTTGTACATACCCTTGTGGTCAATGCTACTACTTTTTGGACAGAATTTCAAATTCTAATATTTAGATGCATTATCATGTGTTATTCCCTTGGTCTTGTGACATGTGATCTTGTGACATGAAGAAATTTGTCACCTCTTGCATGGGACTGTTTTGCCATGATTAAACATGCATACTCTTGGTCCTAAAACATTCCAATGTTGATTTAATTCTTGCATGTTTCTTGGATGTTTGTAAGCATAATGTAGACTCGGTGTGGCATTACCATAACATGAATTTGGCTAGAGACTTGAATGAAGTATTAGAAATAAATTAATTTCTAAACATTACTTAGAGTTGAAAATCTTGCAACAAATGACATTCTTGTAATGTCACAAAACTTCTCTTTATAATATTCTTGCCTTTAATCTTGAATTCATGATGGATTTCCTTTATGTCATTGAATTTGAAATAAATGAAGAAATGAGTCAAGCCTTGAAAGAGGGCAAATTTTGGGGTGCAACACCATTTTGTTCCAATAACATGAGTTCCCTTGGGTTTAGACACTAGATCCCATACATCATTCTTGGATAATTGATCTAGCTCTTCTTGCATTTCCAGAATCCATTCATTGTCCTAAAGTGCTTCTTCACAAGATGTTGGTTCTATTAGAGATACCAATCCTAAGAGTGCTTCTTCAGAATGTTTAAATGTAGATCTTGTTTTGATAGGTTCAACTTTGTCTCCTAGAATCAGATCTTCAGAAACAGTTTATCTAAGCCTTTGTCCTTTCTGCATGGAAGGATATTCAGCTGCTTCTAATGTATCAGCGTATTTGGAATCTATGATTTTAGATTCTTTTGTCCTTTCTCCAAAGCCTATGAAGGTAACTTCTAGATCTGCAAAATTCTCAACTAGCTTTGAAGTTTCTAGGTCAAGCTTATCATTAAATCTAACATGGATTGATTCCTCGACGATATATGTTTCTGTATTGTATACTATAGCCCTTAGAGCGTTTTGAGTATCCTAACATAATACACTTTTGTGCTTTAGAATCAAACTAGTTTAGACTTTCTTTAGTGTTCAAAATAAAACACAAACATACAAAAGGATGGAAGTAGGAAATGTTGGGTTTTCTTCCTTTACACAATTCATAAGGAGTCTTTTCCAAAATAGGTCTAATGGAGATTCTATTATGAATATAACATGTTGTATTTACTGCTTTTGCCCAGAAATGCTTAGCTACATTAGTTTCGTTGATCATAGTTCTGACTATTTCTTTCAACATTATATTTTTCCTTTCTACAACTCCATTTTTTGTTGGAGTTCTAGGACAGAAGAAATCATGAGATATGCCATTTGAGTCAAATATTTCTTCAAATAGTTGATTCTCAAGTTCACCACCATGATCACTTCTAACTTTAACAATTTTAGAATTAAATTCATTTTGCACTTGAGAACAAAAACTTGTAAACACAGAATGCGACTCATTCTTGTATCTAAGAACTTTTACCCATGTCCAGCGACTATGATCATCAACGATGACAAGTCCATACTTCTTGCCATTGACTGGTTCCATTTTGACGAGGCTAGACAGATCAATTCTTAGAAGCTTTAAAGGTCTGGAGGTTGAAACAACATTTTTAGATTTAAAGGATGTTTTTGAAAATTTTCCTTTCTGACATGCTTCATAGAGTGCTTCTGAAGTAAACTTCAGCTTAGACAGGCCTTTGACTAACTCAAGTTTATTTAGCTAAGAAATTTTCCTCATACTAACATGACCCAAACGTCTATGCCACACCCATTGCTCTTCGTTGACAGACATTAAGCACTTAACATCTTGATTTTAAATCTTATAAATGTTGTTTTTCCTCTTTCCAGTGAAGAGAAAAGTGCCATCTTTCTGATTAACATCCTTGCACGTTTTTTGGTTGAAAATAATATCATAACCGTTATCATTTAATTGACTTATGGATAATAGATTGTGCATTAATCCCTCAACATAGAGTACATTAGATATAAAAGGAAGAGATCCATTACCTACTGTTCCAGAACATTTAATTATTCCTTTCTGATCTCCTCTGAATCCTACGTATCCAACATCTTTATGTTTCAGGATTTGGAACATATGTTTTCTTCCCGTCATGTGTTGCGAGCATCCAGAGTCCAGGTACCATAACTGGTGTTTTAACTCTGCTGCATAAGATATCTGCAATATATATTATTTTATCCTTTGGTACCCATAAACTTTTGGGTCCTTTTAAATTAGTGTTCCTAGAGTTTCTGATAAACTTAGGTTTTCTTGCAACATTGAATTTTTGTGTCTGTACTGGTGTATAATGGTAAGAAAAAGGAGATACAAGTTTGTTTTCTTGAAAAGGTTTCTGACCATCATTGTTAGAATCATAATCTATTCCTCTTTTTCCATTGTGGCTAACACCATAGATCATGGAAGCCATTTTACTTCTGTCTATACTATTATTTAATAATTTTTGAAAGGCCTTATCATATTTATACATGATGGTTTCAGAAGAAGAAGTAACTTTAGAAAGAGTTTCTTCAAATTTTAAGCATTTTTTGTTAAGGAAATCATTTTCTCTGCTTAAGACAAACTTTTCATCTTTTTGTTTAAAAAACACTTTCTCAAGCTTAACATTCTCTTCAACTTCATTTTCAAGAGTCTTTTTCAGATTCTTGAATTTTTTTTTTGAGGTTTCTGATACCTCTTAGTGATTCAGAAATACATAATTCCAAATCGGTACGAGAAAGATTAGAAAATACCTCTTCTAAGTTAGACTCAGTTTCTGTTGCAACCTTTTTAGATGTTGGGGATGCTAAGGCTACATTGGCGTGCTCATCTTTAGAATCAGATTCTAGAACTTCAGAGTCAAAATTATCCCATGTTTCCATAAGACCTTTCTTTTTTTTATTTAAACATGTTTTTCTTGAATCTTTCTTTTCTGAAGCTTTCCTTTGTGAGCTTTGGACAATATTGTTTGAAGTGTCCAAGTTCCTTACATTCAAAACAAGTAAGTTCATTGCTTTCTTTACTTTTTGAAGATGATTATGGATATTCTCCTCTGTTTCTAGATCCTCGAAAGTTGTTTTGTCTCTTTCTCCAAACTTCTCTAACTCTTTTATATAAGAGAGACAATTCACCTTCATCACCAGAATCTTCACAGTCAGAGTTTTCACCTTTATTTTGAATGACCTTGTTTTTCCTCTGACTTACTACTTTCTGGTCTTGATCTTAGAGCAATAAATATAACCTTTTTTCTGAGGTTCATCTTCTTCTACCTCTATTTCATGACTTCTGAGTAAGCTGACTAATTCTTCAAGACTTATATTGTTTAGACCTTTGGACAACTTTAATGCAGTAACCATTGGTCTCCATTTTTCAGGAAGACTTCTCACAATCTTTTTAGCATGATCTGCAGTACTACATCCTTTGTTCAAAACTTTGAGTCTTGCTACCAAGGTTTGGAATCTTGAGAACATGGATTCAATAGTTTCATCTTCTTCCATCTTGAAGGCCTCATACTTCTAGACCAACACAAGAGCTTTGGTTTCCTTGACTTGAGTATTGCCTTCATGAGTCATTTTCAAAGAGTCAAAAATATCATTTGTTGTATCTTTGTTTGTGATCTTTTCATACTCATTGTATGATATCGCATTTAGAAGAATGGTTCTTGCTTTGTGATTATTTTTGAAGTCTTTCTTTTTCTCATCATTCATTCTGCTTCTTGGAATAGGTATCCTAATAGCAGAAAATGGTGTTTCGTAACCATTTGTTACTATATCCCAAAGATCTGCATCATAACCTAAAAAGAAACTTTCTATTCTATCTTTCCAATAGTCAAATTTCTCCCCATCAAATACAGGAGGCTTGGCGTTGTAACTGTCTCTTTCATTTGTGTTGGAAGTGGCCATAGAGTTTTTCTCACACTAGATCTCTCTACATGGTTAAGTGTTTGATATGGAAAATCAATAAAAGAGACGGAGCTCTGAGCCAATTGAAGGCTAAGAAAAACACAAGGAAGGGGGTTTAAGTTGATTTTTTAAAATTTAAACAAAATTTATAACACACATGCGCTAACAAGGGATAAATAGAAAGAATACAAATGGTTATCTTGGTTCACTGTTGTTGCACCCTAAAATTTGCTCAACCTTGTTCACTTGGTTTATGTTTCAATATCATTAGCATTTGCATATAGAGTCATGTACATAGTCTAATCATCTGCATAGCATAAGCATAGCAAGTCATCCAACAGGGGACCAATCATTACTCTCATCTCTAGAGGCCTATCAAGAGGTTAGTATTCTAATTCAATCCCATTCAAGTCACCAGAAAGAATTTGAAAGCTATCAAGTCAATGGATCAAGCAAGTGCATCCATCTCCTATCTGAGGGTCTCTGAGGATCATCAAAGAAATTGTGAGCTGTGGGCTGAGCATGGGGAGTATCTAGACATCTTGGAGGACTTAGAAAGTCATTTGGAGAAGGATACAAGTCATTGGTATGGTTACAAGAATTGCAGTTGAAGACATTCAACTAGGGTAACATCTGGGTCAACCCTGGGTTAACTCTAGGTCAATTGATTGATTGAAGGGTATTAAGGTCTACTGGAGAGATGTGGGGTTCATAATTTGACATATAGAGAAGGATATGGTGTTATGCTAAGAAGAAATCAAGAGAAATCAAGGAGGAGAGGAGTTTCCAAATTAGGGTTTCTGTGTAAAATCCCCTAGTTTAAGTCAAATTTCCAAGCAAGATAAGTCAAAATGCAAGCTTCAAATGGATCCTAGGCCAACATGAAACTTGTAGAGGATCTCAAGACCTTTAATTTGAGTGGTGGAAGACATCAAGGAGATTTATAGAACTCAAGTTATGGTCCTTGCAAGTTACAGGTCATCTGAGGTATCTGAAATTTTGTCTGTGAAATTGACTTGACTTCCAAGCAATTTTTACCCCTCAAGGAGATTTCAAATGAATTTCTGGTCAACATAAGAGTTGTTCCTCATTGTATTAGCTTTCTATAATGGTATAGTATGCATTCATATGATTTGTGGAATTCTACTTATGGTCTTGGCAAGCAAAGGGTATTTTGGTTATTTGAGAATTACAGGTCATTTCAAGCCTATGCCCAAAACTCATACAAGGAAGCTTCAAATGGAAAACTTTACAACACCAAACTTGTTCCAAATGACATTTTGAGTCTATAAAGGTGACCATGAGAGATTGGAAAGATTCATAGCATAAGGTTTCAAAATTGTTGGATTTAATGAATAAAAATGGACTTAAAAATGAGATTTTTCATATTTTGGCCAAATGAGGTGAAGTTATAGGTCATTTTGAATGGAAAGATCATTTTGAGAACATTGGCTAAAGTAGAATTTTGAGCTTGGTTCACACTTTGGGAGTTATTCAAGGTTACTTGTAATGGAAGATACATAAACCAAATCCAAGGGAAATCACACATGGGAAGTTTCTCCAAGTTTCTAGGAGGTTCTAAGGACATGTATATATTGATATGAGAGGGTTCATGCCATGGTTGGTGCTTCACATTGCTCACAAACACAAGTTATACTCCATTTTTCCATTTTGCAAAAGCTTTCAAAACTTCATCCAATCTTCACCATTCTTGATCTGGTATTCATCATCATCATCCCTAGATCAGAATTCATACAATCATTTGGTAGAATTGAGGTGGATTCGAGCTGTGCAAGTTCACCATTCAAGAAGCACAAATTTTGGAATTGAGAGATTCAAAGCTTTGGAATCATATTTGTTGCATACAGAAGTCATCATCAAGTTCATTGATCAGTTTTCAATCATTTCAAGCATTGGATCAAGAGGTTTTAGCAGTTGTTTTCATCAATTGCACCAGGTATGTTTCTCATTCGAATTGGCTGTTTAGGTTAGGATCATAAGGTTTTGTTAGCATAGAATTGGTAAGATAGGATAGATGACTTAGTTTGGTGAGTTTGGAGAGCTTTCATGAAGTTTGGTCATGGAGTGCAAGATCTGGTAGGGCTGGTAACTCATGATTTAATGCACGAAAATCTTGATGGAATAGCATGTTGAGATCAGCATAAGGTGTAGATGAGTTTAGGACAAGAATTAGTGAGGTTTGGAGCAATTGATGACAGGTGAAAATGGTGGATCAGTTTTGTTACACTCATCGGGTTTGGAGTTTGGCTGAGTTTTAGAAAGAACCATTGGCATGGTTGTGTAGAGGGGAAGGAATAGACCAAGTTTGCTTTTCATATCGAGTGATTTCATGGTGAATGGAGGGAGAACAGAGAGCTGGAAGGTGCGTGCATGGTGATGAGGTTTTCTGAAACCCTAGGGTTTCAAGGTAGACGATGAACCATGACCACACGATGGAAGGTTTTGACTTGACTCAGATGTTAATCCAAGGGCCACGATTTAAAAAGAAATTTGGAGGGAGAGACTGTGCACTAAACGCGTCATTTCATTTATTAATTCTGACTGGGCCTCATAATCTCTTGCTAATGCCACCCCCAATTGCCAGGCCCAATTCAATTCTAACTGAATATCTTGCTCTATACACCGTTTGCTTCTTTTTAATTTTTGTTGAATGCGTTGGGCCCAGACGCGCTTGCTATGCGCGCCCCCTAGTCTGGGCCCGTTTCTCTTTTTTAACTGGTTTTAAATGCCTTCTGCACCCCATCCACATTTAATTCACATTTAATTCCTTTCATAATTTTTAATTCTTTGAAAATTCATAAAAAAAATTGAAAAATGCATGATTTTAATTGGTTCTTTTTGCACATTGTTCATAGCTTTGTTAAGAAAAATATCACATAAAAAAATTAATATTTCATTTTATTTTCATATTTTTGGCATATTTTTCTTTTTAATAGGTGTAAATATTGTTTAGTTTGATACATGAATTTGTTAATTTTTGTTCTAATAGTTGCTTTAATATTTTTCACTCATTCTTTTTAGGTTGATTAGTAGACATTGTTAGCTTGTACATACAATTTAGTTCATATTTTTAGGAAGTAGTTTTAGGTGATTAGTTTAGGTGAGAATAACATGAACAAACATTAGGGTTTAAGGGATGACTTAGGAGAATTGAATCTTTTCCCTTAGGACTTAGAGATTGAATATTTTAGATATGGGACTATAAGGACTATGGGTAGTTATTAGATCCCTCAGAAAATATTAGGATTCCCCTACTGCTATTAATATACTACTATATTTGCTTGATTGGTGTGGTGTGCCCTCTGGGGATTATTGTTTGTCTGTGTGGGTATTGGGATTGCCTAGGAACTGGCAGAGCTGAGGACTTGTGATGATGAAGCCATTGGAGATCCAGAGCTTGAAGTCCAACTTCCAGAGTTGAAGAGGAGATTCCTGCTAGCAGCTGTTGAGGAGACTAGGGTTTAGGAGCTAGGCAGAGCTCTAGATTAGAAAGCTTGTTTCTCAAACATGGAGTGCCTTGTCTGCATCCATCCTTTCTCTATGATTCAAAGTCTCTTTCAAATATCCACCTCCTTCCTTTGGAAGGATCAGTGAATGTATTTGAAAGATAGAACTTTTGAGGGAAAATTGTCTATATAATGTTAACAGTTGATGAACCACCCTTGGTAGGTAATTGACTGTCTAACATTCCTTCACTTCATCTTGTTGACTGATGTTCATCCTGGAGATTGAGACTTGAAGAAAAGCCATTGCAGATGGAAGATTGATGATCAAGACCTTGCTGGAAGGCTGTGGAGATGAAGATTGATGCTTGCTAAAGCTTGTAGCTGATTGGAGATTACTTGAAGATAGGTGTTGATACAGAGCTGCTGTGGCTGTTTATTCTCATTTCTGATGTATTGATTGGTTTTCTGGACTGTATTGTTTGCTGTTTACCCTGTTGGGTTGAAAGTGAATCCTGTTCACTTTTGCCTATTGTTTTCTAGGTTCAAGGTTGAGTGGGACTCCCTTGCCTCGCTTGTATTGTTGCATCCATGCATTTTACTGCTTTATTGTATATATCTGCTATTGTTTCTGTTTCCGTCTATTCCCTTAGGATCTCTGTTTCTCTCTGCGCAAGAGAGGAGCATGATAGACACTAGGTCTTAACCCATGCATGATAACATTAGGTCAGTTTGATTCCATTTGCAACCATAGGTTAGAGTTCTGTCTCTTCTTTCTCAAAAACAAACAGAAAAATACAATAAAATTTCAAACACAATAAAAGACACTTCTTCCGTAAAAGAATGTGAACTCATCAAAACGTCATTTTTGTCCGCTTGGACTGTTAATCAGAAAAACCCTTTTTCAGAAGGAATAAAAACAATCAAAACAGACTTGTGTCGTACGTGGCCCGAACTACGTTTGCTCTGATCTTCCATGCAGTGTGGAAGTACGTAGGCATAGGATGCGATATCCTAGCGAGCAACCTTCCCCTCCTTTCCCGTAGGTAGGCGAACTACGTTGACTCTGATTTCTCGTTCCAGACGGGAATACGTAGGCATAAAGTGCGATACTTTGCAGAGTCATTTTCTTTTTAACCCCCTGACCTTTAGTTTAGATAGAATAACAATCCATACCCGAAAACAAGGGTGGATCCCGTCAAGTACGACGGACGTGAGGGGTTCTAATACCTTCCCCTTGCGTAACCGAATCCTGAATCCAGGTTTTGGTTGCGACGACCATACCTTTTCCTGTGTTGTGCGAGGTTTACTCTGAGCGTTTCCTTTCCCTCCCGTGGGATAAATAACGCACGGTGGCGACTCTTCTGTTCAGCCGGCGCCGATTTTCGCAGTAGCGACAGCTGGCGACTCCGCTGGGGACCCAACGTCCCCTGGCTGCTAAGGATTGCGATAGTTCTTATGCATTTGGGATCCAACGTCCCTTAAGAGAGTCAATCCTAACGCTTGTTTTCCTGTCGAGGATTTTGTATGGATTTATATTTCTGACCTTTATTTTCAGCATTATATATATTGATTATTATTGCTGTATTGGGGTGTGATGGGTGGTTCTATGATTGAGAGATAAGCCGGACCCGGGCTTGAGTGCACCTAGAATTAGAGTAGAAAGTAGTGGGCGCGTGCCGGCTTTGCTTGCATTAGTGTCTCATGAAATCTACACTCGGATGAGGTTCTTCTGGTTGGCTTCTTTTTCTACCCTTTGGGTCGAAGGGGTTGTTGGTCAGCTGAATTGTCGACTCCGGGGACCGATCATTTGGAAGTTGGCTAAGTGAGGCCTCTTCAGGAATTGATGATGCCACTCCTTCTGGGAATCGTATCATCAACCCTGAAAGTCTGTGACGCCGACGACCGCATAGGATGCCATACCGTGTGTCAGTTACTAGGATATCCACCTGTGAGAGGGTTTGGGGTTATGCAAGTAACTAGACCTTCAGATACCGGTTGTTTCTTGATCTGAGATCTTGGGTATTTATGGAGAGTTATGAGGTCTGTCAGAGACCATTGGGAGATGTGTTATGAGGTCTGTCAGAGACCAGTTGGATAGTTCTGAGGTCTACCAGAGACCAGTTGGAATTATGGTTTGAGGTCTGTCAGAGACCATTGTTGGAGCTTTGTTTTAGGTCTATCTGAGACCAGGGTTTGAGGACTTCTAGGGGGTCTATCTGAGACTTCTTGATATGGTTCAGGCTATTCAGCTACGGCATTTGGTCCCTGTTGCACGTTACTTGCATTGCATTGTGTGCATACTCATTATCATTGCATCCCGTTAACGTGTGTCTGTGCTGCAGGTGCGTTTGCATATCCCCCGATTCTAGTGCCTAGACTTCCGAGTATTGATTATGGCTGGTTTGAGGAAAACGGTTGCGTATAAGCTGCCGACACCTGATATTACTCCTTTGCTCGGTTTGATATCTCTTGCTGATGAGGAGGTTAGGAGAAGCTTCAGAATGAGTCATGGGAGATTACTGAGATTAGTCTGCAAGCCCACTACTGATGAGATGAACGGGCTGTACACCTTGATGCAGTTCTATGACCCCGCATTGAGATGTTTTACGTTCGCTGACTTCATTCTAGGGCCCACCATGGAGGAGTATGTGGAGTTTACTGAGCTACCAGTGCAGAACAAGGTTCCCTTTATTCACTCTGCTGTTGAGCCCAAGTTGGAGGACTTAGCCAAGGCCTTGCATATGGACGCTGCAGAACTGTTAGTGACTTCTTGGCTTGGGGTTTCAGGTTTCTCTCTTGATTTCCTAGTTGGCAAAGCTCAGGAGTATGCCAAGAGCGGATGTTGGGTGGTTTTCAATGCTATTTTGGCTCTATGCATTTATGGGATTGTGTTGTTTCCTAACTTGCCCAATTTCGTAGACTTGGACGCTTTCCATCTATTTGCTGCCGGCAATCCAGTGCCAACATTGATCGGAGACTTCTACCACTCCTTGCACTACAAGAACGAAAACAGAAGGGGGAAGGTTGTTTACTGTTGTGCTCCTCTGTTGAATATGTGGTTCAAGAGTCATCTTCCCATGAAGGGATCTTTTGTGGAGAGTGCAACCACAGCCAGCTGGTCAGAGCGCCTGATGAGGTTATCTTCCGAAGACGTCGAATGGTTTGATAGAGACCTGCTAGGGGCTGAGCTTATATTCAGTTGTTCTGGGTACCCTAATGTGCCGTTGATAGGAAGAAAAGGGTGTATCAACTACAACCCATCCCTGTTGATCCGTCAGTTCGGATATGCGCTGAAGAACCCGCCAAAGGAGGAAGAAGTACATGAATCTATGTACTTCACCGGTGATTTGAAGGGGGAGTTATTAGCCAAGCTGCAGCATGCCTGGACGCATATTAACCGAAGAGGAAAGCCGCTGTTAGGAAAGAATGACTGTCAGGCTTATGCACCTTACAGAGTTTGGATCCAGGAGAGAGCAAGTCAGTTGCGGATGCCATTTCCAGATGCACCAGCCCTTGTCCCTATGCCGGTAGCAGAGCCAACTACTGTTTCTAGGGAGGCCTACGAACAGGTTGTGAAAGAAAAGGAAGCCTTGATGAAGATCAACGAAGGGTTAGAGCAGGAGCTAGCCCAGATACGCAGCGAGAAAAACAAGGTCGTCCATGCTTTCCAACAGCAGATTGAGCTAATGAACAGATTAGGGGCTGAGTTGACTGAGGAGAGGAAGAAGCGCAAACGTCTGGGGCAAGAGTTCAGAAGCTCCCATGGCATGCTTGAATCCAAGAAGAAAGCACTTGACATCGCTCACCGAGAGATCTCTTCTTGCAATAAGACCTGGAATGCCACGCTCACCAACAATAAGAAGAGGGAAGATAAGTTGAAGCAGCATATTTCCGACCTCGAAGAGCAGTTGAAGTCCAGCGTCAAGAAGTGTGAGGAGGAAGTGATGACCCGGTACAGTCTCCAGAATGCACTGAACAAGGCCATCAAAGGCAGAGATGAAGCTGTGTCTCAGAAGCGTAAACTAGAGGATCGCTTTGGAGAGGGGGCATGGGAAGAAACTGCTGAAGACGTGTGGCGTGTTCTTAAGAGAAGAAACCAACTTGTTGAAGGGCTGCTTGCTCGACCAAGTCATCCGGAGACCAAGAAGTTGCTAGAAGAATACCAGACTTATGGGAGTGTTTGATCATTTCATGTAGTAACTTGTATGCTTTATTTGCATAGTGATGACCATCACTAAGATTGTTGGTTGAGGTCATGCCTTCTTATTGTACTCTCAGTGATATTGTATTCCGGGCTTACTGGTTTCTTTGCAATATATGAGGCTTTCTGTGATTCAACTCCGATCTTTGTATTGCTAGCACTGTCATTGCACCGGCACCTTCACACTAGAATCGGGGAATGAATTTCCCTAATGCACAGACACACGCATTGCATCGAATTCATATTCATATTGCATTACAGGTAATCTTTGGATGGTGTCTTATTTCCTGCTCTGTACCAGGTATTTTCAGGATTGCAGATCAGCGCTCGCACAGATACTCCACTCGCACCAATTGTCGAAGAATCATGGATCAAATGCAGAACGAGATGCAAGATGTGCGCGAGAAGCTAGCTCTCTTTATGCAGACCATGGAAGCTATTGCAAAAGGTCAGGAAAATTTGCAAGCCATGGTGCAGCCTCTGTTGGTCAGAAACGCCGGTCACGGTAATGAGGATCATCAGTCTGTGCGAGTCGATACTGTTCATGGAGATGGCACTCCCACGCCAGTGGCTCCACCTGTAGTCAATATACATGTTGCTAATGTCAATAACGCTACCGCTGCTGGGAACGGTAACGTCGGAGTGGGGAACGAGACTGCTGTCCATAACGTTGGGCTTGGTGATGTCAACTTGGGTGATAATATGGGAGGCAACGGCTTTGGCAATGCTGGATTCGGGTTCAATGATCAGGGATTCGATAACGCTGGGAAATATGGTTTCAATGCTCAAGGCTTTGGGCAAGATGGTTATGGTGTGGCCAATCAGGGTTACGGAGGTTTCGGAAATGGAAACGGCGCTGGGTTAATGGCTTTTGGGCCTGCTGGAGGTATTCAAGGGTACGGCAACAGAGGCCGAGGCCCAGTGATGAATCAGATTAGAGCTGGCCGCAATAATGGATATGATGGGTATGGAGCTGGGGATGGTATGTGGCAGGAAGATCAGCAGGAGGACGCTTTCTCCGGCGGAGGCTTTGAAGGGCCGATGGATAACTCCCAGAAGATCAGAATGCTAGAAGAGCAGATGACGGGGGTCCTGAACCAAAGTGCTGTGGGCTTAGACATGGCAACAATGGGCCTGGTACCTGGCTTGAGGGTGCCAATCAAATTCAAAGCTCCTACGTTTGATAAGTATAAAGGGGACACATGTCCGAAAGTGCACGTACGGGCTTATTACAGAAAGATGTCTGCATATTCAACTGATGAGAGAATGCTAATGCATTTCTTTCAAGATAGTTTGTCAGGCCCTTCCCTAGAGTGGTACATGGGGTTGGAGCCAACTAATATCAAGACATGGAAGCAATTGGCAGAGGCATTTGTAGCTCACTACAAGTATAACAGCGACTTGGCACCCAACCGGGTCCAATTGGCAGGGCTGTCTCAGAAAAAGGATGAGAGCTTTAAAGAGTACGCGCAAAGATGGCGCGACATGGCTGCCAGGGTCCGTCCTCCTTTAGAAGACAAGGAAATGAATGACATGTTCGTCGGCACATTCACAGGCATGTTCCATGACAAGTTGTTTCATACATCTCTGGCCAGTTTCTCAGATTTGATTCTGATGGGAGAAAAGATTGAACGTAACATCAAGCAGGGGAAGTTCCAAGTCGAGGAATCGACTGCATCTGGCAGTAATAGGAAGGCTTTTGGTGGGCGCCGTCAGGGCGAGGCAAGCGCAGTGTTTGGAGGCCGAGGCCGAGGCAGAGGTCGGAACCAATATCATCAGCCGCAGCAGGTGGCGAGTGTTACTATCCCATACCAGCAACAACCACTTCAACAACAACAACTGCTTCAGCAGCAGCCAATGCAACAGCAGCAGCAGCCACAGCAGGGGGCACAGCAGGCTCAGCGAAGATTCCAGGGTGGTAAACCAAGAAGAGTGTTTGAGAAGCCTCCCTCAACCTATGCAGATTTGTTGCAGACGCTGTTGGGTCTAAATTTGGTAGAGAAGAGAACTCTGGCACCGATAACGAGAACTCCTCCGTATGGTTATGATGCAAGCAGGCACTGCGAGTTCCACTCTGGGGCTCCGAGCCACGATGTAGAGGGTTGCCATGCTTTTAAGCATGTTGTGCAGGATCTTTTGGACAATAAGGCTATCAATTTCGGAACGGCAGGGCCAAATATAGTGCAGAAACCCATGCCTAATCATGGGGCCAGTGCCATTCTGACTGAGGAAGGGTTGAATCTGATTATGAATGTCGACGATTTAAAGACGCCGTTGAACGAGATAAAGAGCAGATTGTTGCAAGGGGGTGTTTATCCAGGATGTGACGAGTATTGCTTAGAATGCTGGACCCTAGCTGGGGGGTGTGATGCTTTGAAGGAAGGCATTCAGGCTTTAATTGATGGAGGCACATTGCAGTTTGACCGAGCGGCAATCGAAGAGCCTGCAGGGGCAGTAGCAGATAATCAGAGTGATGTGGCCACTGTAACGATCCCTCGGAAGACAATCACTATTGCAGCACCGGTCCAGCGACCACCGATCACCATAACTAAGGTCGGGCCGATCCCGTACGAGAACACAAAAGCAATCTCATGGTCATATGGGTTGGAGGTGTATTGTGACGGGATAAAGATTGATGTTAATAAGTAGCCAGCCGAGACTGTAGAGAATGTGGTTGGTTCAGGAGGTATGACAAGGAGTGGTAGGATTTTCACATCGCCTGAGGTGGAGGCCGAAAGACTGGCAAAGGGGAAAGGAAAAGTGGGTGAAAATGTCCCAGTGCAAGCAAGCGAAAGAGCGTCGGCATCGAAAGATGTAGAAGAGTTCATGCGCTTGATTCGAAAAAGTGATTATAAGATTGTGGAGCATCTGCAGCAGACACCGTCAAAAATATCCATCCTGTCGTTGCTCTTATGTTCTGAAGCTCACAGAAATGCTTTGTTGAAAGTCCTAGATACTTCCTTCGTACCCCAAGACGTCTCCGTGAATCAGCTGGAAGGAGTGTTGGCACATGTGAATGCAGGCCACAGCTTGGGCTTTACCGACTTCGATTTGACCCCGAAAGGGAGAGATCATAACATGGCGCTGCACATATCTGTCGAGTGTAGAGGATCAGTAATGTCGCATGTATTGGTCGACATCGGATCGTCTTTGAATGTGCTGCCCAAGAAAGCGATGATGAAGCTAGATGCCAGAGGAATCCTGTGCACGCCCAGTGACTTGGTAGTTAGGGCATTCGATGGCACGCGAAGAACAGTCTTTGGATCGATGACATTGCCTCTGCAGGTGGGGCCGGAGGTGTTCGCCACTGAATTCTATATCAGGGATATACAGCCCGCATATAGCTGCCTGCTCGGACGACCCTGGATTCATGGGGCTGGGGCAGTCACGTCTACCCTGCATCAGAAGTTGAAATATATGGTCGGAGACAGCATGGTCACCGTATGCGGAGAAGAAGACATCCTGGTCAGCCATCTGTCGTCATTTAAATATGTGGAGGTCGACGGAGAGATCCACGAAACACCCTGTCAGGCATTTGAAGGGTTGCGTATCAAGGACAAAGGTCCCGGGCCGAGCAAAGTGTCAGAGATAGCCGTTTCGTCATATAAAGAAGCTCAGGCTCTGGTGGAGGCAGGAGAAGCAAAGGGTTGGGGCAAAGTGCTGGATATTCCTGTGAAGATGGACCGATTCGGGCTGGGATACCAACCGTCGTCATCAACTCCTGCTGTGGGGCCACCCCATTTCAGAGGGCCAATCACCATCTCTGCCAGTGGAGTATGTCATGGAACCATCAATGCTGCTTCGGAGTCTGACGAAGGAGACAGTGACTGTGATATGGATGCCTGGGTTCAGCCAAGCACGCCAGGACAGGGACTGTGCAACTGGTCTATTCAGGAGCTTGTTCCTGTGACTCTTAAACAGTAATGCTTTGCTTTATTAATTGTTGAATAATCTGATGTCCTGCCCGGGGCATCAGGATTTGCTTAGGGCTGTGTTGTTATGAACATTGCGTGTTAATCATTAAATAAATGGCGTTTTTTCATGTGCAAATACTGTAATCTCTGTCTTTCTTGTTTTGTATTTTTCAATAAAATGGCAACGTGGTTATTCGCTTTATACGCATTTTGAAGCACTTAACCATTCCTTTTGCAGGATAACATTTTCAGATGACATCCTTGAACCACCTATGACTCGTCCCGACTTTGAGCACCCGGTATTCCAAGCCGAAGAAGAGGTTGTCGAAGATAGTGACGTTCCTGAAGAACTGTCTTGGTTGGTGAAGCAAGAGGAAAAAGCCATTCTGCCTCATGACGAGGTCATCGAAATTATCAACTTGGGGTCGGAAGGGGTTGAGAAGAATATTCGTATCGGAGCCGCGCTGCAGAGCGATATCAAGCGAAGACTGGTTGAAATGCTCCGAGAGTATAGTGATGTATTCGCTTGGTCGTATGAAGATATGCCAGGGCTCGATACAGATATGGTTGTGCACCGTCTGCCACTGAAAGAAGAATGCCCGCCAGTCAAACAAAAGCTTCGCAGAACTCGACCAGATATGGCAGTGAAGATCAAAGAGGAAGTTCAAAAACAGTGGGACGCTGGTTTCCTGGCTGTGACAAAATATCCCTCAGGGGTTGCTAACATCGTACCAGTGCCAAAGAAAGACGACAAGGTTCGAATGTGCGTAGATTATAGAGATTTGAATAAAGCAATCCCAAAAGACGATTTTCCACTTCCTCATATCGATGTGCTAGTTGATAATACTGCTCAATACTCTGTATTCTCCTTCATGGATGGCTTTTTAGGCTATAATCAGATTAAAATGGCGCCAGAGAATATGGAGAAGACCACTTTCATAACGCCTTGGGGAACATTTTGCTACAAAGTGATGCCCTTTGGTTTGAAAAATGCTGGGGCAACATATCAGCGTGCGATGACGACTCTTTTCCATGATATGATGCATAAAGAGATCGAAGTTTATGTTGACGATATGATTGCCAAATCCCAGACGGAGGAAGAGCATCTGGTGAATCTGCTGAAGTTATTTAAAAGGCTTAGGAAGTTCAGGCTGAGACTGAACCCTAATAAGTGCACCTTCGGGGTGAGATCGGGTAAGCTGCTGGGGTTTATCGTAAGTGAAAGAGGAATAGAGGTCGATCCTGCTAAAATAAAAGCGATTCAAGAAATGCCGACGCCTAAAACAGAGAAAGAGGTGCGCGGGTTCTTAGGGAGGTTGAACTACATCGCTCGGTTCATATCTCACCTAACTGCTACGTGTGAACCATTGTTCAAGCTGTTGAAGAAAGATCAAGCTGTAACATGGAATGAAAATTGTCAAAAGGCGTTCGATAAAATAAAGCAGTATTTGCAGGAGCCTCCTATTTTGATACCCCCAGTGGCAGGGAGACCCTTGATTATGTATTTGACAGTTCTTGAGGGAAGCATGGGTTGTGTTCTCGGTCAACACGATGAGATAGGAAGAAAAGAGCATGCGATCTACTACTTGAGTAAGAAATTTACAGATTGTGAATCTCGATACTCAATGCTTGAGAAAACTTGTTGCGCGCTAGCCTGGGCCGCCAAGCGTTTGAGACAATACATGCTGAATCATACAACCATGCTCATCTCAAAGATGGATCCTATCAAATATGTATTCGAAAAGCAGGCGTTGTCAGGGAGAATCGCCCGTTGGCAGATGGTCTTGACTGAATATGACATTCAATACGTCTCGCAAAAGGCTATAAAGGGGAGTGTGCTGTCTGAGTATCTGGCGGAGCAGCCTATTGAAGATTACCAATCGATGAGGTTTGATTTTCCTGACGAGGATATCATGTACCTAAAGATGAAAGATTGCGAAGAGTCGTTGCCAGACGAAGGACCAGAATTGGGTTCCAAATGGAAGATGATATTTGACGGAGCTGTGAACGCTTACGGTAGCGGAATAGGGGCAATCATCACTACTCCACACGGGTTGCACATCCCGTTTACTGCCCGATTGACCTTTGTCGTCACCAATAATGAGGCCGAATACGAAGCTTGTATAATGGGGCTTGAAGAAGCCATTGATTTGCGAATCAAGAATCTGGACGTATACGGAGACTCAGCTCTGGTGGTGAATCAGATCAAAGGAGAGTGGGAGACACGTCAGCCCAATTTGATACATTACATGAACTATGCAAGGAGATTGTTGCCTTTCTTCGACAAGGTTGAATTGCATCACGTACCGCGGGCAGAGAATCAAATGGCTGACGCCCTGGCCACTTTGTCTTCCATGTACAAAGTCAACTTCTGGAACGAGGCTCCCAGAATCATTATCTCTCGGCTTGACAGACCAGCTTTCGTATTTGCTATTGATGAAGCATCCGACGACAAACCGTGGTATTTTGATATCCTTAATTTTCTGAAGAATAAAGAGTATCCGGCTGGGGCATCCAGTCAAGATCAGAAGACTCTCAGGAGATTAGCAGGCAATTTCTATTTGAATCCGGATGGTGTCTTGTACAGAAGGAACCACGATTTGGTGCTGTTACGATGCGTAGACGAAAGAGAGGCAAAGCTACTCATGGAGGAAATACATGAAGGTACCTTTGGTACGCATGCTGGTGGGCATGCCATGACGAGAAAGCTGCTGCGGGCGGGTTATTTTTGGCTGACTATGGAAACTGATTGTTTCAAGTTTGCGAGGAAGTGCCACAAGTGCCAAATCTATGCTGATAAGATCCATGTGCTGCCGAGCCCTCTGAATGTGATGTCATCACCATGGCCGTTCTCGATGTGGGGAATCGATATGATTGGAAAGATTGAGCCGACAGCTTCTAATGGGCACAGGTTCATCCTAGTAGCAATCGATTATTTCACCAAGTGGGTAGAAGCGGCGTCCTACGCAAATGTAACTAAGCAAGTGGTGGCCAGATTCATCAAGAGAGATATCATTTGCCGATATGGGATCCCCGAGCGGATAATCACGGAAAACGGTTCAAACCTGAACAACAAAATGATGAAGGAGCTCTGTCAGAATTTCAAGATCGAACATCACAACTCCTCCCCTTACCGACCCAAGATGAATGGCGCTGTTGAAGCGGCCAATAAGAATATCAAGAAGATCGTTCAGAAAATGGTGGTGACCTATAAGGATTGGCATGAGATGCTACCTTTCGCTTTGCACGATTATCGTACGACGGTACGCACATCAACCGGGGCAACCCCGTTCTCGTTAGTATACGGAATGGAAGCGGTATTACCATTGGAAGTTGAGATCCCTTCTCTGAGGGTATTGCGAGACGTTCAGCTAGACGAGGCAGAGTGGGTGAAAGACAGGTTGAACCAACTGAGTTTGATGGATGAGAAGAGGCTAGCTTCTCTAGCATACGGTCGTTTGTACCAGAGCCGAATGAAGAAAGCATATGATAAGAAGATACATCCGCGAAGCTTTCAGACGGGCGACCTTGTGCTGAAAAGGATTCTCCCGCCGCAGGCAGATCACAGGGGCAAGTGGACCCCCAACTACGAAGGGCCATACGTTGTCAGGAAAGTCTTTTCAGGAGGAGCTTTGTTGTTGTCCACCATGGACGGTGAAGACTTCACGTCACCTGTGAATTCGGACGCAGTTAAAAAATACTTTGCTTGAAAATTGACCCGCTGGACAGAAAAAGAGAGTCCAGGCAAAAATGGGGCATCCTGGCGAACCAAAAACAGAAAGAAAGGTTCGGGCAAAAGTTAGGGATAAAATTGAAAAAATGTACACCCGCGAAGTTGAAAACCTACACTGGGCGGCTTCGGCAAAAAGGGGTATCCCGGTGAACTGAAAACCCGTAAAGGGCGGTTCACGCAAAAGTTAGGGATTTGAAAAAAGCAAATGACTGCGGTCCGGATTTGATACTACGTTGAGCATTGGTGCGGGAGAATATACTCGAGGGGTCGATTATCGGATACAATCTCTTCGGAAGTGTGAATACCGGGAAAACCTTAGAGTCGGGCGAGTCATAGGAGGATCAGTTTGTGGTGTTCGTCTGCATCCCGTTGCCGACATGTGTACAAAATTTAATTTGTCAAAATATTTATGCTTCCTGTGCATACTTGTATATCTGCTTTGCGTAGCTTCCTCATTTCAGGAGTTACATCCCGTGTACAAAACTCCGCCCATTCAGGGGCCCAATCAATAAAATATGTTATTCAGTACTTGATGTTGGTTCTTTACTGTTTTGTGCATGATAAAACGCCTAAGTTTATTGAAACTAGCATGTGTATAACATCACTGGCCCTTGCCAATAATTGCTAAAACTTTGAATTAACTGAAAATGATGTCACTAACCTGAATCCATTTTGGTTGCATAGGTTTGTCTGGTCTTGTTTGTGTTGTTGCAGGGCTCATAGCCGTACGAAGAAGACGATCAAAAGATTACGGTAACAAAAGACTTGATCCCCACGCAGGTCATGCATGTTCTTCCTGAAGAAGGATAGAATTCCCCAGCTGGTCGTAGCTTATCCAAAGGACATGCTCCAGCAAAGTCATTTATCCTCAGCAGAGTTTAGCGATTCCTAGATCGAAGGCTGTATTCAGACAATGCATCTCAAGCAGAATGGTTTAGCCGCAGAAGATTAGTGCTCGTAAGTTGTATTCAGACAGTTTACCTTTCCCCGCAGGGTCATTTACTCTCTCCCAGCGGAGTCAGTTGATTTTCCCCAAGAGAATCGTCCCATCCCTAGTGGAGTTCTTTTTTCCTCAAGTATTTTTATTCCTCCCAGTGGATTTCGAAGATTAAGACTCTCCCCGGTAGAGTTGGTTGTGTGCCCAGGCATTTATTTTGTCAAGATACCGTGTGATATTCGTTCACTCTCCAGCAGAAGTGCATCTGGTATTCCCCAGCAGGGTGTTACTTCAATGAGATGTTTGGTTCGAGTTCCCAATTTCCCAGCTGAGTCGACTTCTCTCTTCCGGCATTTATTTTGTCGGAATAATTCTGTGGCATCTGGCTATCCCCAGCGAAGTTGGCATTATCTTCAGCATTTATTTTGCTGAAGCAGTTTCTGTGCCCAACAGTTCGAGTCTGCAATTGCATTGGCATATAGTGTCATACTTGCATTCACCAAATAAAAGCGTAGCATTTCCATGTCGAATGGAGCATTGCATCATTGTCATACGCATGTTAGAAGCATAAACCCGGATGGCTAACCTTTTGTTTCAAGTATTGTTTCTCTTGCAAGTAGAGAGAGCCCTCGCTCAGGTGAATCAATAAACATTCGAGGTCTCGGCATGAGACATTCAACGAAGTGTCAGCTTTGGCACTACTCCCCACAGAGTTATCAGGATAAGTTTCTCTTTGTCCCCAAGCAGAGTTACTTATTTCCCCGCCAGGGTTTCTTGTTGAAGTTTCTCTAGTCCGACCAGTGGATTGTTTCCTTCAAAGTTGTTGTTACGTCAGCATTAAAAGGTTTCATGAACCAGAATTTCAGAGGCTACCGCCGGTTATTAGAGTAGGCATCCAGTAGTTTGATTTCCAAATATCCTCAATGGAGTCAGCCTCACAGTTGCTGTAACGTCAGTGATAAGAATTTGGCGGACCAATGGAAGGATGAGTCCTAACGTGGATGGGTTTATTGACAAGTTTTTGCGCTAAGAGAAGTGGGGGTCCTGACGTGGACATTTCCTCAGTTTGACGATATGTGTTAGTCCTAACGTGGACGGACTAGATTTCTTGGTATCGATCGAAGGTGGAGTCCTGACGTGGACAAAGTTGGTTATTCTTCGTGTTGGTGTCCTGACGTGGACCATTTATTTCCAGCAGGTAGCTTTATTCGTGATGGTGAAATGTGCGTCCTGACGAGGACAAGTTTGTAGTTCTTTGTGATGACAAGATGCGAGAGTCTTGACGTGACCAAATTTATCCTTCTTCGTGTTGTTGGCAAAGTAGGAGTCCTGACGTGGACAAAGTCTTATTTCCCCAGCAAGTCGAAGACGCGCAAGTCCTGGCGGGGACAGGTTCTATTATTTCAGCAGGTTGAGATGTGAGTCCTGACGTGGACAAGACTCACTTCCCTAATGGGTCGAAGGTGCACGAGTCCTGACGTGGACAAGGTTTTATTTCCTCAGTAAGTCGAGAGGCGAGTCCTGACGTGGACAAATCAAGACGAAACGTGAGTCCTGACGTGGACAGGTCTATTCCTTACGTGGAAAGAGAAGTTGATTCCTTACGCGGAAAAATTTGTATTCCTTATGTGGAAAAAGATTGATTCCTTACGTGGAAAAGTTTAGTCCTGATGTGGACAGATTCAGAAAAGAGATTGTGATTCCTTACGTGGAGAGGTGGGTCCTTGCGTGGACGGAGTTGGTTTCCTTACGTGGAAAGATAGTATTCCTTACGTGGAAAGAAGCTTGTATTCCTGACGTGGAAAGATAGAGTGTATTCCTGACGTGGAAGGGGTTTAGTCCTGACGTGGACAGATTCAAAAGAAGACGTATTCCTTACGTGGAAGAGCTTGACGAAGAAGGAGTTTATTCCTTACGTGGAAAGGTGAGTCCTAACGTGGACATGTATTCCTAATGTGGAAGGGTGATTCATAACATGGACGAAGTATCCATAACCCAGAGAGTTTAGTCCTGACGTGGACAGATCCAGACGAAGTGTTATTCCTTATGTGGAAAGTTTAGTCCTGACGTGGACAGATTCAGATCAGGTTGGTTTCCTTACGCGGAAAAGATGGAGATTCCTTACGTGGAAAGTTGAGTCCTAACATGGACAGTGTTACTCCTAGCGTGGAAAGAAGTTATTCCTTACGTGGAAAGATGAGTCCTAACATGGACAATGGTTATTCCTGGCGTGGAAGAGTTTAGTCCTGACGTGGACGATTTATTTCTGACGAGAAGGCAGACGAGCCATCCCCAGTGAAGCTGTCGAGATTTTTCCTAACGTGGACGAGTTTAGGTTGAGATTTCTTTGGGTTGACGACACAGGCATCCTAACATGGACAAGCAAAGTTTTATTCTTACAATGAGAGAAGCTTTTCAGGCTGATGAAATAATCCCCAAGCAGAGGCGCAGTTTATTTCTGCGGTTGGCAAATTTCCGGGTTCTTAGTATCCAACCGTCTCGTACCGCAAATGTCTGAAGGCTTCGGGCTCTTCACCCAATCGGGTCCAAGTCGCTTGAATAGGGGCAGCTGTCGCACCCTAAAATTTGCTCAACCTTGTTCACTTGGTTTATGTTTCAATATCATTAGCATTTGCATATAAAGTCATGTACATAGTCTAATCATCTGCATAGCATAAGCATAGCAAGTCATCCAACAGGGGACCAATCATTACTCTCATCTCTAGAGGCCTATCAAGAGGTTAGTATTCTAATTCAATCCCATTCAAGTCACCAGAAAGAATTTGAAAGCTATCAAGTCAATGGATCAAGCAAGTGCATCCATCTCCTATCTGAGGGTCTCTGAGGATCAACAAAGAAATTGTGAGCTGTGGGATGAGCATGGGGAGTATCTAGACATCTTGGAGGACTTATAAAGTCATTTGGAGAAGGAGACAAGTCATTGGTATGGTCACAAGAATTGCAGTTGAAGACAGTCAACTAGGGTTTCATCTGGGTCAACCCTGGGTTAACTCTAGGTCAATTGATTGATTGAAGGGCATTAAGGTCTATTGGAGAGATGTGGGGTTCATCATTTGACATATAGAGAAGGATATGGTGTTATGCTAAGAAGAAATCAAGAGAAATCAAGGAGGAGAGGAGTTTCCAAATTAGGGTTTCTGTGTAAAATCCCCTAGTTTAGGTCAAATTTCCAAGCAAGATAAGTAAAAATGCAAGCTTCAAATGGATCCTTGGCCAACATGAAACTTTTAGAGGATCTCAAGACCTTTAATTTGAGTGGTGGAAGACATCAAGGAGATTTATAGAACTCAAGTTATGGTCCTTGCAAGTTACAGGTCATCTGAGGTATCTGAAATTTTGTCTGTGAAATTGACTTGACTTCCAAGCAATTTTTACCCCTCAAGGAGATTTCAAATGAATTTATGGTCAACATAAGAGTTGTTCCTCATTGTATTAGCTTTCTAGAATGGTATAGTATGCCTTCATATGATTTGTGGAACTCTACTTATGGTCTTGGCAAGAAAAGGGTATTTTGGTCATTTGAGAATTACAGGTCATTTCAAGCCTATGCCCAAAACTCATACAAGGAAGCTTCAAATGGAAAACTTTACAACACCAAACTTGTTCCAAATGACATTTTGAGTCTAGAAAGGTGACCATGAGAGATTGGAAAGATTCATAGCATAAGGTTTCAAAATTGTTGGATTTAATGAATAAAAATGGACTTAAAAATGAGATTTTTCATATTTTGGCCAAATGAGGTGAAGTTATAGGTCATTTTGAATGGAAATATCATTTTGAGAACATTGGATAAAGTAGAATTTTGAGCTTGGTTCACACTTTGGGAGTTATTCAAGGTTACTTGTAATGGAAGATACATAAACCAAATCCAAGGGAAATCACACATGGGAAGTTTCTCCAAGTTTCTAGGAGGTTCTAAGGACATGTATATATTGATATGAGAGGGTTCATGCCATGGTTGGTGCTTCACATTGCTCACAAACACAAGTTATACTCCATTTTTCCATTTTGCAAAAGCTTTCAAAACTTCATCAAATCTTCACCAATCTTCACCATTCTTGATCTGGTATTCATCATCATCATCCCTAGATCAGAATTCATACAATCATTTGGTAGAATTGAGGTGGATTCGAGCTGTGCAAGTTCACCATTCAAGAAGCACAAATTTTGGAATTGAGAGATTCAAAGCTTTGGAGTCATATTTGTTGCATACAGAAGTCATCATCAAGTTCATTGATCAGTTTTCAATCATTTCAAGCATTGGATCAAGAGGTTTTAGCAGCTGTTTTCATCAATTGCACCAGGTATGTTTCTCATTCGAATTGGCTGTTTAGGTTAGGATCATAAGGTTTTGTTAGCATAGAATTGGTAAGATAGGATAGATGACTTAGTTTGGTGAGTTTGGAGAGCTTTCATGAAGTTTGGTCATGGAGTGCAAGATCTGGTAGGGCTGGTAACTCATGATTTAATGCACGAAAATCTTGATGGAATAGCATGTTGAGATCAGCATAAGGTGTAGATGAGTTTAGGACAAGAATTAGTGAGGTTTGGAGCAATTGATGACAGGTGAAAATGGTGGATCAGTTTTGTTACACTCATCGGGTTTGGAGTTTGGCTGAGTTTTAGAAAGAACCATTGGCATGGCTGTGTAAAGGGGAAGGAATAGACCAAGTTTGCTTTTCATATCGAGTGATTTCATGGTGAATGGAGGGAGAACAGAGAGCTGGAAGGTGCGTGCATGGTGATGAGGTTTTCTGAAACCCTAGGGTTTCAAGGTAGACGATGAACCATGACCACACGATGGAAGGTTTTGACTTGACTCAGGTGTTAATCCAAGGGCCACGACTTAAAAAGAAATTTGGAGGGAGAGACTGTGCACTAAACGCGTCGTTTCATTTATTAATTCTGACTGGGCCTCATAATCTCTTGCTAATGCCACCCCTAATTGCCAGGCCCAATTCAATTCTAACTGAATATCTTGCTATATACACCGTTTGCTTCTTTTTAATTTTTGTTGAATGCGTTGGGCCCAGACGCGCTTGCTATGCGCGCCCCCTAGTCTGGGCCCGTTTCTCTTTTTTAACTGGTTTTAAATGCTTTCTGCACCCCATCCACATTTAATTCACATTTAATTCCTTTCATAATTTTTAATTCTTTGAAAATTCATAAAAAATTGAAAAATGCATGATTTTAATTGGTTCTTTTTGCACATTGTTCATAGCTTTGTTAAGAAAAGTATCACATAAAAAAAATTAATATTTCATTTTATTTTCATATTTTTGGCATATTTTTCTTTTTAATAGGTGTAAATATTGTTTAGTTTGATACATGAATTTGTTAATTTTTGTTCTAATAGTTGCTTTAATATTTTTCACTCATTCTTTTTAGGTTGATTAGTAGACATTGTTAGCTTGTACATACAATTTAGTTCATATTTTTAGGAAGTAGTTTTAGGTGATTAGTTTAGGTGAGAATAACATGAACAAACATTAGGGTTTAAGGGATGACTTAGGAGAATTGAATCTTTTCCCTTAGGACTTAGAGATTGAATATTTTAGATATGGGACTATAAGGACTATGGGTAGTTATTAGATCCCTCAGAAAATATTAGGATTCCCCTACTGCTATTAATATACTACTATATTTGCTTGATTGGTGTGGTGTGCCCTCTGGGGATTATTGTTTGTCTGTGTGGGTATTGGGATTGCCTAGGAACTGGCAGAGCTGAGGACTTGTGATGATGAAGCCATTGGAGATCCAGAGCTTGAAGTCCAACTTCCAGAGTTGAAGAGGAGATTCCTGCTAGCAGCTGTTGAGGAGACTAGGGTTTAGGAGCTAGGCAGAGCTCTAGATTAGAAAGCTTGTTTCTCAAACATGGAGTGCCTTGTCTGCATCCATCCTTTCTCTATGATTCAAAGTCTCTTTCAAATATCCACCTCCTTCCTTTGGAAGGATCAGTGAATGTATTTGAAAGATAGAACTTTTGAGGGAAAATTGTCTATATAATGTTAACAGTTGATGAACCACCCTTGGTAGGTAATTGACTATCTAACATTCCTTCACTTCATCTTGTTGACTGATGTTCATCCTGGAGATTGAGACTTGAAGAAAAGCCATTGCAGATGGAAGATTGATGATCAAGACCTTGCTGGAAGGCTGTGGAGATGAAGATTGATGCTTGCTAAAGCTTGTAGCTGATTGGAGATGACTTGAAGATAGGTGTTGATACAGAGCTGCTGTGGCTGTTTATTCTCATTTCTGATGTATTGATTGGTTTTCTGGACTGTATTGTTTGCTGTTTACCCTGTTGGGTTGAAAGTGAATCCTGTTCACTTTTGCCTATTGTTTTCTAGGTTCGAGGTTGAGTGGGACTCCCTTGCCTCGCTTGTATTGTTGCATCCATGCATTTTACTGCTTTACTGTATATATCTGCTATTGTTTCTGTTTCCGTCTATTCCCTTAGGATCTCTGTTTCTCTCTGCGCAAGAGAGGAGCATGATAGACACTAGGTCTTAACCCATGCATGATAACATTAGGTCAGTTTGATTCCATTTGCAACCATAGGTTAGAGTTCTGTCTCTTCTTTCTCAAAAACAAATAGAAAAATACAATAAAATTTCAAACACAATAAAAGACACTTCTTCCGTAAAAGAATGTGAACTCATCAAAACGTCATTTTTGTCCGCTTGGACTGTTAATCAGAAAAACCCTTTTTCAGAAGGAATAAAAACAATCAAAACAGACTTGTGTCGTACGTGGCCCAAACTCCGTTTGCTCTGATCTTCCATGCAGTGTGGAAGTACGTAGGCATAGGATGCGATATCCTAGCGAGCAACCTTCCCCTCCTTTCCCGTAGGTAGGCGAACTACGTTGACTCTGATTTCTCGTTCCAGACGGGAATACGTAGGCATAAAGTGTGATACTTTGCCGAGTCATTTTCTTTTCTTTTTAACCCCCTAACCTTTAGTTTAGATAGAATAACAATCCATACCCGAAAACAAGCGTGGATCCCGTCGAGTACGACGGACGTGAGGGGTGCTAATACCTTCCCCTTGCGTAACCGACTCCCGAATCCAGGTTTTGGTTGCGACGACTATACCTTTTCCTGTGTTGTGCGAGGTTTACTCTGAGCGTTTCCTTTCCCTCCCATGGGATAAATAACTCACGGTGGCGACTCTTCTGTTCAGCCGGCGCCGATTTTCGCAGTAGCGACAACTGTTAACTAAGCTAATCCAGTCCATCCACCAAGGTGATTTTTCCTTATCTCAAGGACTTAATCCACTAATCTTGTCAAGATTACAAGAACCTCTAAGTCATCAACGACTTAGCCCTCTCGAGTTTCCTGACTAATCACACTTAGTCACTAAAGGAAAACTTACACACAACCTCTAAATTGATCAACAACAATTTAGACCTCTTGAGTCTTCCGACAAAAACACTTAGTCATTCAAGGAAGATCACTTAGAAAAAGTTACAAGAATGTCTATAATATTTCTTCTTAACAAGCAGGTTGAAACAAATTTAAAAGTAGTATTTCTACACAAATATGAGCAGCAACTCTTTGTGTCTTTGAGATTCTTTGACAGAGTATATACTTTCAGCGTTTTTTGTAACACCCCCTTTCTATACCCCCAAATAATCACATAAATCATTTAGGCACGTATTAAAATTTCATCAGAGTATAATTAAAAACACGGTATAAAAGAGGCATGTCACATTATACGCGAAATTAAAACATACAACACCTGCTCACAAAGATATGCAACAGTGGGGTAACTTGCAACAGAGAAACTTAGTCCTTACACCCACATCTCAATATTTAGAATAAAAGCGGAAAATCTAAACATTGATTAATCATCGAACGTATAAGCATATATACATCATCCATCATGATTCAATCATCATAAAACATGTTTTCATAAACATTCAACATCCAGATACATATACAATGCATCACAAAAGAATCATATATCTCCTAGCTACCCGGTGCTACATATCAAAGTCGACCGACCAAAAGAATGAAGACACGCTTCACAAAAAGAACTCCAGCAAACCTACTCTTCAATGTGTTGAAGCGGTAAAGCAGCAAGCAAAAATATTATTTTCGGAAGAATTTCCTCCGGGATTTATCGTCTCCACAGGGATCAGTGTGAGGGAAAGAATGTCGTTCGACAATCTCTAAGTCTCTAAGCTTGGGTTTGAATGGTTTGGGATAAAAATTCAAAAGGAAAAACATAAAACAAGAAAATAAGTACATTCTTAAGAAATGAGAAAACTCTTCAGGAGTTGTATTTCGTTCTACCCATCATGCACTAAAAAATATATGGATCAAATGCACGCAACCTAATTCGCTCATCAATATCATCACGTATCGCTCACAACAGAGTTTATCTCTAACACAAAGTCGAGAGATCAACCGTATCGTCTCATTGTTGATCTCTCACACAACTCGACAACACAGAGCATTAAGAATCGATACCCACGTGAATATTAGTCCTAAATCTATCTCTAGCATTTAGAATCTAATAGATGTTCATCTTAGATCGAGTTCGAACAGTATATGTCTATAGCAATCCAAACCCCTTAAGTAAAAAATCAAGATAACCATCGATAAAGAGTTGTAAAAGAGATTTTATACAAAGATCCATAAATATACATACAATCAAGATAAACTTACATACAAAACCCCAACAAATGAAAAATACATAGAGAGGAAGGAAGAAGAACACAAATCTCACGGTATGTCAACTCCGATTGAAGTGGATTCGACTCCGAATCGTCAAGATGCACCCTCCAATGTTGTTTCTAAGCTAAATCTACTCAAGAATGTGTTTGATGAAGTTGGGGTAAAAAGTTCCCAAACAACATGCCCTAAAAATGCTCAAAAATCACTTAAATGGACAAAATTGGGTCCAGTATTCGCCTGGCGAAGTCCCGTTCGCATGGCGAACATATGCAACTTTTGCTACTGTCAAAACAGTGTTTTTCACGCGTTTTAGAACTTTTGGTTTGCCTGGCGAACATTCGCCTGGCGAAGTCCCGTTCGCCTGGCGAACATGACAGTAAACCAGCACTTGTTTCGACCATAACTTCTGAACCATAACTCCGTTTTACGCGCGGCCGGAAGCGTTGGAAAGCTTATTCAAAGCTCTATAAGATAATTACAAAATATCATTGCTTATATACCTATAAAAAATGAGAAAAAATCAACTAAACTCAATGAAATTTACGCGACACTCAATATATACACTATAATTTAAACTATACAACATATGCACAAAAGTTTAGGTTTATTGGTTGAATCAAGACAATAAGTGTAAATTATTTACACTCTAAATCAGTACATTTTAGCACTTATCAACTCTCCCCAACTTAAACTTGTTTGTCCTCAAACAAGAATCGATCAACTCAAGGAAACAAAAGTAATAACCAAGCAATCACGATTCAACAAGTTTTGAAAAACAAAAACAAATGTATGGTTCAACACAAAAACGTACATGCAAAGCAAAACATACCACTAAACTATAACGATAACATGAAAATGAAACAACTCCTAAATACAAAACACATGTCAAAAATTCTAAGACAATATAAAGTTCAAAAATGAATCACACCTAGCACACACTTCATCGGTAGATGAATAAAAAAATACGAGGGGCTTGACTCTCACCCAACAATCAAGCCAACAACAACTTAAATTATGCATTCATCAAGAAAAAACTCATATTGAACAGTATAAAAGCAAAAATCACAAGGGCTTTAAGGGTTGTAATGTGGCTTGGGTAACAAAAAATTGTTTTTCTCAAGGTAAAAGAACAAAAACTTGCCTAATCAAATGAGAGTGATCATTTCTCACAATCTCAAGCACTCACAAATTCCAATCACCTTTTCCTTTTTTCCAAATTGTTACACCATTCCACACAACTTATTAGCAAAACATTATTCTTTTTTTTTTCTTTTTTTTTCTTTGTTTTTTTCTTTTTCTTTTTCTTTTTTTTCTTTTCTTCTTTTTCAAACTTTTTCTTTTTCTCAACCTCTTAGCAACCAACCTCTTCTCCCCAACTTAAATACAACCACACATAGTGACATGAATGCTCCTAAACTTTTTAGGCAAGGGTAAAAACTCAAATAACAAGTCATGGTTATAGTTCAAGAAAAAGTATTAGAATCCATACAAAAATGAACTTAACACCAATATGGATTCTAAAAAAAAGGCTCAACTGGGGTAAGCAAATTCTCACTCACTCACAAGGTAGATTGATTATTTGGTCAAGTGGGTATGCTCAAAATCGAATAAAATGCCTTGATCATTTTAGTGCTATCATACAAATCAACACAAATACAAGATTAAACATAATAAAACCGAGTTAAACAAGAATGTTGGTCTCCTTAATATAGTAAACAATGGAAAGCTCCTCACAAAAAGGTTTAGTTCTAAAGTGATTCAAAACTGAACAAGTATGGCAAAAGAATAAATGACATGAAAATTGTACAAATGAAATGTCTCATAATCATGCTATGTTCTAGAAAGCGATAAACGAGTACCTTGCAAAGTACTAACTTCAAACAATATCAAAACCATACATTCGCAAGTTGAAACGGTCAAACTTGAAAAATCACAAAATGCATCCTCAAGCTAATCAAAAACAAACTTGAGAGTAAACACAAACATTATTCTAACAACCTAACTAAATTGAATTAAACTAAATAAACATAAAGCTATACAAACTCAAAAACCATTGGGTTGCCTCCCAACAAGCACTTGTTTCATGTCGTTCCCTCGACACCTAACTTCCTCACATACACGCCGATGCTTTGTCAAAGCGTCAACCTAAAGAAAGTGTCCTAACCAAACACTTGAACAAATATTACGAGAACAAAATATATACAACACTTGAACAAACATAATAGAAGACAAAAGCAAAACAAATATCTATACAAGCATATATATATATACATTTATGTGCAAAGCTTAGAAATATAGAAACTATCACAATGCGACTCAATATCAAAACCAATCCCCGGCAACGACGCCATTTTGTTGAAGCGGTAAAGCAGCAAGCAAAAATATTATTTTCGGAAGAATTTCCTCCGGAATTTATCGTCTCCACAGGGATCAGTGTGAGGGAAAGAATGCCGTTCGACAATCTCTAAGTCTCTAAGCTTGGGTTTGAATGGTTTGGGATAAAAATTCAAAAGGAAAAACATAAAACAAGAAAATAAGTACATTCTTAAGAAATGAGAAAACTCTTCAGGAGTTGTATTTCGTTCTACCCATCATGCACTAAAAAATATATGGATCAAATGCACGCAACCTAATTCGCTCATCAATATCATCACGTATCGCTCACAACAGAGTTTATCTCTAACACAAAGTCGAGAGATCAACCGTATCGTCTCATTGTTGATCTCTCACACAACTCGACAACACAGAGCATTAAGAATCGATACCCACGTGAATATTAGTCCTAAATCTATCTCTAGCATTTAGAATCTAATAGATGTTCATCTTAGATCGAGTTCGAACAGTATATGTCTATAGCAATCCAAACCCCTTAAGTAAAAAATCAAGATAACCATCGATAAAGAGTTGTAAAAGAGATTTTATACAAAGATCCATAAATATACATACAATCAAGATAAACTTACATACAAAACCCCAACAAATGAAAAATACATAGAGAGGAAGGAAGAAGAACACAAATCTCACGGTATGTCAACTCCGATTGAAGTGGATTCGACTCCGAATCGTCAAGATGCACCCTCCAATGTTGTTTCTAAGCTAAATCTACTCAAGAATGTGTTTGATGAAGTTGGGGTAAAAAGTTCCCAAACAACATGCCCTAAAAATGCTCAAAAATCACTTAAATGGACAAAATTGGGTCCAGTATTCGCCTGGCGAAGTCCCGTTTGCCTGGCGAACATATGCAACTTTTGCTACTGTCAAAACAATTTTTTTCACGCGTTTTAGAACTTTCGGTTCGCCTGGCGAACATGACAGCAAACCAGCAATTGTTTCGACCATAACTTCTGAACCATAACTTTGTTTTACGCGCGGTCGGAAGCGTTGGAAAGCTTATTCAAAGCTCTATAAGATAATTACAAAATATCATTGCTTATATACCTACAAAAAATGAGAAAAAATCAATTAAACTCAATGAAATTTACGCGACACTCAATATATACCCTATAATTTAAACTATACAACATATGCACAAAAGTTGAGGTTTATTGGTTGAATCAAGCCAATAAGTGCCAATTATTTACACTCTAAATCAGTACATTTTAGCACTTATCACAATGCCTCATAGAGCATCATAAAACAACAGAAGGGTGAGAAATATTATCATAATAATCAATGCATATAGTTATATAGATATATAACATAAAAATATACATACTCCACGTTCTCACCATATTTCATCATAATTCAAATTTTATACCTCGCAATGTACATATTCATAATTCAAATCATTGCACATAAACATACACATTCATGTTCCTTCACCCCAATTCATCACAAAGTATATATACACGTATATATACAACACCAAGCATAATTATCATGCATATATCCACAACTCTCATCATTTCACATAAACATAGACATTCATGTTTATTCACCAATGCATCATTATGCGGATGACAAATGCAAATCATAGAGACCGACTCACGACTCTATGCAGATGCAAATGCGGTACCGACTCAATCATCATCAAGTTCACTCAGGAACTTATTGGAACCATCGCTCACACCCCACCTGGGTACACGATGTTCACCCATTGCTCACACCTCACATAGGCACACAATGTTATGGATTACTCACACCCCACCTAGCATACAATCCGATTGCTCACACCCTACCTTGGGCTCACAATCCAGTTGCTCACACCCCTCATGACACACAACCATCCGTAATCATCGCTCACACCTCCCATGGGCACACGATGTTACAACAGATTCTCACTAGAATCACATAACACACGAATGTATATCATGATGCTTCACATGCAAAATGACTCCATACACTTCTTAAAATGCATACATATTCATAATGTTTTCATGCATTTTCATTTCATCTAATCTCATACAATCATTATACATTCACAATGTATATTCCATAATATATTCATCATTCATCACATTCTATCGCATACAATCAATATGCATTCACAATACTATGCCAAACGACAACAAACCCCATCACAATCATCATACATTTTTAATCAATTTAAACAATGCATATATTTTCCAAAAGGCCACGATTCACAATCGATTCCACAATCTAGGATTCACGTCATACGGCTACCCACAACACATCATCCAACAGCACACAAGCTAGGCGTTGAAGAATCAAAGCATCAACATTGGATGGAAACAACAAAATAAAACAAGTTATTGTTATGCTCGCTGGCCCACTTGCCTAGCGAAGACATAGTGAACATTCGCTACTGGCTCGCCTAGATAACTCGCTAGCGAAGGCTGATTTGAGCTACGGAAAGTGTTTGCTACCTACTCGCTAATGCCTCGCCTAGCGAGCACTTCGCTATCTCACTCGCTCCCCACGAGGTTGGATCCTTTGGTTCTGCGCAAGTCTGGGACCGTTCGCTACTTGCTCGCTACCAGCTCGCTTAGCGAACCACTCGCTAGCTACTCGCCTAGCGAGTACTGTGATGTTCAAAACCCCAACTGTCCAAAAATCATCAAAAGCTCACAACTCACCCAATTTTCACCAAACCAGTTCTAATAGTCTTAGTCTAACATCCCTCGACTAAACTACACAACTTATTCCTGATTCTAACCGTTAAAACATCGGTCTCTATCGATTAAATCATATTCGACCTAAAAATGGAAAATAGAGAAAAACATCCAAACAATCCAAACAATCCATACATAATCACATACATTGATAAGATAACAATATTTCACACCCTTACCAGATTTAATCGATTCCTAAGGGTTGATCTTGATGAATCCAAGCTTTCCTCTCTTTTCCTTCTCTTTTCTCTTCTTCCTCTTTCTATCTTTACTCTTCCCTTCTATTTCTTTCTATTTCTCTCTATTATATTTTCTCCCAAAACATCTACTAATCCATATTCTCACAAAATATCCAACTTATCATTAATTAAGAAATATCTAAAATACTATCCAACTTAATTTCCCAAAACTCTCCAAATGATAAAATATCACAATATGCACACATAACATATTAATATTCTCATTCCACAAATAAAATAATAATCATCCAAATAAATTAAAAGACTCAACAAAAATAGGAAATCAGAATCGGGGCGTTACATTTTTTAGGGATATAAATATCTTTTGGTTTGGCCAGCTGTCTTCAACGGTAGAATTCCTGGAGAGCAAAAGTAGTAAAAGCTTATAATGTTTTCTGATCATTTCTGAGCAAAATCTTTGTTTTTCATATTTTAGGAAAGAGCCATTTGTACGGATTCTTGGTCTTCACATTTTCCTTTGGACTTTGAAATTTTGATCCTCATCATGTGATTTGAACTTAAACGTTGAGAATCTTCATAATCCTCTCTTTAGAAATGAACGCCATGATGAGATGCACATATGTTCTTCATGAGAAACCTTGATATGTATCAGGATCTTGTTGAGTTGCGCTTCAAATTTGATTCCATTTAAGGTTGCATATCTGCGCGCTTAAAATTGAATTAGGGTACCAAATTGTTACATATAAAATATGTGTTGTTATCATCAAACTAGAGATTATATACAGAATCAAGATCTTATTCTAACATCTATCAATATAGAAACCAACAAAAGAACTCTAAATCTTAAACCAATACCAGAATTCAATTAGAGAATGAAGGCGAAAGCGTACTGTTGCACCCCCAACATTTTCTCTCACTTTTCCTAACCTTATAATTAGCTTGTTTTTCACATTCACATGCATTTTTCATTAGGTCATAATCATGCATTTCATCGAGGCTCATAAAGACATGGGATCAAGAGATTTCTTGTGATTTTATGTTTGCCCTATTCAAAGGTGATTCAGTTGGTTCCTACTTCAGTCAAGTTGAAGCAAGGGTTGAATTCACATTATCATGAATATCTTCCTATTCAGAGATTCACCAAGCTCCAATGTTTTCCCCATTCAGAGTATTCATAAAAAAAACAATGGATTATAGTTTTAATTGGTGTAATTTGGGGTTTGATTTCTTCATTGACATCTCAAGTCAATTCATCATTATCAGCGTACATCAAGGTGAATTAGGATTCTCATTCATAGTTGAGCTTGTGGATTTTTACCAGTTGAGATTCATTGGATTAAGGTTTTCATGTTTATTTATACACTTCATGTCTTATCTTCATCTTCAAGGTTTCGTCAGAGAATTGTTCTTGTGTTGAGATCATTGGTCATAAAGGAAAGATATCTGTAGATTGAATTGCAAGGCATGAGGTTATGGTGCAAGAGATCAAATTGTGGACCTATATTGTGATCAAAGCAGTGTCGTTCTCTTAATTACTTATTGCTTGAAGTTGGTATGGATTCATTAATATTAAGTATTCATTCAAGTGAGTTCAAATTGTTTAAGATAATCAAGTGGATTAAGACTTAAGTATGCTAAGTTTGGAAAGAAGATTCATGTGGATTTCTCGAAATGCAAATTACTTGGAAGTTAAGTTATCCATCATCGTCATTCAATTTCATCATCATTTACCTTTCAAATTCAAATTCAAATTTCAATTATCCAAAGCACGTCCATTAACTCATTTTCATGTCCAACTCAAATTCCAATTCTATCCATATTTCAAACCATTTGATCCATATTTCAACTATTTTTACCTACATTTTCAAATCCAATTCTATCCATTTTAAGCCATCTATCCATTTTCCCAAACCATTTTTAAATTCATCCAAATTTCAAAAACCCACATTCACATATTTACCATTTTTTTTTATGGATTTTTATCCCTCCTTTCTAAATAAATTTCAAAAGTCCACATTTGAATATCCATGTTAAGTCCAAGCCGCATTTCAATTTCAACTCTCAAATATCCTATTTAAATCAATTGTAAAAAACCATATCAATCTCTTTTTATCCAATTTCATTTTCCATATTCAAACAAAATCCAAATTAAGCCAAAATCCAAAATAGGCCAAAGTTTTGATTCATTTGAAATACTTGAAGCGGACTCATACGTTTACACCGGTTCAATTAATGTCTATGCTCTTTGCTCACTTGAGGACCATGATGGGAAAAGATCTGGGGGCACCCGTCTCGAATTGTGTTATTGGTATCCTATCATACTTCACCGACTTACAGAGACGAGCCTATCTTGATGCGGAAAAAATTTCTGGTTGAAGTCTTTGAGGATGGTCCATGATTATACTGCAATTGCCCTTAGTTGTGGAATTTACAATTCGAATTTTCAAAGTGAAGTTTTTACGTATGTTGCATTTATTGACATTGGTCAATGTGATACTCAAGCCTGCATTGTAGCGTTTCAGTTTGGGCAAATGAAGATACTTTCGCATATTGTTGATAGTAAATTTCTGTGGGGGAGACTTTGGGGTCGGTTGCGAATTCAACTAGTTTCATTTGGCTTTGCTGTAGAGGTATAATCCTAGTGTGAGTTTTAATCAAGGGAGAGAGAGCAATGGTCTGGCAGTACTCATGGGCCTATAGTACTCGAACGAAGGGTAAGAAAAGTGAGCTTGAGACGTTTGTGGGTGGCCTTTACACTACCAACCAGTGTTGAGGCATTTATTCCAAACACTGGTCGTGGCATACAAGGTGCAACTTCTCATTGTTTGGGACAAATTTTGCTAAAATGTTTGAGATAAACTATGAAAATGAGAAAAAGCCTGTAATGGGTCTTGTCGGAGTAGTGAATGGTTCAGATGTTATATTGAGTATTTCAACGTGTCATGCTTGTCATGAGCCCTCACTTGGAACAAGCACTTCAAATACAGCAGTTGAAGAAGTCTTTCAAAACCAGTATTATCAGCCATCATCAGGTTGGGGTAACAATTGGCCAGGTGTACACCCTGATAATTCTAGACACTGGGAGCACCTTTGTGAGTGCAAAAGTGCAACTCCTTCTCTAACATCATTAACTTGTGAATTGAAAGACTTGGCATTTTTAATGAATAAGCTGTAAGTAAAAGATACAAAAGTTCAACCAAAATCATAGCAGAAGGAAAAGAGATTTCATGACAGAAGAAAATCATAACGGCATGTGAAAGAAAAAGTTCACAAATACTCATATTAGAAGTTTATTCATGCACAAAGAGAAAAGTTCATAGCAGTGACAACAAATAAGCATAATTTCATGACAGAAGAAAATCACCACAGCAAGTGAAAGAAAGAAAGAAATTCATATTCACAATAGAGTTACAAACCCATA